>OZ035985.1:30190000-32690000 GCA_964035005.1 Erebia palarica | reverse complement strand
ACTACCTGATAGTATTTTTATGAATAACCCATCTATTCACACATTTAAACTTCGACTGAAACAGCACTATCTATCTTCTCTATCATAATTATAAATAATATTATGTATCTGTTATATCATGATATATTATATAATATATCCAATGTATGTTGGTATGTATTTATTTAAGTATATATTTGTATGTATTATTTAGTATGTATTTTTTGTGTGTTTATGTAAGTTTATGATTTATTATCTTATTTCATTCTATCTCATGTCTTGTTGTACCTATTCTTCCTCCACAACCTTTCTCACTGCCAAGGGTCACTGGTAGAGATCTCTTATAGAGATAAGTGCTTCCTTGTCCACTACGTATGTTTTTCTTCTTATTTTATAACATTTTGGTACTGCATTAATTAAAAAAAAAAAAAAAATTAAATTAAAAAGATTTCTTTTAAAATGTTGTAAATTGGTAGGGCATATTAAAGGAGCAGCGTTATTAGTAGTTAAATGGTATTATGCCACAAGTGCCTCATTGGTCTAGTGGTTAGGTCCTCTAATACGGTCTTGTCTTTAAAATGTCCCATCAAACATCAGTCTTCACCAGTGCAGCTATAGCAATATTGGAGGCAGTTAAGTATGTTGAGACTCACAACTTGTACAAAGTCTTAATTTACACTGATAGTCTAATGCTGAGATCTATAGAGTATACTTTGTCTTGGCTCAGACTTTACTTAGAGGTAAAATGAGACGGAAGTATGTGAGTTACATAAATATGTCTCATTTTTGACCGAGCGAAGCGAAGGTCTCTGAGTCTACTTGAGTGAATTTGCACTTGTCTGTCCTAGGGTTGTCAAAAAAAATTGGCAACCCTATCTGCCTGTCTGTCAGTGCCTTATAACTTCTGAATTACTGAACCTAATTACTTCAAATTAAAATATAATATGTAAATGGCCTTCAGCCGAATATGGCTTAAAAGTTCTTCTTCTTCTTCTTCTATCCTGGGATTATTTTCTGCACTTGGACGCATATATCCGCTGTGCGTGATACCGCTGGTGCGACTCCCCGCTGGATCACTCCAGCCAGCCGAGCTCACTCCAGAATCCAAGCAGGCCACCCAGGTCGGCGAGGACTTCCAGTAGTGTTGCTGGGGAGCCAATGTAGGCTTCTTGTTGGGTGGAAACACCGTTGCACTCGAGCAACACGTGTTTCGGTGTCTCGTCTCTCTCCATGCAGGCTCTGCATAGAGGGCTGTCGGTGATACCTAGAATAGATAGGTGTTTGTTTAGAGGGCAGTGTCCCGTTATCATACCTACAACTATCCTGAGTTTGGCTCGGTTGAGTTGTAGAAGTTTTTTAGTTAGTCGGTGATTGGGGCTCGGTATTGCCTCCTTAGTTTGTGTGCAGTCTGTAGTGTTTGCCCATAATGCGGCATGTGTGCTTACTGTTTGTTTCCTTATCCAGGTTTTATATTCACTGAAGGGTATCGGGACGATTGGATCAGGTCCCGCTACTTTCAGGTTTGAGTCTCGTCGTGCTAGTTCGTCGTCTGCATCATTTCCTATGTTCTCACTGTGACCTTTTACCCAGGCCAGTGATACTTTGTTCGAGTCGGTCAGGGTCTGTAGTGCATTGTGACAGTCAAGTACGAGCCTAGAGGTAGTCGTGTTCTTTCCTAGGGCTCTAAGTACAGCTTGACTATCACTGTTAATGTTAATTTGAAAATTTCTTACTTGTCTATTAGTCAGAGCCATGGCTGCTACCGTGACGCCGACGCACTCCGCTTGAAAAACGGAGTTGTTTATGTTTAGTTCGCGACAGTATACTCCGGCGCCGGTTCCCCTGTTTGTTTTTGACCCATCTGTATATGTCACCGTAAGATTGTATAAACCGTTAGATTATAATCTAACTCGCGAAATTCTAAACTGTCGAAAGATTGTAAACTGTTCAATGTTCTGAGCGTCAATTTTTGAAATATTCATTTTATTTACGTTTTCTTGTCTCTTTCTTGTAGGTTAGGTTAGGGTTCGACATAAATAATCAAGTAGTGCCCGGGCACTTAGGTTTTATCGGGTTTAAATACCTATCGGATTACAATTTACCGGAAAATAATGCGTTATATTCTAATCTTTCGACAGTTTAGAATTTCGCGAGTTAGATTATAATCTAACGGTTTTTACAATCTTACGGTGACATATACACATCTATTGTGTCTATGATGGGTGCTTGAGTTGTGGTCTTTTCAATGTTTACCTTATACCTTTTTTCGATTATATGTTCTTTTTGTGTTTTATCACATATCCACTCTGGTATGGACATTTTGTGTGTTCACTCGACAATATTCGGGTGTGCGTTGCGTTCATGTCTTTCCATAGCCCATAGGTTTTTATCCTTAGTGCTGCAATGGTAGCCTCTTCTTTTATGTGGAGATGTAGAGGTGGTATACCCAGTATCACCTCTAGGGCACTTGATGGAGTTGTGCTCATGCAACTGGTGATCGCTAGGCACGCTTGTCTTTGAAAGCTCTGTAGCTCCTGTTGTGTTGTCGTCTGATTCGTCCTGGGCCACCATACCAGTGACGCATATGTTAGTGAGCTCCTTACTACCATTAAATAAAGCCACAGCATTATCTTTGGTTTCAGGCCCCAGGTTTTCCCAATCATGCGTTTGCACTGATTTAGGATGATTGTTGACTTTCCTATTTTTGTTTCTATATGCTTCTTCCAGTTAAGTTTACTATCTAGAGTTACCCCTAGATATTTCACTTCTGTTGATAGTATTATGCTAATGCCAAAGAGTGTTGGCATTTTTGGGATGTCAGGTTTCCTTTTGTTTGTAACAGAACCAATTCGGTCTTCGGTCTTCTTCGGCTTAAAAGTTATAAAAATCTTTATTTCAGGGGGACTCTCATAGAAGCGAATGCGAAGTAAAATATTTTTTATAGCGTTACATAGGGTTGTGGTATATCATTTTAAAATTAATTAGGAATAGAGTCCCTAAAATATATTTTTTAAATTTTTCCCCTAAAATTGACGAAATGGGGGGCTTTCAAAGTGGAGTTTTTCTGACGTCCAAAGTTGACCTCAGAACTCCCAATTTTCTGAAAGGCTGAGCCTGAAACTTGATCAATTATTTGAATTATATCCTGTACTTGAACAACAAATACTAAAATTAGATAAATATTATAAGGAAACGAAATTATTTAATTTTTAAATAGCTTCAGTATTTTTAACAGAACTTCACAATGATGTCAATAGATGGCGCTCTGTAAAAGTTTATTCGTTTCTTCAATAACTCTTCAGCTCTTTTGCGTCTAATTTTAAAAGTTAAATATTACAATATATAGTTAAAACTATCTTATGGATACCGCGAGGTCTCAGTAAATATTATAAGTAAACGAAATTATTTAATTTTTAACGAGCTTCGGTATTTTTAACAGAACTTTACAATGATATCAATAGATGGCGCTCTGTAAAAGTTTATTCGTTTCAAGTGCTTACAAATAATATACATTATCACCATCTTACATGGAATAAAAAAATAGTCTACTGATAGTACTGATAATTCATAATTCGTTTATTGTCCAGAACATGGTAGGTACATTATAAATTATTACAGATGTTACAATAACTGACGGATGTCTATGAACGTAAAGATGAGCACGCATCTAGATATGCTCACCGCAGGAGCCGCAAGCACACAGTCATCACATGTTATAATTTTTTTATTATGAAATCGTATGCTACGAACACCCGCTCACCGAACGAACTGCATTTTAGTAAAATACTGAAGGTATACGTATCCCATCCAGTAAGATTGGTTCCTGAGTGCACGTATTTGCGAGTTTTGATGTAGGTAGTACTGCTTGAAACCATGAGAACCAACTGCGGCTCATGCGGTACGTCTACTTGCGCGTTCGCCTTTAAATCTTACGATGTATTTTAGGTTAGGTTAGGTTAGGTTAGGTTATTGATACCATCTTGCGTCGAGAAGTGGTACTAATTTACTTTGACATTATATTTGTTGATTCGTAATTGTTAACTAATCTAATTAATTGTTATTTTACGTTTGTTCATTATACCTACTAAATTTAGAACTAATTATATCTTTACATCGCGATATCTTGCACGGTATTACTAACGCAAACTGATTATTTCTGCCACCTTGCGTTGAGTAGTAGTACTGATATTTAAGCTATAAAATAACACACGGATATCAAGTTTCCGCATGTAGTTTTTAACCAAGTATAATTATTATTTATATGCTGAAACTATCATAAGATACTGCGGGGTCTCAGTTCGGGGCGAACCACTAGTAACCATGTTTTAAGTCTAAGCAAATACAAAGTTTGCTCTATAGATCTCACACTAAGTGCCCTGCCGACTATTGCCCAAAATCCATTTCGTTCTAAAAGTAAACTGCCTTGAATTCTGAGGATTCATAAAGTTGTTACTTTGTCAACAGAGAAGCCTCTATGTCATATTAGGATGGATCCCAAGCCATTAATTTATCCATGGAAATTAAACTGTTTTTTCCTGTGCTAAGTCTCCTAGTCACTTGAGTGTTGGTAATTTTGGAGATTGTCTAAACTTCCAAAATTATTCTCATGATTTAATCTCAACCGCTAATTCAGATTTTTTTCTTTCTTGGAACAAAAGATGGGCTCAAGATTACCAATTAATAAAATAACTTATTTATTTGTTTAAGGCAAAAAGTATCCCTGCATTGAAGTACCAGCTACACATATTTATAATATAGATATTAATTCTAATGAAATAAGATTATATACATGGGAGCAGAGTACAAAGTTTTGCAGTTCACATACTGTAGAAGAATGGCTGCAATGTGTTAAAGAAAAGCAAAATTTGCCTGATGATAAATTTGCTTTTGATTTTGAAACTGCTCTGGATCTGAATGATGAGGTTTGTAAGTATAAACAAGATAAAAAGGTTTAAAAACATAAACCCGATTATGGGAAAATTATTATAAAATTGTTTTTCTGTCACATGGTGTATACTGTATTCATTTTCATATTTATAAACACAGAATTTTCTCCTCTTTCATTTGACATCACACTTGATACAGTGGCAAAAAAACAAATTATCGACCCCTAATTTTTTTGGATGTAACACCCGACATATCGTTTTTGTTAGTATGAAATGTACCCTAAGTTACCCGGACCATAATAACAAATCGACTGACATCTCATTCATAAAAATTGGCCTGGTACTTTAGACGCTTGGGCAGAACATACATACATACATAGACTGCTAAAATCACAACCCTTCCTTTTGGCTTTGCCATAGGAAAAAATGCTTAGATGACCATGTAAATAATTGCTGATCAATAGAAAGTAAAAAAACGATTTGATCAAAATCTCAAACTAGGAAAAGGAAGTGTTAATATAAAGTATTTTTTTAATATTTTTCAGGAAAATGTTATTGAAAAAATAGAAAGTATTTCTAACAGCTACAATGACAAACTTACAATTTTGCAAAATCTTTTGAAAAACAAGGTTATAGTAAATACTGTTACAAAAATAACAGAGTTATTAGAGAAAAGTGTTAAAATCCGACTGGAGACTCAACCTAACAAATGTAAAAACTGTATCAAAGACGAAAACATGACAATATGCTGTCATTGTACTACAGGAATACTATTCTCTGGTGGTTTGGATTGTACAATACTTGCAATCCTTGCTGATAAATATGTGCCCAAAAATCAGCCAATAGACCTTATCAATGTTGCATTTAAGACAAAGATTAATTCTTCTTATGAGGTCCCAGATAGAATCACAGGACGACAATCATTTGAAGAGCTTAAAAATATATGTAAATCAAGGTAATGTTAAAACCATATAGGTTATCAAAATAATCTCGTGACCCTGTTTATGTTGATGATATTTATTTAAGGCAGTGGGTCTTCCGTGAAGTGAATATACCTAAAGAAAAACTAGAGCATCATCAGATGTTGACTATTGGTGACTTGGTGTACCCCAGACGAACAGTATTGGATGAAAGTCTTGGTTCAGCTTTATGGTTTGCGGCGGGTGCGCGATGTGATGATTCTGATGTATCACCTTGCAGGGTAATTTTCCAAAATTCTCATATTTATTTTATTTACTGAAATAAAATTCAAAAAATTCTTTTTCCAACATATAATTTTGATTACTTGATGTTTTTTTTTAGATTTTATTGCTTGGTTCAGGGGCAGATGAACTTTTTGGTGGTTACACAAGACATAGAAATGCTTTCAAGCGCAAGAGCTGGTTCGGTTTATCACAAGAACTAATGCTAGACTGGAAGCGCATTTCGTTTAGAAATCTCGCCAGAGATAATAGAGTTATTTGTGATCATGGCAGACAACCCAGAATGCCTTATTTAGATGAAGATCTTGTTGATTATGTTTTAAAACTAAAGCCCTGGCTCAAGTAAGTACATAAATCTAAAATTAAAAAAAACGATATTTAAAATTGTATTATTTTTGACTTATATTTTGTTCTCCTCTTCTTTTCAGATGCTATCCAAGTAGTAGTTTAGAATGTGGAATTGGCGACAAACTGATACTAAGACTTGTGGCTCTTTATATTGGACTTAATCAGGTTGTAACTTTTCCAAAAAGGGCTTTGCAATTTGGATCGAGAATTGCCAATAATAAACAAAAGGGCAGTGACGTATCTGAAACGTTTATTGATGCAATATGATATTAATATGTAATAGGTATTAGGTAGGTACTTAACATTTAATAACGTGATATTATAGACGTGCTTATTAAAATATGTTTTTCTTGCTCAAAAATTGCTTATTAAGTAGTGCTTTATAATTTTGATGAGTGAATAACAGATCCCGTTTGATGCAATTTTCGAACTCAAACTCATATTTTGACGTGATAACGTCTTATAAATCGATGAACACCGGCTGCACGCACGAAAAAGTGTCACGTTACTCCTGAGTCTGAGCGTGCAAGTGAGAGCGCGGAACAAGCGATAGAGAGGCACGATCGCGTGACGTCAGAGTTAGCAGTTCGAATAATTCTGCTACTGGAACGCCGCCACGCGAGCTTCGAGAGAACTTCTAGCTACCACGTAAAAATATCGTCCGTAAACCGACACAACAGACAACAGCGATTTTTTTTAAATTCAAATAAACTTTTTAAAAGTGCTTTTCTCGAATTGTCGAATATACTACTGGTTCGGAATGCCATTCCTACCGAGAAGAACCAGCAAGAAACTCGGTTCTCTGTATCTCAATTATGGTTTAACATATTATTCTTGAAACACAGAATGTCAGGCAGCAGTGCACAGGCCAAGCTCCGGCCTACCGCACGCTGTGTTTATCTTTACACCTCTTTGTGCGCGAGTCTGACTCGCGCCTGATCGGTTTTTGGAGTTTACCTCCTTTAGAATCGATTTTCATATATAAGCCCAGTATGAAAATTTATGGGGAGTAAAATCAAACTTTCTCCGTTACTTTCATGTATATGTATCCATGGTAACACTTGTTTATGTTTCCATGACTATGTAATGTATTTTGATTAATGTAAATTATCTAGTTAATATAAATAAAAGTATCAAGCATGCCTTCAGTAATATAAAAAATGCGTTCATTTACCCTCAATCACTAATCTATATATTTTATAATCATTCGATAGGAGTAATAGGCCTATTACACTGCACTTTTCAGAGGGACCCTTACAGTTGAATCAGTGTAGTGTAATAAGGTTTAGGGAGTAAGGGTCCCTAATATGGTCCTTAATGCTGTGTAATAAGCGACGACCTTGCTGCCACGCGTAATAGGCCTATAAACTCTAGTTGTGCGTCGGAACTGACACACACAATTTACGTAAATAAACAATAATACATAATACGGCTCTGTTTAAGATCATTAATTATTTAGACACCACAAGTTTTAGCATGAGTTAAGTTAACGCCATTTATCGGCAATGTAGAACAAGTGAACTTAATTTAACGAATTAAAAAATACGACTGCCATGCCGTATTATTTTTGGAGTTTACCTCCTTAAGGGTCCTTATACAATCAGGCCGCAGCCAACTTTAGGTATATAACTCGCCACACTACAGCATATATCTGTACGCATATATAGCACTACGCTCTACGCTCGATTTTATAGCCAACTAATCAATTTTGTAACTTGAAATATTTGATTATTTATTTACTACATATTATTATCTATGCCTCCGCGCCACATTATTATAGTAAATACTAGCAGACGCACCCCTGCTTCGCTCGGGTGAAATTTTTAAAAATTCCTTGGAGGTCGAATTTCCAAAAATCCTGAAACACGTGTTTATCCCTATAGTAAAAATCTGTAGGTATTTAACTCGCCACAATACAAAATATTTCTGCAAGCACGTATACTCTACGCTAGACCACAGTAAACGGATGAAACTACCTAGAAACGTTCGAAACAGCTCACTCACACAAACATGCGCATCGACATTGCCGTCAGTAGTGATTGCCGCGTCATGACGAGTGGTCACGTATAAATCTATTTCTGCGATCTTTTTAAAAATGCAAGGAGTGTATTGCGTAGTATACGGCTGTTTGAACTCTGCTTCAACAAAACCGGAACTATCGTTTTTTAAATTCATTCTAAATCGATATTTCGGGCTCCCTGGGAACAAAAAACAGGAAACTGGTAACAAATTTAAAAAAAATCTCTGTTATTGTACCGATTTCGTTCAAAATCGATATCTGACGATCCCTTGATTTCTTTCAAAATCGATATCTGACTATCCCTGGGATCACAAAACCTTTTGAACGAAATCGGTACAATAACAAAGAATTTCAAAATGGCGCTGAGTTTTTAAAATTTTGGTAACAGTTTCCTGTTTTGTGGTCTAAGCGATCCTCAGATATCGATTTTGAACGAAATCGGTACAATAACAGAGAATTTCAAAATGGCGCTGACTTTTTTATAATTCTGGTAAAAGTTTCATAATTTGTGATCCTAGGGAACCCCAGATATCGATTTTGAACGAAATCGGTACAATAACAGAGAATTTAAAAATGGCGCTCACTTTTTTAAAATTCTGGTAAAAGATTCCTGTTTTGTGATCCCAGAGAACCCCAGATATCGATTCTGAACGAAATCGGTACGATAACAAAGAATTTCAAAATGGCGCTGACTTTTTTAAATTTTGGTACCAGTTTCCTGCTTTGTGATCCCAGGGATCCAAAGTATTTATTTGTATGCATAATGTTCCAGCATTTGGGTAGAGGACTATATAAGCCCCACTCTTTTGTTATTTTCAAGTTAAAATATGTAGCTGATCTAGCTTTATGGGTTCCTATCCAGACCCCATTTTTCGTCATTTTCAGCAGTTCTTGCGTTCGTAGAAACGTATTTATTCCGAAAATTTGTATGGGAGTGTGCATTTTTTATGGGGTCTAACTAGAGATGAATACATTACCTTTAATTTAATACCATAATATCCCAACAGCTGTTATTCCATTTATCTATAAATGGTACTTGAAAAAGTATGATATCTGTATAAGGGGCCTTAAGAAGCGATTTGCATTTATAGCCTTTGGAATCTTATTGTCATTTTTATTTAATGATATTTTTTTGTGAATCACTGGATATTGAACTATATAGTCCAGGATCCCTGGCTATTTTTTGCGCTTGATTACTATCAAGCTAATTTTCCATGAGTAGCTTCGTTTCCATGAGACGCCCAACTTTTTCCTGTGCGATAATTTTCGATTGTGGTAGGTAACAGAGGTAGCTGAGATAAAATATATTGATTTGATGATTCTACAAAATTTATTACTAACTGGACTTTATTATGTTAAATCTTATGATAATTATCAAAATTATTCGAAAAAAAAATTGTGCTACAAAATGTATGGTTTGGTTAAAGAGTCCCCCTCCTTCCAACATGTATCTATAACGAGGTCATCAAAAATGATTACTAACCAGCTGATTTTTTTTTATTTACTTAGATAATTAAAAAAAGTTGAAATGAAAAAAAAAAAACTGTATTTTGCTACTACAGCTGATTCTAATGGTATAATTTGCAAGACACCCAAATCTGTGGTTATAAATGAATAACTAAAATATCAAACTAAAATAATAGATCCTCCAGAAGCAGACATTCACTTAGTTAATGAATTTTATTTATTACATACGTTGAAGAACCTTCCAAACCGTAATGGTAAAATCTCGAAGCATGTATTAAAAATACTTACATACAATAGAAAAGAAGTACATATTATACTTGACAAGTACAAAAAACCTAGTATTAAAGATTTCGAACATGGTCTAGAGGTGAAGAAGACACTCAGTATGACGTAATACGTAAAGACAATAATCGTTCTGCAGATTTCTGCACATTATTGAGGAGCAACAACTTCAAAGAAAAATTTGTTGAATTTTTAATTGAAGATTGGACAAGGGACGAATTTGTGCCATTGATCATAGGGAAAACTATCAAACTTAATTATGATCAATGTTACACTTATGAGGTGTCTAGTGAAAATAAAATAAAAAGAGTCATTGACCTCTCTTGTTATCATGAAGAAGCTGATACCAAAATTGTATACCACATTTGTCAATTTAATAATGACCATCGTGTGCAGATACATTGTACAGATTCTGATATACCAATAATACTGTTGGCAAATTTTAAGTATTTAAAAGATCAAATTCCAATAATTATTAATTTAAGCACGAGTAAAAAAAAATGTACTTAAATATAATTAAATTTATGCCAAGCTTGGAGATCAAGTAGCTTGTTCACTCGCCATATGACATATTTTTACAGGGAATGATTATAATCCTGCTTTCTTCCGCAAAGGAAAAAAGAGACCTTTCAGTATTTAAAAAAAATATATTAATTTTCAAGAGGCTCAACTCTTACGAATTGAAAATACAGCATTAACAACATCGAATAAGGTAGTTCAAATTATTGAAGAGTTTGTATGTAGAATGTATTCATTAAAAACAAAAAATGATATCAATAAAGGACGGTATGAGTTATTTGAAAAAGGATATACATAAATCAAAAAAAGAAAATGAAGAAATTTTAAAACGAAAAATCGTAGGATATGATCCTTCCAGTTTATCACCAACAAAACAAGAATAGGCATGATGACAGTATCCAAGAATCAATGAAATTATGAATTTATCTAATGAAATAGGATTCATGGAATATAAAAAACGTATTTATTTTTCTATTTCGAGTGAGATTGTTATTTATTTTGATAAAATAAAACTATGAAATACAGCAATCCGCCATATTGTATAAAACACCACTGAAGCGAATGACGTCACTATAGTTTTCGAGCTTTGACAATCGACCAACAATCTCTTTAAGTACAGGCGTTTTAAATGTTTATCTAGTATTTTCGTGTTTTTTTGTTTCCCAAAGATCATTTCCTTAATCTAGTTTTGTTTTACCGAATCCAAAGTTAAGAAATTAAAAATCGTTAGCCATGGATCAAGGATTTACCAAAGCTACTAGCTCTAATTTGCCCAGGATTGATTTGTTGATGCTGGGTATATTACATCAAACAAAGACTTTTGTTCAGCAGAATTTCGCAACGTCAAAACTTCTATGTAAGTACAATAATAGCATAATAATTTATAGGTTTTAAACCCGTAAAATCTGCTATTTTATTTATTAAGCACTTCATGATAGGTATTAGAGGTATGAAATGTTGTTTTTTAAAACTATACCGTATAACTTAATATGAGCGGTGATTGCCTTCTATGACGTTTGCCTCCTATTCGGATCCTATTCGGCGTATGGGGTTCGATTCTTGGTACGCATCTCTAACTTTTTGCAGTTATTTGTGTTATAAGCAAAACAGCATCACTACATAGTATAAAACAAAGTCGCTTCCCGCTGTCTGTCGCTATGTATGCTTAGATCTTTAAAACTACGCATCGGATTTTGATGCGGTTTTTTTAATAGATAGAGTGATTCAAGAGGAAGATTTATATGTACTTTTTATCTAGGAAAATTAAGGAGTTCCTGCGGGAACCATAAAACCTCAATCCACGCGGAGAAAGTCGCGGGCACCAGCTAGTATTAGAATAAAGCAAAAACTTACGTCAATGTGATCTTCGCAGAAATAAATAGTAGAATTTAGCCCTATAGCTGTAGGATCTCGCCGTGCAAGATTAAGCCACTTAGATCGCATTGTTTTTATAAGTGGGGCGTGAATAAATAACTTGTTTGGAGTTAATTTTGATGTGTTATCACACTGGGGGACCGCACACGACTTACACACTTTAGAATTCATGTTATTCACACAAAATATCAAAATTGCTGTACGAAGACTTATTGTTTACTGCACACAGTACATTAGAGTACATTGGTAAAAACTATAGTGACGTCACAAACGACGCCATGACACCCGCGAACGTTTTGGCGTGATTTATAAAATTTAAATTTCAAATGCCAATTTTATCTACTAAACCTTATTTTTCTGCTGAAATAAGATATTTTTTCGAAATAGTAGATACTTCCGAACATAATGTGACCATTTTTCAAAATCAGTCATCATGCCTATTGTTGCAACAAATTAAAAGAACTGCATTCATCTGCAATATACGCTGTAATGCACACATGCGGTACCCTACAGAAAAATTGGCAGAAAATTTTAGATGGACAATAATTGATGGCAATTATGAATATTATTGGTTTGATGGTCCCCAAAGTCCATCATTTGAGGAATTATCTTATGACATACAAGGTCCACTATTAATACTATTGTTATTTATTGATTTATTACGCATTATTATATAATTTTTTACATTTTTTCATGTTATTACAGAGTCAGATATCATAAATGAGGACAGTAAAATAGATAAAGATGACAGCGATGTAAGCAGCGAAGATTTATCAGATGAATCTGATGAAGATTATTTTTTTTAAATACAAAATGTTTTCACTGTATTTTATGTTACAAATAGAAATACGAGAAAATCACAATTCTTGTCGGACTAGTGATACATGCCTGTTTTTTTGTAGGACATTGTTTCATTTGGGCAGAGAATACACTAACTTATTACGTAATTTTTTCGGCCAGAAAAATGGTCTTGTGGTATTAACCATTTCTGAGTGTAGGACCGGGAGAACGTACCAAGCAATTTGTAGGACAATGTTACTGTTATTATATTAACTAAGTAAATAAAAAAAAATCAGCTGGTTAGTAATCATTTTTGATGACCTCGTTATAGATACATGTTGGAAGGAGGGGGACTCTTTGACCAAACCATACATTTTGTAGGACAAAAATTTTTTCGAATAATTTGGATAATTATCATAAGATTTAACACAATAAAGTCCAGTTAGTAATACATTTTTTAGAATCATCAAATCAACATATTTTATCTCAGCTACCTCTGTTACCTACCACAATCGAAAATTATCGCACAGGAAAAAGTTGGGCGTCTCATGGAAACGAAGCTACTCATGGAAAATTAGCTTGATAGTAATCAAGTGCAAAAAATTGCCAGGGATCCTGGACTAATAGTGTTATATATTTTTAGAATCTACTCATCATTTTCTAGATGATGATTATATAGTTAATCTTATTTTCGATTGTTTTTTTCAACTTTAGTCTTTAATGCGGGACCATGGTCACCCCATCAATTAAAAAAAAAAAAAATTGCCTATGTCACCCGGAATAAGCTAGGGATTCTAACGATACCTCTTAATATATCAAAATCGGTTCGGGCGTTTAGAAGTTATGGTGGAATATACAAACTCACATACATACATACATACATACATACATTCATACATGAACCCTGAAAACAATATACCCCTTTTTCAGGCAGTCGTATATAAACTTTTTTAAGAAATTCTGTTTATTGTCTCCTCACAAATTAGAGAGAAGTACTGTACACAGTCTCGGCTGGCGATTTCGCCATACTTGTTGGTAGATTTGTCGTTGACATTTGTCGTTGTCAATGACATTAGCAAATTTATGTTATATTGCAAAAAAACATCGCCTGACTAGTGACTTCTCTAGCGAGACGTGAATCGAGACATTTGTCCGCCAGTGAATACGATGCTATTGGGCTCATTACCTAAAGTTGTATACCTATTACCTACATATAATATATAAGATCGCTGATTTCTATACTTTAAATGCAAAATATAAATCCGAAATGCGATTTGATAAATGTGTAAGTTTGGAGTTGTAAGCTAAGTTATTTTTGTTACTTAAATAAATATTAATTGTAAAATTCATCTACTGTTTTTATTAATGTCCTCGATCCATAATTTCAGTATTATTATTGTACTAAATACATCTAAAGTACTTATTTAGTACAATATTAATACTGAAACAATAGGCATGATGACTGATTTTGAGTAATGGTCAGATTATGTTCGGAAGTATCTACTATTTCGAAAAAATATATTAATTCTGTAGAAAAATAAGGTTTGGTAGATAAAATTGGCATTTGAAACTTAAATTTTAGAATTCGCGCCAAAACGCCCGCCGATGTCATGGCGCCGTTTGTGATGTCACTATTGTTTTTACCAATGTACTCTGTGCAGTGTGCAGTAAACATTAGTGCGATTGTCAAAGCTCGAAATAAATAAATGTGACGTCATTCGCTTCTTGGTGTTTAATCCAATATGGCGGATTGCTGTATTTTATAGTTATAGCCCTATTTATCAAAATAAATGACAATCTCATTCGAAATAGAAAAATAAATAGGTTTTTTATAATCCATGAATCCTATTTCATTAGATTAATTCATAATTTCATTGATTCTCGGTTACTGTCATCATGCCTATTGAGTGATGATTAAACGAATATATAGTAGGTATAGGATATATAAGTTAAATGGGTATATGTCACCGTAAGATTGTAAAAACCGTTAGATTATAATATAACTCCCGAAATTGTAAACTGTCGAAAGATTGTGAACCGCTCAATGTACTGAGTGTCAATTTTTGAAATATTCATTGTATTTACGTTTTCTTGTCTGTTTCATGTAGGTTATGTTAGGGTTCGACATTAATAATCAGATAGTGCCCGGCCTGCTATCGGGTTAATAAACCTAACAGATTACAATCTACCGGAAAATAATGCGTTAAATTGTAGTCTTTCGACACTTTGCGATTTCGCGAGTTAGATTATAATCTAACTCGCGCAATTGTAAACTGTCGAAAGATTGTGAACCGTTCAATGTTATGTAATACATTTCAAAAATTGACACTCAGTCAATTTTTGAAATGTTTATTGTATTTAGGTTTTCTTGTCTATTTCTTGTAGGGTTAGGTTAGGGTAGGGTTAGGGTTCGACATAAATAATCAGGTAGTGGGGCACTTAGGTTCTATCGGGTAATATACCTAACATACAATTACAATTTACCGAAAAATAATGCGTTAAATTGTAATCTTTACATACATACTTAATACATAGTATATCTTTCCTAAATACCTACTCTATGGTTTGCCGAGTTTGAACTACAGTCTATTTGACGAGGCAAAGTAAAAAATGTAAACAAATATGGTGTCAGATCACGTGATTATAATTGTCATTGGACATATAGTGATGGAAACATTGACCACATACAGTCGCTTCTACGGATTGATGCTGTGATCTATAGAGAGTACTTTGACTTGGCTCAGACTTTACTCAGAGTAAAAACGAGATGGACATAAGTGAATATCATAAATCTATCTCGTTTTAACCATCTCACACCGAATGATAAGAGCAGGTATAGTCGATTGTAAATCGCTTTTCTTAAATAAGGCCGGGGTATGAAAATTTATGGGGAGTGAATTCAAAGTTTCTCCGTTACGTAATGTACATGTTTGCATGGTAAAACTTGATTATGTTTCCATGACTATGTAATGTACTTTGATGAATATAAATTATATAATTAATATAAATAAATGTATCAAGCATGCTTTCAGTAATATAAAAAATGCGTTCATTTACCCTCATTTATTTTATAATTGTTCGTAAAGAGTAAACTCCAGTCGTACGTCGGAGCTGACACACATAATTTTTTAACAAGTAGGTACTTGATCACTGATCACTACAGCTCATTAACGTCCCACAGCTGGGCACAGGCCTCCACTCTCATAGGAGAGAGGGAATCAGAACTTAGACCCATTACGCTGCTGCGGGTTCACACCCGCATTGGACCTAGGGCTTTAATGTCTATTATCAAGTTAGTGATAAGATGTTAGTGAAAGGTTAAATTATAATATCGTCTTCAACATCACAAGGTAATTTCATAATCATAGAATGTGGTAATCGATTTTCGATTTTTACAATCGACTAAACCCGCTCCTATCATTCAGTCTGTGGTTCACTTTTCATGTCACATCTCTATGGAATCATTCTATTGTGTCAAACACCCATTAGGTCATTAGTCTTTGTTTTAATTTTGGGATTCTTTCTAGATAATTGTTAAGTTATTAGCTTCTTAGTGCTTGAATTGAATTACTTTTGAGTATATTATGAACTTTAAATGTTTTACTTCAGGAAATAATACGTTTGTGAGTGATTAATTGTGAAATACAACAGTGAAAATATTGATAGCAAAGTTGAAATGTCGTGTCTGGTATGTTTTATTTACATTTTTTACGCTGCCCCTTCAAATATACTGTACGACCACTAGACGGCGCTGAATTCTAGGAGCCAAAAACTTGACGTGAGATTGGACATTTTTTCAGGTTGTACATATTTATATATGCCATACCCTTTGCTACACCAGCGCCACTGTGGAAGGTTTTTGAACGGTTATTTATTGCAACCACTGGACACTGGACACAACTTTTCTCCCCGAGATGTTACTCCTCTACTCTACCCCCTCCATAGGAATTAGATATAGATGATAATATTACTAATCGATTAATTTCATTGCCTTCAATTTGATAGGTAGTTTCCACAGACATAATAAAGAAAAGTAGTTTCTCATTTTTATCATAGACGGTACCATAATGTCATTGTTTTATGCCCTATGTTGAATCTATGGTCAATCCATAAATAGGTAAAACTATTGTAGATGATAGAACGAATGGAAAGTTGGCTACAAAATAATAATTTAAAAAAGTAAAGTTGTTGTTGTTGTTGTTTAGTTTATGGCTTTTAATAGTGCCACACCAGCACAAAAAAAGTAAAGTAAAGTGTAAAATAACATCTGTGCATTTGACACTTGAGTTACTTGACAGCGGTGCTTGACAGCACTTGACAGTTGACAATGGCAGTTTACTATCTCATCATTCATTTTCATTCATAAACTAAAAGAACAGGAAAATCAGAAAAATTGTATTTTTAATATAAAATGGCTGCGAGCCGTCGCAAACAGGACGATAAGAATTTAGAAATTTTACGTGAACTTATATCTTTGAACGGGAATAAATATTGTTTGGATTGTAATCAGAGAGGGCCTACGTACGTCAATACGACAATTGGCTCCTTTGTGTGTTCAAAATGTTCGGGAATGTTGTACGTATTATTTCTGTGTTATTTCCTAGTAATAATAGTATCAACAAACAATACCTTATTGACTAATATTTCAGGCGCGGTCTCACGCCTCCTCATCGTGTAAAGTCTATATCAATGGCTACTTTTACACCAGAAGAGATAGAATTCATAAAAGTAAGAGGAAACGATTATTGCCGACGCGTGTGGTTAGGCCTTTACGAGGGTGAAAGTGTAAACTTGACCGATGAGCAAAGTGTAAAAGATTTCATGTCTGATAAGTATGAAAAAAAGAGGTATTATCTTGAATCCCCGCCTAATAGTGTAGCAGTCACAAATGGAAATTCAGTTAAAAATAAAATCAAGAGCAAGTTGGCCAGTAGTAATGTGGGTGTAGCCACTCCTCTGATATCTATCGGGCCTCAGTCTACAAAGACTTCTAACAACAATAACAATAATATGGTGAATGTTGCAAAAATAGTCAGTAATGTGACACCTGCCAGTGAAAATATGCACAAACTGCCGAGGCCAGTAAACAATTTTTCTCAGCCAATGATTAACAAGATGCCTACAATGCCTCCAGCTGCAATAACAAACCCTGTCCCTGTACCTGAGTAAGTTACAACATAATTTATTCTATTTAACTATCTTAGCAGTAAGTGTAATTATCTGTAGAACCTCTTCTATTCCTGTAAGTTGCTCTAAAATGCTGCCTACAGTATATAATATTTGTTGATGTTACATGCCAATAAAATATTTGTATTAATACTCATGTTTTCTTTCAGTTTTCCTGTTGATTTCTCTACTGCAAATATTTACAACAGTACACAGTTTAACAGCAGTATAAACAACAATATTATGACCCAACCATCAATGAACAACACTCCAGTTTTTAATGCTTTCAATTCCTCCCAAGCTTCTACAAGTAAGAGTTGTATGACTGGGCAAGATTATTTTTTTTTTTAGCTAAATCATTTATTATGGAACTTGTGGTAATTCAGTAATTAATCCTTAACTGATTTCAGATGATCGTTATGCAGCTTTAGCTGACTTAGATTTGGCGTTAAGACAGCAAAATATGAAGAATATGGGTACAGATTTTTCAGTCATCTTATTTATGATTAGTCTTATTTATTTAAGCAGTATTTTATTATTCAATCACTTTTCAGAGGAGGGTAACAGTGTCAATAGGAATCCATTTCAAAGTGCTCCAGCCAGTGATATATTTGCTAATAAAAACCCATTTTTCAATGGTGGTTGGAATTCTGCAGCCACAGCCATGCCTATTAATCCATTTGTGGTAAGGACTTTTTATTTCCTATTACCTCTTATAAAATAAATAAAGTATTGTTTAAATTTATCTCTTCCGCACATCTAACTGTTTAAAATATGTAATACCCAGTAATAGTCATAATTAAATTTGCTTAGTAAAACATCTTATATTTTCATGTTTAAAAATAAATCTACAAATAGTAGTAAGTAATGTGTAATTAGTGTGTCACTCTGATAAATAACAGGAAATATACAAGATATTGCAATTTTGCCTTCCCAATAGAACTCCTTATCAGTCAGTTACACTTTATGTTTATGGTAAGCTGGTGATTCATGAATGAGAAGTATACAGAGATAACATATCTGGGTTAAATAAAACATATTGTTTTCTAGCCTGAAAATAATGGAGCCTTTGTAAATTCCAAGAATCCTTTTCTCTGATACCATCTGCATCAACCATAGCAACAAGCGAGGAACAAAGAAACATTAATGCAAATTAAAAAGCACAATTAATGCTACAAATATAATGTAATTTATATGTAATTTTTTTAATTTTTATTAATAACAGAGAAACTCAACTAAGTATTTACATTTTGCCATAGAGTTTGTCTATTGTGCTTATCGGTTGATAACTTAAGTGCCTCAATCTGCCTTAAAATTTGACGGTAATATGATTAGTGATATATTCTTATATGTGCTGTTAATATTTACTCACCTGTAAAGAACATTTAATTAATTGAATCAAATAAGCAAATTTATTGTCAAATTATAAATATTTGTTATTTAAGTAATATGCTGGTCTTAGCTTAATTGATATAATAATAGTACCTATTGTATTAAATATGAAATTTAAATAAATTTAAGCCCTGATTTAAAATTGTGCCTTTACATGACAATATTAAGTAGATTTTTTTTTGCATAAGATTGTATTTGAAGGCCTTACTAAGATATATTATTATGTTTAAGGTTTAGGAGAAATTAACACCCTGTTTCAATATGTAGGTAATCTGTTGTGTTGTTAAATGTTATTTTACAAAAAGTGTGCATGATCTTTTTTGTTAAATAACAATGTGGCTTAGTTTAAGCAAGTAACTAATTGACAAAATACTGAAAGAAATACTTATTTAAAATCTAGTGTAAGTCAGTAGCCTACTGTAATGTCATCTTTTTGTCCTGAAATACAATAACTGTTGGTTTGCAACATAATTCAATGGGTAAAAATTTCATGATTCCAATCTGTTTGTGGGTTAGTAAAATACTGTTAGACCTAAATACGTCATGTTGATAAGATCGTTCCTTCATCTTGCATAAGGCCTTTTTTTCTATAATTCCAAGATCACAATCAGAAATTGATGTGAAATGGGTCTGTTAGGTTCATTTGCACTGTATCGGGTATACTTAGACCATTTTCTAATCATGACATTAGTCAAGCACGAAAAACCCAAATCGTTTTCTAAAATATTGTTATGTATTTTATTAGGAACTTATACCATACAAATAGAAGAGGCTAAGTATTATTAACATTTTTGTTCTAACTCAATTTTAAGTTTAATCGCTTTAAATACTTATTAAGAGACACTTGATTTATCAATATATTATTTTCAAAATTCATGTCATAAATAATTTATTGTAGGTATGAGGTGATAATTCAATATATAAATAATTATTTATTAGTCTCTTTAGTCTTTAGAAACTGAATTGAGCTCTCAATTTTCGTGCTTTATCTGTGATTTTATCTGTAGTTTTATTATTTTCATGCATATTTTAATAACTGAACAACTTTTACTTTACTTTTTATAATGCACTTTGACTATTTATTAAATTTTAATGTAATTAATTAATTTTACCTTTTGAGCACTGAGATCTGTTAATTTGTATAAAGATGTAAGAATTAAATGTAATATTTTTTTATTTACATAATTTTTTTATTTACTTAACATCGTTTCAAGTTTCAACAAATTGACATAGATCGTATTGAATTAGCTATATAACATTTATTATTGTCTTTTAAAAAACCTGTGGGAATTCCGTCTGTCTCGTTGAAACTTGCAAGGTATTTGTAACAAATGCCATAAAAATTGTATATGCATAAAAACAGACCAATTTTAACATCCATAAAATGGAGAATTGCTTGTGTCGAACGGCCTCAATGAAAATAGTCCCTGTAAAAAAAAAATTGGTAGTCATAGGGACTGTTACAAGTGAAAACGAATATTTAATAAAATATTTTTTTTATAGGAAGAATGCTGTCGGTTTCGCGTATTCCACATTTTTATCCCCTACCAAAAAGTGCTCAACGCGCCTAAAGAAACTTTCACTTCAAAAATTGGCAGTCATAGGGACTGCCGATAGAAGTGAAAACGAACATGTAAAATAACAACACAGCACTTTTAAAATAATCCATACTAATATTATAAATGCGAAAGTGTCTGTCTGTCCGTCTGCTACGCTTTCACGGCCCATCTGTTCAACCGATTTTGATGAAATTTGGTACAGAGATAGGTTGTATTCCGGGGAAGGACATACTTTTTATCCCGGAAAATTCAAGAGTTCCCACGGGAATCAAAAAACCTTAATCCACGCGGACGAAGTCGCGGGCATACTCTAGTTTAAATATAAACCTTAACACTAAGGCATTAGTTTAATTACGAATGTACTATATTTAAATTTAATACCTTTTGTCTGCGTAACAACGCGAGAAGTCAGTCACGGTTACACATCACTTTTATAAAATATAAACCTTAGAACAGGCATTAAAATTTAAGTACGAATGTACTACATAGGACCTTTACTCCTAACAAAAATGGTGTCGCGAGGTGACAGTCACGGTTACTCATCACTTTTTTTTTTTAAATATAAACCTTAAAACATAGGTTTACAGCATGTAACAGCGATATATAGATGGCGCTCAAATATATTTTTTGACGCATTATTTAGGCGACATCTATCAAGACGAATGTAAGCTTCACACCTCACACATGCGTAAATCTGACACTTTTGAATGCCGTTTCTTTAATAGATATAATGTCAAATATTTGCCTACCGACTGCGCCAATTACGTTAGTGGCACTTGGAGGATTTAAAAAAGGATTTATTTTATTACTCATTTAATTAATTACAAAAAAAATAATTATTACTAGGAATATACGAAGATGGTGACTAACCGATATTAGGAATAGAATGATTTAATCTAGATCTTAATTAATAATGATGCGTCGGCTTGACCCTAATAAACAAAATTACGTGTTGGTAGGGGTTGCAACGTCGGCGATCTTCGTAGGGCTGCCACACGTAATCTTGCCTACCTATTATATACCTGCGACAATCCAGAACTCGAAAGTAACACCATTGCCACCTTTGCTGATGATACGGCCATTATGGCTGTAGGAGGAACACACGAAGAGGCAGTGGGTAAAGTACAAACAGCGCTAAATAAAGTGTATGACTGGACAAAAAAATGGAGAATCAAGCTAAATGAAACAAAGTCAATTCATATTGACTTTACAAATAAAACAAAAAAATACCACGCTGTTTTCATCAACGGACAAAAAATTCCCTACGTGGATACAGCAAAATATCTTGGAATGATCCTTGACGTCAAGCTACGCTGGAGAGCTCACGTCAAGAAAAAAAGAAAAGAACTTGACATAAAGTATAAACAGATGTATTGGCTACTTGGTAGACATTCCTCGCTGTCAATACACAACAAGATTGATGCCCATTTGGACCTACGGCATACAGCTTTGTGGCTGTACCAAAAAGAGTAACATCCAAATCATACAGCGGTTCCAAAATAAAGTACTCAGGAGTATAGTAAATGCGCCCTGGTACATCAGAAATGACGATATTCATCGGGACCTCAATATTGAATACGTCGAACAAATTATACCTAACCAAATTTGCCAAAGCCCATGACCATCGGCTTCATCACCACGTTAACGTTGAGGCAATCCAGCTGCTCGACGTAACGAAACTAGTGAGAAGACTAAAAAGGACTAAGCCTTTTGAGTTAGTGCATAGTGATAAGCGACAGTGCAAAGTGTAGTGCTAAAAGAACACGTGAACAAAGTGTCTAAGTTTATCGAGAAAGACTAAGATGCGTCAATGGACAATTTCTTAGTACATATGATAAGTTATAAGTTTAGGTTAAAGCAAAACTGCTCATTAGCCAATTAGTTAGGCTAGATCGTAGTTAAATGAGTACCTCGCTGGTACTCCATAAGAAAAAAAAATATATATATTTGCCTGACATGAAAATTGCGCCTATAAAAAGCCCTAAAGATATGATAAAACAAATAAAAAAAAATGTATATATTTCAAGAATAATATCGCCTCATCTGGTGACAGAAGGGCTGGCTCATTTTTTGCGCAAAGGATCAGTCTGGCTGTCCAGCGCGGAAATGCAGCCAGCATTACATTTATATAGTAATTAGGTTAGGCTAGCTAGCTTAAGACAGATGAGGAGCATGCACCACAAATCGGACGAGCAAATTTTTTCTATGAGAGGGCCCATCTCATAGAGTAAAGTATATAGGCCTATCTACATATCTATATCGATGCTTAAGTCCTTCCCCATGTTGCAGCCTATTTCTATACCAAATTTCGTCAAAATCAGTTGAAAAGGTGAAAGGTGGGTCGTGAAGTCGTAGCAGACACACACTTTTATATATTTATGGATTTATAAATACTAATATAGAAAACGTGACAAGCCGAAGATTCTTTCAATTTTAGGAAATGAAAAATAACTCACAGATAAACTGTTTTTATTTTCCTTATATTTAACAATAGGTTTACAATCCGCAATACTTAGTTTTATGTTAAGAAGACACAATTTGTCAAATTTTATACTTGCTATTTAGCCGTGTAAACTTCGGTGTGGAGAAGTTATCAGGGGTCACATTAGGGCTAGGAAGAGGAAATGGTGTCTTCGGTGTCTCTTGAGTAACAGACGTAGACACATTTTTAATAGTGTCGGGCAGATCTTCAGGCTTGAAATTCGACTGTGAAGAATTTGATGCGGCAAGCCTTTTCTCGGATATTGTTTTAAGTATATTCTTTCCAGCTTCTTTGGTCTGTAATAATAATTTGATAACTGTTAATAAAATAGGACAAAACTATAGTCCCCTACCATAACACCACTGGACTGCAAACCTGAACTGGAGCATTACTTAAAAATTTATGATTTAAATGACGGCATGTAGTACTGCGCCAGGTAGCGCTGTAAGGCTGGCAGCTCTTTACCGTGACAAGCGATAGGACAGCACTTACAGTCTCTTGCTCGAGGCACTTGTAGGCGTAGTGCGCGGCGTGGTCGATGAACGAGAAGCGCAGGTAGTACTGCGCGAGGTAGCGCTGCGCGGCCGGCAGCTCTTTGCCCTGACAAGCGATAGGACAGCACTTACAGTCTCGTGCTCGAGGCACTTGTAGGCGTAGTGCGCGGCGTGGTCGATAAGCGAGAAGCGCAGGTAGTACTGCGCGAGGTAGCGCTGCGCGGCCGGCAGCTCTTTGCCCTGACAAGCGATAGGACAGCACTTACAGTCTCGTGCTCGAGGCACTTGTAGGCGTAGTGCGCAGCGTGGTCGATGAACGAGAAGCGCAGGTAGTACTGCGCGAGGTAGCGCTGCGCGGCCGGCAGCTCTTTGCCCTGACAAGCGATAGGACAGCAGTTACAGTCTCTTGCTCGAGGCACTTGTAGGCGTAGTGCGCGGCGTGGTCGATGAACGAGAAGCGCAGGTAGTACTGCGCGAGGTAGCGCTGCGCGGCCGGCAGCTCTTTGCCCTGACAAGCGATAGGACAGCAGTTACAGTCTCTTGCTCGAGGCACTTGTAGGCGTAGTGCGCGGCGTGGTCG
Organism: Erebia palarica; assembly: GCA_964035005.1. Taxonomy (NCBI): domain Eukaryota; kingdom Metazoa; phylum Arthropoda; class Insecta; order Lepidoptera; family Nymphalidae; genus Erebia; species Erebia palarica. The sequence goes on along the minus strand of OZ035985.1, from coordinate 32,665,470 downwards.
ATGAACGAGAAGCGCAGGTAGTACTGCGCGAGGTAGCGCTGCGCGGCCGGCAGCTCTTTGCCCTGACAAGCGATAGGACAGCACTTACAGTCTCTTGCTCGAGGCACTTGTAGGCGTAGTGCGCGGCGTGGTCGATGAACGAGAAGCGCAGGTAGTACTGCGCGAGGTAGCGCTGCGCGGCCGGCAGCTCTTTGCCCTGACAAGCGATAGGACAGCACTTACAGTCTCGTGCTCGAGGCACTTGTAGGCGTAGTGCGCGGCGTGGTCGATGAGCGAGAAGCGCAGGTAGTACTGCGCGAGGTAGCGCTGCGCGGCCGGCAGCTCTTTGCCCTGACAAGCGATAGTACAGCACTTACAGTCTCGTGCTCGAGGCACTTGTAGGCGTAGTGCGCAGCGTGGTCGATGAACGAGAAGCGCAGGTAGTACTGCGCGAGGTAGCGCTGCGCGGCCGGCAGCTCTTTGCCCTGACAAGCGATAGGACAGCAGTTACAGTCTCTTGCTCGAGGCACTTGTAGGCGTAGTGCGCGGCGTGGTCGATGAACGAGAAGCGCAGGTAGTACTGCGCGAGGTAGCGCTGCGCGGCCGGCAGCTCTTTGCCCTGACAAGCGATAGGACAGCACTTACAGTCTCGTGCTCGAGGCACTTGTAGGCGTAGTGCGCGGCGTGGTCGATGAGCGAGAAGCGCAGGTAGTACTGCGCGAGGTAGCGCTGCGCGGCCGGCAGCTCTTTGCCCTGACAAGCGATAGTACAGCACTTACAGTCTCGTGCTCGAGGCACTTGTAGGCGTAGTGCGCAGCGTGGTCGATGAACGAGAAGCGCAGGTAGTACTGCGCGAGGTAGCGCTGCGCGGCCGGCAGCTCTTTGCCCTGACAAGCGATAGGACAGCAGTTACAGTCTCTTGCTCGAGGCACTTGTAGGCGTAGTGCGCGGCGTGGTCGATGAACGAGAAGCGCAGGTAGTACTGCGCGAGGTAGCGCTGCGCGGCCGGCAGCTCTTTGCCCTGACAAGCGATAGGACAGCAGTTACAGTCTCTTGCTCGAGGCACTTGTAGGCGTAGTGCGCGGCGTGGTCGATGAACGAGAAGCGCAGGTAGTACTGCGCGAGGTAGCGCTGCGCGGCCGGCAGCTTTTTGCCCTGACAAGCGATAGGACAGCACTTACAGTCTCGTGCTCGAGGCACTTGTAGGCGTAGTGCGCGGCGTGGTCGATGAGCGAGAAGCGCAGGTAGTACTGCGCGAGGTAGCGCTGCGCGGCCGGCAGCTCTTTGCCCTGACAAGCGATAGTACAGCACTTACAGTCTCGTGCTCGAGGCACTTGTAGGCGTAGTGCGCAGCGTGGTCGATGAGCGAGAACCGCAGATAGTACTGTGCGAGGTAGCGCTGCGCGGCCGGCAGCTCTTTGCTCCCCGCGTTGGCGGGGTCCTGGCACGCCGCTGTGTACGCCGCCGCGGCGCTATTCGGCATGTTCGACTTCTCGTATAACCTACAAAATGATAGTGCTCTTTGCTATGACGGTCCCAAGCTAAGAACCCCGCGGGGCAGGTTTGTTGTAACTAGTTGTGAATGTATATTATACCAGTACTACAAGTAACACGAGTAAAACATACAAAAATATTTCTAGTACTTTTATGCCTGGCGGCCCAGGAACACAACCACAGGCGCAAGTGGGACGAAGCTTTTGCAGCAAGGCATATAGGGTTAGGGGATTTTTGTGATGCAATTCAATCAAATAAATTAACATTGTAAATTCTTGTAATTTTATTATAGTGCCTTCTCATATCAGGAAAGTTTCTAAACTTACTTAAATACTGAGTACATATCAACACAAATTGCAGAACCGGCAGCATTTGATACCACATTTTTTTAAGTTTAGTAACATTGTTAACTCTGAAATAGAAGACTTTTATTTAAAGCCATGGGATACATAAAATTGTTGTGTATTTACTTTTTAATAAAACTGTAGGTACTCACTTAGCTAATTTAAACAATGCCATGCCCTCAATATCTCCAGTACTGTGTGCTTTATAATAGCATTTCAAGGCATTAGGGATTTTGTCCATCTTCTCATATGCTTCTCCTAAAGACACTAACATTCTAGAATCATCTGGTTTAAGTTGAGCAGCCCTTGAGTAGTAGTATATACAGTAACCATGAAGCCCTAGAATTTCATATGCCTGGCCAAGACCATTCCAAGCTCTGTAGTCATTTCTGTTGACATCTGCAAATAAATGAGGTAAGTAAATAAGTTCCGGTTCTAGAGATTATTTAATGAGGCTCCATTTGCTCAAAACTAAACTGAAATATTTAAGGGAAATTGAGGGAATATAATGTTCATGAAAATAGGTTGAAAAGATGGCCCATTAAATCGTAGCAAACAGACAGACACACTCTCTCATTAATAATATTAGTATGAATTATACCCACTATTATAGTACTGCTAGCACATAACCCCATTATTCAGAAAAAAATTTATTGATATAACTTGTGTATATGTCACCGTAAGATTGTAAAAACCGTTAGATTATAATCTAACTCGCGAAATTGTAAACTGTCGAAAATTGTAAACCGTACAATGTTCTGAGTATCAATTTTTGAAATTTTTATTGTATTTACGTTTTCTTGTCTGTTTCTTGTAGGTTAGGTTAGGGATCGACATAAATAATCAATCTGGTTATTTATGTTATTTATGTCGGGTTAATATATCTACCGAAAAATAATGCGTTAAATTGTAATCTTTCGACGGTTTGCAATTTCGCGAGTTAGATTATAATCTAAGGGTTTTTACAATCGTACGGCGACATATATAATAGATGGAAAATCTGATATTTACCTATAGCTTGCCTGTAACACTGAATCGCAGCATTTGAGTTTTGCAGTTCAATAAATTCATGCCCCATCAGTATCCATGCTGATAAGTACTGAGGGTCAAGAGAGAGAGCTCTCTGGAAATATAGTACTGCCTTTTGATGCTCACTTCTTAAACTGTAATAGTTACCTGAAAAATCACCATGAAGTAAATTAATTTTAATAAAATATCTAAATATTAGGTATGATGATAAGTATTGATACCATGTTTCCCACAAGTTTTACTTCAATATAAAATAATATGTACTAAATTAATTTAAGTTACATGTAGAACATACTACCACCACTACAGCCCATTAACGTCCCAATGCTGGGCACAGGCCTCCACTCTCATAGGAGAGAGGGAATTAGAGCTAGACCCACCACCATGCTCCAATGTGTGTTGGCAGGCCGGTAGGACATACAGGTGTCTCTTGTCTTGTCATGTTATGACTCTACCACTGGTTTAGAAAGCAGGTTCTACTGAGAATAACTATAGATACGTGATTTTTATAAAACCTGAGATTTATATTAACTAGTGGTTCGCCCCCAAACTGAGAAATCGCGGTATTTTTTATTCTACGTAAGATGGTGCTGACGTCTATTTGTAAGCACAAACAAATAAACTTTTACAGAGCGCCATCTATTGACATCATTGTGAAGTTTTGTTAAAAATACTGAAGCTCATTAAAAATTAAATAATTTTATTTCCTTATAATATTTATCTAATTTTAGTATTTGTTGTTCAAGTACAGGATATAATTCAAATAATTGATCAAGTTTCAGACTCAACCTTTCAGAAAGTTGAGAGTTCTGAGGTCAAATTTGGACATTACAAAATCTCCACTTGAAAGCCTCCCATTTCGTTAGGGGCAAAATTTATAAAAAATATTTTTTTTTTTGACTCTATGCCTAATTATCTTTAAAATGATATACCGCAACCCTATGTAACACTAAAAAAAATATTTTACTTCACATTCTCTTCTATGAGAGCCCCCCTGAAATGAAGATTTTTATAACTTTTTAAGCCATATTCGGCTGGAGGCCATCGGTTTATATATTACATTTCAATTTGAAGTAATTATGTTCAGTAACTCAGAAGTTATAAGGCTCTAACAGATGGATGGACAAGTGCAAATTCACTCAAGTAGACCCAGAGACCTTCGCTTCGCTCGGTCAATAACTAGATGATGCCCATGAATCCTCCGCTCAGTTAAGTTTTTTAATTCCTAACTTATCTCCTCTCCTCCTCCTACGGGATTCCTTTTTTTCCAGAATAAAACGTATAAAGTCCCTTCCTTCTCCTTCCCCAGGATGTAACCTACCAGTATACCAAAATAGGTTGAAATTATGGGCCATTATATGGTAGCAAACACAGACTCTCTTTTGCATTTATAATAATTATGAGTATGGATAATTAGCTAGTAAAGCTAGGTGTAAAGTAAGATTTCAAACCCATACTCATATTTTTTATTCAAATAAACTTATTGAAAGTGCTTTTGGATCATCAAGTAATTCTACCACTGGTTCGGAATACCACTCCTACCGAGAAGAACTAGCAAGAAACTAGGTGGCTGCTCTTTTGATTCTCTTTTCATTTGGTGATTATTGAAACTTACCTATAACACAACATGTTTCAACTCTGTATTTGTCAATAGAAACAGCCTTTTGTGCCAAATTTGCCAGTTCCATCCTTTTATCTTTCAAATATAATAAATGCGAGTAGACATCCCAATTGTCCAAGCGGTAAGGATCATTTTGGTAGAGATCTCTAAATAGAGTCAATGATGAGTCAACATCTGTAACCAACGCAAATAACTGAATAGCCAAATTTTATAACTGTAATTATAATATTTAGTTAATACACATCTTACCCTTAGGAGGTAATTTTATATTGAAAATCATAAATAGTGAACTTAAAAATACTAATGCTGCATCGCTTTAATCACCAAATGTAAAAATACTTTCAAGATATCGGGTCCAAAGTACCTACATTATATTTTCTAAGTTGAACTCTAAATCGTATATATATTTCAACTAGTTTTGTTTTTACCAAAAAGTGACCAACTATTATTTCCAGCAGTATTATCTTTTCAATTCTTACAATTAAATTATTAAAAATAACTGGGGAGGGAAGCTGGAAGAGCAAGGTATCCATCCACTTATGTAATTCCATATGGGTTGAAGACTCTACTGGGCAGATCCAAGACACTATTTCGTTTCAATTGGCAGAATTAAAGTACAGAGTACAATAAGAATGAAATAAAAATTCTTACCTCTCCTGTCATGATGTGCAATAGCCATCTGAGCAGTGATATAAGTACTCTTCTCAAAGCCAGCCGCAGCAAGGACCATATATGCCTCAAGTGCTTGCTCAGAAAGTTTTAATTCTACAAAGGCATGAGCAGCAAAGAAATACATCATCCAATGTTTAGGCAGTTGTAATGAGTCTAATGCCTCATACTCATTAGCAAGGCCTGCTAGTTCTACCCAGGCTGCCCAGAGAGTGGGCGATGCAGCCACTGCTGCCTGTAGAACGGTGACAGCCTGGCTCCTTAAATCCAATTTCTTTAACACTACACCTTCTAAATATAGAAGGTATCCATCTAAGCTATTGCGGTTGGCCTGCAATAATTATTGTAAATTAGATATTACTGCATAGCTTAAGTTTTGCCTTGATATATGTATAATTTTATATGAATAATTTGTCAGTTAATTGGACCACTTAATTTATAATTAAGACTTCAATTTTTTTCTTAACATCTATGTTGTGCTTAACTTTTACCAGCTGCAGAATTTCATCTATAAATTGTTATAGGTACTCAATGTTTTCTTTTCACGGAATTTCCAAAGACCAGGGGGGAAGGAGGGGTTGTTAGTGCAAGGGAACAGTTACGATTTAGTGTTAAATAATTATAAAAACAATCACCTTAAAAAACGATAGCAAATCTAATAAAACTTGAGTTGATTCAATATTTTCTGTCCCTGTGTCAGTTGCATTGTCCAGCCTCTTCTTTTCACTCGACATATATTGAGAGTATTTGAGCAAGAATACACATTTCGGGCTTGTACAGCTTTCTATAAAATGAGCTGCCCTATCGTATTCCTGACAATCAAAGAAACTTTTCGCTAGTGTGTATGCTTCTCTTTCTTCAGGTATAATATCATGTTCAGGAGGTTTAGGTGACTCTGTTTGGTTAATTTTATGGTCTTTAAGGGCAAAATTTAATTCCGCTAGCCATTTCGCAGTTTGTATCAAGCCACGATCGTTACATTCACGAATACCGTTTAGAATGTCATTTCGCACTTGATTTAAATCAATTTGAATATCGCCTTTCGTATTAAGTAGAGGTTGCATGATGTAAGGTTTGTGAAGCGCACTAAAATATCTAATTAATTCAACAATTTATACAACGGGCGCGGACGATCACCTAAAGGTCGCAACGCTCAGATTACCGCAACGCAACAACAAAAAGTAAAAAACTAAAAACAACAAAGTACAAAACTGGTTTTTTTCAATAGAAATCATTAAAAAAAAGTACTCTGTGATAGAAATCTGACATACAGAGACCTGACATTTAAATCCGACATTAGACATCCCATTGACAACCAATGCAGAATGCAGAAGATTAAACGAAGTGACTATTTGTACAGGTACTGGACGAATAAATTATATTTATTCGTACATTTATTCAATTTCTTTTTTTAAAGATTGTAAACTGTTCAAAGTCCTGAGTGTCAATTTCTGAAATATTCATTTTATTTACGTTTTCTTGTCTCTTTTTTGTAGGTTAGGTTAGGGTTCGACAGAAATAATCAAGTAGTGCCCGGCCACAGGCCGGGCACTTAGGTTTTATCGGGTTTAAATACCTATACGATTACAATCTTACGGAAAATAATGCGTTGATGCATGATGACAGTATCCAAGAATCAATGAAATTATGAATTTATCTAATGAAATAGGATTCATGGATTATAAAAAACTCATTTATTTTTCTATTTCGAGTGAGATTGTTATTTATTTTCATAAAATAAAACTATAAAATACAGCAATCCGCCATATTGTATAAAACACCACTGAAGCGAATGACGTCACAATCGTTTTCGAGCTTTGACAATCGGCAAACAATCTCTATAAGTACAGGTGTTTTAAATGTTTATCAAGTATTTTCATGTTTTTTTGTTTCCATAAGATCATTTCCATAATCTAGCTTTGTTTTACTAAATCCAAAATCAAGAAATTTAAAATCGTTAGCTAGGGATCAAGGATTTACCAAAGCTACTAGCTCTAATTTCCCAGGATTGATTTGTTGATGTTGGTTGAGTATCTTGCATCAAACAAAGACGTTTGTTTAGCAGAATTTCGCAACGTCAAAACTTCCATGTAAGTACAATAATAACATAATAATTTATAGGTCCTAAACCCGTAAAATCTGCTATTTTATATATTAAGCACTTCATGGTACTTAGTTATTAGAGGTTATGTTAATGAAATGTTGTTTTTTAAAACCATACCGTATAACTCAATATGAGCGGTGATTGCCTAGTAAATATGACGTCTGCCTCCTATTCGGTGCGTCTGGGGTTCGATTCTTGGCACGCATCTAACTTTTTGCAGTTATTTGTGCTATAAGCAAAACAGCATCACTACATAGTATAAAACAAACTCGCTTCCCGCTGTCTGTCCCAATGTATGCTTAGATCTTTAAAACTACGCATCGGATTTATATGGGCTTTTTATCCCGGAAAATTAAGGAGTTCCTGCGGGAACGTCGCGGGCATCAGCTAGTATTAGAATAAAGCAAAAACTTACGTCAAGTGATCTTCGCAGAAATAAATAGCAGAATTTAGTTAAATAACTTGTTTGGAGTTCATTTTGATCAGTTGACTGTTCACACACTGGGGGACCGCACACGACTTACACACTTTAGAATTCATATTATTCACACAAAATATCTAAATTGTTGTACGAAGACTTATTGTTTACTGCACGCAGTACATCAGAGTACATTGGTAAAAACAATAGTGACGTCACAAACGACGCCATGACACCCGCGAGCGTTTTGGCGTGATTTTTAAAATTTAAATTTCAAATGCCAATTTTATGTACTAAACCTTATTTTTCTGCTGAAATAAGATATTTTTTCGATATAGTAGATACTTCCGAACATAATCTGACCATTTTTCAAAATCAGTCATCATGCCTATTGTAATCTTTCGAAAACTTGGATGGCGTGTATTTTTTGTAAATATAATTAGTTTTTAATTTATTTCTTACTTTTAATTCTAATATATTTGTATATTTAATCTTTCGAATAATAAATTGTTTTTCCAGTACCCGTATTAATAATTATAAATTGTTCGTACGGTAACCGTAATATTAGACGCACTCAATATTAAAACACAGAGTTTAATCAGCATTACTCCAGTTTTATTGGAAACCAGAAGCCAGAGCTCCGGAGTTGACTTAAAAATATATACTATGTCTATGACATCCTGTTGTCTTTTTATAGGCCTATTACACTGCACTTTACTCAGGGACCTTTACATTTAACTCAGTGTAGGGTAACAAGCTGTGTAACAAGCGACGCTCTAACTGGCAGCAACGCCCACCGTTACTACAAGGCCATGTAAAAGTGCAGTGTAATAGGCCGATTACTTGTGTCTATGTCTCGCTATTTTGGTGTCAATAAATTGTCAATATATTGTCAATGTGAAATTGACATTGACAATTTGACGCTTTACCAAACTTGTCTCTGGTTTTCATTCCGAGATTCCGAGCTGATTCCGGTGAAGTGCCTTAGCGCAGCGGGCCTTATTTAGTTCGAACTGAAAACAAAACATTTGAACAACTTTCGTCGTAGAGACAACGCGTCTTGAATCCTTTTTTTTAAATCAATAATCGAACTTAATATTACAATGGCAGATCAAAACGCAGAACCCGTACCTACAGACGTAGAGAGTAACTACTCTACACCAGCCAATGATCCTAAAAACATGCAAGAAGTAACGCAGTATGTAAGTATTTTAGCATTCTGATTTGTGTTTGTCGCCCTGTCCTATTAGTTGGTATTTTGCATCAGTAGGTAAATCAGCTTGCCTGGTGGGTGTGAATTTTTTAATAATAAGTTTTAAATTGTTACAATTTAAGTAATTTTAATTAAATTTTAACTTAAATGCATTATTCTTCGTCAGCACTGATTGAGGTTTTTGGTTCCTGAGGGAACGCTTTAATTTTCCGGGATAAAAATTACCCTATGTGTTTTTCCAGTCCAATGTCATCTATCTTTGTGTCAAATATTATCCATATCCGTTCAGGTGTTCTGGCGTTATTGAGTAACAAACATCCATCCAAACTTTCGCATTTATAATATTAGTATAGATAGTAAATTACTTAAATTTATTCTTACAGGTAAGTACTTACTTTAATACTAAGATTATTATACATATTCTGCAATAGTTATACCTGTTTTGCATAGCTATAGAGAAATATTCTTCAATTTCATATACTGTTCAGTAAATTTTGCCATAAGCCCTAATTATATTATAACAATTATTATCTTTCAGGCTGATCATTTAGCTTTCACATTTATAGCATTCTGCAACATAGAGTTGAGAAGGTGGCACAAGCCAATAGTATCTTTGTATGCAATAATGTACTTATATATTGAGTTAGTGCAAGAACCCTACCATAGATGATTCAAACTAACTAACTGAACAAGGGCTCTATCATGTTTGGTATATAAATCCCTCATGTGTTTTTAGGTACAATCCCTGCTGCAAAACATGCAGGACAAGTTCCAGAGTATGTCTGATCAAATCATAAACAGAATAGATGAAATGGGCTCACGAGTGGACGAGCTAGAGAAAAATGTCACAGATCTAATGACACAAGCTGGTGTAGAAAATGAAAAGTAGGAAAAGGCATTAAACTAAGCTCTTAATTAAGGATAGTGTATTGTGTCTACAGTGCAAACCTGATTATACAGACTGAGTAATGAGTAAAAACTGTTCTTTAAGATATAATTATATAATTGTACTTTTTTGAAAATCTTACCCATGCCTAAATCAAATTAAATTCATTTTTTAGAATTGGCTAGTAACTAGTTTTATTACAATTAGTAATTTAGATTTGGAGGTCTGAATAATTAGATTTTTACTGCAGTGAAATAATAGGTAGGGATCATCTATCTAGGATACTTTGTGATGTCTTACATTTTATAACTGACACACTGAGACACTGGTATATAGCTATTCACTAGAAATTAAGTTAGCAGTGTTGTCATGTCTATTTCTGTAAGTTTTGCTTGCAAAAAAGAGAGGTGAGTTTTTGCAAGTTTTATTGCCAGTATACACAGGCACTTAGTCTGTATTTAATAGTTTGTTGCAAAAATCATGTTTATTTTCTATAAATATATAGATAAAATTTAATGTAAAATTTAGTTGCTGGATTTGTCATAGCAGCACATGAGTTACATTAAAAGTTGCAAGGGGGTGTTAGCTGCACCACAAAGATTGTCTTTGTAAGCTTAAAAACTGCCAGAATATAATCATAATCAAGTCATAAACTATTAACTCCTAATAAGTAACTAATAATAAGTTAAAGGGTTGATTTTGTTTAAACTCTTTAAAAATCCTTATATATCTTTTATAAACTCAAATATTAGATTACACTAATATAATCTTTTAATTATTTACTTTATTGCAATGAATAGTGTCTGAAGGAATAATATAACTTTTCAAGTTTAATCTTATTTAATACTTACTGCGTACTACTACTACTGCGTACTAATATTTCACTGATAACCACTAAGCAAAAATAGCCATGTATTTTAATAGTTTGAAAAGTATAAAAAGTATGTGGATGGGGAAGTTTTTACTATTTAAAAACTCAATCAAAATGGGTAATAGACTGAAATAATACCTTACACTGAGTTGCTGTCCTACTCAAAGATTTACGCTATATGGTAGGTAACATAATAAAGACCAGCTTTGGCACAAAATTAGTTTCAGGTAATTTCTTCTTTATGAATGTTAATATTTATAAGAAGAGTGTAGAGAGTGCTAATAATTAAATTGTTAATAAAATGTGATTCGCAATAATTAAGAATATTGTATGATTATACATGCTGAAATTATAGTGATTGTTTTCCCGCAGCCAACTGCTTTTGTCTCGGTAGTAATGTATTAATACAAAAAAAAAAAATTGGAATCCAAAAATAGCAGATTTACAATCGAGAAAATCAAAACTCGAAAGCGGTCTTGACTCTCGAACCAATAGTAATACCTCGCAAGCAGGTCAGGCGGTCGTGTAGGTTATATTATAGGAGATAGCTGCACTTTCGGTAACTATCGCTAGAAAGGTTGATTCTTATACATTATTTAAGTATGCGCAGTACCTATTTGTTTACATAGTATAAAAACTGACGTTATTCATCGGGCCTTTCACTAGACGTCACCTCTCAAAGACGTGATAAACTTACAAACTTAAAATAATTATTAGCAAATATTAGTCACGTCGATTGCTACTAAATATTATTGAGGCGCAAAATTAATTGCTGTCTTACTCTTATTGATTAGCAATCAACGTTTTTAGGCTGTTTACATAGGTACTGCGCATAGTTAAATATTGTACAAGAATCAATCAGCCTTTCTAGTTATGGTTCATTTTTGGTAACCATAACACGTCTTTGAGCGGCCATATCTAGTGAAAGGCCCATCAGCATGCGGGCAGACCTTCACTATCGTCATCAGTGCAGAGCCTAGGACCCGCCAAATACTAAATCAGCTTTTCTAGCGATAGTTACCAAAAGTGCAGCTATCTCTTAGTCTATTAGTTTATACCGTATTTACTATACGCGCGAGAGCTTTTTTTGCTCTGAACATGTATGAATTCTTCACTTGGCAGCAAGCGACAGCGTGAGCGATGTAAAGCGCAAAACACACTGGGAACGGATGGGAGTTGTGTGCGGCACGGGTCGAGTGCGCGGCGAGTTGAATTCCTTTGTTGTATTTATATGGACGACATCACACAGCGTCACTCGCCCCGCGCCCGCGTTCTGTGTGATGTCGTCCATATAAATACAAGGAATTCAACCTGTGTGTTTTGCCCTAAAGTATACTTCGCGCACGAGTTGAATGCAGAGCAATGTTTGGTGATGTCACCGTAAAATAGCAAAAACCGTTAGATTGCAATCTAACGCTTTTTATCTCGATAGATAAACTGTCGACAGATTGTGAACCGTAACATAAGTACAATACAACGCATTATTTTTCGGTAAATTGTAATCTATTAGGTATATTAACCCGACAGAACCTAAGCGCCCGGGCTGTGGACGGGCACTACCTAAGTATTTATGTAATGTTTATAGATTATGTAGCCTAATCTATAGTTCTCGCGCGAAATGAATGCAGAGTAAATGTATGGTGATACATACATTTACTCTGCATTCAACTCGCGCTTGACCTGTACAAGAAAGAGACAAGAAAACGTAAATACAATAAATATTTCAAAAATTAATACTCAAAACGGTTCACAATCTTTCGAACCGTTAGATTATAATCTAACGGTTTTTACAAATTTACGGTGACAGTGACACATACATTTACCTCAGCATTTACTCTGCATCAACTCTCGCGCACTGTAAGTAGATAGTTACTAGTTACGTCTAATTTCGAGTTAGTGAGTATTTTATTATACCTATTTTTCAAAACAAAAATCTTTTATTTTTTAAGTTTAACACAATTTTTTGATATTTCAACGGCAAATCTTTCTGCCGTAGGGAAACAAGCTTTATTCCCCAGAAAACCATTTACTTTTGTATATGTAACAAGAAACATTTGATTAAAAGTATAAGCAATATACATATCGAATATAAAGAAAACTCGTATTATTCCTGACTTGCAAAGTTTAATTCTGTTACCGACTGGTACTAATTGAAATTCCCGTTTGTCCCGTTGCTGTTTTCCAATTTAATTTTGATTCAAATTCGGGGACAAACGGGAACTTATTTTCCCGTTTATCCCCACGTGGGGGCATTGTGTGGTGACTGGGTGACAGACGGGAAGTACCCATAAAAAAAAAATCAAAAATAAAATCCGACTTCAATAACCACAAACACTAAAAAAATATTTTCATTTATTACCGAATATGTAATATGTATTTAGAAAAGTTAATTTATTTCTTTAATAATATTTTTTGGAGCCGGTGCCAATTATTAGCCGTACGAATCGTTTAATCTCTTATTTATTCACTTTCTTGTTTATTCACTTATCGTTTATTCTTGATATAGTTTTGGGTCTCCACCACAGGGTTTACCTACGGTGGTCTCCACATTGGCACCGACTCCAAAAAGTCTATATATATAAATGCGAAAGGTCACTCACTGATTCATCACGAGATCTCAGGACCTATAAAGCATACAGACTTGAAATTTGGAAGGTAGGTTCTTTCTATGATGTAGACATCAGCTAAAAAACGGTTTTGAGATAATTCATACTTAAGGTGATTAAATGGGGTTGGAAACTCGTATGGAACTCCTTTGTTTTTGAAGTTATAGACATCTAAATTGGCAATTAAGTTAATAGTTATAAATAATAAAAACCTATTTAAGCAATCTTACGAAAATCTACCCCAATAGGGGTGAAATGGGGGTTGAAAATTTGTATGAAAGTCCTATGTTTTTGTAGTTAGAGACGGGATTTAGTTTATTAGTAATAATAATAATAACCTGCATACGCAATTTTACCAAAATCCACTCCAAAAGGGGTGCAATGGGGGTGGAAAATCAGATTATAAGTTTATAATGATAATAGCCTGCATAGTAAGCTTTTTGCAGCGGGAAAATTTCATAATCTCATAGGGCATCAGAAATTGTTCGCGGACGAAGTCGCGGGCGACCTCTAGTATTTTTATAGAACTATGTTAACTTTTCTAAATATTATACGTTCGGTAATAAATCAAAACTGACTGCCTCGTTGGTCTAGCGGTTAGCGTAGTCGACTGCGGATCACGAGGTCCTGGGTTCGATTCCCGGTCGGGCATAATAATTGTTAGGTATTGGGTTTTTCAATTATGAAATTCTCAGTACTAGCCCGGAGTTAGGAAGTTGGTGGTGTTTCACCCCCGTGCCTCCTAGAGCACGTTAAGCCGTCGGTCCCGGTTATTATCACTAACATGATAATAGTCGTTAAAGCCCGCCAACCCGCATTGGAGCAGCGTGGTGGGACTACGCTCCTAAATCCCTCTCTCCTATGAGAGTGGAGGCCTGTGCCCAGCAGTGGGACGTTAATAGGCTGTAGTAGTAGTAGTAGTAATAAATCAAAATATGTTTTTAGTGTTTGTGTGTAATGAAATCGGCTTTTATTTATTTTTGTAATTTTTTTATTTCACAAATTTTAGTGGCCACGTATTAAAATAATATGCTACTAGATGATGCCCGCGACCTTTGAATTTTCCGGGATAAGTAGTGTAAAAGTATAAAAGTAGTCTATGTCCTTCCCCGATATACAACCTATCTCTACTTCGGTAGCATCTGTGCCGTGAAATCGTAGCAGACAGACAGACATACTTTCGCATATATTATATTAGTATTGATGTCTGGTTGTTTACTAAGCTATTACACTGATCGCGGGCAATTTACTCCTATCCATTGAGGAGTTCCGTTCTCTATGTCCTAAGATATTCATCAGATCTTCGCCTAATTGATTGATAATTGGCGGAGTAATCGCGTAACAAACATAAAAAAAAACATACAGTCGAATTGAGAACCTGCTCCTTTCCTTTCTTTTTTGAAGTCAGTTAAAAATGGATTATGTGATCAATAAACCGTGAATTGCTGTACCAGGCACCCATTGAATAGCTTGCCAGCCCCAAATTACCCCTGGCAATATTAAAATAATTGAAGCATGTCTTTGGGTACTTGGGTAGAATTTCAAACGAAACGCACATTTACGATAGTGTGAGGCCAGACAAGCGTTATTTTTTGAATTATTTATTTTCAGGTGCATTCTGTTTTCGAAACTGCCACTTACGGACATGAAACAGAATGTAGCAAAAATTTAAATGCGACTCACAACTCAAAAAATTACGCCGCCTGGCCTCGACCATAGGATTTCAAAATCAAAACAATATACCTAATCATTTAGGGTACTTTACTTTACACCAAAGTACTTATCTATTTAATAATATTATTAAATCAGAAATAATTATTAAAAATCAGAAGGTATATCTATCAACGTGATTCTGTTTCTTCAGAAGTGCTGTTGTCTCGCGAGCCGTCGGAGTCCTGTAATAACAAAATTAAAAATTAGAAACGTATCTGCATATAATTGATATCCTAAAACCATTATTATGATTTATTATGAATGGATACGTGAGCTAAAATATCACATGCGAAACCGTTATTCTGGCTTGTCTGTGCTAGTGTAGCGCAGTGTACCTGCAGTACTCATTTTGTACCTACCTATGTATCTACCTATTATAATTAAAATGTGTCTGTGTACCGAATCCAATCAATCTATGCTGGAATCCAGCCGTAAATCCAGTTAATAAAAAAATCTAAGTTATTTCAGCCTACCTTCACAAATAAATAAGCGTAAGTAGCTAAAATCTAGTTTTTGTCTTGCGTGATGTTCGCTATTCCTCTGACATAGCATGACGCAGGAAGATTACAAGTTCTACTTGTCCTAATTTTTAATTAAATTGTCTAAATCCTAATTCTTCCCACTGCTGTTCCACTTACCGTCGTCTCCTCTTCGTCTTTAGATGAAGAATGATTCATCAGCGCAGCCAGCGATCTGGTTCTCGATTTTGCAGATAAATTCTTATCTGGCGATCGTAATCTTCCCAAACTCTACAATAATTAACAAAGAAAAATGCAATGAATAGGCATGATGAAAGTAACCAAGAATCAATGAAATTATGAATTTATGTAATGAAATAGGATTCATGGATTATAAAAAACGCATTTATTTTTCTGTTTCGAGTGAGATTGCTATTTATTTTGATACAATAAATCTATAAAATACAACAATCCGCCATATTGGATTAAACACCAAAAAGCTAATGACGTCACAATTGTTGGTTTCGAGCTTTGACAATCACATTATTGTTTACTGCACACTGTACAGAGTACATTGGTAAAAACAATAGTGTATTAGTAAAACCAATTTTTTCTACCAAACCTTATTTTTATGCTGAAATAAGATATTTTATCGAAATAGTAACTAGATACTTCCGAACATAATCTGACTATTTTTCAGAATCAGTCATCATGCCTATTGGCGATTAAATGCCCGCCTATACTAAAGTTCTCGACGATTTTTTTAATGCAACCTGCTCCAAATGATACCGGTACAGTTCTTTCATATGATAAACCTACAGTGCTCAGGTGATTTCGATTTTATTAGGTAGCCCACGAGGTTTGTGAATCGCTAGGTATAGGTGTAGGTTTATGTACTATCTACTGGTATACATTTTAAGAAACTACTTAAGGTAGAACTAATGTGACTATTTTTACCATTGAGTCTTCGTCCCCCCTCGCCGGAGAGTGGTGCGGATTCATGAGAGACGCCAGTGAAGATGATCTTACGGAAATCCCTGTGCTTACTTGTTTTTCAGGCGAACGTAGTTTCCTTTTAAAGTTCTACGTAGGAAACGAAATCATATCAATCAAATTCTTTTTCAATTAAAATAATTTCAAAAATACATTTTAAAACAATGTAAATATTTACCGATTCATCCTCTTCATTGGAAAGACCTGTTACTAAAAGCTTAAAAAATATTGAGGGATTTAAATACTGTCGCAAATCGTATTAACGAGAGTTTCAAGTAGGTATATACCTAATTAAGCTGGTGTAAAATCTACATAAATTACCTAGGCTACTTCTTACCTAAATAGAAAAGTTAAGTTAGTAAATACTAACTTAAATAATACTTTCAGCCTAGGTATGTAGCAAGTTTTTTATGCAATCAGTTAACTAATGCTGAAAGGCGGCATTACGATTTAAGTCATACGCTTCACGTAGTGCCACCCAGCAGTAATGTTCCTCTATATGTAGATATTAGATAGGTTATTTAGGTACTTACAGGCTACAGTGAGTGTACTCACCTCTAAATCCGCCCTATCGTTAATGTCTGCTATCTGTTGGAACGCGACGCTGAGCAGTTCCACCGCCTTCGTGTGGAAAGTCATTTCAATGCGAACGAAGTCGGAGAGAAGCGCCTTCAGCTGGACCAATTTACGCTTTTCGAAAAATTCTGTTTGCTCGCTCAAACCTTTCGCAGATCGAGACATTTCCGCTGATGCTTTCAGCAGCTCGGATTCAGCATACGTCTGAATTAAGTTATAAGATATAAGTTCGTACGCATTTAAACTAGCTGAAGAAAATCCATGTAATTACCTATTGTAAATCTTTATTATTATTATTATCTTTCATAGTTATATAGGTAGATATGTAAGCAATTAATGTGGAAGGACGTGGGAACCCACCGCACTTTTTTTTTAATCCACTACCTACAATTTTGCCATCGACTGCGATCTCACCTGATGGTAAGAGATGATGTAACTACTTAGTCTTTGACGGTAGCGGGCTAAACTGTTAGAAGTTCTTATGGCAGTTTTATTAAACCCATACTCATAATCGGTTTCTACACGGCATCATACAGGAACGCTAAATCGCTATTCGGCACGTCATTGCCGGTAGGGTGGTAACTTGATTCGTCCAAGGGTGGTAACTATAGCTACGACCGAAGCCTCCCACCAGACTAAATCCCTTATATTATTATCGCAAGAAAACTCGTACAATTATGTGATTAATGAAAAGGGGTCACGTCTCGACCGTCAACTATGAGGGAATACGACTCGAGGGTGAGAAGCAGTATGCATCGTTGCGTCGTCCATTTTGCAAGTCCCTATCCCTCCGTACACGACTCGATAAAGAATACATTAATATGATTTAAATTTTTAGGTTTTACGACCCACGATTTCACACCACCCATCTCCTCTCGACAGTCCATGACGACCAATAAGTACAATAGGCATGATGACAGTATCCAAGTATCAATGAAATTATGAATTTATGTAATGAAATAGGATTCATGGATTATAAAAAACTTATTTATTTTTCTATTTCGAGTGAGATTGTTATTTATTTTGATACAATAAAACTATAAAATACAGCAATCCGCCATAACATATTGTATAAAACACCACTGAAGCGAATGACGTCACAATTTATTTCGAGCTTTGACAATCGGCAAACAATCTCTACAGGTGTTTTAAATGTTTATCAAGTATTTTTGTATGTTTTTTTGTTTTCTTAAGATCATTTCCATAATCTAGCTTTGTTTTACCGAATTCAAAATCAAGAAATTAAAAATCGTTAGCCACGGATCAAGGATTTACCAAAGCTACTAGCTCTAATTTGCCCAGGATTGATTTGTTGATGTTGGTTGAGTATCTTGCATCAAACAAAGACTTTAGTTTAGCAGAATTTCGCAACGTCAAAACTTCCATGTAAGTACAATAATAACATAATAATATATAGGTCCTAAACCCGTAAAATCTACTATTTTATATATTAAGCACTTCATGGTACTTAGTTATTAGAGGTTATGTTAATTAAATGTTGTTTTTTAAAACTATACCGTATAACTTAATATGAGCGGTGATTGCCTAGTAAATATGACGTCTGCCTCCTATTCGGTGCGTCTGGGGTTCGATTCTTGGCACGCATCTAACTTTTTGCAGTTATTTGTGCTATGAGCTACATAGTATAAAACAAAGTCGCTTCCCGCTGTCTGTCCCTATGTATGCTTAGATCTTTAAAACTACGCATCGGACTTTGATGCGGTTTTTTTAATAGATAGAATGATTCAAGAGGAAGATTTATATGGACTTTTTATCCCGGAAAATTAAGGAGTTCCTGCGGGAATGTCGCGGGCATCAGCTAGTATTAGAATAAAGCAAAAACTTACGTCAAGTGATCTTCGCAGAAATAAATAGCAGAATTTAGATAAATAACTTGTTTGGAGTTAATTTTGATGTGCTATCACACTGGGGGATCGCACACGACTTACACACTTTAGAATTCATATTATTCACACAAAATATCTAAATTGTTGTACGAAGACATAATGTTTACTGCACGCAGTACATTAGAGTACATTGGTAAAAACAGTAGTGACGTCACAAACGACGCCATGACACCCGCGAGCGTTTTGGCGTGATTTTTAAAATTTAAATTTCAAATGCCAATTTTATCTACTAAACCTTATTTTTCTGCTGAAATAAGATATTTTTTCGATATAGTAGATACTTCCGAACATAATCTGACCATTTTTCAAAATCAGTCATCATGCCTATTGCCACGATCTAGGTAAGAAGTTGCAGCCTGTAGGGGAGCTGTAATGCTATCAATTAAATATTAGGTACCTGTTTATATTTTTGGGCTCGTACTTATTAATTGTCGAGTTATGTTTAGATTTTTAAATTTTGGTGCTTTTACAATTAATTATTATTGTTGTTAGATAATAATAATTAATTGTGATGCTTAAAATTTTTGACCTCCGGCTTCCCCTACAAACATTCAACGATATCGCGACGAAATTGACTAAAAAATTAAATCATGTCAAGTAGGTAAACAAGTGAGAAGACGTACAACTTGCTGCCTGTTAAACGGCTGTCTTTCCCTGGCCTTGTCCAGAACTTTTTTCCTCGCCATTTCCTTCTCCCTTACATTCATGGTATGCTTGAGCTCTTCCCTCGCGTGCTTACAAATACTTTCATATTGACATAGCTCCCCTATTACCTGCGGAAAACCGATATCCGTATCTTGATCGTGCCACTGGTTAATAGGCACCGACGTGACTGAGGGTAGGTAGATACTTACTACGAACACTCGTAAAACATTATAAATATTATGTACATTAAAATTATAGGTAGGTACTACTAATAAACTATGTCCTTCTTCGGGATGCAACCTATCCATAACTATCGGTTATACAGATGGGCCGTGAAAGCGTAGCAAGTCAGACAGACAGACACGTATTATAATATTAGTATGGATTATGATAATATGATTGTCCTTTCTGGAGCAGTGGTGGCTGGTGTGAGCTATGCTCTTTTGAGTGAAAGTTCTTGGTTTGACTCCAGGTTCGGTGATTTGCATCTATGTGGAATTTTACTCCCGATTGTATGTATCCACCGGCATAGAAGTTCAAATAACAGTGGCGATTCCTCTAGGATTGCGCAGCTTGCGCCGCAATACCAATAAAATTATGAATAATTTACTTACCAATTTTATTATAAAGATCTATTTAAGTAATATACTAATATTTTATTATTAATAATAATACTAACATGAAATAGGTACCATTCACAAAACATAAGTTTATCAATTAAATGATTGCGATAATTATTTTAATTCAAGCGCGCTCAATAAACTCCTCGCACCGCAAATTCACGTTAAGAAGTTTAAATTATTTTTGCATTTCAATCTAATTTCAATGTTATATCTTCTAGTAAAATATATTAATATAATAATCAAAGTAAAGTAAAAATAAGTAAACTACTAAGTACAAGTTATTGGCCTATTACACTGCACTTATCACACAGCCCTGTGGTAAGGGTGGGCGTGGCCGCGTGCCGCATTACACAGCACTATGGACCAATTTAGGGACCGTTACTCCCTAAAGCTTATTACACTACACTGATTCAAGTGTAAGGGTCCCTGTGAAAAGTGCAGTGTAATAGGCATATTAGCCCTTGACTGCAATGTCACGTGGTGGATGATGATGTACCTAAAATACTCTGATGGTAGCGGGCAAACCTGTTAGGAATATGACAGTTATATTAAATCCATACCCCTATTAGGTGATATATTTTATTGAGAATATACCTGACCATCAGCTAGCGCAAACCCAAGATTGACCACCAGGACTCGCCACTGTCAAATAATACCCCTTCCAAGGTCCGAGTCCACGACATGCTTTGCGGTCTCACCGCAGTAATTAGTAATAAAAAGTACTCGGTGATTAGTAGTGACGACACTACTATTGTTGAGACCGCAGTCAAAATAAAAAAGGGTCTGGAAGTATTAAGTTGTTCAAACTTAGTTACCTTTGCTTCTAAACGCTGAACTTGACAGTTTCTGTATTCCTCAATCGCTGTGAGCGTTATCGACAAATTATCTAGCCCAGCACTAAGAGACTTGTTTACTATTTCGTTGTTGGAATACTCCTTTATGATTTTGGCAAGTTCATCACCCATGTCGCGTAACCTATAATGTAATATACCTACGTAAATAATTATTGAACTATCTGTGATGCTAACATCAGCTAGAGTCTCATAATTCATATGTTCTAGTTAAATAAGACATAGGTACCTGGCGGTTTTTCTAGTGTAGTCTCCGAAACCAACACATAGCTCGCCAAAATTCTTTTCGACATTTGTGATACGATCTTGAATAAATTTCGCTTGTTGCTCGTAACTCAATGAATGTGCGCTATCTCCTCTAAACATGTTTATTTCGCCTTTAGCTCTATCTTTTTTCATGTAATTCTTTGTGGCGGGTTATTTTGTATTCATTTCCGTTTCCCTGGTTACGGATGACGGTATGATGATGGAATCATGGCCTCTGTATTTTTTATGGTGTTAGACAAAGAGTTAATAATAATTATCAGAAAATAAATCGATCACAAACATCTATAATAATAATAATAATAAACCCTTTATAATCCATTGATTATATATTTATTCTCAATATACATATCAAAGTTATAATCAAAGAATAAACCTCTTCTCTGTCTACGATCACAAATGAATAGTCCATTCGAAATAGTCTGTTCAAAGGCAATCACTAAACTAATGGCATTTTTTTTTTAAATATTTAACTATGGTCTACGTTTCCGGGTTCCAGCCTTTAGAGCGCGTTTGACTCAAAGTCATGTTTTTTATTCAAATATACTTTTAAAATTGCTTTTTAATGGTCGAGTGAATAAACCACTGATTACTATTCCTACGGAGAAGAACCAGCGAAAATCTCGGACTAAACCATAGAGAGGTAAATTATGGAATGAATGAATATTGTAATGCATTTTCTCGATATGACTCTGTGATTGTCAACATGTCAAATTGTCACTGTCATAAACAGCTGTGTTTTTTTTACAATAGTCAACAAAAGAAATTAATTTTCAGAAATAATCTAAAAATGAATGAGGAAATAGATGAATATGATATTTACCATCAAGATTTTACAACAGCTTCGGAATGGGAAGTACTAATAGCACGGTTAGAAGAGATAATTGTTGAATGGAATTTAACTAAATCCAAATTAACTAGATCATGTCCAGAATACACAAAGAAATGGATTGCAAAATCAGAAGATTTAAAGTTTCGTGGCTTGAGTTTTACACTTACGTACAACGCGCTTGAACCTCTGAAAAGCCAAGACAGTGATAGAGAACCAGTGGACCAATCTTTGTTGACTGAAATTCAGCAGGGTCTCTGGGATTCTACGACAAATTTCATGGATTTCGATGACGGAAGCCCGTTTCCAGTGTCAAATTGGTTTGGCCTCAAAAGATACCTCATGTTATATCCTAAAGCTCCTCTCACTGATGGGAGTATAATAAAACTGATGATGAGTTCTGTTCATATTGCATTTTCAATTATAGATTGTGGCATTCCATTTTTTGTTAAAATAAGAGAACATTGGCAGCACACATACTTAGGGATTTTCGAAGACAATGATTACAAAGTAAGCTTTGATGTTATACATTTAAAGCGTATATCAAATCAGTGTTCACATCTCAGTGGGCTTGTGGGCTTGTTTAAGTCTAAAATATCGTCTCCTGTTCCTCTTGATGCTGTGGTTATATCCACAAAATTTTCTTATGAGCTCAAAGATTCAGATGCTTTCACTTGGAGAAAGAGAACTCATTCTAATGAGTTCCTATCAATAGATGGGTTTGATGTTAAAAAGTTAATAGAGCTGCCATTTGGGTCTGAAAGCAATCCCTTGCATAGTGCTTTGTTGAATGCAATTTGGCCACATTTCCGTGAAAGTGCAATAGTTGATTCTTCTACATTTTCTGATATCGACCCCATTATGGCACCAACATGGACTATCACTCTTAAATTGAGAAATAACATTAATTGTCTGTTATCAGAAACTATTAGAAAAATTATGAATTTGTTAGACAATGATAACTTACTAATGGATGTTCTGGGCCTGAGCAGAAGCCTGGGCTTAGTCAACCCATTGAATAAGATCACAGAAGCTCCTATAACCATTTCTAAGCTGGTAAAAGCTGCAGTAGGCAGAAACACACACTTTTCAGAGTTCAAGGGGCCAATATCTGATGATCTGTTGATGCCTCTGCTCTACTATGTGTTTCCTGATGCTGTGGATGACAATAATTTTCCATATCCCCAATCGTTGGAAGTTGAAAGTAAAAAGGTTTGTATGAGTTGTTGCTTATAATATACATATTTCCTTACTCATATTATAAATGGAAAATGTGTCTGTATGCTTTCACGGCCCAATTGTTCAACCAATTTTGGTATCTCTAGAGACAAGTTGCTTCCTATGGACACCCGAAAAATGAAAGACTTCTTTATATAATAATAATGTTACATTGAAAGAAGAAGTTAAGTAGCACAGCTGCTATTACAAACTATGAAAGCTGTTCAAATAACGAAAGGTGGTTAACCCAAACTTAATCCACTCATTATAGTTTAAATTTGATTAAAATTATATTTTTATGGGATATGTGAATGTATGTGACTGTGATGCTTGAGCATCAATGAATCAAGTCAACAACTGGTTGGGATTTTGGATGTCTGAATTTGTTTTTGTTATGTCAGTAACAACTAATAATAATAATTATTATCCTGATATTGATGTGATATGCTAAGCCACAAAGCTATGAAGAATATGATGCATAGAGTTCATTGTGATATAATATGTAGGTATAACATATTTGATGATGTTATATATGACTTCATCTGATGATGATGACATCAAACCTAAATCCATTTAAGTTTTTAAAATTGAAACTCTTTGGTTTTAAAAAAAATCTGGTTAAAGAAAATAAAATGGACTGAATTTTTAGGATGGTACTGAAACAAAATTATGTAGCTATGTGAAGACGAGCCCTGAGGACGGATTGGTGTGGCGGCTGTCAGTGACGTCAGCTCGGTTGATGGACGCGGGGGGGCTGCCTTACCTTGCACACTTCTGGTACGAGTCCACGCAAGAGCTGCAGTATCGGTGGGAGCATAGGATACTTGTGCCTGGGTAAGTCATGTCTATTTATTTGCTTGTGTCGCATCACGCGAAAATACTGACGTTACAGATGAAACACCCGCGGGCATGAGGGAGTGCAGTTTTCTTGATAACAAAGAAAACTAATTTTTGTCTTTTTGCTAAAACTTTTTGTGTTCTCATACATGAATTGGAAGTGGA
Source organism: Erebia palarica (assembly GCA_964035005.1). Lineage (NCBI taxonomy): Eukaryota > Metazoa > Arthropoda > Insecta > Lepidoptera > Nymphalidae > Erebia > Erebia palarica. The sequence continues at coordinate 32,641,157 of OZ035985.1, read as the reverse complement.
ACTGACATGGTCGTCATCGTCATCATCCAAACAACATCTTACATCACCACAGGCATCTTAAGTTAGCGACAAACGCGTAACGTGACTCGAAACACGCGACGCGACGCAGCAATATCAAGCAGTAGTTGAACCTTCACGTGACGCATATTGTTGTATAAGTTTATTTTCTATGGATACGTATCGCGTCGCGTTGCGTCGCGGTGCTTTCGTCCCTCACATTCATTTGTTCGCCTCACAAAGCATAGTATCTACAACACAAATTAAACAAAAACTGCTAAATTGTACGAAAAAGCAGAAGCCAGTGCGCCGATTATTAACACGTTAGAAATAACAAAGTTTAAACTTAATATTTATAAATCTATGGAGATATAATTAATTCTTCCAATTTTAGTGAAGATAAATAAAGGTGCAAGGTAAGGTACAAGACAATCAAATAATCTGAAAATATTGCAATGAAAGATGGGAGGTCGTATTCATTAAAAATAAGAACATTTATTGCTATAATTATGTATGTAAGTAGGTATATTTTATATTCTATTTAAATTTATTTATTTACAATAATTCATAGTTAATACTTAATTATAGCACCATTCGGATTGAGCTTCAATTTTAGTGATAACATAATATCTTTAATTATAATAATATGTACAATAAATATAAAGCATTTCTTAGTGACATGATAATTAAAATTCTGGGTCATTATACTATATATAGCTCATTGTCATATATAGTTCGATCCACTTCCGGGCAAAGCTTCCTAATAGGCCTATTACACTGCACTTTATACAGGGCCCTGTGGTAAGGGTGGGCGTGGCCGCTTGTTAGAGCGTTGCTTATTACAAAGCGATAACCTAGGACCATATTAAAAAGGACCCTTTCTCCCTAAAACTTATTACACTACAATGATTCAAATGTAAGGGTCCCTGTGAAAAGTGCAGTGTAATAGGCCTATAAAGAAGACAGGAATATTAGGTATTGGTACCTAGTCCATATTCTCTATCTATCGAAATAACAAATATGCAAACGATTGCGCTTACGAACAATAAACAAAATAGAGATTCTTTCCTATTTCACCTAAATTACAGGTATGTGTTTAAATGCTAGTAAGTTTTACTTTATTTGTAAATTTTGCATAAGCTTTTATGCAAAATTTTCCCATCTATTCGTGTTCTGGCAAAGTTAGGTATAATTTATTTTCTTTTAAGAATTAACTTCCTGATGTTCCGGTATATAATTCATAAACCAATAATAAAAATCGGTATCAGGAAATAAATACTACTTAAAAAGTTTTATTACAAATTGTAGAATAGCTTTTCACTTATTATAAAAACTATATTTACTATTATATTCTAGACAAAAGAGTTCTTCTATTTTTTGCTACACACACGCTATGTAGTATTTTTGCACACTGTATGGTTGGATATTGTTAAACTGAACGCAATCATTGTTTGATATTTATGACTTTGATGTTTGTCAATTATTATATTGTACTGTCAGCTGTCAACTCACTTCACTCTGTTACACTGAATAAACTAGCCGCTGTTGTGTGCCTCTCTCTGTGATCTTGCTGTTTTAATTACTAAGTACTTATTAGTTCTATTCCTATTATATTAAAAATAGTTTTCATTAGGTTATGGGCAAAAACTGCTCTAATAGGATTAGGACATTTTGAGTAAAACTAACAAGTAAATTAGCCGATGCAAGTCGATTTTCACGCTTCGCGACTCAGGCATCCGGGAGGCCATTTCTCGTATTTCTTCTAGGATTTCTTTTCAGCTTCAAAATACTAATACTAATTATGGCTATTTCGCACGCACACCATGGATTTGCACAAATCGACCGGTTGACGGGCCGGGAAAATTTTGCCACGTGGAGCTTTGCGATGAGAACATATTTAGAGCACGAAGACTTATGGAAGTGCGTCGATGGCAGTGCTACATTCACAAAAAACGAGGACACTAAAGCTAGATCAAAAATGATATTACTTGTGGATCCGACGATATACATCCACATTGAGGAGGCAAAAACGGCGGCGGAGGTATGGAACAATCTCAAGAAGGCCTTCGATGACTCAGGCCTACTAAGGAAGGTAGGCTTGTTAAGAGAACTTATCACTACAGACTTAGATAGTTGTGGTAGTTTAGAGAATTACGTTAACAAGGTAATGACATGCGCACACAAGCTCAGAAACATCAAGTTTATAGTGGACGATGAGTGGCTCGGTACACTATTGCTTGCCGGTTTACCAGAGAGTTATAGGCCAATGATCATGGCCATGGAGAGCTCAGGTGTGGCCATTACAGCAGATTTAGTAAAAACTAAAATTCTCCAAGATGTTAAAACTCCGGACAACTCAGTTTTTTTCTCTAACTTTAATAAGTCTGGCAAAGGTCAATGCTCAGGTTCTAAAGCGAATAAAAAGGGTCCCAGGTGTTTTAAATGTAACAAATATGGGCATGTAGCAAAATTCTGCAAGGCAGGCAGTTCAAATCAAAAGAAGACAGATTCTAATCATAATAATAATTCTTCTAGCTATGTTGCGGCCTTTCCAGCCTCTCCAGGCCTCGAGAGCAGATGCTGGTATATTGATTCCGGAGCTGCGATGCACATGACATATCAGAGAGAATGGCTATACGACTTTGGACCCGCTTCAGTGACAAGTATTAAGGTAGCAGATAATAAAATATTACAAGTAAAAGGCTGTGGTAAAGTAAATATAGAAACATTTAATAGTGAGAATAAAGAGAAAATTGGTACAATACAAGTCAAAAATGTTTTATATGTGCCAGATTTAGCTGTCAACTTACTGTCTGTACGTCAGATTACACAGAATAATTGCCAGGTCAAGTTTAGCAAAGATAGTTGCAAAGTTTACAAAGATTCTAAATTAATTCTCACTGGCTATACAAGAAATAATTTATATGTGGTTCATAATGAAACATACGCTTTATTATCTTCAGTGCATTTATGGCATCAACGGATGGGTCATCTTAATTATTGTGATCTACAGAAACTTAATGATTCTACAGAAGGAGCGGATATTGATACAAGTAAGAAAGAGAATGTGGTATGTAACACATGCTTAAAAGGTAAACAAACGAGGCAACCATTCAAACACATAGGCACAAGGGCTTCCGGCCTCCTGGAATTGATTCACTCTGATGTATGTGGGCCAATGGAGGAAAAGTCACTCGGAGGTGCCAGATATTATGTCACTTTTGTGGATGATTACTCTAGAAAGGTATTTGTTTACTTTATTCAGACAAAATCACAAGTACTTGATAAGTTTAAAGAATTTAAGCAATTAGTGGAAAATCAATTAAATGCCAAGATCAAAGCACTAAGATCTGACAATGGAAAGGAATATGTGAATGAAGCATTTGATAAATTATGTAGAGATTCTGGTATTAAACGTCAGTTCACTATACCTTATACTCCGGAACAGAATGGCATGAGTGAAAGGATGAATCGAACTTTAATTGAACGTGCAAAATGTATGCTTATTAATTCCAGTTTGCCAAAAATGTTCTGGGCAGAAGCAGTAGCCACAGCAGCATATGTGATTAATCGCTCACCCACTAAATCTATACAGTATAAAACACCAGAGGAAATTTGGACTGGTATCAAACCTAATATCAGTAACATGAGGGTGTTTGGTTGCCGAGCTATGATGCATGTGCCAAAGGAAAAGCGACTTAAATGGGATAACAAGTCGAAAGAACTCATATTTGTGGGCTATTGCATTGAGTCTAAGGGCTATAGATTGTTTGATAAAGCTGAAGGTAAAATCCTTAGAAGCAGGGATGTAGTGTTCCTTGAAGAAAGTATAAACAAAGATTTTGCTTTATTGCCACTATCTGAATCTCCAAATGATAATTTAGATGAAACCACAAGCAGCTCTCTGGATAACACATATGAGACTGTTATAGAAAGTGAAAACACAGTCCATCGCAGTGATGATGAAGAATTTGAGCCAGATTATTCTTCTCCACCGTCTTCTCCGTTAGATGTCACTCAGAAGCCAATGACATTGAGACCACGAAAACACAGAGCAATGCCTACCTTCCTATGTCAGAATGAAGTCAACAGCTCGTCTGTTGAGCCTGATCCTGAAACGCTAGAGCAGGTGCTGCAAAGTGTTAACTCAAAGGAATGGATTAAAGCCATGGATAATGAATATAATTCTTTATTGGAAAATAATACATGGACCCTCTCGGAGCTTCCTCCAGGGAAGACTGCGATACCTTGCAAATGGGTATTTAAAACGAAATTAGATGCAAATGGGAAAGTCTCTAGATACAAGGCAAGATTGGTCATAAAAGGTTATCAGCAGAGGCAGTATATAGACTACACTGATGTCTATGCACCTGTGGTCAGATTAACTTCTATCAGATACTTGATTGCAATAGCAGCTAAATATCAACTCAAGATAGAACAGATGGATGCTGTAACAGCCTTTTTACAGGGTGATATAGATGTTGAATTATATATGTCACAGCCTCCTAGATATGAAAATGAGACAAAAAATGTTTGCAAATTAAATAAATCCATATATGGTTTAAAACAAGCAAGTAGAACATGGAATAAAAAGTTGGATAAATTTTTGAATAGCATTAATTTTTCAAAATCAAAGATAGATCCTTGTGTCTACTATAAACATGAAAATGGAGTCATAATGTTTTTAATTGTGTATGTTGATGATATTTTATTGTTTCACAACTGTCAAGAGTCAGCAACAAATATAAAATTAAAAATGATGAATAACTTCAGAATGAAAGATCTTGGAATTGCTAATTATTATGTTGGACTACGTATAACATATAGCTTTGATGGTATAGCTATAGATCAAACTAAGTACATAGAGAGTACATTAAATCGTTTTAATATGGAACAATGCAACCCAGTTGGAACTCCAATGGAACCAAATATTAGGTTCTCGAGCTGTGAAGAGGTGATAAATATACCTTATCAAGAAGCTACCGGCTGCTTGCTGTATATCTCTCAGGGAACACGGCCGGATGTTTGTTATGCAGTACATACATTATGTCGTTATAACAATTCACCTACATCAGAGCATTGGAATGCTATAAAGAGGTTATTTCGATACCTACAAGGCACTAAGGACTTACAGCTTTTTTATAAAAGTAATGTCGATGAAGAAATCACTGGATATTCTGACTCTGATTGGGCCTCGTGTTCTGAAGATAGAAAATCATGTACTGGGTACATTTTTAAATTCCAGGGTGCAGCTATATCATGGAATTCAAAAAGGCAGCACACCATTGCTTTATCAACCACTGAGGCAGAATACATGGCGCTCTCAGCTGCTACTCAAGAAGCTATGTGGCTGAGGCAGTTACACTATGAACTGTGGCCTTCTTTAAAGGTTGCTCCTATTACTTTGTACTGTGATAATCAAAGCGCAATTAAACTTTCAGGTACATATAGTTATCATACACGGAGTAAACATATTGATGTTCGTCACCACTACCTAAGGGACAAAGTTGAACATGGTGATGTGAAGGTTGAATATGTGGGCACTGACTCGATGCTCGCCGACTGTCTGACCAAAGCTCTGCAGAAGTTAAAACACCAACAATTCCTCGGAGCCATGGGTTTGCGTTCAAGGGAGGATGTTAAACTGAACGCAATCATTGTTTGATATTTATGACTTTGATGTTTGTCAATTATTATATTGTACTGTCAGCTGTCAACTCACTTCACTCTGTTACACTGAATAAACTAGCCGCTGTTGTGTGCCTCTCTCTGTGATCTTGCTGTTTTAATTACTAAGTACTTATTAGTTCTATTCCTATTATATTAAAAATAGTTTTCATTAGATATATATCCGCTTTACACTGATTTTAATTATTTATACGATGTGCTTTTTTACAATGAAATCGTTCCCAAGTAATGTCGCCACTTCTTTGGCCTGTGCCGATGTGACTATGAGCGTGCCGGCGGGGGCAGTTACTGTGGTGGACCCTATGCGAGCTCCATGTAGCTCGGGCCTTGGCAACTCTCCGGGGCGGTGAGCTGTGCCTATGCCGCTTCATGTCTCCCCTCACCGCATCTTCCGCGCGCTATAACGGCACTAGACCACCTCTTGCAGTCGCATTACGCGCCATGTAAATGTCCATATCGTGATCTGTCCAGTTGTCTGAGGTATCGCAGTATCCTAATCCTAGTGAACCTACGCTATATCTACTGGCAGGCCGCGATCTGGACCTCGGCCTTCTCCTCGACCCGGCTGTCCCACTCGTTGCGCCTCCTGCAGCGCCGCTCAAGGATAAGCGAGATGCTCGCTCCGATGCCGCTCCCAAAGACTGTCGGGACTGTCGAAGATCTAAAAAAAATATGGCAACATAGTGAAACCAGAACCGTGAAATGTAATTATATATATTATGAAGAGTTATCGAACTTACCGGTTCTGGATCCTAATAAACTGCCTGGGTAACCAGGGGCCCCGTATCGACCGGAATGCGAATAGCTCTGTTGTGAAGACTGTCCGTCGGCTAAAGACCGAGCCCGCCCTGGTCGTCCTGGAACTGGTTCTGGAGCTGCCGGTTCAGTATAAGAACGTGCCCTTGGTATAGACCGTGCACTATATGCGGAAACTTGGTCCCATTCGCGTTGTTTTCCGAATGCTCCAAGAGTAGCCAGCGAAGAAAGAGGTCCGCTAGGGCTCGGTGTTCCATTCAGGCCTCCACAACAAGGACTCGAAATTTTTTCGGGTAACTGAGTGTGCAATCGATGTACAGTTCGTGAACGGCGTCGAGATGCAGCCGCAAACACGAGCACTGCAACCACAATAGTGCCACATATAGCCGCGCTGGCTGCGATTGTTATTTTATCCATATTGGTAGCGGCAGCGGACACAGTTCGAACTTCACGGCATTGTGAATACGGTACCGTTTCTGGACTCACGTGCACTTCCTCTAATGAAATCACGCAAACGACAATGCATTCCTGAAAAAGACAAATTTCAATACATTAACATTTATCATTCATTTACATTCATAATTATAATATTATTATTTATTAGAGAAAAACGTAGGCAAAAGTACCTGAGATGGAACGTTTTTGATTTTAAATTCTCTTTCGCTTGCTTCAAGAGGAGGCCCCTGTTTAAAACTTTTGTCTCCAAAAAGTCGATATACAACGCGGAAGCCTAGGATATTAGCCACATCAGAATCCCATTGGATTATAACTGAATTGTCCTGCCTGTATGCGTTTTTTACAATTACTTCATTAGAGTCGTCTATATTTGGTTTTTGTTGAGGGAAGTTCATAACTAGGGGTGGTCTTTGGTGAGATGCATGACGCCAAGTAGGTGCAGCTGGCCTTAAGGATGGGACGTGACTTGTTTTAGTGGAAATAGGAGTTGTCGAAGGTATTGAGGTTGTGGTTGCCGCAGGTGTTTCACTAGTGTTAGTTGTTGCTGAAGTAGTCGATGAAGTTGTCCTACTCGTTGACGTTGCCTCTGTTGTAGTGGTTGTTGTGATGTGACTTGTACTGACATCATTAGCTATAGTTGATGGAGATGCGGCCATTATGGTTGATTCTTGATCACAAACGAGTTCATTGGGCTCAAAACTATAAAATCCACGTTCTCGAAAATGTGGTGGATTGCCACAAAATTGAGGATTTCTTTCGCGAGATGTAACTTGCAACTCGCCGTTACGAATCCACTCAATTATCCACCGTAGGCGACAATCACAGTTTAAGAATCTGCCGCCAAGACTTAGTCCTCTGAGTGTGTGGTTGAGGTGAGCCAATGCTTTTTCCGGAACTGTTGGTAATGGATTTCCGTCCAATGCTAGTAAAGTTATAGATGGATTGTTAAAAAACGCATCAGTTGGTAATTTGTTCAGCAGATTGAATCCTATATCCAAGACTCTCAGGTCTGACAGTGTCGCTATTGCTTCAGTTGGAAATTCAGGCAATAGATTATTTAGCAAACTTAATGAACTCAAAGTATTTTTTATACCTGCAAATGCTTCTCTTTTTAAAATGACTAATAGGTTTCTTTCTAAATTAAGAGCAGTAAGAGAATCTAAACCATCAAATGTAAGGCTACCGTCAGGTCCTGGTAGTTCGCGTATGCTATTTTGTGAAAGATCTAGAAATGCAAGACTACGAAGTCCTCTAATGCAAGCAGGTACTGTTTTCTGTTTAGTTCCTTTAAGATTAAGATTTTTAAGAGAATTTTCCAAACCAGCAAGTGCATGAGGTTCTAAAGTTATATTGTTATCTGATAATTTTAGAGTTGTTAAATCTTGGAGAGTAGAAAATGAATAGTTTTCGATGTATGATATTTTATTTTTGGATAAATCCAAAAGAGATAAGCCAGTTAAAACTTTCAATGCTTTTACAGGCACTTCTGTTAGTTCATTATCCTGCAAGTTTAAATTCTTTAAATACTGGCCTTGACTTTTAAAGGCATTATTTTCTATTCTTTTCACTTTACAGCCGGATATTTGTAAGTTGTGTATAGCTAAATTTTCGAACATTTCATTTGTGAGTGTGGAAATTGTTGAATTGTTAATGTACAAAAGATCTATTGAGATTTTTCGTGCGCTTGAATTCAGAGCTGCTAACAATACGGGAAAATCCACCTGAAAATAAACATGAATGTTCATCAGTTTTTGCTAATCGTTTGTGTGAAATTATATATTAAAAAAGATGAATAATTTACCTGATCGCACTGTACGGAGAGTTGTCTGACGAAATTAAAAGCACAGACACAGGTGGCTTGCAGGTCAGGGGAGTCATTCCATGGACACTGTCCTCTTGCGCAGTGAACAATGATTACTGTAAGGACGGTCGGCAACCATAGTTGAAGACGAACACGTCTTCTTATTACCTGGAAACATTAAATGAGGCACATGTTAATTCTATTGACAAATAAAACAGCTACACGGCATGATAAATTAAATAATTGTAGGTAAATTGAGTAGGCACATCAGAGACTAAAACTATAGACTGGTATTTTTCAGCAGCTAATTTTGATAAGTAATATCTATTAATAATTGACAACGATAAAATAAGACTGTGCAGCGATGTACTAGTGTCCTGGTTATACTTTAGTCATAATTGAATGAAACTGTTTAGTAGGACTAAAGTCTCACTGCTAAGTAACGATCCGCAATCACGCGGTGCACGGACCGTTGAAGAGAGAAGTGCATAGCAGTCGCCACGAGCTACTAGTCCGGAAAACTGGCTTTCCCTCTACGAGTAATGCTTAATACGTGACTATTGTGTAGCAGACCATGCCCGAGGCCGAGACCGATGTCTTTGATATTTGTACGAGTGAAAAAAAAAATATTATAAGTCCTTCTACCCTTACGCTGAAGTAAGTTATAAAATTTTACTAATTGTACGATAGATTCAAAAACAATAACAAAATATCGAACATTAATTATTAGTGAAAGAAATACATGGGATATCGTATCAAATAATATTAGTTCTACATTTCCCTTTCTTAAATTATTAGATAATAAACGTATAAATTACTAGCTGATGCCTGCGACTTTGTCCGTGTGGAATGAGATTTCTTAATTCCCACGGGAATTCCCTTAATTTTCCGGGATAAAAAGTAGCCTATGTCAGTCTCAAGGTCCCAAATGTATGATGCACTAGCTGAAAAACCAACTATTTAGGTATCAGTATGTACACATACCACGTCGAGCTCGTACGACCCACAATATGAAAAATCCCCTGAAAAACGGCCATGAGAACTACTGGAATAATATCCTATTGATCAAATTAGGCATATTGAAGGTCATACAAATAAACCATTGTTATATGTTGGCATTTTTTGATATTTATAAAATAAGTATTTATAAGTTCTCACTTCTCAGATGGAATTAACATTATAATTATTTGATTGAGTAGATAACTACGCTTACTTTTACTACTGGACGAGGCAGAGTTTGTACCACTAGCCTATTTAGATGAGTCAACAGTCGACCGCCATCCGATTTCGCCGATAACGGTACTCTCCTCAGAGTTGGCGAACTAATGTGAGAGTCAACTTTTGACGATTCACTTTCGCGTAATATTTAGGATTGTGTTAAAAATACTTTTAAGTTGTCTTGCCATAGTATACCTTTCACTTTTAAAGTTTATAAGGAATCGTATGCTAAGGTTAAAATTATATATTTTGACCAGAAGCTTTAAGTAGTTTTGAAAACTCACGAAGCTGCGCCCAGTTTTTTTCATTTAACCAATCAGGTAAATATTGATGTACAATAATTACATAAGTTGCACAAGAACACCTAATAAGTTAACTGAAGTTTGGAACAAATAAATGAAATTAAATGAAAATTAATTTTAATAATTATTAATATAAAATTATCATATTATTATTTTGCTTAAGTTTATAATTTTAATATTAGCTATTTTATGTAGTTACAGAATGCTCATTTAACTTAGCCTACACTAGCGGCACGCTATGATGGCCGGTTTGACACATTACAATAGTGATGTGGAATGTCAATTTATTCTCGAACAAAAAACAATTAAGTTTTGTTTTTGTACCTGATTAAATAGGTTTAATAAAACAAAAATGTATATGTTTATTTAATTTATTTGAACGAACTGAATATTTGAACGAAAATGAATATACATACTTTATATGCACACAAGAAACATATGAATACAAAAGATACCAAAAAAGGTGCCACAAAAGGCCATAATTAATCAGATTCGTCCATACTACTATTTTCACTGTCGTCACTGCTATCATCACATACATTAATAATTATATGTTCGTTTTCTATAATATTATCTATTTTCACATCTCTTTCATAATCTTCCCTTATTAATTTAACAGTTCTATTCACAACCTTTTCCCAGTCTCCTTTAGTCACATGTTCACAAGCTTCTTCTAATAATTTTAGCATTTTTTTTGTGGTAAATGGGGGTTCTGTATTGTGTCTTGCAGCATATCCCTTAATTTGAGCCCACACCAACTCAATCGCATTATACTCACAATGGTAAGGCGGTAACCGTATAACTCTGTGCCCATGTTCTAATGCTATTTCGTCAATGACGTATCGGATCTTGGTTGGTTTGTTTTCTTTTAAAAGACGTACTAATTCCGCTTTTAACATATTCATGTTTGCATCTACGCCATTTTTACGAAGCCATGCGACGATATCAGCTTTCTTTTGGGATTGGGCAGGTGGCTTGTCAATTTGCATCGAGTGGTATGGGGCGTTGTCCATAATTATAATAGATGGTTCAGGGAGGCTACACAACATTGAGGTAAACCATTCAGTAAACTTTTCTCCATTCATGTCTTCATGATAGTCTCCAGTGGTTTTTGACGCAAAAGCCATGAGAGAACCTTCGACAAACCCGTTGATGGTTCCGGCGTGACAAATTATAAGTCGCGATCCTTTTCCTACAGGAACTTTGGAAGTAGATGCTGCTGTGTCATCGTTCCAAGAACGGCCTACAGTATGGTTAGCATTAAGCCATGTTTCATCCAAGAACACAACATTTTGCCAATTTTTGATTTCTTTCACTTGCCGTAAAAAAGTATACCTTGCCATCGCTATATCAAATCTTTCCATCAATATTTTGCGTTTGTTACATTTTTTGTATCGAAATCCAATGGTCTTCAAAATCTTCGTTAAAGAACTTTCCCCACCGAAGAATAATCCAGCTTCCTTCAGTGAATGCACCAACTTTTTTCTTGTTGGATACTCCTTCTGTAAATAGTAGCCGTAAACATGTCTTCGGATAGCATCGGCATCAAAGCTATCGATGCCTACGACTGGTTTTGCTCGTTTTCTCTTTTTTGGTGTGTGAAGTTTATTTTCTTCTGTGCCAGTCTCGCCATATTTTTTTTTAGTTATCCGTCTAACAGTTCGTTGTCCAATATTAAGCGCATCAGCTACGCGTTCAACCACTGACGTTATAGGTAAAATTGGCCCTCCATTTTGAGCTTCACGATCGAAATAGTTACGAAGGCGTATTACGAACTCACGTGTCTGACTATTTAGAACAGTTCTCTGCGTACGTTCGGTCATATCGACGAAATCCACAACAAAGGGCTTGAACAGAGTCCAAATTAACGAGCAAGGGTCAACAGTAATGCAGTATCAATATTTGAAATCCAAAGCCAGGTCAAAACTATATCACAATCGCATTGCACTGACAGTTTATACTTTTCGAAGCAACGTCAATTCGAAACTGCTTTGTTTTGCATTGAGCATTGACGCGAGTTTGCCGGAGGGAGTAGTAGGTAGTTGTGCTAGCCAGCGATCCTATGTGACGATCGTATTAGATTCCATTTTTAAAAATTTATTGATATTTTTTTGCGATTTCAGAGGTTTGTCCACATAGTGAAAATTGTTCATATTCACAAGTACATTCACCCCTTAAATGGTGCAAACTGATTTTTCTACACTTGTATACATTTAAGAAATCAATTTAATAAATAAATTTTGAGTCCTAAACCTAAAACTACATTCGATAAAATTTATGAATCTCTGCACATCACTATCGTCAATAAAGTAATACAATTATTTCCTTCAAAGTCGTTATCAATTAATACGGAACTTCATGAGCGGACAAACGTCAAACCGGCCATCATAGCGTGCCGCTAGATTAGATGCGATAAGTGTGCTTTGTTAAACATTTAATAGTGTAATGATTTGTGTGATGTGATATTAATTTATTATGTATGAAATTATTATTTAATTAGTAGTATTAATTGATGTCAAAGATATCATATCACCTTATTAAAAATCTTGTCTTAATCTAATACCCTTTAAACGAGCAATTCACAGAGTACATTATATATACTGAGCAATTCTTGTAAATATATTATAATATATAATCTGAATCTCTGAAACGGCTAAAACGATTTTCATGAAATTTAGTATGCGGGGGTTTCGGGGGCGATAAATCGATCTAGCTAGGGTTCATTTTTAGAAAATGTCGTTTTATCCGTGTTTTCAGGCAATGAAAAAATGCAACAATATCATTAGAATACGAAGGTAAATTTCGCCGCCATCTACAAGGTTATACCTAATAGCTTAGGTCAGATATCGGCGGTCTCGAAACCAGAAGACCCCGGTTCGAGTCCATATGATTTTGTTTCTTTCCACTACAAGTTAGCCCTTGACTGCGATCTCACCTGATGGTAAGTGATGATGCAGTCTAAGATGGTAGCGGGCTAAGCTGTTAGGGGTATGGCAGTTATATTAAACCCATACCCCTAATCGGTTTCTACACGGCATCGTACCGGAACGCTTAATCGCTTGGCGGCACGTCTTTGCCGGTAGGGTGGTAACTAGCCACGGCCGAAACCTCCCACCAGGCCAGACTAGAGAAAATTCAGAAATTATCAGTTCCCAAATTGAACCTGCCGGGGATCGAACCCGGGACTTTCCACGTTATGACAACAGCACTCAACACTGCGCCAGGGAGAAAATCTTTTATTGGGAGCTCAATTGCACTCGTGATTTTTTATCTAAATAACCAGTTCATATTTTTTATTATTATGTCGGAAGATATTCATATTTCATCAGTATGTAATTAGTATTTAAATACAATTTTCAAAAAGCACGATATCCCTAATACCGAGCACAGCTCGGTCAGCCAAGTACTAATAATATTATTCCTTTCATCTAACACAAAAACTGACTTCAAAACTATACCTATAAGTACCAACTTAAACTAAAAAGTAAAAAAACAATATCTGGGTATTTATTTTGTTTTTGTTGATTTTCTCAATAAGCGCTAAATCAATTTGGATAAAATTTATATGGTATATAAATTTATTTATATACCATATAAATTTTAAAGGTATCCATACCTTTAAAATTTATCCATAAAATTTATATGGTATATAAATTAATTTATATACCATATAAATTTTAAAGGTATCCAAACCTCTGAAATATGATCTACCAAACAAAGCAAGAATCATCAAAATTGATTCATAATCTGCGGAATGATCACGTAACATATTCGTACATACAAAAAAAACATAGGTAGGTACAGTCGAATTGAGACCCTCCTCCTTTATTGAAGTCGGTTAAAAATAAATACGTTTGTGTTTTTACTTTTTAAATATTCAATGGCAAAAGGTAAACCTACCTAAGTAGGTATCTACGAAAATCTTCTAGTTTAATAAATGAGAAAGTTGTAATGCGTTTATAGCTTGAATAACGATAAAAGAGATTATAGAACGTAAAATCAATAAATTATTATAACTTTAACTTCGGCTCTGTAGGTACTAGGTAGGTAACTACAGACAACAAGGTGGAATTAGCATAGTATGAGAAAATCATAAACTGACATACATTAACGTCCGGTTTCAATATTCACTCTATGTGATCTTGTGATCTGTACTTTCAGAAAAGGTTGAAAAATATTGTGCTTTTAGACAAATTATAACCTGGCTAAGTAATTAATCGATATTTTAACGATTCTTTCGATCTTTATACGATATAGGTACCTAAATATCGAAGCCCGAAGAAAACGAAATTTAAAACCTATTAACCTCATACCTATTATTTAATAGCTGTAAATTATCATTTCAGCAAAAGTAAATGCTTGATAGAGCAATTGCGTACTATTTATATACTGATACAGTTATCGTAGTACCTTCACGTAATGTGTTGCAGTGAAGCATGGCCGGCCATGACGACGGTGTGTGCTTGAACTTCGAGTCACGGAGATGAAAGACGAAAAAGCAATAGTGGATGCAGATAATATAATATGGCGCGATGGAGACCGTTTACGTAATTTCAACATCCGTAACAGGCGCGGTATCATTAGAAATAATTTGCCAAGAAATGGTTTCAGGTCAACTAAATAAATGCTACAGGTAATTTCTTGTATATGTCACCGTAAGATTGTAAAAACCGTTAGATTATAATCCAACTCGCGAAATTGTAAACTGTCGAAAGATTGTGAACCGTTCAATGTTCTGAGTGGCAGTCTTTGAAATGTTCATTGTATTTACGTTTTCTTGTCTGTTTCTTGTAGGTTAGGTTAGGGTTCGACATAAATAATCAGGTAGTGCCCTTAGTGGGGCACTTATGTACGCGAAGTTACGCGAAGTTTCGCGAGTTAGATTATAATCTAACGGTTTTTACAATCTTACGGTGACATATACAAGCGACCACCCGCGGTTCTTCGCTGCCGGGAGAATATCGAAAAACCTTACTTCTTGTCTTCATTATAAAGGGAACCTCTGAGTTTCAGGTTTCTAGGTCCAAAGGTTTGTGGTCAGTGTTGATGAATCAGTGAGAGAGTCAGTCATGACTGCTGTATTTATATGTGGCTTGATTAACTACTTCTGCATCGGAGTCGAAAATTATGGGTGATTCCACGGTGACCATAACATAGATATTATGATATGGTGGCTTCCGGTCAAATCTGTTTTACTTTCTTGTTTCAAGAAAGTAAAACAGATTTGAGCGATGAATTAATTATTAATAAAGACAGATTATAAAGTCGCAGAAGAAAGAGGAAAAAGTTACAATCTTTGTGGGATACTGGATAGCAATCTCTTGAATAATGTTGGAAAAATTTATGAGGATGGTGCAAAACTAAGAGGCGCAATGATCTATATTAAAATCTAATAACTGTTGAGGAAATAAATATTTCAAGTTCAAGGGAATAATATACCATTTGGTTCGATTAGATAATATAAATAACGTTGCTTTAGTTTTAAGATACCGTTACTGATTATCACCATTATATTTTATAAATACTGGACAATAAGTGTAGTGTACCTACCTAAATTGAATAAACATTATTTGACTATGACTTTGACTTTGACTTACCATAACAAAATATACGAGTATCTACATAATTTCCTTGCGACGCTGTAGTTGTCTTGCCTAGCCTTTTAGTGACTTGGAATTGTTAGCTTTCACTCGCTTTCTTAGGTCATGCTCATATCTAGTTGTGGGAACTATTCGTAAGTAGTAAGGGACAACGGTACTCGTCATTAATATTGTAGTTCTATAGCGCTATATTGTGCGGCGATATGAAAGTAATTGTGATCTGTTGGTAACTTAAATTAAAATCATAAAATTTAATACGCATCTCTTCAAAACCATGCGTGACATGTACCAAGTGCGATCTCTGAGGTACCCAGACAAACTTGTTGTTACAAAAACACCACAAACAGCCCTGTTTAAGAGAAACTGTTATGCAATGGCAATGAATTTTTTAATAAGATACAATCTGACATAAAATCAAGCACGACAAAACACTTTTCATTGAAACTCAAGAAATGGCTACAAGTGAAAAATTTTAAATTTTTAACATGATAAAAAACACTTGTGACCATAGAGGCATAATATAGCTTGTGACATTTTTATATTCTTTTATTTCATAGCTTTTGACATTGATCCTGACTATTATTGACATTGTATAATTATTAAAATCTAATTTATATGTTGTAATATTATAGTAATTGTAACTGTAACTATAATGAATTTAAGCTCAATACACACATTATGCAAATAAAGAATATTCTATTCTATTCTATATCTATAGATGTGTTTGTCTCTCTAATTGATATAATGAGTGAAATGCTAGGTGACTTTTATTTACAAAATTATATAATAAGTAGTACTTTGTCAGTATATTTATTTATATCTATTTTAAGTTCTATGTCTACTTACATGTATCTGCAGCTTCATAATTTTTATTATTGCAACATAAAATAGTTTATACTTACATTTTTCTCCATGACAAATGATCTTTTTCTATTAAGAATGCTTAGAAAGCGCGTACCTGCTAATTAGTAGTCGCATTTTCGCTCTCTATTTAATTATTTTGACTTTCTCAAGTCCGTGTGGTGCTCAATAGTCAATACCTATTACTTATGTGTTAGCGTTCGCCCGCAACTGCGCTTCCGGTGGAATTTGGGAAAATCTGTCTTTATTTCTTGTCTATCTTAGTAATATGTATAAATTTAGTCTTTCTTTAGTTTGTGTCTTTATAAAGAAGGCATCTGTGTAAAAAATTACTTTCATGTTACAAAAGTTTAGAGGTATAGAGAGAATTTGTGGTAACTATTGTCACCAATTAGGTAAGCAGTCTTTGTCCAGAAAATGCAAAGGGTTTAGGCTTTACGAGTTCGATTAATCTTATGTTTAAGTACTGTTACTTAATTCTGATTACTGATGAACAAGGTAGAGGCTAGAGAGCTAGTAAATAATATAATAGTGCAATCCCTTCCGACGGTTTTGACGGGAAGTTTTCCGGATTTCATTCGTTACGCCACAGTGGAGGCATATCCTTTGGCAACAATTTTCTCAAGGCTTTACTTTGATATTTTAATCGGATGTGGCTTTATCATACTTACATGATACAACATAATCATTACCCATTTTCATGTAATATTACAATAATATACTTTATTATATTAATTTATACACATTACTAATGTAATATGTACATTTTACATTGTACAATGACCTATGTACAGTAAGGATACCAGGATCACGATTATTTCATTTATCGAGTGACGTAAACCTCATAATCCTTCAAGATTTTTGGTAACCGTTTCCCTACATAACAGGAAAGCCGTTTTCCTGCTAGAGCTGTACATTTTCACTATTTAATATCAATTATGTAATTTGGAGAGAAGAAAGGTCTCACAGCACAAGTAAAGGAAAAATCCGAAAATCGTTAGTTAGGTTTCTGTACTGATGGGGTGTCGAATTGTTTGTCAGGCGCTACGAGTTTAGCTCCATATTATGTGAGCCAGTCATTTCACAGCTGATTACGTGTTGTTACATCTTTTTTATTACATATTTACTAACATCATTTATTTTGTGTGGTGGTACGAAACCCTTCCTTTGTGCGCGAGTCTGACTCGCATTTGACCGTTTTTTTTAAATTATACAGTTTAATTCCGGAAGAAATGTGAGTGGCTAAACATAGACTACACAGGAATGAAATGTAGTGAGCACATACACTAGTTAGTAAATAGAATGCGAGTAAAAAGTGCGGCATGCGTTCATGCGTTGATGACTAGTAGGAGGCTGGTAGGTACAGTGTGGCCGCGATACTGAGCCACGCGCGACGATCTTGACTTGCTTTTTATTTAGGCAGAGAGTTTACGTCGAAAATCGACAGTACCAAAGAACTTTACTTCTATAAAGACATATATTATGAAAACAGTGGTAAACTCACGTTTTTTCTCGGAGAATATACCCGACTAGTTGCGAACCCTCACCCTCTCGAACCTCCCAGGATCCTTATTCATGAACCTGCTCACGCGATCCGATGGCCACGCGTTGACTCAATGAGGACTTAAAAGGACTCCGGAAGGGACCCCGTTCACGTAATATATTTATACTTTTTTAATGGATAGTTTAAACGTTAAAACTTTACTACTCCGAATTGTGAACATAAAAAAAAAAAACTACTGGGTTTCTTGCCGAAAATTTTCAGTAGTGTTTCAAAAATTGTAAGTTTTTTTTCAGAAACAAATCTATTTGTTATATTATATAGATTGTTTTTGGGAACGGTCAGTGATGCGAATATTGAAGCCGTTAGACCTTCCTACAGGAATTTTATCTTGTCGTCGATTTTATTAAAAATATTAATAACTGCAAGGATTTTGTTAAATTCCCACCTGCCTATTAATTAAAAAAAGTACGACCTATTGATACCTATTGGACAAGGTCATAACTTGTATTCAGAAAAAGTTAGTGGTAAACGGTACGGTATTATAATGTACGCTAATTTAATGTTTGTATAGAATGCCTTATTCGAAATAACATAATATATGTAATCACAGGTCAGGGGGTTTTGTGGAGTTGTCAGTCATGAACATGTTCATGGTTATTTTTGACGTGAGATCTTGGAGTATGCGCACGTTTTAAATTATCATTATTTTTCTACCAGATGCGAATCAGCATTATCTTGTTAACGCATAAAAAAGAAAACCTGTCGAAATCGTGTTTGTGTGCCAGTCAATTTACGGCCTATTTAAAACTAGTTTTAAGGTAGTAATTTACTAATGCATAGTTTTAAGAGGCTTGCTTTTTTCTCGTGTGACCAATGCAATTTAAAACCTTATCTACCTTTTGAAAGAGGATATGCGTTTATAAGGGGTGAATGATAGATTGACGGATAACAGAAGTGAATGGAAGAAGAAAATATGTTGTGCCGACCCCACGTAGCGTGGGACAAGGGCAGGAAGAAGAAGAAGGTACCCATACATTTACTTTCGACAATCGATCAGATTAAAATACCTACATAAAATTGCAGTCCTAAATAAATTCAAGCTCGAGTCATTATAGATGTTTCTAGCTTTGTGACATTTTTTGTAATGTTTGAGATACTTAAAAGCCTCAAAGGCTACTTATAAGAAGTTAGTGAGTAGTAGAAGAATAGTAGTACCTTAAGAGGCCGGTGATCGCCGCTCGCAATTTCTATTCAACCCGCAAATTTAAATTTGTCTATATATTGCTATCTCTATTTAGCTGATGGCAATTGATCGCGTGCAAACGCGATAGCAATATAAGCGTACAGAATTTGTTTTACGTTTAGTCTTGTTCCGTACATACCAAAAATGATGAATGATAACTTGTTGTGTTTTTCACTTCGTGTTGTTATTCGGGGTCTTGACAATATAGGTTATGCTCCTGATCGATTAGTAAGTAAGATATCGTTGGTTTTAATATGATACAAATAAGGAGAAAACATGTCATTTATGTCATAAAAACATGCAAAACGCTATGCGCTTACATTTAATTTTGGGAAAGTATTTTGAAAACATAATTATCCAGGGACCTAGATAAATACAAGTTCAATCTTAATAATCGCATAATATGGTGGAAATATTCTCGAATTACCGATTATTCTGGTATTACGTTTGTATGGGCAATTCACTCTCCGCTGGCACCTTAATCGCTAAAATCCCGTTTCTTGTTTTATTTGGTATATGTATTTATAATATAAAATCATATCATGATACCTACGTAGGAATCAAATTGTACTTGCAATGGCATCATGATCACATCAACTCCACATAATGTGCTACCTCAACCATATCTCCTGTTGCGTGTAGAGTAGAAAAGAGCAATTGCTGAGTTTCTTGCCGGCTCTACTGAGTAGAATCTTTCCGAACCGGGGTATAGTTGAAACATGATGTAGCATAAGAGAAACATTATGTCCTATATGAAATTAACGAATCGAGAATTGAATTGAGAGTCTGGATAAAATTCTACATTAGGAATATAATAATAATACTATAATAGGATATTTAAAGGAAGAAGGATACTAATTCGAAGTTGATTACCGAAGGACGCTGAAAGGTTTTCATGCCCTAAAAATCTATCTAAGAAACTGCTACTAATTACAGAATAAATCGATGTCCGTCAATCTAGAAAGGCACGTGTGACAAGGATAAATGATCACCGCACTGCGCTTAACATCTGCCAAGGTCAATAAACTTAAAAGAAATTTCTTCACCTGCCATGGCATATAAATCGATTAAGTACATTCAATTACTCCTCTTTATGAGTATGTACATAATTTGAATATCACAATATACCTATTTGAAGCTGATGATTGAAATCATGTGAAATTTTACAAAAACATTATGTAAATATTAGCTGATGCCCGCGACTACGTTCGCGTGAATTGAGGTTGTTGGGTTCCCACGGGAACTCCTTAATTTTCCGGGATAAAAAGTAGCCTATGTGCTATTCCAGACTATAATCTTTCTCTGTGCCAAATTTAATCCAGATCCGTTCACCCGTTCGGGCGTGATTGAGTAACAAACATCCATCCATACACCCATACATCCATCCATCTAAACTTTCGCATTGTATAGATGTTTATACACATAATAATTAGTATAGATGTTTATACTCTCAATGAGCTCTAGAGTTCAGAATAAAATTATGAAGCAAGATCATATCTGTGCTCTCATGTTAGACATTGACGACCCCCCCGTGCCAGCGCAAGAATTTGTTTTTAGACAGCTTTGTTTTATGTATATTTGATACTATGCCCGCCACTTCGTCCACGTGGAATGAGATTTTTTGGTTCCTGCGGGAAGCCTTTAATTTTTCGGGATAAAAATTAAATTAACGAATAAAAAAACATTTGCCTGTCTGTCTTTCCAGACTATTATCTATGTCTGTGCCAAATGTCATCCAGATTTTAGCGTGATTGAGTAACAAATCCATCCATCCAAACTTTTGCATTTATAATATTAGTATAGATTGCATACAGTTAGATATTGAATCAACATTCTACACCATTCCGAATTACTGATCTGTAACAAATATTCATTTTGAGTCTACGAGCTAGAGTCTTGTGACATACGGACATAAACTGCATGGCTTCATTTTGCCCTTTAATTTACGGAACTCTAAAAAATTTGGTCCCAACTCTTAACCTTCTAAGAAACTTTAAAAGGAACGAATTCAGTAGGTAAGTGAAGATTGAAAAAGTGGTTTTTTTTAGAAAACGATTATGAACATCGTTAGTGAAGATACACAAAAAAATCTGCATTTTGAAAATTAGATAGAACAAGTTTTTGATCACGCAATGTCTCTCGATTTCTATAGTGTTAGAATTTCGAATAAAGTGTTAGAATATATTTTTCGACCTTTTGGGTTTTATTTACAGTAATTCAGCATGAATTTAGGCAGAATTTGGTATGAGAATTTATATTAGATTTGTTCGAATGAAAATATGTTAATTTGATGTCTCGCACTACTCGTTCATTTTAATTGCAAATCCCATAGAAAACACATCATCTAATTTGCGAATAGATAGGTACTACATTATTTTATGAACTGATACAAGTACTTTTACAGCTAACATTAAAAATTGATCAGAATATCGTCTCGACTCGAACTTGTCTCAGCTCTGAAACCCTTCTTGTTCGCTCAATAATAATATTTTATTAAGAACCTAATTTTATTATTTAATTATCTTTAATTTTTAGGTACTTAGTTTTAATTTCAATATTTATTTAATAGTTTATATTTAATATTTCTTGAAATAATCGTAGGTTTCGAAACTAATGAATCAATTGACAAATAAGGAAGCGAACTGCGACTTGTATAGAAAATTGTGGTAATTCCATCCATACTTACAACAATATTAGCGAAAGTGTGTCTGTATATTACGCTGTTACGGCCCATCTTTTCAACCGATATTGATGAAATTGGTGGTATAAAGGTAGGTTACATCCCGGGAAAGGACATAGGCTACTTTTTACTTCGGAAAATTAAGGAGTTCCCGCAGGAATTAAAAAAAACACGCGGAAAAAGTCGCGGGCATCATCTAGTAATATTATAAATGCGAAAATGTGTTTGTCTTTCTGTCTGTCTGCTACGCTTTCACGGCCCTTTTTTCAGCCGATTTTTATGAAATTTGGTGCATAGATAGGTTGTATTGTATCCCGGGGAAGAACAAAGTTAACTTTTTATCATCTAGTAATACAATTATTTCTAAATATATTTAACTAAATTGTTAGGGCTAGTGCCATGGGCTTATTTTGTAAAATAGTTCTCGCAATCCCCGTGAACCACAATTTCTAGCAGTCTCACGCCGCCGCATAGACACCGTCTCTACCACGCCGGTTGATGACACAGTTATTCTGCCTATTGTCTTAGGTTCGATGCCATGGGGTTTTTGTTTTACTGATCGTCAGTGAAGTTTGCGGAAACAACGACATCATCAATTCAATTGAATGAAATCAATTGAATATTACGATTTTGTACATTTCCGAGTAATTTTCTTTGATGACAATTCTGTGAATTTTGATTACTTAAATGATAACCCAGAGATAGTAATTATTCTCTAGTTTACCTACGCCTCTCTTAAATGTGTCTACAATTGTATGACTAATGCCTAATTTTAATAAATATTGAAGTCCAGAGCTCTAAAGATTTTCGTAGAAAAGCTCGATAGTGTTATGGTTGACCGTTGAATAGATATAATTCTTTTCCGAATTCGTTTATGAACCAATTTTTGTAAAATTTTCTAGACTTCGATTTGTGAAGACCTCGATTGTTGTAAAAATTGTATAACTAATATACTTGGTATATTTGCACTTAGTCAAAGCTTTTAGCTATATTAACTCTCATCTCACTTTTAATCGGGCGAGTATCTTTAATGTTACTGTATCATTGACAGCTATCGATAATTTTAATAAGATGGTTGATCAAATATTATGAATAAGATGATGTCCGCAACTTCGTCCGCATGAATTAAGTTTTTTGATTCCCGCGGGAATATCCTTCTCCTATTGATCCATATAAAGAGCTACATAAATACCTAGCTAAGTTTTAATAAATCGTTAGATATATAGATATGCCAAGAAATGGTTTCAGGTCAACTAAATAAATGTTACAGGTAATTTCTTGTGTATGTCACCGTAAGATTGTAAAAACCGTGTAGATTATAATCTAACTCGCGAAACTGTAAACTGTCGACAGATTGTGAACCGTTCAATGTTCTGAGTCTCAATTTTTGAAATATTAATTGTATTTACGTTTTCTTATGTCTTTCTTGTAGGTTAGGTTAGGGTTCGACATATATAATCAGGTAGGTAAGTTTTATTGGGTTAATATACCTAACAGATTACAATCTACCGAAAAATAATGCGTTAAACTGTAATCTTTCGACAGTTTGCAATATCGCGAGTTAGATTATAATATAACGGTTTTTACAATCTTACGGTGACGGATACATTATAAGCATCTATAGGCAACTATTTAGGTAGGAACTTGTAAAGCCTTACCATTTTGCGGAAATCCTTTTCACTCTCCGGGATATCCTTTGAAACTGACCACTTTTTACAATCACTGTCACGTTGAAATTTTGCTCAATCACATAGGTCTATCATAATTGAAAAAGAACAGTGGAAAAGGGGTCACTTTCCAGTTGCTCGATGAAGTGTTTGCTTGGGGTTCGGTCGGCTCAGAGCCATGTCGGCGCGGGATGCGCTCGCGGCTCTGGACGGCGGCGGACTGCGTGCCGGGCTGCCACCACCAGCCGCTGACCTACACAGTACCCGCGGTGGCTGCGGACGCACCGCCGGGCCCGGTAAACAAACGGTTCACCGACCGATTAGGCGTGAATATCTTGAAAAAGTTGCTGCACCGACGCCTGCCCCGGCTCTCTGGTCTCGCTTCATATTTGTAATTCAATATGATAACGGTTCTTAGAGCGTTCGCGCGTATGTTTCAATTCTGGGTCGCGGCCCACAAGCTGAGAAAAGTTATTCATATTCATTTCATATTCATTTATTTGCATTTCCAGCCCTGCTAGGGCAAAGCAAAGTACATACATTAATAAAATTACAGTAATAAAAATATGTTACATCAGGTTACCTTATCTTAATTATTACATTTATATTGAAATTAAAATTAAAACATATAAGTTATCTGCGTAGCTACCATTTACTAACGACTGGACCCAAATTTTATAAACTTGAATTGATATCTAGGCAGTTGGCAGACGCTTCTACAATCTACGGTATAACAATACTATTCAGTTTTTTATGAACAGTAAATTTGCATACACGGAAGAGAAAATGTTTCTAGCATCGCTGCGCTGGTCGACGCGCGCATTCTTTTGATTTATTCACTTTCTTTTCGGGGTCATGTATTTATTTTATAAAACTTTAAAGTGAAAGTTAATATGAAATTCTCTTCTTCATGACAGCGGCTATTTAATGAATAGATAGGTATAATAATGTGTATTTTTTTATACTTCGTGTTCAGGTTTATCTATTACATTGCAATTACCCTACTGCTCTTCTTTGACTCTAGCTTGATAATTTGAAAGTTTATATTATACGTGTAAACTAATGGAGATCGTTTTAATTAGAGTGGTGGATGGCGCCCCGAATGCACGCTCTTGTCTGCTACATCAGAAGTTGCAACTTCTGAACTGCTGTATCAAACGAGCACAAGAAGGGTCTGGAGCAGCAGGGTACTCCTCAGACGAAGAGTTCTTTGATTGTTCAGAGGATGAAGAAGCAGAAGATCAGTTGCCCTGGGACCGGCCTGTAGGGCGTCTTCACCGTCTAGATAATATTACTATGAAAAATGGAGCACCCCTCTACGTTCCCCGTACACAGGTACCTAATAACTGTTACAAAATATTACTTCGCAAAATAAAAAAAATACAATGCATCGCCTAAAATTATAAGTAGGTGATGTACCTACTGCTACAATTTCTTTATTTTTTGCCCTTAAGAACGTAAGATTAACTATGCATCTTTTGAACGAAAGGTAATGTAAATGAATAAAAATATTTTTTCTATTTTGTTGCAGGACCCAGCCCCAAAAACAGAAGACCAATTGGAAGAAGACGCGGAACTTATGGTCCGCCTCGGTGATGATGCTAAGGCATCTGAGCTTCGCGCCAGAATGATGAGCGCTTCCCTTCTTTCGGACATGGAAGCATTCAAGGCCGCTAATCCCGGTGCTGAATTGTGCGATTTCGTGCATTGGTATTCTCCGCGTGATTGGAAGCCGGATGACGGTGGGTCGCTAGGGGATCGAATGCTTCTGCCGGGAAACCCCTGGGTGGAAGCGTGGAACGTCGCCCGACCCGTACCCGCGGCGAGACAGAGGCGCCTCTTCGACGAGACGCGCGAAGCTGAGCAAGTCCTACATTTTTTGCGGTCACGCACAATAGGAGGCGTTGCCGAACTTTTGTTACCAGCTATTTTAAGAGCGGGAGCTATAAAGGCTACTGCAGAGGGTGCTGCGGCAACGAATTCAACAATTGGCGGTGTAGATAAACGACGAACTTTTGAAATAGCAGCGAGAGAATTATTAGAAGCTGAAAGAGAAGCTTGTCGTTCTATTTGTGTTCGTAAAGTGTTAGGCAATAGTGCTGAAGGGAAGCCTTTAGATGTAGCTGGTAGGTCGAGGGTTTTAAACGCAATGGGTGGTGCTTTACCCTCGCCAGCCTTACGGGAGTTTACTCTGAGGGTGAAAGACGAAGTCGGGCCGCAGGTGATGCGCGCTACACTCTCTAATGAAATGACTATAATAGGAGCATTTACTGAGCGAATAGTATGTTTGTAGTTACAAGTCTTGTTCAGGATATGTCACGATCATGAATTTTTTGAGAATGTCAATTTTCGAAACGTATGACTATGTTAAAAAACTTAAGTTCTTGTGATATCTTGTGAAATTGCTTGAATTCATCATTCACAGTTTCTTAATTTTTGCAGATGGTTTATTGTTAATAGCCTCTCTTATTCAATAAAAGTTTCAAAGCTTTACTATTTATCTAAGCTTTTGGGATATAACATAGTTTGTTGGAACCTTTATATTAATATATTCTGTGGTTTAGTTAAGAATATTAGATGTTAACATTTACGTAACAAGACATTTCTAAGGATTTATTAGTTAGTAAAAAATCATTGTAATATGTATTTGACTGAGTTACAATACGTCAATAATAATAATAACTAGATAGATTTCAATTTTTAATTAGCCATAAACGCTAGAATTGCTAGTTGTATTGATAATTTATTATCTGTTTGTAAAATAGTGTTGTTGGATGTTACTATTAATTCGTAAGAGTTAAATGTTATAGAATCATGGTTCTTATGAGTGCAATTATTATCCTAAGCTTATTTCTGTGTTTAACTCATAGATTATTTATTATCAATGGCTTAAACTGTCTCGCAAAACATAGTTGAATGTTTTTACAAACTTTAAAGTTGTGAATGTAAATGATTTGACTAAGCACAAGTAAACCCATGGTAGGAACAGCGTGTTGTTGTTAATATGTAAATTGTATACAGAGATAACGTGAATATACACGAATATTACAAATGTGCCGTTTCATTCATGCGTCCTTGAGATGCCCTTCATCGAGTTTTCCGACGGTTCCCAAACATACCAATTAACTGCGTGAATCAGGTATTTCACAACGCACATTACCGCCTAAGTCAGGAAGTCGTGAACTTAGTTACGTAAAATGATAACAAAACTGAGCCCTAATAGCTGACTCATATTTCCTGCTAGATTAAGCATACATAGGTTTTCTTTATACTCTTTATACACTATAAAAAATTATTATCTTCCACCAGACTGAAGTTGGGCGGGTTAGTTAGTATGAAATATCAAAATATACCTTTAAAATACACAAAAGGATTCAGGCCTCATTTAGAAAAGTATTTCATATTTTCGCTAGGAAGGCAGGTATATGTATATTTAAGTAATTTTCCAAATCCCATACATTATGCCGCTTCCATGATAAAATTATTATTGATGAAAAATGCTTCAAATCAAGCGGTAAGTATGAATATAGTTTTTGATGTTACTTATAGGTATACGTATTATTATGTATTGGCGGATAAGGGCGATATTAAATTCCAAATACACGTAGAAGAATGTCATTAATGCAGTATATAGCCATTCCCGACGAGACGGAACGCCCGCGATGTTCAGGTAAACAAGTATTGTGGAGGAACTGAAAAGCGCGATATGAACGGGATTCGTGTTGCGGGCGGTGCGGCGTGACTGAAGTACGCATGCGCGCAGACGCGCGAGCCGGGATACGAGGAGCTCTCGCTCAGTGGCGCGGCGGGTCGCCTGGTCGATTTCAGGCCCTTCGGGGGACTCGCGAAAAGCTACCAAATCTCTTTACTTTCCTAACACACATTTTGTTCTATAAATTAGAATCACACCCTTCCTCATCATCTTTACAAGTTTATTAGTTTATTGCGTTAAAAAGTGGTGATTTAGTCCAGTTTTTATGATGCATGGAGCCCGTTAATGGGCGTCGAAGACGGTGGAATGATTCATCCTTATGCAGACCTCTCCGTTACTTGCTGTCAACTTATGTTGACCCATCTACTGGACTGAGCGTGGTTTTAAAGTCAAACTGATATTGTTAAAGTAATTGGACACCTGTAGTGTTTGTTTGGTTCAGTGTGGGGACTATACTAAATAATCGTAACTTGCCTGTGTTGGAAAATCGGAAAATTGGTGTGATTTGTGCCATAAATGATTAAGAGATTGTGAAATTAGACATGAAACTAAAATTGGTGGAGCGCAAGGTAAGATTTACTTTAAAGCCCCTTCTTTCTGATATGCAAATGTTGTTGAGTTTAATATTGCTTTGTTTTTAAAGTTGTATTATTATGAGAACGGCTGAACTAGTTTTCGATGTATTGTCAAATAATTCACCTTAGTTGAATCTGTAGGTACAGGCAAGTGCATAGGTACTTACCGGTGAAAAACGTTATAACTAGTACCTATTTGTAGGCTTGTACAATCATATTAATATGTAACGTAAGCGCTGGTAATGTCGACAGTGTCCCGATACCCGTCAGATTGTAAAAAAAGGCCGGCTATTTTATTTATAAACTAGATAAAAAGCTTTTATGGCAACATGTTTTTGGTAATATTTTGCATAATTAGTATCTCAACTTTTAGTCAAAACTCTAAAGGCGTGGGAGAAAAATTACCGAAAGTTTGCGTTGTCGAATATTTATGTTTTTTGTGATGTTTAGGCACTGAATTGTCGTTGTACATGCCAGTATTCGAGATTGGTTTTGGAAGATCTGTTGGTGAGTTAGTGTGATTATTTTATACAACATTCAAGTTAATTTTCTAACGAAGTAATATCTAAAACTATGTTATTCTTATTTTTTTTGTTTGAAGCCGTGTGACATCTATTGGTACTTTGTAATCACTACTTGACCCAGAACTCGTCGAAATTGATACTATTCTGACGGTTATTGGGCCATACTATAAAATTGAACGTAAAAGCGACACTGTTTATATTTTAAACCTTAATGCATGGTGATAAGGGTTTCTATCGGTTGTAGTAGGCGAGGCCCGGCAATGTTTAGTTTTTTTTATCGTTCTTAGTCAGACTTAAGGAGCGAGGACTTCCGCGAAGTAAAGTTTTATAATTAAAGCATGCTGTACAATGTATGTTCATTAATTCCCGTACGTGTATCTTTTATACCACAAAACCTACGTAACGATACCTACAAATGAAAACTTGTTGTGTTTTTATTTACATCGTGTTGTTATTCTGTAACTTGACAATAGAGGTTATTCATTCTAGATTTTGATGTATGGGCAAAACGGCAAAATTTATAAATCTTTAACTACTGTTTTATATTTACCTGTAATGTATTCAACATTAAAAACCACAACTCCCCCTCTCCGCCTTGAAAAGTTTCAAAGTGTTCTATTTTGCAGATTTCCTAGATTTTCAAGAAAACCTTTTAAGCTAGGACAAAACTCTCAAAGAAAACATTGTTTCTTAATAAATTACCTACAAATAAGTTCTAACATATATTATAATAGGAGTTATAGTTTACAAGCTATGGTGCGTTTAATTTGACTAAAAATCACAGCTCAGAAAAATAAGCCTTAAATTTGTTTTAAAACACCCTTGGAATCTTTTAAACAAACCAATTGAGCCCATACCCGAGGGGCTTTCTGATAATCATTGAAGAGTTCCACTATCCGCCTCCTGGTTCCATCATAAGATCAGCTCGATGCTGGAGCTAGTGACTTTGTACTATTTATGGGCGAAAAACGTTGCAATTTTCCCAGTTTTCTAGACTCTACACATTTCCTCACCATAGTTGCACTTAATGAAAAGTACGCATTAAATGTTGACTGGCTACAGCTGAAGAAGGTGTATGTATATATCTTGGACAGTATGACTGTGTTGCTTTTAAGATCAACATATTTATTAAAATGAAGGTACAATAACTAGGCAAGACTGTTATCGGTTTGTTTAGCAACTTACAAAGCAAGGATTAATCTTTCTGCTACATCTTTTACTTCCTCCTGAGCAGCATGCATGTTGTAAAAAATATTATGATTCCTTGCAAGTTAATTAACTTGTTTTTGGCGCTGAATAAACTGAGCCTTTCCTTTGCCATAAAATAGTAACGTTTTATCACAGTCACTTATTACACGAAGAAACAGGATTGATTCCCCTCAGTTTTTATTTTCCCCTCAATAATTGAGCCTTAAACGCTGTACCATCTTTTCTTCACAGTCTTGAGCCTCTTTAAACAAGTATACATGTTCTAGAGTCCAGTCCTAGTAAAAAGACCTATTGTTCACTATCTTGCCCAACCACCACGACATTGTAAGTACTATTCACTCCCCCAAGCAAATTATGCGCTTATTTTGGTCATGAATTGATGACAGAACCTCTTTTATTGCTTAAAGAAAACGAAGGAATGAGAAAAACAAAAAATCGACTCTATACAACATTTTTAATACTGTTCTTGAGCCCACGCGGGTATTTTACGCATTTTACATTTCGGATTGTAGATCTATGATCCTTGTTATACAGCGTTTTGACCAAAAGAAGGCACATACTCTGATGTTTGTGTGATTAAAAGGTTACGGAAATAATGTTATATTCGACGGATATCTAGAAAACTGTACAAGTACAAAAGGCTCTAAAAGATTGAGCTAGATGCTCAACCGAAAATGTCCGGAACTCGAACTTGATGAGCACATTCATACAGTCAAAACGAAAGCAAGTTGTTTGAGTAATATTATAAACAAAGAACGATTTATCTTGCAGTTAAGCAACCGACTAAACCACGATAACAGCAAAGAACGGCCAAAGAAACCGAAAATAAAAAGTATGTCGCAGTTGTTTTGCTAGGCTACTTGTAAAACGGGGCTTTAAATTGTGAAGAAAATATTGTAGAGCGATCAGGGCTCAATTGATGGAGAAGTAATAAAAAACTGAGGGGAATCAATCCTCTTCATGTAATAAGTGGCAGTATTTTAGTGTAACATACACTTAGGTATAGCAACTTCTTCTTCGTCGTTACAATCTTGACAGTGTGGTTGTGGTCATCACGAAGTAACGGCTTTAACGGAGGTATAGCGCCTATGCTATACCTCCGTTACTATGTATAGATAGATAGTAAGTTAATCTTTATTTTAAAGGCTGAGTTATAATAGTGTAGTGTAGTAATGTCAATGACGTTAATTTGAGCAGATAGTTCAATAATTGTTATATTTACACTAATATTAAACTCGTTTACTTTAGATTTCACCTTTGAGCATATTCTCAGCTAAAGTGGCTTTATTAATAAAATAAGAACTTGAAAATGAAATTAAAATTAACTTTATGTCTAAGACAATAGAGTTTAAATTATTGTCAAAAAATTACGAGTTCTGGGTCATATTGACGATAATTAGGACAAATCTGACGGATACTGGTACAAATCACTCATTTTGTATTTTTTAAAGATTTAAAATAGTTATTATAATTAATTAATTCTAAAATCATATTTTAAAAAAAATACTGATAAATCAGCTATCCTTTCATCAAATTTGTTTTGCTTTAAATTCATTAACAGCAAACTGGCAAAGCTGCAAAGTTAGCGAATTCAGAATCTGATGACTATCGGTACTTTTCCCTTAGTATAAATGCGAAAGTGTGTTTATTTGTTGGTCTGTCCTTCAATCACGTCGCAACAGAGCAACGGATCGACGTGATTTTTTGCATGGGTATAGTTGGGAACGGAGAGTTATATAGGCTACTTTTAACCGTGGTAAAGTTACGTATAATTTCTGTCACTGATAGTTACAGAATTCAACTATCAGTGACAGAAATTATACGTAACGTTACGACGGTGTGCTACTGCGTACTACATTTGGTACGGTTTTTCATCGAAATATTGATTTCAATAAAACTGCAGATTTGTAAGTTGGCCATGGAGGTGACTTCTGTTCAACCGATTTTGATGAAATTTGGTACAGGTATAAGTTGCATCCTGGGGAAGGACATATGCATTTATCCCGGAAAACCTAAAAATAGGTACCTCAATTTACCATCGATTACATTACGACTAGCTGTTTTGAAGAACGCGTAGCGCTGTTCGTTTTACTTAATATATTATCTCTCTAAACGTTGAACACCCGTATTTCTGCTAGCCGTAATATAATACGGCGGGTTCTACAGTCCAGTACACACAGGTAGATTAGGCATGATGTGCGTGTTAGAACTTTGGATGATAAACTTTTAACAGATAACTTAAATTTTTAAGAAGTGGATTAACGATTAACGAAATTATCTTTTGGAATAACTGTGTCGCTATATTTTAAGTTTTAATACCACGTACTTAGGTACAGACATTTATTGATACTTAATTAAAATGTTTATGCATCACTACATCCCATTAACGTCCCACTGCTGGGCACAGGCCTCCAATCTCGTAGGAGAGAGGGAATTAGAGCTTAGACCAACCACGCTGCTCCAATGCGGGTTGGCGGGCTTTAACGGCTAGTATCATGTTAGTGATAATAACCGGGACCGACGGCTTAACGTGCTCTCCGAGGCACGGGAGTGAAACACCGCAAACTTCCTAACTCCGGGCTAGTACTGGGAATTTCTTATCCGAAAAACCCGATACTTAGTTATGGCCCGACCCGGGACTCGAACCCGGGACCTCACCGGCCGCAGTCAAACATGCTAACCACTAGACCAACGAGGCAGTTAATGCATTAGAAAGGTAAAAATGTTTAGTAGGCAGGTAAATAATATTAATATTATGCAAAATGCCATTAGGTAGGTACATACGTACGTACGTAGCAACGTAGGCTCTTTTCGTACTCTATGTTTTCCAGTTATATCTTGGAAAATTATCCCATAGGTATTTACTAGTGATGGGCCGGATATTCGTATCAGTGTCCGTACCCGCGGATATCCGAGGAAGCAGAAAGTTCCGTATCCGTATCTTTTACGGATCTTTTACCCTATTAATTTTCAATACATAGATGAAATTCTATATAACGGTGATTAGGTAGCAATGAAAAACTATTAAGTTCCATTCAGTTTTTTTTATATTTCTTAAATCAAATATTTGGTTCCTTTATATTGCAAACATTTTTATCGTAATGAGTTTCAAGGTCACGCGCACCGACATCGATTGAGTAAGAAAATTAAGTTCCGTATCCGTATCTGCGGATCTTGACACCAAATATCCGCGTATCCGCGGATATAAATTTTTAACGATCCGGCACATCACTAGTATTTACTTCACGTTGAGGTTGCCAATTAGCATGAGGCGAGAAAACGCATTCTCAGATTCTGAGTAAATATCTTAGACGAGACTAAGTCATGTGGTGCATGCAAGTATGTTATGATGTTAAATGGAGCGACGCCGTGTCCTCCATGTCCACTGAATGGTTCACAGACAAACTAACTACTCGTAGGTACCTATAGGCGCATCACATTCACATCATCTTTCGGTTTACCGTTTACGTCTAAAGATTAACTACCTATTTATGTATAGCGGACATATGCGGGTGGATCCCATTTTAGTAGGTAGATGCACTCTTGGGGTCTGGTTCATTTTCATCTTTAATCTAATCCTCTTTAATATTCTTTAATCTCGTAGCTTTAGTTATAAGATACCGTTACTTATTATATTTTATAAAGAACTGGACGTCAATAAGTGTAGTAGGTATACCTACCTAAATTGAATAAACATTATTTGAGTTGAGTTGAGTTGAATCATCGCCATAAAGTTTTGCTTTTATTATGACATAGTACTTAGTAGCTACTTATTCATACAAAAACACATGTCCTGACTGACCGACCAACTTATCTATTTAGGAACGTAGTTACTTAAAGCATAGATTGACCACTAAAGAAACTTGAAATTTTATACGCGTTATCAGAGGGGTCGTTGTACCTAGCACAGAATAAGGAATAGTACTTTGGAGGTCGTTTTAGTAGGATATCCCGTATAAGAGATTTATACCATCATCTGTATTTGTGATAAGAAATAAATGATGGATAGGTAACATACTCATATCAAGGGATCGACGCACAGCCTAAACCGCTGGGGTTACAAACTAGAATTTTTGACACTAGGTTTCTTTTGTGACGTAGGCGCTCACAAAGGAAGGATTTTTAAATTCCACCCCTAAGGGAGTGAAATAGGGGGTGAAAGTTTGTATAAAAGTCCGTCATTTCTCAAATTATATGCATGAAACTTGGTACTATACCTACGAGTTATCGGTTTAAAATAAATGTTACGTGTTTCACAGTTTTTGAAATTTCTACCCCCGAAGGGTTGTAATAGGGGATGAAAGTTTGTATGAAAGTCAATCATTTCTCAAGTTTTATCCATGAAACTCTTTATTTGAGTTACCGGTTTAAAATAAAGAGTTACGTGTTTCACAGTTTTTGAAATTTACTTTTTATAGGGGATGAAAGTTTGTATGAAAGTCCTTCATTACTCAAGATATTCTCAAGTTATATTAACGAAACTTGGTGTTTTGGCTTTCGGTAAAATATAAAGAAGTACGTATGTCACAGTTTTTCAAAATTCTACTCCTAAGGGGGTGAAATAGGGGGTGTAAATTTGTATGAAAGTCAGTCATTTCTCAAGTAGGTATTGTCCATGAAACTCGGTATTTGAGCTACCGGTTTAAAAGAAAGTCACGTGTTTCACAGTTTTTGAATTGATATAGTAAAATTAATAAAATAGGAGTTAAATTTCTTAATTTCTTCTTTTAATACTAAAAAAAAAAAAACTTAACGCTTGAAATATACCTAGGTTTGAATTAGAGGTGTAAGCATAACTCTAACTGGTAAAACGGTTAACGGCTAACGTAGTAAAAAAAAACAATGTTTTTTACACATTATTAAAAATCGTTTACTACCGTTAACCGCTAACCGTTTAACAAACGATATTTTTTTTTTACTCAATGCAGCAATGTTTTTTTTTCACTCGCTAGTGCACATGAGTAAAGATTGTTTACTAATATTTTCAACTATTAGCTATTAACCGTTTAACCGTTATGCTAACACCTCTAGTCTGAGTGTGTTTTAAGCAATATGTAACCTGTGTTGCAATGTGTAATGTAATGTGTAACAGTAGGTATAGTTCACGTACTATCCTCATAGAATTATTATTTAATAATGAATTCAATGCACGCGCATAGATACAAAAGATGTGTTAGTATCAATAGCGTAATATCGAGTAAATTACAACTCTATCTCATTACGTCAAGATTCCTTAAGATTCCTCGGACCTCGCGCGCGAACTGTACCTACTTAGCTGATGTTGTCATTATGATCATGAGCGATCTTTGAAGTCTCCCGAACAATATGCGAATAATCATTTATTTTACCGACTACGTTACTCTATCGACAAAATGTACTTACAAAATTCATTTAAAAGTTATATCCGCCTTACCTCAACTACGTGCTCTCAATGTGCTATATAAATTATTCAGATGTCGTGTTTTTTCGGATAAAGCTGTTTGCCACAAGTCGCAGATGGTAGCGCCAGTGAAAGAGGCCCTCGAATTGTAGATAAACACTACAAGGGCTTTTGAAGAGCGCTCTGCTCTCTTGGTTGCGCTCGACTTATTCCGAGACTTTTCAACGGCTTTTTCATCTTGATGCTTTGGAGGCTTCTGTGGGAGTTGCTAATTAATGAGACCATTTCAAGCACGTTTTGATTATGTTTATGAACTAGCGGATGCCCGCGACTTCATTCGCATGGCATAAGTATTTTAATTCTCACATTCACTCCTTAATTTTCCGGGATAAAAAGAAGCCTATGCCACTCTCCAGGTTTTCATCTATACCCATGCAAAAATCACGTCGATCCGTTGCTCTGTCGCGGCGTGATTGAAGGACCAAATCTACAAGTTTCATACAAACTTTCAACCCATGAAAGTCCGTCGATTTTCAAGATATAGAGCCATGAAACTTGGTATTTGGGCTTCCGATTTAAAATGATTAAATATGTATTTCACAGTTTTTGAAATTTATATCCCCAAGAACGTCAAAAAGAGATTTTGTCCTTCAATCACTCCGAAACAAAGCAACGGATCGACGCGATGTTTTTGCATGAGTATAGTTGAGTACCTGGAGAGTGTGTAGACTTATATTTATCCCGGAAAAATGAGGAGTGCCTGTGGGAATTAAAAACTTATGCCACGCGAAAGAAGTCGCGGGCGTCCGCGATTACTTATAAGTGCGAAACTGTGTGTTTGTTGGTTTGTGCTTCAATCACGCCGCAAAGCATCAATGTGATTTTTGGCATGGGTATAGTTAGTTGAGGATCTAGAGAGTGGCATAGGCATTTTTAGCCCGAAAAATTAAGGAGTTCCTATGGGAATTAAAAAAACCAGCCAAATGCGAGTCGGACTCGCGCACCGAGGGTTACCTACGTACCAGGGAAAGATTTGGTTAAATAATTATTATTCAAACTCTAAAATATAATGAAGACGGTGCAACACAGTTAAAGAAGTTAAAAAAAAACTTCACAGTAATATGTTATGGTTTACCGCTGATTTATAAAAAAGACACTCCTAATCCTAGCTAGTGACTTCCGTTTATTTTTCCTGTATAAATCTCTAAAAATATCCTTTTATTTCGGACCGCAAAAGTTAGTTTGTTTGATTTCTCAAAAACTATTCTGGATAAAAATTTCATTATATTTTTCGTGTAAAGTTAACTTAAACTTCTGTTAACTCAAATTATTTCAGTTTTTCCACTGAAAATTGAAATAGAATGAGTTACTAAAATTCTACATCAATGGTTTTTTCACTTAGCATTCTTCGGATATAAGGGGGGGGAACGGTGGATTTTTTGTCATTTTCCACCATAAATCAAAACCTAAGAAACAAAAAGAAATAAAAAAAAAGGATTAGAATGTGCAAATGAAGCCATTTCATATGATACCGCACTCAATTTAGAGACCCCACTTTCAAATTTGGAACCCCCCATTTCTTGCTGATTTCACAAAAACCATCCTGGCTAGAAACTTCGTTAAATTTTCCGTGTAAATTTTTAGTATAAACTTTTATGAATCAAAATTATGTATTTCAGATTTTCTCAGTGTTGCAAACCTACCTTAAAAACGCAACCCTAAAAACATTCCACGAAGTCCCGGGCATGTGTGTCCCGTGTTGCAAACCTACCTTAAAAACGCAACCCTAAAAACATTCGACGAAGTCCCGGGCATTAGATAGTATAATATATTTTTGTTTATTATGTATAGGTCTTGATTGAGAACGAGCTATAGGTACCTATGTAGAGCTTTACCGAATAGGTAAGCATAGAGTAATGACTATACTCAGTCTCTACCGCCAAAGGAATCTACTTATTTAGAAAGTGATTTTAAGAGCGATATGAGGGCTGGCTTCTATCGGTCTTTGGTTCACAATATTATTAAGTACTGAATTATTGTAAAGCAGCTAGCCTATTATTTCTTGATGACGTCCGTGACTTCGTCCGTGCACATTCAGCTTTAAATCGACAATTTTCCGGGATACAAAGCCGAAATGGCCGTGAAAACGTAGCAGACATACATACATACATACATACACATTTTTGCATACGTAATATTAGTATGGATTTTCCTAACATGAGAGTGAAAATTATCGTGAAAACGTTTACCAAACAACGCCCCGTAAATGTAAATATTTCGAGGCCGAATTACGTCTGTTTACTCGCTCCGCTTCAAGCTCGTCTGAAATATATCCCCTGCTTTTCATATCATGTAAACATTGCACTGACAAATATTGCTCCCTATAGCTAGTAGTTACACTGTCCAAACTGTTCTTACGTAAACATATTAAACTGGCTTTAATAGTAGAGGATCTCTTATCTGTGGCCTGTAAAATAATACTTAGGTTTATTTTCAGTTTCAACGTGGAGCTTAAAGCTTTACCAAACTCAGAAGCGTGTTGACTACCTTCAGTAATCATTTCATATGCCTATAATTGCTCTAAAACTGTTCAAAAGCGCACTGGAAGACCTATGGACTGAAAAGGACGATGCATGGCAAATACTGCGTACATAATTATCTCATACTAACGACGTGGTTATTTTGGCTGAACAGCCCGAGTCGCTCTTCCAGACGTGTCGGTCTCGGGAAACGTTGACAAAACCATGGCGATGTTCAACCAACATGTTGTCCCGGCATCGGTTGTCGTGGAAAACTTTGGCATCGAAATTGTTTCACATTACAATTAAGTACCTGCCTTGGCCAAATCATTCAATTAGGTAGAAACAATTTTGACTAGGAATTTTGCGAAATTGAGTTGTCTTCTTATCGTCTATTCCTCAATGCCTGAAGAATGAAGATGAAAGTCTGTAACCAGTGTGTCCTACTGTCCTTCCCGTTCTCATGTATGGCGCTGAAACGCGGACACTGACAATATGGCCTCATTGACATGTTTAAAGTTGCTCAATGAGCAATGGAGAGTTTCCTTGAGCGACAGCCCTTAACTGTTTGCAAGTTGAAGTGGTAATGGGCAGCTGGCCATGCTTGTCGTAGGAGCAATGGTCGTTGGAGCCGAAAAGTCTTTGTGTGGAGATCGCGTACAAGTAAGCGTAGTGTGGGACTCATCGGGACGCCTTCAGCACAATGGACCGACAATTTATTATATTTTGGCGGGAAATGCCTGGATGAGGAAATCTGAGGACCGGGTGTGATGGCGCTCATTAGGGAAGGCCTATGTTCAACAGTGGACATCCACAGACTGATGATGACGATGATGAGGATACATGAATAGTTTTGTCGCAAATCAAATATTGTTTTATTATTTAGGAATGCCCGCGAGTTCGTCTGTGTCTCTGTGGGCTAAGGTTGTTTTAATAATTCATATTATTTTAATAATTCATGGTATTCGTGATAAAAAGCAGCATAAGTCCGTATCTCTTAAGATGCCTGCTTAAATAATACCTATCAGTCAGCAATACCGATACTTGTCCGGTTTATTCACACCTACTAGTAATTTAAAGATCGACTCTATTTGTTTTCTTATTCCCCACTTGAACAATGCTGTCAATGTGCGCTCGTATTGCGGAAACGATTGTTGGATGTTGGCCAAGGCTCAAGGTGGGATAGTGTTCACCATAGACTTTATCACTGTTCGAATAGCGTAAACAAACGGATTGCGGGTTTTTTTCATAGGCGTTTTTTGTTCCTTATTATTTCATTGGAATTTGGAAGTAATAATATTTCCGCTTGTTTTTGATTGGCAAATGAGGCCGCGCTTGAAACGAATTTTAGGCAGCTCAAGTAATATGATTATAATATGTGAGTTCTAAGTTAGAAGAGTATCTAAGTTAAATCTTACTTGAAATGGCAGACTCGTCAAAATTATGGAGCATTTCCTGTGTGCGTAGATAGTTGAAAGGTGGGATATGCGGGGTTTCAGGGTAAATAAAGAAAAAAATTGTTTATAAAGTACCTACTCGCCTGTTCAAGTACGAAACTACTTACTAAACAGATTTTAATGTTTTTCTCAAAAGTGTATTTCTCTTCACTCGGGGCTCTTTGCTTCATCAAAATCGGTACTCTATTTAGGGAGTCTTTAAATATTGTTTGGCAATGTTCTCTCTATCGCTACTTGGATGAAGAAGAGGCCACTGGGAGGTGGTGCAAAAATAATTATAAACTTAAATACTAATATCTAAATAAATACCATATGTATAGCCCGCACGCGAGCTCCGAGGGATTCTATGGAATGTATACCTAGAGTTGTTTAACCTTAGATCGCCCGGAGTCCTGCTAGCAGGACTTTGAGTCCTTCTGGAAGGACGCAACTTATTTCGATCACAATACCGTAAATAGTTCAAATTGATATAAAAAAATAGTCTATGTGTGAAAATTATAACTTGAAATATTTGGTGTTGTGGTCAGAGATTTGGACAAAAGGAAAGTGCGCGTGCGATGGGATATTGGGCCCAATAATGCGTTTTAAATAATTAAATCCTGCAAATCCCGAGTATGATAAGTTTGGTTTTGGTTTAACATTTTATTTATTATATAGCAACTTTTAAAGCATAATTGTTATCAATATTTTATTGCAAATTAAATACATAACCTTATTCTTTAAAACTTTTTTATAAAACGCGCAAGGTTTATTTTAAATAGGTAAGTACCTACTCACTGACCAAATGTTTCTTACTTCTGGCTAGCCTGAGTTTGAGGTCAAGGTCACGGTACTGCCGGAAGGACCAGATAAAATTTCATATAAACCACGTCCTTCCAGCAAAACCATCGGGCGATTAAAGGTTAAAGTACAACACAATACTGGTATCGCAAAATTACACGCGTCAAGCTCGAAACTAGTGCTGGGAGCGAGCTGGATATGGAGCGACGATCGGGGGTGGCGTAAAGCCGTTGTTTCTCCAGACCCCGATTCCTCGGAGCCCGTGCGCGAACTCTACATAACATATTATGATACACTAATATTATATTATACATATTATATTAACGCTGTTACCACAGCCAGCGGAGCCTAGTAGAGAAGTAGAGAGTGTTGAATAACCAAAGTAGGGTTCCTAACCAAACGAGAGTAATTCCGCCATGTGCAGTACATGTAAGAATCAATGCCATTGGTGAACCGTATGACGTAACTCCCTACGTATCATCATAATCAGTACTAACCCTAGTTTTACGTTGGTTGTAAAACGGTTAAAAATATATATAATATAAATAATAATAAATAAATGTTTATTGATCATCTAAAGGTTGATGTGATTGTGTAAAGCAAACAGTCGTTTATCTTACCGATTGTAAATCAATGGAACCATTCGGCATTCGGCCGTGAGAACTTGCCAAATTGTTCCGGCGTAAAATATTTCATATTTTCACGTCTATGCTTAAGCAATAAGAAGAATCATAGAACTCCTTGTTTTTTCTAGATATTTTTGTTTGCCTATCTTCCTCAATCTTTCGTCTCAAAGAATTTTTCGTCCATCGTCAATGTAGAGAGATGCGGATTCACTGCTTAGTAAAATGCCATTTCAATAATTTTAACTGACTTAAAAAAGGAGGTGGTTCTTTTTTTTTTTGTATGTAGGTATGTTACACGATCATTCTGCAATTGATAAATGGATGTTTTGATGATTCTTTTTTTGTTTGGTAGATCATACCTACTTCAGAGGTGGTTCCATATAAATTTTGTCGAAATTGATTTAGCGCTTTTTGAGAAAATCAACAAAAAACAAAATATATACCCCGATAATGTTTTTTATTTTTTAGTTTAAGTTGGTACTTATAGGTATAGTTTTGAAGTCGGCTTTGTTTTAGAATTTTAGATAAAGCGACAGAAATTTTAGATAACTTATGTTAAAATAGTAC
This sequence comes from Erebia palarica, assembly GCA_964035005.1. NCBI lineage: Eukaryota > Metazoa > Arthropoda > Insecta > Lepidoptera > Nymphalidae > Erebia > Erebia palarica. The sequence continues at coordinate 32,600,035 of OZ035985.1, read as the reverse complement.
CTACAGTTCTCGCGCGAGTTTAATGCAGAGTAAATGTATGTACACACCATACATTTACGAATACGTCATTTAGCGGGAAGAAAACCAAAAGTGAGGTTGATTTTCTACCCGCTGAATGACGTATTCGTCTGAAATTTACTGATTTCACGTGGCTCAACAGGCATTGAAACTCGCATTTTCAATGCAGGTTATAAGAAAAATTATTAAAACCATTTACAATTTTTTGTGAGCAATTTAAACAGCAAAATCGCTGCACAAAATAAATAGTAAACAATCAACTAGGTACTTGCGGCCAAGACCCGCCTTTTAACTCCATAAACAATTCTTTAAATCTGACGAGGGTATAGAAACAATAAGTAAACTTTAACAATAAATTGCTAATATTATTATAAAATTCTTCAGATCAGCTTGCGAGGTCAAAGCCCTTCCGGCTTCTCCTACGATAGATATATAAAGAAACTCTGGAAAAAATAATTTAGAAAAGCTTCACTTCGTTCGGATGGATTATTTTGAAAATCATTTCTCCGAAAATATGCATCTATACTTTACTAATATTATAAATGCGAAAGTTTGTATGGATGGATGTTTGTTACTCAATCACGCCAGAACGGCCGAACGGATCTGGATGAAATTTGGCACAGATATAAATTATAGTCTGGAATAACACACCGGCTATTTTTTATCCCAGAAAATTAAAGAGTTCGCGCGGGAACAAAAAAACCTCCACGCGGACGAAGTCGCGGGCATCAGGTAGTACTTAATATGGGAAAACTTAATATGTTTTTAGACGAAATCTCAATTTTGAGTTACAAAATATTTGCAGTTTTTTTTTTAATTATTTGGGCCATAAAATATTTTAATTTTATCAGGTTGAGAATTTAATGCTTTGTAGACTGACACAGTTATATTTCTGTTACAACAGGAGGGTAAGGTGGACAGTACACATTGGTTCTTAAAAGATTTTATTATAATAGATAAAGTTCGCGGTCCATCAATGGCCTTCGTCGATGGCGATGGGCACTGTCATGTCGGACTCGTAATGGAAATCAAGTATACGTGTTCGCAATATTTCCTTATACACGTAGGCGGACTTGCGTGCCGTTCGTTTACATTTTAGGTCGCCATAAGACCTCGTGGAGGCCGAAGCGTTCCCTAAAACACAAAATAAATTAGTAACACAAGTACTTCTAGAAGCAGTACTTAGGAGTTTTGCTCTCCATATTATCATCATACTACTCAATATTGTAAATGCGAAAGTGTGCTGTTTGTTTGTCCTTCAATCACGCCGCAACGGAGTAACGGATCGACGTGATTTTGGCAGGGATATTGTTGAGGACCTGGAGAGTGCCATAGGCTACTTTTTATTATGGAACACTAAGGAGTTCCCACGGAAATAAAACTTAAACCACGAGGACGAGCCGCGGTCATCAACTAGCTATTTAATATTTGCTTGCCGTTTTGTTTATCTTTATTCTTTTTAATCCATATTCCATACTAATCCGTACTTTCATGCATAATGAAAAAAAAAGTGTGAAAAGTGAAAAACGAAAGTGTGTCTGCAGTCTTGCTTGTCTGCTACGCTTTCACGACCCATCTGTTAATCCATCCATCCATCCATAAGACCCATCTAATTAATTTTGATGAAATTCCGTGCTGAGGTAGGTAAGAGGTACATATGTAAGTATTAAGACTACTTTTTATCCCGGAAAAATAAAAAAATAACCCCAAAGGATTTTCAAAAGCCAAAACCATGCGAATAAAGATATGGGTCTCGTAGCAACATAAATCCTTATATATCAGCCAATTCAATGGACCTGAATAATAACTATTAGCAACACAGTTCGGTCCACAGTACCGATCTAAGCATGTATCCATGGTTCGAAACCCACTAACGCAAGAGGACGAATTACATTAAAAAAGAAAGAAAACATAGTTACGAGTAGCCCTCCGTCCATTCAAAGTTATCCATTAAGGTCCATGCAGTGTAGACTTGGATATCTGAGCCTTCGTCGATCGCATCCAGCATTGCGCTGATGTAATTTCTATAGTAATTGACTCGGAGGTTGTCAACTAGCCCCTCTCTTGAAGAGAAACCATTTTCAGTGACATAAACTGGAGGGTTACCATAAGCTGTCCGTATTCTTGTTAAAAGTTTGTAGAAGCCCCATGGTACTTCCTAATAGATCACAAGATAACATGCTAAGGTAAATCTTCACTATAAAATTGTACGCTCTGGTATATTTTGCATCATATTAAATATTTATACCTTCAACCACGGTGAAGCACCTCCTACCCAGTTCTCATCTTGATAAGTTGATACTCCGATGTCGTCGTGAAAGGATGGTGACTTGAAGCTGCTAGCAGAAGAGGAGTTTAGATATACAATTTGAGTTGTGTAATGGTTGATTCCAAAAAAGTCCGAACTGCCTTTGATTAATTCGACTTCTTCGGCGCTAAATTCGGGTAATCTCGACCGAGGATATCCTTGACTGAGACTTTTAGCGGCCACTCTCTCTTTCAAAGGACTTGACCGGTGGAACTATGGCAGCTTGCCTAGGTGTCAAAAATCAATGTTCAGCAATGATTTCTTTATTATTGTAATTGTAATATTTCACTGTTTTCAGATTAAAAAGTTTCAGGAGTCTGAAGGCTCGGAAAACTGCGAAAATGAACAAAAAAAGTTTTACCAAAAGATTGCTTTCCCACACTAGATGGCGCTATTTATTGTGTTGAGCGAGTCCAAAAAAATATTTTCAAGTATTATTTCTTTATTATTGTAATTTTTATATTTTATAGTTTTCAGATAAAAAAGTTTCAGGAGTCTGAAGGCTCTGAAAACTGAGAAAATAAATTAAAAAAGTTTCACCAAAAACTGCTTTCCCACACTAGATGGCGCTATGTATTGTGGTGAGGCTAGAAAATATTTTTTGTTAACAAGTTCAACTATTCGACCACAGATGGCAGCATATGCAATGTGAAAGGGCGTTCCAGTTTAACTATTCGACCACAGATGGCGGCATATGCAATGTGAAAGGGCGTTCCTTTAAACGCAGTATTTCAAAATGCTTTGTTCGATCAATTAGTTTGAGACTTGTCAAAAAATAAAAATAATTATAAGCAAAACATACATTTCCTTTTCATTACTATTTAATTGATCAAAAATAAATCATTCATAATATAATGACTAAGGTACTTAAATGGTATTCATGTAGGGTTCCAAGATTATTATTAGGCATGGATATAATGGAACGTCAAAATGGAGTAGTGCTTAGAGAGGAAAGCGGACGCTCAAGATTTAAACAATAAACGTACTGTTTTTTTTTGTCATTTGAACCCTGACCTTATTTGGAATAATAAATCCATAATAATTTCGTTTTGAATTTTTAAACCTTACTGTAAAAACGGAAATCCTGTGCATTGTCCCGAATCGGAGGGCAATTACTGGTCATGTCCTTTACCATCTTCATTCCAAGCACCTTCAATTTGATAAGATGCAATTGCTGTACCGAAAATCAGCCCTTGAGGAATTTTCCTTATCTCATGTCGGTTTGTTCTTGGAATACCTTCAGCAAAACCAATCCATGTCAGAAACAGCAACCTATCGATTTTTTTAAATATTAAGTTTAAAATTTAAAGTTGTAAGGAATAGTACCTACTACGTTAATTTAATTTTCCTTACACAATTAATAGCATTATTAAATTTTAAAAAAGTGTATATACTTACAGTAATTTCGCTAGCCACCCCATTTTTATAATGATAAAGGTGTGTCACCTATTTCCGTGTATAATATATATTACTTCAGGCTCTGACCGAATCACGTTATGTCCGAATATTTTTTTTTGTTTTGATGGACGTTTCAACACTATTCCATATGTTTGAATGTCTATCGATCTATAATTCGGTACTTTTTATGTAGGTACAATCTAAAATTTTATTGGATATTTGTTACATATTTATTGCGTGCGTCTGTGGACTCATATTATGATCTATGTCAGGAAGCGAATTGGAATCCGCAAGGACAACGGTTAAAATCCCCTTGCACTCTTCTCGGAGCTGAGTGAAAGGCTATTATCGAACCCACACGCTAGCGCTAGCTGTACTTATTTAGTATAATCATGTTTACCAAAATATAACGTAGTCGCGGTCATTTCCGCAAGTAGAGGACTCCACGGAACGTAGCTGTTTGTAGATGTCTGTGTGGATTTCGGGTGAACTCCGGGGCAACTCTTAGATTTTCCGGGAGAAAGATATCTTATGCCCATCTCTAATAGGCATAATGCTCCTGCGAACTAGAAGATTTTAACATATATCTAAATAGTCCATCAGCATAGAGTCCCACAGTAACGCATGCCAATGATATTAGCAACAAAAGAAACTAAAAAAAAAAAAAATATTTGATCACAATATCTAATACCTTTAAACGAGCAATTCTTGTATACCTATATGTATATAATCTGAATCTCGGAAAGCTAGGGCTCATTTTTAGAATACATCTTTTTATTCATGTTTTCAGGCAATGAAATACAATATCACTAGGATACGAAGATAAATTTTGCCATCAATTACAGGGTATAGCTCAGGTGGGAAACACGTCGTTTCTAGGTGTTCTCCTGTAGGATTATCTTTTATCCCTTTTTTTTAAATATTTTTTTTAATGATTACTTTTAATTTAGATTGGACCCTGTATACAATTTTCATAATAATAATATTGTGAATGTCAATGGATGTAATATATTTTTATTCAATTAATTAATTATTTAAATTCGAAAAATTCTTTAAGGTCATAAAAGTTATGCATGTTAAGCCATTGGAATAACTTAGTTTTAAAGAAGTTCTTATTTTTATTTAAATATAAGTTCTTAGTTTTTATTTAAATATAATTTCCAAAAAACACGATTTACCAGAAAAAAAAATTGTCCGAGTAATAATAGCGACGTCTTCGCTGTTCGGAGCGAACCGCTAATGTATCTAGTTGATATCTAATCTATATCCATTATACATGTTAAACATAATCCTCGTACTTAGTTTCCACAATACGTGTTCTACATAAATATTGCTATAGTTAGTTCTATTCTATCTACCTATAGTTTGAAATAAAATGTCAGTTAGCTTCCGACCCTTGTTTCATTGAAGTAGCACTGGCGAAAACGAGTAATTAAGATTTATAGATTTAAGAAAAATAATATAACACGTGCGTGACGCTACCCTTGTATTTTTTAAAATTAGTTAATATTTATTGTTTTGCAAATTAAACTTATCAATCGTACGCAGACAGGTAAAACAGTAAACATGCTGATAGGTAAAATAGACGCGTTTGAGATCTTGCTTTTCTGTATCAATACTTGCACATTAAAGTTACAATACAGAATTGCAAGTCAAATGCAAAATGGCAGCTGTTGTGATGCAGTCGGTAGCACTGAGAGTTGCATAATACCGCTGTGTCAACTACCCGCTAAAGATCTAGCCCCTACAAACACGCGTGTGTTTCTTTAATTACTATTTTTTTTAAAACGCGAATGTTGATCAAAATGAATTCTGAACGACTAGACGCTATGACTGGAGAATGATTTATCAAGGTTTATTGAATACTGATTATTCTACGTTTCTGAATAATATTACTATATTATTATGTATTATTCGCACCTGAGTTGAATGCAGAGCTTAGGAATGTGCTAGTGCTGTGACCTTATTACTGACAGTCATATCGATAGATTACAAAAACAAGCAGTGGTTGTATTATTTTAAAAACATTTGATTGAAACACAATAATAAAGTCCAAAATTTACTTCATTTCATAAGTAAAGAAAATAAAATCATTCAGACAAGTAGGGGCGATTGTTTTAGTCAGATAAAAGTCTTCTATAGTTCTGTGAATTACACTACGATTAAAATCATCTGTTTTACGAAGAAAGGTAAGGACCTCTTCGTTCTTCGTAAGCTTCTTTAGCTTCTTTTTGTATTCAAGATAATGTTCTTTTTCTGTCTGGTCTGCCGTTAAAGGCAAGCCATTTCTCGCGCTTGGCGATGAATAAAAACACGTTTTTTGTTAATGAACCTCTTAAATCAGTCATTTATTAAAATTTACACGGAAAGCAACTTGATTATTAAGTGACAAGCAAGCAAAAAGCGTTAGATTAAAGAGTAAATATGTATGTGTTATCATTTCCTAGGAAATGTCGACATAAACGGTTTCAATACGTTAGAGCTCGAAATTCGTCAATGAGATAATTTAAGAACTTTATCTAGGAATACTAAACATTAACGGTCCCTCCACTGTTAAATCGCGAAATCATAATCAAGTATATCATTGAATGGTCTTGTTTTCATCAAGAATGATCACCTAATTAATTGATTATATTATGAACAAAGTCTAATGATGGGTGTCCATAGAAATGTAGAAGTAAAAAGGATGGGCTACACCAGCCAAGATGTCGCGGGTTCGATTCCCTCTCACAAAATTCACGAATTGAAATCCATAAATGCAAAAGTGTGTTTGTCTGTTTGTTTACTACGTTTTAACGGCCCATCTTTTCAACCAATTTTAATAAAATATGGTATAGGGATAGATTACATCCCGGAAAGGATAGAGCTTAAGATAGTCCAGTAAGGCTTTCTATCCCGGAAAATTAAGGTGAATCTAGTCTAGTTCTTAATAAATACAAAAACTAGTGACAAAAAATTAAAAAAGAAATATATATATTTCAAGTTAGTTAATGAAATATAACTTATTATAAAACTGCATCGATATATATGTAGGTACTAGATGGGCCCTTTCATACAAAAATGGTGGGCGACCAACTATGAGAGCGCGTTCCTATAACCTGTCATAAGCCTATCTTTGTCCCTGTCGTAGCGCTGTCACGGTCGCTCATCATGTAGATAATTAGTTATTAAGTTATCATCTAAAGTTTTATTAGTTTGGCACTGTATAATTTTTATTTTAAGGTAAATGTTTCAATTCACAATCATACATTTCATAAAAAACGTTAATTAATCTTCCTATTTAATATTTCTATCCATTACGCAATCATTTAATTTCCGCGGCAAACTGTATGATATTTTTTTTTTACTCACTGGCCTTACGGCTTTGGGTTCCAACCCTAGAATAGTCCAGTCCAGTACGATAAAAAAAATGCAACCAAGATTAGTTAATGCATAGATGGGCAGAACGGACAGTAGGCAATAATACCTTCCGAGACGCAATATTATGCTATTATAATAATATGATAAAATTAGTTATTGACGTGAGTTTAATGTTTAAACCAACTTCAATAAATAAAGAGTTTTCATTTATTAAAGTTGGTAATTTTTATTTTGTACTAGCGAATGCCCGCGACTTCGTCTGTGTGGTTTGAGGATTTTTGGTTCCCGCGCGAACTCCTTAATTTTCCGGGATAAAAAGCCTATGTGTTATTTCAGACTATAATCTATCTCTGTGCCAAGTTTCAGCCCGATCCGTTCAGCCGTTGGGGCGTGATTGAGTAACAAAGAAAAAGGGCATGGGCAAAGGTTACCAGAAAAATTCAGCCATATTGATTTTATTGTCGCTGGGACCCTTAAGCATTTCATGGGTTCAAATTTGTTTGCAAGTTTAACATTGCACGCCTTGGAGCAACCAGGCACCTTAAACCACCGAACCCATATAATTCGAGCCATTATTGCAAAATATGCCAAAGTTAGGCTTCATCACGAAGCCAAAATTGACCCCCAAATAAATACGAAAACTAGGGGTCAAAAATTGACAAAATTAATTTTATTTCATGGCAAGTAGCATACTTAGAAGTGTATAAAATAAAATAATTTCAAATGAAGTATTTTTCTATGACTCGATCCATTAGTACTCTTTCACCTCTCCCATTCCAGCCCCTTTTTATTATAATACTACTAATAATTATTTTTGAATTCTTTCATTTGCAATAAGGTTTGGCGAGGATAATTTTAAACTGTTTTAGCTGTTATTATTTTAAATTTCAAGTTTTTTGCATTAGTAGTTACCGAATTATGCTAAGTGTGACGGACAGTCATGTCGCACCACAAGGGTTGTTTTCTTATCATTTTGGTACGCAACCCTAAAAATGACTTTATTTCTGTCAATTTTTCGACAAAACTTATCAACAATTAACAATTAACAAATAATTAAATTAAAAAAAAAACCCACGACGAACTGCAGCGCCCCATTGTGTTGACTTTGATCTTTAAATATATCTAAGAACCTTCTCACAAGCTATATATATCTAATGCAAAAAACCGCATAATAATCGGTCCAATGGTTTTCCAGGAAACTGGTAACAAAAAAGTGGTAAAAATAACAACATCGTACTAACATTTATCGTTTACCTCAGAGAGTACACTGATGTAGGTATTATTTTCGACAAGCGCATCTGTACTAATCTATGACCGAGTCATACGTTTTCAAGATGGCGCATATGTTGCAAGCAAGTTCCCGCTTTTCAGACTAGATGGCGTTGATGGCGTTGCTAAAAATACGCCCACATTCTTTGTTTGACAGGGCCCGTCTATGTAAATTGAGGTCGTTGTAAAACTGTCAAAACCACATACGTTTACTCTGCATTCATCTCGCGCGCGAACTGTACATGGTGAAATCGTGTTCTTGTGTGGGCATCGGTTTTTGAATAAATAAATTAATATTTACCAGAAATTGCAATATTTTTAATGTTTTCGATATTACCCAAAAATCTATTAACACAAAATTTTCTCTAACTAAAGTCGGAGCCAAGTCAAAGTACGCTCTATAGATTTCAGCATATGGGTTTGACAACAGTTTTTTTTTTCTATGATGATTACCATAACTGCCAGATATCGATTTTGAAAGAATTATTTCATATCTAAGGAATTCAAAACGGTTTTTTACACTACTTACTGATTTTAAACATACTCATATTAATTTATCAAAAAAAATGGGCACTTTAATTGTACCAGTTTACAATTCAATAAAATAAAAATAAATTACTCCATATTTTTTGCATTCATTTCGTTCCGACGCGCCTCTATCGCGTTCTCTATTGGCGCGTAAACCTGGGTAAGCGTGTGAACGTGATAGTGATTGTGTTTTTTTCGCTACCATACCGTAAAGTAAATGTATATAAAGTATTTTCTAACCAAAAATATGATACTCTATCTTTATTTTCGCATTTTTCGGATTGTTTTTGCACTGCACAAAACGGCAAGTTGTCGCTTGGTAAACTCAGGCACAGTAAACAGATACAAACAGTAGTGAAACTACCTAGAAACGTTCTAAACAGCTCACTCACACAAACATGCGCATCGACGAGACCCCTAAGCGTTCCTCGCGGTGCCGTCAGTAGTGAGTGCCGCGTCATGACGAGTGTCTATTTCCGCGATCTTTTTAGAAATGCCGGGAGTGTATTGCGTAGCATACGGCTGTTAGAACTTTTCTTCAACAAAACCGGAACTATCGTTTTTTAAATTCGAATAAATCGATATTTGGGGCTTTCTGGGATCACAAAACAGGATACTGGTACCAAAATTTAAAAAATTCAGCGCCATTTTGAAATTGTTTGTTATTGGACCGATTTCGTTCAAAATCGATATCTGACGATCCCTAGCACAGAACATATATATCCCTAGGATCACAAAACAGGAAACTGTTACCAAAATTTTAAAAAATCAGCGCCATTTTGAAATTCTTTGTTATTGAACCGATTTCGTTCCAAATCGATATCTGAGGATCCCTAGGATCACAAAACAGGAAACTGGTACCAAAATTTTAAAAAGTCAGCGCCTTTGTTTTTTTCACGATCAAATTAAAAATCTAAATTGCATCCGTGCGAAGCCGGGGCGGACCGCTAGTCAAGAATAAAGGTATTTTTTATGTAATGTTTTATTATTTACTAGGTATCAGACGCATTTTTGGGGTTGAAACGCGGTACGGTTCGACCTGAAAATGCGTGACAAACACCTGAAAACAGAGCTCACAGTCCCTGCCCGCGCGCCACCTGCGCCGCCTACCGCATGCCCAGCCGCGGCTCGCGGCGTACGCGCCCGCCATAACTTGTAAAAAGTTACGCCATAAAAATAAGTTAGTGACCTACAAAAAAAAAACAAAGATCTACAAGTTATTGTGTGTCAATATTAAACTGTTTTCCGTATTTTAAACTATCGAGATTAACCGACGCCAAGAGATACTTATTTAAATTTTATTCGTAAACTAGCTATTTCAATTCGATTAACTGACTGATCACTACAGAACATAGAATGTTTTAATTAACAAAAACAAAATTAAACCATGAAACATTAAAAGTGACAACCCTATTGCTTCAATGGAGCGTAGGTAATTATTTCATCAACTAAGCTTAGTTTCCATACTGGTTGTCTCTGTTTATGTGACTCAGGTGAAGATTGTTCAGAATATCTACCTATTTATGAACAAGTTTTGCAACTGCCGTTTTTTGCGTTTCGATGGTGCGTCTAAAGTACCTATTGATAAGTCAATGTATGGAGGGCACTCTTTAATCGATACTGAAGCAAAAACTGTATTTTTTCATTTTTGTCTGTCTATCTTGGCCCCGCATCACGCCGAAACTACTCAATGAATTCAAATGAAACTCGGCATGATTTGAGTTCATTCATACTACGAGGTATAACATTGGATACATTTTATCCTGAAATTCAGCACGGTTCGCTTGGAAGAGGGGATGAAAGTAAAAATGTGTTCGATTTAATTAATTATTTTTTTGTTATAAAGGAGGTGCTTTAAAGATTGTCACGTAAATACTTCAGGGATGCTTCAAGGTTTTGTAGTTCAGAACTTACAGACATCACATCCCTCACTATAGTTGGCTTGGCGCCAATCATTTAGTCGCTACTGAAGTAGACCGCGCGACACGAGTTGAGAAGGCGGGTAGGGGGGCGCGACGGGTAAGAACTAAGACGCTGCATACTCATAATATTACAAATGCGAAAGTGTGTTTGCATGGGCAATTTTGAGGACCTAGAGAGTGATATAGACTACTTTTTATCCCGGAAAATTAAGAAGTTCCCGTGGGAATTAAAAAAACTTATTCCACGGACGAAGTTGCAGGCATCAGCTAGTGACTAAATAAATGAGGAACAGTTTAATAAGTAACAATCTGCCTAGTTCTATACAAACAACTTACTTGCCGCGCCGTACCTACATCTGTAGTGGGACTAGTTCTTAACTGCATCCAACTCCAATATTGCATTGGGCTTGCAGTACCTATCCATTCGTGATGCAAAAAAATCAGTTTTCTTCATCGTAAATATCTCAATAAAACATTTGATCCTATAAATAATTTAAAAAAAAAAACAAAATTAGAAAGAAAACAACATTATTAAAAAAACAAAGTCTTTTTTCATGTTAAGTACATTAATAATCCACACACACAATTTTTCAAAATTCTCGTTTCGAAAATTATAGGCCACTAGCCAAGGGCTTTTTGAATACCTGCCAAATTTTGGCATTATTAAAAGTTATACTTAACTAGCGGTCGCCCGCGACTTCATCCGCGTACAATTTCTGATTTCCTATGAGATTTTCCCGCTGCAAAAGGCCTACTTATAGCAGCTATATAGCATCGGCAGGTTTTTATTACTTAAGACTAATAATTAAGTCCTTAATGCTGACTTCAAAAACTTAAAACCTTCATGCAAGCTTTCGACCCCTATTTTACGCCCTTTGGGGTGGATAATCGTAAAATTGCTTAAGCAGTTTATTATTACTTAAAACTAATAACTTAAAACTTAATCCTGATTTCCAAATCTCTAACTACAAAAACATAGGACTTAAAAATTATAATAAAAAGCATAAAAATTTTCAACCCTCATTTCACCCTCTGTGGGGTAGATTTTCGTAAAATTGTTTATACTTACAGTTTATTATAACTTAAATCCCGATTCTCAAGTATCTAACTTCAAAAACTTGGGAGCCCTTATGTAAGCTTCCAACCCCCATTTCACCCCTATTGGGGTAGACTTTCGTAAAATTGCTTATACAGGTTTCTATTATTTATAGCTATTAACTTAATTGCCTATTTTCATGTCTCTAACTTCAAAAACAAAGGACTTTCATAAAAACAAAAATTAAAACCGCTTCTTAGCAGCCGTCTAAACCATAGAAGATACCTATCTTCCAAATTTCAAGTCTGTATGCTTTATAGTTCCTGAGATATGGTGATGAATCAGTGACCTTTCGCTTTTATATATATATAGATAGATTAAATACGTGAAGACAATCTCTAATAAATAGATCACGGTAACATCCAGTTCTCCAAAACGGTTTTTCATATGATTCCGTGGTTTATCGAAAAGACTTGGGCGAATATCGCTATTTGCATATCGCTTTAACGTGGTGTTACACAGAATCTAGGAACCTACTGCATGTTAAGACATCACTCAGTTTACCAGGAACCATGGAAAAAGGCATTCCGCAGAAATGGAAGCTGTTGGAATGGGCCTGAGAGTCTTCCCAAATGTATCGATGCGGAACCGGCTTGAGCCGGTCAGAAAACGCGAATTCATGTTTAGACGATATTGAGGGTGAAAAGTTGAAAACGACGTCTGCCGACGCGACATCCGGATCCGCGTCGATAGATTTAGTGAGACGTCACATGTTGGGAAACTCAGCTTCGATGATCCTTATCCATTGGAATGCTCATGTCAGGGACGTAGCATCGGTTCAGTAAACGTGTTTGGAATATTTCTTTTAAAACGTATGCAGATTTGCGTGGTGTGCGTTTACGTTCTGGCGTACTGAAGTCCACTTCATAAACACCAAATCTTTCCCTTTAGAGAAAATATAAGTTGCATTAATTCTACACAAGCAATAGCTATTCAAATTATAATTAGAAATAATATAGGGAGGAATACACATTTCATAGGGAGAATTTTATCAAGCCTATGTAACCCCTAGCTGGTACCCCCTCACAAAACTGATCACATGGCCAAGACCTTTGCTAATTGCTATACACTTAAATGAAGTCCGCTATACTGGTTGAAGAGCGCCGTCAAAATTCCTTTTTGAGGCTAGTCAAGGAAAGGCTAATTAAGCCTTAAGATTCCATATCTCTTCATATTTGCATAAGGAGCAAACCATTCAAAATTTGGCAAAACTGGGGGATATCAAACAGTTCAAACACAACGAAAAAGAGACCATGTCACAGACCATGTCTTCTCAACCTTCCTCTATGGTTGCCTGGGGAACTCAAACATTTTCAGAGATCAAATGTAGCATAATGTGTTTATTTAAGGTACAAATTACTTATCTCCATTCCAAATTTCAGCCAAATCGGATCAGTCAGTGCTGTTAACGTGGGAGGTCCCGGGTTCGATCCCCAGCAGGGTCAATTTGGGAATCTATAATTTCTGAATTTTCTCTGGTCTGGCCTGGTGAGAGGCTTCGGCCGTGTTAGTTACCACTCTACCGGTAAAGATGTACCGCCAAGCGATTTAGCGTTCCTATAGGATGCCGTGTAGAAACCGATTAGGGGATGGGTTTAATATATATGTCACCGTAAGATTGTAAAAACCTTTAGATTATAATCTAACTCGCGAAATTCTAAACTGTCGAAAGATTACAATTTAACGCATTATTTTCCGGTAGATTGTAATCTGATAGGTATTTAAACCCGATAAAACCTAAGTGCACTACTTGACTATTTATGTCGAAACCTAACCTAACCTACAAGAAAGAGACAAGAAAACGTAAAATAAAATGAATATTTCAAAAATTTAAACTCAGAACATTGAACAAGTTTACAATCTTTCGACAGTTTAGAATTTCGCGAGTTAGATTATAATCTAACGGTTTTTACAATCTTACGGTGACATATATATCTGCCATACCCCTAACAGGTTAGCCCGCTACCATCCTAGACTGCATCGTCACTTACCATCAGGTGAGATCGCAGTTAAGGGCTAAATTGTATTACTATACCCAGAAAGGCTGATTCAGTATTAGGTAGGTGAAGGGCTCTCTACTTAAAACGCTAGTGAAAGTATAAAATTATATAGGCGTAATTGCTGACCTATTCTTACGCCTTCATAGTTTTTAATAGCAATCAACGACGACATAATAATTGCTAATAATTATTTATAGTGTGTAAGTATATAACGCCTTTGAGAGGTGATATCTAGTGAAAGGCTCGATGTATAGCGTCAGTTTTTATACTGTTTACATAGGTGCTGCGCATACTTTAATACTGTACAAGAATCAGCCTTTCTAGCTATGGTTTATTTTTGGTAACCATAAACCGTCTTTGAGCCTAGTGAAAGGCCTATCCGCCTGGGGGCAAACTTTCACTAACGTCATCAGTAGAGAGCCTTTCACCCACCCAATACTGGACCAGTCTTTCTGGCGATAGTTACCAAACGTGCAGCTATCTCCTATAATATTATCTGAAAAAAGGCTCTAAAAATTAAGGTGAAAAAAGCACCTAATCTACGCATCTCAATACAACTTTCTAAATCCCTATTAAAATAGTTTTTTATTACACTTACGTGTATCCAGATACCCATTCAAAGTTATCCATTAGACTCCAGGCCGTGTAGGCTACGACATTAGAACCTTCCTGCATCGCATCCAACATGGCAGATAAATACTCGGTGTAGTATCGCACACGATCGTTATCCATCAGACCTCCATGAGTGGAAAACCCGTTTTCGGTTATAAAAACGGCTGGGTTATCGTATTCTTCTCTTATGTATGTTAGTAATTTGTAGAATCCCCATGGAACAAACTAATAAAAATATATCATGTAAAAAAGTACTTGAGACCTAGGTACTTAACAAGATAAACAAACAGCATAACTAATAACTTAAATGGAATTACTTATAGCAGTTTAATTTTTGTCTCATTAAACATCAAAATATAGGTGCTAATTCAACAGACTTCTAGTTAATGGACATTATTCGACTGTAATAATTTACATTGTCCTGTGAATTATCAATGTCCGTCTGAAAAATACTATATCATGCTCTATTTAAGCTAAAATACTGTAAATACAACTCAGCATGGTAGTTATTTTAGCATCTTCATTTGTAACATATATTCAAGCAGTAACCTTCTAAAATATTTATATATGTCACCGTAAGATTGTAAAAACCGTTAGATTATAATCTAACTCGCGAAATTGTAAACTGTCGAAAGATTGTGAACCGTTCAATGTTCTGAGTGTCAATTTTGGAAATATTCATTGTATTTACGTTTTCTTGTCTGTTTCTTGTAGGTTAGATTAGGGTTTGACATAAATAATTAGGTAGTGCCCTTAGTGGGGCCTAACAGATTACAATTTACCGAAAAATAATGCGTTAAATTGTAATCTTTCGACAGTTTGCAATTTCGCGAGTTTGATTATAATCTAACGGTTTTTACAATCTTACGGTGACATATAGTCTAGAAAACGGGGCGGTCTGTTGAATGGAGACCCCCACATTAAATCCTTAGTCGACGAAACTTGGCAGGGTTTTAGTATTGAATGATCCAAAACATACACTAAAATATCCAACAAAGAAAACATCCGGAAGTTAGGTAAGTTTTTAATGATACCTAAAAGTACAAAAAGCTTAATATTTTGAACTGAATAATTTCTCGGTCCAATTTTTTTTACCAAACTAATTAATAGCCTTATTATGAGGTACTCGATAAAAAACCAAAATTGTATTCAAATGGAACTATTATTTTTAAAGAGGTTTCCTTTTTTGTCCGTAATTTCGGCAAAAAAAATTGCTCAATCAATTTTTTATTTTCACATGTGTATATTTATAAAATACCTATTGGCTAGTTATAAAATCATGTGAAGTTAGGTTCCATGGCCAAAAAAATCAGTGGCTTGACATATAATTAGACTAAAAGTAATAAAATTCTAAATACCTTTGTAAAATTTGATTCACCAATCATCCACTCGGGTAAAACACGAAAGAACACGGCTAGGTCATCGTCGAACGAGGGCGATTCATAATATCCATATACTGACTTGTCTCGGTACACATAATTAGTAAGATAATGATTCAATCCAAAAAAGTCAGAGCTCCCTCGTATGAATTGAATTTCCTGTGGCGTTAGCTCAGGCAGTCTGGATCTAGGGAACCCTTGTTCTGCGCTCCTCGCTGCAATCCTTTTTTTCATCGCCGGTGGAAAATCGCCCGTTTTTGAGAAAATTGGATATGAATATTGCTCCCACTGAAATCACAATCATCCATACTAATATTATAAATGGGGAAGTGTCTGTCTGACTGGCCGAATTCTACGCTTTCACGGCCCATCTAATGAACCAATTTTAATGAAATTTGGAATAGAGATAGGTTTCATCCCGGGGAAGAACATACTTTTTATCCCAGAAAATTAAAGAGGAAACTCTTTAATTTAAATAAAAAAAACTAAATCCACGCGGACGAAGTCGCGGGCATCATCTAGTTCTTCATAAATGACTATTTATTCGCTTATAAAAATAGTAGGTGGGTACTTACGTACATTAACACTGAGCACGCAAACATCCATGTTAAACAAAACTGATTTAATTAAACACGCAGGTTACTTACTTCAAATTGATTTGCTTCAGAGGCTGCTTTAAACTGACTTTTAGTCAAAGGTTCGTACCATTGAGCACTTAATGCGATAGAAGCGAACCCCTTTTGTTTTGGTCTGAATTCTTTATCGTAAATGTGGTAAGCTTTAGCGTGAGCTAATAGCACATTTTTTGCACATAGGTATTCAGCTATTCCTTTGATGTTTACAGCAGGCGCTAAGATCTGGTCACCATAACCAAAGTAACAAATTTGATGAGGTTCATTTATTGTCACCCAGTATTTTACTCGATCTCCAAACAATTTGAATACAATCCGTGCATAATCTGCATACCAGTCAACAATGTATGGGTTCGCCCACCCTCCGAGTTCTTGAAGTTTCTGTGGCAAGTCCCAATGGAATATTGTGACCAAGGGTTTGATATTATATTTAAGCAATTCATCAATTAAACTGTTGTAATAATCTACGCCTGCTGTATTAATTTTATCAGGAAAACTTGTGGGAAGTATTCTTGTCCAGGAAATGGAGAACCTGTAGAAGTCAACACCTAGTTCTCTTAACATTTCCAAATCCCTCTTAAACAAGTAATATGAATTGTCCGCGATATCGCCATTTGACCGGTCAATAACCAATTCTGGTCGCGTATGAGTGTGACGATCCCAAATATTTTCAGTTTTGCCTTAAAAAAAGATATTTAATTAATTAATTATATTATTTCTGTTTTCCCGTTAAAAATAAATACTCAATACTTTTGAGTAAGCATACCTTTCTAAGTATTAAGTATTCTTATATTAAATACCTACTAGATGACCCGCCTCGGCTTCGCACGGGTGGGCTTACCTTTTATAAATCATTTACATAATATTATGTATTACACATTATGTTTAAAAATCTAACTTTTATTAAATTCTTACACTGATAGCGTAAATTTGACCAAAACATTCATCCTCTATTCAGAAAAAGGTCCCGGGTTCAACTAGAAATTCTCACTACTAGCCCGGAGTTAGTTAGGAGTTTCACCCCCGTGCCTCGCAGAGCACGTTAAACCGTCGGTCTCGGTTATTAGGTTATTATCACTAACATGATAATAGTCATTAAAGCCGCTAACCCGCATTATAGCAGCGTGGTGGATCTAAGCTCTAATTCCCTCTCTACTATGGGAGTGGAGGCCTATGCCCAGCTGTGGGACGTTAATGGGCTGTAGTGGTGGTGGGTGGCAAATAGTCTATAATTATGTAAACCCGAAGACTATATGTGTGCTAAATAGCATTTAAATGCGTCCAGTATTTTCAGCTCGATGATGCTAAATAAATAAAAAATGTTTTAGACTCATATTAAAAAAATTCAAAAATATTTTACCTGCAGAAATCGCAAAGATACAGTTGTATCATAAAGTAAAGAATGCTAGAAAATACAAGTTACCGTCTACGTTCCAAGCCCCTTCTATTTGGTAAGCTGAGGAGGCAGTTCCGAACATAAACTCGCGAGGAAATTTACGCACTTTGCATCGAGACTCCGCAGCAATATATCCATGAGCAAGCTGAACTGCTAATAACAATCTGTAACATTCATAATTAAAATATTTTAGAACTTAGAGCTTAGAACTGTATGATCTATAACAATATAATGTCATACTTATGTATTCAGTATACATCTATACTAATATTATAAATGCGAAAGTTTTGAAGGATGGATGGTTGGATGTTTGTTACTCAATCACGCCATACCGGCTATGGACGGAGGACGGATCTGGATGAAATTTGGCAATGAGATATATAATTATAGTCTGGAATAACACATAGGCTACTTTTTATGCCGGAAAATTAAAGAGTTCCCGCGGGAACCAAAAATTCTCACCACGTGGGTGAAGTCGCGGGCATCAATAAACAGGTAGTGTCAGGTAGGCACTTAGGTTGTATCGGGTTAATGTACCTAACAAATTACAATCTACCGAAAAATAATGCTTTAAATTGTAATCTTTCGACAGTTTACAATCTAACGGTTTTCACAATCTTACGGTTACATATAAAATATACATATAATTGATAATTGATGATGATTGAAAGACTGCTTTATTAAATATCTGGTCTGGATTGGATCTGACTTGGCATCTACTGAACAACATTAATGGTCCTGCCCAATGACTTCAGCAACGATCAAATCAAATTTAGGCAAATCTGTAGGAGAAATAGAGTAACCGACATACTCGTAGCTGCTTTATGAGTCGCGGAATTCAAAAATGGGAATTTCACAAAGCTCGAAAACCCAATGGGCGCTAGGGCCCCAAGATGCTTAAATAGCGGTCTATCAATGGAAAACGCAGCGTTGGAACTCGGAAGACCCTCCACTAAGTGGACGAACTAGTTTGAGCGAGAAATAACATATATATCCGTACATAATACCACACGTAAAATGATTACAATAAACTGTTGAAGTTAAGTATAGCTAGTAAGTACTAATGAATTATTCACGATTATTAATTGTATTGTCTGTTAACACTGTCAAATTTCAATTAAATTATGATACTTAATTAAATGACGGTATACTCACTTTAAGGTGAAGTGACAGCAGGCCATAGTGTTGTTATCCAACTGTAATCATATTATGTTTATAAATTGTAATTTGCGAATGCTGCGGACTGCTATCCCGAAATAGAGTAGAGTATAAATGCGTTATAGCTTAGTACAGGGCTTTCTTATATATCATTTACATTATGTTAATTGACCTTAATAAAAGACATGTGGAAGGCTCTCGTTAGTACGTGGTATCAAATAAAATATTCTCAAATTGTCTTGACACATTTTTTATTACACGAAAAATATCTTTAATGGATGTCGTTTCAGCTAACCAAGGTTTGCTGTTAGAGAATAATATTAACTCACGATTAAAAAAAAATTCGTATTGAAAATTAATTTAACTATGAATTAATTTAACCATGAACTAATTTTATTGAAAATGAATTGATTTTTCATTGAGAGACGAGAGGCCTAGTTGCTACAATATATATCAGTCGATTGCGATTGTGTTAAGCAACATTGACCAAGTCAGTAACTGTATGAGTGCCCGGATTTGGAAGTCCGAATTCAGCCTTTTCGTTTCCTCCGTGCCCTGAGAGCACGTTAAGCAGTCGGGCCCGATTATTATCACTAACATCTGATAAAATAATCGTTAGTAACCGAAGAGTTGAAATAGTAGGTACTCTTACTCGAGTCGTATGCGGAAGAACCTAGGAACCGCATTATTATCCCAAAAAAACCCCTACCCCTACGTGATTAATGAAAATGTATCACGTTCACGACCCTGAGCAAGGAGGAGTACGACGCAAAGAGATAAATTAATACCTAAGTAAATAAATAAAATGAAATTAATAAATCTTTAGTTTAGGTGGTTTAACCTATGTAACTATTTAATTTAAAACTAAGTGTAATCAATGGTCTATCTCCTCAGCCTACGCCACGGCATGATGGGTATGTTAGTACCTACCATACCGCAACGCTGATTTTCAGGAGAAACCCGAGGGCCGAAACCACAAGAACCGTCACTGTACAAGAAAATCATAAAATATACAGTAGGTATAGGATTCGTCTTTTATGCCAATCGTGATTGTCGCACAAACCTTATCTACTTAAATGTTATGTCTTGTAATAGTTCCACGAACAATATGTTTTATTTAATCACGAAACGGACAAGCCACATCTTTTGTTTTGTAGAGTCAGGACTTATAGGTTGAGTTATTCATCATTTATTGTTATTTATATGTGGTACAGTCAAGAATACTTAAAGCTACACACACCTTGGACTTGGGACTGGCCCCATGGGCTTTGATGCGCAGCGCGAATCGGAGCTTAACTCTACTAGAGATCTCTTAACTTTTTAACACTGAAAGCATTATGATTTGAACTGGTGAGTCTTGACAACCAACTTAACATGGAATGTTTTTGGTGGGATTTTTATTTTATTGGATATTTTCTTTTAGGCACGCGCACTGGGTTTTTAAATATTTTCGAGTAATTTCGCGCGCGTAAAAACAAAACAGAACGCGTTCGATTTACCTGTTATGAAAATTAAGGAGTCTGGTGCTCAGTACCAAGTAGGTATTCAATTTGGTTGTATGTGCCAACGGGTTTCTAGCTATTGCTTATCTGGACACGTGTCAAATTTAGCTCATATATTGAAACTTGCGAGATACATATGTGCTCCAAATTTCATAAACACACCTCAAGTGGTTATTTAGATATGAACGTTCAAAAATATTTATAGACTGACCTATCAGTAACTAAGGCATATATCATAATATTGAACTTGGCTCTCATTTCACATTTATGTTTTTGATGGGATTATTTATTTTCTTTAAATAATTGTCACGCGTTAATTTAATTCAAACCAATTAAGAGAGTGTTAGTTGGGAGAATAGAATTGGACGAAAATATTGACCTAGTGAACAATTCCTAAAGGTATGCCGACGGGAATCGGGTGCTATATGGACTTTTCGCCACTGATACCTCACGCGCCGCCTACCTCCGCTACACAATATACCTACTCTCCTCCTCCTCTATACTTCTGAAGAATATTTTTGAATTTTTTAATAATAAAATGAAAATAATGAGAACAAACATGACAAGATTACGTGATTATTGACGACCTGTTTGTTCGAGTGCTTCTGCTAGGGGCATAATGTTTGAATGAACATTTATACTCGAGTCATGAATTTTATGTTTATATTATTTATATACGGTATTATGTATGTATACTGCATTTTGCACATACTTCTTTAAGTACAGACTGTACAGTTATTATGCACACACTATTGGAGGGGTTGGAAGGGAAAAGTTTCGGATTTCTTAACATTTACCTTAGTGGCTTTGATGATCATCAGTGAGTGAGTTACGAAATCGACGTATTTGAGGTATCACTAAATCTGAAACTATAAATGCTAGAAAATTGATATTTGGTATATATGTCACCGTAAGATTGCAAAAACCGTTCGATTGTAAACTAACTAGCGAAATTGTAAACTGTCGACAGATTGTGAACCGTTCAATGTTCTGAGTGTAAATTTTTGAAATATTCATTGTATTTACGTTTTCTTGTATCTTTCTTGTAGGTTAGGTTAGGGTTCGACATAAATAATCAAATAGTGCCTGGGCACTTAGGTTTTATTTATACCTAACAGATTACAATCTACCGAAAAATAATGCGTTAAATTGTAATCTGTCGCAAGTTTACGATTTCGCTAGTTAGATTACAATCTAACAGTTTTTGCAATTTTACGGTGACATATACATACGTTGGTAAATCCCCCAACTACATCTTATCCCGAAAATTTCAGCTTTGTAGCTTCTGAATCCAGACCGAAGCTATGACAGTTTGAAAATACGACGAAATGCTTCCAGAAAAGGTAGTACGTAGTTAGTGTCTCGTTTACTTTGACTACCGTGCCCCCATGAGAGTAGGTACTCCTGAATAAGTGCCGTTCTGTTTTCCCGACTACGGCAAAGCAGTCTATATATAATATGTATATTTGTACCACAGTAGCGCCTAAAGTACTGAGCCGATTTTGATGAATAGGGTGTCAATCAATTCGTTATTGTGTTCCGGGCTACATTTTATATGAACAAAATCCTATGACATTGACGGATTTTACTTCGAACATCCGAAAAAGTTGGCGCCTTTAGGGTGGGTAGTAAGTATTAAGTAGGTACTCGTAACTAAAAAATTGTAACCCTAGTCGGTGACTGGTATTTGGCAATATTTTACCTAAGTTCATTTTGTTTAATTTATGTTCATTCCCATTACTTCCCTAACCCAACCCTCCAGGTTTCAAGGATTAGGGTCGCTCACCCTTAAAACTTGCTTATCTCCTATGCATTTTGCGATAAAGATGTTTTTCTGCGTATGGAATCCGATATTTGTATCTTCCGTTTCTTAAAATAATATTAATATAGCAGATACTAACCTACTTACCCACTAATTATAATCTGATATCATGTTCACGAATCACGCATGATTTAAGGTACATTTCTGTTTTGCCTTGAAAAAAAAAGGTTAAGGTTATTAAGATGCATATCTGTGAATAATTTATAAGTAGCTGATGCCCGCGACTTTGCCACGCGAAATAAGTATTTGAATTCCCACAGAAACTCCTTTATTGTACTGTTTTATAGACACTAATTAGCATTTCGTATGATTTTAAAGAGTAGAAGATACTAAAATATGTTTTAAAACTAGCGGATGCACTCGACTTCGTTCGCGTGACATAATTTTTTTTTATTCCCACAGGCACTCCTTTATTTTCCGGGATAAAAAGCCTATATCACTCCACAGGTCCTCAAATATACCGTTGCAAATATCACGTCGATCCGTTGCTCTGTTGCGGCGTGATTGAAGAACAAATCAACGAACAAACATTTATATTTCTGATTTCCTATTAGATTTTCCCGCTGCAAAAGGCCTACTTATAGCATGCCGATTTTTAAGTATCTAACTTCAAAAACTTAAAAACCCCATGTAAGATTCCAACCCCCATTTCACCCCCTTTGGGGTGAATTTTCGTAAAATTGATCGATTTTCAAGTCTCTAACATCAAAAACTTGGGAGCTCTTATGTAAGCTTCCAACCCCCATTTCACCTCTATTGGGGTAGATTTTCGTAAAATTTCCTAAACAGGTTTTTATTATTTATAGCTAATAACTTCATTGCCAATTTTCATGTCTCTAACTTCAAAAACAAAGGACTTTCATACAAATTTCCAACCCCCATTTCAAACCCTTAGGGGTGAATTTTCTCAAAACCGTTTCTTAGTGACCGTCTACAACTATCTTCCAAATTTCAAGTCTGTATGCTTCATAGTTCCTGAGGTATCGCTTTTATATAAATATATTACAATAATGACCGCGAGATTTATCTTATCGTATTCGTAACATAGATATCTACGTTTAACCAATCTGCAAACTTGTCTGTGAATGTGTCTGTGCTTATGTTATCGCCAATCTGTATAATCCAGTATTCTATATATACCTATACATATAATTGACCAAGCGAAGCGAAGGTCTCTGAGACTACTTGTTATTTTCTGAAAGGTTGAGCCTGAAACTTGATCAATTATTTGAACTACTTATATCATGTACTTGAACAAAAAATACTAAAATTAGATAAATATTATAAGGAAACGAAATTATTTAATTTTTAATGAGCTTCAGTATTTTTAACAGAACTTCACAATGATGTCAATAGATCGCGCTCTGTAAAAGTTTATTCGTATGTGCTTACAAATAATAGACGTTAGCACCATCTTACGTGGAATAAAAAATAATAGGTCTTTACCTATGAAATTGCCGTTTTGTAAGGGAGGGACATAAAGTCGATTTTTTTTAAATATAATATATTTATTTAATCAAAGTATGTACCATTGCTATCTATGTACTTTGGCCATCTCATAGGTAGTTCATTGATCCCTTTACTAAAAAAACCATTCGGACGGGAATCAATAAAATCTTTGAAGGCGCTTTAGACTGCCCCATCGGAGTTGAATTTTTTCCCTTGCAAGAAGTTATCCAAATTTCGAAAAAAACGGTAATCTGTTGGAGCAAAGTCCGGGGAGTACGGTGGATGTCTTAGACATTCCAATTGAAGCTCCTCTAATTTGGTAGCCGTCTGTTGTGCAGTGTGTGGTCTAGCGTTGTCCTGAAGCAGCAGTGGCCTAGAGCGATTGACGAGCCTCGGTTGTTTAGCAGTTGCTTTTCCATCATGGTTTGCAGTTGCTGACAATAGACATCCGCCGTAATCGTCTGGCCAGATTTAAGAAAGCTGTAATAGTGAACGACACCGGCACTAGTCCACCAAACGCTCACAAGTAATTTTTTTTGAGTCAATTTTCGCTTGGGGCAGGAATTGGCTGGTTTGCCAGGGTTCAGTCATTGCGATTAGTGTTTCCGATTATCGTACAGGATCCACTTTTCATCACAGGTAATTCGATTCGATTTAAAATCCCTTCATTATTGTGCCGGTTGAGTAATGTAAAGCAGTAGTCGACGCGCGTTTGTCGGTTTGCTGCACTCAATTCATGAGGTACCCATCTTTCAAGCTTTTTCACCTTCCCAATTTGCTTCAAGTGGATTAAAACAGTTTTATCACTAACACCGAAACCTGCAGCTAGCTCGGACGTGGTTTGCGATGGATTCTTCACACGTAACACCCGTTCACCGAGCGAGCTGTATTTTAGTAAAATACTCTAGGTATACGTATCCCATTCACGCAAGTGGATGACGATTGACGCCATCCGGTGCGTTTTAATGCGTACGGTGCAGTGAATGATACCGCGAGGTCTCAGTTCGGGGCGAACCACTAGCATATATGTCACCGTAAAATTGTAAAAACCGTTAGTTTGTGATCTAACGCTTTTTATCTCGATAGATTGTACCTAAACTGTATATATATAGATAGATTGTGAACCGTAATAACTGCTTACAATTTAACGCATTATTTTTCGGTAGATTGTAATCTGTTAGGTATATTAACCCGACAGAACCTACCTAGAACCTAGAGTGACCTAGAACTACGTGATTATTTATGCCGAACCCTAACCTAACCTAAAAGAAAGAGACAAGAAAATGTGAATTACAATGAATATTTCAAAAATTGACACTCAGAACATTTGCATTTATAGAAACCGTTCACGCTGTGTAGAAAAAGTATTTCATACTTTACCTAGTCATTGTATATGTCACCGTAAGATTGTAAAAACCGTTAGATTATAATCTTACTCGCGAAATTGTAAACTGTCGAAAGATCGTGAACCGTTCAATGTTCTGAGTGTCAATTTTTGAAATATTCATTATATTTACGTTTTCTTGTCTGTTTCATGTAGGTTAGGTTAGGGTTCGACATAAATAACTAGTTAGTGCCCAGCCGCAGGCCGGGCACTTAGGTTCTATCGGGTTAATAAACCTAACAGATTACAATCTACCGGAAAATAATGCGTTAAATTGTAATCTTTGGATACTTTGCGATTTCGCGAGTTACAATTTTTTTTTTGGGTTTTTACAATGTTACGGTGACATATATAGCACCGAATGTTTAACCAGCAAAGTATAGAATACTAGCTGATGCCCGCGACTTCGTCCGCGTGGTGAATGTTTTTTTAATTCCCGCGGGAACTGCTTAATTTTCCGGGATAAAAAGTAGCCTATGTCACTCTCCAGGTCCTCAACTATACCCATGCCAAAAATCACGTCGATCCGTTGCCCCGTTGCGGCGTGATTGAAGGACAAACCAATAAACCAACAAACACACTTTCGCATTTATTATTAATTATGAAAAAGTGTGATTCCTAATACTAAAACTAAGTATTTTTATTTTTATTTCATGATATCTTTTGAATGGAATGTCCGATTTCAATAATTCAAAAAGTAATCATCAGGTATTGAGACAGTCTTGAATATTAAATTATTTATTTGGATAAAAATTTATAAATGGTATGGATAACACGGTCTGATTTTGATCGGCATTTCTATCAATTTGTTAAATGTAAAAAAGTAGTTATAGTGACGTAACTACAACGTAGTTACGTTTTTTGTAGATATTGATATATTCTATAATATTGTCGATCATTTTTTTGTCCTATCATTAATACTCTTCGCAGCGTATGCGATGAAAGACATTTTATGGCTAATTTTTTTACACCTTCGGTTGGTTTTAGTAGGAATTTCTAAAGATTTCAATAGTAATCTAGTACTAAATATAGCCTATGTTACTCAGTGATAATGTAGCTTTCTAATGAAAAAAGAATTATTAAAATCGGTCCAGTACTTTTTGAGTTTATTCGTTACATACAAAAATACAAAAATACAAATCTTTCCTCTTTATAATATTAGTGTAGACGAGCACAGACACACTTGCTTATACCTACGATTAAACGCAAACACGCAAATGGGGTTTGATAGTGGCGGCGATTGAAATGGCGATTCTTCTACTTATACTAGGGCAACAATATTTTACAAAAATGTGGTTATTTTGTCCCAAAACCGAATCACCTCACCCCGGGTTCAGTTAGTCTTGTCTGCCCTAGCCCTAGAGTCTCAGAGTAAAGTTAGTGTTTTTGTAAAGCGCTAAGCCGGAAGCGAGTCCTATCCTTTAACATCCGCATTTAATTTATGAATGATTATCATTTAACTAAACTATATTTTTGCAATCCCTTTATACTACCTTTATTCTGTCTGTATTTTACTGCAGATAATTCAACATCAACTTTACTAAACGTTGATTTTTAGTAAATAAAATATGTTTTATTTGTTCACATTTTATACTTTACAGGCTGATCTTCTCGCATTCTATACAGTATCTATTTATTACATACAATACCTATGAAACGTATATAATAGATCAGGTAAATATTTGACACATTGCAAGCAAACCAGATGAATTACGATACACGCAACTACTAGGCAATCTACACAATGACTGAATTATATGCATTGCCGGAACATTTATAATTTGTGAAAATTATTTTTGACTGGTTACGTACCTAGTAAGAAAAAAATATTCTTTGTAAGATACTAGTTACGTAGCATGAGTTAATTTATATAATTATTGGTTAATTGGCTAATAAAAGGAAACGTGCGAAAATTAATATTTTTCAAATCCTAAAATTATATCCAATATCAAATTGCTCTCTGTATCTATGATCCGCTTTCTTTTTTAGGATAGAGTAGAATTTATTATTTCAGTTGATAGATACAGCAATTAGGTTTCGTACTACTTATTTCGATTAGGTAGGTACTTACTTCGGGATTGACTTCGAGTCCCATTAAATAAAAATTAATAGCTATTTCAAAACAGTTTCAATGCTACTACAGTACCTATATATCTGGTTTAATTAATTAATAATGTGCTAAGTTATACAGCAACATGACCAAGCTATGCCAGTGTTTCCAAAAAATTTGAAAATGTACCAAAGCACACACACGAGGGGTAGCTTCGTAAATAGACTAAGTATTTGTTGTTATTTATTAAAATAATTTATATTGTGTGGTGGTACGGAACCCTTTGTGCACGAGTTTGACGTAATCTCAGACTGCATCATCACTTACTATCAGGTGAGATCGCAGTCAAGGGCTAACTGCGAAAGCTAAGCTGTAGTAGAAGAAAAAAAACATGTCCTTCACAGAATAAATACTAATAGTTACTCTTTTCTTTAGGTATATGCGTAAGATAAATAATCTCATCGTCCTTAGTTCAATAAAATTTGGCTCACCCAAGATGAAAGCTTACTTTTGAGACGAGACGGGAGACCCTCGCCGAGTAAGTACCGATACTCTGGTTTTTGATTGTAACAGAGTCACACGAGTGTCACGTGACGGAGTGACGGTGACGGAGTGAATAATGAATGACTGAAAAATCTTTATTGCACACCACAGAAGAATAACATACTTATATAATAATATCTAATAGTAAACATAATATAATAAATAGAATAAACTAAGGACAGTTATTGGACTGTAAATTAGATGTAGAATTAATTTTAAGTAAAGTTTAAGCTAAATTAATATTACTTAAAGCCCATAGGCTAATAGATGGTAGTACACAATAAAGTTGCCATTATAATATTGTAATGGGACTTTATGGTAATAAAAAACAAACCTAATTAATCAGACGATGTTTAAATATAGGTAACGATTTAGAATGACAAATCTCAAGTGGAAGATAGTTCCACAGTTCGATTGCCTTGAAGATTAAAGGATAGAATTAAGTGGAGTGTCTAAGGAATTAACGGCGATTATCAAAGCGTGACCCTGAGATAGTGAGTAGTGACAGATGGATTAATTATCACTACCAAGGAAAGCCTTTATCAGTAAACGAATCTTAAATTACATAAAATACGAAATGATGTACGCGATTACGTCCGCGTGGATTACGTTAGGTTTTTTGATTCCCAAGCGAACTCTTTAATTTTCCGTGATAAAATACTTGATACCTAGTTAGTACCTACTTTGGAGATTTTCGACATGTTCCATGTGTACTTCGCTAATCCATAATTTCGGCTGCTGGGCGAGTTTCATTGACTTACCTAAATCCTGATTGAAACAGATGCGGTAGGTACCTGAGGAGCAGCCAATGTCTTGAAGTTGGGCGTAATCCGAATAGAAAACTTAGTAGTACAAGTATCGTGTCTATATATTATTTACCTAATTACTTAATTAGGAAATAAATTAAGTACTTACGAAAGAATTTCTGACTCGTCATTATAATATGTTCGTTTTACGTTTTACGTTAACAATTAATTCATATACATTATACATAGATATCAAGGTGGGCGATGGACGTCTTCAAAAGATTAATCCGTCACCATTTACTACCCAGATTGAATTAAATATGAGTAGTAGTCCTGACTTCATGCTAAAATTTTAATTTACTAGGTTAATGGTAAATTTTATGCAAGTAATTTCCTCCACACTGCCGTTGAAAATTACTAAATTGAAACATAAATTTAGCTAGGTATGTTTCATATATTATATGTTTCGTTCCTACATAAAAAGTTTTAAGTTACTGGCCGATTTCTCTCTATAATATAAATATTTTGAAGTAGACGATGCCCGCGACTTCGTCCGCGTGGTTTAAGGTTTTTTGATTCCCGCGGGAACTCTTTAATTTTCCGGGATAAAAACTAGCCTATGTCCTTCCCTTGGATACAAACTATCCCTATACCAAATTTCATCAAAATCGGTTGAAGAGATAATTTTTTTTGATTCCCGAGGGAACTCTTGAATTTTCCAGGATAAAAAGTAGCCTATGTCCTTCCGCGAGATATAATCTGTCCCTGTACCAAATATCAACAAAATCGGTTGAACAGATGAGCCGTGAAAGCGTAGCAGACACACACACATTTTCACATCCATACTAATAATATAAAAGCGAAGTGTGTCTGTCTGTCAATCTGTCTGTCTCTCTGTCGCGTGCATCAGCTAGTTATTTAATAATGTATTCATTTAATAATGTGATTGTAAGTCGTAATAATATTGTGATTGTAATTTGTTGTCCTCCCCACTCCACAGTCTTAACTCTTAGGTGTTAACAAACTCTATAGAGTCTGTTTGTATTTTATTGCAACTTAATTTTGTTTAGCTCAATTTAGCATCGTTTGTGTCTGAATCTGTCAGTTTGCGCTAAATCTTCGATTTCGTGAAAACTGATTTTCAAATAACTTTCACCAATGGATAGATAAATTTAACAAGAGGATAAGATCTATTCAAGCTATTAATATAAATGCGAAAATTTTCCGATTTCGACGGAAATATGAACAGAAGTAGTTTTGCCACAGATTTAATAATATTACTTATCTTGTTGTATCGGCATACTTTTTATCCCGGAAAATTAAAGAGTTCACAATTATTAACTGATTTAAAAAATTTTTTGGCAATTTGTAGCTAAACTAATACCCTAGGACCCTGTTTTTTCTGAAGTCAGTTTTTATTCCGAAATAAATACATCTTAGTAAACAAACACCCCGCAAAAAGTTGAAAAATTCCTAAAAAGTTACCAGCCGATTTTCAAAATTCAAACGCTCACACATGTCTCGATAAATTCATTGAACTCTAGGTACTATTTCCATCTCGATCCTCCTAAAATCCTCGGAGCTATGGCCAAAAATACGTCTCAGGCGATTTGCATCTGTTAACCATTTTCAATGGTAAATCCACGCGGACTCATTTGGTTTTAATATTAGTATGGATTGAACAAATTACAGATTCAATTTGGTCAATAAAATATACAAAATATATAATATATATAATAGGTCAACTTATTTATTTTCACGTAATGTACTATATTTATATTTAAGACCGCGACAACGCGAGCATGGGGCAGCGAGGTGTCGGTGTCGGTGACGCGAATCCACAAGTTTACCCCCTACCAAAAAGTGCTCAACGCGGCTAAAGAAGTGACCACTTCAACAATTTGAATGAGAACTACAGTTTTATATACAATCTATCGAAATTTTGCTTTGTTTACGAGATATATATTGAAAACCCCAAAAGGGGTGCTTTATCACCCCTATTCTCAATTTCCGCCCTCTAATTGAATAGCACTCCGCGGTTTTATCTTCTTTTATAATCCATTGAACGATTTCCGCAATAAAAATCCGTGAACGTCTTAGTTCCTCATTGACCTGTTTTTTAAGTATAATCAATAGCATGTACAGTGTTTAGCAAAAGGATTACTTAAATCCTCGATAACGGCACACAAGATAGAATTGGTACTTTCCCAGAAGCCGTCCTCGCTCTTAGTATGGCAAAGAGGTCAGGGGCTCTCGCTGCAGCGAACATGCATGGCTTTATCTTTGCACTGCAGAAATGCGGGTATGCAACCGCGATGTTTGCACGTGTAATTAGTAGCTGGTAGTTTTGGTATTTGATTAATAGGCATGATGACAGTAACCAAGAATCAATGAAATTACGAATTTATCTAATGAAATAGGATTCATGGATTATAAAAAACGTATTTATTTTTCTATTTCGAATGAAATTCCTATTTATTTTGATAAAATGAAACTATAAAATACAGCAATCCGCCATATTGGATTAAACACAAAGAAGCGAATGACGTCACAATTGTTTGTTTTCGAGCTTTGACACGCATACTATTGCTTATTGCACACTGCACAGAGTACATTGGTAAAAATAAGTGACGTCACAAACGGCGCCATGACACCGGCGGGCGTTTTGACGCGAATTTTAAAATTTTAATTTCAAATGCCAATTTTATCTACCAAACCTTATTTTTCTGCTGAAATTAGTACATTATTGCAAAGGCTGGGAAATAGGCAATTGCAGGTTGAGTACGAGTTTGAAGGCCAAGCCGTAGGCGGGGACTTCACTAATACGAGACAGGCAATTGCCATTTCCGCCGAGGCATATATAGTGCTTTTCTCAAAAGAATGCAGGGAAATAAAACATACTTTTTTACCTTTGTCGCTAAATATATATCATCTGGGGCTTTAATTAAAAATTGCTTT
This sequence comes from Erebia palarica, assembly GCA_964035005.1. Lineage (NCBI taxonomy): Eukaryota > Metazoa > Arthropoda > Insecta > Lepidoptera > Nymphalidae > Erebia > Erebia palarica. The sequence goes on along the minus strand of OZ035985.1, from coordinate 32,568,505 downwards.
ATGTTTTCGCCAGTAAAAATTTTCGATTTCTTGCTTTTGAATCCGGTCGATTGTCGTTTAAGAAAAGTATAGTTAAGTTCCCATAATTTTTCAAGTTAATGCCGTTTTTAACAAATCATTTCAGCATGGAATAAATTGCCCATAATGTAGATGGCTTTTTAGTTTTAGCAATCTCATTAAAATACGCCAAAAATACTGTTTCGGAGAAATTATTCACTTTTTTCTCGTTTTTTCAACTCATAAAATTTTCATATACTTTCATGTAAGTATTTTTCTTTGGACTTCGCTGGAAGCAGGTTTTCCATTGCCAATTTGGCTTCTGATCTTAAATCTGGTGGAGTAAAATCAATCTCCATTTCACTCTCTGAACCGTTGGAACTCATTTTACTTATTATTAAATTTATATTTATTAAGTATGTAAATAACAAATCAAGACGAATTTTCAGCTTTGCCGCCAATTTTTTTTATCATCTGTGCCGACAGGCAAACGCATTTATGGCTATACAGCCGCCAATTTGTACTAAGCAAAGAGACTATGCTATGCCAAGAATTACAAAAGAGATCCGATCAAAGAGTATTTAATAACCCCAGCACGCCGTTTCATACAACATTGCAGGAGCGTTGTAATGTTCCAAATTCAAAAAACGCTCCTGCAATGGATTTGATTTTCTTTGTCCGAAAATTCGATACTTCGCGTGTTCTTTTTTCGAAAATAATGACAATATTTCCATGCATGTTTGAGAAAAAAATATTTTTTCGAAATAGTAGATACTTCCGAACATAATCTGACCATTTCTCAAAATCAGCCATCATGCCTATTGTCTTCCTTCCTGTTAATTTATTGTTTTGTCGTAGAGTGCGGCGTGCAGGTGAGCGATGGGGGCGCGGTGGGCGCGGTGGGCGCGGTGGGCGCGCTGCGTGGCGCTGGCGCTGGCGTGGGTCGCGTGCGCCGCCGCGCCCGCCGCCCCGCCGCCCGCGCCCCCGCCCGCCTCCCCTTGCGACCCCCTGCTCCTCAAGAGACCACCGCCTTTGCCACCGGTATTCTTGCCCTAACCACTTTTATACGACTGCCTGAAAAAAGGAGTATATTGTTTTCAGGGTTCATGTATGCATGTATGTATGTGAGTTTGTATATACCACCATAACTACAATACGCCTGAACCGATTTTGATAAATGAGGTGTCGTTAGAATCCCTAACTTATTCCGGGTGACATAGGCTAATAAAATTTAAAACAAAATTGATGGGGTGACCATGGTCCCGCATTAAAGATTAAATTTGAATAAAAATATGTGAAAATGAGATTAACTATATAATCATCATCTAGAAAATGATGAGTAGATTCCAAAAATATGTAACACTATAGTTCAATATCCAGTGATTCACAAAAAAATATCATTTAGGTAATAAAAATGTGAATATGATTCTAATTTAACTAGATTAATTTAGATTTTAACTTTTTAGTACGTATTTTGGCAGGGCAGTCTTTTTTAATTTTTTTAATTATGACTTGTGGGTGACGATCCAACATGAGTAGTATCATGTTGGATCGTTCGATTGTATCAATAACGTTGGTGTTTTTGTTTATGTTTAGAATGTCCGAGAGTATGAAGCGACAGTGGCTCAAACCGCCAGAGCGCTGTCGGAACTGGTGGAGCAAGGCGCAGCAGACGAGGTCAGGGCAGCGGCTCTGGCTCGCGCCGCTTCACGTGCTCCACTGCAGCCACCACCCGCCGCCGTCGCCCTTGGAGCCCCGCAACTGCATCTCGGGGTGCTTTACATTTCCGATCCGCCAACATTGATCGTGTTCCAACAAAATAACTCTGCTACGCTACAACAATTCTGGCGAACGTTAGCCTCCGCCTGGAACGCGAGTGTGGTGCTGTGGTCCAACGCATGGTACTCGTGTGAAGGCCACCCGGGCTGGTGGGGAGGCACCGCCGCCGCGAGGGGTGCCGGCCCCGTTCGAGCAGCTGCAGCTATTTTTCGTCGCATACCAGCACTGCCTTGTGAAGACGCCATGCATGAATGGCTAGGCGGACCGCCGCTGTGTGATCCACTTACCACGGATTGTGAGGCCTTGCCAACTGGAAAGGAAGGTCAAAGACTAGAGGTAAACGCGATTTACCTACTCAAGTAAGTAGTTCATAAAAGTTTTGTAGATTCTCACGAATCTTTTTCTAAAAGTTGCGGATTACTGCGGATCTGTAAGCAGTAGGTACAAGTGACTTGGCCAGTCGCCACAGATCACTTCACTTATGCAAGTTTTATTACCTACATGGTCGTTCCGGTAGATTTTTGTTTTGATAAATTTTTCAGTTATTGTTGTTTGGTTTGGCAAGTGACCAAGTAGTCTAAGATGGAAGCTCGCTAACCTAGACGGAGTAAATTGATTCGGTAATGGTGTAGGCTCCACCACGCTGGCCACTTGCGAATGGGCAAACTTCACACAACTTTGAGAATACGGAGAGCCCTCAGGCTTGCTTGGTTACCCCACGATCGTTATTCCTTCACGGTTAAAGCAATAAAACGAGAAATTTTCATAATAATCTCAAAGGTGTTTGAAGCCTGTCAATCCGCACTTGGCCAGGGTGGTGGACTATAGCCATACCCATTCTCATTCTGTGCTCAATAGTGATCTGATAATGGGCTGAATGTTACTTATCAATGGGCTTGCTAGCTCTAAGTAGTTTAAAACGCTGATAATTTTCTATATATATAAAAATCAATTGCTGTTCGTTTGTCTCGCTAAAACTCGAGAACGGCTGGGTCGATTTAGATGGATTTTTTTGTGTGTGTTTGAGTGGGTCCAGGGCAGGTTTATATTCATAATTGGACCTGGTAGGGGGCGCTGCAAGCTGCGCTGCTCTAGGTTCAGGGCAGGACAACGTCTGCCGGGTCCACTAGTATAATAATAATAATAATATATATTGACGGAACATCACGCAATTTAAACCTACGTGCAGGTTTTTCGCAGTGCTACCCACCAAAATTGTAACGATTTTTATTTTGAAAAAAAAAAAAAGTGATGATGATAGGTAATGATTTCACTTTGTAGTATCGATGCAAATGCAGCTCGGGTCACTGGCACTCGGGCGGCGCTGAGTGGGTGCAGGGCGCGCGACTGGCGGAGGGCGGGCGGCTCAACTGCACCGCGTGCGGGCTGGGCAGCCAGCCGGCCGCCTGCCTGGCGGAGGCCTATCGCGCCGCGCTGCTGGCCGCCAACCTGGCGGGCATGCTGCTGTGTCTCGTTATAGCCTGCATCATCTTCAAGAAAAGGAAGTGTAAAGTACGTTACTTTTGAGTCCAAATTAGTATAGATATGTCACCGTTAGATTATAATCTAACTCACGAAATCTCGTGGATTTTCGTTAAACTGCTTATACAGATTATTGTTATTTAAAACTATTAACTTTAGTCACTAACTTCAAAAATATATTTAATTAATTTCGTACAAACTTCCAACCCCCATTTTACCCCCTTAGGGGTGAATTTTCTCAAAATCGCGTCTTAGCTGATGTCTACACTATAGAAGGAATTTACCTTCGGAATTTGAAGTTAGTATGCTTTATACTTGCGTACCTGAGATATCGTGATTAGACAGTCAGTGAGTGAATGAGTGGTATTTCGCTTTTATACATATGTCACCGTAAGATTATAATCTAACTCGCGAAATCGCAAAGTGTCGAAATATTCCAATTTAACGCATTATTCTCCGGTAGATTGTAATCTGTTAGGTTTATTAACCCGATAGAACCTAAGTACTACCTGATTATTTATGTCGAACCCTAACCTAACCTACAAGAATGAGACAAGAAAACGTAAATAAAATGTATATTTCAAAAATTGACACTCAGAACATTGAACAATTTACAATCTTTCGATAGTTTAGAATTTCGCGAGTTAGATTATAATCTAACGGTTTTTACAATCTTACGGTGACATGCACATTTCATACCCTATCAATGAGTTCGAAAGATAAACTTCCCGGCCTAGACCAGTAAAGAATATATGTATTTTCATTACATATCATAAGTTTGAAATTGGAATCTTTCTTCCTGAATATCTTGTAACTTGTTATAATGTTCTTTGGCCTAAATAGTTTAAATTTGGAACTCTACCGTATTACGCGTTCAGCACTCACAGCGCAAAAAAAATTGAAAGTATAATATTTAATTCCCAAGACCAATCCGTACATTCCGACGTACAAACAAACATAAATGTACCCGGAAAACCAATTACAATTTCAATTAGTAATTCAAATATAACTAATTTAACTTTTAATATTTCTTAAGTAGGTTGCTTTTTTATTTACTTTCTTTCAATTACATAATATAATATATTAAAAAAAAGTCACTTGTTTCATTTTTTAGAAAAGCACACACCTCGACCGGGAGAGCATTTCTGGTCTCGTATATAGCCGGCCTCGTGTAGCTCGGCCGTCTAACAGTCGACCAGAAAACGCGTACTTCCCGGTCTCGCGATGTAATGTACTATTCCCTCGTAGCTTTAGTTTTAAGATACCGTAACCAATTATCACCATTATGTTTTATAAGTAAGTAATTTTTAACGTCAATAAGTGAACCTACAGTGTACCTATATTGAATTAATGATATTGAGTATTGAGTATTGTTTCTTTTGAGTCCAAATTAGCATAGATATGTCACCGTAAGATTGTAAAAACCGTTAGATTATAATCTATAGCAAATCGCAAAGTGTCGAAAGATTACAATATAACGCATTAATTTCCGGTAGATTGCAATCTGTTAGGTTTATTAACCCGATCTAAGTACTACCTGATTATTTATGTCGAACCCTAACCTAACCTACATGAAACAGACAAGAAAAGGTAAATACAATGAATATTTAAAAAATTGACACTCAGAACATTGAACGGTTCACAATCTGTCGACAGTTTACAATTTCGCGAGTTAGATTATAATCTAACGGTTTTTACAATCTTACGGTGATAGATACACAGCGTTTCAAGTTAAAAGAGCTCTGTGCCAAGTGGGATTTTGGGTTCTTACTTACAATTCTTTCATATCGGCGGGAAAACAAAAGTTTAGTGACGAACTATATTGATTTTCATTCATATATTTCCCGCTGCACAGGTTCATGGTCGGAATTAGTTTTCATTGGCGAACGAGTGTGCGGAACGCTATCCTTATTCCTCATTAATTTTCTAGGACCCGTTTTACATTCATTTCCATGGCAACTCTTACTGACTACTTAATAATTATCAAACGCTCGTTTCTTCATTTCCAGGCCGTGGCAATGGGAATGTGGACAGTTCTGGAAGTAGTTCTCCTTGGCGCAATGCTAATGTATGGTTCGGTAAGTCGCGTCTGCATAATTTTGTCTGTCTGGTATGATAAAATGTTATCTTAAACCATAAACTGTCTGAGTATTTCTATGCCAAGGCAATAAATATACTTTTTAGTTTCCAAATTAGGGACAATTGAGTTTCATGAATAATCATTATAGTATATCCATACTAATATTGTCTGTCTTTCTGTCTGCTTCACTTTCACGGCCCATCTACTCAACTGATTTTGATGAAATTTCGTACAGAGATACGTTACATCCCAGGGAAGGACATAGGCTACTTTTTATCCCGGAAAATTAAAGAGTTCCCGCGGGAATCAAAGACATCAAACCACGCGGACGAAGTCGCGGGCATCATCTTGTACTTATATATTCTTGCATCTATAAAAAATTGGTAATTTTACGCATCGTTATCCTTATCAAACACGATTATGACTCCGGCAGCAGAAGTGAAGAACAAGTAGATAGCCAATTTTATCAAAAGAACTCGTAGTGTGTTAGTACACCTACCACCACCGTAGCCTAGTGGCTATATTGTGCTATATAGTGGCCAGCAAATATATTTAAAATATAAACCTTAAAACTAAGGCATTAAAGTTTAATAACGAATGTACTATATTTATACTTAAGACCTTTTGTCTTCGTAACAACGCGAGCATGTCGGTCACGTGAGCATGTCGGTCACGGTCACCTACACCTAGACTACAGACTAGAGACCTACACTTTTTTATATAAAATACATTTCATTTGTGTAAAATGTCACCCGGACCATAATAACGAATTGATGGACACCTAATTCATATAAATCGGCTCAGTAACATAATTTAGGCGCTATATACGATGGAACACAAATATATATTGCAATACATACAAATAAAGATTTTAGGTTTTGCCGTAGTCAAGTAAAAATGATAGTGGGTACCAACATAATATTTATTGTACTCCTTTCAGGCGGCTTCTCAATACATACCGGGCGCGCGCTGGCGCTGCGTAGCGGGCGCGTGGCTCCGCGAGCTGGGCTTCGTAGCGTGCTACGGCTCCGTGGTGCTACGCCTGTGGGTGCTACTCGCCGAGTTCCGCACGAGGAAAGCGCATCGCTGGACGCCCAGGGACGCTGAGGTATACACTTTTCGGAATTATTTAATAGATGTGGATTAAGATTTTTTTTCATCTATTCTTCTTTACTAATACTAGCGAATGCCCGCGACTTCGTCTGCGAGGTTTAATTTTTTTTTGGTTCCCGGGGAAGTCTTTAATTTTCCGGGATAAAAAGTAAATAAATGCGAAAGTTTGAATGGATGGATGTTTGTTACTCAATCACGAAAGAACTGATCTGCATGAAATTTGGCACGGAAATAGATTATAGTCTGGAATAGCACATAGGCTACTTTTCCCGGAAAAGTTCCCGCGGTAACCAAAAAAACCCTCAATCCATGCGGACGAAGTCGCGCTCTTCAGCTAGCATCTCATATTTGGAAAATAGGCATTATTTTATTAGGCAGACCACGGTCTATTTGGGCTGCAATTTACAAACACCAGCCTGTGTTTTTAGTTCTAGTGCTTTGGTCTGCAAAATTGTGGTGTAATTTTAGATAATTTTTTTAAAGGCATTAGATAAAATAAATAAATAAATTGAATGAACTAGAAGTTTAATTAGCTATAATCCGCTACAGTAGACAAATCTGTGTGGTACAGTGCGTATCTTTCACCTGCAGCCTGCGACACCCACCACCCAGCAATTCGCACAGGCACAACAATCCACACCACACAAATCCTCTAAAATCACTCTCAACGTACGTTTCACTCCGACACCGGAGCATCTTCAGGAGATGTTGACTCGACAATGCACGATTGTAAATAAATTTATTACATATACTAGATGTGGGACTCTTCCAGGGCGATCTGGCAAGTCCCACATCAGAATCGGCGAAAAGTTTGATTAATTTGGTCACTGCTTGCCATCAGTGACCTTTTTCGGACGTCGACTTATGTTAAGTTATACTTTTATTTTTGTTTTAGTTACGTTAAGGTTTTTTTTTATTTGCTATATTTATTTAAATAATGATGCGATGGGGTTGACATGTTATATATGTCACCGTAAGATTGTAAAAACCGTTAGATTATAATCTAACTCTCTAAATTCTAAATTGTCGAAAGATTAGAATTTAACGCATTATTTTCCGGTAGATTGTAATCAGATAGGTATTTAAACCCGATAAAACCTAAGTGCCCGGCCGCACCCTAACGTAACCTACAAGAAAGAGACAAGAAAACGTAAATACAATGAATATTTCAAAAATTGACACTCAGAACATTGAACAGTTTACAATCTTTCGACAGTTTAGAATTTCGCGAGTTAGATTATAATCTAACGGTTTTTACAATCTTACGGTGACATGTATAATAAAAACCCCAAGAAAAAGGAGATTAAAAAAAAAAATTATTACATAAGAAACATCTCTATTGATATAGGTGTTAAGGATAGTGGCCGCCATGGTGCTGGGGGCGGGGTGCTACCTGTCCGCCTTCACGGCGACGACGGCGTGCGACGAGGACGAGAGCGCGGGATGCGCGCGCGCCGCGTGGCACCACGTCACCGCCGCGGCCGAGCTGCTGCTGTTGGCAGCGGGCCTGCGGATCGCGCACGCCGCCAGGAACGCTAACGTTCCGTTCCAGGTACTAATAGGCCTATTACACTGCACTTCTCACAGGGACTCTTGCACTTGAAACAGTGTAGTGTAATAAGACTTAGGAAGTAAGGGCCCCTAATTTGGCTCTTATTGCTATGTAATAAGCGACGCTTTAACTAGCGGCCACCCTCATCACAGGGCCCTGTGAAAAGTGCAGTGTAATAGGCCTATTACCACAGAATAATATAATAGTACTGACGTACAGAAGTCTCACTCCTTTGATGTTGACTACTTGCCGACGTTTTAATAGCCTACATAATTATTATTAAAAAGATAAATCACGCACGCAAGCTAAATTATACTTTATCGCCGCGCGCGAGTGTCCGTATTGCTTTGCATCTTTTCCCTTTCCTACGTCACGTACGACATTGCGAGCTTGTCTAGGGCTGTCAGCAAACAGTACAACAATACAGTAGGTTTTTCGAATTGGTAAGTAAAGTACCTACTCTGACTATGATCGACTGTGTTTACTGTGTGTCGCTACACAGTGAGTTCTTCACTACGCACGCAACTTGCAAGGTCATTCGTCGCGGCGAAGCAGTGCGGCGAAACATAATATTTCGCTCGGAGAGGTAGGTACACTTCGATCACGGAAATATATAAATATATATTCCGTGCCCTTACTCTAAATCGGTAAGGTGTAATAAGAATTAGGGAGTAAGGGCCTAACTAGGGCGAGCGTATTCCCTGCGACTCGTTTGTACTTCCTACAGCTCGTGCCTCGATTCAAAAAAATTACTTGAAAAGAGGCTCATTTAAGTTTGACATGAATTGTACCTGTTCCGTGATAGAAGTACTATTGACTACTTATGGTTGCAGCGACTTTTTGCCATTATAATTCTAAAGATCGATAGACCATTATATATACATGAGTTTAAATGTCTACAACTATTTATCCTACAAATAATTAATATGCTAAACACTTAACTTAAACTATTAAACAAATATTTTCAAAAAACTATTTACGAAAACAGCGTTAAATTCACTAGCACGTCGCTCGCTTATAACGCGCCAGCCCCGACTGCGTAAGCATTCCGGGAATGAGCGCGATCGTCGGTATTTTCGTCGCGCAAGTACCAAGAGTGACACAGGCCTGCTATTACCTACACCAGTGGTCGGCAAAGTGCGGCTCCAGAGCCGCATGTGGCTCTTTGGCACCTTAAGTGCGGCGTTCGCTGTCCTTTCCTTTTTCGGCTCTACATATATATGCGAACAATATTATTCAAGCATGAAAATTATCAAGAGTAAACTGAGAAGTCGTCTTATTGATGAGAACTTGGAATCATGCCTAAAATTAAAAACAAACAACATACGAACTTGACTTACTCAAACTTTCCAATCAGATGCAAGCACATTGTTCGCATTAATAAATATTTATTAAGTATGAAATTTAGTTTTATTTAGTGTACTACTTATTTAGTGTAATAAAAGGTTACTAAATAAGCAGATTTGGCACCCAATTTTTTTTGAAATTGTCGTAATGTTCATATTTGGCTCTTTGGCTAATAAGTTTGCCGAGCACTGACCTACACCAACTAAGTATACCGATTCGAATTTCTTTGATCTTTCCGATTATGATCGATTCGAATTTTGGTATCCCATTACTTTGATCCACATTACATTTAATGGTTGACCTGTATGGCTAGCATGCGCACAACGAGTAAAATTATGTCTACCCGTTATCTCTATCTGTCTACTTGACTCGTTACGTCAAAAGTAGAGATAAAAGTAATATTTCTAAACTGTGATATTTTTCTCTACGAACCTTTACATGTCGACTATCTTTTTCTTTTAATACACTGCATTTTGTGCATGTAAATGCAAAATTTGCCGGCAACGACATCATCTCACTCTCTTGTCGCGAGATAATCACATTGTGCGCACGCTAAGCACACTGGAATCTGCGGAATACCCAATAGGGATGATGCCTATCTTTTTTATTTTATTTTTACTTAACAAATATCTTTTATTTTATTTTATTTGCAAAATTACATAGGTCACATTAATAATTGGGCCTCTATCTCCCAAAAAAGTAAAAACTGTGTTATGGGAGCTAGTGCCTATATCAAAAATAAATTATTTCTAACTGATTATTAAATAGAGGAACTTCCAAAAGACCTATAATTCACATCCTCGGTTAGTTTCAAGTTAGATAACCATTTTATAATATAGATTAAAGAAAATAAAGCAAATACAATAAAGCTTTAAAAAAAGAAAAAAGAAAAAAAAGTGCGTTGAAATTGGATGACGTCACAATTGCGAATTTCATACAACTTCCATACTAGAAGTGCGTTTTTAAGTTTGATAAAGAGTTGCCGATTTGATTGAGTTGTCATCATCCCTATTCGTTCCCAACTCATGGATTCACTGTTGGGTGGGATGACGTCACAATTGCGAATTTCATACAACTTCCATACTAGAAGTGCGTTTTTAAGTTTGATAAAGAGTTGCCGATTTGATTGCGTTGTCATCACCCCTATTCGTTCCCAACTCATGGATTCACTGTTGGGTGGGATGACGTCACAATTGCGAATTTCATACAACTTCCATACTAGAAGTGCGTTTTTAAGTTTGATAAAGAGTTGCCGATTTGATTGAGTTGTCATCATCCCTATTCGTTCCCAACTCATGGATTCACTGTTGGGTGGGATGACGTCACAATTGCGAATTTCATACAACTTCCATACTAGAAGTGCGTTTTTAAGTTTGATAAAGAGTTGCCGATTTGATTGCGTTGTCATCACCCCTATTCGTTCCCAACTCATGGATTCACTGTTGGGTGGGATGACGTCACAATTGCGAATTTCATACAACTTCCATACTAGAAGTGCGTTTTTAAGTTTGATAAAGAGTTGCCGATTTGATTGAGTTGTCATCATCCCTATTCGTTCCCAACCCATGGATTCACTGTTGGGTGGGATGACGTCACAATTGCGAATTTCATACAACTTCCATACTAGAAGTGCGTTTTTAAGTTTGATAAATAGTTGCCGATTTGATTGCGTTGTCATCATCCCTATTCGTTCCCAACTCATGGATTCACTGTTGGGTGGGATGACGTCACAATTGCGAATTTCATACAACTTCCATACTAGAAGTGCGTTTTTAAGTTTGATAAATAGTTGCCGATTTGATTGCGTTGTCATCATCCCTATTCGTTCCCAACTCATGGATTCACTGTTGGGTGGGATGACGTCACAATTGCGAATTTCATACAACTTCCATACTAGAAGTGCGTTTTTAAGTTTGATAAATAGTTGCCGATTTGATTGAGTTGTCATCATCCCTATTCGTTCCCAACTCATGGATTCACCGTTGGGTGTTGCGTCAGGAGCGCGGCTGGCTGGCGGCGGCGCTGTGGGCGGAGGGGCTGTGCGGCGCGGCGTGGCGGGGCGCGGCGCTGGCGGGCGCGGCGCCCGAGCGCTCGGCGCTGGCGGCGGCGGCGCGCGCGCACCTCTCCGCCGGCGCCGCGCTCGCGTGCGTGCTCGCGCCGCGCCTGTGGCACGGGTACCGCGCCAGGTCGCTCGCACAAGAGGCAAGCGTACCCTTTTATACGGCTGCCTGGAAATACGAGTACATTGTTGTCAGGGTTCATGTATGTATGTATGTATGTATGTATGTATGTATGTATGTATGTATGTATGTATGTATGTATGTATGTATGTATGTATGTATCACATATGTCCATCTCGTTTTAACTCTAACTAAAGTCGGAGCCAAGTCAAAGTACGCTTCATAGATCTCAGCAAAAGGGTTTGACAGTTACTTTTCATATGACTGCCTGAAAAAAGGAGTATATTGTTTTCAGGGTTCATGTATGTATGTATGTATGTGAGTTTGTATATTCCACCATAGCTTCTATACGCCTGAACCGATTTTGGTAAATGAGGTATCTTTAGAATCCTTAGCTTTTCCCGGGTGACATAGGCTAGTAAAATTAAAAAAAAATTGATGGGGCTACCATTGTCCTGCATTAAATACTAAAGTTGAAAAAAAAAATCGAAATTAAGATTAACTATATAATCATAATCTGTAAAATGATGAGTAGATTCCAAAAATATATAACACTATTGTTCAATACCCAGTTATTCACAAAAAAAATATCTTTTAATAAAAATGTGAATAAGATTCTAATTTAACTATACCTAATCTAGTTATATTTAGATTTTTAACTTTTTAGTTCGTTTTTTGGCAAGGCAATCGTGTTTTTTAATTTTCTTAATTATGACTTATTGTATATTTTGTTATTTAACTAATTTTATACGTATATACGTTTCCTAGGACGTGAATAAAATTCCTAGTTTACAAATTACTGGAAATATTATATGAAATATTTCCAGTACTTTGTTACTAAAGATAATAATAATGTATTTTTCAATACAGTCGCTCGAAACACTTACAGAAGCAGTAAGCAGGGCTTGTAAGTTAAATTTACTGCCCTCGTGCTATTTTTTCTTGCAGACTTTTTGCAAAAATCTCGAAACAACTATCTAGCGAGACATTATTTTTCTAGTACTCTACATACTCGAGTTTTATTTTCATGTTTTCTCACAAATGTATTGAAAAAAATAACGTTGTGTGATACACGGGCGTTAAGGTTTTATCAAACTCGTGACGACGGTCAACCCTCGCGTGGCGTCATCGTGCTGACATGAATCAACTTGTATGCAAAAACCTACTTATAGGTCTATTACACCGCACTTTTCACAGGGACCCTTACGTTTGAATCAGTGTAGTGTAATACGATTTAGGAAGAAAGGGTGCCTAAATTGATCCTTATTGCTGTGTAATAAGCGACGCTCTAACACGCCCACCCTTACCACAGGGCCCCGTGGAAAGTGCAGTGTTGTGGCGAAGTCCCACGAGACCTACTGAACCCTTAATTATTATACTTATTGTAACGTCCATAGTCCGTATATAGTGTTTTAAATCGTTTATCATAATATATCAATAGACTTTTGTAACGTAAATTAAATAATCAACTTTCAATATATATTATTTTAAAATTACATTGGGTTTGTTTAGTAGGCCTATTACACTGCACTTTTACAGGACCCGGTGATAAGGGTGGGCGTGGCTGCTAGTTAGAGTGTCGCTTATTACACTGCAATAAGGACCAATTTAGGAACTCTTCCCCCCTAAATCTTATTACACTACACTGATTCAAGTGTAAGGGTCCCTGTGAAAAGTGCAGTGTAATAGGCCTATTACCGCTCTTGTATCACAAACTAGTGTGGTTTGAGTGGGTGCAGGTGTCGCGGCGGGGCCCGGCGGAGGGCTTCGGCGCGGAGGGCGAGGAGGAGCCCACGTCGGAGGAGGTGCGCGCCGAGCTGAAGCGTCTGTACGTTCAGCTGGAGCTGCTGCGCAACCAGACGCTGCGGCGCGACAACCCACACATCAGCAAGCGCCGCGGCGGGCGCAAGCCTCCGCACCGCCGCTTCTCCCTGCAGGTACCAACCGATCCACGTCCGTACACCTCGTTCTTCTTACGGTACACGAGCGCGCGCGGACTTTACTTGTGGTTAGATATAGGCATGTTGCAGTGTTACCAACTCTCGAAAATATGTCTCCCTAAAACTTTGCCTTTGCTAATTATGAATATCTTAATTTTGGAATTACGACTTTCTTATTGGTCGTAAGAAAAAAATATAACAGACATTACTTTTAGAAAATTAAATTTTGAACAACTTTTTTTCTTCTTTATACTTATTTGATAAAGCGCTTGTCCACAGCGCTTGTCAAAGAGAATATAATTGTACGTGTGCTTGTCGACACAGCTGAGTAGTATCAGTTACAACTAACGAAAATCGAAATTAAATCGAACAAGTAAATACTCTACAGTAATAAGAATCGGTAGTAGATGATAGATCTAAGAAATTAAAAATAGGTAAAAAATATAAGAAACCAAAAAATCCCTAATAATAGCCCTAAAAATTTAAGGGCCCTAAAAGAAGCCCTTCACATTTGTTTACGCCCTAAATTTTGGGGCCAAAAGCCCTAAGTTGGGAACCATGGCATGTTGCTTAATTAGTGTATTCAGGTGTATATTTCGCAATCCAATTGGGTATTTGACAACTAGTCGAATCTGCAACCTTTTTTTAAACGTCAAAACGCGTGCTTAGTATCGGGTTTTGTATAAAATATTGAATAATGACGGCATCAAAATTCGACGCAATAGTTATTCGACATAAAACTGACAGGGGACGTGGATATTACTTTTGGGATATTCTCTAATTAACAATCACTAAAAAGTAATTTATTTGAATAGTTGTCAAATAAGAAATTGTAGAACGCGGCCGTACCTCAGTACGGCTAGCCTATTACAAAACTGCGCCGTTTTGTAATTTATATCGCAAATAAGGTTCTGAACAAAAGACGAGTAGCTGAAGCTGAAGGAAGGGGCGACGAAAAGAGTTCTAACATAGCGGATTTATTTCGTTAGTTTGGTCACCCTACAATGCCACATAATGATACAGCGATTAAAGGTGGTCAACCGTATTGTAGAACATATCGCATCGATAATCCGGATGAGCGTCGAGCCGCAAGATTACAAAACTGCGCTATTTTGTAATATCTACCTACTACGGCGGATTCTACGATTTGGCGGCTACACATACCCACGGATTACAAATTAGGACTTACACACAACAATAGAGTCCACATAGAGCTGCAGGGATTACCAATTACCAAAATAGTGATATACCAGTTATAATTTGTGTGTTTCAGTTGAAGTGACTAGTCAAGTTGAGTTCATGTTTAGCTGAAAATTTTAAAGGCTCAATTCTTTTAGTTACTTACCTATAGTATGTACCTACAGAGTGCTAACGATGTACCTAAACAAATATTTTTTTTTTTCTAAGTCCATAATTTTCATATCATCAAATAATATGCTTTTGTTATTTCTTAGGGTAGGGATACCTACCACTAACTCTTCTTTCTTATCTGTCAATTTGTCCCCTTAATTAGGTTAGTTGTGAAAACTTTGCCATGACAACATACCTATGCCTAAACATTAGTTTTTGTGAATGATATGCAGAAAAAAACGCAGCGCCGTTTAAAAATAATCATGTTTAGGCAGGAATCGAGTTCTAGACGTAGACCCTTCTATTACATTTTTGAGCACTCATTAATTTAATGTTTCGTATTCCATCCCACTCCGAACTTAGAAAAAGGGCAGTCGTGAAAAGGTAAGGAGATGTGAAGTATATCGCATGCGCACTGAAGCCCCGCATGCCCCTCTGGATGTCCGCCTGTGCCCCTACACAGCGGCCCTGGGCCCTTCCTATAACGCACTCACCCAGAATTGCATTCTGCTCTACATTTCCCGTAATGACATACATATAATATAATTATGTACAACGCTTATATATTTTGCGGAACTCAGCCCAGTATTCACTTAATTAAATTATTATATTAAACAAAAATAAACAAACATATTATATAACTAAAAACTAAATTATATTATGGCGCACGCAATGCATGGTGAAAACGATAAGTGTCGTGATGTGATTATTTTCTGGTTAAAGTTAATAATAATTATTTTAATGCCAATATTGGCATTTATTTGTATGCCTATTTAATTAACATTTCTACAGATTCGTTAATTTACATTCAACACGATCTATATTATATTGACAGACGATTAGATTTAGTTAGGTACGTTTAATTTTGAATCAGTTTGAATTTATTAACCGCCTTCCAAAAAGAGGAGGTTCTCAATAAGGCGCGTATTGTTTAACCAAAGTAGGTAACAATTGGATGTAGTTCCAATATAAGTAGGTAGGAATCTACCAAGTTTTGGGATATTATTTCTAATTTTAAAATAAGCTTTTATCGTCCGCCATATTGGATTTAGTGTTTAGTTTTATATTATCTAAACATGCATAGCATCAAACTAAACGTAGTTTTATGCAAAATTTCAGCTCATTTCTTCAGGTGTGCAAGATTTGACTTAAAAACAAACCCTTAACGTTAAATAAAAGCTTGTAAATATGTGCCTTAGCAGTTCGGACACTCAGCGTTTTCACCCAGTATCTACTCTATTAAAATATTATAAAACATTTTAATAGAGTAGATCAACTTTTTATTGAACACCTTTCTCTATTTTACTTTTTCTTGAAAACGCTGTCTTTCGCCTACTCTTCCTGACTAAATAAAACGTTTGGTTTGTATTAAAAATAGATAATTACAAAGTAAACGATCTCGTCCTAGGGGTCTCATCACTTAGACCGTCACGATTTTGCAAAGGCAGCACAATTATTTACGATGTCGCGTACAAACCGAATAGGGGAATGGGCTTAAAATATAACTGCCATGCCTTTAGTAACTGCAACTTAGTATCACTTACCAACAGATGAGATCGCAGTCAAGGGCTGACTAGTAGTGGATTAAAAAAAATGTACCAAACCTGGGGCAATAGACAACTAGTAAATCGACAAAGTTATTAAACAAATAAACTTAAAAACTGTTGAAAATATGTTAATATTTTATTTAATACTCAGGCACTGCAAGCTCGACGTGGTGGCAAAAACAAAGCCAGCAGCCAGAGTGTAGTCGAGGCGAGCGAGGCAGGGGACGCCTCGCGGACTCCTGAAGATTCCGTCTGCTCCATCGAAGGACCATCACATTACACGGATGGAGATACACAAGCGTAATTGAATAATAAAATTTACCTAGTTAAGCAGATGTTTATGAAAATCGTCGACATTGAATTTACGTTAAACATCTTAGTATTATGAGATGAATTTTACGTTATGGTTCGACGTGAGAAGAACTTTACGTTAAAGGTCGCCGTGAGTTGAACTTTACGTTAAAGGTTGACGTGAGATGAATTTTACATTACAGATCAGCAAGAGATAAACTTTGCGTTAAAACACATGTCGAAAATTTATTTCGACATCTTTTGAAGCTAAAGGATAACATTTATTAAAAATTAAAAGACTCGCTTATTAAATATTATTGTTAGAACCAAAAGGAATTGAAATGCATTATTACTGAATCGTGGGGTTTATATATCTCATACTCCAATCATTTAGAAAATTCCTGTGATATGTAAGCAAATATTTAGCGGTATGTAGGTAGGTACCTACTCGTATATTTTCGAGTTTTTATTTAGAGTCGCATGTATAGATTATACCAGATATTATGGTACGTACCACTAAAACTACTAACTACCTATTTACCTATATTTGGAAATTTCTAAATGTTTAGAGTTTATCTATTTATATGGTCTTTATGTGTTTCGTTAAACATTGATGGTAGAAATCAATATGTATTTTTAATATTCTATGAATGTTGACTTTATATTTCTTCTCTCTATAATGTTGATGTCTGTAATTTTACTAATTAGAAGGTATATGTTGCGCTATCGGAGGCAAAGTACGTCTATAATATGTCGTGTAACTTTTGAGTTGGTTGGGAAACACTAAATCGTTTGACGGTTTGGTAGGGTGATCACTGTAGCCACCTCCGACTAGAATAAGCGGACCTTAGCGAATTTAGGTAAGAACTCCAACATAACTAGGAATATAACCCAAATACTCATTTTGAAGCAAGTCTTGTTTACCTGAATATGAACTTGCGCTTGATTACAATTACTTACTATGTCAAATGGATGGATTCTGAATTTTGCATTGAAGGTTCTCGATTCCTGTGTTCCTATGCTACGGACTCTAGGCCACAAGGAGGTACATCTGTAAGCTCTCTGTTTCTTACGTAATAAGTAGCTTACGTGCACAGGATACTACTATTTGTAAACGATAAGCAACTTGCAAGACTCATTACATTTCGTTAAAGATAAACATCACAGATGTTATGTAATTGCCGCCCTACAGTCTGTATTCTGACGGTAGGTAAAAAATAATTATGTTGACAGGAAACGTGCAAGCATTCGATATAAAATGTCATTTTTATTTGTTATACTTACCTACACTATAATATATGTATAAGTGTTAATGGATCTCCAATATAAAAATCCTTGTAAATATTGACATTGTTTGAATGGGAATTATACCTTAATGTATTATATAGATATTAGGCAAGACCAGTCAGCCAGAAAACCTGAGCGAAAAATTGGATAACAACGCGTATTAATACAAGCAATTATATTCAAGTGACTATAAATATTTTTATCGAGATTTTGTTCGAAAACAATCGAACTGAGTGATCATTATAATTTAAAAGTTACAAAAATAAGATTTAGATACTTGTATTATAAGAAAGAAATTAAGTACCTATCTTTCGGTACCTATACAGACCTTTGTTGATGTTCGATAATGTTCATATCTGAGTCAATACAATATACTTAAAAATATCTTCTTTAAAAAATCTTCAACATACTTACAGAAAATATTTATGGTTTTGAATATAACGTTTACAAAAACACAAATATATAAAACCGCCCGCGATGTATAAAACCGATGCCCGCGACTTGGTCCGCGTGGATTGAAGTTTTTAGGTCCTATGTGTTATTCTAGACCTCCTGTAAATTACCTCTGTGCCAAATTTCATAGAGATCTGTTCAGCCTTTCTGGCGTGATTCATTGACAAACATCCAAACATCCAAACTTTCGCATTTATAATAGGTATTAATTAGAATATTTACTCGCAAACTCGATATAATGTGGATTTGGGTAGAGTTAAATGCGCGCTGTTGTCCTTTTAATTGCTCAATGAAGACGATGATGAGGTCATTGATATATTTTATATTTTTTTTAAGTATAATATCGTTGTGCTTCATCAAATGTTTGCGATGAGTGAGGCGAGGCAATGCCAAAGAATACGTATTTATTAAATATGTTTGTTGAATAAACAATATGATTCATATCTAACATGTTTTATTTAATTTTCCCTAATCCCTGAAAATAATATGAGTTTAGATAAAGAACATCTTGCAGAAAAATTTGCTGAATAGAAACTCATTAAATATTTCATATACTACATAATATTATATTATGTTATTAATCTTACTTCTCTAAATACTATATACAGGTACTTACAAATATAATTTTGCGATAGTCGCTGGAACGGCTGAAAGGATCTGGATGAAATTTGGCACAGGGATGCATCATTTAGGGTTAATATTAGTATAAATATACCTAAAAAATCAATTTCAATAAAATTTCTATGGGACCACCTCTGAAGCAGGTATGATCTACCAAACAAAAAAAGAATCATCAAAACATCCATCCATCAATTGCAGAATGATCGTGTAACATACCTACATACAAAAAAAACAACATACAGTTGAATTGAGAACTGATCCTTTTTTAATTCGGTTAAAATTATTGAAATGGCATTTTACTATGCAGTGAATCCGCATTTCTCTACATTGACGATGGACGAAGATTGAGACGAAAATTTTTTTGAGACGAAAGATGTTTAAGGAGGAAGATAGGCAAACAAAAATATCTAGAAAGAACAAGGAACAGGTTCTATGATTCTTCTTATTGCTAAAGCATAGACGTAAAAATATGAAATATTTTACGCCGGAACAATTTGGCAAGTTGTCACGGCCGAATGCCGAATGGTTCCAATGATTTACAATCGGTAAGATAAACGACTGTTTGCTTTACACAATCACATCAACCTTTAGATATATTTATTTTTAACCGTTTTACAACCAACGAAAAACTAGGGTTACTGATAATGATGATACGTAGGTAGTTACGTCATACGGTTCACCAATGGCACTGTTAGTTGGCAGTGGCATGTACTGTACATGGCGGAATTACCTACCCTCGTTAGCCCGTATTTGGGTAGGAACCCTACTTTGGTTATTCAACACTCTCTAGGTACTTCTCTACTAGGCTGTGCTGGCTGTGGTAACAGCGTAAATATAATATGTATAATATAATATTAGTGTATCATTATATGTTATGTATAGTTCGCGCACGAGCTCCTAGGAATCGGGGTCTGAAGAAACACTGGCTGTACGCCATCCCAGATCGCCGCTCCATATCCAGCTCGCTTCCAGCACTAGTTTCGAGCTTGACGCGTGTAATTTTGCGATACCAATATTGTTTTGTAGGTACTTTAACCTTTAATCGCCCGATGGTCCTGCTGGAAGGACGTGGTTTATATGGAATTTTATCTGGTCCTTCCGGCAGTACCATGACCTTGACCTCAAATTCAGGCTAGCCAGAAGTAAGAAACATTTGGTCAGTGAGTAGGTACTTACCTATTTAACATAAAACTGAGTGTTTAAATAATTTTCATAATTCTATTTATTGACGCGTGTAATTTTGCAATAGCAGTATTGTTTTGCACTTTAAACAAGTCTAGGTCATTACTTTAACATTTCATAGGATTCCTCAGAGCTAGCGCGCGGTCTAAAGGTACTTATATTATAAATAAATTTGCGAAACTTTGGAGGGATTTATAGCTGGAAGTCGATCCATCGATCTTTAGATCGTGTATCTTATGTGATACTTCCGGGGTTAAAATCAAATCGGAATATTATTTTTTTCATGGTTCACAGAATAGCAACTAGATATATACA
Organism: Erebia palarica; assembly: GCA_964035005.1. Classification (NCBI taxonomy): domain Eukaryota; kingdom Metazoa; phylum Arthropoda; class Insecta; order Lepidoptera; family Nymphalidae; genus Erebia; species Erebia palarica. Next base: position 32,547,989 of record OZ035985.1, on the reverse strand, counting down.
GTCCAGGCAGCGGGACCCCATAATACTACAATTGATAAGCAAGGGTCATTAGGGTTATTCATGGTCTAGAGAGACTTTCAAGCATGCACAAGGTGCCGTGATAAGGCAGATATTTAAGCCTGATATTAAATCAAAATTGAGGGTATTCCTCAAAAAATAAAATTGTGTTATTATTCTGTGTTACTTTAAGCCCCCCGCTCCCTACTCATGTAAACTTTCTGCTCGTAGAACGTCTACGGGCTTTTGGGCCAATACCTGCCGGCTGCCAATACTATAGTCAAACAAAGTTGCTAAGAAACGACGTTGGAATATCACGCATTGTAATGAGACTTAATTTGTTTTGTTTTTATCATGGATGGAATTATTGTCGCATTGTGTCGTATCGTGGCAACAAGTAAGGATGCAGCATATTATGAAGAACGCGCAATGAATGAAATAATGAACAGTTGTACAGTGTTAGTGATTGTGGTCTACAGATAGCACATAATATAACTTTTCAAGACAAAAAATATTGTGGTGATAAAATTATGCTGTGACGGTTAGAAAATGTCAGGTAGGAATGAACTCAATATCCTGGGATATACGTTAAATTGCAAGAAGTTTGGCAAGTCCTTTGTCATTAGGACCTTCGTTGGAAACTAATTCGAGAACATCTGCGAAAATGTAGAGCTTCATGCGTAAACTGAGATTTAAAAAAACATTTCCTAAAACGCAATCGAAATCGGCTCCGAGATATCTGTTAAGTTTACTGATATCTCTGAAGTCCCTCTATATCTCTGTACGAAAATATCTACTAATAAAATGGGTCAAAACAAATGAATATTGCTTAGTTTAAACTTGTTGAACGGTGATCCTGACACGCTTTCACTCAACTAGTTTGACCTAAGCAAGCCCATTCTACATGAAATCCTATATACTTAGTACAGTTATAGTAGTGCACAGACTTGGTCGGCATAGGTAGATATAGGTATATGGTATATTGCATTTACAAGATTGATTGCGTGACTCGATTTTCTTACAAGAAATACCTCTAATACCTTTGTGAAATACGTAAAGCGCCAAACCGGAACGCGGTACACATGAAAATTGCTAAGCTGCGATGCCTTACCTGGCAGGTACCTATTATATACAGCAGGTACTACCTGCTAACATGTACCTACTTATTTATATCGAAGGCACAGGAACCCGAACGGAATAAATCCTAATAAGGTTCGAATATTTTGTCTGGAAATAAAAACACCTAGAGATTCATACGTACGTTTTATACGATTTTCACAACAAGACAGGATTCTTCGAGGCGAACTATGATGTCAGAATATATTGAAGTTTAAATGCCAAAAAATGCTCTACTTCTAGCTGTAGGTACTTGAGAACATTATTGGCTCTTTACCTAACGTACCTGTACCTAATCCATACGAATACCTATTATAAATACGAAAGTGGGTCTGTCTGTCTGTCTGCTACGCTTTCAAGGCCCAACCGTTCAACCGATTTTGATGAAATTTGGTACTGAGATAGCTTGTATCCCGGGGAAGGACATAGGCTACATACTTTTATCCTGGAAAATCAAGGAGTTCCCGCGGCAATCAAAAAACTTAATCCACGCGGACGAAGTCACAGGCATTATCTATTATTGTATATTTCGATTTATACATCGATTTAGACTTATAATAGCGCTTACGAAAGTCAGATCGGTATAGTACAATACAATTAATAAAATTATTGGCGGTTATATGATGGCTCGGTCACTATTCATAAACCTGTTCTATTCCAAACCCATTTATGATAAGTGTATTCCAACTGAAAACACATTAAATCTAAAGCCAAGCAATTTTATTACCACTACGGATTGTAGGTAGTAGGTAGCTGATATATCGAGCTTTAGCGATCGTTTGAAATGCATTTCAATTTATTGCCAATAGCCGGGCGATTGCGAATGACTGCAAGAATTGAAATAATGCTATCAAAATAGACTGATTAATAGCTCGATAGCTAGGTTTCGGTTTATTTATATGGGCCTAAGCCCATATTAGTAAACCGAAATCAATCAATCTTTGCTTAGGACCGGTCTTTCCGGGATGAAAAGTAGCGTATGTCACTCTCCAGGTTCTCAATTATACCCATGCAAAAAATTCACTTCGATGCGTTGCTCTGTTGCGGCCTGATGGTACCTAGCAAAAAAACAATACATTTTCGCATTTATAATATTTTAGTATGATCAATGGGTTTCGTAAATCATGATTGCAACAAGGGTTTTTTTCTTTCGAAAACATCATTCAGCAGCTTCAACGTGTCTAAAAGATCTAAAAATACCTACACCTAGGTACCGCAACTTATGCAGATCTTTAGCACTGACTATTCTTACCAATAAGGTGTTAACTACTGACCCACACAGGCTCGCAGGTACTTCTCAGGCTTATTACTTAAACAATATTGAGCGTTCACATGTACGATAATAATATTTTCACATTCTTGAAACTTTCATCAGGACAAACGGTAAGTATGTAAAATAAACTTCACTGACATAAGGCTAGGCTGCCTTATAAATTGAAAGTAGGTTTTCAATTGACTTTACACTCATGGCGTGTTAGATAAATGGTTTCCTTAAGACGCTTTAGTTACACAGTCCACACTTTCTTTGAAGTCATCGAGTTGAAACCACATCGTTGAAGTTTAAGCTGAAAATATTTTACCAACACTTGAGTTTCTTAGAGACATATAATCCTAGTTTCGGCTTATAAAAGCTCTGATAGCTATAAAGAGTGTTGTGCATTTGTGATGAGTTCTTTCATAGACGAACTTGAACACGCCACAATATATATTAGGCCGCGGAATGGTAATTTTCATTTACATTTGTTTGTTACTTAATAACAAAATCAATATATAACTCGATAAAATCGCGCGGTAATCGGTGCAGTTCAAGAGGCCCTTAATAAGTATGATAAATCTACCCGTATAAAATGAAGTAGTGCAGTCAATCATAATAACAAACGTTAAAATTAAATTATGCAATAGGTAGGTACATCAATATGCTAAAATCTAAATGAAAATTAAAATTAAAAAATAAAAGTTTATTGACCAGCACTACAATAGTTAGCATAACTAAACTTATACAGATACAAATTAAACTTAAATTATTAAACGTGCGGTCAATGGGCCACCTCCATAATTATTAAAGTAACTATAAAATAAATTTGAAACAAATCCATAAATACCTACTAACAAAAAACATTAAACCCTAATCAAAAAGACCACCTTATTTACTTAATTAATCCTGATTAATTAAGTAAATAAATTCAGTGTGCTCTATATTGTGATTACTTAACTTGTAACAGACAGTGAGGAGAGCGACGGAGAGGGCGGTTTGGGCAATCTGAACCGCCTTATCATCCGCCCGCCCGGACACAGCGGGAAAGCGAAGCGCGGCCACCTCTGCTTCGACGCGGCCTTCGAGTGCGGTAACCTGGGACGAGCGGATCACATCACAGAACTGGAGTACGACCTCTTCATAAGGCCTGATACGTGCAGACCAAGGTCGAGGTTTTGGTTCAATTTCACTGTTGAAAACGTTAGACAAGATCAGGTAAGTTCACATTTTTCATAATCACATTTAATATATCTTTATCTATTAATAATATCTTTGAAATAATCACGTATTTTTAATATAATTTAATAATGACATAAATAAATCACTATAAGTTTAAGTAATTGGTCTAATAACAAAAATACGAAATTGAAACTATGCAATATTAAATACAAGATTTTAAAAACGGGGCGGGCCCTAATAATATTCGCATGTTGCGTCCCATAATAAAAACATTGGCCCCGTGTCATATCAGGGAGACAGCATCGAGCCCGGGAGCTATAGCAGAAAAGGCTGAAACCTGCAAGCGGCGGAAGTATAATATGTCTCTCTCATAGACATCTCAGTTACATATTATTTTGTTCCGTTTGCCGTGGAAGCCCATGGGCTGTGGAGTCTTAGTGACAGACGGGCTGGCTCATTTTTTGCGCAAAGGATCCAAGGATCTGCGCCTGGATGTCCAGCGCGGAAATGCAGCCAGCATTCTTGCCAACATTTCACGCGGGCATGATTTACTTATATAGTAATAAATGGTTAACCTAGCTAGTTACATTTTTTAAATAATTATTTTAGTAAGCATATTAATTTCATTTTGGATGATTTCAGCGTGTTATTTTTAACTTCGTCAATTTAGGAAAAGAGCATAATCTATTTAATGAAGATATGACCCCCTTAGTGCGTTCAACTTCTCGGCCTAAATGGTAAGAAAGAAATATTTATAACCATTTTTTATGATTCCTATACACCAACATGCACAGGTTTACTATAAGGCCTGTTCATATTATACTTCCAATTTTCCAGGCAACGTATTCCTCGTCGACTGATTTTCTACCACCGCTCCTTGGTGCACCGTGGTCGGAAGATTCTTAGCATAGCGTTTGGATTCGATAAAGAAGAAGATGTTTACCAATTTTCAGCAGCGGCGCCATATTCATATTCAAGACTACAAAAATATCTCGCTCAATGGGAAAAACGGGCTCTGCCTTTCGCTACGAGAGAGAGTATAGCGCAAACTACTGTTAGTTTCAAAATAAATAAAAAACTCAATTAAATAATATTTAAGTATGCTATGATGTATGTTTGTTTTGCGAATCTTTTGATTTTAGCAAAAACGTCGAATAGATTTGATATCTATTGGAGATTTAGTGCCAAAAGAATGGGAGTGTAAAGATGAATCCAATACGAAAGGAAAGCTCAGCGGAAACAAAAAACGAGTTGTCCTGATTATGGCGAGAGTGCACGGTGGCGAGCAGCCATCTTCGTTTATTTGCCAAGGTTTATCCCTACACAAAATAATTATTATTGATTAGGTAGTTAGATATACCTACCTGCCCAAACGTACCCCTAATCGAGAAAATTCAATTTTCAGGTTTTCTAGACTATATTATAAGTTCTTCAGAAAAGGCAGTAGCTTTGAGAAATGGGATTGTTATTCAGGTAGGATTAGGAATAACATTTAGGTAGGTAAGTATTATATATATAATAAAATTGCATGAAAGTCTTCTTTATAAAAGCAAAATCTTCCAGGTAGTGCCAATGCTGAATCCCGATGGAGTGTTTCTTGGTAACCAGCGTTCTGATCTGCTCGGCGCAGATTTGAATCGCAGCTGGAACAAAGCCACAAACTATGCACATCCCGCTCTCATTGCAGTCAACGAACTTATACAGAAGATCACTGCTGAAAAAGTAGGTATCGTGTCTTGAATTTTCATATTATAAATTAAAATAAAGTAAATTTTGACATTAATAAATTAATTTATGAGCTGAATAACTATCATTTCAAGTGTTGTTTTTTTTAAGACATTACAATTGGATTTTATCATCGACATTCACGCTGATGTTAGCCACGAGGGTGTATTTGTTAGAGGCAACTCCTATGATGATGTTTATAGGTAACGAATCTTGCAGTTTGAAATAGTACCTATTTATGCGATCATGTAAAATCAATAATTGATGCAGAAATACCTAGCAGAACAATACAGGCTAATTACTAATCTAATATTCAAATATATACCTGAAAACTTATTAAGGTGCTCTTTCAAAATTAACTCCTACCCAAATAATGATAGCAAAAATACTATCAAACATTTCCGAAGGCAGGTCCTATAAGTCCGCGCGCGAGCTCAGAGGAATCCTATGGAATGTTAAAGTAATGACTTAGAGTTGTTTAAAGTACAAAACAATACTGCTATCGCAAAATTACACGCGCCAAGCTCGAAACTAGTACTGGGAGCGAGCTGGATATGGAGCTGCGATCAGGGGTACAGCCGTCGTTTCTTTAGACCGCGATTCCTCGGAGCTCGTGCGCGGACTATAGTTAGTTTAATTATGAAATACACAGCAATATCTGATAATGATGATCGCGATCTAATATAAAATAAAAGCACCAAGCAGCCCAACGAGTCGGTTTTTTGAAAGCACCTAAGTATAGTTATACTACCAGTTCAACAATTAACTAATCAGTTAACTAGTGGAAAATATAGCCCACCTTTCTACTGAAGGCTGAAGCCTGAACCGATGCGTTTGTACCTGAGTACATTTTTTCAATAATAATTAAGTCTTGATCCAAGTTTTCTATGTCCAACGGTATGGGCTGGGCGTTGATGAGTCAGTCTCAGAGTCAGGACTCAGGAATTTTTATTGTATGAGATTATTGTACACGAATGTAGGTAACTAATGCTAAGAACAATAATTTGTATGTTTAATTATACATCTGTAATTAATTGAAGGTTTGAACGACACGCGGTGCTACCGAAGTTCATAGGAATGCGTGTGGAGGCTTGGATGCAGGAATCATGCATGTACAACACGGATTCGAATGCTATGGGCAGTGCACGCCGATCCTTAGCCACTGGAACCATTGATGCTTACTCCTTGCTGGCTTCCTTCGGCGGGCGGCGGTTGACTCCGCGGGGACCATACATGCATTACAATGAAGATTCCTGTATCTTTTTGCGGGAATACGGGAGACTAACGGCTGAGCGTTCATGACGTTGACAACGTTGACGTCATGATACATTTAATATGGCGGTTTTAACGGATATACTTACTTATGTCAAACAAAATTACAACATGAAAAAATTAAGTTGAGACACTCCAAACAAACCTATCGAGTTTGGTATAAAGCGAAAGCTCTCATTGTGCAGATTCCGAGAATAGTTTCTGTATAGTTCATACCTAATTCTGTTTCATTCCGAGAGGAGACTCGTGTTCAATAGTGCACTGGGTTGAAATGATGATAATTTATAAACCCACCCAACCCATACTTCGCTTGTTTAGATTTTTTTTAATAATTCATGAATTTTTCATCCGCGGGAACTTTGTATAATCTGCTTTTTTATTCTAAAAAATATATGGTCTTATAGTTTACTTAAATACCTAGGTACCTTGGAAGGTAGAAATATGAAATTGCAGTAATATCTTCAACACACATCCAGATTCTAAAATAGGAAGAGCATTAGCGAAAGCGTTGTGTGACTACTACCGGCACATCGCTGTAATCCCACCACGTGACGGAAATTCCAGCAAGAAAAAGGGACGTAGGAAGCGTAGACGAAAGCCAGTGCATGAAAGAGAAAGGTAATTAAAAAAGTAACGTTTTAAAAATAACCTACTTTAAAATTACTGAAGAGCAAAATAAGTAGTGTAGTTTAGCATCTTTCTTGAGTAATTTTTGCTTTCGTCTGAGTGTGGTCTTATTACTAGGCCAGTCCCGGTTGTGCTCCTGTTGCTAAATTCGGTTGTACCTACACTATATATGTAAGATCTTACTGATAGATCCAATAACAATTTCTTAATATTATGCTCGTTTCGTGGTGTTCTCTGTAGAAAGCAATAGAATTTGTGTAGCAAATAACGAAATCAAAACCAGTAGGGTATGTTACTAAACACAGGTTTTATTTTATATATCTACTTAATGTGAATATGATAATATTTCAGATCCCCCAGTTCATCGCCAGAGCGAAGAGTGTTGGCAACTCGTATGCTCTCGCCGCGGTTGCCTGAGGCGTCGCCCCCCGCGCTGCGCTCCTTCCCCTCGCGGACCACGAGGAACCTGGCGCACAAGCCACGCCTACGTACTGTTTATGCTGGCGATACTGTGTTGCCTATCATAACAGGTATGAAACTTTCTCAACGTTTTTAGATAATACCGACTGCACACGAGACAGAACACGGAGTAGCGAGGCAGAACAGTACTCTTCTGTTCCAGAACCCGCGTTCTCATGGCAGCAGTACCTACTGTTCTGCTTATTACTCTGCATCGCTGCTCTGCCCTAGTGGGAAACCGGAATACGGTACAATTTGAGATGCCAAGTCTTCACACAACAGATCATAACACACAAGTAGTGTGGATTCGTGGCACAAACAACCTCTTTACTAGGCTCGGTTTTATTTGGCATACTATGGCGGAAATCGAGTGTATTGAAGTCACACCTCCTAATAAAAATTACGAATGCATGCAGAATTATACAATTTTTATAGACAAAATAGACGTTTACCTAATTAGTAAAATGAAACACAAAATTTAGTAGGATTTTGGCGAGCGACAAGCGAGGCAACTGGACTGCCTATAGCTGTACCTACAGTCACTTGGCCTACGTAGTCCTATAGAACTGTAGCTCATTTTAGGAGACACTCTCTTTTTTTTTATCCACTACAAGTTAGACCTTGACTGCGATCTCACCTGATGTTAAGTGATGATGCAGTCTAAGATGGTAGCGGGCTAACCTGTTAGGGGCATGGCATATTAAACCCATACCCCTATTCGGTTTCTACACGGCATCGTACCAGAACGCGTAATCGTTTGGCGGCATGTCTTTGGTGTCTTGTCTCCGGTAGGGTGGTAACTAGCCACGGCCGAAGCCTACTACCAGGCCAGAACAGGGAAAATTCAGAAACTATAAATTCCCAAATTGACCCTGCCGGGGATCGAACCCGGGACCTCCGCACGTTAAGGCAACAGCGCTACACACTGCGCCACGGAGGTAGTCTCTCAATCACCTAGAACTCTAGAAGGAGCCCTAGTATAGATTAAACTAATCTTATAGCAAGAAAAGATTACAATTATTTTGCTATAATCCGCCAACAGAAAAAATTCTGTATGGTCAAGCATGCAGTTACAAGCGAAGCACCGTTTACCTTCCCAACCAAGCAATAAAGCAAAGTTCCCAAGCAAGCAATGCCACCACCACTCACATGCCTTTTATACTAATCTCGACGCACGTTTTGCCCCGACACCGGAGCATCTTCAGGAGATGTAGACTTTACAATGCAAGATTGTCTAGTCATTGCAAAATAATTGTAATCTTTTCTTGCTAAATCATGAACTTCCGCAAAGTAACGCGTGATTCTTTCCAATAAACTAATCTTATTTCAGGCAAAGCCGTCCGTACGCCCCGGCTGGCCGTCGTCGACCTGAGCGCATACATTAGAGCGCCCGCGTCTTTCCCCGAGCATTGCGTCCGCCAACCACGGCTCCGCACGTCCCGAGTGCAGAGACGGTCGCAGGCTCGCTTTACCAGCGACGAATACGACACTCACGACTCAGACTCTTAAGGCGCTGCGCAAGCGTATATACTTGTGCTGTGGTTCGGATACAGGCCAATCAATATGAAATCAAACAACTGCGCAAACGTACGTGACTATTTGTGTACACACAGGCAAACATACACATAATTATTATGTGTATGTTTGCCTGTGTGCCACAAATTAAAAAAACACGACTTATTTAACAAAATTAAAAAACACGACTGCCCTGCCAAAAAAGATTAATCTAGTTAAATAGAATCACATTTTTTTTTTTTGTGAATCACTGGATATTGAACTATAGTGTACTCTTCTAGACGATGATTATATTATAGTTAATCTTATTTTCGAAATTATTTTATCAACTTTAGTCTTTAATGCGGGACCATGGTCAACCCATCAATTTTTTTTTAATTTTACTAGCCTATGCCACCCGGGATAAGCTAGGGATTCCAACTATACCTCATTTATCAAAATCGGTTCAGGCATATAGATGATATGGTGGAATATACAAACGCTGTATGTATGTGAGATTGTATTTGACATACATACATACATTAACTCTGAAAACAATATACTCCTTTTTTCAGGCAGTCGTATAAAAACATGTACGTTTGCGCAGCGCCTCAACTATAAATTATACGGCGATTTCGACTGGCACACGAGATAATATTAGTGTCACGAATGAGCTTCCATTTTTCATAGCTTTTTATAATTGATATCTTTCATATCTGTACAGTTTTATATCTTGCAAAATTATCTTGATGCACCAAGTTTTTTCTTAACTAAATATTCGATATCTGCATTGTATTATGAAATAAATCTAATGAAACAAACAAGTTTTCAAAATGTATAATGTCTAAAGCTTTCATATTTACAATCACTAACGCTAACATTCAGTCAATTAAAACATTATCGTGAACACTATTATCACTACAAATTTATCGATCACAACGGCAAATTAACAAGTGACTTGAGTATCGGTAAAGAGATATAGTCTCTCATCATTTTTTTAAATTAATGACGACAATTTGGTTTCTAATTAAACAAATTAAACGACTCAACTGTACCTACATAGACTAAGGGTAGATTCAGATTATAGCGTCGACCGCGATCTGTATCCAGTACAGCCTCGGTCCAAGTATTAATAATAACAATAATTGACACAATGGCAATTCGCTCTAACTTTAGCCCAGGTATGGCATAAGTATTCAAACGTGCAGCGTTAGTCGAGTATTTCACAACGTCAATAAATACATTAATAAATCACTAGATCGAAATCGAAGCGAGAACAATAGCGAGAAAGTGATACCGGACCGAGAGCGGACCGCGACCGGCAGTACGAAGTGAATCGTACCTCACAGAGAATCACGAGCGAGTCGCGTCCGCGGCGGCGTCCGTCGACAAGCGCGAAGCACCTCCTAATAAATATCTTTGGCATGAACCGAAAAGAGCTCGCCGACAATAATCACACGCGATCGCACTAACAACCGATAGTTATTGCTTATGCTTCACATGCCAAACGGAGTCCGTCGTTTCCATGCGGGCGCCTCACTCCCAGGCGTCGTCGTCGTCGGACATGGTGACGAGGTGCAAGGGATCGGCGGGAGCGGGCGCGGAGGCGGGCGCGGAGGCGGGAGCGGGCGCGGGCGCGGGCGGCGGCGCTGGGCCCGCTCCGCGCCGCGCCGCTCGCCGCTGCCGCAACAGCTCGTCGTCGGCCGGCGTGCGCGGCTTGCGGAACTCGTACACCAGGGGGAATATGCGCTCGACGGCTGACTGCACGTCATTCACGCTTCGGGCTGGAATCAAAACGATCTCCATTACTTAAAGGCCTATTACACTGCACGTTTCACAGGGACCCCTACACTTGAATCAGTGTAGTGTAATAAAATTTAGGGAGAAGGGGTCCCAAATTTGGTCCTTAAAGGCCTATTACACTGCACTTTTCACAGGGACCCTTACACTTGAATCAGTGTAGTGTAATAAGATTTAGGGAGAAGGGGTTCCTAATTTGGTCCTTATAGACCTATTACACTGCACTTTTCACAGGGACCCTTACAATTGAATCAGTGTAGTGTAATAAGATTTAGGGAGAATGGGTCCCTAATTTGGCCCTTATTGCTATGTAATAAGCGACGTTCTAACTAGCGGCCACGCCCACCCTACCTTCAGAGCCCTGTAAAAAGTGCAGTGTAATAGGCCTATTACACAGTTTATACAACAAGTCATTATTAAAAAAAATTAAAAAACACGTATGCCCTGCCAAAAAACGAACTAAAAAGTTAAAAATCTAAATTATTCTAGATAAATAGAATCTTGTTCACATTTTTATTAAATGAAATTTTTGTGAATCACTGGATATTGAACTATAGTTTTGTTTTGTTTTAATTTTATTCAAATACACCTTATCTGTAGCGAACTTCGAGTATTTCTTCCTTCTGAGTTTGATTTAAAATTACATTGAAATACTGTTTTTTGTTAGTTTTTTTTAATCGCGTATCTTTCTGGAGTTGATGACTGAATAATGCCTGACTTAGCCCCAACGGAGATTGCCAGGGCACTCGAAATGCGAAGAAATGGTCAAACCTACAAAGTGATATCCAGAGATCTTCGTCGACTAGTTTCAACGATCCATCCCAGTATCCAACGGTTCAGGGAGACCGGTACTTATGTGAGAAGAGCAGAACAAGGCAGAAAAAGACGCACTTCGAGTAGGGATGATCGTTTCATTCGGCTTCGTGTACGTAGGAACCCCCGTTTGACGGCCGTCCAAGCCCGACATGAGTTAGAAGCAGTGCGGGGTGTAACCGTAAGTGAGCGTACGGTACGAAGAAGGCTCGAAGAAGCTGGTTTGGGTTCATTTGTGCCCGCCAAGGCTCCAAGGCTCGAGGTAAATCATCGTAGAAACAGGTTAACTTTTGCTCAGGAACATCGACTTTGGAACGCGGTCCAATGGAGTAAGGTATTGTTTAGTGATGAGTGCAGAATTCTCTTAAATCAAATTGACGGCAGGCAAAGAATATACAGACGCAAAGGAGAACGATACATTCAGACAAATTTTGAAACTACAGTTGCATACGGTGGTGGATCAATAATGGTTTGGGCGGGCATTTGTTTGGGAGTTCGCACAGACTTGGTAGTGATTGAAAGAGGGAGTCTGACTGCAGACCGCTATATCATAGAAGTTTTAGAAGAAAATGTCGTACCGTTTGCCCTATATATCGGTGAAGATTTTGGTTATATGCAGGATAATGCTCGGCCGCATACCGCTCGGGTAACTCAAGCTTATCTTAATGATATGAATGTCACTGTTATGGAGTGGCCGGCGAGATCACCGGATATGAACCCAATAGAGCACGTTTGGGACTTGCTGAAAAGAAAAGTTAAGTCCAGACTTCCAGCTCCTGCCAACGTGGGAGAACTGCGAATCGCCGTAGTTGAGGAATGGCGGAGACTATCCCAGGAGACCATCGATAACATCATTCTCAGTATGCCTAGACGGGTAGAAACTTTAATAAGAGCACGTGTAGGAAATACGCGATATTGTTATTTTAATATTAAATTTCACTTTTCCCGGTTACATGAAAAGTTCAAAAATGTACCATTTTTCACAAATAGCCTTTACTCGCAAAATCTGTTCTTAATGTGATCTCATTTTAAGTAAAACAAATGAAACTTTAAATAACAAAAGAAGTGTAGTAAGTAGATTTTAAAATAAAACCATATTTTTTTAATTATGCACCTTTTTTTTATGTTCCGCTAAATATGCCGGCGAGTTTACTTAGGTATCATTTTCTAGTTGATAATTATACAGTTAATCATATTTAGGAAATTTTTTTTTCAACTTTAGTCTTTAATGCGGGACCATGGTCACCACATCAATTTTTTTAAAATTTTACTAGCCTATGTCACCCGGGATAAGCTAGCGATTCTTATACCTTATTTATAAAAATCGGTTCAGGCGTATAGAAGTTATGGTGGAATATACAAACTCACATACATACATACATACATGAAGCCTGAAAACAATATACTCCTTTTTTCAGGCAGTCGTATAAAATGTATGGCTTCAATCAGACTGGAATTTGGATAGAAGCAAGCGTTACTTTGCGGAAGTCCTTGACAATGAAGGAACTAGAAATTTAATTCGCTATAATCCGCGACTATAGGCAAATCTATGTGGTACAGTGTGTATACCGCAACTATAGCCCGCGATATACACCACACCACAGACAGGTATTTAGTCAGCATCGATTCGCAAAATTCTAAAATAATGAATTTTCTCGCATTCCCTACATGATGCCCATATTATGACTCACGAAAAAAAGTCGTCTGCGTGGATTACTTTTAAATTCCCACAGGAACTCCTTAATTTTTCGGTATGAAAAGTATGCCTATGCCCTTCCCCGGAGCACAACCTATCTCTATAACAAATTTCATCAAAATTGTATGAAAAGATGGACCATGACACCGTAGCAGACAGATAGACAGACAGAGTTTCACATTCATAATATTAATATGGATATTGGATGGATGTAACAAATATACAGGACCTATTCCTCAACTTCTTAAAAAATTGAACTTCCGAAATGTTGAAATCCCGGAGCTAACTTCTCTCACCCTTAGAATCAACACAAAGCTATTTCAAAATAAAGGAAACCACTCAAAACAAAAGTAAAAAATAACCCTTTGGTGTTCTCGTCGTCTTGTGACTTACGTAAAGAGGCCCGTGAAACTTCGGTAAGTTCATACCTGTGATTGTGACACCGCCCGTTGAGAATATCTTTAGTGTGGCTTTGGGGTTGTACAGTTTGTATGTGACGCCTGGATGCAGCTCGGGCTCGTAGCTGTAAAGATGACAAACATCGAATCATTAAAAATATAAAATTCATAACGAAATAATTCACTAAGGTACATGTAAAACCAGGATGGAACAGTGTCTGAGCTTACAATTTCTTTTGTTATTGGAATGTCATTGTATGATCTATACCAATTTAGTTTATTAAGCCAGTTAATTTATAAAGTACTAGGCTAGAAGATGCCCGTGAATCCGTCCGCGCGGATTGAGGTTTTTTGGTTCCCACGGGAACTCTAATTTTCCGGGATAAAAAGTTAATCCAGGGTATAATCTATTAAATTTGGAATGGAGATAGATTATCTCCATTCCAAATTTCAGCCAAATCCATCCCAATAGTTTTTGCGTCAATGAGTAACAACATACATACATACAAACTTTTGCCTATAATTAGTGTGATTGATGCATGAACTTGTGAATGAGCAGTGGTGTCCTTGGAAATTACAAACAAATCCAAATAAGTGTAACTTATGCCTAACTAAAACTTTCGAACGTTATGAGAAGCATGAGTTTAAATCCGTTACGTATTTGTACGTAAATATTTTAAATGGTTACATAATGAAACACGTACAATGTACATACGTACATTCATAGTGCCCTAATCGATCAGGCAACCTGTTTGGTGACCTTAAAAAGGACAAGCAGTTTACTCTCACTAGAGTTTTTACAAACTTTACAAAGCTATCGTTAAAATATTTTTTTCGGAAACCTTCGAATTTTTTTTCGAAACTAGAATACTAATTTCAAAGAGAGTGAAGATTTTGTCAATGGAAAACCTTATTGAGCAACTCCATGCAAACTGGACTATTATACTCGTAGCTTATCTGTACGTGACAAGATAACTTCTACTTCTTTAATGAATAGAAAATTGGAAACCCATATCAAAGGCAAAAATAGTTTTGTACCATTATGAAATCCCACTCTTCTCCTCACAGCTCCATTATTATTGTAAAAGCGAAATTGTGTCTGTGGCCCATATAATTAACAGCTTTTGACAGGTACAGAGATTTGTTGCATATAGAGGGCACTAGAGTTATGAAGGTCACCCATGTAATGGACCAACCAAATTCAAGACAGCTGTGGGCGGTCCCTTGCACCAATTTACCAGGCTGAGAGGCTAGCAGGGAAACAGGCGAATGTTCGTGAGACAAATCACATCAGCCGTCACTTCGGAATGACTGCAACTGCTTTGCCAAGAGCATTACAATGGAGAAAACCTAGTTATTTCTGGAGATTTTTGGAAAAATTCACAAAACCTAAATGACGACGGCAGCAGGCTTTACTTCAAGATAAAATTCATATTTGATACATACTGTTTTATCTATAGTATAAATTTCACATTTGCACAGACTTTCAGGAAGTTGGTTTAATTATCCACCTTTTGTTCAATCATACTTTAAAGTTTAATAAAAACTCTGCAGTGTAGGAACTTCCTTCCTTCCTATACTAGTTGTCCGACAAAAATGACTAAACAGAGCACTGCTATGGGGTAAGGGGCAAGATGAGGCAGGGTCTCTTCAAAATAGTAGTTTCTAGCACAAAATTTGGTGTCTATGAATGCATAGGTGTGGAGTCTGTGGCCTGCAATTTGTAAGGGTCATTTACTGTACAAATGTGTGGTTACACTGAGGCTAATTCTGTTGTAGACAATCTCTAAACTGAACTAAAATTAAAGGGTCATACGAAAGTGTGTTAGTCTGTTGGTTTGTCCTTCAATCACGCCGAAGAGCAACGGCAATTTACGTGATTTTTGGCATGGGTATAGTTGAGGATCTGGAGTGATAGAGGCTACTAAACTAATTAAGTTGTTCCCGCAGGAATAAAAAAAAACTTAAACAATGCATCAGGTGTGGGCATCAGCCCACACCTGATGCATTGTTTAAGTTTTTTTTGCTGATGCTACTCTGATGCTACTCGTAATATAATATTATAAATTTGGATGGATGGAATGTTGTTTTACTCAATTACACCAGAATGGCCGACTGGATTTAGTTGAAAGGAGGATAGACTATAGTTTGGAATAACACAAATACCACTTTTTATCCCTGAAAATGAGATCCCTGAGTTCCCGCAGGAGCCAAAACCTTAAGCCACAAGAACAAGATTGTGGGCATCAGCTAGTTAAATATATTGCTAACCCTTTCATAATACTCCCTGCAGAAAGAGACAAACAAGATTTAGAGATGTCATTTCAGTTTAGTTTGGAGATTCTAAGATAGAGATAGAATTGGCCACAACGTGCTACTACACACTACAAGTGGTATGAATGATTTCTTTCTACTGGGTATTTATTTAAAATTTTTTACCTCTGCTTCAACAATAATTTTAAATAAAAATGATTATATGCAAACAACTAACAATCTACAAGTACATAATGTATATGTAATATTATGTAATAACCACCCACTCCCAGTGACTCTTGAATTATTTTAACAGATGTGAATAAACTAGATGCTTATTTAATACTAGCAGATGCCCCCGATGAATTTTTCAGGTTAATATATAGTCTATGACACTCATAAATAATGTGGCTTTCTATTGGTATCAGAATTTTCAAAATCGGTTCTGTAGAGTCAGTTCAGAGATTACCCTCTATAATGTCACAAACTCACAAACTTTACCTCTTTATAATATTAGTATAGATTATTATTTCTGCAATACTGTATACATTCCATCCTATGTATCACCAGATAAGATGTTCAGCTAGAATAATTTGATGAAAACTGCATGTTTAACTTTAATATTTTGCCCTGTTGGAATAATCAGGAGACTAGTGATTTGCATCATCCATTGCAGATTATCCACTATAATCTTTAACTTAAGGTCATGGTCCTGATCTCTCTCTGGTCATATTCATTGCTGTCCCCTCAGATTATGAGAGTAAGGGAATAGTAAGTGCACCAGTGTTTTCTCACACACTTATGCACTCCACTATTTCTAGCTCAGGTACTTTAAGTATAATCAATGCAAAGATAAGTTGCCACCTCGGCGAAAACTAGCTGATGCCTGCAACTTTGTCCACGTGGTTTTTTTTCCTGCGGAAACTCTTAAATTTTCCAGGATAAAAAGTAGCCTATGTGCTATTCCAGTCTATAATATATCTCTGTGACAAATTTAATCCAGATCCATTTAGCCAATTTGGCATGATTGAGTAACAAACATCCATCCATCTATCCATAATTTCGAATTTATAATATTAAGTAGGTACCTATAGATAGTATAGATTAAAAAGTACTCACTCAGCTTCTTTGTATGCTCTGGAAAATGCTATAATTCGAATACCGAATGGCATTCGACATGTCCCCAGGACGTTGACTACACGAAAGTTACGGAAGCGCACTTGGAAGCCTAGCTTTTGCAACGCGCGCGCGTACCGCCGCGCAGCCACCTTGGCCTGGTCCTCGCTGGTAGCGCCCGTGCACGTGATACGCCCCGATGACCAGATCGACGCTGTGGTATACGGACGACGAAGCTTCATAGTCACCATTCCGTTTTCGCGTCGGAATTCTACATTTACACCATTCAATGCAATCTGTCTCAAGTTCAAGTGGCACTTAACACTAAAACTGCACACAACATTGTTTATCATTATGTCTATTTCAGGCGTTTCTTCCTCGTCTTCTTCTTTAGGCTCCTGTTGGGCCATCGCTTCGTCTGTTGTGATGCATTGCTGAGCAGGCTGCTCAGGTTTGCCTGCTTCACAGTATTCATGGTCTGGTACCATGTGGCTGGCAACAGTGTGGGTCGCCATGCCATGGTTAACTACAACACCGTGTGTTGCTTTGCTGAGCTCTTTTATACCATTCTCTTGTATGAGTGTAGCCATGTCAAACATAGCAAGCTGAAATCAACCGAAAAATATTTGTTACTCTAATATAACATAACAATAATCATTATTTAGACCAGAACATATAAAAAGAAAATTTTTAATTATTGAATGTGTTTAAGAATGTTTTGTCAACTGTAATGTGTTGTATGGGTACCAGTAGCCTATGCCTTTTAAAAAGATGTCTAACTAAATTTCAGCGTTGGCACTGAAGAGAATGTGGTCAATTTAACTAAAAGCACAAAGCTTGACTGGGGCTGATTCTGTAGTACACAATCACTAAACTAAAATGTAACTACATTAAAAATATTATAAAAGGGTTAGTACCTTTCATAATACTCCCTGTGGAAAGGGACAGAACTAGATTTAAAGCCGTCATTTTAGTTTAGAGATTGTGTTACACAGAATTGGCCATATATATATTTAAAATGACTAAGCATTTAAACAATAAGCTTTATTGTAGTTACAATAAAAAGCACATGAATAAGTTATATGAGAAGAGTTAGAATCATGTTCTTACTTTGACTTTGACTAAGTACAACAAGTAGGTATAATAGAATTATACAATGACCATATTTCTAGAAGGGTGTGAACTGCGTTAGCAGTAGATCCCATTCCCTGTCATTAATTGAGAGTGGTCATGTTGATATGTATGCAGGAAACATTTATTTTATGTAATAAATCATCCCAGCAACATAAAAGAGGTCTCTTAAAATTAATTATGTAATCACCATAGCTTCCATCAAATTTCTTTGTCAAACTACTGCAGTTCTAGAGTTCCAAGAAGTGATTGGAAGACCCAATCATTAGTTCTAAATAATGAATAAATTAAACTATCAAAACTAAACAGGAAATGAATCACTCAAGCATAATCAAACACAGATTAAAAACAGTATGCAATCAGCCAGTTTCAGTTATCGCAGTACCCAGTAACAAACCATAAAGGGTACTTTATTGAAAATCGTTGATTGCACAACAATGGCTAGCGCTAAACACACACATAACCATGTGCTGCAAATAATGACATTAAGTAGCAAGTTCTCATTAGTTTTCATAGAATGAATTCGAAAATAAATAAGGCAGTTATATTAAAATTTTTTTATATAAGGCAGTTATATTAGTTATTAATCTTAAAACAGAATATATACAAAGGACAATCATGCTTTAATGGTTTAAGATTTAGATAATGTCTGATAGTGACTGTATGCAGACACATTTTAAAATAATATTACAAAAAAAAATGCTATAGTTTTGGGAAAACATTATAAATTTACCTATATATGGTGACCCACACCTAGCACATGTACCTTTATGTAATTATTATATTTAAGTTCCATATATTTGGGAGGTATTTACTATGTTGTTAAATTATTATTTATAGCACAGATCATTCCTAAAGGTAATTAATATCACTAAGTAATATACAAATTTAACCGAGAGACGAAGGGCAACTGATTACAAGGAACATTGATTTTTTATTTTATTTTTATTTTATTATCATAGTTAAGCAAGCAGAACAAAAGTATTGTAGCAAATAATTGCTACATTTCTTTTGTAAAAATGTAAGAGAGGTGTAAGATTTTAGGATTTTTTTTAAAGTAAAATGGTAAGAAAGAATGGATTGAAAACAAACAACATATTTAGCTAGGGGTACTTCATAAAATACATCACAGATCTACAAATACTTTTAGATTCCACACTTTTCAATGTGGTAAACATACTAACTTCTCACTCAGCCAACACCCAAATAAATTTTATCAATATTTAAAGAAATAATTGCAATACTTTTTTGTGCAAATGTGGGTCATTAACTACTCTCATGGAACAAAATTTTGCAAAGAATCAATGGAGGGGCAGTAATTTAGGGCACTTCCCACGGCGCGGCGAGATGCGACATGATACTCGCACAGCTGACTGCCGGACGACAGGCGCCCCTCGCACGCCTCCCCGCGGCTTGCGCCCCCAATCATATTACTCTCGTCGCAGAAACGGATCACTAGGTGTTAATACAGATTGCACTTGTACCAACACACGTTTGCCATTCGAAAATTGAACACCCGTTCACGAAAATCGCACGAAACCTATCACGTATAGATTTATTCAGTCAAAATAGTTTTAGATGGCCTGTGACATTAGAATTTCGGAGTAAAGAACATAATTTCTGCCTTGTCTTATGTTAAAAAAAGGAAAATAGGCACCAGCTAGCAGTTATTGACCCCATAAAAAAGATTAAACCACACGTGATTGAGAGCACAAAGATAATGAATACTACACTATTAGAACTTGAAATAACACCAAATATTTATTAAACTGTGAAGAATTACCAAAATTGTTTAATCTGGTTTTAAAACGAACACGAAAGACATCTAATAATAACGAATAACGAGCAGCTGAACAGAATGACAAAGCAAAGGAAGCTGCGTAGGATTATTCCAGCTAACCCTTTAGAAGCTTATTCACGAATACAAATAAATATAAATTACCTGAAATTATGTGCTATATTTATCACAATTATTTTTATACCACCAATGAAGTAATAATTTTCATTGCAACTTGGTCTAGATATTTAACTAAATTCTCGAGATATGTAACTCACAATATAGCAAAAATGCAATACTATCCTTAGCGTAAGTTAATCGCTATTGTGCCAAAAAATATCGCATTAAGTAGGATCCAAAAAATTATAAGCTTTTGCACATCCTGCCTGGCACCGCCATATTCTATTCGACGAGAACTCAAAGTGAATTCGTTCATTCAATTGCTGCTAAACTTGTTCAGCAGTCTGCAGTTGTTCATGTTCGGTTCTGCCTCAGATATGTAGTAAGAATATGAAGCATAGACTAAGCATTGTGATTGTAATAATAATACCACTAGTGATCGAAATGAGTATACGCTAATGCCAGACAGAGCGCGAAAATCGCTTTTCTTGTCCTGCTTAGCATATTACCTTTTTTTGTTGGACCTCTAAGCTAATAGAGGCCAGACAATCCTGTGTCATTTTTGTTATTCGCCCATATTCGTACGACATCAAATTGGACAAAGTGGTAACTGTGCTCGTAGCTTAAGAAAAAAGTGGTTTAACATAAAGACGATGGCGTATTTCTATGCGTTAGGCTGCAAAAGCCGAACTGAACGTAAATACGAAAACATAACCTAAAATACGTAAGTTTACAATTTCGACCTTATTTTTACCAGGTCATATTTGTAAATACTCGCATGACTGCTACGAAGTATATAAATAACAAAAAAGTACTTTGAAAAAGTATTAAGAAAATAATCGAACTTTGTTGCATTAACCACCCAAGCTATGAAGATAAGTAAAATGATGCCAAGTTCCATTTTTGTATGTTCTCTGACATTAGTCAGGTGACTCGCATTATGGGGATGTCAGCTGTATTATCATATTTACCTAAGTTTGGAACCCAAAATTAAGGGGAAAAAAGTGACAATCTATATACGTAATAAGAAATTTTATTCATTGTCTAATTTACGATAAATATTTTTAATGAAAGTCATTGAAGTAGTTAAACACCCGTAACTATACTTGTTAATTTTCAGGATTGAATATAAATCCATACGTGAAAACTATGAATAGAGTCGACAAGACGAAAGAGGTGGGAGCCAAGCAAATATGCAAGCACGTGTTCTAGGCTGTCATAGATAATAGTTTGTGGCGGTCTTCGCAGTCCGCACATAATCCAATAGATGGCATTACTAGCATTCACGCGACCACGAAGAGCCCAACTCACGATTACGAAGCGTTCTCTGAATTACGCTATATATACGACCTCCAAAGATGAACGGTAGGACCAGTGGTCCCCGAGCACAACACCCGCTCGGAGGATGATCATCCTTTGTTACGGTTGAGCCATATCACCTGCTCCCGTACATTGGTGACCCCGACGTGATCTTCAAGCCGCCGCC
This sequence comes from Erebia palarica, assembly GCA_964035005.1. NCBI lineage: Eukaryota > Metazoa > Arthropoda > Insecta > Lepidoptera > Nymphalidae > Erebia > Erebia palarica. The sequence continues at coordinate 32,526,275 of OZ035985.1, read as the reverse complement.
GACGATCACAACAAGCCGACGTGATCTCCAAGCTGCCGCCGACGATCAAAAAACAAGCCGACGTGACGTCACAGCCCCTGCCGACGCACATCAAGTCGACTTCACGCCCTCACTCGTCAGACTTGAGCAACATCGTACATCACAATATAAACCCTGCAGTCATCGCAGCGAGGACAGCATCATCAGTACGCACAGCGGGACACAACAGCATCACAACGCAGCACAGCAGCACAGCAATCCAACGCAGCACGACAAAACTCAACGCAGCACAGCAACCAACGCAGCACAGCAACCAACGCAGCACAGCAACCAACGCAGCACAGAGCAACCAACGCAGCACAGCAACCAACGCAGCACAGCAACACAACGCAGCAACGCCGACCGATGTTCCGGCACAGCCGCTCGCCCAGCGCCAGCTCAGCCGCCAGAACAGCCGCCAGCTTCCGATGCAACGCCAACCAACGCTACGTCACAACTTATACGACTTCCAGTCTCGAAGGGGAGTCATGTAGCGGTTACCACAGTGACTAACTAGATGGCGCTAATTGTATCTTCGCCGCTGATGATTGTGGTTGCTATGACTACTTGTGATGTTGATTTCAAGGTATTGAAAATAAAAAGGCGAAATAATTCTAGAGAAACATGTTTTAATTAATCAGGCTAATATATATTATAGCTTATATTATAGGTTATGGGCCTCTGATTATACGCAAGAAAAAGAGAAAATGAGCCATCACGTCCACATAGAGCCATTAAAAAGAGAAAATTATGATACATGGAGAATCCATGCAAAAGCTCTTTTGTTAAAACTTGGCCTGTGGAACTATGTTTCTAATAAAATTAAGAAGCCAACAAGCGAAAGTGATGAACTGAGTAATTATATAGAAAAAGATGGGTTAGCATTAGCCGAGTTATTTCTCATAATATCGCCAAGCGAATTAAAGCAAGTAAAAAATTGTAAAACCAGTAAAGAAATCTGGGATACGCTTGAAAATATATATTACAGTAAAGGTCCAGCTAGAAAAGCAACTTTGTTAAAAGAGTTGATACTTAGAAAAATGAAGGAAAATGACAACATAGTTGATCATTTGAACAAATTTATGGATAGTGTTGATAAACTAGCAGACATGGACATAGCCATTAATAAAGATTTATTAAGCATTATGTTGCTATATAGTTTACCCCAATCTTTCGAAAATTTCCGGATAGCCATAGAATCAAGAGATGATCTACCAGATCCAGATAATCTGAAAATAAAGATCATTGAAGAAGCAGAAGCTCGTAAAAATATGAATGGTACAAATGATGGGAATTTAGAACAAGAAGCACTATACGGCAAACAACAAAGTCAAAACAAAAAATATAATATAAAATGTTACAAATGTAAGAAAAAAGGGCATAAATCAAATGAATGCTGGTCGAATGTAAATCAAACAAATAAGCGTAATGCGAATTATTGTTTAGAAGCGTGCCTAAACGCGAATGATAATAAAGAAAAAGTCATAAAATGGTGTCTTGATAGTGGCTGCACGTCACATATGACTCATGAATTGGAAAGATTCCATAATATAGAAAAAGATGACTATAAAAATATAAAGTTAGCTTCGGAGAACTGTACAGCACAAGTTGAAGGCCGTGGTTCAGTGAAACTTAATATTAAAAATAAACCTGATCTAAAATTAACTGAAGCCTTGTATGTACCGTCACTGACTACGAACCTAATGTCAGTAGGAAAAATGACAGATAAAGGTGCAACAGTTTTATTTAAGCAAAGAAAAGCAACCGTAATGCGAAATGGTGAAATACTGTTAAAAGCAGAAAGAAATGAAGATGGTTTATACTATGTTAAAGAAAATTTAGAAGAAAAAACCTACTATTGTGAAGCGAACCAAATGCAACTATGGCATTGAAAGCTAGCACATCTTAATGAAGGGCAAATGCGAATAGCTCTTGACAAGAAAATTATGGAAGGCTTAGAATTTGATAAATGTGACACAGTTAAAGATTGTGAAGTCTGTGCTAAGGGTAAGGCAACAAAACTGCCGTTTAATACACATAAAAATGAGCAACGGACAACTCAGAGATTAGAAATTGTGCATACTGATGTATGTGGTCCCATGAGACAGCAATCAAAGGGGGGTTCAGAATACTTCATCACATTCACAGATGATTATTCAAGATATACACGAGTATATACAATGAAAACTAAAAATAAAGCCCTATCAAAATTTAAGGAATTTAAAAATGAGGCTGAACGATTTACTAAAAATAAAATAGTATATTTGCAAAGTGACAATGGGACAGAGTATATAAATAATAAATTTGATGAATATTTAAAAGAAAATGGCATCAAGAGAAGACTTTCTGCGCCATACACACCGGAGCGAAATGGCTTAGCAGAAATAAAAAATAGGACATTGCTTGATAAAGCTAGATGTATGCTGATAGACGCTAATATGAAAGAAGATTTTTGGGCTGAAGCAATTAATACAGCTAAATACTTGGCAAACCGCAATCCTTGCAGTAGTATTGATAATGCGACTCCATTTCAAAAATGGGTAAAGAGAGTTCCGTCTGTGAGACATTTTCACATATTTGGGACTAAAGCGTTTGTACTGAATAAAGGAAAGAAAAATGGAAAATTTGAAGCCAGAGCGACAGCTGGAGTTTTTGTAGGATATTCGGAAAATCATAAGGCGTACCGGATATTTAACCCGAAAACAGACAACGTAATAATCAGTAGAGATGTCAAAGTATTAGATAAAATGTTTTATGAAAACGAAACGAAAGAAGAACAAAAACAAAAGGAAGTTGATAGCAATGAAATAGAAATTATACTTTTTCCTGAAAAACAAAATATAGAAGACAACAAAGAGTTGATAGAGAGTGAAGTTAATGAATCAGAACATGAATTGAACAACGATGAAATATTCTTAGATGCAACTACAGAAATAGATGAAATCTGTACAGATAATGAAGTAAAAGCGACTACTTCCAGTAATAAGAGACAGAGAAAACCACCAGCATGGCACGAAGACTATGAGATGGATGCTGAACAATCATTCCTCTGTGAAATAGATGAGAACAGTGATGAATGGGAAGATGCAATAATAAGTGAGATTGAATCTCGTCTTAAAAATAATACGTGGAAAGTTGTACACAAGAATGAAAGCAAAAATTTGATAGACAGTAAAATGATTTTGAAAAATAAGTATAATGCATTAGGAGAAATAGATCGAAGAAAGGCGCGACTTTTGGCACGTGGTTTTAATCAAAAAGAAGGTATTGATTACACAGAAACATTTGCACCCGTTGCAAAAATGAGTACTATTAGACTACTCATTGCACATGCGATTGAAAATGGCATGAAGTTATCCCAACTAGATGTGTGTACTGCATTTTTAAACGGCGATTTAGATGAACAAATTTATATGAAGATGCCGAAAAATCTCAATAAATATTTGAAAATGATAATGATACACGGAAAAGATAAGGAGTTAAGAAGAAAAGCAAAAGAAATACTATCAGATGTAAATAGATATTAAAATAATGGGATATGTCAATTAAATAAAGCTATTTATGGATTGAAACAAGCAGGACGACAATGGTTCTTGAAGTTACATAATAAATTGTTGGAAATTGGATTTAAGAATTCCACAGCAGATCCTTGTTTATATATTTTAGAAAAAGAAGGGGAAAAGCTATTTGCAAACATTTATGTGGATGACTTAATACTGGCATATAAATCAGGAAATCTATTGAAAGAAGTTAAAATGAAATTGCAAAAAGCTTTTGAATTAAGAGATATGGGTTTACTCCACCATTGCCTTGGCATACAATTCACCCATGTAGGGGGAGAAATGAGGTTGTCACAGGTGAGCTACATCGAAAAGTTGATAGAAAAATTTAACATGGGCGATTGTAAGCCAGTTTCAACGCCGATGGAAACAAGTTTAAAATTAGAGAGATTACAAAAAGAAGAAGAAATGAAAAACATACCATATCAGGCGTTGATTGGTTCTTTGATGTATCTGGCTATAGCCACACGACCAGATATTATGTTTGCTGTAAGTTATTTGAGGCAGAATAATACCTGTTATGGCAAAACACATTGGCAAGCTGCTTATTTTCCTTATTACAACACGCACTTAACTTATTTTAAGGGTGTCCGCTCCGGAAGTGAATTGAATTGTATGTAAAAACCGAAACATATTGATTAAAAATACATTCAATTTGCATTTCGTTTTCTTTTCTTGTTTTCACTTGTAGTAAAAAATTGTGATAGTTTAAAATCATGTAAGTGCGTGTTTGACACTATCGACACTTATTTGCCATACTCCCAACTACTAATAAGCATTAGCAGTTTTCCCACAAAATATAATAAAAATTATATGATGGCAATAAGGGTTGTTATATACAGTCTATTTGACGAGGCAAAGTAAAACATGTAAACAAATATGGCGTCAGATCACATGATTTTAATTGTCATTGGACATATAGTGATGGAAACATTGACAGACTAGTTGTGACTGAATGATTGAATGAATACATTCTGAAATCGATTACCACATACAGTCGTTTCTACGGACTGATGCTGAAATCTATAGAGCGTACTTTGACTTGACTCAGACTTTACTTAGAGTTAAAACGAGACTGACTTAAGTGAGTAACATAAATGTATCTCGTTTTAACCATGTCTTAAGTCTAAGCAAAGTCAAAGTTCTCTCTCAAGATCTCACACTACATGATAAGAGCAGATTTAGTCGATGGTAAATCGATTTTCTTAAATAAGCCCGGGGTATGAAAATTCATGGGGAGTTAATTAAAACTTTCTCCGTTACGTTATGTACATATTTCCATGGTAACACTTGATTATGTTTCCATGACTATGTAATGTATTTTGATGAATATAAATTATATAATTAATATAAATAAATGCAATATTAAGCATGCTTTCAGTAATATAAAAAATTCGTTCATTTACCGTCATTTATTTTATAATCGTTCGTAAAGAGTAAACTCCAGTCGTAAATCGGAGCTGACACACACAATTTTTTTAATAAGTAGGTACTTGATCACTGATCACTACAGCTCATTAACGTCCCACAGCTGGGCACAGGCCTCCACTCTCATAGGAGAGAGGGAATTAGAACTTAGACCCACTACGCTGCTCCAATGCGGGCTGGCGGGCTTTAACGACTATTATCAAGTTACTAATAAGATGTTAGTTTTAATTATAAGGTTAAAATTATAATATCGTCTAATCGTAATATAAAGGTTTAATTATAATATCGTCTTCAACGTCACAAGGTAATTTCTTAATCATAGAATGTGGTAATCGATTTTCGATTTTTACAATCGACTAAACCCGCTCTTATCATTCAGTCCATGGTTCACTTTTCATGTCACATCTCTATGGAATCATTCTATTTCAATAAATGTCAAACACCCATTAGATCATTAGTCTTTGTTTTTATTTTGGGATTCTTGCTAGATAATTGAATTATTAGCTTCTTAATGCTTGAATTAAATTACTTTTGAGTATATTATGAACTTTAAATGTTTTACTTCTGGAAATAAGGCGTTTGTAGTACGCCAGTGAAAATAGAAGTACAACAGTGAAAATATTGATAGCAAAGTTGAAATGTCGTGACTGGTATGTTTTATTTACATTTTTTACGCTGCCCCTTCAAATGGACTGTAGATAAGTTATACTATCGCTTTCGCATACTGTGTACGGTGACGAACGGTCTATATATCTTTCTCTGTCTTCAGCCTCAGAGTAAGTAATGTGAATGAACAAATAAGCCAGACTCACAGATTGTCTAGGAATAGCCCAAGAAATTATAGTTCAACTGCAGAGCTTGATTTTCAAGTTTACTCCGTGGACGCGGCTTTATAGTCCACCACTCAAAGCTCGATCTTCAGTGAAGTGCCGAAATTCAGTGAAGGTTTGCTATACAATGCCCCAGGCCCTGCAAATCGTTTTATGCCGAACGCCGTTGTGAAACGACGTCCATATAGGCGCACAACGAGCTCGTTTAAAGACAACTGTTTTAAAATTGTATATTTCTTTACTGATGCTAATTGGTACATATTTTAGCACATTCATAATTAGGTAATTATTTATACAACCCTTACTGGATTAAAAGCCTTTTAGGAATTCTATAAATAGCATGTTAATAATAACTGTAGAGCTCATAAAATAATTAAATAAGTTGTGATGCGCGTCTTAGCAGTTTTCTTTTTCCGTCAGTATTTTAAATTTCTACGAGTATTTTATATATTTTAATTGAATTGGAAACTAACAAATTTGATATAAAAATTAAAAATTCGGATGAGCTATAAAATAATCGGGTCTGCAATGCCACACATTGGACCATTTGGCAGTGACACTGCAAGTCGGTACTGCAGATCGGGCATAGAGTGGCGGGTTTTATAAGGCTCAGAAGGGAGCCATACGGACCCAGAGCCGTAAAGCCAGATAATACAAAATAAATAAATTGGGACCATGGACTATTCGGCATATCACAAACATGGGTGTTTCAAGTTTAAACCGCACCGCAAAATTGCAAAAACCGTTAGATTGTAATCTAACTAGCGAAATTCTAACCTGCCGACAGATTACAATTTAACGTATTATTTTTCGGTAGATTTTAATCTGTTAGGTAGGTATATTAACCCGATAAAACCTAATGTCGAACCCTAACCTAAGCTACAAAAAAGAGACAAGAAAACGTAAATACAATGAAAATTTCAAAAATTGACACTCAGAACATGAATGGTTTACAATCTGTCGACAGTTTACAATTTTGCTAGTTAGATTACAATCTAACGGTTTTTGCAATCTTACGGTGACACATACATAGAGTTAAGTTTCATATCGTAGACAGAGAAAGAGATAAATACAGCGAATTTAGTATGCGATAGCGATAGTCAGATTATTGAAGTGTAAAACTTCTGTAGGCGCGTTGAGAACTTTTTGGTAGGGGGTAAAAATGTTGATTCGCGTGACCGTAACCGACATGCTCGCGAACATATAAATATACTATATTCAAAATTAAACTTACTTACCTATCTACTTATGCATAGCCATGGTGTAGCTAAATTATCAATAGAATGGCTTAAATTAAATAATATTTTGAAACCATTCCAATCTATCAAACAATATTGTTAACTCTCACGGGAGTATTCTAGATGTAGTACTTGTCCAAGAGAGAGTAGAAACGATAGTCTCTGACACGGAGTGAATGGTTCCACCTGATTTATACCACCCTCCTCTTAACATCAAAATCGATATCCGTGCAGCTGAACAGTCTGAACGATTGGAGCCTAGCAATATATGCTCCTCCAGAGACTGGAATTTCCGAAAATGTGACCACGAACAACTCAATTCACTAATGTCATCGGTGTCCTGGGATGGCCTATTGGCTGCAACCGATGTACAGTCAGCGACGACTTGTTTCTATAGAATCATGTATGATGTTGACTGTTGACTCGTGTATGCGTAAAAAGAGTTTACAAGCGATATTATACGCGATACAGAACTGAAATTGAAATTGCACACTAAATGGATTAAAACCAACAGTGTTGAGACCTACACCAGATTTTCAGAAATAAGGTCTTATTTGAAGGCTCGTATTTCAGAAACATATGACGATTATATTAGGCGTGCTGAAAAAAATATTAAAATCAATCCTTTGGGTTTCTGGGACTACATTAGTAGCTTGCGGTCTAAAGGAGGATTTGAGCCCAACGTCACGTATAATGGTAGTACGCACACAGCAGTAGAAGCGGCCGAAGTCTTTGCAAATTTCTTTGCAGACGTGTTCCTACCGGAGGTGCCAAAGTTAAGTGTAGATGACGCATGTCGACATGATGATAATTTAAATGGTTCTGTCGTCTACATTTCAAATTTTTCGGTTACTGACATAGAATATGGTATTGATAAACTCAAGTCAAATTGCTCAACTGGGCCGGATAACTTTCCAGCAAGTGTTTTGAAAATGTGTAAAAATTATCTTGTCCTTCCTCTTTGTCATTTATTTAATTTGATTTTAAAGGCAGGACAATAGCCTTCCGAATGGAAGCTGACCCGAGTTACACCGATACCTAAAAAAATCAGGTATCTCCGTGACCGTCAGCAGTTCGTTCGGTATGGCATTTATGAGTCAAAACCATATGATACGCGATCCGGTGTAAGTCAGGGCTCCATTTTAGGACTTCTATTCTTCCTAATAATGATTAACAATCTTCCCCAATGTATAAAATATGCCAAATGTCTATTATACGCCGATGATCTCAAAGTTATGTTCGAAATTAGTTATATCGAAGACTGCCTCAAATTACAACATGATCTGACAGCTGTATGGAACTGGAGTAAAATAAACAAAATGGAGTTCAGCCGTGACAAATGTTCAGTGATGACTTTTGGCAGAGCTCGGTATCCATACATTTACGAATATAAAATGGATGGCATTCCCGTCCCCAGAGTAAAACAGGTAAAAGACCTAGGCGTAGTTTTTGACACCAAATTAACCTTCCGAGACCATATTAACACAATTGCAGAAGACTCATTCCAAAGATTAGGATTTGTTCTACGCAACTCTTGGGAGTTCCATAGTCCTTTAGTAATACGGCTACTATACTACGCTCTTGTCCGAAGCAAACTGGAAACAACGCCTGCGTCTGGCACCCGTATGAGAAAAAGTATGGACTCATATTAGAAAAAGTGCAAAAGGCCTTCCTGAGATACCTAATTTGAATAAATAAATATTGATTGATTGATTAAATCTTTCGTGAAAAACACCGCAAGAGATACAGCTTTAGGTTTTTATGGAGTTGTGAGTCGGGCCGACACAACTACCAACAGTCCCGACCAGCGAACTTGCAGCCAGAGACAAGTAACATATAGCTTGCAGCTCTACCGATCGGCCCTACCGATGGTATCGTCAATAGAGGCTTCAATTCTATGAATTTTTCTCTGATTTGGTTTGCAGCTAATTTCACTTATGTCGCCATTGAAAATCGTAACCTTTAATGTTTCGCTAACTTCACATTATTGTTTGATCATCGCTCATCAATCAAGCGGTTTCTATTAATTCGTTATTTTTACATTATTTTTCAATGTTGTGCTAATTAGTTTTGTAAATAAGCTGTTTAAAACCAGTAAAAGTTCATCCACTGTGCTAAATAACATTTTAACAATCGACTATGTTTGCTAACGTGCATATGCTTTGTTGTGAGAACCACCTTTATCTGCTGTCACTCTAAACTGTAGCAAGTAAATTTTTCTATAATGAAACATAAGTTTTTTCACTGTTTAATATGTTAGTTAGTATTAAGTAGTGTGCAGTGAGAATATAACAAAGGTTTTGATGTGCCGTAATGAGAGTGGTGTTCCAATTCGGTGTACCTTTGAGGAGAATGTACGGTGGCGTTTAGAAAACGACATAAGAGTGATCCAGGGTTCAGTATGGAGGCAGTAAAGGATGAAGAGCGCATGCGGCGCCTTCACGCGCTGGAAGAGAAGCTGTGTGATCCTCGGTCCACTGGCAACGTGGACTGTTTACTCGACACCGTTACGGCGCTGATCTCTGACTGCGATCACCCGGCCATCCGACGAATGAAAAACGTCGAGGCCTACACCAGTAGATGTGAGCGATCCCTAAGCTACAATCCTAATTTGTACTAATAATATCCTATTAATCATTCACTTCGAATTAATAAATACAAGTCAGTCCTAAAAACTGATTCTATGAATTACTTAATTGGCAAATATCACAGTATTTATGAAGTAGCTATCAAATAGATAGTTATTATCTTTCGTTAGAGAAGCATTCTATATAAAAACAATAATTATATTTATTTACAACAGTTTGATGTCAGAGCTATCAATATTACATACCTATTCAATTAAAATTTGTGTGACCTGATAAGTAATATACTTATCATCAAAACAAACTGTAGTGTAAGATAAACTACTGTAACATCTAATCATAATGGTACATTATGTTTAGATGTTCCAGTAGTTTATATTATTTTGTTTATGTACAACAGTTTCTCCAATACTTAATTGAAGAAACTGTTGTCCATATAATTTTTTGTAACTTTAGATAATTATTTCTTATAATTACTAATAATTTTATTGCAAACATGCACAAATGTTAATTTATATTGTTTCAGATGAAGTGTTTGCGTCTGAAGTTGTTGATTTGCGTATGAAAGCAGCTGATTTTGACCTGATAAAAGTTATTGGTCGGGGGGCCTTTGGTGAAGTCCAACTAGTCAGATATAAATCTACTTGTCAGGTATTTGCTATGAAACTTCTCAGTAAAGTAGAAATGATAAAAAGATCTGACTCTACATTTTTTTGGGAAGAGAGACATATTATGGCACATGCTAACTCTGAATGGATACTCAAACTCCACTTTGCATTTCAAGATCAAAAATATCTTTATATGGTGATGGATTATATGCCTGGTGGTGATCTAGTTAATCTTATGTCTAATTATGATATACCTGAAAAATGGGCAAAGTTTTATACAATGGAAATTGTTCTTGCACTAGATGTTATCCATGGAATGGGTTTTGTTCATAGAGATGTGAAGCCTGACAATATGTTAATTGACAAATATGGCCATTTGAAATTAGCAGATTTTGGCACGTGTATGAGAATGGGTCCTGATGGTCTTGTGCGCGCTAGCAATGCTGTAGGTACTCCAGATTACATTTCTCCTGAGGTGTTACAGTCACAAAATGGAGAAGGTGTCTATGGTAGAGAATGTGATTGGTGGGCTGTTGGAATATTTTTATATGAAATGTTAATAGGTGATCCACCATTTTATGCAGATAGCTTGGTAGGAACTTATGGTAAGATTATGGATCATAGAAACTCATTGCAATTTCCTGATGATGTGGAAATTTCAAAGGAAGCAAAATCACTAATAAGAGGTTTGCTAACAGATAGAGTAAAACGACTTGGAAAAAATAGTGTGGATGAAATTAAACAGCATCCCTTCTTTATCAATGACCAATGGAGTTTTGATAATCTAAGAGATTCAGTGCCCCCAGTTGTACCCGAATTATCAAGTGATGATGACACTAGGAACTTTGATGATAATATTGAAAAATCTGATGCTTTAGATGAAGCCTTTCCTGATCCCAAAGCTTTTGTTGGTAACCATTTACCATTTGTGGGATTTACATACAATGGTGATTATCAACTTTGTGGAGGTAGAACAAAGCCATCGGATGTTGTAGATACTATATCTAACAACCATATTAATAATATGGGCTCTGAAGCAATATTGCAATTAGAAAAATTATTGGAACGAGAAAGAGATGCAAGACGCAAATTTGAAGACAGGGAAGTCATTCTTTGCACTCAATTAGAAGAACTATCTCAAAGAGAAAGTAGAAGTAAAAAAATTATTGCTGATACAGATAAAGAGCTAGCCCTTCTAAAACACGATCTTAGAGAAATACAACGTAAGGCAGAATTAGAGGCAGAAGCTAGAAGGAAAGTGGAAGCCAACTATAGTGATGTGAAACGTCGCTTTGAGGAAGAGCAGAGTAAAAGAGTAAAGGAAATGAATAATTTGCAAATTTATAACGAAAAGATAAATGCTTTAGAAAAGCAGTTGACAGATATGCGTGAGAAACTCAAACAAGAATCTGAGGCAGCCGCTAAATCCAGAAAACAGGCAGCTGAACTTAGTGCTGCCCAAGCCGCGGCTGCTGCAGTGAGTGACGGCACAGTCTCGAGCTTGCGTGCGCAAAGAGATGCTCTTGAAAGAGAATGTGGTGCCTTATCTGAGGAGCTTGGAACAGCAAAGGCCGCTAAACAAAGAGCCGAGGCATCAGTAGCTGAAGCAAATAATCGGTTAAATGCTGCTCATGCTGAGCTAGAACGATCATCAACAAGATTAGGACAAATAATGACAGATAACCGGCAGCTATCAGAAAGAGTTTCTTCTTTGGAAAAAGAATGCACTTCGATGGCTCATGATCTGAGAGCTTCTCAACATTTGTATCAGCAAGAAGTAAGGGCACATCAGGAGACACAACGTTCACAGATGCTGTCAAAACAGGAAGCAAACTTAGAAGTTGTCAAAGGTGAGCCTCTTTTATTTGAACATATTAACTATTGTATACTCAATCTGTAATATCTGTAACTACTAACTTGCTAGATATTAGGAAATGTATGTTATTAATTTTTTACTATGCTAAGTGGTTCCTACTTTTGACCTGTTCCTATATCATGTTTAATATTTTGCATGCCTCAGGAACATTGGAAAAAATCTTAACAGGTTTGTCCATTATGCTAATAATATTGTATTTAGTTTATGGGTTTTTCAATTTCGCTAGGATCCTATTCTATTTTAGTAGTCTTAGATTGAAAGTTAAAATAAAATAAAGTACAATTTAATAAAAGATTTGTGGAATTTGAGCGTTTATCATCAACATAATATTCTACAGCTTTACAAGGCAAATTAAATGAGGAGAAACAAGCCAGACAGCGAGCAGAGTCATCATCTCAGGAAAAAGATCGCCAGATGTCAATGCTGAGTGTTGACTACCGACAAATGCAACAGAGGTTACAGAAATTGGAAGGAGAACATCGGCAGGAGAGTGAAAAGGTAAGGTTAAAGGTTAATAAATTTTCACTATTATATTAGTTGTCTAATAGTTGGAAAGAATTTTGTTGTTTGTGATATTTTGTGCTTAGATGCAGTAGAGATGTTTAATGTGTAAGAATAAACTCACTTGTTACTTAATAATTATCAGTTTATTATCTTGCAAAGTTGCCAAACCATAACTGTATGAATCTCAACTCAATTTCTTTAACAGAGAATAACATTAAGTAATATCTAACTATAATGGGTAATATACAATATGCATATCCCATTTGCCTAATATTCTAAAGTTATGGGCTCTGGCTTGAAATCAATGTACATACTTATGAATTGAAATTTAATTTGCATGTACTTACTTAGTTGAAATTTTAAACAAAATTCTTTGTGACCCTCCATTTTCTGTTGTTATTACAACTAGATTAAATAAAGTTCAGAACTTGCTAGGATATCAAAAACAGTGGTTTTTCAAAATATAGTAACAAGGTACGTTCTAAATGACAGGTGAATTAAATAGTTGAAGAAGGCAATACAATTTTCATTCAATTTAAAATTAAGCTTTGTCGCTTTCAGTAGGAATTTCATAGTTTTCTTATTCGGTTGATATATTCAATAAAGAATAAATTCTCCCATGTGAAACGAAACACCTTTAAAGGAGAAAATCATAATGAAATTTGTCTCAGTATATGCTTGTCGTAGAAGCAACGTGATGTCCGCTGGAGCCAGAAAGTTCTTGAATGGAGACAGCATACAAGTACACGATAGACCGACGATATAAGGAGAGTGGTGGATACTGGCTAGATTGGCCGTCTTTAGGAAATACATAATATATTCAGCAGTGGACGTTTGCAGGATCAAAATATGATGATGCTGATTATGATGATATTATGTACAATATTAAATGTAGAGAGTAACCACTTAGGATTAATTGGTAGAATGTATAAGGCTTTCAAACCGTAACCGTGGCAACTTTATGTCACATGCATTCTCATGAATAAATAATTATTTACTGGGTGATGCTCACAACTTCATCCGCTTGGATTAAGGGTTTTTGATTCCCGCGGAAACTTTAATTTTCCTTCCCCGGGATACATTTTTTTTATCCACTACAAGTTAGTTGGCTGCGATCTCACCTGATGGTAAGTGACGATGCAGTCTAAGATGGTAGTGGGCTAACTTGTTAGGGGCATGGCAGTTAAGTTTAACCCATACCCCTTATTCGGTTTCTACACAGCATCGTACCGGAACGCTAAATCGCTTAGCGGCACGTCTTTGCCGGTAGGGTAACTAGCCGAAGCCCCCCAGGAAAAATTCAGAAATTATAAATTCCCAAATAGACCCTGCGAGGGAACGAACCCGGAACCTCCGCACCCCAATATCCTCCATGCAAAATTTCATCAAAATCGGTTCACAAACACAACATACAGATGGGCCGTGATGGCACACTTTCGCATTTATAATATTAGTATGGATTTATTATTTCACATGAAAGCGTAGCAGACAGACAGACACACTTTCGCATTTATTTTATTTTATTTAATGGTTTGCCAACACGTAATACACAAAAACAATATAAAAATAACAAAACATATATAAAACATTTAAGAGTGTACACCCAATTACTGGCAAGCCGGCATGCATTTAGCTGATCTCGCAAATGCGGGGCTACCAGTTAACAAAAACGGTAAACTTAACAAACACAAACAAAATATAATATTAGTATGCATACTAATATTATAAATGCGAAAGTAAAGAATACTATGATAATAGTATTAGTAACTAGCTGATGCCCGCGACTTCGTCCGCGTGGATTAATGTTTTTTTTAGGTTTCTTCCGGGATAAAAAGTATCCTATGTCAGTCTCCTGGTTCTAAGCTACCTCCCCTCCAATTTTCAGCCAAATCGGTTCAGCCGTTCTTGAGTTATAAATAGTGTAACTTTCTTTTACATATATAGATATTATAATTGCGGAATAATAATATTTCAGAGCATAGATATTGAGATCAGATTTTGTTGGCAGGTGGTGGGTTTGCAAGCGGCACTGGAGCAGGAGCGCGCGGCGCGGCTCGCGGCGAGCGCGGAGACCGCGGCCGCGGAGGCGGCGAGCCGCGCGGCGCACGCGGAGCGCGAGTCCCGCTCCCGGGACCTCATGTCCGTGCGTGCGGCGCTGCACGACGCTTCCGAGAAACTCGCCGCGGCCGCCGCCGAGCGCGACATGCACTACGCTAGGGTAAGTCACACATTGCACCTGTCATCGGCTCGGATATAGTACATTACTGCAGCGGCCAGCAAAACGGGCATTGAAGGCCGCGGCACACATACGTGAGTCCATCAATGCCTAGTTGTGGCCGAGGCTTGTATAGTACTTTTCTCAAATAATGCGCGGAAATTAAGTAATACCTAGTTATTAGTACCTAGACAGAACGTTTTATTTAAAAATGTTTTTCTTTCGATTTTGGCGGTAACAAGTTTTTTATTAAGACTTGCCGCCTCTTCAATTTCGGATGGCGCTAAAGTAAGTTCATCACACTCATTGTCTCCACTTGAACTCATTTTGTCAAATACATTTCAAAATCAATGACGAACAGCGAAACCTCTGATAAGTTACCTCCTCGGTTGCCATGTTTCGGAGTAAAACATCGTTCCATTTTTAAATTACACGACAGATATGAATTTACTATGTAATTTATTTGGCCGCTAAACCAAGACAGATATGGATTTTCATACAACTTTTGCCGGCCGCTGCTTGCATGTATTTGGCCAGTACGGCCATTTCGATTTATCTCGGAAGTACGACACTGGCACTGGCCGCTTCTTTATCATGACACTAGCAGACTTGCCGGCGTCTTCGTCCGCGTGAAATAAGTTTTTAAATTCCCACGGGAAGTCCCTATCTTTTGGGATAATATATAGCCTATGACACTCACAAATAATGTGTCTTTCTATTGGTACCGGAATTTTCAAAATCGGTTCAATAGATCCAGAGATTACCCCCTGCAACGTCACAAACTCACTAGCTTTACCTCTTTATAATATTAGTATAGATAAGTGCAGCACTCAAATTTTAGTTTAGTTGAATGTCTATTCTTTTCTAATGCATTGTACATAAAGGTTATTGCTATCTACTTATAAAATATTGCTCAAATCTATACATATTCAGAAACAAACTGACTGATTGTTTGTTATATCTATGTAGTAACATACAACTTAAACAGCTGGTTCTATTTAAAGTTCTACTTGAGATTTTTCATGTAGACCCACTAAGAAAAGACTTAAAAACATAATTTCTTTCATTCGTTTTTAAATGTGACTCGCTTTATCCTCTGACTTCGATCACGTGGGTTTGGCGATCTGGATTTTGAAATGATAGCAACATCATGGTTAAAATTAAACAATGAGTCAACATCGATATCACATCATCAACCTTTAACTACTTGTACTCAACATTATCATTATTTTTATTATGATATTGTACGTTATAACGGGGATTTATTATGAACTCATGAGAAATGCGTGTCTGTCAATACTTTATTTATAATAAAATATTAGGAAAGATTTTTTTGATTTTCACAATATATTTTGATTAGATGATGCCCCCGACTTCGTCCGCTCGGATTAAGTTTTTTAGTCCTGCGGGAACTCCTTAATTTTCCAGAATAAATGGTATATGTGTCCTGTCTCTGGGATGCAACAAATTGGTTGAAAAGATGGGCCCTTAAAGCATAGCAGGCAGACATACAGACTGGATAGACAGACAGATTGACACAACTAGTATGGATGTATATTTTATTCTCTCATCCAATCACTCTTTTTACTTAACTGCTATTATTCTAGCCTTATTAGGAAAATCTAAAACTGCATCATGTGCTTCCAAGTGGGATCGCAAAACAGCGGAATAGGTAGCTATATATAGGTAGGTAACTAGGTAACCGCGACTTCGTTCGCGTACAATTTCTGATTACCAATGAGATTAAGAAATTATCCCGCTGCAAATAGCAAAATCTTTATAGGGGTTTATATAACTTATGCAAGATTTTATTATTAAAAACGAATAACCTAAACGCTGATTTTCATGTCTTCATCACTTCAAAATCATAGAACTTTTATGTGAACTTCCAACCTATATTTCACCCCCTTGAGGTGGATTTTCGTTAAACTGCATAAACAGATTATTGTTATTTAAAAATATTAACTTTAGTCACTAACTTCAAAAATATAGTTAATTAATTTCATACAAACTTCCAATCCCCATTTTACCCCCTTAGGGGTGAATTTTCTCAAAACCGTTTCTTAGCTGATGTCTACACTATAGAAGGAATTTACCTTCGAAATTTGAAGTTAGTATGCTTTATACTTGCGTTCCTGAGATATCGTGATTAGTCAGTCAGTGAGTGAATTCCCTATTTTTATTGTCTTATCAAAAGTAGCTTTTGGATAATACAGGTTTCATAGGATCTTAAGAATGCATATATTTTATTATATAGCCACAATACTTTTACTGTTCTCTGAATTAACGATAGTCTCATCACGCCGAAATAGACTGTCCTTCGGCATTACGACATTATGACTCACAGTAGGTATACAGAAGACATAAGCGCACACAAGCTAACATTTGCCATATAAGATACACCTGCGCGTGCGACGTCTCCAAACAAATAAACACATGATTACGTATTTAGCGGTTTTTCTCCTATGACTCGTAGTTATTATTATTGACTTTTTGTACAAAAAATAATAATAGAATGGTTAGTAACGGTTCACGGAACACTGCTGACCTCAAGTTTGTCTTCTTTTTCAATACAATTTTCTAGCTTTTCTAGCAAAGTTTTTTTAATAGTATTTTAAAGAAAAAACATTTTGTTCATCATCTAACTGAACTATAAAAATGAGTAATCAGTAGTACCGATTTTGAGTTAGTTTTAGTAATATCTTTAAGTTTTATCTACATTATTATAGATATCAATTCCACTCTATAATAACAAAATTAAGGAAAAAGTAAATTCTCAGCGCTAATAAATAATTTATTAACCTTTAATTTATATGAAAAACTAGCTGATGCTCGCGACTTCGTCCGCGTGGAATAAGTTTTTTTGATTCCCATGGGAACTTTTTTATGTTCCGGGTTAAAAAGCCTATGTCACTCTCCAGGTCCTCAAACTAAACTAATGCAAAAAATCACGTTGATCCGTTGCTCTGTTCCAGTGTGATTGAAGGAAAAATCAACAAACCAATAAACCACAAACAGACACACTTTCGTATTTATAACATTTGTATGATAAGGCCCCAACTTCTAGGGAGCATTAATTATTATTACCTATATTTTACCCTTATTTACATATATTTTTTCCTCTCATCACACATTTCCCCGTTCTTAAATAATATTATCATGTATCTGTCTTAAAAGTTATACAGTATCTACCTAATGTACCGTACCTAAGTTCTAATCAATACGGGTGCCTATAATATTATATTCCTGCTAACGAATACAATGTATGCAAGTCATACGATACTATGAGACCTTTGTAATTTAACCTAAATAATATACAATTAAAGCTTTGTACATCCTATCACTACACGTACGAATATATAACGCCTTGATAATAATTGATTCCAATCATATTAATTTCTCTAGAGCTTTTCCTGGTATTTGGTATTACTTATTAATTTAAGGCATCATGATATAGAAATGAGACTTTAATATTTTATTTATATATTTATTTAGTTATATTATATTTAGAAATGTATCTTTAGAAAAGCTTAGAATCATATTTTTAGACGATAAAAATATCATATGGTGCTAACTTGTTTACTAAGAACGTAAGCTCCTAGAAAGAATATAGATTACATTCTTAGTATTGATAGGTGTTAACAAACCAGTTTTGTAATACAATAAGCATAATATGCTATTGACTGTATAGTGTTTAGACCTATTTGTGATGACAATAGCTCCGCCTCTTTAAAAAGCCGTATCTGCAAGAAATGAATACACTAACATTATAAAAACGAAGGTGTCTGTCCGTCTGTTTATCTGCCTGTAACATTTACACGGCCCATTCGCTTAACCGATTTTGATATTTTGTACAGAGATAACTTGCATCTCAAAACATGTCATACACAATATGTTTTTTTTTGATCCAGTGGGAACTATTTAATTTTTCGGGATAGAAGCAGTCTATGTCCGTCTTTGTACCAAATTTCGTTAAAATCAGCAAGAAAATAATGATTCGCTTTCATTTAAAAAAAAACCGACATCAAAATTATACCTATAAGTATCAACTTAAACTAAAAAGTAAAAAACATTATCAGGGTATATATTTAGATGTTAGATAATTTTCTCAAAAATCGCTAAATCAATTTCGATAAAATTTATGTGGGACCACCTCTGAAGCATGATCTACCGAACAAAAAAGAATCATCAAAATGGATTCGGCGGCGGATTTGGCGGAATAATCGCGTAACATACATATAAAAAAAACATACAGTCGAATAGAGCCTCCTCCTTTTTTGAAGTCGGTTAACAACACAAACTGCCAACTTTCGCATTTTTAATAGTAAATTTGTATGGATAAAAACGATACAAAGCGTTTAGTGAATATTTTTGGATGTACCACTATTTTCAGTAGCTTATTTTATGTTTAATATGATAAAAAATTCAATAGGGAAATATTGTAATAATAATGTTTCGTTCGTTTATGAGACAAACGTTTAGCTGCGGAGCAATACTATAAACAGTGAAGTTATGCGACTTTTATAAGAATTTATTAATGTGATTAAAGCGAATAAGTAGTATGTGAATGAAGGCGGGTTCATAAAACACTTGCATTATTGTACAGTCACATCTATGCAATGTCTTGCGCAGTTTTATTTCCTGCTCATCTGTAACTGCCTAGTTATGATTATATTATAGAGTCAATTATCTTCGTATTATTATTCTTATATTGGCTTTATTTATCATGTTAGTGATAATAACCGGGACTGACGGCTTAACGTGCTCTCCGAGGCACTGGGGTGAAACACCGCCAATTTCCTAACTCCGGGCTTGAATTGAGAATTTCTAGTCAGAAAATCCCAATACTTAATCATGGTCGGCCGCAGTTGATCATGCACTACGAACTAACACCAACGAGGCAGTTAATACATATCATTGTATTTTAATTACTATAAAATTAATTAAATGTTTACTATGGTATACAAAGATTAGGAAGAGAAAGATTAGGAGAGTCTTATAGCTTAACAAATGATTCATCCATTACGTGTTTGTAAGTATGTTCTTCTAAAAGACTACGAACTTAACTAATCTAAAACATGAAATAATTTAGATGCTTTGAACTTACTTGGTTACGCTTCGATAAAGCTATGTTTGCACACCAAGCGTTAAAGTAACGGTTTAATTTTCGGATCCGTTTTGTGATTAAGTATTTTTAATGTATTGTCTTATGAGGAATAAATATAAAATTTCGCGAAACAAACGTATGATCATTTAATATATTATAATAGATGAGTTACGACGATAATCACAGGGTAAAAAGGTAAAGTTTGTGAGGTTGTGAGGTTGTAGGGATCTGAGATCTCGGATCTACTGAATCGATTTTGAGAATTCTCGTACCAATGGAAAGCTATATATTTACCCGAAAAATTAGGGAGTTCCCGTAGGAATTTTAAAAAATATTTCACGCGGACGAAGTTGCGGGCATCTGCTAGTAACTTATGTTTATGTTATTTGTAGCTCTAGCTCAATTTAATAATAGCCATTAAATATCTTACATTTTAATGCTTATCGTGGTAAAATTTGTGTTAAAGTACAGTAAAGCAGGCAAATTATAAAATAAAAAATATAATTCGTCATCTATACGTAAATATGAATGGAGTAAAGTATGCGATTTTATTCATTTTGCATGTTTTGACTTGCAGACAGTCACGAATTACGCCACTGATCTACGATTTGTTATAAAGACGGATAATAAAAAAACTTTCATTCTTATAGTCTTTTGAAAAGTTCATTTGACAAATATTTAATTCGCAAATGTTTTCCTTTGCAAAATTGCTGATTGTTAAAGTATCATTTACAAATTTATTATTTCACCGAATAATATATTTGTCAAATTCGCGATTTTATAAAATGTCGGTACATTTTAGAAACACTTAGTTTCTGAAAATATTTTTTTTTAACTTAAGTTAGGTATGATAACCCGATAGCCGCAGGCCGCAGACCGGGCACTACCTAAATTTTTATGTCTAACCCTAACCTAACATAACATTTTGACAGATATAGTACATACCAAACGTTTTTATGATATGCGTTTTTTTAATCATTAATGTGAATAATACATGATTTGTTTTGACAAATAATGTTTTGTGAAATTAAAATTTGTAAGGAAAACAATTTGTCAAACAAATCTTTTATAGAACCTGTTGTGTAAAGAAAAATTTTTGATCCATAAATTTGCCAAACGTTGTTTGTGAAATTAAAATTTGCGATTTGTTTTTATTAAATGATCGGTCACCGAGTTTTAAACATACATTTTAGGCTTGGATGAAACAATTGGTCCAATATTTTAGGATAATTATATTGGCATTTGGCTCGAATCCGTAAGGCCACATAATTCGTGAATCATATACAACATTGTGTTTATTTTATGTTTAGTGAATTTCTAATTTTACCTTTAACCTTTCGATATGCCGACCTTATGTAAAGCTTTAGAAATGCAAAATATATGCAACGATTTTCTATTGACTTTGATTCGAACATAAAACATGCCATAATCTGCCCAAAACCGTTTGGTTTGTTACTAGTGGTTAGTATTGTTAAGTAGGGTTCCGTAATACTCATAGGGTGTCGAACTGTTTGTCAGGCGCTACCAGTTTAGCGCCATATGTAAGCCAGCTAGGTATTTCACAGCTAATTAGTGATACGTGTTGTTGTGACATCTTTCTTGTCATTTACTAAAATAATTTATATTGTGTGGTGGTACGGAACCCTTTATGCGCGAGTCTGACTCGCACTTCACCGCTCTTTTAAAAATAATATAAACGCCCAAATACCAATTTTCATGGATAGTACTTGAAATGTGATGTAATTTCCTATAAACTTTCATCCCTTATATAATTTCACCCCATTAAGGGTGAAATTCGTAAAAATCCTTTTTTAGATTGTGCCTAATACATAAAAAGAACATATACTGTCAAAAGTTCTGGGTTCAAATTTTTAACCCCAGCGGTTTAAGGTGTGGGTGGGTTGCGTTGATAAATGAGTCAGTTGGGCAGGACAAGTATTTTTATTGATCAAAACTGTTATTTCGGTTAAACAGAAACAGAAATTGTAATTTCTGTATAATTTCATATCCTGTTGAACAATATTCACCTTCACGTTGAAAGACCCAATTTCGTCAATTTTTGAATGAAAAATTAAAAAAAAAAATTGTACTCTGCTCATAATCCTCTTGAAAAAGATTACCCCACAAGCCTATGTAGTATGTAACGCCATAAAAAATATTTTACTTCGCAGTCTATGACAGCCCTCTTGAAATTAAGAATTTTATAACTTTTTAAGCAATATTAGGCTGAAGGCTCGGTTTAAATATTATGTTTATTACAAACTTCATAAAAATTTGCCCATTGTCCTTTGAAGTAATTATAATTGCTTTCATTGATTCAGAAGTTTTATGGCTCTGAAGGACGGACGGCCAGACGGACAAGTGCAAATTCACTCAAGTAGACTCCAGAGACCTCGCTTCGCTCGGTCAATTATACGTCTTTCTGTTTTGCAGAGTGAAGAGCTACGATCTCAGCTTGAGAATGAGCAGCACTATTGCGTCGTGTACCGCACTCAGGCGAGTGAGGCGCGCGCGCAGCTCGAGGAGAGCTCACGAGCCACGCGCGACCTGGAGCAAGAGCGCGCCAGTCTCATGCACCAACTGCAGCTGGCCATCGCGAGAGCCGACTCCGAGGCTATCGCGAGGTATGCACCCCTCATGCATGCTTATTGAACCCTGTGTATTGTGTATATTTTAAGTGCTTTGAACATGTTGCGTTGTGCGTTGCAGAAACGACGCACTTTGTGTTAAGCTGATCAGTAATTACGGGGAGAGCCTCGAGCGACGCATTTCCCGGTACCTAATTTCACACACACGTGAAAACATGGCGCACGTGAAAACGTGGCGCACATGAAAACTATTTTGTGTTCCTAGCGTGCTTATTGGTTTGCAATTAGCGTTAAGAAGTAAAAGTCATGATACGCCTCAAGTTGGCCCACATAATATACATTATTTTAAACTTTGTTACGTTCAGCGCGTGCTGATTGGTGTGCGATCAGCGTATACGTAACAAGCTTGCGTAAATAACAAAGTTTGTCGTGTCGTGTGATCGTGTATAACACGGGGGGACGTGTGCGAAGGTCGATAGCGGAGGAGACCGTCGGCGAGCTGGAGAAGGAGAAGACGATGAAGGAGCTGGAGATGCGCGACGCGCTGGCGCAGCACCGCAGCGAGCTGGCGGCGCGCGACGCGCTCGTGCAGGGGCTGCGCGACCGCGACCACGAGAACCGCGCCACCATCGATCTGCAGCGGAAGGTATGTGCACAACGCGGGGGCACGCGGGCGGAGCTCGACAGCGGGGGAGACGGTCGGCGAGCTGGAGAAGGAGAAGACGATGAAGGAGCTGGAGATGCGCGACGCGCTGGCGCAGCACCGCAGCGAGCTGGCGGCGCGCGACGCGCTCGTGCAGGGGCTGCGCGACCGCGACC
This sequence comes from Erebia palarica, assembly GCA_964035005.1. Taxonomy (NCBI): domain Eukaryota; kingdom Metazoa; phylum Arthropoda; class Insecta; order Lepidoptera; family Nymphalidae; genus Erebia; species Erebia palarica. The sequence goes on along the minus strand of OZ035985.1, from coordinate 32,502,899 downwards.
ACGAGAACCGCGCCACCATCGATCTGCAGCGGAAGGTATGTGCACAACGCGGGGGCACGCGGGCGGAGCTCGACAGCGGGGGAGACGGTCGGCGAGCTGGAGAAGGAGAAGACGATGAAGGAGCTGGAGATGCGCGACGCGCTGGCGCAGCACCGCAGCGAGCTGGCGGCGCGCGACGCGCTCGTGCAGGGGCTGCGCGACCGCGACCACGAGAACCGCGCCACCATCGATCTGCAGCGGAAGGTATGTGCACAACGCGGGGGCACGCGGGCGGAGCTCGACAGCGGGGGAGACGGTCGGCGAGCTGGAGAAGGAGAAGACGATGAAGGAGCTGGAGATGCGCGACGCGCTGGCGCAGCACCGCAGCGAGCTGGCGGCGCGCGACGCGCTCGTGCAGGGGCTGCGCGACCGCGACCACGAGAACCGCGCCATCATCGATCTGCAGCGGAAGGTATGTGCACAACGCGGGGGCACGCGGGCGGAGCTCGACAGCGGGGGAGACGGTCGGCGAGCTGGAGAAGGAGAAGACGATGAAGGAGCTGGAGATGCGCGACGCGCTGGCGCAGCACCGCAGCGAGCTGGCGGCGCGCGCGACCGTCTCCCCCGCTGGCGGAGCTCGACAGCGGGGGAGACGGTCGGCGAGCTGGAGAAGGAGAAGACGATGAAGGAGCTGGAGATGCGCGACGCGCTGGCGCAGCACCGCAGCGAGCTGGCGGCGCGCGACGCGCTCGTGCAGGTGCTCCGCGACCGCGACCACGAGAACCGCGCCATCATCGATCTGCAGCGGAAGGTATGTGCACAACGCGGGGGCACGCGGGCGGAGCTCGACAGCGGGGGAGACGGTCGGCGAGCTGGAGAAGGAGAAGACGATGAAGGAGCTGGAGATGCGCGACGCGCTGGCGCAGCACCGCAGCGAGCTGGCGGCGCGCGACGCGCTCGTGCAGGGGCTGCGCGACCGCGACCACGAGAACCGCGCCATCATCGATCTGCAGCGGAAGGTATGTGCACAACGCGGGGGCACGCGGGCGGAGCTCGACAGCGGGGGAGACGGTCGGCGAGCTGGAGAAGGAGAAGACGATGAAGGAGCTGGAGATGCGCGACGCGCTGGCGCAGCACCGCAGCGAGCTGGCGGCGCGCGACGCGCTCGTGCAGGGGCTGCGCGACCGCGACCACGAGAACCGCGCCATCATCGATCTGCAGCGGAAGGTATGTGCACAACGCGGGGGCACGCGGGCGGAGCTCGACAGCGGGGGAGACGGTCGGCGAGCTGGAGAAGGAGAAGACGATGAAGGAGCTGGAGATGCGCGACGCGCTGGCGCAGCACCGCAGCGAGCTGGCGGCGCGCGCGACCGTCTCCCCCGCTGGCGGAGCTCGACAGCGGGGGAGACGGTCGGCGAGCTGGAGAAGGAGAAGACGATGAAGGAGCTGGAGATGCGCGACGCGCTGGCGCAGCACCGCAGCGAGCTGGCGGCGCGCGACGCGCTCGTGCAGGGGCTGCGCGACCGCGACCACGAGAACCGCGCCATCATCGATCTGCAGCGGAAGGTATGTGCACAACGCGGGGGCACGCGGGCGGAGCTCGACAGCGGGGGAGACGGTCGGCGAGCTGGAGAAGGAGAAGACGATGAAGGAGCTGGAGATGCGCGACGCGCTGGCGCAGCACCGCAGCGAGCTGGCGGCGCGCGACGCGCTCGTGCAGGGGCTGCGCGACCGCGACCACGAGAACCGCGCCATCATCGATCTGCAGCGGAAGGTATGTGCACAACGCGGGGGCACGCGGGCGGAGCTCGACAGCGGGGGAGACGGTCGGCGAGCTGGAGAAGGAGAAGACGATGAAGGAGCTGGAGATGCGCGACGCGCTGGCGCAGCACCGCAGCGAGCTGGCGGCGCGCGACGCGCTCGTGCAGGGGCTGCGCGACCGCGACCACGAGAACCGCGCCATCATCGATCTGCAGCGGAAGGTATGTGCACAACGCGGGGGCACGCGGGCGGAGCTCGACAGCGGGGGAGACGGTCGGCGAGCTGGAGAAGGAGAAGACGATGAAGGAGCTGGAGATGCGCGACGCGCTGGCGCAGCACCGCAGCGAGCTGGCGGCGCGCGACGCGCTCGTGCAGGGGCTGCGCGACCGCGACCACGAGAACCGCGCCATCATCGATCTGCAGCGGAAGGTATGTGCACAACGCGGGGGCACGCGGGCGGAGTTCGACAGCGGGGGAGACGGTCGGCGAGCTGGAGAAGGAGAAGACGATGAAGGAGCTGGAGATGCGCGACGCGCTGGCGCAGCACCGCAGCGAGCTGGCGGCGCGCGCGACCGTCTCCCCCGCTGGCGGAGCTCGACAGCGGGGGAGACGGTCGGCGAGCTGGAGAAGGAGAAGACGATGTTTTGTCCCACGTTTTTACGCGCATTTGCAGTTTCGTAAAACGTTTATTATGCAATATGCGTTTTCATGTCTGCACGTCACGTTATTGTGGACGTCGACGTCTTCAATTTTACCCTTGACGTCAACGTCTATGGTAAACTTACATATCGTGGATGGAAATTTAAAAGCATATTCATATATTGTCATGCTTATTATAGCATATTCATTTACAAGAAGTAAAATGTATGGACGTTGACGTCAGTTGTAATATGTTAGAAATTATAAAAGCGCAAATATCTCAGCTTTCTCGCATGGTACAGGGGTCCATACAAATCCAATCATAGACCGTCCCTCGGGGTAAGATAGAACACCTAAGAGTCTTTGATTGTTTATGAAACTTTTTAAATAACTTGTACTTCTGTGTCTCCAGGAGGTTGACGAGCTGCGGCGCAGCGGCACGGCGCTGGCGGAGCGCGTGGCCACTCTGCAGCGGCTGCAGGAGGAGGTGGACCGCCTCAACAAGAAGCTCAACTCGGAGATCATGCTCAAGCAGCAGGCCGTCAACAAGCTGGCCGAGATCATGAACAGGTACGAACCACTGTCCGAACAGCCGCGATCACACTTCACAGTTATAGACAGTTTATAATTTTTGCACCAAAATCACATAAGAAATGAATATATTTTCGAAACAGGACACATAATTCTACAGTTTCTTTTTTCTCTGTACAGCCGCGATCACACTTCACAGTTATAGACAGTTTATAATTTTTGCACCAAAATCACATAAGAAATGAATTTATTTTCGAAATGGGACAAATCATTCCACAGTTTCATATATAGCCGCGATGACACTTCAATTCAAAAGTATCTTTACCATCCCGTTTATAATATTCGCACCGAAATGATGTAAGAAATTACCATTTTTTCGAAACAGGACCAATAATTCATATTATACATTCATATATTCATCACCAATAGGTCATATTATTGTATAATTGCAGTTTCAAAACTGCTACAAAAATATGATACAAACACAGCTATAAATTTTTGTTTTTAATTTTAATTTATTTAACGACATCTAACAGGTTACAATAGAATAACAGGAAAAATAAAGCTAGTTAAAAGAATAATATGCATTTTTGTATACCCGCTTGCTGTCACAGCTTGCAATATTATATAAAAACCATACTATGGGTCGGAGTAAAAAGAAATAAAAGAGTAATCAATCATAAATATATGATACAACAGCAACTTCAAAAGTATTCTCGAAATCAAACTCAAAACATCTATATTCAAAATAGGTACCTACAAAATACACCTGAACGTCACGTTTAGAAGGAATAAGGCTTGATATTGACTGGCATTCCTATTCAATTTAACAGGAAAGACATGAACCCAGCATCGACGAAGAACAAGAGCAAGATGTCGGTGCGGAAGGACAAGGACTACCGCAAGCTGCAGCAGGAGCTGACGCGCGAGAAGGAGAAGTCCGACCAGCACATCGCCAAGCTGCAGCGCGATCTGCAGGACTCGCAGCAGCAGCTGCTGGAGGAGCAGCAGACGAGGTTGCGCCTCGCCATGGAGGTACGTAGATAACTGCCTCGTTGGTCTAGTGGTTAGAACAAGAGCAAGGACAAGGACTACCGCAAGCTGCAGCAGGAGCTGACGCGCGAGAAGGAGAAGTCCGACCAGCACATCGCCAAGCTGCAGCGCGATCTGCAGGACTCGCAGCAGCAGCTGCTGGAGGAGCAGCAGACGAGGTTGCGCCTCGCCATGGAGGTACGTAGATAACTGCCTCGTTGGTCTAGTGGTTAGAACAAGAGCAAGGACAAGGACTACCGCAAGCTGCAGCAGGAGCTGACGCGCGAGAAGGAGAAGTCCGACCAGCACATCGCCAAGCTGCAGCGCGATCTGCAGGACTCGCAGCAGCAGCTGCTGGAGGAGCAGCAGACGAGGTTGCGCCTCGCCATGGAGGTACGTAGATAACTGCCTCGTTGGTCTAGTGGTTAGAACAAGAGCAAGGACAAGGACTACCGCAAGCTGCAGCAGGAGCTGACGCGCGAGAAGGAGAAGTCCGACCAGCACATCGCCAAGCTGCAGCGCGATCTGCAGGACTCGCAGCAGCAGCTGCTGGAGGAGCAGCAGACGAGGTTGCGCCTCGCCATGGAGGTACGTAGATAACTGCCTCGTTGGTCTAGTGGTTGGCATGTTCGATTGCGGCTGAGGAGCTCCCGGGTTCGAATCCTGGGTCGGGCCATTATGAAGTATTGGGTTGTTCTGACAAGAAATTCTCGGTACCAGCCCGGTGTTAGGAAGTTGGCGGTGTTTCACTCCCGTGCCTCGGAGAGCCGAGGACTTACCAAGTGATTTTAAAGTAAACGAGGCCGTGAATTGCTGATTCGGCCGAGACCTGTTAGTACTTTTCACTTTTTTCCGAGGAAACAATAAACTTACCTATTAATATCGTCCTCGGGATACATTTAGTAAATTGCTGGCGTGCGGCTCTAGCAAAGAGCCAATTTGTATTTTTTATTTTTATTAATGAAGCAATTTGTGAGCAAGTAGGAGAAAAATAATATGCTATCTATTCCACTACATCCCATTAACGTCCCATGGCTGGGCACAGGCCTCCGCTCTCATAGGAGAGAGGGAATTAGAGCTTAGACCCACCACGCTGCTCCAATACGGGTTGCTATGCTATCTTTTACTTGCTATTTTTTTTTTCAGTTATTTGGTCTACCAACAGCATATCATTTAAAACATAGATCAGAAAATTTACAAAATATTAGGTACTGAGATAAAATGATTCGCCACTTAAAGGTAAACTGCACTGTAGTGATAAGATCTTTTACAACTCTAACTGCTTTTATGAGTAGGTACAAACACAATATCTATACCATATTGTGTCGACGCCAATTTGCGTAGGCGGCCAATACGTATATGTAATGTGTGTAAATCACGGCCAACTATGTTTTGTAGTGTAAAAAAGGCGTAAGGTCTATTGTTTAGTTTATGAGCCCTGGTCTATTTGCTTTATGGGTATAGGTATAAAACCGAATTCAAAAATAAACGTTGTTACTCCACTGGAAGAATTTGTCCTAATTGACACCTTTTCCACTTACCTTACCTGCAAAATTAAGAGGACCCGCCTATCGGGCCCTCATGTGGCTATTTAAATAATAGCCACAATGCATTACAATTTTTTAAAATAAAATCTAAATCTTAACTATATTTATAAAAACTAATTTAAAACCAAAAATAAATAAATAAATAGATAAATGTTTATTTAGCTTTACACGGATAACAATAAAATAGGAAACAAACACAAATATGAAAAAAACTAAAAATAGCTACAAAATAATTACTTGCTAAACTTACTTACTAAAAAAAAATATGTAAGAATTATTTTACAAAATTAATATAAAAAATAAATTGTTCTGGTTAGTCGCTAAAAAGGTTGCTCAGCATGTTGCTGCAGTATATGATAACTGCAGCGCTGATTTTCAGGCAGAACCATAAGTGGCGTCACGAACCGGAAGCGACTAGCACATACTTTTCTTAAATACATTAATACCAAGATAAGCAATAAATTAAGGAAAACAAAAGCAAATATAAATAAAATTTAGGTACTAACAGAATATATAGTGAGACATGGTTGATGACACGGAGATACAAGTTGGATTGCTATAAAATATAATATTTATAGGTGGACAGCAAGGACGTAGAGATCGAACAGCTCAAGGAGAAGCTTGCCGCGCTCACCAGCGAGACTGCGTCGCAGTCGTCCGCCGACGCCGAGGACGGGGAGACGGAGCAGACGCTCGAGGGCTGGCTCTCGGTGCCCTTCAAACAGAACATAAGGAGGCACGGCTGGAAGAAACAATATGTAGTTGTCTCTTCCAAGAAGATTATATTTTACAACTCTGAAAATGATAAGCAAAACACCACAGACCCTGTTATGATCTTGGACCTGAGGTGAGATTTTTGTGTTTGCTTTTAGACCCCCGTGGCGCAGTGTGTAGCGCTGTTGTCTTAACGTGTGGAGGTACCGGGTTCGATCCCCGGCAGGGTCAATTTGGGAATTTATAATTTCAGAATTTTTCCTGGTCTGGCCTGGTGGGAGGTTTCGGCCGTGGCTAGTTACCACCCTACCGGCAAAGACGTGCCGCCAAGCGATTTAGCGCTCCGGTACGATGCCGTGTAGAAACCGAATAGGGGTATTGGTTTAATATAGCTGCCATACCCCTAACAGGTTAGCCCGATACCATCTTAGACTGCATCATCATATAGCTTCAGGTGAGATCGCAGTCAAGGGCTAACTTGTAGAGGATAAAAAAAAAATGTTTATTTCAAACTAGCTAGCCTGGCATGGAGTTCTTGCCGGAAGGATTCACGGAAGAATTGATTTTATTTTTGGTAATTTTTTTGTGTTACTTTATTTTTGACAAAGGAAAAGAGAAGGAGAAAATTAACACTAGTGTGAGAACCAAATACTGCAAGATAGTAAGTTATTTATCATCATCATCATCATCATCACCATCATCATCATCCACTGCTGAACATAGGCCTTTCCTAAAGAACGCCACCACACCTGGTCCTCAGCCTTCCTCATCCAGCCACTTCCCGCCACCCTCTTAATGTCGTCGGTCCATCGCGCTGGTGGGCGCCCCATACTACGCTTACTTGTACGCTGTCTCCATTCTATAACTTTCCGGCTCCAGCGGCCATCGCTCCTTCGACAGGCATGTCATGATGTTATAATATGATGTTATTTTGCCATTGCAGCAAGGTGTTCCACGTGAGGTCGGTAACGCAAGGCGACGTGATCCGCGCCGACGCCAAGGACATCCCGCGTATCTTCCAGCTGCTGTACGCGGGCGAGGGCGAAGCACGACGGCCCGGAGACCTGCAGGACCAGCCGACTGACGGAGCTGACCATACCGGTACGTGTGAGTACACGGTCCGAGTCAGGACGGCGGTAGAAATGGTTGGATAGTTTGAGAGAAATAGTAGATTGAAGTTAAGTTGTATATTAAACAAGTCATAATTAAAAAAATTAAAAAACACGACTGCCCTGCCAAAAACGAACTAAAAGGTTTAAAATCTAAATTAATCCAGTTAAATAGAATCTTATTCACATTTTTATTAAATGATATTTTTTTGTGAATCACTGGATATTGAACTATAGTGTTATATATTTTAGGAATCTACTCATCATTTTCTAGATGATGATTATATAGTTGATCTTATTTTCGATTTTTTTTTCAACTTTAGTCTTTAATGCGGGACCATGGTCACCCCATCATTTTTTTTTAATTTTACTAGCCTATGTCACCCGGAATAAGCTAGGAATTCTAGCGATACCTCATTTATTAAAATCAGTTCAGGCGTATAGAAGTTATGGTGGAATAAACAAACTCACATACATACATGAATCCTGAAAACAATATACACCTTTTTTCAGGCAGTCGTATAATAAAGAAAGGATTGATATTGTACAAGAGAAAAATGACACAGGCTTCGCGTGGGACTGTCGGGCGCGCACTGCTCTTGTCCGAGCGAAAGCGAATATCGTCGCCGGCCGGCGCACCGCTATGTGGGGGGAGCGCGCGCGGGGGGCGAAGTAAGACCGGTCCGGCGCGGGCGCCACGCGGGCCTTTTGCCTGGTGGTTAGCTCGCTCCCTTAGTAGCACGGTCCGGATGACGCCCGCTAATTTATTTCTCACACATGCTTGGAAATTTGAGCATTATTTTGACAACCTTCTTCGAGATAAATCGAAATTGCCGTACTGGTCAAATACATGCATGCGAGCAGCGGCCGGCAAAAGTTATATGAAAATCCATATCTGTCGTGGTAGCCAAATAAATTACATAGTAAATTCATATCTGTCGTGTAATTTAAATATGGAACGATCATGTACTCCGAAACATGTCAACCTAAGAGTTAACTTATAAAAGGTTTTATTTAAATTTCGAACTAGCTTGCAAATAGAAAGCTGTTTATTGAAAAAAAAAACAAATGTACACTTAACGCGGGAAAAAATATTGTTGTTCGTTGTACGTCATTGATTTTGAACTGTATTTGACAAAATGAGTTCAGACAGTTCAGTGAAGACAATTAGCGTGATGAACTTGCGGCAAGAGCCGTAATAGAAATTTGTTACCGCCAAAATCGAAAGAAAAATATTTTTAAATAAAAAGTTCTGTCTAGGTACTACTTAGTTTTAATTTCCGCGCATTATTTGAGAAAAGTACTATACAAGCCTTGGCCACAACTATTTACACGTTCGTCCTTAAATGCCTGTTTTGCTGGCCGCTGCAGTAATGTACTGTAGGGTTGCCAAAATATTGTACTTGTTTCTGATTAATGAATTGCTGTGTGTCGCAGGTAACACAGTGCAGCACAAGGGGCACGACCTGGTGAGCATCACGTACCACATCCCCACCGCGTGCGAGGTCTGCACGCGCCCGCTGTGGCACATGTTCCGCCCGCCCCAGGCCGTCGAGTGTCGACGTGAGTGTGCTCAGGATATGATTTATTACCCACAGTTGTAAACACTGAGAGTAAATTGCAAATAAATGGTAAATTACAAGCAAATAAATTGTAAATTGGTTTGACTTTGATTTTTTTGTAGGTTGTCGGATGAAAATCCACGCAGAGCACGTCTCTGAGGGCGACGGAGTGGCCGCATGCAAACTACACGCAGACCGCGCGCGAGAGCTGCTGCTGCTGGCGCCCGGCGCGCCCGAGCAGCGCCGCTGGGTGGCGCGCCTCGCGCGACGCGTGCAGCGCTACGGGTACCGCGCCGCGCACACCAACCACGACCACACCAAGCTCTCGCCCAGGTACACGAGCGATACCGTCCGAGTCGGCCTGCTGCTGCTGGCGCCCGGCGCGCCCGAGCAGCGCCGCTGGGTGGCGCGCCTCGCGCGACGCGTGCAGCGCTACGGGTACCGCGCCGCGCACACCAACCACGACCACACCAAGCTCTCGCCCAGGTACACGAGCGATACCGTCCGAGTCGGCCTGCTGCTGCTGGCGCCCGGCGCGCCCGAGCAGCGCCGCTGGGTGGCGCGCCTCGCGCGACGCGTGCAGCGCTACGGGTACCGCGCCGCGCACACCAACCACGACCACACCAAGCTCTCGCCCAGGTACACGAGCGATACCGTCCGAGTCGGCCTGCTGCTGCTGGCGCCCGGCGCGCCCGAGCAGCGCCGCTGGGTGGCGCGCCTCGCGCGACGCGTGCAGCGCTACGGGTACCGCGCCGCGCACACCAACCACGACCACACCAAGCTCTCGCCCAGGTACACGAGCGATACCGTCCGAGTCGGCCTGCTGCTGCTGGCGCCCGGCGCGCCCGAGCAGCGCCGCTGGGTGGCGCGCCTCGCGCGACGCGTGCAGCGCTACGGGTACCGCGCCGCGCACACCAACCACGACCACACCAAGCTCTCGCCCAGGTACACGAGCGATACCGTCCGAGTCGGCCTGCTGCTGCTGGCGCCCGGCGCGCCCGAGCAGCGCCGCTGGGTGGCGCGCCTCGCGCGACGCGTGCAGCGCTACGGGTACCGCGCCGCGCACACCAACCACGACCACACCAAGCTCTCGCCCAGGTACACGAGCGATACCGTCCGAGTCGGCCTGCTGCTGCTGGCGCCCGGCGCGCCCGAGCAGCGTAAAGATAACTGTATTTTTTTTACATAAAATTAAATCCCTTTTTTTTTTATTTAAGACCTTTTGTCTTCATAACAAGGCGAGCATATCGCTGATCGCGAGCATGTCCATCACGTGAATCCACATTTTTACTCAACCATAAACCAATTTACCGCTTAAGAAGTTTTCGCTTCAAAAATCTTCTTTTGTTATGCTCAAAGTTTATGTGCGAAAACTACCATGTTCGGTAATCGTGTTTTTGTTTATAGGGACTCGATGCGGTCGAACCTGAAGGTCGCGTACATGAACGCGTCGCAGCGCAGCTCCACGCTGCCCGCCAACGCCTCGATGCCGCGCCAGTGACGTCAGCGCGAACATAGCCACGTGCGACTCAAATACTTTGAATCACTGTACGATATTCAATTTTTCTTTATCATCCGGCTTATAGGCCTATTACTGCCTGACTGCCTCGTTGGTCTAGCGGTTAGCGTAGTCGAATGCGGATCACGAGGTCCTGGGTTCGATTCCCGGTCGGGCATAATTTCAAATAAGAAATTCTCAGTGCCAGCCCGGAGTTGTAAGTTGGCGGTGTTTCATCCTCGTGCCTCGGGGAGCACGTTAAGCCGTCGGTCCCGGTTATTATCACTAACATGATGATAGTCGTTAAAGGCTGCCAACCCGCATTGGAGCAGCGTGGTGGGTCTAAGCTCTAATTCCCTCTCTCCTATGAGAGTGGAGGCCTGTGCCCAGCAGTGGGACGTTAATAGGCTGCAGTGGTGGAAGGGCCAAATTCTACTCCCTAAATCTTATTACACTACACTGCCTTAAGTGTAAGGGTCCCTGTGAAAAGTGCAGTGTAATAGGCCTATTAAGAAATCCTGTAAAGTTTACGGTTGAGAATAATAGGCCTATTACACTGCACTTTTCACAGGGACCCTTACACTTGAATAAACGTAATGTAATAAGATTTCGGAAGTAAGGGTTCCTAATTTGATCCTTATTGCTGTGTAATAAGCGACGCTAACAAGCCCACCCTTACCACAGGGCCCTGTGGAAAGTGCAGTGTAATAGGCCTATTACCCGATGTCGAGGATACGATTCCATCTAAAATGGTAAACTTTTCTACGCGACGACGTAGGCCATGTGAAGTTTAAGCTCATCGAAAGGAGCTCTTAAGACATCGTATAGAGTCGCGTTTACGCGTTTGTCGCTCAGACATTAGCTAGCTCTAGCTTCAGCTAGGGTAGCTTTACTCTGTTACAAAGGAAAGACCCAATCAAGGCATAATTAATATTTTATACCTGCGATTGGTCAAGTAAAAAGCCAGTAAACAACACAGTATGATCTATGCAACTTGTACTCTTTCGAAATACTCGCAAAATAGTTTGAAGATAAAACTCTAACAAAAAAAATACTATTCAACACCGACACGAACGCAAATATGACGAACGAAATATTTTGTACGAATTAATTTTAGTCTCATGTTTGGGTCGTCCTAGTGTCCAAACTGTTGTCAATTCGGCGTTGATTTTATTTATTTATTAAACGTCGCGTATTTTTCTTGATATATCACCCCAACCGTATTTTTTTCAAACAATAAAGCCATCTTTTGATCATCTTATTGGCAAAACGTCTGAATACTGAAACATGTTGTAATGCTTATTTTATTATCTTAATGTATGTTTTTTGGCATTGTGTCCGTACAAAGGATAAAAAAATCAGTGAGTGCTTGGAAGGCTGCGCTCCGTTTTAATAAATGGCCATTAGGAATTCATTTAATAACTTAAAGCGTTAATACCAATTTAAGTTTCTTTTTTGTTGAGCTCAACATATTTTTAACTTCAAAAAAAAAATTGTACTCGTCCCGTGTTTATACTAAAGCGACGATATAAAAGGATATTTTTACAAACTAATCAAAGGCGGTATTGATTTTAAGAGATCTGAAATTAGGTCTAATTAACATTAAAAATTGGATTTCGACTTGGAAATTAATCTATTTTTGTTACGGTTATTATAATTAGGGGATAATTATTGTGACAGTAGGTTTTTGTACCATTATTAATGTTTGAATTGTAAAAGTCTACATAATATACTAGGTAAGTGGCAATAATAAGCATTGATATGTTTTAACATATGATTTCACTGTCATAGACACTGTGACAGAGTAGGTTTATGGTTTTAAAAAAACATATAAAGTGTTACATGGGCTCCTTTTAAGCCGTTTCTCTGTGATTCAGTACCAATATTATTTCATATATTAAAACATTTTAATCAATGCGTGGTAATTATCCACAAAGCTATGATAAAATAGTTCCAAAGCAATAATCAAATTAATCCTAGATCTACACCTGTATTTGAAGTCGATAAGTCGATGTACCTAATTAGATTTTTTTATTATTTGGTATTAACATTAATAATTACTACAAAAAATCTATTCACTAAGTTACTATTCATCTTTTCTAATATATCAATTATATTATCATTGATAGTCAATCCAAAAACGGTCCGATACTTGTTTACAAAGAATCGACGAATTTTCGTCTCGCGTTCGTTGGCTTGAATAATGTAAAGTGTAACGTTTGAACTCCAAAAATCTAAAATATTATTGCATTTTAAAATATTATCACGTTTATGCAGGTCCCTTAGTGCATACATGGTCGACGTTGTTAATTACATCGAAGTCAACGCAACATTGAGAAATTTTATACGCAATATGCTTAATGCGTATCGCGAGCATGTATTTGCGTTTCGACTCAGCTTTACACTGTATCTATCCAGTGGATTTCATTAAGTTGCATTTTTGACCTTCTTCAAGTCTATGGAACTAATGAAATATTTTTGTATACAAATTTTAATATTATGAAAATTTTGATACCGGAAATTACAGTTATAAACTTTGTAATGGCTCAGTACTGTAAACTACATTACCTCGCTCAAGAAAATTCTAAATTAATGTTGTTATTTTTATATATTAACTACTACTTTACTAAACTGCTCATTTTATTAATAATACAACAAAAAACCCGTTAAAGTAAAACAAAAACGATGTATTTTGATACAATGCTCATGTTTTTTTAGATAAACCGTAAATGTTTTATGTTTTACTACTTTGCCATTACGGTATGCACTGTTTTGAATTTGATGTAAGATGTTAAATATCAAGTGGCACCTAAAATATAATCAAAAAACAAACGTACATATTTAGCACTCAAGGAAAGCCACTAAGGCTTGCAGGATTTATTTTATTTTGGCTACTTTCAGGTTTTGCTTATGATTTTTTAAATTACTTCTTATGATTATTTTAAGATTTTGAAAATGGAATAACTGATCTTCTACTATCCTATGTTAATTACCAATGTTAACTTAACCCTTACCATCCTTTTTCACATTAAATTGAGTAAAATACAAGGAAAACCCTATTGGAAAATTTAAGGAATTGCATCACTCACTTGTGTGTGACAAAATTAAGTGTAGTAGTATTTAACCTAAACTCAACAGATATATTGACCAACATCCATTTTCTTTTGATTTGCTCTGTTTATGTTTCGTAAATGATACAAACCATTCGAAACAGAATTTAAGTTGAGCCAAAATAGTTTACTTATCTCAACCTCATGTGTGGCTAGCGAAGCGTTGTAAACTTACGATCGTGCCTCTAAACATTTTGCCTTTGAAATCCTATAGTTCGTATGTCTATTAAAACGGAATTGATTTGAAATAAGTATTTACAACTCCAATTATTGCACTGAAAAACTACAACTCATATAGGATGACTAACTATTTATTGTAGATATAATAATATTAAGAGTTTTTGCACATAACAAGTTCACGCGCAGCGCGTCAGACGCAAATTATCGCCGCCTCTGTATGCGCATTCGCGTACGCACTTTTGCGTAGGTACGTAACGTTCTTAAGTCCCGTATGCAATCGTGACTCGTGAACATTATAGGCCTATTACACTGCACTTTTCAAGGTCACAGCTTATTACACTGAATCAGTGCAGTGTAATAAGCGACGCTCTTACTAGCCGGCACGCCCACCACACCACAGGGCCCTGTAAAAAGTGCAGTGTCATAGGCCTTTTAGTGAAACGCGCGTTAGTTGTGTAACAAAATGTCTACGCGTTTAAGGTTATCCTTGGAGCACACTATACTTAGCAAATCAATTGCTCCCACATTTGCTGATTAACGAAGAACAGTGCCATAAATGTTATGTAGTTTATTGGTAATTGCTCAACCGAAATAGTTAAACAATTCACCTCTAACCCTAGGATAAGACTCGAGAGGGCTTCCTTTAACCACTCCATTTTACTGTAGAACACATGTCAACCTTTAATATATTGTGAAAGTTCAAATCTTGTAAAAATGTATTTTTAGATTGAAAAGCAATGTCAACAAAAGATGATTTTATGGCTTAGTATTGATTTCTGGGTGCCAAAATTTCTTTTTTTTTATAGTACCAATAATTTTTTACATTTTAGTGGTTAACATGCACTAAACACACTTTTAAGACGGAATACGTACTAAAATTGGCGATAATTTTAGTTTTGTAATTCGCCTTATAAATTAATAACCGTATGTACAAATGATAGTTAAAAGTTTCTTTTGTAATTTTAAGTGTCGGCTTAAATGGTTGTGTCATGCAACACCAATTTGAACTGAATTTATTATGTATAGGATTTAAAAAATATGTAAAAGGTAATACCGAATTGAACTGCTTGAATGATTGCTGTCTGTTGTGCAGTCTTCATAGTGATTACTAAAGTACAAAGTTAGATGTGAAAAGTACATTGTGTAACTCACAACTCGAGTTTCCTTCAAGCTTGTATCTCTCAAATTTTCTTTGTCGTTGACGACGATGTGGTTGTATAATAACTTACTGTTACACTGTGAGTAATTCACTTGACTCTTTGTAGGGTAATTAACTGGCCTAGTGTAAAATGAGGTAGACGAACTGCTGAATGCTGTGTAGTAGGCTCAGACTTGGCTAGCTGTGATACTAGACGTGTGTAGTAACACCCGTGGTGCTAAAGCGAAACAGGCCTCCGACGCATTGTTGTTACTAGTTCTTGTTAAACATATTATAATGCGCTGTTTATTATTGCTCTATAAACTGTTAACATTCCGGCAACAAAAGCTATGTTGAGTTTTGTTTATATTAGTTTAATATCGACTCGAGTTCAAACCTGTCGCTTCACCAGTTATCGCTTTTATATTATCTAGACTAGATTTAAGATTGGAATAATCTCTATCCAATGAACCCTGACATCAGAATTTCAAATGTACGTACTTAAAATTGATTGATAAATTGCAATTATTCGTTGTGTACGCTTATTTTTATAAATTATATTTTGTTAGGGCAGCTATTGCAATGTTCGTGAAAGTCATTCCATCTTGTACCATCATATTACTTTGTTACCCACTTTCGGATATTTTTGTTTATTATTACCAAAGAAATTTTGGAAAATTTTATTTTACAAATGCGATTGCGATTATTATTATCTCTTTAAAGTTAATAGACCGTTAATAATTCATGCTTGTCATTAATATTAATGCAATATCTATAATAGTATTTTATTATGCATAATTAGTGTGCTGTTGCTATAATTGTTGTATGACATTTTGAGAGTATTTTTATTAAGTAGGATCAGACTCGGTGGTGGTTTTAAGAAATACTCTCGTAATGTTGCCTACATAGACGCCATCGTGTCGATAGTAAACAGTGTGCATTCATCATTATGTAAATTATTTATTATAATAATTTTATTAATAATAACTTGTTTATTTATCACTTTAAAATTGTAAGTTCCTAACTAGCTAGCTTCTCAAATATCGAATGTGGACAATATTAACTTAACCGTTTTTCATACAGCGGGGTATATTTTAATAATTGCTTATTTAATCGTATCGTAGAGATAATCCGATGCGCTGTTGCCCCGTCTCGACTCGGTGCATTGTCGGCGCGATATTAGTACACTTTTGGTGCACTTTCGGAGTATTATCGGCGTCATATCAGTACGATTGTTGAAGCGTTGATAATATTTTCGGTGTATATTGAGTGCGCCTTGGTGCACTTTTGGGTGTATGTTTGGCCTAATATATACAGTTGGTGTATAGTTAGCGCCAATCAAATAACTAGTCTCTGAGCTGAGGTGCGGGTGCTTGTGCCTTGTTTGCGCAGCTCTCATACAAACTGTCGAAGTCAACGTACATACTACGCGCGAAAATATGCTATAGTGACGCGTCTTGCAGTCAACTTCAGACGCGACTAAATGATTGGCGCCAGCTATCCTTTCAGTTCACCGGTCGGTCCAATGTTAGTTGTTCGATACTCGGGCACGATACCGCTTCTGCAGAGCGCGCGTACTTACGTTCGATTTGTCGTTAGTGAACTGTTGCAATAATAATATACCACGTGCCTTAACTACACGGCCCACTCCCATATCATCTAGACATACTATGTTATTATGTATTGATAGTTATTGTAATGTACATATATTGTTTTCAAATAAACCAATATTTTATGGATTTTATAAGGAATTTGTATATTGTATAGAATATTATTATTAATTTTATCATAAAATTAATGCCTAGCTCATAAGTGCTACATTTGTGAAAAAATAAATAACATTTTAAAAACACATCGTTTTATTTCGTTTCGTTCACCATAATAATCTTCTCACATAATAATCAATTGTTCTAGATTATTTATGAATAACAATAATCAACAAAAATATTTATAAATTAAGTAATAAAATTCACGTTTACTATTACCAGATGTTAAATGCATTTCACCTAATAAATAAATAATGGAAGTTTTTTTTAATAAGCTATTTTGAAGTATTATTAGTTATCTAAGATAAATTAAATACGTACTTAATTATTCACTGTTGGTTTTTAGAGCTAATGTAAATAGTCAAGCGTCTACTATATACCTACCTATCTATAATAATTTTCTTAATTAAAGAATATACAAAAAACGCACAGTAGAAATTTATTGTCCATCGCATGCTTACACCATTTTAGAAAGCCTTTGAAAGACGTAACTACTTCATAAATTACCGTAAAAACACTATCTTATCGCTAATTTGGTTCGTAATCATGGATGTGAAATTGTACAGTTAATTTTTCAGAGATTTTAAAAAGACTGGCGGAATTACAATGGGAGGTTAGCCCGTAGTAGTTCGGAACCCGATTGATTACGACACTTTCTTAACACCGGCATCTGACATCTAAATTATGTTCTTTAGTTTAAAGTAGCCCAATTAATGTTGGGCTAGTTTGAACTAAAGAACATTTGAAAACGTCGTATCGAACCTTAAATTTAAGGTTCTTGGCCAAACGCCCATAACTATAGCCATCCTGACTGCGGGTAAACGACCAAAATGTAATTCCGTCCTAACATTTTTACAATCTAAAATAGTCCAACTGATTTCTTTAGCTCTTTCTGCTTCCACGAGGGCAACGACCGGAACTCATTGTAGGCCATGTTGAACGTGGACACGAAGTCATCATGCGTTAGGTAAAGCTGAAAAAAAAGAATTGGTTAGCTAAGCCTTAGAACTGGCATAGTGGAGACCATTGCAAATACTGTTTGGCTCTTTTCGAACAACGCCTATGATACAAGTAAGTAGGGTAGGTACTAAATGGGTAGGAGAAAAGATGGGCGCTGTCAGTGCTTTCCGTGAATCGGCCATTTGGCCAACAAACACTCGCGATCATATTTTTGAATTAAATCGCACCATAAATCAAATGGCTTATTGTCAATGACCAGCATTATTCCACCACTGGTCTCTAGATAACTAAATTTTAAAAAATTAACTTAAATGGTAGGTAGGTACACAATATGTCTCCTTGTCCTTTTTCCACCTATGTGGAGTCGGCACATAATATGTATGCTACTTAATTTGAAAATGTGTGGTCAACGGGCCCGCGTCCTCAGTCTGTGCCGCAGCATAATACGCGTTTGCCTACCATGCTGCAACGCTGATTTTCAGGGGGTTTCTCGTGCTGGTCGAAGCTGTTGTCGTCATTGGCAGTATAACCACTAGTCTCTACCCCTAGAGGATGGCAAAGGGTACGTACCTCTTTGGTGAGCGGGTCGACGTCGGGCGGCATGTGCTCCTTGGGCCCGCGCAGCACGGACAGCGGGTACTTCTCGTGCTGGTCGAAGCTGTTGTCGTCATTGGCAGTATAATTCCACCACTGGTCTCTACCCTAGAAGATGGCAATGGGTACGTACCTCTTTGGTGAGCGGGTCGACGTCGGGCGGCATGTGCTCCTTGGGCCCGCGCAGCACGGACAGCGGGTACTTCTCGTGCTGGTCGAAGCTGTTGTCGTCATTGGCAGTATAATTCCACCACTGGTCTCTACCCTAGAAGATGGCAATGGGTACGTACCTCTTTGGTGAGCGGGTCGACGTCGGGCGGCATGTGCTCCTTGGGCCCGCGCAGCACGGACAGCGGGTACTTCTCGTGCTGGTCGAAGCTGTTGTCGTCATTGGCAGTATAATTCCACCACTGGTCTCTACCCTAGAAGATGGCAATGGGTACGTACCTCTTTGGTGAGCGGGTCGACGTCGGGCGGCATGTGCTCCTTGGGCCCGCGCAGCACGGACAGCGGGTACTTCTCGTGCTGGTCGAAGCTGTTGTCGTCATTGGCAGTATAATTCCACCACTGGTCTCTACCCTAGAAGATGGCAATGGGTACGTACCTCTTTGGTGAGCGGGTCGACGTCGGGCGGCATGTGCTCCTTGGGCCCGCGCAGCACGGACAGCGGGTACTTCTCGTGCTGGTCGAAGCTGTTGTCGTCATTGGCAGTATAATTCCACCACTGGTCTCTACCCTAGAAGATGGCAATGGGTACGTACCTCTTTGGTGAGCGGGTCGACGTCGGGCGGCATGTGCTCCTTGGGCCCGCGCAGCACGGACAGCGGGTACTTCTCGTGCTGGTCGAAGCTGTTGTCGTCATTGGCAGCATAATTCCACCACTGGTCTCTACCCTAGAAGATGGCAATGGGTACGTACCTCTTTGGTGAGCGGGTCGACGTCGGGCGGCATGTGCTCCTTGGGCCCGCGCAGCACGGACAGCGGGTACTTCTCGTGCTGGTCGAAGCTGTTGTCGTCACTGGCAGCATAATTCCACCACTGGTCTCTACCCCTAGAAGATGGCAAAGGGTACGTAAGTACCTCTTTGGTGAGCGGGTCGACGTCGGGCGGCATGTGCTCCTTGGGCCCGCGCAGCACGGACAGCGGGTACTTCTCATGCTGGTCGAAGCTGTTGTCCGCGTTGCCGCAGCGCAGCGCACTGTCGCCGCCGCGCACGATCGCCTTGCCTTCCAGCGCGCTCACTATCGCGCTGAACGTTTTGTGACCCTACCGTGTCAAATAGACGTAAAATCAGTTGGGCGGCCGCGTATCTCTGACAGCTACAGTGTAACGATCGCAATCACCTCTGATTGGATAACACTCTTCCACTATTGGACAAAATCCATTGACGGAGCAAGAATACCATAAATTCAGCCAATCACAACAATTGATACTGTAACAATGATTGATGCAGAAGACACACGGTCGCCCTGCTGAGCTTTTAATTCCTATCTGTCCCCCTGTAACAGAGTAGCGGGACAGACCGGAATATAATTGATTCACTGGTAGTTAAATTCGGTTGATGCGTTCGATCTGTCCTTTTGCCCATAACAGGGGGACAGGTCGAACCTTTAATTCCAGTCTGCCCCTGCAGAAAAAAAAGGGGGACAGACTGAAAATAATTGGTTCGATTTGACGACCCTGGGGCAGTGTTGAGCGCTGTTGTCTCAACGTGGTTCGATCCCCAGTAGTGTTATTTTTTATATAGAATTTATAATTTTCGAATTTTCTCTGGTGTGAGGCTTCAGCCGTGGCTAGTTACCACCCTACCGACAAAGACTCCGCTAAGTCATTAAGCGTTCCGGTCTGTTGCCGTGTAGAAACCGAGCATGTAAGAGTATGGGTTTAATATAACTGCCATGCCCCTAACAGGTTAGCCCGCTACCATCTTAGACTGCATCATCAGTTACCCCAGGTGGTAGTAGATCGAACTTTTTATTCCTATCCGTTTCCCATAAGGGGTCAGCAAGGGGGACAAATCGGAATAATAGGTAATTATCGCTATCCCACGCTACTTCTTATGAAAATTCTATTGAAATAAGCAAATTTCATTCTAATGAAAGAAGCACAGCATTCTAATGAAATTCCCCCCTTTGAAACGAAGTTTCTCGGACGAAATCTAGGAAACCCAACGTTACAATGAACTTGACATTCTTGTAGCTTTATCTTAATTTTTAGTTATTGTTCAGGTACCTTCCACATAGATGGCTTCCAGTGTGGGAAGAATCCAGTGAAATTGGGCGGTTCCCGACCTTGGCTTATTACTAATATCGGTGTCTCGGAGTCTCGTGCTGCTGGATCTAACCCAGGAGAAAGACAAAATTAATGAAACTATTTGGTTACCTGCGAATAAGTGTATAGAAACAAATCGGTAATATGCAAGAAGTTTAAATCGACCTTTTATATGCCTATTTCAACTACTGGAGGTTTGATACCTTAACAGGGAAATAGTGCTTTGGTTAGTGTGCTGTTTTGTTGCAGAAAAGGGAGGACGCAACAAGCTCAAAAAACTCCTCAGAACACTGTTCTTTATAAAGGCGATAACAAATTCAAAGATAACCTAAGCCTACCAAATAATTATTATCATGCCTGCATTTACTTAATTATGTAAGCAGGACCTCTTTTTTTGAAGTGGGTTAATAGTAGTATGTGACATTATAAGAGAGGTAAGTATAGGTTTCTACGAACGAGTTAACTATTGTCAGCCCGAAGCCGCTAGGCGACGGTTGACCATCGTCAAGAGTTGTTTGTCGCCCTGTTTACCTACTGGCTTTGTATATAATCATGTCATTATCAATATCATCTTCTCGGATGTTCACGTTTTGTGAAGATGGTGACGCCATTTTGCGTGCACTTAAGTCGAGAGCCGGAATGCAACTGAGAACGAACGACGCGGAGAGTGACAATTTTGTCACTCGTACATAAATGTCACCCAGTTGTTACGTCGTAACATGCGCGCATCTCCATACATATCCACGGACTTGATAAGAGTGACGAAACAGTCACGGTGACAAAAGTAACCCGTGCACGTTGAAATCTCTAAGTTGTATTTTTGAGAAACTGTATTGAAATTTTTTTGAGAAACTATTCAAAATGCTTTTTATTCAAATAAACTTTTACAAGTATCGAGTAGCAAGTATCTACCACTGGTTCGTAATGAAATTCCTACCGAGAAGAAGCAGCAAGAAACTCGGCGGATGCTATTTTGAAAAAAAACTTACAATTTCATAAATTTATAGAATACATATGTAACAGCTGTCCTAGCATTGCTGGAGGGAGTCAAATCCATGCTCCTTTGTCCTTTACGTAATCTTCAACTGCGAAATAAGCTTTTTTCAGGAGCATACTTTTAATGGATATTGAAAAAAAAAGTTTACCAAAGGCCAGGTATGACTGTGCGATAGCGCGGGCGTCGTCCCTGGCACGCGGGCCGCAGTGCGTACCGAGCCACACGAACACTGCTGCGTGCGCGTCCAAGATGGCCGCCATCTCTGGCGCCAGGTCGTATTGACTGAATGAGATTATCTCCTCGACTGAAAAGGTTAATATTTCGTTTAACTTCATGGTCAACGTCGGCCAGTGTCTGTTTTTATTAGTCATCAAGTA
Source organism: Erebia palarica (assembly GCA_964035005.1). Classification (NCBI taxonomy): domain Eukaryota; kingdom Metazoa; phylum Arthropoda; class Insecta; order Lepidoptera; family Nymphalidae; genus Erebia; species Erebia palarica. Next base: position 32,481,134 of record OZ035985.1, on the reverse strand, counting down.
ATTGAGTGTAGAGAGGCACTAAGGCTGAAAACTATAGAGTTTACTTTATTTCGACGAGGCCAAGTCTGAGGAAAGTCAAAATACTGAGCTAGAACTTGGCCTGACCTAAACGATTAGCCTGATTGAGAACGTACTACAGTTCGCCTCCGAGTTGAATGCAGAGCAATTAATGTAAGGTGACACATACAAAAGCTCTGCATTCAACTCGCGCGCGTACTATAGGTACCATATGATTATGAAGGTATATTATATTAGGTAGGTACTTAATTATTATTCACAGGCTTTTGTCAATACTATTACACTTTGAGGAGGCACTCTTACTAAACTGTTTTTTGTTATTTACATATTTTTAAGAGAGTTACGAAGAAAATTATTTTTTAAAGAATTTGGACATCAAACCCGAGACGGTGGTTTTATCGGTCGAAGGAACTTGCAAAATAAAAGATTAAAAACTTACATGAATATTGTCCAGCCGCACCAAGCGAGACGTAGAACAAGCGAGGTGGTAGCGGTCGTTCTACTTCCTTCAGCGGTGATGCCACCAGCAACGATCTTCGTTCGCCCAATGCGTTCCAGAAATCGTGTTTTTCTTTACCTAAAATGTACTTAAGGTAAGACGGGAATTGCATTCACGTTCCACTTAAAAGACCACAGTGCTTAAAAGCCTATTTCACAGGGACCCTTACACTTGAATCAATGTAGTGTAATAAGATTTAGGGAGGAAGGGTCCCTAATTTGGTCCTTAAGTTGGACATGAATCAACTTGTATGTAAAAACCTACTCATAGGCCTATTACACTGCACTTTTCACAGGGAGTTTTACGTTTGAATTAATGTAGTGTAATAAGAATTAGGGAGTAAGGGTCCCTAATTGGGTCCTTATTGCTGTGTAATAAGCGACGCTCTATTGGACGCACATTTCACAGAGCCCTGTGAAAAGTGCAGTGTAATAGGCCTATTAATCGCCATGATGACAGTAACCAAGAATCAATGAAATTATGAATTTATCTAATGAAATAGGGTTCATGAATTATAAAAAACGTATTTATTTTTCTATTTCGAGCGAGATTGCTAATAATTTTGATAAAATAAAACTATAAAATATCAAATAATAATATATAAAATATAAAATAGCAATCCGCCATAACGGATTAAACACCAAGAAGCGAATGACGTCACAATTGTTTGTTTTCGAGCTTTGACAATCACACTATTGTTTACTGCACACTGCACAGAGTACATTGGTAAAAACAATAGTGACGTCAAAGACGGCGCCATGACACCGGCGAGCGTTTTGGCGTGAATTTTAAAATTTAAATTTCAAACGCCAATTTTATCTGCCAAACCTTATTTTTGTGCTGAAATAATAATTTTTTTCGAAATAGTACATACTTCCGAACATAAACTGACCATTTTTCAAAATCAGTCATCATGCCTATTCTAAAACAAACAGCGGCGAACTAAACACGTGCGAAGCTCGGGGCAGCATCACTGATTGAGACCCCTGATTTTATTTCATGTTTCTCTTCTTTTTTAAAAATCAGCCATCATGCCTATTGAACGTACCTTGCATGACGAGCGTGTGTTCAGCGGCGGCCATGTTCTTGGCGACCTCGCGCTCGTCGCCGGTGGCGGAGGCGGCGCACCACACCCACACGCGCGCGCCCTCGCGCAGCACGTAGCACGCGCCGCGCCCCGCGCCGCCGCGCCCCGTCTCCGCGCCGCGGGCCTCGCGCGCGTACTGCCCCGACACGCGGACGAGCGCGCGCGGCGGCGGCACCGCGCGCCGACCGCTCGCTGGTCACGGGGAGCACGGTTGTAGGTTAAGCAAATTGGCCTATTACACTGCACGTTTCACAGGGACCTTTACACATTGGGTAGAGGACCCATACAAGGGTAGAGTCTTAACGTTTCATCAATGCAGTTCAAAGAATATGGTATTGATAAAATGCGGGCGGGCCAAAGAGATGGAAATGAGGGCTCAACCCTGTATGTTTATACTGCGACTGTGGCGCCAGCGGAGCCTTGAGAATCTACCAAGATGCATTCTCCCTAAGTGCTTAATAGAAAACGAAGTGACACAAGTTGTCCTACATGAAATAAATATATCATTTCATTTCAGTTCATTTCATTTCATTTCATTACATTGGTCCTAATAGGCCTATTATACTGCACTTTCCATAGGGCCCTGTGGTAAGGGTGGCCGTGGTCGCTACTTAGAGCGTCGTTTATTACACAGCAATAAGGATCAAATTAGGGACCCTTTCTCCCTAAATCTTATCACACTACACAGATTCAAGTGTAAGGGTCCCTGTGAAAAGTGCAGTGTAATAGGCCTATTATTGCTGAGTAATAAACGACGCTCTAATTAGCGGCCACGCCCACCCTTTCTACAGGACCCTGTGGAAAGTACAGTGTAATAGGCCTAAAACGTGCAGTATGCTGGATCGCTCAATTTGAAATGCAATTCTTTCTTTTTTATCCACTGCAAGTTAGCCCTTGACTGCGATCTCTCCTGATGGTAAGTGATGATGCAGTCTGGCTAACCTGTTAGACGCATGTTATATTAAACCCATACCCCTACTTGGTTTCTACACGGCATCGTACCGGAACGCGTAATCGCTTGGCGGCACGTCTTTGCCGGTAGGGTGGTAACTAGCCACGGCCGAAGCCTCCCACTAGGCCAGACCAGGGAAAATTCAGAAATTATAAATTCCCAGATTGACCCTGCCGGGGATCGAACCCGGGACCTCCGCACGTTAAGACAACAGCGCTACATACTGCGCCACGGAGGTCGTCAAAACCTCCATTTAAAACCTCCTTCAAGCCATTTACAATATCTTTTAAAAACGCGCCCATTAAAATACCTAATCTAACCTAACACAGACTAATTATTGTCAACTATCTGATGCCCGCGACTTCGTCCAAGTGGTTTAAGTCCCGTGCGGAGTTGCTGGATCTCCCATCGGGCGCGTCCCCTGGGTGGTGGATAGGGGAATGCCTCCCAGATATGGGTGGTATCGGGGAAATCAAATACCCGGCGCGAACCAAAACCAGCAGGCATGGGCGTGCCTTTAGTCCTGTAAGACGCGGCCTAGGGGACTTCACCCCGATAGAAAAAGCAAGCTGTAGTTCAGCAAAGATGGAAGCGAATAGTAAAATTAATATACCCCAGGTGGGTACCGCAGCTGGTTCACCCTGCGGAGAATCCCACACTGAACCTAGTTCAGTCAGCCCTACCGTATCTGGGGAGGGCAACTATCGCTTTTCACAAGGAGATAATTGTTCGGACACGGAGAACGAAAGACAGAAAAAACTGGATGAGCTAATAAACCCATTCGCAAGGAGAGATTCCATCAGAAGAACACCACCGGCATTTCAGAAACCACAGACTTATCAGTCTCCAGAGGAAGATCAGAGCAAAGATGAACAAAATAATCGAGACACAAGAAAAGAGACCCCGACGTTGGATGATCGACCGAAGAAAAGAAAAAAACTGTCAAGCCCCATTGCACAACAAATAGGGGAAATTCAGCCATCCATCGAACTTTCTAAATTAAAGGCTAGGACTGATGAGCTGAATAATTTTATAAGGGGCAACAAAAACGTCCACAAAGAGGTTAAAAAATTTACGATGGAAATAACAAGTCTAGTTAAACAGGTGATGACACGACACAAACATGACGCATATAAAATTCAAGAACTGCAAAAGGAATTACAGGAATACAAAGAAACACAAGAATGTAGATATGCTAAGCTAGAAAACGAACTGCAAGAAAGCAGAATGTCATACGAGAAAAGATTTGAAGAATTAGAAAAGAATAAAGGAGAGAAATGTTATCGATGCACTAAAAATACTGATAAATTTAACATAGATAACTTAGAGAATCTCAAGTACGAAGAATTTCTTAAGGTCGTTGACCTCGAATGGAGTGAAGATAGTTTCCAAAATGTTAAAATTGACCATGGAGATCCGCTAAAAGGTAAATCCGAAAATGTGATATACTTCTGCGATGAAATAAAGGAGAGACAAACTAGGATGGGGAAAAGGATCCTAAGTAGATACCCAGAACTCGTAGAAGGGAATAAGATACCAATTATAGGAGGAAGCTATACAACTGTCAAGCAACGCACCACATATAAAACCGAAGAAGGTGACTGCACTAAAGAAAGGAACATCACTGCTTTCTTCTATGACCCTACAAAACAAATTGGCGTAACGCAGCATGTTGTCTTTCATCAATGTCAGGAACTAAGGAATCTAAGCGAAAATTTTGAAAAGCGGGAGCTCACGGTAGTTTCTCCTCAAGTAATAAAGGCCGAAAAAATGAAGAAGATTCTGCAGGCTACTTTCCACAATACTGACTTCAAAATAATCTTAAGAACAAGCAAGAAAAATAATGCCTACTCAGAAAATAAGAAAAGCATGGCAGCAGATAATATCATACTAATCGACGAAACAGCCACCTACGCCGAGACTGTTAAAAAGCTCAAAGAAGGACTGCGGGACAGTGACGCTTTAGAGCAAATAAAAGGGGTTAGGAAAACAAACTCAGGCAAAGTTCTAGTTAAGGTTTCAGATAAGGTGGACAAGGAACAGGTAATAAACAAACTTAAGGAGAAATGCAACATAACAGTGCATAGTAAAATGAAAAGGAAGTTCCTGCACATCAAAGACCTAGATGCAACCACCGTAGCTGAAGACATCATGGAAGCAATAACCAGCACTAACTTAGTCGCTCACCTAGAACAGCTAGAAGTTAAAGCATTACGCCCAATGCAGAACGGAAACCAGATAGCGACAATATGGATGGAAGAGTCCGACTGCTCAAAAAATCCTGAACATGCAGAAACTAAGAGTTGGTCTTAACATATGTCAAATAGAAGAAAGAATAGAAGTATTAAGATGCTACCGATGTTGGGGCTATGATCATAGGGCCGCTCGATGCAAAGGAGAGGACAGAAGCCAAAAGTGCCGCAAATGTAATGGAGATGATCATAAGGCAAAATACTGCAACAAAGACCCGTTCTGCCCGCACTGTGAGGAGCAAGGACACGCAGCTGGCAGCAGCCGGTGCAGAGTCTTCCAAAAAGCTCTTAAAATGGCAAGAAAAGACTTGGGTCGTAGAAAAAGATTTGAAAATTCACAGTCCTTCAAGTAAACACGAACAGGAGTGTAAGTTCACATGATTTGGCCAAAATAGTCGCATCAGAGAGGAAATGTGACTTCATTGCTATTAGTGAACCAAACATAACAATGTGCAAACGCAAGGGAAAGAACTGTTACTGTGATAATAATGGTGATACTATGATCGTCAATTTCAGCAAAAAATATATGGTTGGAGCGTACCGAGCCACTGAAAGTTATGTGTGCATAGAAACAGCGGATACTGCACTATACAGCGTCTATCTGAGTCCTAACAAATGTACGCTAGAAGACTTTAAAACCCATCTTAACTTAATCGAAACTGACTTATTCGAGGCATTAAGTAGAAATAAGAAAATTATAATCACCGGGGACCTAAATGCAAAACATCCTTGTTGGGGTGGAACGCACTCAAATAAGAAGGGCGAGGAACTCCTAGAATGGGTCCACAGGCTAAACCTTACAATACTTAATGATGGTATGTTTCCGACCTGCGTCCGACAAAATGGAGAATCTTTCATCGACGTAACTATTGTAGGTGGAGTGACGACTAAAGAAAAAATCTCGTGGATTGTTCTAAACGAGGAGTCTATGAGCGATCATAAATTCATCGTAACGAGCATTTATAACAAAGAAGATGAATATAAACCAATGTATACATACGGCAAGACAAATCTTGAAGATTTTAACAACTACTTCAGGAAAGAGATAGACAACAAAGTAGTTGACTATGAACAGTGTGGAAGAGCTCTTAGTAAGGCATATAGGAAAAGTACATGTCGGGTAAAATGCGATGATGACTACAAGCTCCCATACTGGTGGAACGAGACCGTTCAAAAGAAGGTTAAAGAGACTAGGAAAAAAAGGAGAAAATTCCAGAAATGCAAAGAGCCAACGGAGAGAGAGAAACTGAACGAGGAATATAAAATTGCTAAAAGAGAGCTCAAAAAACTTATAGCTGCATCAAAGGCACAAGCTTGGGACGCCCTGTGCGCAGGCCTAGAGTCTGACATATTTGGCGAAGCATATAAAATTGTAAAAAGCCAGATGCAAATAGCATACCCAAAATCTAGCCTAACCCTAGAACAAAAAAGAGAAATTTTCAATAGCTTATTTATAACCTCACGACACTCAGGAGTATTAAAAGGGGAAGTGATAGAGGATTCGGATTTTGAACATATATCATTTACACCGGATGAAATTAGAGATTGTGGCGCAAAAATTAAAATTAATAAGGCCCCTGGTCCTGATGCTATACCACCAGATGTAGTGAAGTCTGCTATCTGTAACAATGTCGAGTACTTTACATGTCTTTTCAACAAACTGCTGAAAAACGGCAGTTTCCCGGACAACTGGAAGGCTGCTAAGCTTATACTAATAGAGAAGCCTAAAAAATGTAAGAACGAGGTTGCCAAGTATAGGCCTATCTGCCTCATAAATGTCATAGCAAAAGCATATGAAAAGCTTTTAAACCTCAGATTAACACAGGAGATAGATAGAAGCGGGGGACTAAACAATAATCAGCATGGATTTAGGACAGGCAGGACAACAGTTGATGCCATCGAAGAAGTCGTCCGTGCAGCAAAAGAAGCCCGGATAAAGAACCTTTGGAATTCCCTCATATTAGTTGATGTCCGAAATGCTTTCAACACAGCCACATGGTCCTTAATAATCAAAAAGTTAAAACGCAGGAACATCAATAAGCACCTAATAAACGCAATAGTGGACTATTTTACGAATCGCTCCATTAAATTGGACAGTAAAATTAGTGCTGAAATAACTGGAGGAGTTCCACAGGGTTCAGTACTGGGCCCTACCCTGTGGAACATCCTCTACGATGATGTGATGGACATCGAAGTTCCGGATGGCGTTATACTGGTGTGCTACGCGGATGATCTAGCTATATCAGTAACTGCAAATGACTCTCACGAGATGATAGTTAAAACCAACGAAACGTTGCATAGCGTGGATTTGTGGATGCGCCGAAACAATCTAGAGATTGCCCCGGAAAAAACAGAAGCAATCGTTTTCAATAGAAGAAAACCTGCAGACTACGTGTTTGACTGTGGAGGAACGGTTATAGTACCAACACTGAACGTAACATATCTTGGAGTCAAGCTTGATTGGGGTCTAACGTTTGGCCCACATCTAAAATCTGTTTGTGACAAAGCATCCAGGACTGCAGGAGCTCTAAGTAAGCTACTGCTTAACACAAAGGGCCCAGGTGACCGGAAGAGAAGAACACTGGCTTTGGCGAACCAATCCATAATCCTATATGCGGCACCTATCTGGTCTCCTGCGATGAAATTTGCCCTGCACAAAAGTCGGGTCCTTAAGGCCCAACGCATGTTAGCCCTGCGGGTATGCTCCGCCTATAAAACTGTTTCCACGGACGCAGCGCTTGTACTGGCTAACCTAACGCCCATCAATTTACTAGCGCTAGAGAGGACCAAAATGAGGCACAAAAAGGACTCTGAAAGCATAGGATCTGCCAAAAAGGAAACCCTAGTAAGCTGGCAAAAAGAGTGGGATACTTCTTCCAAAGGCCGCTGGACGCACAGACTTATCCCAAGTCTAGAAAAGTGGACTAGCAGGCAGCATGGTCGAATGTCTTACAGGCTAACGCAATGTCTAACGGGGCATGGAGTATTCATGTGCTTTCTTGCTGGTATTGGAAAAAGAGAAGACGCTAGTTGTATGTACTGTACCGAAACCGACGATGCGATGCATACAATCTTTATATGCAAAAAATGGGATAGGGAAAGACAAGAGCTCGTTAAAAAGATTGGGGGTATATGTGCAGATACATTAGTGCACAAAATGCTTGAAAAGGAGGAGAATTGGACAGCAGTAACAAACTACTTTGAAATAATAATTAAAGAAAAGGAGCAAGAAGAAAAACGCAGACTAAAAAGGCCGTGAAAAAGACGCAAGTGTTGCCGTGTTGTAGGCTGAAAGGCAGGTACACGGCCAACAGGCAGACAGTAGGGGTTTTAGTCGGTATGAGTCCGGCACTACCCGTGTGGTAGTCCATGAGGATTTCCCCTGCTGTATAAATCCAAAAAAAAAAAAAAAAAGTGGTTTAAGTATTTTTTGATTCCTGCGGGAGCTCCTTAATTTTCCGAGGTAAAAAGTAGCCTCTGTCACTCTCTAGATCCTCAACTACATGATCCAGATCATCAACAACTGTACCCATGCCAAAAATCCCGTCGACCCGTTGCTCCGTTGTGGCGTGATTGAAGGACAAACCAACAAACCAACAAACAAACACCCTTTCGCATATTATAATATTAGTATGAATTCAGTGACGTGCACAGGATTTGAAGCTAGGGTAGGCATTAGTTAGTCAGAATACCTATCTACTGACTGTCATGATGAAAAATGAGCATTGACGTAATTCCATTTGGGTAAGAAGTGCTTTTGTGCCTCTATGAACTACACGCCACTGAGTATGATTCCATCGGTTTGAAATAATAAATCGCTTTAAAGTCCATTTGGAGCAATTAAAAATTGATGTAGGTAGTTAAATAATAATTTGTTTCTAAAAGGTATGAATCAATTTTGCATACGATCGTATTCGGTTGCACTGCCAATGTAAGTGATCATTCGACCTTTGAAGATCTGTAGAAAATGCGCCGGTTCCTTGCCTTGGTACACCCAGGCCTGAAAATAGCAAACTCCTCGTTATTTGTGAACCAAGTGCTTGATAAATTAATTTAGTTAAGTTAGGTATTATAACAATTACCTGGATGGGAAGACGCCCTAACTTTATGTAGAGATCTTTGGCTTCTTTTGCACCCAAATTCCTCAGATCATTTGGCGAAGAGCCACCCTGCAACAACACAAATTTAGCTACAAAGTTAAATTACCAAATCTGCAAAAAGGCAAGCATCGCAAGTTTTAAACCATCTTGCTATATTTAATCTAGAGAATAATCTCTGTTCAATGCAGATATAAACAACTGAAGACTGCATCAGGCCTATTCCTACACCGAATTTTAAAGGAATCTCGACCTTGCAAGTGCAGTTAGTGTACTCTTCACTGCATTCACTGTTGTACACTACATTGATAAATGGCGACATGAAAAGATTCGCGGCGCGACCTATCACGTCCAAGCATTAATGCCTGTTGTTGTGTGATGGGTGTAGACCTCCAGGAACAAACGAATTCTGGATACAAACATTGCAATGTTCCACCATAAAGTTACGATACGCCGTACAGCTTACTGAATGGTTCTCACCATCCAATAGTAGAGTACGGTTTGGTCGCCTGTGGTCATGTTGTAGGTGTAGAGCGCGAGGCAGCAGTCCTGTATGGCAGTTATTTGTAACACCTGCTGAAGGTACTCTAGGAACAGACAAGTTCCTGGAGCATACGTTGCAAAGTTCTCACCATCCAATAGTAGAGTATGGTCTGGTCGCCAGTGGGCGTGTGGTAAGTGTATAGCGAGAGGTAGCAGTCCTGTATGGCAGTTATTTGTAACACCTGCTGAAGGTACTCTAGGAACAGACAAGTTCCTGGAGCATACGTTGCAAAGTTCTCACCATCCAATAGTAGAATATGGTCTGGTCGCCAGTGGACGTGTGGTAGGTGTAGAACGCGAGGTAGCAGTCCTGTATGGCAGTTATTGGTAAGACCTGCTGAAGGTACTCTAGGAACAGACAAGTTTCTGGAGCATACGTTGCAAAGTTCTCACCATCCAATAGTAGAGTATGGTCTGGTCGCCAGTGGGAGTGTGGTAGGTGTAGAGCGCGAGATAGCAGTCTTGATCGTAGAAGGCGGCGGTCTGCGGCCGCTCCAGCTCCTGCAGAGCGCCGCCCTCCGCCTCGCCCCGCACGCGCCACATGCGCAGCGAGCCCGACCCGTCGTCTGGGACTTGAGCCTGCGAACATTTCCTTTTCCTCTACAAAACAATAGGCATGATGACAGTAACCAAGAATCAATGAAATTATTAATTTATCTAATGAAATAGGATTCATGGATTATAAAAAACGTATTTATTTTTCTATTTCAAGTGAGATTGCTATTTATTTTGATAAAATAAAACTATAAAATACAGCAACCCGCCATAATGGATTAAACACCAAGAAACGAATGACGTCACAATTGTTTGTTATCAAGCTTTGACAATCACACAATTGTTTACTGCACACTGCACAGAGTACATTGGAAAAACAGTAGTGACGTCACAAACGGCGCCATGACACCGGCGAACGTTTTGGCGTGAATTTTAAAATTTAAATTTCAAATGCCTATTTTATCTACCAAACCTTATTTTTCTGCTGAAATAATATATTTTTTCGAAATAGTAGATACTGCCGAACATAATCTGACCATTTTTCAAAATCAGTCATCATGCCTATTCTAAAACAAACAGCGGCGAACTAAACACGTGCGAAGCTCGGGGCAGCATCACTGATTGAGACCCCTGATTTTATTTCATGTTTCTCTTCTTGTAATTTTTGCGGGGGCGCTGAATAGGCAATTATGCATTAATTAGAGCAAACAAAAAATCAGCAACCAGAACCTTAAACTGTCCATTAAGAGCTTCCAAATATAAAATAGATCTTACTGAAAATATTTCAACCTAATTTGAGTTGATTTGTTGTTTTAAGGACATCCCCTAGATCCCTTAGACTACCACTGCTAGGAGACTTTCAAACAAATATCTAAGAACCACCGCTGTTACTTGTAGCATTATTACAAAATAAGTGGTATGTAATACGTACTTCAGCAGCCAGCCACGCATTAGAAGCAAGGCTAACAGCGTCCAGCTTAGTAGTTGCGGATCTGGCGGCGCGGACTCTCACGTCACGGCGTGAATCTGCCCAGCTCCACAGGTGGAACAACGCCGCGAACTCCAGCGGCTCACGACCGGACACCATTGTAGCCACTGGCCCACATTGCCTCTTAGCGCGAGCCAGCCCTCTGGCGGCTGCCAACGCCCCGCGGGCTTCAGTCACCGGTGCTGAGGATCCCACCCAGGCCCATACTCCTCGAGATCCTCCATCGATAATATATACGCTCTGTAATAGACCGGAACAGCAAATTCACCATTGAGGTTTAAATTCAAATCCTATTATCAGTTAATGCTGTTCTGCACAAATGCGACAAATGGTTCAACACAGATAGAAAAGCACTGCTTTTCAGTTATACAAACTTAACATACTTACAGTAGATTGAACATTACATTGTTAAATGAGCAGGATAAGATAGGTAACACTTACATCCTCGCGCAAATCTTCTCTGTATAAAGGAGCTCGTTTGATTTCTTCCAAACGTGCCGCAGGTTTTTGTGACGGAACCGTGATGGGTGAGAGTCTTGGCGGCTGCGTCACTTTGTACAGACGAGCGGGCCTCGATGATTCTGAGATAGACGGCGGCGGACGAATAGAACGGGATCGCAGTTCCAATAGATTGTTGAGAAGTTCCCGGTCTGTGGTTGGTAAAGTTTGTTCATAACCGTCATGTGCGATGGCGATCCGACGCACCGTCATTCCTTTGTCTGGTCCTCGTGCCATACGGTAAGCAATCTGTAAAGGGATAAAATATTATAACTTTATTGGTTAAACAAATGATGCTAATAATGTTTTAAATGATTGGTAATGTTGTTACCGAACAAGACCAAAAAGTTGAAATGCTGCTTGCTTCACTAACAATATGCTTGCGCTTTTGTCTTCAGATAGTACCATACAATTTGTTTCCACAAGGATTTAAGTACCCTACGTGGCTCGAGCTGTACTTGTTATCATATCTTACAATAAGGTACCTTGGCTCCAAATATTTTCTCAATTAAATTAGCAGCTCGACCCAACCACAGCACTATTAGCTTGGAAGCGTCCAACACGAATACTCCATCGGAAGATAATTGCGCCCACGACACGGGCTCCAACTGCAACACTACAGGCCGGTGTCCGCGCACGCGGTACAGGCGAGGTCCGCCGTTCATTACTCCGTTGCGAAGAATTCTGCAACAAAACATTCATGAAATTGAAAACAGGTAGAAATTACATAAATAATATAATAACTAATAAGTGCTCAGTGACGTTTGTCCTTTCTCAGAAAGGTCAAAAGTCATTTGGTCTAGAGAAACATGAAGGGTTAATAATTATGGCCTTACTTTTTGGTGATTTTTATTCATCGATCACCGGTTCGAATCATTGACAGAATAAGCTGATGATTTGCTACCTTTTTAAAAGTAGAGACCACCAGCCAGCGTTGCTAGTATGTTTGAAAAATTAAATAAAACAGGAATAAAAATTTGTTCAAATTTTGGCCACCGGGCCCTGATAAGTTTGTGGGACTATTACGAGTATGTGCATAAGTTGATGGCGGTTTTTTTTGTTATTTAACAGTAATAGCTTGATACTTTTGTGCGCAATGCTCTGCACACTTCCGATGACAAGGTTTTATTTTATGATGAAAAAACCCAGACTACATAAGCTGACGCCGTCCTATTTCGCATCCGCGTTGATTCCTTAGTGGCAATATAGCGGTGCAGCACGACCGGCGTGCTCACAAATTTTAAAACAAAGCGGACCAGTGCCAACGCGTCCATAGCTCTACCATATCGCCCATCTATCCTGGAAGTCTGTAATCTGTATGTGACGCTCTACACACTTCTGATCACAGGTTTGTTGGTACAACGAGCCCCCGCGTTGGAACAACGCATGAGCGGGGGCTGCGCGGACTGCGCGGGCTGAGGGGTTGCAACGGGCTGCGCAGGCGCCGGGACGCAGAATCAACTCGCTACCCAACACATCATAAGTGTCCACATATTATATTTAATTATATTTGTTAGCTTGTTCTCAAACATTCAATATAAGTGTTAAAAAAATTTAGTGTTTTAATAGTGAACCTAATCAAATAATTATCTACACTCAAACAATGGTCCTTCGAGCCGGATGATGTATAAGTCATAATTTAAAAAATTAAAAAACAAGGCTGCCCTGCAATAAAACGAACTAAAAAGTTAAAAATCAAAATTAATCTAATATTATAGAATCTTATTCACATTTTTATTAAATGATATTTTTTTGTGAATGACTGGATATTGAACTATAGTGTTATATATTTTTGGAATCTACTCATCATTTTCTAGATGATGATTATATTATAGTTAATCTTATTTTCGAATTTTTTTTTCAACTTTATCCTTTAATGCACCATCCATATCCATGGTCATCCCATCAACTTTTTTTAATTTTACCAGCCTATGTCACCCGGAATAAGTTAGGGATTCTAACCATGCCTCATTTATCAAAATCGGTTCAGGCATATAGAAGTTATGGCGAAATATACAAACTCACATACATACATACATGAACCCTGAAAACAATATACTCCTTTTTTCAGGCAGTCGTATAAAAAAGCCTGATCACCTGATGCCGTCGCGGAAGTACGAGAGCATCCGCGCCGACTCCTTGGTGGCGGTCTCGCGGTGCAGCACGACGGGCGCGCCCACATGCGCCAGCAGCTGCGTGGCCCGTCGCAGCGCCGCCGCGCCCAGCGCGCTGCCCCGCTCGCCGGTCCACGCGTGCGCGTGGCGCTCGGCGTACTCCCCATTGCCATTTTCTTTTATTTCGCGACGCTGTCGACCAAAACACTTATATATTTGAAATGCACAGAACTTTTTACTCAATTTAATATAGTGCTAATACTGTCACAACTAATGAAATAATAAAAGTAATATCCTACCTATCTATTTTCATATTGGTCTGCCCCCCGATTGTGTAAGAATTGACGATCAAATCGTCAAAGTTCGGCGTCAAAGTAAAATAAACCATAATACCATTGAATTAGAGCTCAATTTCGTGTATCCATTCTCATGCGTTTATGGTATCGTACATACGAAAAGATACACGAAATTGAGCTCCAATTCAATGCAGTTATGGTTTATTTTACTTTGACGCCGAACTTTGACGATTGGGTCGGCAAATCTCACATAATCGCACCTCTGGTGTAAAAGCGGGTTTAAAAAAAGGTTTCTAACTTGCGTATTAAAGAGACCTTACTCCCTCATCAAATTTTACAACATAAAATGGGTGACAGTCCAAAAAACTATTTTGGAGATTGTACCTACCTACGCTTTAAAATATAGATCATGCTGCTGCTGCTAAAAAAAACCTTTAGGATATTTGAAAATCCATGTCCACACTAATATTATAAATGCGAAAGTGTCTGTCTGGCAGTGTCCTACGCTTTCACAACCCACCTATTCAACCAGTGTTGATAAAACTTGGTACAGTGATAGGTTATATCCCCCGGAAGGACATACATAGGCTTTTTATCCCGGAAAATTAAGGAGTTCCCGTGGGAATTGATAAAACTTAGTCCACGCGAACGAATTTTTTTTTTAATCAACTACAAGTTAGATCTTGACTGCAATCTCATCTGATGGTAAGTGATGATGCAGTCTAAGATGGTAGCGGGCGAACCTCTTAGGTGTATGGCATTAAACACATGCCCCTAGTCGGTTTCTACACGGCATCATCAAGTCGCGGAAATCATCTAGTAAATAGATAAAACAGTAGACTTACAATAACATCTGGGCCGGCTGGTTGGCCGGGAAGAGAGCAGGAATACACCAAGTAAGCATCAGCGTCATAGAACGTCCCATAATGTGACCGTGGCAAAAGCTCGGTGCATGATTCCTGAAAAACAAAAATACATATTTATTTAACTTCTCATGTATGAGTTATTGTTCTTCATATCTTTTTTTAAAAATCTTGATGATGATGATAGCGTTGTTCAATTATAGGATATTTCAGTGAGTTTTCTCAGAAACTTTTCGGTCTCGTTCCTCCATATCCCTCTGTTGTCGAAGTTTCAAATAGGTAAACGTACGAATCGTTTTGCTTTTCATCAGGTGTGATTGTGGATTACCTAAATAAAATTACCGTCTAACTATTGGAGCTAGTGATATTAAGCTATTAGGAACTAGGTAGGTAGGTAGGTATTTTATGTGATATGTCGCAATCGTAAAATTAAATAAATTTTTTTTTGCGATTACAGCATTTCAAATGAAAATTGTCGACAAGACATACTGATTACTGTGCATAATAAAATTTTCATTGAGATGGAACGCAAAAGTCGTGTTCATTCCATTCCAGTGTATTGATGAATTTTGCTGTGACTGACATCATGCAATCTTTAATTTAATCATAACGTGCAGTTGGCGATTAGCATATTTATGATTTCGTATGATTCATACTTAACTAATTTTATTGTGTATCTGTTTTATATGTAAGAAAACTAACTACTACGAATACTTGGCTAGAAGAATCTAGAATGTTAAAAACTTACGAAAGTTACGTGTAGGAACATAAATGGATTGCGGAGTGCTGCTGAATACTTTCTGTTTCACTGTAGAATAAGTTATGGTAACTACTCGTACGGCGTACCGTAACTGTATGTAGTGAGTAAGATATGTCGCCAGTTTCAGTCATTTAATCTTCTCATGCATTTTTGACAAAATTAGCCAAGACAAATAACCAATTGGAAAAGTATTTTTATTGGAAAAGCAAGCATGATTGCCAAAGACCGTTAATATGTTTACATCGTGTTACAAAACCTTGCCTTGGATGCTCGTTAAGTTTCGTCTAGGCTCTATCAATTTAATATTGTGTTCGGCCAACCAGAGAAGTTGCTAAGTTGTATTTAAGCTGGTCTTGAATTGTTCAGTCTCGGTCGGTTAAGACGCATCATGGCTGCTGTAGCGGTACTGAGATGTAGGTAGGAGGAATGAATCATGGCATCTTCGTTACGAATGGTTTGCCGCCCACAATGGCTTGCAATCATTCGATTCAATGCACTATATTTTAGGATAAAATGGATTCGCTAGCATAAAATGGATAAAAACTTTGCCTTTTTCACGAGCTGTTCAAAATTTGTTAAAGGTAGGTATGTACCTATTGTCTATGTATAGAAATGCGCAGGATTTATATGTAATGTCATCAAACTCTGTGCCCGAAGCTTTCTATTATTTTGCACACATTTTTCCATGTTTTGTGTGCTTTCGCCTACATTCTACATCGAAGATCTACATACGAGTACTTTTAGCTTTAATTTCATTATATTTGTCAGACAAGCGTAGAGTATCGACTACCGACTACTGCGAGTTGAGACGCAGTAAAATATCAGGTTATTATAAGTAGGTCTAATAAGTAAGTACAGATTTTGCTATAAGTTTGAAATTAATCTTAATAATAACAAGTAGGTACCTAACCTTACTAATCATATAATACCATCAGACAAAATTAAATAAAAGTACTTAGGTGGTCTACTAAGTTACTTCTTATTATTTACGCTTATAGAAATCTAGAAAATCATAATTAGAGTGTTTATCATGACTTTATCTTCCTTATTATCTCTGATATCTAATTCATCAGAGCAATTTAGGTAACCATTGGAAACGGTCCGTTGGGAACAAAATATTTGCTACTTTTTCAGAAAAAAAAAGTTCAGTTCCGTGTGTGCATCAAATTGATTGTGAGATGTCTAGTTAATCATAGAGACGAGTGTAAATCATGTCCAGACAGTGCATTGCAGATGACTACGGAGCGTGCGACCGTTGCAATGCGATAAACATGCATCTCGCTGCAATTTATTGCACATAACCGTACTTAACTTTCTCCTCGCTTTGTTATGAATAGATTAATATTTATTTAAGAACTTTTTCTGATGAAATAAATTACATGTTATGGTAAACACTACCTACAACACCCATGTTCTGTTTCAAATATTATTATATTCAGAATAGGTATCCTTTTTGTATTGATTCTTGTAATTGGTTTATCGGGCAATAATTTGGCAATGATACCTGAAATGATTTGGGTAAAATTGTGTACCTATTGAGTTTAAATTTCCAAGTAGCTTAAATAAAATATCTGGATGAGTGTCATCCATATTGACTTTCTGTGGGAATTGCGATTGAAAGACGACGAATGAAGCTTGGTCTAGTAGGTACCTACCTACCTATATGGAAGTAAGAAATACCTAATTGTAACCCATTATTAGTACAGCACTGTCACTTAATAGGTACAATGAGCACTCAAAGGAGATAAGTTTCCCTTCTCTTATAATTATTTGCGATTAAGGCAATGATTTTGAGACCATTTGACATTTGAAGAAGTGCAATAGAAAAATGAAGACGCGAAGAAAAAAAAAAATGCAGTCATTGGGACGGCCGATATAAGTAAAAACGATTATTATTATTTTTTATACTTTTTATACTTTTTATATTTATTATTTATTTTTATTAAAATTATTGAAATATAAACCTTAACGCTAAGGTGCTTAATGCTTAGGGCATTAAATTTTAATTTCGAATATGTAGTACATTTTTATGTTCGCGAGCATGTCGCTGTTCGCGAGCATGTCGGTCACGGCCATGCGAATCTACATTTTTACCCCCTACCAAAAAGTGCTCAACGCGCCTAAAGAAGTTTAAGGAATAAAGATGTAGTACTCAAAAATGTACTAACCTAACATACGCCAAGCGATTAGTGATACAGTGAATGGTACGATATGGGTACCATTATAATGATAACGATACAGTCTAGAACTGTCAAGGTGACCACCAGACCAGGCAAGACCAGGGATAATTAAAAAAATTAACGTCCTCCCGCTGCGTCAGAGTGGACGTCAATGTCATGTCAACAATGAAGGAGTTATTATGATCCTAATTTATAGAATAAAAATTCGACTGTTAGGAAAATGTTCCTAATTAAACTGTAGGTATTTCTAGATTGTGTATTTTAACAATTTCCTGAAAGCCTCTTAATTTATTATCACAGCGATATAAAGGCTGCACCTTATTTTTTTATTCGTAGTGCCTTAATACCACAGTAAACACATAATGTATGACCGCGCGAAGTAAAACGTCAGCAAAAGTTTCAGATAATGCCGAAACAGCAATTGTTTTGTATTGTGAGCGGCAAAATGAGTTTTTGGTGTCAGCCTTTCACAAGATGTATCCCACTGTTGATTTAAAAAATAATCAAAATATATAGGTTATGTTGCTTGTCTCCAATGATGTCTGTACCTTAGACGCTGGCGGCAATATTTTTGAAGTGAAAACTTCTTTAGGCGCGTTGAGCTGTTTTTGGTAATTTATATTGAAAAGTGTAAAACTTCTTGAGGCGCGTTGAGCACCTTTCGTTGTTCAAAAACGAAATCAATTGTTCGTTTTCACTTCTATCGGCAGTCCCTGACTGGCAATTTTTTTTTATTGGCGTCTATTTTTTGCCTAAGTAGGTAAGTAACTAGGTTTGTAGAATTCATTATCAAAATCTACTGATCTTAGACGAGACGTATTATGGCCTGCTTAATATCTAAATAATATACTACGTACCTAGGTATAATAGGTACCTACTAAATGATGCCCGCGTCTTCGTCAACATGTACCTATTTAGGTTTTTCAAAATCCTCACAGAAATCTAACCTTTTCCAGTATAAAAAGAAGCACATGTTCGTCTCCGGGATGCAAACTATCCGTTTACAAATATTATTAATAAACGGATAGTTTACCATATAACATGAAAGCATTTCCACTCCTAAGTACATGAAACCGAAAACTTTACGCGCACATGATAGGTATAAAATGAGCCATACGTATCTACTCCTAAAGTCGAGCGCTTTCATGCAGTTCCTTCCTTCATCCTTGCAACAGACAAAAATTACACGCGTTCGCAAGTTTGAGTGTGAATTGTGATTTTACGCCATGCAGTTTCCGACACGCTTTGTGTCTGTTCAAGTCTTTAGTATCAACCTCGCCAGCAACGGTCATGACTATAAAAACATACTTAATTTCCGGAAAAGGAAGGGTAACGAACCATGAGAAAATGTCCGAGATCACAGATAGTTACAGTATAAATGTGTATAATTGTCACACAGTAGGTACAGTGAAAGTGAATCCGGCACAGATCTCGTGATAGTTCACAATAGTTAGAGATCTTTTGTAATAGGATTTGTAGGTATATCGTGCGATGTAACACAGCTTTAGCTACTAGTTAATATGCACATATGGATTTCGTGAATAATAAACGAGTTGGGATTACGAAATCATTATTTCGACTTAAATAATATTAATTAATTTTCTCTTTTTGTATCTTTTGGGTTTTTACCTTAATATATAATTATATTAATATTATTATTTCGGCTTATAATAATAAAGATTTTGAACAGCAAGATGTGTTCTTGCTGTGTATTTATTATTATGATAATATACAGGTTTCTGTAGGTTAGGTACATTCTGTTAGAAAATTACAATATTTTGGATTAGGGCTTACCTACCTTGTACAATATTATCTCTCATTCAACGATTTTTGGGGTCGGAATGAAATATCCTTATAAAAGCTTTTTACGAAATTTGTGAAATAAATATACAAGGTAATGTAAGGAAGTAGGTTAGTAACAAACAGACACACTTTCGGATTTATAATATTGAAGCATTAATCATAGCATTTGCCTTAACCCAAATAAAAATAGGTAGTCACCGATATTTCTTATTGACCATCTTGCGACACGTTTTCTCCGGTTGAGATTAATTACACTGACAAAGAACAATACCTCTTAGGCAATAGCTGATGTGTTTCATTGTATTCTGAAACAATACTTTCTGTTTGGTCAGGTACATGAACGTATAAGTACAAATAATGCTGATATTATAGGTAATATATTATGATATGATTAGATATAATATATTAGATCTAGTACCTACTAGCTTTTGAGCATGTAGGACCTAACCAATCTAGTAATCTCAGCTATTCTATTCTCTCTTTGTTAATACTTTTTGTAAAATACGTAAACTATTATGTTGCGGTTATTCTGGGTACAATGCCGGGGGTGACAACTGGATATTAATCCATACTATTATTATAAATGCGAAAGTGTGTCTGTCTGTCTGTCCGCCCATCTGTCTGTCTGTCTGTCTGCTACGCTTTCACGGCCCATCTGCTCAACTGATTTTGATGAAATTTGGTACAGGGGTAGATTGTATCCCGGGGAAGGACATATGCTTTTTATCCCAGAGAATTAATGAGTTCCCGCGGGAATCAAAAAAACTTAATCCACGCGGACGAAGTCGCGGAATCATCTAGTTTAAAATAATTCCCAGTTGTCTCCAGAGGCCACAATCAGGAAAAATTCAAATCAGTCTCCTCAGGTAAAAAGAGTATCCCATCAAAAACATAAATGTAAAATGAGAGCCAAGTTCAAAATTGTGATATATATGCCTTGGTTGTTGACTTCAGCGACAAAAGAAGTGAGATCTAAATGGGTGCCAAGTTCAATGGTCAGTCCTGCAATTTATATATCCCATCAAAAACATAAATGTGAAATGAGAGCCAAATTCAAAATTGTGATATATATGCCTTGGTTGTTGACTTTAGCGACAAAAGAAGTGAGATCTAAATGGGTGCCAAGTTCAATGGTCAGTCCTGAAATTTATTTATAACAACATATAATATTTTATAACAACTTAAAATATCATTTCTTCTTATAACTTAGTATAAAATGTTGAAGACTAAGGATTTGGCTTGGCTAGTTTTCATATACGAATTATAGCGTTCACAAGTTGTAAAGCTGTAAGTTCTTATTTTATTCTTCCAAAAATTTGGCGTGCTGGTAGAAACTGTACTTTTAGGTACCTACTTAATAATAATTCGTATATGGAAACTAGCCAAGCCAAAGCCTTAGTCTTCAACATTTTATACTAAGTTATAAGAAGAAATGATATTTTAAGTTGTTATAAAATATTATATGTTGTTATAAATAAATTTCAGGACTGACCATTGAACTTGACACCCATTTAGATCTCACTTCTTTTGTCGCTAAAGTCAACAACCAAGGCATATATATCACAATTTTGAATTTGGCTCTCATTTCACATTTATGTTTTTGATGGGATATATAAATTGCAGGACTGACCATTGAACTTGGCACCCATTTAGATCTCACTTCTTTTGTCGCTGAAGTCAACAACCAAGGCATATATATCACAATTTTGAACTTGGCTCTCATTTTACATTTATGTTTTTGATGGGATATCATTACTTTTTGTACAGAAATTATTGAACTCAATCTCAAACTCAAAACATATTTATTCAAAATATGTACCTACAAAGTACACCTTCTGAACGTCATGCTTACAGAGCATAAGACATGATGGTGATAATTAACTACGATATCTTAAAACTAAAGCTACGAGGGTTCCAAACGTGCCTTGGTCTGAGAAGAGCCCGCAATAAACTCCGCTTTTTTTTTATTATCACCATCTCACAAATATTTGAAATTATGTATATGTACTTATAATATAACATTACATAATCAGCCGCTGTAACAATTCATACCCATGCCTTGCTATCATTCAAATAATCCTTTACACTGTAATAGGACTTTTCTATTAGTTTAGTTTACGTTTTACATTAGTAGGTACTTATTATTCGGTGTAAGGTCAGTGTGTCACCCACCAGTAATTCTAGTGTACGACTCATTGTACAAGATAATTAAAGACGAGAATTCTCAAGAAAAATATATAGTGTACCTAGAGTTACACTGACATTGACAGATTACGAACGAATCAACGAATAGCTGATCTATTTAATAAGTTCTTCGAATCAGTTTTCCAAAAACCATCTGACTTAACAGTTAATGCTGACGTAGCTGAATCTACGCAAGCTCTTATTGGACATGTAGGGTTAGATATTAAAACTGTTCGAAAATATCTATCCGCTCTGAATACGACCAAAGGCACTGGCCCTGATGGCTAACACCCTTTACTTCTTAAAAAATGTAGTAAGCAGTTAGCCACCCCTTTAACTCTTTTGTTTCAAAGTTCGTTGAGCTCTGGTATTTTGCCAAGAACTTGGAAACGTTCAATTGTGGTACCAATTCACAAAAATGGAGATAAACACGACGTACGTAATTATCGTGGTATTTCGAAATTATCAGTTATTCCCAAACTTTTTGAGAAGATTATATACGATACGTTATTCCCTGCTGTACGACCATTATTAACACCGCTGCAACACGGGTTTATAAATAAAAGATCCACTGAAACCAATCTTTGCGAATTGCTTGACGTGACATTGGATGCGATGGACAAAGGTTTTCAAGTTGATGCCGTATATACCGATTACTCCAAGGCTTTTGACAAAATTTCACATGATATATTAATCAAGAAACTTGGAGCATTTGGGATACACGGAGATCTCTTAAGATGGCTCACATCATATTTGCGTGAACGTACCCAAGCAGTTACAGTTAAAGGATTCACTACCACATTTGTTCCTATAACATCTGGCGTGCCCCAGGGCTCTCACCTCGGACCTTTGCTATTTAATATTTTTATAAACGACGTTGTAAAGTGTACTAAAAACTCTAATTTATTATTATACGCAGACGACACAAAAATTTTTAAAGTCATTCGAACGTTGGAAGACTGCCAAGATCTGCAGGATGACTTAGATCGCATAAGTGCATACTGTATAAATAATGGCTTAGATTTAAACGTCGATAAATGTTGCACTATTACCTTTACGAGAAAAAAGAACTTCATCCGTCATAATTATCATTTACTTGGAAAACCAGTGCTAAGAGTCAACGAGGTGAGAGACCTGGGAGTTCAGCTAGACAGTCAACTATTATTTGATTCCCATCTGACTAAAATTAGAAATAAAGCGTATAAGATGCTAGGATTTGTTCTCCGTCAGACAGCTGATTTTAAGAACCCGAATACCCTTATCTTGCTTTTTAACTCAATTGTAAGATCTCACTTAGAGCACGCATCCACTGCTTGGAATCCACAGTACGCCGTATATGTCAATATGTTAGAAAATATTCAGCACAAATTTCTAAAATGCTTAAACAAAAGATTTATGTCCTTCGACACTACTGCAATAATATCTTTAGAACTTAGAAGGGAACACAAGGATCAAGTATTCTTATATAAAATTATAAATGGTTTAGTTGATTCTCCCAATTTGTTAGGGAGAATCAATTACTTTGTGCCTAGACTATCAAGGCGTAGTGTCAAAACCTTTAGCCTAGCTCAAACTAAAACAAACTATGGCCAAAATAGATTCTTAATCAGGGCATGTAACACTTTCAATAAAAAATATGTACAATTAGACCAGTTTCAGCACAGCATTGGAAAATATGTGTCAGAATTAAAAAAAATTACATAAAAATTATATTACTTTGTATAATTAATATAGATAAGTAACTAAAGTAACTAAGTTTAAATTTAATTGTAACTTTACTATTTATTATTGTTTTTTTTTCTTCTTTTATTTAACACTTCACAAAATTACTCCCGCAATAACCACTATATTTATATTTAATTAGTGAATACTTTATAGGCAAATATGCAAACTATATTTAAGTTCTTATGTGTAACGTAAAACGCTGTATGTATTCCAATAAAGTGAAAAAAAAAAAAAAAATTACATCTATGGTCAGACTACCTCTACAGCACATTTCTACATCTCATCAATTTTGATTGCAAAAGTTCAAAATCAAAAGTTTTTTGTGAAACATTGAAAACAAGCACGGTAAACAGTCGATATCACTAAAACCACTATAAACAATGAATACAAATCACAATGACTGACAGCTTGAACTGACGACTTCAAATACGTTTCTTCTTCTTTTCTGTCAATGACGTTTCGTTGCACAAAATGCATGAATATGAAGGTAAGGTTTTAATGCAACTATATTATTATTCATTATTATTTACATTAAAATAATAATTATGTGTCATTTTCAATAGTTATGGAGTTACTACCACCGCTTAAAGCAGTATTGTTTCAAAATAACGGTTGAATGTCACGTACTTTGACGTCCTTAAAATAATGATTATAACACTACAACATAAACGTCAACAATATTAAAATAATACGGCTTTAAGCAATGGTAGTATGCCTCGTGTCAGAGTTTTGATCTATACCTAGGTAGATCATAAAAATGACGATTTTTGTACGTTTATATCTAAATAACCATTTGAGGTGTGCTTATGAAATTTGGAGCACATATGTATCTCACGGGTCTCAATATATGCGCCAAAGAACAATGGCGAAATTGGACCCACACAATTTAAAAATTAAGGAGGCATCGTTCAAGTACAAGTTTATATTATTTATAATCAATCAAAAAATATTGAGACTCTGAGATACGGGATTCAAAAGAAAGAAATTATTATAATTTATTAAAAAATAAGTCATCTTGCATTAACGGAACGTAATTGACATAGATATACATCTGTTGACTTGACAACACTTGTCATTATTATTTATTTTTGTAGGGATGCTCCGACACCTTCGATGTATCATCGATACCTACTGAAATGAATATTCTTAATATTACTATCGTCTTGTGATACTAACACGAGCACCTACTTTAAAAGTATCGATACCTAATCGTATCGATACTTTTTAATTTTTATGAAAATGATTTTATCAGTATCAGTGATCACTACTTGTATGACACTAGCTGATGCCCGCGACTTCCTTCTCATGGATTTGGTTATAAAATATAAAAAAAGCTCTCATAGGAAAAGTAAATAAGTACTCAATGCAAGTGTAAATCAAAGTATATAGAGGAATAAAACGCTTAATGTAAGGAAGATCAGGCTATAGAATGGGTGAACAATCAGAATTATTGGTCAGCGAATCACTTCAACTTGGGCTATAGGTGTCGAAGAATTCACTGGCCAGAATCCGCATAGAGGTACCAGTGGTGCAAAGAGATCTATTTTGATATTATTGTTACTCAATTTGTTACAAGATGAGAAAGATTTAAGCAGATAAGAGTTATTTAGAACTATGGTGTGAGTAGAATTATTGCGGAATTCTCGCAGACATAAGTACCTACCTACTCATTCATACTAATACTGATACAAATTATTGATTGAACAATAGCCCAATAGTTTTTGATTAATAATTTTAAGGTTATATTCTACTTTCAGGTGTATCTTTTTTCTCCCACACTTTTAGACTTACTTACTATTTGCTTTTTTCTTAGTTTTGTTACGTTCTACAATTATTAATAAGTTTCCATGATGAACGCTACTCTTTTCAGTGGGTCCCAAAATACATGCATTTCCGCCATCCTCCTTTGACATGTTTAACATTAGAATTTTCATCTTCGGCAGTTTCTTTACAATACCTGCATAATCTGGCAAGTCGCGTTGAGTAGCCATCTTAGAGCAGTCGATTTAAATATTTTTATTTTTGTATGAAAAATAAATTATTTCTAATCAGAATTGTAACAAAAGTGGTTCAGTTTTTTATTATTATATAGGCTAGCGCTTGGCTGCAATCAGGCTTGCTTGCAGCCAAGCGCCAATGCAGCCTAAGGTGGAGCGCGTTTGCCTAGAAGATGCCTATTCACTCTAGATTTGAAGGTACTAAAAGAGGATTATGCTATGTACAAAAGTTACCTACTCTATTTTTAAAATAAATTAGTAAATATAAGTACCGTTACTCTCCAAACGAGGAAGATGGTATGATCTTTGGGCACGGTGCGGAAGACTGCATCTTGCGCCAAGGCGCGCGGCGCCCCGTCGTCCTCCAACTGCATTACATCACAATATCGATTAATGACCATGCTCGCACTGAGAGATCTTCGTGAACATAATATGAATATTATTTAATATACTTGATTTTATAATAAGATTAAGTAGGTAGGCAAAAGGGTAGGTACGTACCTACAGCTGATTGATGACCAGTGACAGTGACAGAACTGTGGCACTGGTCATCATTCGAGACTAGCTGTTTACCCACGTTTAACTACAAGAATGTCATTTTTTCAGATTTTTTAAACTACCCGCATGCGGGCTAGGTGCACATCGGCAGACTTCACCTTCGAGGGCATTATGAAAAACTATCGGGCACGCAGGTTTCCTTATGATGTTTTCCTTCACCTTTGAAATTAAGTTACTTTAATTTAAAAAAAACTGGTCATGTGCGAGTTTGACTCGCACACTGTTCCAGCACACAATATAAATTATTTTAGTAAATAACAAAAACATGTCATAACAACACTTAATCAGCTGTGAAATAACTGGCTTACATATGACGCTGAACTGGTAGCACCTGAAAAACAATTCGACACCTAACTATCGACATCGAACTATCGATGATTGTAGGTCATTGGGAAGTACGCTATAGCTTTTGATTTGTTGGAGAAATGGAGAAGGTCAAAATATGCGGCCTAAGTGGACGGCCGTATCTTTTGATTGCGTTGACTTAGAAGCTTCACTTTTTTACAGCTCCACGCGTAGACCTAAGTATTAGATATTCATTTCAACTTGATATCTGCACGCGTTCCCGAGAAAAGGTGGTTGACAGACAGACAGATGGACAACGAAGTGATCCTATATGGGTTCCTTTTTCTTTTTGAGGTACGAAAACCTCAGAAAAGGTAGAGTTGCTCGCCTGGGGAGAGAACCCGCGACCACCTGAATTGGAAACCAACCGGGTGTCTGAACTACTAGGCTACCAGTTACCACCGCTTCAGTTGACTACGAGTAGGTCCAAATATGATTTTAGAAGGTACCAACTAGCAGTTATCTATTAGAAAATGACCTATCATGTATAATAGTTACTTGCTAATGATTGCTGAAGTGAATACTTCTTTAGGCGCGTTCAGCACTTTTGGGTAATTTATATTGAAGTGTAAAAATTCTGTAGGCGCGTTGAGCACTTTTTGGTAGGGGGTAAAAATGTAGATTCGCGTGACCGTGACCGACATGCTCGCGAGCACATAAATATACTACATTCGAAATTAAACTTTAGTGTTAAGGTTTACCTTACTAATATTATAAATGCGAAAGTTTGGATGGATGTATGGATGTCTGGATGTATGGATGTTTGTTACTCAATCACGCCCCAACGGGTGAACGGATCTGGCTGAAATTTGGCACAGAGATAGATTAGATAGAGATAGTCTGGAATAGCACATAGGTTATTTTTTATCCCGGAGAATTAAAGAATTCACGCGGGAACCAAATAACTTCAAACCATGCAGACGAAGTCGCGGGCATTCGCTAGTATTTTAATAATTTTAAGTAAAATAAATAAAAATAAAACTATAAAACGCTCTTCTAGTATGGAAGTTGTATGAAATTTGCAATTGTGACAACGCACTTTTTTTCTATAATCTATATTTATAAATGCTTAACTAACTTAAAACTAACCGTGTTTTAGGGGTATGAAAAATAGATAGTAGCCGATTCTCAGAAATATATATTCTCTGAATATGCATATAAAACTTCATAAAAATCAAGCCGTTTCGGAGGAGTATGGTAACTAACGTTGTGATACGAGAATTTTATCAAATGTAAATTAGGTACTGTTTCTAATACCAAGATAATATTTTATATTATGTACTTATTGTGAATAGGTGTGGTAACTAACTTAAAATTGAAGTCGTATTTTACTATAATTACTGAGTACCTAGGCATCAAAACTTCACTCTGAAAATAACTCGTAGGTAAATCTAATGCCACAAACCGTTACTTTCAATTATTCAAATCATAATTTGTGCACACACCGGAAACGATTCGTTCAAACATCGCACTTTCCGTTTTATTCACTAGATAAACTAAATCACAAAGATGTTTACTTGTTCTGCGCCGACTTCGAGGATATGCATATTGTTGGTCGTGGTCAGGGGTGGACTGGTGCCATCACCTGAATCTGGGCCGCGCTCCCACCAAACCAAACCCAGTACACTCGAATACACAAGATGAGACGACCGGCACTTACATCCACACTCCTTACACTAACTATTACTATTAGATACCTGACGCTGGCCGGTGTACGAGAAAAGAAAACTTTTTTTCACGCTAAATGAACACGCTCATAATAAACACAGGAATAAATTAGTTCTCACGAAAGTCCGAGTGGCGTATCGTGGCCGAATGATGGCTGGAGTGGCAAGAATATCGCGTTTTCATCACAGTTAACAGCCGTTACCTATTGTTATTTATCAATCATACACTGATATCTTAAGTAATTATAGGCCTATTACACTGCACTTTTCACAGGGACCCTTACACTTGAATCAGTGTAGTGTAATCATTTAGAAAGAAAGGGTCCCTAATTTGATCCTTATTGCTGTGTAATAAGCGACGCTCTAACTAGCGGCCACAGGGCCCTGTAAAAAGTGCAGTGTAATAGGCCTATTATTGAAGGTAAAACATACGTAAAAAATTATCTGTGAAATGAAAACGACGACAAGTAGATACGTACTTACCTACCTAAGAAGAAAAATGAAACGACCGTTATTTATTTTACTTAACTAGCTGATGCCCCCCACGTTGCCTGCTTGGTTTTTTGGTTCCTGCGGGAACTCTTTAATTTTCCGGGATACCCTATGTGCTATTCCAGACTATAAAAATTTATCTGTGTGCCTAACATCCAGATCTATTCAGCCGTTCTGGCGTGATTGAGTAACAAACATCCAATGCATCCATCTATCCAAACTTTAGCATTTTTAATATAATTTATTTTTAAAAATTTATGAGAACCTCTGTTGTCCGTGAAAGAACTACCTAATTACATAAAAACCAATTCATAATTATTCATTAAACGCATCTATCTATTGCAGCTTAATAAATAAATTATTTTATACTCGTATTTTATTAATACTAATAATACTATAGATACATATTATATTATAGTATAATATACAAGTATTATGTGATTTGAGAAAAGGGATTAATGCACTTTATAAAATATAATAGAATGCTATTAAAAATCAAAAAGACCTGATAAAATATGTCCATCATGTTCGCTACACTTTCTATGATGTAGAAAGTCCTCGATTGCCATCTGGTAGAGACTGAGAGACCGCGCTGATGTGGAGCCAGCCGAGGCTCGTGACAGATGCTGTCGACTGTCCAGGAGTTAGATTAATTCGCACATAGATACATATCTAGTTTAGGAAGCACGGTTCGACGCGCTCTTTGTGTCCACTACCATGTGTACTCGTACGGACGACTATATTCACTTTCGATCGATCTGATGCGCAACGTACCTACTACGTAGGTAGGTATTATAATGACCGAAATTATGTCGAAAGGCAGGCGACTAGGTATTCAGTTTCATCAGTTTTTTTACGCTCTGCATACCATAACCCATGCAAAGTATTTATGTATTTTAATTAATAAAATTATTTTATAATATAAATTTATGTGATTAAGTAAGACGATAAGCGACTTCCTTTTTTCAAGAAGTTTAGCGTAGCTACTTACTTATGAACTTCAGGCTACATACGGAATATATAACATAGGAAGTATAGCTTATGGATCTACGTGGTTCTCTCACTAGTCACTACCTATAGCACAACCTATAAGTAATGTTTTACTGAACTTTTCGACTAGGGTATGGAGCCGGGACTTCTTGCATAGTCGCACGTGTAGGCTGAACGCTAAAGAAAGAACGTAGAATCAGAACTACTTTTTTGCTGTAGTAATTACCTACTTAGTGAATCGTATGTTTTACCGTTTCTTTTATAAATAACGTTAACGGCAACGTACTTATGTTTTTGTCGGCAGATTGTAAAATCCATTGAAGTACCTACCTATTATTCAGTGGTAAATTAATTCGTTGCGCTTCAGTGGTCACAAAGTGAGTCGGCATTAGTAGGTCTATTAGATAAGTAGATTCGGACCACTATTGTTGTCCCAGCACAATCACTGATCCCAACAACAATTTGCGCAGGCTCGATTGGATTAGGTCACATGTAGCAGTTCCTATTGTACATTATGTTTCAGATTTCAAGGTAAGGTCGATATTAGATACTCAAATAGGGAACACCTAAGGCCACTAGGTGACAATTTCTACGTACAATAACAGTATGTACATATTATTGCTTAGGTGCTCCCTAAAATGTTAGCGTTGTTGGCTCATGGTTGGATCTGTTGGCAAAAGCGGACATAAACAACTTTTTCTATGAAAAAGTGGGTAGTATTTACTCTTAGAGGTTCTAATGGTACCTCTATCTGTGATACAATACCTACCTGTGATTAAAAAAAAATAACTGTTGACATTTTAAATGTTTGAAAACATTTATAACAACCGTAGAGCAACAGTTATAATTCTACTTTTTGTTGAAAACATCGAAAATTATATTTAAAAGTCATATTTTTAGTAACACGTTTACAATATAATGTATAATGACGATATTTCTGATAAGGAGAGCGAACATGAGGACAAAATACCAGAAGAATGTCATAATATAACGAAAAAATCGTTATCCACGGTTGGCTTCCGAAACAATCCAGAGAACCAGAACGCCAGGCCGCTGGCTTTGCGCTCGACGCAATCATTCACCGGTGCTGTAGAAGAACTAAGATTTTGTAATAATTTACAGCGGTTAAATCTAAACAGCGGAAACGCAGTTGCGACCCCCGGATTGACTGCCGCGTGTCCTTGCGGGTGCTTTTTACGACCAGCTGTTACAATACCTTTCAGAACGAGGGAACGAAATACGTACGCACTGCACGTTGTGTCGCCTGAAGTTCTCCACTATCACGGTTACGATTTCGAACCCTCTCAAATAGCTATGTTTTGGAAAAAGGACTGCAGAAAATTCCTATGGAAGGGAACGTCACACACCACAGACACAAGCAAAATATCATCATCAAGAATGACACCAGACTAATATTTAGCACTATTATTTATTTTTATTTAAATCTAATTTATGAAGTGGTAAATAAAAAAAATACTTGTTCGACAAACATTATTTAAAAACTTAATTTTTATAACAGCTCATAAATAAAACGCTTTGCATCTAATAATAATTAGGTAAGTAAATTACTGAAGGGTTTGAACTGTGTCTAAGGGCTGTTTTTCAACACCCAGCATTTCCGTCTCTGGTACTTCACCGCATGAAAACCTAACGAAATCAAGAACTTCAACTTTATGATTCTGTAGAACTTCCTCAACTGTGTACGAAGGATCTAATAAATACTCTTGGAATATGAGGCAGGTTTCGTCATCAGAGTTCTTGGCTGGTTTATCTTTCTCCTTGTCACCTATTTTCCTCGGCGCACATCCCACGATGTGTTGGCATATCTGTTTGCCGACATCTTCCATGCCATTGGGTTGTTTATAAGCCAACAATGCTCCATATTTGCCCGCAGAATAATTGCTGGGTGTAGCTGGTGCTGGGTGGGTGTATGCTACAATTTTTACATCTTTGCTATTGGCTTTCCAGCATTCTGCTCGTCGAAGGATGGCATTTTCGCCGACAGATCCAATAAACAGGGCCAATATTTCTGAGAGCTTTTTGCCTCCATCTGCCGATAGGTTCCCAAGTTGCTCACTGTCTAACTCCAACTGTAAACAAAGTTATTACTTAAATTAATCAATATTATGATAGATGGCTGGCGTCTACTAGGCTCAGTGAGCAGAGTCAAATCGAACCGCAATAATTTGCCACCTATACATATACATATTTTACTATGAAACTTCGAAGGGCGCTGTGTTGCGTCTTTACGCATACGGAACAAAATATGCGACTATTTGTTTAGCGATTCAGCTGTGGGCTCCATCACACTTTCGACATAGCCAATTTTAATGTAACAACCTAACTTCCATGTCACCTCTGGTACCTTGATGGATATTTCAAGGTTTTTGACCTTTACACATGTCCCAAAAAACAGAAACTTAATAAAGTTTCAACTTAATTGGAAGATGTGTATATGTAAAAAACAGACACAACTTTTTTTATAAATAAGAAGAATAATTGTATGTTCTCACCTTTGTAATAGGTCCCTTGGACTGCAAGTTAGTGTGTGCAAATTTGTAACATGCCAATGTTGAGTCTTCCAAAACTTTCTGGAACTTATCATTTTTGGCCACGAAATCTGTCTCACAGTTGAGTTCTACCAGAGCCCCATGGTTTGTGTCATACTTCACGGCCACAAGACCCTGAAGTGCTTTTCGCCCGGCCAGTTTAGTTGCTTTGGCCCAGCCCATTGCTTGAGCTTGCTCATTCAACCATGCTTCTGCCTGAAATCCATACAATGAAATAATATGATGTATTTCATATATCAAAATAAATTCTGTCTCTTTTCTTCCTAGATAGGGCGTGCAATGCAATAAATGAAACTGTTAAGGGCTAAAAATTTTTAATTCTATTTAACTTACAACAGTCTTAACTAAGCACATAACTTTTATGATTAATAATTATTAATATTTAATTCCTTAAAGAGTAATGTTTTAGCCCACAACCATGTAGATCTATCCTAGATTGAACCTTTTAAAGTTTCAGAAGTTTTATCATAATATTGATTAGGCACATTAGATAGTTACCTTGTCTGAATCATTGTTGTTCATTTCAAGAGCCTTTTTACAGTTAGCTATAGTGTAGCCTGTCTTTTTCCTCAACTTAGCCAGCAGCGAGGACTCCGCAGCACGACGGTTGGGACTGATGTGAAGTCTCCTGACAAGTTGCAGTATCATCTGAAATTCAGGCCCATAACTTAAATTATAGTTAATTTCATCACATCACATTAATATCTAAGAGCATGGTCTCACTAGGTATTATAGCATGGCTGACTTGCAGAGGCAAATAATAAGATACTCAGTACATAAATGACTTAACTATACCAAGCCAAATCAAAAATCCTTTTTTTTTCAGGTTTTCCAGATGTTGAAGATGGCTAATATTGAAATGGACATAGGTACCCTTCAAATGGTCTTTCTCTGCTTTTATAGTGCCGGTCTATATTATAGTAGATTGAACTGACATGTAAAATTTGAAGTTTCTAGATCAACCAGTTTAGGTTAAAGTTGTCTATTAGTTAAAGATGAAACAGATATCACGTAACTATCCGGTATCCGGCCTATCCAGCATAAATTTATTATACCAGATACCAGATAGTAACTCAATATAAGGTCAGATGTTCAAAAACTATGACAATTTCCTAAAATCAACTTTAAAGTTTTTGTGAGGTAAATAATTAGAAAATGTTTTATAATTATGATGTCTTTTATTTATACTTAACTGAAAAGTTACAAAATCTCACAAGATTTTCTTCCTAAAACTTACATTTAAAAAAATGTAAGTGGTTTGATTTACATTTTTGATTTTGTCTTAAATTACACTCAAATCACGCACTTTACTCAGCAAGTAAACAACAAATTTTTCGCTATGCAATTAATCACTCATGCCACCGGCCACCGAATATCCGGCAGCAGTATATTTGGCCATCCGGCTAGCTAAGAACATAACAGATAGCTAACTATCTGTTACTTCTCTACTATTAGTCACAGTATTATGTTTACAACTGAAGGAAATAACCATTTAAGTAGACATGCCTAGTGAGACTGGGCCCTAAGAAATTGTTACAATGAGTAATGCTCACTCATAAGACTTAATGATAATGACTGACTAATGATGACTGCAGCTCATTTCTTTTGAGTTTATTAGTTGCACACAAACACTTTCAAAGAATACTTAGTTCAAACAATATTTTAACATATTAAGACACTGAATAAACTTTAGTATCACTGCAAGAATGAAGATTTAAACAAAAACAAAGACTAACTTTAGCCCTATGTAAAGTAGTGGGCCTCAATTCATTTTATTATGGCTAGGCTACTATGACATCATGAGCTATAGTTGTTAAGTTTGATCAAGGACAACCTTAAACAAATAGAATGTTTAACTAGCTAAAGATTGAGTTAGAGCAAGCACTGTGCAGCAGCTATAGTACATTCCTAAGCTTGTATTGCAACTAAAACAAATTACCATGGAATAGGATTTGACTTTTTGCTTCATATTTACAAACTAGGTAACCTATAAGAGCACAACAGTGATTTAAATACAATAATCAAAAATTCAGTGTTTTGAATATTTTGAAATAAAAAGTTACTTAAAAAAGCAGAGTCAGGAATGTCTTACCTAAAAAGACATTTTATTTTTTAAACCATGATCGATAAACTTTTTAGATGGAAAAGCTATCATTGGCTGAAAGCGTTATTAAAAAAAAATTGTTGCCATGGAAAAATCAATAACAGTGTTTTCATCAATAAGAGCTGTAAATCAAATAGATGCAAATTATTTATTTAATAAGCTGTTATTAGTTCATAGTTGATTTAAATTAAATTAAGTTATTACGTTGTATTATTCTTTAGATTTTTAATGCTTATTGATGGCTTATTGCTAAAAACAGGATACCTAGGTTAGGTATTCGATGCACAAGGTAAGATCGGTTTCGATGAAAATATATGGAAGTCAATGCTACAGTATAGTTTAACTAAGTAAACTTACAATTATTTATCTATTTATTTGCACAGTTATTCACAAAATATCACAAATTGCAAAAATCACTGCAAAATTTAAAAACTGTCAAAATTATGCTGCATTGACAAATGACATATTTTGATATTAGCCATTTTGTCAAGTTGACACTGTCACTGAGTTACACTTGACAGAACTGCCAAAACGTTTTGTTAGTGCTTCAATACTTTGCAACATTTTGCTTGCAGGAGCAGCTGCGGTTTTGCAAAATCCAATACTGATATCTTATGCATTCACAAAATTTTAGGTACTGATTATAGTTTTATTTTATTGTTCCAGTTAATATATTATTAATTAGTAGATATTGAATATGCAGCGAGGTAAGCCAACTCGTAAGAAAGGGCAGCCCAGCCCTTCATCTTCCGATGTTAAACTGCCTAAAATACCAAAAATTCAGATGCCAGAAGACTTTAAAATTAGAACTCAACCCCTATTTTCACTTCCGATGGAAATTTTGAAACTGCCTCCGCCTACAACAAAGGCGGCGAAATCGCAAGCGTCCAGAGGAGGCCCAAGAAAAAAATCTAGTGGTAAGTAGGAAATAACGAATTTTTCATTTTGACGACTGACTTTGCCAAACCCTTCTCATTCTGAGAGAAGACTGTATAGCGCTTGATATTACGTCTGTACTCTGTTCCCTCAGGAGGACAGATAGGAATAAAAAGTTCGATCTGTCCCCCTGTTACCAACGAAGGGACAGATCGAACTAATTCCTAACGGTCTGGCCCCCTGTTACCAACTCTGTCCCTTCAGGGGGGACAGACCGGAATAATTCGTACCTAAGCCGGCGGTAGGTTGAAGTTTTTTTAAATACCTATTACCAACGAATAAATGTATGCTGACACATGCATTTACTCTGCATTCAACTCGCGCGCGAACTGTACCTATCATAAGAAAATAAGGTAGTGCCAAACATTTGGAATTTTAATTAAGTTTAGTTAAGTACCTACCTATCTACTTACTTGACGATCGACGTAAACCAAGCAGTGAAAGTCTTGTGGTTATGACAGCCGTCAGCCTCTGCCTGCTATGCGAGTCTGGCCTGAACTGTTGAAATTTATGTGCGTTTTACTTTTAAGCAATTAATTGTTGACATTACCTTCTCGCTACATCAAGAGGAAACCGGCATGCCCAAGAGTTCTCCGTAATGCTCTCAAAGGTGTGTGAAGTCTGCCAATCCGTACTTGGCCAGCGTGATGGAATATAGTCTAAACTTTTCTTATTCTGACATACAGAGAGAGAGAGAGCCGGCACTTACCTAGTAGGTACAGTATTTCATTTAATATTAACTCAATTAATAATATTAAAATATCGTTTCCAAACATATAGTGATGCAGAGCTTCACAGCAATGAGAAAAGCTAGGGAAGATTTCAGAGCGAAATTAATGAATCTGATATGCCAATCGGCTCCTGGTGAAGATGGCGATGCAATTCCAACGGGCGAGGAAAAGAATATGTTGAGATATTATTACTATTTGCGATACGGCATAGACACCATACATGTGGCACCGCTGGATAATAAAATGATTTTGCGGTGAGCTGATGTACCTATAGTCATTGTGAAGCTGTTCCATTGATGTTAATCGTTGGGATGACACTTTAAATTACACCCGAATATGTTAATCATAATTGCCTGATATGTATAATACCTCAGAGTAAGAATATACTCATATAATCTATTCTGACTATGGCATTACACGTATTCGTCATTCGGCAATCATGATTATTAAACAAAACCAATCCAACTTATCGTAAACTAATCCTACAATTTTATTATGTGACGTTTATTTTTTAAGCGAGTACTTAGATTTAGATTTAGATGGCAGATCGAATGGCTTTCTTTGTTGAATATCACCTGGCTGTGCCAAGCCGAATTATAGAATTTAACCAAGCAAGCGGACATGTTTAGAT
Source organism: Erebia palarica (assembly GCA_964035005.1). Taxonomy (NCBI): domain Eukaryota; kingdom Metazoa; phylum Arthropoda; class Insecta; order Lepidoptera; family Nymphalidae; genus Erebia; species Erebia palarica. Next base: position 32,444,759 of record OZ035985.1, on the reverse strand, counting down.
AGCAACAGTCTTAACAGGATCATAAAGCTTCATTTATAAAAAACTAGCTGCTGCCCGCGACTACGTCCGCGTGGATTGAGGTTTTTTGGCTCCCGCTGGAATTCCTTAGTTTTCCGGGATAAAAAGTAGCCTATATGTTATTCCAAACTATAATTTATATCTGTGCCAAATTTCATCCAGGATCCGTTTAGCCGTTCGGGCGTGATTGAATAACAAACATCCATCCATACATCCATCCATCCAAACTTTCGCATTTATAATATTTATTTGATATTTGATTTGATGTGTATCCCTTTGCAGTGTCCACAATTTAATATCAACGAAACTTAAAAAGTGGAGGGAATGTCTACTCACAGCCACAGATGAAATGCGTGAAGATTTCATGATGAGCATGAAGAAGGCTATCGTCGATTTTGTACTAAAGGATCCTAATACGGTAAAACTTTATACCATACCTACTTATTCTCACCTTCTCAGTGACATTGATGATTGGGTAACTCCACACTAACCGTAGTGTGTTGCGGGTAGGCTAATAAATAATAATAATACAAAATACTGCTATAATTTATGAGGCAAGGGCATGGGTCCCAAATTGTGTCCCAGCGCCACTGTTAATTCGAAAAACAAAAGGTCGAAATCGCTTTGCGGTTTGGATTCGCGTTTTCCGGCCGGAGGTGGCCGTTAGGTTTGAACCAACGACTTCTAAAGACTGGTGGCCATTTTTAATTTTGCTTCTGAGTGCCGTTTTAGGTACTCAAAGATGCGTAAACACCTAATAAACACACCATTTTAAAATAAGAATGTATTCAAAGCTTTGTCTACCTGGAGTTTTTTTAATGTATTAATATTATCTTCGGATTGAACTAATTAAAAGGCATGATATTGCAGGAAGAATCACTAGATGACGAAGACACACCACTGAAGAGGGAGTTGGCTATGAAGGACGATGCGTGGCGAAACCGCTACGCAGTCGCTAGGAGTTACCTGCATAAGAATCTGCATAGTGTCAACCCGTGCATATCTCAAGTGCTACAGATTTGGTGGAAACAATATAAGTAATTCCCTTAAATACTTTCTATCACGTACCTACCAAGTGCCCATGGTCACCATGGAACTTTTCCACGGTTTTCTCCGATTTTCTTTATCTCTCACTCACCAGCTATTGTATGTGGCCATCCACATACAATAGTATGTGGCCATCCACATACAATAGTAGTACAATGCCAGCTAAACCTTCACGCCAACGTGCACGCCGAGTTCCAACTATAACAGTAAAAAGTTTCGGCTCGATTGGATTAACGGAGACGAGATATACTTAGACGAAATAGAAAATAGGTAGGTACAAATGTGGCGCATGAAGCTGACGACGTGAGTCGTGACGTTTCAGGATCTAGGTATTGACTTATATGATAATCTCTTATGCCTGAGAGAAGAATTCGCCTGAGGTGCAAAGCTGATCGACAGGGAGTAGAGGAGATGAGGCGCGGCGCGGTGTCTTCTTTTAATAACAACTAACAACTGCTATTAAGTACCTATACCTATTCATGTCTCTTCCCATATAGCGATTTAACGAATTCAAGCGACATCTTAATCATCCTTTAAAAACTGTTACATCTGTCCTTAAGCGATCTGCGGTTGATCAGCATGAGAGACATAATGACGACTAACGAGGCGTACGAGCTTCAAGACTTCTGCTTCGTATGCAAGCGGCACATTGACGCGGCCGGGAACGTGCTGTCCATGCAATGGCTGCCTACTCTACAGGCGGTCTTCTTGCAGGTATCTATCTGTCCAGCACCAGCACTTAGGTTGGCATTCGTGAAAATCCCAAGGAGATTGAGTTTCCAAATATTCTGAGTCTTTTTTGAGCTTTTGGAGCCCAATTTCCATAGTATTACTTGAAAAAAAAATGGACTACTTTATTCCTCAACTTAACTCCCTTAGAGGTGCAATTCCCCAATTTGTTGCGACGCTCGTCATACTCTTTTGTTCTCTTAATGTACTAGAAAAAATGACACGAAAACACTATAATTTATGACAGCGATTAGGTTTGCCAATACTTGCTTAATAATTTCTGAAAAGTAATAACATGTCAAAAATATAACAATCCTTGGTTACACAAAATTCATAAAAGGAAGATTATATTCCTTTATATTAATATATATAATATTTATAAAAAAACCAATAATTCAGGGCAGTAAGAAGAAACAGATACCGGATCCGAAACAAGTCTCCAAAATGAAGAAGTTTTATAACTGTTTATCCTGCATCATGACATACAACCTTCAGACCTTGTGCCTCAAGTCCATGAAAGACTTCACGGATTATATCCTCGATGTTGGGGTATGCTGTTAAATATATTATACCTATTTTTAAGAGCTTAATATGCAAATAAAGCTTAAAGACCTTTCCCAATATGACAAAATGTAAGATTTTCGGGAAAGAATTGGACGACTTAATTGTGCGAAAAGGGGCTTTTTCGTGCTTGTTTTGAGTAAATTCATTGCTTTCATTTTATTTAGTTTCTTTATTTCCTTGCCCTAGATGTGTAGGGATTCGATATATTTATCTTTATATTTCGATTTATATTCAAGATAGCATGAAGAGCATTTCCATTTTTTATGAGCTAATCTTACAAGTAATCCCTAAGACATAAGGTAAGAACATAAGAAAGAAGAAATTGAAGTTGAATCTTGGTTGCATTCTATAAATTCTAATATTTTCCTATACCTTTAGGGAATGAATCAGGGATTCGTTGTAAACCTGGCCTTCAAAGAAGACGCCATTGGCTTCGAACCGACGTTCAAGCAGTTTCGTGACCAGCTATGCCTTTTATATGACTTCATTATTGATGCATGTCGACAATCGCCGCGATTGGAAACGTTATTGTATCAAGACTATGTTATTACAAATAGAGCTACTCTTCGGGTATGATCATTCTTTTTACTAAGTACTTACATATCAAACTAGATTATTTCTATGTCGTCGTCCCCATGTATTTTTTTTTGAAGATCCTGTTTGTAATGTCCCAAATTAGTTTCTTAATGGCAGTGTACATTATAAAGAGATCCTTTATGCAAAATTTCAAGTTTCTAGACTCATACATATAGGAACGTGTGTCCGTCAATCAAGTGGTATTCCTTTGATCAATTAAAAATTGAAATTCCTGAAAGAGAAAAAAACTATTATTGCAAAATAAAATAAATACCTATTTTTGAATAAAACACAGCCTATAATTGACAATGATATTGTGGAGAAATACAAAGCAAGTGTAGCTGCTTTGATCGATGAACAGAGAATCGGACCTGAACTTCGCGTACAAGATTTCGATGACTTCGTATGTCTTCTCAATGGAGAGGTACCTATTTATGTTACTAGATTTATATTACTGTTATATTAGAAAATGTATTACATTTTCGCACTTTTGTATATTTTGAAGATCTAGAAGAATATTTTCTTCCCAATTAAATGAAATTTCTTCTCGTTCAAATTACAAATAGTTAATTGTTAAATAAAATATACCATTGATATTTATGATATTTTGTAAACTAATAATTGTATTAAGTATTGTAATTTTGATCATTTTATAATATAGTCTCAAGGTGAAGTTGAAAGGTTCATAAACTCTATACCCGAGAAAACATTCGAAGAATACTGCACAGAAGCTGTTAAGTACGTGACCGTGGCAAAGGAGATACCATCGAAGTTAGAGGGGACCATTGTGATAGGAATGTTCCGGATGCAGAGAGGCGATTTAATTAACACTTTGCGAGGGGCCGCCACTAGGCTCGCTAATACGTTGCTGAGACGCATGACTGAGGATTACCAGAACATGATTAAGGCGTAAGTGATATTATTGTAGATAGTAACTAAGATCTATGCTATGCCGATGGAGCTTCTTCTTCATAACCAAATTTAATTTATTTTACTTTATGTGTAACGCCCAATTTGGCATCATGAATTTTATGAGAATGTTGTTTCTTCCATAAGTTTGCTTTGATACTTAAAATCCGCCAAGATTATAATTATTATGCTCAATCTTTAAGCGAGAAATCTTTTCGTCGATCAAATGTCATAAATATTTAAGCTTTATAATTTGTGGCATAAATTTATTCCATTTGTCATCGGATTAAGATATTTTAAAACTTTTTAAGGATCTTCGACGAATATTCATCGATTTCCAATACATTGCTCACTCCACCGCAAGATACGGCTGCCTTAATGGACCTTATCGAATACAACAAGAAAGTGGAAGCGACAATCCTTGATGAAATGGAGGACAAACTTCGGAACGTGTTGCGATATATTATATTCTTGAGCGATTACACCGCGTTCACTCCTCTAGAAATGAAAGCGAATAATCAGTCGTTCCATTGGTAAGTTAATAATTGCACTGTTAGGTATAGTTGTGTAAATTACAATATGAATGTCTAACTTACTTAAATAATTACATTACTGTTGTTACAAACAGGTATGGACGCATGCCTGGAGTAGTTGAAGAATGCAAAGTTATCTGTGAACAAAAGAAAGTTGAATATCAAGAGTTACTACAAGTAAGCTATTAAAACTAGAAAATATGTATATTTCCGATGGAGCTGAACGTAAATAGTATATTTTTGTTTCTTCTGTTCTAATGCACATGTTTCTTCTTCCACTCGCTTCTTTCATTAGTGAAGTCCATTCGGTATCCACTCCTCTTACACGCACGTACTCTTTCATAAAATCTATTCATCTTTCTTTCAGTAGGTACTACATAATATTTGTATTTATTTTACCAGGTTCGAATTGCCAAATTTATCGATGACTTGGAAATTTATGAGGCTCAAAGTGAAGAACTGAAGTATTGGGGTGATATCAACGAGCTATCTAAATACGTGACTCGTGCACGACGTTTGGATGAAAAGTAATAAGTGTTTTTAAAATTTAATAGTCAATTATGTTAAATTTAATAAATAAGGAGGAGGTTCTCAATTCAACGCGTATTTTTTTGACTATTTAATTTAATCAAACTTTAATTCTCTAGGTTAGCGAACGCCTTAACTAAAATCGACCAGTTTAACGAAGAAGAAACCTCATTTGGATGGGAACTATCGCAATACCCGAAAAGGAAAGCGATTTACGATAGACTTGTACCATTCAAAAAGTTATTTGACGCAGGTTATGAATTCTTAGAAAAGCATAACACTTGGATGACATCAAGGGTATTTTTTTAAAAATTATTTTTGGGTCTCTTCTCTAAGATTTGGTAACGTTGTTAAAAACGTGTTGTTTATATACAGGTAGGAAGCTTTGACCCCGAAGATATAGAGGGTGATGTAAGTTATTTCTATAAGACAGTATACAAACTAGAAAAAGCATTTCAAGATGTTCCCGCTACGTTCCAATTAGCTCAATCAGTCAGGTGATTATACATTATAATAATAATAAAAAATATGCCCATGCATACAGAGATCGTAGAATGTGATAAAGGACTCACTCCCCTATCCTTAGCCAAAATCGAGTGGCAGGCGCCGAAGGTACTTAGCACCTCTGACCGGGAGACCGTATGGAAGGAGAAGGAGTTGCATGGACGCTTTTTTAAAGCTCTTAATGAGCCACACGTTGATAAAAAAGCGTCCGTGCAATGGCTGCGCTTCGGTGACCTCTTTGGGGAAACCGAAGGTTTTGTCTGTGCGATACAGGATCAGGTAGTTAAGACGCGGAACTACCGAAAGTACATTCTGAAGGATGGAACTCACGACATCTGTCGAGCCTGTCGCCATCCCGGTGAGTCACTCAGACATGTGCTTTCGGGATGTTCGGCGCTTGCTAACACTGAGTATCTGCACAGACACAACCAAGCGGCCAAAATCCTTCACCAGGAGCTTGCTCTGAAGTATGGTCTCCTGGATGAGAGGCTGCCATATTACAAGTACACACCGGTGCCTGTACTCGAGCGTGACGGAGTCCGGCTCTATTGGGACCGGTCCATCATCACGGACAGGACTATTCTAGCGAATAAGCCTGACATCGTGCTGTTGGACCGGGCACAGTCATGGGTGTTTTTGGTGGACATCACCATTCCATATGACGAGAACCTTGTGAGAGCTGAGACGGAGAAGAAACGTAAGTATCTTGATCTGGCTCACGAGGTTTCCGCCATGTGGCATGTGGGGTCCACCGAAACCATCCCAATCGTCATATCTGCGAATGGGTTAATCCCAGTCAGCCTCGCTCACCATCTGAGGCGACTGGGGTTCCGTGGCAGTTCGCTCGCAGCCAGGATGCAGAAAGCGGTGTTGCTAGACTCGGCTAGGATAGTCCGCCGGTTTCTCAACCTGTCGCCCTGACCCCCGGCCGTCTGGTCTCCCCTGCCGGGGTGTAATCCTCCGCCCGCTACAACTATTTATTTGTGTATTTGTGTATGTAAGTTTATTAACTTATATTTATTTACGTAAGTTTATTATAACTCTTTAGGCCATATGTGTATTTATTTTATTTTGTATGCGGGCGTGAGAGCTAAATTTATGTCGATAATAAAAAATATATATATTTTTTTTTAATTTAATTTAATTTAATTTGATAATTATGATACGTTAAATATATACTTATTATGTAATTTTGACAGTCAAATATTCGTTAACTAGGCAATATGACTAATGCAGAGGCGAATTGGGCCTTAATGATGTTTAGATACTATGACGTGTTCATTGTGTTTGTCATCATGCAGTCGACTAATTGCCTGCATTCATTACATTGAACGGTTAATAATTTTACCCGTAACAAATTCACATAAATAAAATATAGAGACGAGTATTTTCTTCAGAATACTGGGTTCTGCTAACTAAATAAATTTTTAGAATGAAAATGGAAGAGTTCAAGACACACATGCCCATTATTCAAACACTGGGTAACCCGGGCATGAAACCGAGGCACTGGGAGAAAGTTTCAGACATTGTTGGTTTTCCAATCGTTGTAGATGAAGAACTGTCTTTAGCTAAAGTCATTGACTTTAATCTAGTGGACTATATTGAAAAGTTCGAGAGTATATCAGAGGCGGCCACGAAAGAAAACAACCTCGAAAAGGCTCTCGATAAGATGATAAGGGAATGGGCTGAACTTAAATTTGAAATCTTGCCCTACAAGTACGTTAAATTCTTAATATACTAAGTTAGTATTTAAATTAATAATGTTTCAGAAATATGATAGACACTTTCCCTAATTTCAGAGATACCGGTACTTACATTTTGTCAAGTGTTGATGAAATTCAGCTATTATTAGATGACCATATTGTTAAAACACAAACGATGAAGAATTCACCATATATAAAACCGTTTGAAGAGATTATCATGTAAGATTTTACAACATCTAATGGTTATTGTTGTTATTGCTATATGGTTGCTATTTAAAGATTATAATTTAAACAAATATTTTAGCGATTGGGAAGCAAAACTAGTACTGCTCCAGGAAATTTTAGACGAATGGCTGAAGGTTCAAGCAACGTGGATGTATTTGGAGCCTATATTTTCGTCTCCTGACATTCAGCAGCAAATCCCAGAAGAGGGGCGCCGATTTAGCGCAGTCGATAAGGTGATGTATAAAATGCGTAATTTTGGATACTTAGGCCAAAAGTTGTTTTACTTATTGTTTTACCCTTGCGTTGTGGTGAGCGTTGTAAATCTAATAAGCGGGATACGGCTTCGATTCCCGGCAGGGTCAATTTGGGAATTTATAATTTCTTAATTTTGCTTTGGCGTTGCGGGAGGCTTCGGCCGTGGCTAGTTACCACCCTACCGGTAAAAACGTAACACCAAGCGACGTAGTGTTCCGATACGATGCCGTATAGGAACCGATTTGGGGTATGGGATTAGAGCCCGCGCGCACGGGTGATTAAAAATTGCAGCCGACAAAAAGTCACCCATGCACGCAGGCTCTAATGTAACTGCCATACCCCTAACGGGTTAGCCTGCTACCATCTAAAATTGCCTCATCACTAACCATCGGGTGAGATTGCAGTCAAGGGCTTACTGTGGATAGAAAAAACTCCAAAGGATGCCATCATTTGATTTCATATAGCCATACGTAGGAGTTAAGCAATGGTATATTCAATTAGATAGCACCTAAACATTATTTATAACTTTCCCGCCCTTGTAGTGACTAACTTTCTCATTCTATTTCAATCAACAGATGTGGCGTGAAATAATGAAAGCTGCGTACACAGAACCGAGAGTATTAGACGTGATCACCATAGATAAGATGCTGGATCGATTACGCAAATCCAATAATCTACTGGAAATGGTCCAGCGAGGTCTGAATGCATACCTCGAGAAGAAGCGTCTTTACTTCCCGCGCTTCTTCTTTCTATCCAACGATGAGTTGCTTGAAATCCTTTCTGAAACTAAAGATCCGATGCGGTACGTACCACTAGGTACTCTAGTAAATGTACTATCTCTCTATATAACGTATACGAACTCCTTTCCCATGAATATATGAACCAACTTTCCAAGCCGCTAACGATATTGTTGTTGAAGTGGTCAAATCCATTTAAAACAGTAAAAAAGGAGGATTGTCAAAGTTTTTTATTAATTGCTTGTATGAAATCTAGTGTACAACCTCATCTCAAGAAGTGTTTCGAGGGCATCGCAAAGCTTAACTTTACTGAGGATATGGTGGTCACGCACATGAAGTCCTCCGAGGGAGAAGTCGTACAACTGACAATGACCATCAATACTGCGGCTGCTAGGGGACAGGTATTCTTGGAATCCATTTTATGTATGTATTCGAGTTTTGTTTCAACAGTTCTGCATCCTACTGTTAAACTGCCTAATCAAAGTCTAATGTTCTGAGAGACCCAATTATTTTGTTGCTTTTCTAAAATAGGTAGAAAAATGGTTGTTAGAACTGGAGAAAGCGATGAAAGAATCCGTCCACCACGTCGTGGCACTTTCATATGACAACTACTTGGAATGTCCTCGTGAACGTTGGGTCCTAATCTGGCCTGGACAAGCGGTAAGTAGTATACTCTATTTACGTCTTATGATTAGTATTTTGCCGTGCAGGTTAGGGTTTTGTTAAATTAAAAATTTCTGCGGTGCTATTGAAGGAAGTGGCTCAAAGTACATTATCATCATTGTCGTAACTTCAGCCTGATGTAGGCTGAAGTTATCCACTGCTTGACATATTTCCATGGCTCACTGAGCTACTCTAAATTTTCCACACAAAAAATTGCTTCCACATTTCGTTGTCTAGTGCAGCTTGTATTTAACGACTCCTTGTGACTGCTAATGAAAAAAATCTGAGTTTTTTTTTACAGGTGCAATGTATAGCAATGACGTTTTGGACATCTGAAGTGACAGACGCAATCCACATAAGCGTCAAGGCCATGAGAGATTACTGGGACAAATGCAACTACCAAATATCCAAAATCGTAGATCTTGTTCGCGGTGCTCTTAGCTTACAGAATCGGATCACTCTCGGTATTTATTAATCTCATATTCTTTCTGCTTAAGTTTTTTATAAAAGCCTACTGCATGTATTTGACGAAAGGTTCTGTTCTGCATCAGTCAATTCCAACATTTATTAAATTAATTATATGTAAATTATAATGAATTGATAGAGCAGATATTATTATCAAGATATTTATCATTCAAACATTAGTCATTGAATTAGCCGGCATGTTAACTGTCAAGTCATGTTCTATCTAACTTTATTAAGAAAAAAAACTAAACTGATCTGAAGCTTATCTGAGCGAGTAATATGAGTCAGTCAGTCGATGTAAATTAAACGAGAACGTATATTGCAGGTGCGTTAGTAGTGCTAGATGTGCATGCCAGAGACGTGCTCATGGAGTTGATCGACTTTAACGTGCAACTTGATAACGACTTTAACTGGCTGTCGCAGATTCGATACTACTGGGAGGTAAGTGAAGCGTTCAAAAATGCAGTCTCATAAAAAAATATATAAATATATATCTCATAAATAAATATTTTAGTAATCTCTTTTTAACATGCGCTGACGCAGGAATCAGGATCAGGAACGTGTGCTTGGAAAAACTAGTACTGACCAAAATCTACCGTTACCGGACACAATGGCGAATGTTATTAAAATACTTTAAATATGTACGAAAACTTTCAGTTGCAAGAAGAAGACAATAGCATGCAGATAGCAACGCGCATGATCAATTCACAGCTGATGTATGGCTACGAGTACCTGGGCAATACTGGCCGATTGGTCGTTACGCCATTAACCGACAGATGTTTCAGGACTCTCTTTGGAGCTTTACATTTGAATTTAGGTAGGTATTTTCGTTACTGGACCTAAATCGGAATCCCATTATTTTGCTGAATATACTTCATAAATTTCACCTGAAACTTGAACCCTCTATTTTGTTCATCAATATTAGTATATCGAGAACACTAATCTTGAACCCAATTTCAGTAGTTACTTTAATTTTAAAATGCTTGGATTAATCCAATCTTTTACTAGGTGGAGCCCCTGAAGGGCCAGCTGGCACTGGAAAGACCGAGACCACTAAAGATTTGGCAAAAGCAGTCGCAAAGCAATGTGTTGTATTCAATTGCTCTGATGGTCTTGATTACCTAGCTCTTGGCAAGTTTTTCAAGGTACGTTTTTACCGTTTGCCTCTACCAACGTATCGTGCATCATGTGAAAGAATACGAAATTGATAGTTAATTAGATTCTGGAAATATAAAGATAAACTGATGAGACTGCTTCCACTAACTGTGTATACTCGTAACTGACAAAAGTAAAAGACAAACTACTCAGTGTCAGCCCTTTTAGGCAGATTGATTAAATGTTTGTAGCTAGTTTATGCCAAAGACCTCAAAGATTACTTATGTCTATATCTATTATACTTTCATCTATTTAAAACCTCACACTTTTAGGGTTTGGCATCATGTGGTGCTTGGTCATGCTTTGATGAGTTTAATAGAATTGATCTTGAGGTGCTGTCCGTGGTGGCGCAGCAAATTTTATCCATTCAGCGTGGAATCAACTCCGGGGCGACAGAGCTTCTATTCGAAGGGACTTTGCTTAATTTAGACAAAAGTTGCGCTGTTTTCATTACGATGAACCCAGGTTACGCTGGACGATCAGAATTGCCAGACAATCTAAAGGTAAAAACATTGTTTACGTATTTTAAAGTTATGGTTTTCCTGTTTTTGATACTTCTCATTCTGACACTGTTAATATTTATTTTGTAAAGCTGTTTTGGGTTTTGTAGGCACTATTCAGATCGGTGGCTATGATGGTGCCGGACTATGTACTGATATCGGAGATCGAACTATACGCATTCGGATACCTCAATGCAAAGCCGCTTGCCGTTAAAATTGTCGCAACTTACAAGCTATGTTCAGAGCAACTTTCATCCCAGAGCCATTACGATTACGGTAAATTTTCTTATCGTTACTGAGTAGCATAATTGGAATTACCGGAATTATAAGTTCCAAATCAAGGACTCTCGTCTCTGATTTCATTAACCAACTAATAAGTAGCTTTGCCGCCAATGTTTCCTTTGAGTAAGCAGACTTTGTTCAGCAATGGGACGTGATGTATCACATAGTTTTTATATCCTTTGTTACATAATTAAAGACTATGAAACCAAAGTACAAAGCGTCATATTTCTGGTTCAGGAATGCGTGCTGTCAAATCAGTACTACGTGCGGCCGGTGCACTGAAGCTGCGATACCCCGATGAAGTGGAAGACGTTATTTTATTGCGTTCCATTAAAGATGTTAATCTCCCAAAATTCTTAGAGCATGACGTTCCACTTTTCATGGTAAGCCATATTATGCTGAGATTTAAGGATGTCCATCCTGTACATAATTTTCAGACTTAGAGTCTTGTGCAAATGTTTAAATTAATTTAAGGGCATCATTGGAGACTTATTCCCTGGATTACCTTTGCCAGCAGCAGGTCTTCCACATTTAGTTGCTTGTCTGAAGGAAGCGTGTGGACCTCTTAATTTACAAGCCAATGATTTCTTCATAGAAAAGGTCAGTTTTGATTTTCATTGCTTTGCTTTAATAACTTATTTAAAGTCATTTTGAGGACGATCTATACTGCAGAATTTCATGTATTTCTTTTTTAAAGGTTCTCCAACTATACGAAATGATTCTCGTACGACATGGTTTGATGTTGGTAGGATTTCCGTTTTCTGGTAAAACTAAATGTTATCACGCCCTTGGCGGCGCATTGGGATTGGTCGCGGAAAAGGTACGTACCACTTCTAAAATGGTAATTAATTTTATTACTACTAATTTATTTTTGTTATAAATTGAAAATTCTAATTTATAACAAAAATAAATAAGAATTCTCAGGTAGATAACCTGAAAATTCTAATTTATTTTTGTTTGATTCCTCAGGGTTTGATGGAGGAGAATGCAGTAGAGTGGACAGTGATTAATCCGAAATCTATAACGATGGGGCAGCTGTATGGACAATTTGACCCTGTTTCTCACGAGTGGTCTGATGGAATACTTGCAGTCAGCTACAGAGCTTTTGCGGTCTCGACGAATGATAACAGGTAAACGTACTAAAACAGAAGCACGTTCGGTTTTCAATCTATGTTTTCTGCGAAAATTTTGTTAGATTGATCGTTTTATGTCAATTGATTAGCCGATGTTCTGGAATGACTGTTACTGGACTATTTTCTGATGTAAACTCATCAGTCCCGTGACTACTTTGACTATTAGTTTCATTATGATAAAGTCCTGCTAATGTTTTAAAAGCTTTTAAAGCTTTTAAACTTTTAAGAAATAAAAGTTTACTATTTGTTATACAGAAAGTGGCTGATTTTCGACGGTCCAGTAGACGCGATCTGGATAGAAAATTTGAACACCGTGTTGGATGATAATAAGAAGCTTTGCCTCATGAGCGGCGAGATCATTCAGCTCGCACCGACCACCAACCTAGTCTTCGAGCCTATGGACCTCGAAGCGGCTTCCCCTGCAACCGTATGCTATTCAGATATGAAATATATTTCAGCTTGGGAAAAATAACGGATTCTAATTTACTTAAGTATTTGTTAAGTTATTGTGCAACAATAAATTGGAATTACTCTATGTACCTGTAATTAATGTATTGATAAGTTAATTTAATAGATTACACAGTATCCTAAATGAAGTTAAAAATGTGACACCTATTGCATAAATGCGCCTTTCCATGGAAATGTCAAATCACCTTTGACCGTCCGCCCGACCGTTGGAGTGTTTAATACAAATTTATTTATTTTCTAATATTTGTTTATATGCTCGAATCAAATCTTCATTTTAGGCAAATCTATAATTTGCTTTCGTTAGCGTCTATGTTTTATGATGATCATAACCCTCAACCATCAGCATCTTTTACAGGTGTCACGTTGCGGTATGATATACATGGAACCAAAGGGCCTGGGCTGGAAATGTCTAATGGAGTCATGGCTCAATACGCTTCCGGCAACATTGCACGGCTTCAATCGCAACTATATACGCACTCTCTTTAACCGATTCATGTCACCTTTGCTTTGGCTTGTTGAGCTATCAGGAAAAGTCAAGGTAACATGTTTGGACACAGATTATTTTATCTTATATAGGCTATAGAGACATATTGAATTATTTCTTCGTGATTGAAAGTGATAAAATTCTTGATCGTGATCTTTGATAGTACAATTATACCTTCTATTGATTTTCTTAAATAGAATACATTTAAATTCACATATACTTTAAACAATCTTTCTCATACTTATTATTGCAGCAAATGTATGTAACATCTCGGAGTAACTTAGTTAACGCATGTATGATGCTTTTTGATACATTTATGGACGATTTCTATGAGGAGAAATATGTAGAGGCCCTTTCTGATCTCGATATTCGAGCTCAACTTGAGGTAATTTTTTGGAAGCAATTATTATTTCATACTTCGTTTTTAACTACGTAGTTTCTTTAAAAAAATTAAGTTCAATTTGGTCATACATGATTAACGTTTCCTTTTTATTTTAGGGAGTATTTTTCTTCTCAACGATTTGGTCCATAGGGGCGACCCTAGAAAGCGATGGCCGTCCTAAGTTTGACATGTTATTTAGAGGCTTACTTGAAAAGGAATTCCCAGAACAGGTTTACATACCATCATTCTATCGATCTAAAGTTAAAATGTTTAACTTGTGTAACTACATTATTTTAAATCACATATTTTGTTTTAGGTCATAGAAAGCTTGGGTTATCCCAAAGAAATTGCAAAACCCGAAAAAGCTTACATATTTATCTTACCAAAAGAAGGAACAGTTTATGACTATCGTTTCATCAAGGAGGTAAAGATTTTTACTACTTACACAAAATAACGAAACACTGTGTTAGATTATCTTATGCTATAAAATGGGACTGAAAACAGGTATTACAAAAATGATATTAGTATCAGGCCTGATTTTTGTATTAGATTTGTACCTTACCTACCTTTGTAGGTTACCTACTAGAAAAATGTTCTGCCACATCATCTGATAGCAAGACTGAGCTCAATTGATTAAAATATTTATTGATTAGAAATAATCTAAAAGAAGATCTAAAACATGTTAAGTACTTGTTTTTAGGGTAAAGGCAAATGGAAACCGTGGCAAGACGACGTGGTCTCGGCTCCACCGATCAGTCGTGACACTCCTCCTAATCAAATCCTTGTGACTACCCTGGACAGTGTTCGCTACTTGGCATTGTTCAAGTTGTTGGTGACTCACCACAAGGCGGTGATGATGGTTGGCCCTACCGGCACTGGAAAATCGTCTTACATTATTGTATGTTGAATGCATTGCATTAAGTATATTACTTATGAAGAAATAGCAAGAACGTCATTAATTAATTCATTAATTTTTGAGTCTGATCAATGCCCTAGATTGATGAGGAGAGTGGTGTGGTGTGGTAGGACCTACCTAATTATTTTTTAGCTTTTAGTACAATATCTACATCAATATTAGGTATCTTTCTTTTCAACAGAACCGTTTAACTTTTTTAAATATTACCTATTTTTTATAAACTAAACGCAGAGCAAATAAACCCAAACGCGGTTTCGTAATCATTGAGAATTCTAGTACTTAACTAATCAGAAAATGCATCAGAACATACTATTTTTAGGTGTACAAATATTTGGTTAATTTTAGGATTATTTAGTGAAGAGAGTTGACACAAAAGTGTATAAAGCCCTAATAATGGCATTCTCTGCACAAACGAACTGCAATCAGACGCAAGACATTATCATGGGTAAATTGGATAAGAGGCGAAAAGGTTTGTAAAATCATTCTTGTGAAATTAAAACTTTGAAAGAATCTATTGAAAAAGGCATAGGTATTAAAAATAGGAAATACTACCTGTATTTCCAATTTTAAATATACCTTTCTTTTAATTATTTTAAAAGTGCCGGGTTCAAATTATTATTTTATTGAAAAGTCTTTCAATAAGGCACCTATTTAAATAAATCTTAATATATAAAAGGAAAAGGTGATTGACTGACTGATCAATCAACGCACAACTCAAACCACAGGATAAATACCATTCTTGACGTAGACATTCGCTAAGAATGGTATTTTGAAAATTCAATCGATCTCTTTTTGTCAAAAATTATCTTATCGTCTTCGTTCTAGCATACTTTCAGCACTGACTGCTTATTATTTTAGCTTCATACGTAAAACTTGTATAATTGTCAGGCGTGTTCGGTCCTCCGATCGGTTGCTATTGTGTGGTGTTCGTGGACGACGTCAGCATGCCGCAAGCCGAGACGTATGGCGCTCAGCCGCCTATCGAAGTTCTGCGGCAGGGCATCGATCTAGGCTTGTGGTATGATCGCAAAACCAATGTTGCGATGCATCTTACTGATGTTCAGGTAAATAAGGTTAAGAGAAATGGATTAGAATGTCACTGCACTTGCCAGTTTTTAAATATCTTCATAAGTACCAAGATTCGTTTTTTAGGAATAATAAGTGGAATCTAATCATGAAATCGTGAGCTCTTGTTCCTTTTTAAAGAAAGTTGATAATGTAAGTTATGTAATTAGAGGTGGTCGTCTCTGATTTCAAATTCAAAACTCACACTATACAATACCACGGTATTAATTCTGTTTATTCATCGAATATTGTATTTGCATATCTCAAGATAGCCAGCATATAGTTTTCTGATTGAAGTAGCTACAGCAGTAGATACAAAACTAACTGATGAAAATATCAAGATCAATAATTTGATTGATTGAGTGATCTATTTATTTCAGTTCATGTGTGCTATGGGTAAGCCCACACCAGGTGCTAAGCTTATAACGCCGAGGTTCTCTAGACATTTCTCATTCTTCTGTATTGACGAGTTCGATGACGAAACTCTACAGGTTATCTTTGGCCGAATTATGTTGTGGCATTTAGATACGAGGTAATAATACATTAATAAATCGTGCTGCACCACGTGATTATAGTCAGCATTTTAGGTATAAAAATAATAACGTAATATTATATTTTGGATTCAATTTCAGAGGATTTTCCAAAGATTTCGACCCTTGTATAGAAGAAATTGTTTCTGCTACACTAGAAGTGTATAAGCAATGTAGATTAAACTTATTGCCCACGCCGTCTAAATCGCATTATACATTTAACTTACGAGATTTCTCCAAAGTTATATTGGTATGTATCACAATACAGGTGAATAAAATTTGATTTTGATATCGTCTAGTGGAATTACTTAATTCCACTAGACGATATTACCGACCGTTTTACTGCGTTATTTTTGAAGACGTCGAACTTCATTTTCGTTTCTTAATGAAAACTGTGTACCTGCGTTTGATATGTGCGGAACCTGCGGTATCCACTGTTATTAAAGCAATTGTCTTATGTCGACAGTCAAAATCACCTTTCAAGTATTAAAAAGTTTATATAAGAGCTTACTTCATCAAGACACGCGGAAGCGTGTCCAGCCAAAGTTCAAAAAAACTGGCGAGCAGCACCGTGTGTAATATTACACGAACCATTTGGAGCCACTTTTGACCCCCTCATAACTTAAAAACTATTTCACATAAACATGTCAAATTTGGCGCATATATTGAGACCCGTGAGATACATATGTGCTCCAAATTTCATAAACACACCTCAAATGGTTATTTAGATATAAACGTACAAAAATCGTCATTTTTATGATCAAAGGTATAGATCAAAACTCTGACACGAGGCATGCTACCATTGCATATAGCCGTATTATTTTAATATTGTTGACGTTTATGTTGTAGTGTTATAATCATTATTTTAAGGGCGTCAAAGTACGTGACATTCAACCGTTAGTTTGAAACAATACTGCTTTAAGCGGTGGTAGTAACTCCTTAACTATTGAAAATGACACATAATTATTATTTTAATGTAAATAATAATGAATAATAATATAGTTGCATTAAAACCTTACCTTCGTATTCATACATTTTGTGCAACGAAACGTCATTGACAGAAAAGAAGAAGAAACGTATTTGAAGTCGTCAGTTCAAGCTGTCAGTCATTGTGATTTGTATTCATTGTTTATAGTGGTTTTAGTGATATCGACTGTTTACCGTGCTTGTTTTCAATGTTTCACAAAAAACTTTTGATTTTGAACTTTTGCAATCAAAATTGATGAGATGTAGAAATGTGCTGTAGAGGTAGTCTGACCATAGATGTAATCTGTCAATGTCAGTGTAACTCTAGGTACACTATATATTTTTCTTGAGAATTCTCGTCTTTAATTATCTTGTACAATGAGTCGTACAATAGAATTACTGGTGGGTGACACACTGACCTTACACCAAATAATAAGTACCTACTAATGTAAAACGTAAACTAAACTAATAGAAAAGTCCTATTACAGTGTAAAGGATTATTTTAATGATAGCAAGGCATGGGTATGAATTGTTACAACGGCTGATTATGTAATGTTATATTATAAGTACATATATATAATTTCAAATATTAGTGAGATGGTGATAATAAAAAAAAAGCGGAGTTTATTGCGGGCTCTTCTCAGACCAGGGCACGTTTGGAACCCTCGTAGCTTTAGTTTTAAGATATCGTAGTTAATTATCACCATCACGTCTTATGCTCTGTAAGCATGACGTTCACAAGGTGTACTTTGTAGGTACATATTTTGAATAAATATGTTTTGAGTTTGAGATTGAGTTCAATAATTTCTGTACAAAAAGTAATGATATCCCATCAAAAACATAAATGTAAAATGAGAGCCAAGTTCAAAATTGTGATATATATGCCTTGGTTGTTGACTTCAGCGACAAAAGAAGTGAGATCTAAATGGGTGCCAAGTTCAATGGTCAGTCCTGCAATTTATATATCCCATCAAAAACATAAATGTGAAATGAGAGCCAAATTCAAAATTGTGATATATATGCCTTGGTTGTTGACTTCAGCGACAAAAGAAGTGAGATCTAAATGGGTGCCAAGTTCAATGGTCAGTCCTGAAATTTATTTATAACAACATATAATATTTTATAACAACTTAAAATATCATTTCTTCTTATAACTTAGTATAAAATGTTGAAGACTAAGGCTTTGGCTTGGCTAGTTTGCATATACGAATTATTATTAAGTAGGTACCTAAAAGTACAGTTTCTACCAGCAAGCCAAATTTTCGGAAGAATAAAATAAGAACTTACAGCTTTACAACTTGTGAACGCTATAATTCGTATATGAAAACTAGCCAAGCCAAAGCCTTAGTCTTCAACATTTTATACTACGTTATAAGAAGATATGATATTTTAAGTTGTTATAAAATATTATATGTTGTTATAAATAAATTTCAGGACTGACCATTGAACTTGGCACCCATTTAGATCTCACTTCTTTTGTCGCTGAAGTCAACAACCAAGGCATATATATCACAATTTTGAATTTGGCTCTCATTTCACATTTATGTTTTTGATGGGATATATAAATTGCAGGACTGACCATTGAACTTGGCACCCATTTAGATCTCACTTCTTTTGTCGCTGAAGTCAACAACCAAGGCATATATATCACAATTTTGAACTTGGCTCTCATTTTACATTTATGTTTTTGATGGGATATAAACTACAGAATTCTCCTGACTATATTTAGTAGGAAACTACATTTAGGTTTTCAGATGTAGATGTAGTATATAATAATAGCAGGATGATGTCACAAACTTCTCAAATCCCCCAGGGCGTCTTATTGTCAGTACCAGAAGTAACACCAGATCTGCAGTCTATAAAGCGGTTATGGGTCCACGAGTGTCTGCGTGTGTTTTCTGACCGGTTGACTGAGGACTCAGATCGACACTGGCTAGTGAATTGTCTGAGAGAATCTACGCGTCTCTATCTCAATGATGAGTTTGATAAGCTACTGTCGCGACTGCTCGAAGGACCCAATGATAAGGTAAGTTTGTTGAAAATGTGTTTAAAGCAGTTGGTTTAACCTAACAAGTAATACAAACATGTATTAATCTTTTTCTTGTCACAAAATATTTTCTATATACGTTCTTTTGACATTCTTAGCCTATAAGTAGAACTCATATCTACTACTATAACTCTTTCATATCCATGCTATACAATATTATGTTGAAAAACTTGATGCTCTCAATTGTGTGGAGGTGACAAATAGTTTATTATAATATGCTGTAATTAAGTATCTTAATTTCAGATTACGGATCGACATTTACGAAATTTAATTTACTGTGACTTTGCAAATCCAAAAGTGGATACGAGGTTTTATATGGAGACTACGAATATGGAACATTTGAATTCAACTGTGGACGCGTATCTCGTAGAGTTCAATAATATGTCCAAAAAACCAATGAACCTCGTACTTTTTAGGTATTATTTAGATTAAGTATAAGATATTTTTGCTTAATTTTGGTTTCCACAGATGATTTCGTCGGATTTAATTTTAAAGTCAATTATTATTATTATCGCCGTTAGTTCACGTTTTCAAATACTACAACGCAGTATTAAATTTATGCTAAGGTTAA
This sequence comes from Erebia palarica, assembly GCA_964035005.1. NCBI lineage: Eukaryota > Metazoa > Arthropoda > Insecta > Lepidoptera > Nymphalidae > Erebia > Erebia palarica. The sequence continues at coordinate 32,424,804 of OZ035985.1, read as the reverse complement.
TTTACTAAAACCCAATCAAAATTCTTCTGACGATGGCTCTGGGAATAAAATAATAATTTTCAGATGCGAGGTTTGTACGTTTACGGGAGGATACAGTTTGTATACATTTTCAGGTTCGCGATTGAGCACGTATCACGCATCTGCCGCGTGCTGACTCAGCCGCGCTCGCATGCGTTGTTGGTGGGGCTGGGCGGCTCAGGTCGACAATCTCTCACGCGTCTCGCTGCTCACATCAATGAATATGATCTCTTTCAGGTTCTGTAATCCAGATTTAAAGTAAACTTTATGTAAATTGCATTGCACCCACGCACGCCTTATGTAAACTTAACTGTTATGAACAGTTGGAATTAGAGGCTTTTGAATCTAAATTGTATCATACCTTTCTTAATTAAGGCTCAGCTGGGGTTTTAAAAACCTCAAAAATAACTTATGTCTGTTTATTATAATAGTACTTATTAATAATTGAACTTGATCCAGGTTGAAATGAGTCGTACTTACGGAAAAACTGAATGGCGTGAAGATTTAAAAACTTTATTAAGAAAATCAAGCACTCCTGACTTACACATGGTGTTCCTGTTCATTGAATCTCAGGTGCGTACATTGTGGACTTCGTCAATTCTTATAAGGTTTTTGGATTTTGCAACTACCAAAAAGTCTAAATATCTAAATAAATAGTTAGGAAATTTTCTTGAGATTGTTTAAATATTTATTTTGATTTTAATGTGAGACAGATAAAAGAGGAGGGTTTCCTGGAGGATGTCAATAATATGCTAAACTCTGGGGAAGTTCCTAACATTTTCGTAGCAGATGAAAAAGCCGAGCTTTGCGAAAAAATGCGAGTAGTAAGTATAAGTCGCGTCAGGCATAATATTTAATGAGTTTAATCAGATAATAATTTGCTATAGAATGTTGATATTGTCTTCTTTATTAAAGTATTTCAAAGGTCTTTTGTGTGAAATCAATCATTAAAACTAAAGCCAAGGAATCTATTTTTTTTAAATCATATAGAAGCTACTGCGTAGAATTTGGCTTCACTGAAGCTCTTCAATTTGTACAGATCGATCGCCAACGGGATAAATCTCTCCAAACGGACGGCACCCCGACTGCTCTGTATGCATACTTTGTGTCCATAGTCCGTGATCAATTGCACATCGTACTGGCTATGTCACCCGCTGGAACTTCATTGCGCACACGTATCCGAAAGTTTCCCTCTCTCGTCAACTGTTGTACCATCGACTGGTTCCAGGTAAGAAGTAGAAAATTAGCGAGAATTGATCGACTGTGGGCTTAATGTTAATAATATTCTCAGCTTGCATATTTAGACAGATACGGTTATAAAGTGTACGTCAAACTAATACTTATAGGAATGGCCGCCTGATGCTTTACTGGCTGTTGCAACGCGTTTCTTAAAAGATGTCGAGCTAACTGAACTCGAACGAGAAACAGCTATCAAGCTATGCCAAATGTTCCACACCGACACGCAAGACTTAACAAAGCAATTCCTATTACGACTTAAGCGATATAATTACGTCACGCCTACAGCTTATCTGGAGCTTATTAATATGTTCAAAGCACTTTTGGGCAAAAAGAGAACGTAAGTTATATTATTAGACAAAATTTAAGCGTGGAAATCTACTGATATAAATTATTAGTATTCAACACATTTCTGGAATTATTTACTATTTTCAGTGAGTTATTAACAGGGGAAAAGCGTTACATTACGGGGTTGGATCAACTTGCGATTGCAGCGAAATCTGTCGCCGCATTACAAGAGGCGTTGGAAGTGTTGCAACCAAAATTAGCTGCCGGAGCTGCTGCTGTTGCTGAAACGACTGCTAAAGTAGAGAAAGAGAAAGAGGGAGTTGCTCTTGTCGAAGCAGAAGTACTTGTAGATCAAGCCGCGGCAGAAGAGCAGGTATAAGATCTAAACAATATTAAACTTAGTAGTGTTTATGAAGTCCTTATGAGTTGTGAGTTTTAAAAACAACTCGTTGAAGTAATTTAAAATCCATAAAAAAACCTCCATATCTCTTCTAAATTCATGGAGGGTTTTATATCTTTATGAATACTGGTGAAGAAGTCTTTACTTAGTATAAAATTAATTATACCACTGTGATTGGTGTTTTTATTCAGGCTAAAGAAGCCCAAGGCATTAAAGACGAGTGTGACGCTGATCTCGCAGAAGCTATGCCTATTCTAAACTCAGCGCTGGCTGCACTTGATACTTTGACGCCTCAGGACATTACTTTCATCAAGACAATGAAGAGTCCTCCTCGGGGCATCAAACTTGTCATGGAGGCTATCTGTATATTGAAGGTAAGCACGTTATTCAGTTTTAATCATTCATTCAATTTTTTTTTCTTACTTATTTCACCATTGCTTTTACGCAAGTCTGATTTAAATAATGAAATTTGTATTGTATTTTTTTACATCGCATTCAAAGGACGATCCGGTAAGCTTTTGTTATCAGTATTCTGTCACAACGTTTATCATATTAAGATAATAAAAAAGAGAATTGTTAAATTAGCAAAGGTATAAAATAAAAAGGTTACTTATGGATTTTTTTATGCATTGCGTTTTGAGAAATACTCGTAGCAGCAGAATTTACCTTTTTTCCTTAAATTTTGATATTAATCAATTATTGTCTTCAGGAAATAAAACCTGATAAAGTCCCAAATCCCTCTGGAGTGGGCACCGTAGAGGATTACTGGGGTCCATCTAAGAAGTTACTTAACGACATTAAGTTCTTAGAGTCGTTGCAAAACTATGATAAGGATAACATCCCACCCCCTGTTATGAAGAAGCTTATGACTACCGTAATGCAGGACGATGGCTTTGTGCCTGAAAAAATCAGGGCAGTGTCAGTCGCTGCTGAAGGTACGTAGATGATGTGCTTAAAAATGTATTCTTCAAAGCATTATTTCACTATATGAACGTAACGATATCGTAGATCTTTAATGTGAAGATAGTTTGTATGATACCTCTTTAAAATTTAACAATAGGTATGTGTAAATGGGTGATTGCAATGACGAAGTACGACAAGGTGGCAAAAGTGGTGGCACCGAAGAAGCAGCGATTAGCAGCCGCGCAAGCCGTTTATGACAAGGCGATGGCTGCGCTTGCTGTCAAACAAGCGCAGTTGAGAGAGGTAAACATTTATACTACAAGTATTGCTAGTCTCTCCTGACGTACTTTTTGATCGAGATCAACATTCTTTTTCAAACATGTCCACAATGAGAGAGATCTTGCAATTTTAGCTTTTCCATACTTTCGTTTTCGGGGCGAGTGAAAGGAAATGACGTATTTTTTCACGTAGGATAACTTGTGTCACTTATGATAAGACTGTGACTGTGGATATAATATAATTTAATATTCATATTTATTATACGATCCTCACAAGTTTAATTTCAAATTTAAATGATTTTTTGGGAATAATATTAAATTAATCGAGTGCTTAGGTACAACTGAAATTGGGAAAACTAGAAGATGCGCTATCAGAACAAAACCGACAACAAAGGATGCTTGACGACGAGGTGATGGATTGTAGCAACAAGCTGAAGAGAGCTGAGATGCTCATTTCTGGTCTCGGAGGAGAGAAGCATAGATGGACGCTAATCGCCAAAACGTTGCGAGAGACTTACAACACGCTTACTGGTGTGTCTTATTATTTACATTTATTACTGTTGATAAACATAATTTTTAGACAGTGTGCTATTGTTTTAATTGATTTCACGTGTGACTTTTTAAATGTGCTTATAAATTTCAGGAGACATTCTTATCGCCGCCGGAATTATTGCTTACTTAGGGCCATTTACAGCAGCATTTAGAAACGATCAAGTAAGTAAGACGCTATACGTTGATACGATTACCTACAGAAAATATTGTAAATTTTACATTCGAAATAATATAAACATTTTATTTGCATGCAAGGTAAAGAAATGGGCTCATGCTTGTCATGATTGTGGAATCGTGTGCACATTGAACTTCAGCTTGATAAAGTCTCTGGGTGAGCCTGTTACTATTCAGCAGTGGAACATCGATGGCCTGCCAGCGGACGACTTCAGCGTTGAGAGCGCAATCATTATTATGTAAGAGTTATCATGATATTATTTACTTCTACAGATGCTATCGTGTTTGTGAAATTTAATAATTGACTTAAATATTTAAAATGCCCTGTTTCTTTTTAATTATTACATTACTATATCCATACTAGTAATATCCATACTAATATAATAAATGCGAAAGTGTGTCTGTCTATTTAGTACGCTTCACGGCCCATCTGCTCAGCCGATTTTGATAAAATTTGGGATAGTTTGTATCCCGAGGAAGGACATAGGCTACTTTTTATCCCGAAAAATTAAAGAGTTCCCGCGGGGATCAACAAACCGTAGTCCGACGAAGAAGAAGTAACGAAGTCGCGTACATCATCTAGCATGTAGTGTGTATGTATCATATAATATACAATTAATTATATAGTCTGTTAACTGTTTACTGTATATTTGATCGCACTTCTTAAAAAACCATTTTTTTGATAATCAATGATTTTTACTCAGCTAAAGTTCGTTATAAAGGTTTAAATAATTTGAGCATTTAACATTTAAGGACTGCTCGACGTTGGCCGCTAATGATAGACCCGCAGGGGCAAGCCAATCGTTGGATCAAGAATATGGAGAAGCCCAATAATCTTTGCGTGGTACGGATGGCACAGGCGGACCTAGGTCGTGTGCTAGAAAACGCCGTCCAATTTGGTCAACCGGTAATCTTTCCTCAGTATTTTTGTCACCTGATGGTAAGTGATAATGCAGTCTATGATGGTAGCGGGCTAACCTGTTGAGAGTATGACAGTTATATTAAACCCATTTCCCTAGTCGGTTTCTACGTGGCATCGTACCGGAATGCTAAATCGCTTGGCGGTACGTCTTTGCCGGTAGGTTGGTAGTTGCCTACTTACCTTCCACCATACAAACCTAGAGTAGAATAACATGTGTATGTGTGTGTGTGTACTAGTCCTCACTAGAATACTATCTGATAATGGTATTTAATAAGAGTACAATAATACTCTTCATGATTTGGCAAGTTAAATACACCTTATAATATAAATTGCTGTACTTAATGCCGTAATACTTTAAAAGGTTCTATTGGAAAATGTACTTGAAGAGCTCGATCCGATGTTGGAACCACTCTTGCAGCAACAAACTTTCAGACAAGGCGGTGCACTTTGTATCAAGATAGGAGACACCATCGTTGAATACAGCAAAGATTTTAAGTAAGTAAAAGGAAGTTTAAGAAGTCTTTCTCAGTGTCGTATTCCTCATTTACTGCGGGTCGTGACTCCTTTCCATTAATCAAATAATGGTAGGAGTTTTCTTGGGATAATAATGCGGTGGGTTCCCACGTCCTTCCACATACGGCTCGACTAAGAGTATTTCAGGTTTTTGTAACGATTATTATCAGATGTTAGTGATAATAACCGGGACTGACGGCTTGACGTGCTCTCCGAGGGATGGAGGACACGATAAGGCCAAATTTGAACCTCCAAATTCGGTCACCCATCCAGTTACCGACTGCGGTCAATGTTGCTTAACATTCGCAATCGACTGTTACACGTTGTCACAAACTAGTCCCTCAAGAAGAGGTAAGTTACAGACAATTTTGTGTATTGAGCAGAATGTTACTAATTTTTAAATGCTGCTCTATTAACGATCTATTTAATCCAAAGATAATTCTCCGTTCAATCAAGTTCATCAATAATTATGAATCCCTAGAATCACAATAAATGGAATAATGGTGTTTTTTTTGAAAGGCGCTTCTTTAGAATCGTTGTTATTCGAAAATTCCATGAAACGAAATTGCAACACCAACAAGGGATAAACATATTCATAATCGGATTTAGCCTGCGAGAGAATGAGACAGAATACAAGTTATATATATCTCATTCTCTCGTAGGCTACTTTTCTGAAGTTTCACTTCTGCTGTATGTGATTTGCTCACACACACACACACACTTTTTATCTTACACAGGTTGTACATCAGCACAAAATTGGCAAACCCACATTATCTGCCCGAAGTGGGAGTCAGAGTTACATTAGTCAACTTCATGTTAGCCAAAGACGGGTTGCAAGCGCAGTTATTATCACGAGTGGTGGCTCGGGAACGGCCAGATTTGCAGCAAGCCAAGGCAGATTTGACAACGCAAGGCGCCGAGCATCGCCGGCTCTTGCAGGAAATTGAGAAGAAAATTCTTAATGTTTTGTCCACGTCTGAGCATTTGCTGGAGGATGAGGAAGCCGTTCAGGTAACTTTGATCTCTACGCCTATTGATAACCCTTTTATGTTGCTAGATGACTGAAAAGCTTCATACCTGATTGTTTCTTTTTAAAAATGTATTGAATACTTGTTTGACGACCTCCTTGGCGCAGTGTTGAGCGCTGTTGTCTTAACGTGCAGAGATCCCGGTTTTGATCCTCGGCACGGTCAATTTAGCAATTTAAATTTCAAAATTTTCCCTAGACTAGCCTGGTGAGAGGCTTCGGCCGTGGCTAGTTACCACCCTACCTGCAAAGACGTGCCGCCAAGCGATTTAGCGTTCCGGTACGACGGCGTGTAGACACCGATTAGGGGTATGGTATTTAATATAACTGCCATGCGCCTAACAGGTTAGCCCGCTACCATCTTAGACTGGAACATCACTTACCATCAGGTGAGATCGCAGTCAAGGGCTAACTTGTGGTGGATAAAAAAAACAGCAGCTTTGGACTTAAAAAAAGACACAATTAAAAAAAAACTCGATAAGCAGATTTTTTGATATTATGTATTTATTATCGTGTACACTGTACATCACGTACTTTTTAGATCCTCAACTCCGCCAAAGATATGTCTAACGAAATCAAAGAGAAGCAAGAAGTAGCTATGGTTACGGAAAAGGCGATCGATGAAGCCCGGGACGATTATGTACCAATCGCTGTACATTCAACAAACCTATTTTTCCTTATTGGTAATTGGATAGATTTTTTGTTGGCAAAAACTTTCTACACATAATATTTGCTTGTAGAAGGTACGGTTGCCAACAATAAAATCGCTGCAACGGCTTCTTTTAATTATTTATCTTATTAAAGCATAAAAATATCCCGATGATATGATATGCCTCTCAAAACTTAAGATACTAAAGAAGAATAATTTCGCTCAAATCGGCTAATACAGTTTTCGCATTTGCATTTGCATAGTTTTTATTTGTTTTGATGTCGTTTAGTCATTTCTTGTGAGAATCATTTGGCAAATTGGCACCTGCCACTAACACACGCACAAATCTAATAATGTTGGTAAAACACGAAACCATGACTGGCGGCATCCTAACGGGTTAACCCGCTACCACTTATAATCAGGTGTAATCGCAGTCAAGGGCTAAACATATAGTTGATTTAACAGGCAGTCGTATAAAAAAAAGCGGTAGTTGCGAACCCAATCCTGTAAGTATTTAGTTAGGGTAATATAAAACATATGTTTTCTTAAAGCATCTCTAGCAAATATCGACCCAATGTATCAATACTCGCTGGGCTGGTTCGAGGGTCTGTTCACGGGGTCCATTGACAACACAGAGAAGGTGGAGGAGATTCCTGAAAGACTCGCTATTTTGCGCGCCCATTTCACGTACTCCCTATACGCAAACATCTGCAGGAGTCTCTTTGAAAAGGTATTGTTGTAATCATTATTTTTTTTATAAATTCGTGATATTATATATTTTTTATAATAATAGTCATCAATCACGATAACTATCTATTCATCAAACGATATAATGCAACTACTAGCGTTTAAGGCTTTAGTATAATATTTTTCTAATCAAAAATGTTTGTAGAATAGTTCTTTTTCTCTAATGAACTAATAACTAGGTACTAACAGGCTTTCTCTGTAAGCCTGTTTTCTTAATAAATACGACACCGGCTTACAATCTCGTCATCATCAATACTATTTTCTAAAACGTATGACGTCTTGCGTCTTTGATTTTTACCAAGGATTCCAAGGAACACACAGCTTAACGCGATATTACCGCCTATCCACATTTTGTACTTCTACTGAATAGTTCAATTTCCATAAATTCAAATTCAAAATTCGGAATGGCATTCATATTAAGAAGAACCAGTAATAAACTCGGTGGTTGCTCTTTTCAAAAAAAAATAAGTTATAATTTATCAATATGATAGGATATCACCACCTTCAGCGGAGTCGCGACGGCCATTTGGCTGAAATTAAATTCCATACATAATGTCATCAAATATTCTTTAAAATAAAATATACATTGTGGCAATATCACTTAAACAGGTTGTTTTATTCAATTGCAAAGTTCGAGCGCTCTTAATGAAAACCCCTTTATATGTAATCGCTGTCCTTGCTGGAACTGGAATGCTGGAACAAGTCAAATTCATGCTCTTTTGTCATTTATATAATCTTCAACAGTATAATAAGCTTTATTCAGGAGCATACTTTTAATTGATTTCTTGAACTTGTGTAAAAACTGAATAGAGCCTATTTAACTTGCAGGATAAACTGGTATTCTCACTGCTTCTCACTGTGACGATTATGGTCGCGGAAGATAGACTTGAGCAATCGGATGTGATGTTCCTGCTAGCGGGTGCACAGCCAAGACACATTCCACCGAATCCGGTCACATTCCTCAGCCCACAAGCTTGGTCGGAATTTAATGGGTATGTCACCGTAAGATTGCAAAAACCGTTAGATTGTAATCTAACTAGCGAAATTGTACACTGTCGACAGATTGTGATGCGTTCAATGTTCTGAGTGTAAATTTTTGAAATATTCATTGTATTAACGTTTTCTTGTCTCTTTCTTGTAGGTTAGGTTAGGGTTCGACAAAAATAATCAGGTAGTGCCGGTTTTCAGGTAGTTATCGGGTTTATATACCTATCAGATTACAATCTACCGTAAAATAATGCGTTAAATTGTAATCTTTCGAAAGTTTGCAATTTCGCGAGTTAAATTATAATCTAACGGTTTTTAGTTTTACAATCTTATGGTGACAGGTATATCAATTAACACAATTCATACTTATATTATAAATGCGAAAGTTTGTTATTTGGTTTATTGGTTTGTCCTTCAAACACGCTGCAACGAAGCAACGGATCGTGATTTTTGGCATGGGTATAGTTGAGGACCTGGAGAGTGACATAGGCTATCCCTGAAAATGAAGGAGTTCCCGCAGGAATAACAATAAACTAAAACCACGCGGACAAAGTAGCGGAAATCAACTAGCAATATTATATTTCAAACCATAAAAAATAAATTATTGTTCTATTTGACCGCAATTTTTTTTCACAAATTAAGAATTTTTTGATCTGTTTTACATTTTCCTCTTACGATTGCTTAGACTCAACGAGATTGAAAAATATCACGGCATCGTCGATCATTTCATGCAAAATATACCAATATGGGACGCGTACTGCGATACGATTGATCCTCAAAACCAGCCTCTACCAGAACCGTGGAATACGAAGCTAAGCTCGTTTGAGGTACTGTTCTATAGGTATTGTTGTATTTAAGCCATACTTTCATACCTACTGTATATCTTAGTTTGAATATGTTTTAATTTAGCCACAATGCAATCATTTAAATTTCCTGGAAAATAGTTGAACATGCTGCTTCAACTCATACTAATACTTTAAATGCTGATGTGTGTCTATCTTTCTGTTACCTTTTCACAGCCCATCATGACAGAGTTTGACATTTGGTATTGAAATAGCTTTTACCAAATGTCATCAACGAGGTTTGAACAAAAATCAAAATTCACGTTGATACATGAATTTTGATTTTTGTTCAAACCTCGTTTTTGCGATTGCATTGGATAGAACGTTATAAAATATGCAGTGTTTATTTTCTAGAAAATGTTGGTCTTACGTTGCATGCGTCTAGACATGATGGTCCCAGCTGTTCAAAACTACGTCGAAGGTGAGTAAGAAATTGTGGTTCTTTAAGTACATTTTTTGCCTAATTAAAAAAAAATATATTTTCATCTGTATTTAGCACAAAATGTGATGTTTTCTCACATAATCCTTTAAAAACTCTTATCTACACAGTATTAATAAATTCCCTCGTTACCTATGACCACAATGTTACAACTGACACTGGTTTGTATTTAATTTCAACTAAAAGTTTCCCCTGCGTGCAATTACATACATCTAGATAAGTTTTTGTACCTACGATTAGATAAGGCCATTATAGACTACGTCTGACATTAATTACTTATTCTTTAGCTCTACAAAAAACAGACAGATACAGACAAGTACTTAAGCTATTCGCATTTCAAGATTCTGCTCGTATGTATCTGATAAATGCTAGGAAATTATTGTAAGCTTGTTTTTGTTTCTGTGGAGGATGTTGGGGGGCATTGATTTGTATTTCTGAAATTTCAACTGTACGAAACCTCTCTAAAAGGTAGAGTCAGAATGTGTTCATAAATGAGTATTAGTCATCTTATTCCGCTCAACTGGAGTGAACTCGGCTGGCCGGAGTGATCCGGCGGAGAGTTGCACCAGCAGTCTCACGTACAACGAACGACTACGTCTAATTACGCAAAAGAAATCCGAGATAGAAGAAGTAGCCGTCTTTTTGTAACTTGTTGCATTGTGCCTAACATGCCAACTGCATGCATGTGTATTACAACCTTCGCGGTATAACATAGGATTCTGTTTGCAGCGCAAATGGGGCGTCCGTTTGTGGAACCTCCGTTATTTGATTTAGCTTCATCGTACTCGGATTCGCACTGCTGTATACCGCTATTGTTTGTCCTTACTCCTGGCTCGGACCCTATGGGGACTCTTCTCAAATTTGCTGATGACCAGGTACACTATAAAATACTGTCATTAATTGTCTCTTTTGATTATATCTAGCCCAGATATCACTCGGTTTTCTTTAATTTAATAACTATAGCAATTTTCCAATCCACTATGGGCTCTGCTAATTTACAAAAATCCTTTTTAGGGTTTCGGATCGTCCCGCTTATTTTCGCTATCGCTTGGACAAGGTCAAGGTCCTATAGCAGTGAAGTTGATAGATGAAGGCATCAGAAGCGGCACTTGGGTTGTGTTACAAAACTGTCATTTAGCCAAAAGCTGGATGCCAATGCTGGAAAAGGTACATCTACAAGATTTGTCCCTTATCGGGCGCCAACGGGTAACTTTTTACTTAAGCTTTCATTTCAATTGTTTTCACAGATTTGTGAAGGTCTTATACCTGACTCAACCCATCCTGACTTCAGATTGTGGTTAACGTCCTACCCGGCGGATCATTTCCCGGTCTATGTTTTACAAAACGGTGTAAAAATGACTAACGAGCCACCCCAAGGTACGAACTAAACCTTAAAAACTGATTAGCCGGCCTGTAAGTCTCGTGGTTTCAAATATTTATTAATTTTGATTGCGAATTACCTAACTTTGACTCCGTACCAAAATTTGTAAATAGTCATGAGTGACTAAGGTAATGGCCTCGTCCGAAGCTAAATTAATAAAATTGAGTTTCGGTCAACAGACCGAAATTAGCCAGACGGAAAATGAAATTTTGGTTTTGAATTTAGTGCTCTTAGTATAATTGAGGTTTTTTCAGTCATTAGCATGTAAAAATCACCAAAAATAATTAATAAATAAGCTTTATCTAGGTCTAAGAGCAAACAAACATTGCCTGCTCATAACGAAGCGACCCAATAAACGGCATGGAGTTGTTTGAAGGCAACAAGCATTTAGATTTTCAAGAAGCTTCTTTTCTTCCACGCCGTGGTTCAAACGCTCTCAGCATCAAAAGTATTTCCTAGGCCAATGAAAGACTTTTGATTAAGGCGTTTTATGTATTTCGTTGGCAGTAAAGTCGCTAATAATTGTAGTTTTTAGATACTGGATGATGAAATAAGTTTTTATCTAGGTCTAAGAGCGAATATTGCACGCTCATACCAAAGCGACCCAATAAACGACATGGAGTGGTTCGAAGGCAACAAGCAGCCGGAAATCTTCAAGAAGCTGCTGTTCGCGCTGTGCTTTTTTCACGCCGTGGTGCAGGAGCGGCGTCAGTTCGGCCCGCTCGGCTGGAACATCCGCTATGAGTTCAACGAGACCGACCTGCGCATCAGTGTCACACAGCTCTACATGTTCCTTAATGAATACGAGGTGGGTCTTTGGTTTACAGTCCACGACGTGTAAGCTGAGCTTTGCTTTTTTGTTAAAAATTATTGTAACTTTACAAGGGTCTTCCAATGAATAAAATAGAATGACCTTCTACAATTAACTAACCAAGGCAGAAGAGGTTTGAAGCAGGGAAGTATCCTGGCTGAAGAACGTAATCCAGTGGTTCATTGAAAACATCCACTATTGTAAAGTAACCGTACAAATCGATCAAGCCGTGCGTGGGAGTCGAGATGCACAGTTGGTTACTCTACAGTCTACATTACGAGTGTGCGCATACAAATGCAAAGCATAGTTCGCTATTCGCGGACTGTGTAATAATAACGAAAAATCTGAGGTTAATCTTTTAAAAAGAAAAAGAACAAGAACAATTTTAATAATGTTACATACCTATAAACTATTACTACTATTCGACTAGGACGTACAATTCGTGGCACTCCGGTACCTCACCGGTGAGTGTAACTATGGCGGCCGCGTCACCGACGACTGGGACCGGCGCTGCCTCAACACAATCCTCTACAAGTTTTACAACCCGCGCGCCATCAACGAGGACAAATACCCTCTCGATCCGTCCGGTAAGTATTAACAATGTTCCCGTAATTTGCATCTTTGATTTTGTAATTTTAATTTGCATCTTTGATTTTTTAACTTTAATTTTCATCTTTGATTTTGAAGCCTTGAAATTGATCAGCTGATACCTCCGCATTTTGAGATGTCAAAATCTTTTGCGAAGATCTAAAAATCGTTACATGCATTTCACTAGTAGTGGGAATCCCTTATAACTTTAAAGTTGCTGGATGGCTGAGGAGGGGGGAAGACTGAGAATAGCGTGTGGCGTTCTTAAGGAAAGGCTTTTACAGCAAAAATTATCTTATCTCTAAGCGTAAATAACTAAACTGATGGCAGTATCCTATAAAGCTAGTCTATTGAAAATGAAAGGATCGAGAAAAGATCGCTATAAATTAGAGTTTTGTAGGTACATACTACATACCAAGTCTACGAGAGCACGCCGACTTCATCATGTTCGCGCGGTCACTGCCTGTGGCGACGCCGCCCAGCGTTTTCGGCTTCCATCCCAATGCTGACATCACTAAGCATTTCCGGGAAGCCGAAGAGCTCCTTAACACCGCAGTACTTACACAGGTAACAAACATATATGACATAGTACAGTAGTAAATAGTAAAACGTCTTTATCTACAATCAGGCAGAGTACCTATAGTCTGGTCCAACAAGTGCCAGCGAAATGATGTCGCATAAACTTTCGTTGGTAATCGCTAATCCGTCCACAATCTAAAGGAGACAACTAGCGTAAATGGGAACGCTTTAGTTAGTTTAGTTCGTTTTAATTGGATTATGAATTCATTAGTTTGGGAAGGTATAATTAGCAACACTAATCATTTCGTTTAGTAAAATAATTCTCATACTCAAATTTTTAGATTTGTTTTAGATTTTACATATTATATATGTTACCGTAAGATTGTAAAAACCGTTAGATTTTAATCTAACTCGCGACACTGTAAACTGTCGACAGATTGTGAACCGATCAATGTTCTGAGTGTCAATCCAGTATATATAATGTACTCTGTGGTGTCAATTTTTAAAATATTATTTGTCTTTACGTTTTCTTGTGTCTATCATGTAGGTTAGGTTAGGGTTCGAAATATATAATCAGGTAGTGCCTGGTACTTAGGTTCTATCGGGTATAATACCAAACAGATTACAATCTACCGAAAAATAATGCGTTAAATTGTAATCTTTCGACAGTTTGCAATTTCGCGAAATAGATTATAATCTAACGGTTTTTACAATCTTACGGTGACATACACATTTAAACTAGCTGATGCCCGCGATTTCGTTTGCGTGGCTTAAGTTTTGTTTATTCCTGCGGGAACTCTTTAATTTTCCGGGATAAAAAGTAGCCTATGTCACTCTCCAAGTCCATACCCATGCCAAAATCACGTCGATCCGTTGCGCCGTTGCGGCGTGATTTAAGAACAAACTAAAAAACAAACACACTTTCGCATTTATAATATTAAGTATGATGTATATATAAAATATTGTACGTACATGTTGTGGTAACATATCTTTCTGTTTTAGTCAAATTATTTAATCATCTGTTTCTGTTCCATTCATCTATGTCGGCCTGCAGGATCGCACGGTAAGCAAAAACTTTTTGAATGATTCCAACGTTCTTTCTTTTTGTACAATTTAGTAATCATTTTGTATTTTATTATTCCCAAAAGGATCGTTTCAAACAATTTTTGGTAAGTACTATATTAATTTTTCTCAAAAGAATTCATTTCGTATTCAATGGAGCTTTACTTTCGCACGATTAAGCATTTATCACTTTCAGTGTATGGAATAATGCTTTTAACAGTTTTGCAGCGGAATTCGATTGTTTTCAATATTTTATGCTATAAAATGCTTTTGTTTACTTTAAATTTTCTACGTTGCAGTTTTTTTAACTTGTTTTTTTAGCTTTATAGTGTACATTATGATGCCCGTGACGTCATCTGCGTGAATTTAGGTTTTCTTAAAAAGGTGGAAGGTAATAGGAAGGGATGATGACTATATCAAAAATAAATTATTTTTAACTGATTATTAAATAGAGGGTCTTCCAAAAGACCTAAAATTCACATCCTCGGTAAGTTTTAAGTATGAAACCATTTTAAAAGATTGATTAAAGAAAAAAAGCGAGTTGAAATCTTATGACGTCACAATGGTGAATTTCATACTACTTCCATACTAGAAGTGCGTTTTTAAGTTAGATAAAGAGTTGCTCATTTGATAGAGTTGTCATCATCCCTATTCTTTGATTTTTTTAAAGTAGCCTATTTGTTGGATGCAATTTTTTTGCTGTTTTATGTCGCTACTATATACATACAGGTAAATAAAATTCACCATTTTTTTTAAATATTTCCATGTGTATTTTTGCTTGACACATACGATTTATGTTTATTACTTATTGTAGGACACTATGGCTGCGGGAGGAGCGGGCGTAACGCCCGAGCAGCAAGCTATGGCCATCGCGGAAGATGTGTTAGCGCGGCTGCCCACCAAGATCCTCAGGGGCCCATCACATGAAGGGGACATAAAACCAGCTGATATGACGCCTATGTCCATAGTGGTTATACAGGAGGCGGCCAGGTACGAGCGACTAGTTACCGTCGTGCGAACCAGCTCGAGGGCTGTCATCGGAGCCGTTCAAGGTAACATTTAGAACTTTAACAAAATATATGAAAAAATAATTGGATATGGAAACTAGCTTAAGGTTCTGAATCACCATAGGCCAGCAAATTTTAGTCGCTATTTGACATTTAAACCATCTTTTGACGTTGTATGTGGAGACGTCTTTGATATCGCACAAGCTCATCTGGTGGTAAGTGATGATGCGGTCTAATGGAAGATGGCTAACTTGTAAGCGACAGGTATAATGTCAGTTTTATCTTAAGCCATACCCCTAATCGGTTTTTACGAGACCTCGTACCGGAACGCTTAAATTAATAAAACATCACTATACTCGCGGAACTCGGAAGGTGTATTAACGTCAAACATTTTCTTTGACGTAATGGTTTATATTAAGAATATAAACCATTTAACGAGGTTGACGTCTCCGAGATTGCCGAATCGTAAATTCGCACGCGTCATGTGGTGTCGACACTTTGATATTTGCCATTATTGCGTTTCCGATAATATATCAGGAAAATAATTTGTGTATTTTATGTTTTATATAACATGGATTATCAAAACAACTCCAATCTATAGTGTCTGTAGGTATATTAATTATTATATTGTCATACGACTCGTAAAACGGGAAATATTGAAAATTTTCAAATATTAAAATAATTCAAGAATCATGTGATATTATGCTTTTAGATCTACCGGTTAACGTTGTGCATTGTGAGTTGCCAGTAAAACAGCTTTCGATTTTTTAAGAATTAAAGAAGTTATCTTCTTCGTCTTTTTCTTTTCTTTCATCTCCTACTTTAAAAAGATCGAATTTTGGCAGGTGTGAGCGTCCTCACCGATATCACGGAAGAGGTGCTGACAAGCATGGTACGCGGTCGAATCCCCGCGCTGTGGGCCGGCAAGAGCTATCCATCGCTCAAGCCACTCGCGGCCTACTTCAACGATCTGCTGGCGAGGCTTGAGTTTCTGCAGGTACGTGCAGTAGGTCGATATATCTGCAGGCCAAAAAGCAATAACAGCAGGTATTTAGCTATTTGGAGGCAAGACACTATTCGCTATCTACACAAACAAACGAACCAACAAACGATCGAAAAACAAACTCGTTCATGACAAAGTTTAGTATTTGTAACATTTGTGTTCTGAAAACACTTACTCTTGACTTTCTTGCCAGTTCAAATCAGAGAATCTGTGTTATGAATCGTTGGTAGAGTCAAGACTTAAGTGCCATAAGCTGTCGTACTCAAAAGAAAATGTACTTGTATGTTTTCAGTGTAGGTTAAAAGCGGTGATAGCCTCGATAGGGTGGTCAAGGGTTAAATCTCCGGGAACACGCGTCTAGCTTCTTGGAGCTATGTATGAGCGTTTTAAGAAATTTAATAAGCATTAACTGTGAAGGAAAACGCGCGAAGCGGATTTCTTTCTAGACTATGACCAAACCCTTTTCTTTCTCACAAGTAAGTCTGCAGTGGGTTGAAGTGATGGAGGTGTTATGTGCGCGTTCCAGCATTGGCACCAGTATGGGCCGCCGGTAGTGTTCTGGCTGTCGGGCTTCTACTTCCCGCAGGCGTTCCTCACGGCGGCGCAGCAGAGCTACGCGCGCAAATACAAGATACCCATCGACCAGCTCGCGTTCCACTATGAGGTCAGAACGTGGATTATTCTATATTTATAACCTGTATTATTCTTATAATAATTGACCGAGCGAAGCGAAGGTCTTTGAGTCTACTTGAGTGAATTTGCAATTTTTCGTCCGTCCATCCGTCCGTCCGTCCGTCCGTCTGTCAGAGCCTTATAACTTCTGAATTACAGAACGTAATTACTTCAAATTTAAATATAATATGTAAACCTATGGCCTCCAGCCGAATATGGGTTAAAAAGTTATAAAAATCTTTATTTCGGGGGGGCTCTCATAGAAGCCAATGCGCAGTAAAATATTTTTTATAGCGTTACATAGGGTTGCGGTATATTATTTTAAAGATAAGTAGGAATAAAGTCCAAAAATATATTTATTTAATTTACCCCTAAAAATTGACGAAATGGGTGCTTTCAAATAGGAGATTTTCTAACGTCCAAAGTTGACCTCAGAACTCTCAATTTTCTGAAAGGTTGAGCCTGAAACTTGATCAGTTATTTGAATTATATCCTGTACTTGAACAACACATACTAAAATTAGATAAATATTATAAGAAAACGAAATTATTTAATTTTTAATGAGCTTCAGTATTTTTAACAGAACTTCACAATGATGTCAATAGATGGCGCTCTGTAAAAGTTTATTCGTTTGTGCTTACAAATAATAGACGTTAGCACCATCTTTACTAAAATGGAATAAAAAAATAGTCTACTGATAGTACTGACGTCTGACGATTGACGTCATCAGATTCGGTGCGTTTTAATGCGTACGGTGCAGTGAATGGCTACCGCGAGGTGCCAGTTCGGGGCGAACCACTAGTAAATAACTGATTTAAGTGGGTAAAAGTTAATTTCCAAGCCATCATAATAGGGCATATTGTAAAATGGTCTATATACCGGAATAAAGCATTGACTTATGCATAGAAATGCAGAAGCACTTTAAAATTCTCACGCTGTTGAGACTGGTTACCGTTGCTGAAATTCGGTCCTTGAAATCCCGTAGTGGGTTGACCAAATTCCGGTCATGGCTTGAGGCCTCACGAACTTTGGAGTTTTATGGGACAAATCGCGGGAGCACCCGGCTTGGTTCTTGTGGTACCAGGGCACCCAGTTCTTGATCGTGGCGTATTGTTGTACCTTTTTGACGCCCCACAAAGCCTTTTTATCATGATATTCGACCATTATTATGTACGGATTGTACATATAAATTTGCAATACTGCAGGTGCAACGCTCGTTCACGCTGGAAACTCCGCCGGAGGAGGGCGTTTACATCCACGGCTTGTTCATGGAGGGCGCGCGCTGGAACATGGAGGACTACTACATCGACGAGTCAATCCCTAAAGTGCTCTACGATGACTTTCCACCAGTTAGTGATCTTCGGCCTTACAATAAAGTATCTTAAGATCCTTAACACATAAGCATTTGCTATTTTTCAGCACCCAAGCGATTGACATTTAGGAATTATATTACATATATGTTCATTACAAATATAGAAAAAAGCTTGACATACATGTTAGAACTTTGAAGACACGTGAATGATAAGAGAAAGTGATTTTGACTTCAGCAATGCAGAAAGGCATGGGATTGCATTGATAATTAAATGTTTTGCAAAGAGCAACCGCCAGTTTTGATGGTTTTTCTCGATAGGAATGGATAGGATGGATAGGAATGGATTTGATCACTCCAGCAATGCTAAGGACAGCGGTTACTTATGTATACATTGATATAATAATTGTAAATGAAATATTTATTTAAAAAGAGCAACCACCGAGTTTCTTGCTGGTTCTTCTCGGTAGGAATGTCATTCAGAACCACTTGACGATTCAAAAGTACTTGTAAAAGTTTATTTGAATAAATAACATTCGAATTTGAATTTGATTGTTCTAGACGATTCGAAAGCACTTGTAAAAGTTTATTTGAGTTTGGGTTTTACTTTGAACATGTAGGTGTGGCTGATACCGCTGAAGCGGGAAGATATTCCAACGGACGTGTTCTACAACTGCCCGCTATACAAGACGGGCGACCGGCGCGGAGTGCTGTCCACTACGGGCCACTCGACCAACTATATTCTGTTCATGCGCCTGCCCACCGCGGAGCCACCTGACCACTGGATCATGCGCGGAGTGGCACTTTTGACGCAGCTGCCCTTCTGAGAGAACCCCAAGCAGAAGACGGTGGCTTATTTAGGTGGGTGATAAACAATTGTTTCACCTGTTTAGTTTCCTAGGCTATTGGCTCGAGCATATATACCTACCCTTTATTTTTTTAACCGATTTCCAAAAATTTAGGAGTCCCTCAATCTATCGCGTATGTTTACGTTTCATAAACAACGGACCTTACTGATGCCAACAAATATATATATCATACCTACTCATTGAGGTATGCTATCTAAAAACTTAGATAACTAAGCATGATCGCGTCGTCATCGTCAACTGATTGACGTCATCGCCTGTAGGGTTGTAACGGAACCTCGCCTCCGCCTCCGTAAGTTCGGAACTTTCGCAATAAATCATACCTCCGCTTCCGCATCCGCCTCCGCCGTTTTTTACGGAGTTGTAACAGAGGTGTATTGGAAGGTGACAAAGTCGCAATACTGTTGTTGGTGAAGTATAATATGCCTCTTATTAATTTTGATTACCAGTAAGGATTGTATGAGAAAGTGTGATATGTACCCAACCTATTTTAAATAAATACTTTTCCTTTATATTTCTTTAATAAATCACGAATTAATATTTTTTCCACCTCCGCCTTCGCTTCCGTTAACCTCCG
The DNA here is from genome assembly GCA_964035005.1 of Erebia palarica. Classification (NCBI taxonomy): domain Eukaryota; kingdom Metazoa; phylum Arthropoda; class Insecta; order Lepidoptera; family Nymphalidae; genus Erebia; species Erebia palarica. The sequence continues at coordinate 32,405,034 of OZ035985.1, read as the reverse complement.
CGGAGGCAAAGCCCCTTCACCTCCGCACCTCCTCCTCCTCTGCTTCCGCTAAGAACGCCTCCGTTCAACCCTAGTCGCCTGCTAGGTATAGTCTCTTGTAGGAAATTGCACACAATGAGGTCTCGTGCTGCTATTGTAGCCAACGGCTGCCTGCTACTCGTTTGATGTCGTCAATCGATTAAATGGGCAGTCTGCCAACATTGATCCTCTTCAATAGGAGGGGCTTTAAATTCCAAAAATGAAGTTATTAAACTTTAAAAAACATGTACCTATTACGTTACCCGTTTTGCATAAATTTTGAACGCGATGAGAGATTTGTTTGCTCGGCACATTAAACGCTTGCAAAATCTTGAATGAGGTGACAATTTTAACATTTTAGCTTGAATACATACTTACCTAAGTAACTGCTACAGATTTAAGATGAAATCTGACCTAAAACTTTAGGTCTAATATCATTTTGATTCCGGCTTGTCTCAGCTATGATTTTGAAAACTTTTTCGCATCGTCTTTTAATTTTGTCACCATGCAAAAAAATTATTTGTGGTTTATAATAACACAAGATGGTGCCCGCGACTTCGTTCGCGTGAATTTATATTTGAGAAAAATTCTGAAGGTACTTATATCCCGGAAAATATATATATATATTTTAATATAGCTAAAATGTTAATTGGCGGCTTAGCTACAGCCAAAGGTTCTGCCATTGTAGCTTGAAAGAGTAATCACATTTGACGACCTCCCTGGCGCAGTGTTGAGCGCTGTTGTCTTTAGGAGATCCCGGGTTCCATCTCCGGTAGGGTCAATTTAAATTATAAATTCCAAATTGAATTTTCTGTGGTGGGAGGTTGCGTCCGTGGCAGCTGTCCCCCTACCGTCAAAGATGTGCCGCAAAGCGATTTAGCATTCCGGTATGATGTCGTGTAGAAACCGATTAGGGGTATGGGTTAATTATAACTACCATACCCCTAACAGGTTAGCACGCCACCATCTTAGACTGCATCATCACTTACCATGAGGTGAGATCGCAGTTAAGGGCTAACTGGTAGTGGATTAAAAAAATATACTAGTAAGATTTACTAAGTGCAACATAGTAATACATTTTGTTTAAGGGCTAAGAAAATATACTGAGTAAAACAGAAATTGCCTCTACGATATTATAATGTCGCCTACCAAAGAAGGTACTAATTACGTTTTGTGCTCCGGGTCGACTTAATTAACATGAATTTTGTTTTGTCTTTGTTTTAGCAGCTTCCTTTCGTTGGGAACAAAGGACGCCTCTGCAATAACGGCTTCCGTTCTAGCAGGTAATGAAGAAAGCCTTGAGTTATAATCTAATTAGGTACATTATAATTATTGTTATATTTATTTTACTACGTTAAATTATTATTTAAAAAAAAATATGTACCAACCGAAGTTTTTAATTAACTTTGGTTATATTTTTAGACCTTTATTATATAGCTGAAAATTATGTGATGCAAATAACAATAAATATTTAAAGTTTATATTGAGTATGACTATGAACATGAATCCGTTTTTCACTTGAAACCTTTGTTTAAATGTTTTTCTTTGTTCTTATCATTGCTACTAGTAGGTAAATTACATACTTAGATATAAGTTTTTAATAGATAAAATAAATTAATTTTACTATTAGTAGGCGTTTTAATTACTCATTATCAGCGAACAGTTTATAAGTAAATGCATCTTACAACAACGCTTTTTAGGTAAGCTCATGTTTTTGGCACGGTTAAAAATAATTGTGTAATACTCCTTCTATTACAACTTTATTTTAGTCAGTTTCGTAAGCTATGTAAGCGAGAAGATTTCGCAAGTTCTCGTAGTATGGGGGTCAATGTCATGGTAGGACTGAGTAGGGTTATATTTTCGCGTTAGGGATCCATAAATTTGTAGTCTGGCGACTATTACGTGCGCAGCGACTCGGAATTAAAGCATATTACACTGCCCTGTCATTTAACATGAAAAAGCTCGCATCCCAGATACGGTATGTATTAAATAAGCGAGTAGTGGGTAGAAGCAGGGGAGGGGGGGTGGGTGGCATAGTACGGGAGGCACTCGGTCTGGCGCGGCGTCACCCCGGTAACGTGAGATATTGATCTGCGCGCTCTCCGGCGCAGCATCCCGCTCCCGTCCGCCCCGCTCGCCCCCTCACCGCTCGCCCTTGATCTGCTCGACCGCCACCCTCGCAGTTCCACCCCATACAAATACTTATTACAGTTTTGCACTGCATACTCCACGTAATTCAATGAAGGAATTTCTTTTGTAGCTGTACACACATTGACGTTGGAGCTACTTCACCTTTTCAGTTTACTAATTAGTTAGATGCTAAGTTGTGTTTGTAACTGTATAAGACCTAGAAAATATTTTTATTTGTCCTTTAAGTAAAACTAGATGTTATAAAGAAGTTAAATAGAGTTGCTGTTTATAAATCAATTCTAATATCAGAGATATAATCAGCGATCAGAGAGAGGGATTTAAAGCAAAAGAAATAAACGAATTGAGCGACGAGCTCTTAAGACTACTTAATACCGATTTAAAAACAACGTCGTTCTTAAAACGTTATTTGTAGTAACTCAAAAAGAAAGACACTTTCTGGTGCTTTGTAAAAAAAACAGCATTTGTTTGTGCTACTCTCAAATGAGATTCATTTTATCAAGTGGGCGGAACCACCCCGTTCTATCAATACCTAACTACCTACAGTTGACACTCAGTCCAATATTCACGTCGTGACGAGACACGCTATTATCGCCCGAGGGCCGTTATATTGCATTGAACAAAGCTACAGGGGAAATAATTAAGCCCGCTACCTGCTCGTCTGCGAGCTGTGGCTGTGATCGGGATGGGTATTAATTGCTACACCTGCGTGCACAGGCCGAGAAATGCTTGATGAATGTTCCGTAGTTGACAATCTTTGTAATCTTTCAGCAAGATATAGTTGGAGCTATGACCTGGCCTTGTTTGGAAAGGTACTAGGGTGGAATTGCCAAAAATTTTGAAACGCGTAGATATATCTTTATTTTTAATCGGAATCTCAAAAACTAAATTTCTTACTTCCCACTAGAAAAATTACGGTCATTAATACAAACGTAAAGTATTATTGAATGAAAGTTAAGCAGGTAATTTTTTGAAAATTCTTAGGATTTCTCTTCTTATTTAAATAAAATCAATTTGCGTTTATAAGTGTGGTAGTACTTCATTTTTAAAATTGCGATTGCTATCTTGAATCATGTAGGTAACGCGTAATTATAAAAACACAAAAGAAAAAGATTTAGCGATAGTAACCTGATCTAATTGATCTACAAGGTCTACGAGGTCTACAAGGCCTCTACAAGGTCTACGAGGAGCTCTAAAACACTATTTACCACTGTTCAATATAGTCAAATGGTTAATTTAAAAATACTAATAACCTCTAAAGGGTAGTAATACTGAACAACTTCTGTTCTACGACTATTTTAAAATTCAAAGTAAGTACCTAATAACAATGTTTTTCCATACAAAAAATATCATAATTGCAAAATACTTTAAATATGTATGTCGTGTTGACTATAGGCCTATTTGGCCTAGTCAACACAGCTAACATCACTACATCGTAATACATTATCATATTATATCCTCTATTATATTTTCGTATCAAAAATAATGTTAGCAATCGTAAAGGCGACAAATGTTCGAGAGATATGAAGAAACTGACATCATTAAAACTAGGTGTAAGTAGGTACCTATTCTACAATCCCGTACAACGCAGAACGATGAAACTGTCCTCTCACCTCTTTTACCGTCATTTCCAAAGTTATTTCTTTCATTTTGAAATATTGAAATCTAAGTATATTTTCACTAAACTGTTTTGTTCTACTACTGACTAGTTTTTTTATTATTTTACTAATATCAAAGAGGATCTGTTAGCCTAGCAGGTCGTATAACCTATGTAAAATTAGGATATTTAAATAAATGACGTGAAAACTTTATATAGGTAGGTAGCAAATACTTATTTGGTGAACTTTAGTTTTGTAATTAGGTTAGGTACTAATACCAAAAGACCACCATGATATATGGTATCTTCTTATCAGAGTCTGGTCCTAAAAAATTTTCTATACTAAATGAATAATATTTTCGATTCACAAAAGCAAAGTTTTCGAAAAACAAAGCAGAATATAACTTATAGCACTAGAAGCGAGCTAGAAGCCAAAATTCCATTTTATTGCCATAATATATTTTTATTTTTGGAATTTGAATATTTTTTTGTGCAGACTACTAAGGTCCTTGAGTGTTAGTAACAGACTTATCCTATGTTGGTATTAAAATTACTTAATACTTTTTTAATCTGAATCTCGGAAACGGCTAAAACGATTTTCATGAAATTTAGTATGCAGGTTTCGGGGGTGACAAATCGATCTAGCTAGGATTCATTTTTAGAAAATGTCGTTTTATCCTTGTTTTCAGGCAATGAAAAGCTGCTACAATATCATTAGAATACGAAGGTAAATTTTGCCAGCACAAGGTAATAATGGCTCAGGTTGGAAACGGGCGACCCCGAGACCAGAAGACCCCGGTTCGAATCCGTCCGATGTCTCCAGTCTGATTATTTTTTTCCCTTTTTTCAAGATCATTCTTTTGTGAGAAAAACTATTATTGGGAGCCCAATTGCGCTCGTGATTTTTTACTGTGATTATTTATGTCAGTAAGATCGAAAAATACTAGTGGTTCGCCCCGAACTGAGACCTCGTGGTATCCAAAAGATAGTTTTAACTATATATTGTAACTAGCGGTCGCCCGCGACTTCATCCGCGTACAATTTCTGATTTCCTATCAGATTTTCCCGCTGCAAAAGGCCTACTTTTAGCAGCTATATAGCATTGGTAGTTTATTATTATTTAAGACTAATAAGTCCTTAATGCTGACTTAATGAAAACTTTTAACCTTCATGCAAGCTTTCAACCAATTTCACCCTCTGTGGGGTAGATTTTCGTTAAATTGCTTATGCAGTTTATTATTATTTAAAACTAATAACCTTTATGCCGATTTTCAAGTATCTAACTTCAAAAACTTAAAAACTTCATGTAAGCTTCCAACCCCCATTTCACCCCCTTTGGGGTGGATTTTCGTAAAATTGCTCGCACAGGTTATTATTATTTAAATAACCTAAATCCCGATTTTCAAGTCTCTGACTTCAAACACACAGGACTTTCATACAAAGTTACAACCCCCATTTCACCCTCTGTGGGGTAGATTTTCCTAAAATTGTTTATACAGTTTATTATAACTTAAGACTACTAACCTAAATCTCAATTTTCAAGTCTCTAACTTCAAAAACTTGGGAGTCCTTATGTAAGTTTCCAAACTCCATTTCACCCCTATTGGGATAGATTTTCATGAAATTGCTTATACAGGTTGTTATTATTTATAGCTATTAACTTAATTGCCAATTTTCATGCCTCTAACTTCAAAAACAAAGGACTTTCATATAAACTTCCAACCCCCATTTGAACCCCATAAGGCTGAATTTTCTCAAAACTGTTTCTTAGTGGCCGTCTACACCATAGAAGGAACCTATCTTCAAAATTTCAAGCCTTCATGCTTTATAGTTCCTGAGATATCGTGATGAATCAGTGACCTTTCGCTTTTATATATATAGATAGTTAACGCCCGGTCAATTATTCATATTTCATCAGTATGTAATTTGTATTAAAATATAATTTCCAAAAAACACGATTATCAACAAAAAAAAAATACTGAGCAAAGCGGTCACTCACTATAATTATTACACTCACAAGCTAAAGCTGACATCCATTGCGCTTTGAAGCGCTACCTGTCTGTCAGCTACTTATTACCTTCAGAACGATAATGGAACTGCTCTCTTTTGGCTGAGGCGATCCATTCCAATCGTCGACACGATTTTCCGCAAACATATAATATAATTATATGTATAATATGTATGTATGGTATACATACATAACATACATATTATATGTAGGAATAATATATACTGAGTTCGAGTGACACCTAAGTACCTTACATTTTTCGAGTCGCGAGCAAACCACTGGAAAAAAGCGAATAATAAAGTAAAAAATGACGTGCGCTATCTCTCGCTACGAGGATTTAATTAAAATGCAGCACTAACATCCGGCCATTCTCTCGCGACGCGCCGCGTAGGTACTCATATTTTGTGCTACAAAAACGTGCACGTTGAACCCTCATAATTAAATTGTGAACAGCCAAATGATTGCAGTCAGATTTGAGTTAATTTATATTGGACATTGGTACAATTATTTCTTTGGCTGCTTTCGTGGATGAATGAATATCAAGCTTCAATTACCTTTGTTTATGTTACTTCATTCTATTCGACGTATATACGTCTCTCCTTAGCTTTCACGAAATATGTATGTAAAGTTATATTAGATACTTAATTAGTTTAACAAAACTGAAAAACCCGCGTCACCAAATTGTAAATGGGACTCTCAAAACAAACCAAATCTCCCCAAAATCGGGGCGAATCTAGCACCTAACCATTGTAGAGTTTTAATATACGCCCCTGGGATGCATCATCAGACCCTCGTCACCATGCTTAATATTTTGGAATCGTTAGAAAAACCAAATGAATCCAAGCTCTCACTCTTTGGCTTACTCCACCATCCAACCCTGGTTCCGTCATCAGATCAGCTGGATAATTAGTAACGTTGAAGAAGCCGCCTCTATTGTAAATACCTAATTATGTTATTGAGGGATAGAAAAACATGGAGAGAATTATCTTAAAACTCGGAACATAAGAATTGTAGCTGGTTCCCTAAGTACTAAAGGCGTAAACCCTATACCCCGGTGAAGTAAATCTACTCGCTTAGAAACTGCTAAACTGTTAAGTAAAGCGCATTTCTCGATTTCACTTTTGGGGGACAAAACCAAATCAAACTTTAAAGCAACATGCGGCATTATAACTACTTAGATGGTGCCCGCGACTTCATCCGCTTGGGATTAAGGCTTTTCATTCATGCGGAAACTATTTAATTTCCGGGATAAAAAAAGCCTATGTCACTCTCCAGTTCCTTAACCATACCCATACCAAAAATCATGTCGATCCGTTGCTCCGTTGCGGCGTGATTGAAGGATAAACAAACACACTTTCGCATTTATAATATTAAAGTATGATAGAATAAACAATTATTCTTTTTTCCCGTTTTTTACCTCATCAAATATTTCAGAAGTATGTCGTTTTATGCTTGGAATGTTTTAATTGTATGCGGTATACCATTGAACCCTGATGGTTAGTGGTAAATGCTTCTACGTTGTTTATGAAGCTTGGGCACTGACTTAGAAAGGAGATACGAGACCTTTAGGAGCACTTTATAGATTTCTTAAAAGAGGGGCTTACAAAAAGGAGACATGATCCAAAGATTATGAATTTCCTTTAGCTTAGGGATGCTGTATCTTCCAGCGTCTGGACCTTGTGGGACTAAGCAGGGTGACTGACGGCCAGAAACGACAATTATACCTAGAAGCATTAAATAAACAAAAATCAACGCTCAACAAAAGATATCAATCGTTTTTTCTCTTTGTTGTATCAGTTCACCAAAACCGAAGCTACCCTCATCACCCCCATGACATCGAAGTATCTACAAATGTATTTATTATCCGAAACAGGTTTTGATAATATATAATGCATATTCATCATATCTAACGTGTGAATCATTATTTAATTGAAGGCGCGCAGGGCGGGCGGGGTAGATCGATCGTCTCGCGTCGTCATGGCAACGCTCTCCTCTCCACCGACCACCACCCGATTTATTTGTAATCATTTGTTTCACAGCCTTCAAATAATGGCCTCGTCAAATCAAGAGAATATAATAAATCATCTCAGACGTGTAACAGACACAGCTGTGCGACGCGACGGTAACAAGACATCATTTTAAAAACTTGTAAAATCCCTTGAAAAACTGCAGCTCCCCTTAATGGCCTTATTTTTTACATGTTAGGGACCATCTCAGATGATTGTGATGTGTAGATAGAGCTGTAACCTGCAGGATAGTAATAAAATACCTGGAAGTCTCAAAATCGGTTCACTACCGGCAGATCTTTAGTTGTAGTAAGTATCACTGCAGAATCAGGCTGCGAAGTTATAATTTTTTAGCCTAGTAGCTACAATATTAATTAAAATATTAATTGGCAGATCCTCCATCTAAAGATCTCCATATCCATACTAATAAGTAATATTATTATAAATTCGAAAGTCTGTCTGTCTGCTACGCTTTCACGGCCCACCTGTTCAACCGATTTTAATGAAATTCGGTACAGGGATAGGTTGTATCCCGGGGAAGGAAATTGAGGAAAAATCCCATGAGAATCGAAAAAACTTAGTCCACGTGAACAAAATTGCGGCATAATCTAGTTATACAATAATTTATTTGACTTATTTATATAGGCTTACCTCGTTTCCTCTTATAATTACAGTCAATCTAGAGAAAAGGAAAGAATGCTTACTGTCATCGTATATCCATAATATAAAATGGTTTTGGTAATTACGAATCAAGGTACGAATATATTATAAACTGCGTATTATAATGTAGTGATTTGAAATACAGTTTCATTAATAACCGGCAGCTTACGCCCAGCATGCGTTTTTGAAAATCTCAAGGAAACTAATTTTTCCGCGAAAAAAGTGTTTCCCAAATTCGTCAAGATCAATTCAGCGGTTTGAGATGGGAAAAGGTAACAGACGTACTTTTAATAAACACACAAAATAGTATGTACATTGAATATAGTCCTTAATCTATAGTCCTTAATATATATATTATATTTGGTACGAAATGTTAGAAATGAAATGAAATGATTTATTTCACGTTGGACAACTTGTATCACTCATGATAATGTCAAGACTCTACCACCGGTTCGGAAAGGAGATTCTACAAGAAAACAATATTACTTGAATTTTCCTAAGAAGCTTTGTTGATTGTTCCTCGAGTTGATGAAGCGGATCTCACTTTACAAGGGATGGTGTGTAGAATGTCTGGAGCAACCGCCGTACCACGCAAATATTTCAGCACTTCAGTGCTCGCTCCTTTATCGATCCTCGGAAGCGTAAGGCGTATCGCTCACAGGACCTAGAAATCCACGAGCATACCTACCGTAAAAACGCAATTTAAAGAAGTGCGAAAAACTTACGTTTCATTCACTTTTTATACGACTACCTGAAAAAAGGAGTATATTGTTATCAGGGTTCATGTATGTATGTATGTATGTATGTATGTGAGTTTGTATATTCCACCCGATTTTGATAAATGAGGTATCGTTAGAATCCCTAGCTTATTCCGGGTGACCGGGTTTAAAAAAAAATTGATGGGTGATCATGATCCCGCATTAAAGACTAAAGTTGAAAAAATTAAATCGAAAATAAGATTAACTATATAATCATCATCTAAAAAATGATTAGTAGATTCCAAAAATATATAACCCTATACTTCAATATCCAGTGATTCACAAAAAAATATCATTTAATAAAACTGTGAATAAGATTCTATTTAACTAATTTAGATTTTTAACTTTTTAGTTCGCCTTTTGGCAGGGCAGTCCTGTTTTTTATTTTTTTTTATTATGACTTGTATATGAAGAGCACACTGCACACATCAGGTGACTGGTGACACAAAATGTGATTCCCACCGAAACGGACTTCTCGCGCGGATGTTGTGTCCTGTCCAGTCTCTAGTTAAAGATGTAAACAGTATTAAAAAGATAAAAGATGTTCACAGTGGAGTAAATACTATGTTGATGCGGAATCGAGGCTAGTTATGGTGCCTCATTGAGGCAGGGAATCGTGGCGTGTTATTTCGCCGGATGATTGTATGTTGAAAATAAAGCCTGGTCAAGGCTTATAATATGTTGCAAGCACCCGCACCATTGCTTCCACTCGCTTTGCCCTGACGTAGCAGTGAGTAGTGAGCAATAGCCCCAATATAAAGCGACGTAATACAAGGTATTCTATAATACTACATGTAGGATATCTACTCATGTGGTAATACCACAACACGCGGTAGGTAATTTAAAATCTTCCAAGCAAGAAACTGCGTATATTTTTTATCTTTGAATGAGGAGAATACTTCAAGCAGAAGTTATCGTTATGCAATGAGCTGAGCCGGTTTCGCGAGTCTCTTCAACTTAACTGATCTTTACGACCCTGACACAGTACATCATACCTATCGTATTCTATATCCTCTTCATTTCTCAGAAGAATAATAAACGCATCTTTAAACTTATCCAGATATTTGTTTAATACAAACATTTTAAAAATTAATTTCTTAGTCATAAAGATTTCAACTTTGAAATAATAAGGTTTCAGAGGTTTTAAAACGCGTGTATGAAAATGAAAATTTCCAGAGCATAGTGAAACTTGTATGCCTTCACCTAATATGGTTTTTGAGCCGGATATACAATGACTTTCACCGATCTGTTTACCAGATGAAACCTGCTTTTCACTTTTATTTAATACTAGATTAATACATCTAGAATAAGTTGTCTATCTAAATCCGGTCCAGGCTATTTTTAAATTAATCAATTTTTTTTGGACAAGTTTATTATAGCCAATGCTATACCATCGCGTTTGTTATTAGCCTGGACCGGATTTTGATAGGCAATTTATTTTAGGCGTATTTATCTAGTATTAAATAAAAATAAAAAGAAGGTTTCATCTGGTAAACAGATCGGTGAAGGTCGTGGTATATCCGGATCTCACTCTAATATACCTAACGTCATTATATTCTCCTAGGTAACGCTCTAACTCCTTTGTGCCGCTCGACTCTCAAGCACTCTGGGCACACTTGGTACTGTGCATATTATACATGTATGCAATGCAGTTACGTGAAATAAACTTCAGTAAATACAGCTACCAGAATATGCAGGTCGTGTAAAGACCAGACCATTATCGAGATTTAGAAGCACGTTTTCTTGTGAAGTTTATTTCACATTTTTTTAATAACTCCATGAATAAATACTTACATTTTGATAGGTTTCTAGTTTGAGTCGATTTGTCCACGGCTAGATAAACTCGCTTGGAATTACCAACTTACATAATTAACCTAAGCTTGCCTTATACATTACTAGCGAATGCCCGCGACTTCGTCTGCGTGGTTTAAGGTTTTTTGGTTCCCGTGGGAACTCTTTTATTTTCCGGGATAAAAAGTAGCCTATGTGCTATTCCAGACTATAATCTATCTCTGTGCCAAATTTCAGTGAGATCCGTTCAGCCGTTGGGGCGTGATTGAGTAACAAACATCCATATATCCATGCATCCATCCAAACTTTCACATTTATAGTATTAGTAAGAAGTAAAATAACGTTGTGGTATAAAGTAAGATCTATAGGTACCTACCCAAGTAAATAAAATATAAGTTTCTCGGCGATACCTAATTAAAGTTAGCATCCAACAAAAAATCTAAAATATATTTAAAAAATCCATACAGGGCTGACAGGCTGTAGAGGCGAGACTGAAAATGTGTTGAGTTTTCTGAAATAATTTTAATAGCAGCCGTTTCGGACCGTCGCGTGGGTGGAGGGGGTCGGATCACCGCCCGGAGGGAGGCTGCAAAATGAGATTTCCTTTGAGCGCGGCAAGCGGTGACCGCCGCCAGCTTCACTCGAATCGTGTCCCTCATATATCATGCGACGCACTCTTGTACATAATATATGACCTTTCGTATTTCGTTTCGAGAATTATGACATACCTATAAAATATCTAGTTTAATAGTATCCGTGACTTTTCAGATCGCAATAACTGCCTTATTTTTTTCTCAAATAATTAAAGGTTCACGGACAGAACATAGGATTTAATAAAATGTGATTCTTTTTCGTCTTTCATTTTTGATAACCCTTTTAAGCACATGACGAATTCATTATATTATTAGTTTAAAACTTAATAGACTGTCTATTTTGAATAAAGTTTAAATTGAACGGAGTTTCGATTAGGTCCTTCCCCAGGACAAAACCTATCTCGGTACTAATTTTCATTAAAATCGGTTGAAAAGCTGGACCATGATAGCGTAGCAGACAGATAGACACACTTTCTCATTTATAATACTAAATGACGCCCGCGACTTCATCCGCGTGAATTAGTGTTTTGATTCCCGCGAGAACTTCTAGCCTATGTCCTTCCCCGGGATATGACCTATACCTGTAACAAATCAGAATCAAAATCGATTACACAGATGAGCCGTGAAAGCGTAGCAGACAGACAGACACAATTTCGCATTTATAACATTAATATGTATTGAAGTACGGATAGTATAAGTAGTACAAAATATTCTCCTATGTAACGCTCGTAAACGTAAATTGGTTCTACAATAAACACAGACGCTGTGCTCCCGCGAGCCCTGCCGCTGTTTATCGTCGAGCCCCGGCCAAGTCCAGCCTAACGCAAAGCCCCATTGATCCTCAGTCCCCACCCATACCCCACTCCATGTTATCGAGCCATTAGGGTTTTCTTCCACTATTTATGACTGCTATTATTTATGTCTGGAAATTGTACAATCAGTGTTGATCGAGATGGGGTTCCAAAGGTGTTAATGGTACTCCTCAGGCAACGTAGGCTATAAGCTGAAGTTTTTTGTTTTTTTGATAGGCTATTCTGGAAATATTATACCAACCTGGGCAGTATTATACCAACTCTTCTAGGTCTAACCTTGTTGCAAGGACTGATTAAACAGTCACAGAGTATCTTGCAACTACATCACAGGGCATTCTTGGTATGTATATTGCAATGCTTGTCGTACCTAAGTAGGTATATAATATAAAACTTATTTGATTACTCTGATTTTAGGGCGATACTGGTCTTATGCGTATGGTGGATAGAAGCCTTTATGATCTGTATCAGTAGGGATCCCACTCAATCACGCCGGACGTCCGTCAACTTTTGTATGCGGCCGCCGTTCGCCGCAGGCTGTTTAATATCACTCATATAACCTCCCATCGCCCCGGGCGGATGTTTGCTAATTTTGAAACATAACAAATGTATGACGTTGGAGAGTGTAACTATCTCTAGTAATAAAATATCTACATTGGGGTCGAATTAGTGTCGAATTGATTTAAGCAGGTAGTTTTTATAACATTTTATTTCGGGGTTCCACGTAAACCTTGAAACAAATGATACATACATAGTTGAACAATGCTACGATTATTTATCGTAGTACATAATACATGCGTATTAGGTACCTACTATCTTTGATAGATGATGAGCGATGTCCCTAGCTTCAGTTAAATAACTTGTTCAAACATAACGCTTGAATATACGAAATTTTCCAAAGAAAATCATTGATTTCAAAGTTTCAGAACCCTACACAAACTTTGGGTAGAGTTGTTTGAAAAGTTGTCTTCCCTTGCGAAAACTTAAAAACAGGAGTTAGAGGTTTCTCTGACTATTATATCTATTATTTATAATAATAATTATTATAAATAAACCATCGAAAATTAACAGAAGCCAGAAGTCACCCTCAGGACGGTTCACAGTTTTGATGAAAATCTAAGAATTACTTCATTTCCCTGTAACAAAAAAACCCCTGTTTTTTTTATGAAATTCGCTCCACCTGTTGCCATTTTCATAAAATATTTTAAAGTAATATCCTTGAAGCATGTAACTTAATATTTTCCGGTACAATCCTACCTACCTAATTAAAGAAAACGCAGTGTACCGTTTTATTTGCGGTTCAATAGACATCAATATTTTACTTATTGCCAGAAGCTAGTGCATTAGAGATCTAATATGAGTTTGTTTGAGATCTCCTTATTTTGTTTTATTTTTCTGTGTTAACTTTACTTGTGGCCATGCCTTTGTTTGTACAACAGACTCTATGTTATAGTGTTGGTAGATACCTAAATAAATTTAGTCCAAAATAATCACATGACTAATTTCAAAAATAATAGCGTTTGCTAAATGGGTAAACTATTAATTATTAATAATGATTGTAAGTATGTTGATTTGATAGACGACGTTACTTTCCATTTCAGAGTTGATATTTGCTCAAGTTCGTCAATAAAAGCTCATGAATAGGGATGATGACTGGCATGACTGCATGAGAGATACAACGCTTTTGCGCCTCCGGCACTTCGCTCATGTTTAGGCTTACAAATTGTGCCACTTGCTAATATTTGTACCTACCAACTTCAATATCATAATCCACGAGGGTTACAAAATAAACGCATTTTCAGTTTAAAAAAAATAAGAGCATTAATTAGTAGCGGAGATACGCTTGCTTAATTGTGAAGCCTCCCATTGTTAATAAATATGTTTAAACTATCGTGAGTGGTATTCATTATAACTTTAAATATATCACCAGTATGCATCTTGAATAGGTTAGGTACCCGGACGGGTTCGAAACTAATCTGGAATTTTCTGACAAAACTAGTGAGAATCGGTGATATATGGTTATAATACCTGATCAATAAGCATAGCCTCGCTTTTATTTAAAGGTTTCCTAAATTCTTTTTTTTAAGTAACAGACTATGATTTTAAGAATAGGCAAGTAATCTATTAATAATATTATTATCAATGAGTCATTTTTAGTAATGTATTGTTACAAAAAATGACGTCGTAGTCATTGCTCAAAGTAGTAGTAGGTACAACGTACAACATTACCTAATGTGGAAGGAGCCTTTAGTGACGACATAAGACTCTCGGAAGAATGGTTCACTCGAGTTTCTCACTTTTTTGCAGTGAAAATTTCTTTAGCCGCGTTGATCACTTTATAGTAGGGGGTAAAACGGTAGATTCGCGTGACCGAAATGCTACTACTATTATAAATGCGAAAGTTTTGATGGATGTATGGATGTACGGATGTTTGTTACTCAATCACGCCACAACGGCTGAACGGATCTGGCTGAAATTTGGCACAGATATAGATTATAGTCTGGAATAGCACATAGGCTTTTGATCCCGGAAAATTAAAGAGTTCCCGCGGGAACCGAAAAACCTCAAACAACGCAGACGAAGTCGCGGGCATTCGCTAGTTTAAATATACTACATTCGAAATTAAACTTTAATGTCTTTAGTGTTAAGGTTTATATCTTAATTATTTTTTTATAAAAATAAATAATAAAAAAAATCGTTTTCACTTCTATCGGCAGTCCCTATGACTGACAATTTTTTCTTTCAATCAAGACAGAAATGAACAGAAAGAGAGCTGATATTACCCTAAGTACATCGATGAGCAGTGGCGCGACCAGCGGGCGGTGGTTAGCGTTTGGCGTTGTTCGCGGCTGGACGCACTCGTTACCCGCACCACTGAAGACTAACCACCAACTTGTGACTCGTAATGCTTCGACTGGATGAGCTATTGGTCAGCACTCTCCTCTGTTTAGTAACTATTGGGAATAGGTTTTATTTAAAAAAATGTAGCTCTAAATACGTTTCTGTTTCAGAATATTCAGGGTCGTCTGCATATTCTGCCTCAATACATAACTGACGGAAATTCCCTATATACATAGTAGACACAAGTATACATCTGGCCCCTAGGTGTCGTATGTCTGCAACCCCCCTGTCGCCGTGCCGTTGTAAACATCTTTTATACTCCTAACATGCTCTACAACGCGTAACGAGATTCTCTCCAAAGCTAAATTAAATGGACTCACTCCTCGTCTGTCTCGAATTTTTGAATAAACGCTTTCAAAATTCAAAGAGGGAGGATATAAGCCGATTATTAACAGACGTCGGCTTTGTCTTAGTGAAGAGATGAGATTTTATAAATGAAGAGCACCGAGAGGATGTTTCCAATGAAAAGATTTTAATTTCATTTTATATTTCAGCTTTTGCACGAGACTGTTTTTGCATGAATATATATTAAATTTTAGTGAAAACATCTTCTCTGGACATTTTTCTCTCAAAAATAAACATTAAAGCCTCAACAGTTAAAATAAATACAGTTTCAAATCTCGTTCAATGTGTGCTGGTCAAGTTACAGACTATCTTTTATCACATAGTTATTGCTGTGTTTTGCTATAATATGTGCCATTTGCGCGCATATTTTTTTCATCAGGATATCAATTTCAGGGAATGTCATCGCTGGCTAACATGTATGAGATTCTAAAACAAAAGTTAATAAAAGATTTGCAATAACTAACAAAATATACGAGGTACTTAAGTAAAACTATGACATGAGTACGACTTTTTAATACAGTTGCTACTGTAAGTGTATTCCTATGTTATTTCTGTGATCGCGACTGTGAGTAAGTAGCTGTATTAGTAATTCATATATAATGTGACATTTCGTAAACGACGTATAACATATTTTTCCTTTTATTGTCCTCCGGCTATATGAGACTCTGAGTGTCACTATAGCGACGAGCTCGGCCGGGCTTGAGGCGCCCTGGAAGCCAGCACGCTCCACAAGCCACCTGTCTCCCACGCACACCTGCGCGCCTGCCGCCCACGCCGCCCGCCCGCCACCTGCACTCAGATGGCAAAACGATGTAACCCAAAATTAATGAAATTGAGGAAAACAGGTTTGAAATGTTCGCCGATTATGTAATAAACGGAGAGATAAGTTGTCCTTGTACATGTCCTTTAAAATTGTATGTTTATTTTTTAAGTTTGGTACTAAATATATACATAAATTAAAGTAGAGAAAATTTCCTACAATATATTTAGTAAGTTTTTTGTAAAATCAATAGTTTCATCGTACGAGAGCTGCAAACTAAAACCTAAATTCACCTTCCACACCTTTGATTCTTTCCAGGTAAAACTACCAAATGATTGGACTAAAAGCCGTAACCCGTTTTATATAAAGAATCTTAAAAAAACAAGTATTTTTTTCTTGGGGATTCCAATGTTTTGCCGCAATTTATGAACCCATTTATTTGCCTGATTTTTCAATATAGTATATTACTGTTTTTTCCATTTTCTTAATAAATAGAGTAAGTTATTTTTTGACCACACTATGTCATTGTTCGAGTAACAGATATAATCAAGTAGCTGATGCCCACGACTTCGTCCGCGTGGATTACGGGTTTAAAGAACTCTATGTAGCAAGAAAAGATTACAACTATTTTCCGCAAAGTAACGCCTGATTATATCCAATACAGTAGCCTATGTGTTATTTCGGTTTAAAGATATTTATTTCTCTTAAAACACTGTTCAATTAACAAGAGATCGAACATAAGTTTAGTAGTTACACAGAAGCATGCATTATATATACTAAATATTATAATTTAATTGTCTTATTACTAATTTACATTATTGCTCCAATTTCCTAATGTTAATGAGCTATATAAGTATATTTACACAATATTATCCGCTACATATATCTTCAGCTTTTTCTTAAATTGCGAAGTATTATTACATTCTTTAATAGTATCAGGTAGGCTATTGTATAAGAGTGCACCCTCACAATATGTTATG
Organism: Erebia palarica; assembly: GCA_964035005.1. Lineage (NCBI taxonomy): Eukaryota > Metazoa > Arthropoda > Insecta > Lepidoptera > Nymphalidae > Erebia > Erebia palarica. Next base: position 32,387,660 of record OZ035985.1, on the reverse strand, counting down.
TTATAAGTACTATTATATAGTACTTATAACATAACATATTGTGCGAGGGTGCAGTATAGTATATAAGTTTGTCGTCTAATGTTAGGCCTAAATATTTTTCTGATTTAGATCTTTTTAAAATATTGTCATTTATCTTAAAGATTAATATATTTCAGATTATAATCTGTCTCTGTGCCAAATTACTTCCAGATCCTTTCAGCCGTTTTGGCGTGATTGAGTAACAAACAAACATCCATCCATCTATCCATGCACATCCATCCATCCTAACTTTCGCATTTATAACATGTGTATATAATGTATGTTACGACGAAACGCGGTAACCCGGGTTGCCTCGTTTTGTGATCCGAGTTTAGCTGTCGCTTGCCACGCACACACGTACATTACACGCTACACTACGATGCACAGTACAACCAACAAAACCTGCTGCAAATACAACGCCTAACAATAAACCGTATCACATATCGCAAGAGTCCCTTTTGAATAAAACCTAGATTTCCATCCGCCAACGCGAGCTAACCGCGGCCCGGGCATCGCGATATGGTCTACTGACTGTAAAGTAACTTCATCGGAAGCAAGGAGTCACCTATGAGAACGTTTCAGCTCTTGGATATGAAATTTTAATCCATTTTTACCGGTTTGCTCACCGCTATTTTCCGACTGCACTTTGCAATCGGAATGTGCAAACTCAATTCGCATGACTTCACGTGTCACCGCGCTTTCAGAACGGAAATTTCTGCACGAGAAATTTCAGGTTGTAGAAACGGAAATTTCTCGTTCAGGTTTGTAGAAAACTCACCCTGTGTAGTGTGTGCCGTGGTGGCGTGGCGTGCATGTACATTATCGCGAAATATTAAGATCGTTTTAAAGTAATGGCTCAGTGCCGAGTTTAAGCTCTCCTCGCCTACACTGTCTATTTGCCAATTTGTCTGCTAGAAACTTCCTTATTCTGCCGTGAGTCGCTCTGTCTCAAACTACAGCTTTCTTGTACGAATAGTCTCTGAACTAAGCCGCGGACGGACGGAGGGACCAACATGGCGATACTATGATGGCTCCGTGTTAACTATTGAACCGTACAAAGCAGCAAGGCAAAAAATTTTATGTGATTTTCATTTTATTACTGCCACTTCAATAAAAATAGGTTAGGTACTCATTTAGCTTTCCCACTGACGATACGATCTACGAAATATTTACCCGTAGCTGAAATTACCTACTCCAACAAAGCGGAATGAAGTAATGTGGGTTTTTGGTTCGTAATTAAATGATGGAGACTGTTGGTGACGTCTTTATTCTGTGCAGTCTTAATATCTACCTACTATTTACATACCAACAAAATTAACAACGAAGCCTTACTTGCTATTGAATAATATTTCTTAATATAACCTACTTACATTTTCAATGCACCTTTCTTTCAAATCGATGAGTATGTACAACCTACATCGATTTATTGAGGAGTTGCATATTTATGTTGCAACTTCAAACTGAGTACATATTACAGGAACTTGACAATTTAAAGAATCATAAAAATAACAGATACTTATTTTTGTTCTGTAAGTAGGTACTTCATTAACAGAATTAGAACAACTTGAGGCGACAACGACAGTAGCAAAGTTCTAAGTTGAGTACATCGATGGGTCGTAGAAAAATAACATAAAAAAATTAATAGTATCTTTAATCATTTATAAAGTACCATTCATAAACATTATTGACTAAAAAATACTAATAATGTCTTGAGGGCAAATTCTCTATTTATTCTGAAAACCTTTTGATGTAAGTTCAGTTTAGTATATACACATAAATCCAATTTTAATCTTATCGTTGTTCAATCTAAACACTCTTCTGATTTCGTTGCAAACCAAAAGCTGTAAATTATTTCGTACAAAAGTTACCTTTTGCTAAACCTATATATGCCCGATATTCCATATAAGGCGTTTCAAAAGGATTTTACAATAATTATATGACTTTCCTTCCCCGACAACAAAAATCATAATTTGCAGCTTTCAAATTTATCCTGATTTCCTAGGCTTTAATTAAATATAGTAACATCATTGCTGGCAAGTCTCGTCGCTGTAACGAGCGCGTCGCTGGGGACCACTTGCGACAATGTCTCCACTTAATTTTCAATTCAAATAAGACGGGCCATTTCTCCGCTGTGGCAGGCTTAATTTGCGTTCTCAATGACGTCGTGTGCAGACAGAGCGGAATATGAGCATTGAGCTTTACGTAACTCATTAAGTATTGGCATTATCCAACCAGTAGCTATTGATATTTTTCAAAAACATTCTAATCAATATTTTGATTAGAGTTCCATGGGGATCGAAAACATGAAAAGCTTTTATAGTTAAGAAAATAATAACAATGAAACAAGAGCATGCAATGATGTAGATTCTCGGGTTGAATATAAATAACGGGATCATGCTATGGAGAGGTCGTAATGAAGAGTACTTTAAGGCATCGAGCGAGCGTCCGGGACGGCGGGCGTCCGGGTGACGGAGTTGCCCGGCAACCTCGCGAGATGCACCGAGCAACCCCTAATTGAATAGCCCGGCCGGGGCTAATCAGGGCTCAGCTGAGCGGTGCAGGCGGGCGCAGGGCCCGGGGCGGAGAGCGCGCGGGTGGCCGGGCGAGGCAGCCGGAGCCACGCGGGCTAGCCGCGCCCCCTGCGCGCGCCGCTTTGCCCGGGAAGCTCATTCAAGTAGCAAGCGCGCCCGGTGCCAGCCGCCACCCTCAGGTATGTCCATTTTGCTTTTGGTGTTTGCACGTCGTGTACCGTTGTCCGCGCGCTCCGCGAGTGTCAGTACTGTGAGTGAACCGTGAGGTACGTACGCATGCACCGCCCGTCCGTGTCGCACCATATTCTGCGTTCATTTCGAATGTGTACGTCGACCGACTACCCCGGGTCCAACTATCGTGTCGTCTCATAAATTAACAAAGAGTGATGGCCCTGTGATTCTTTTACATTTTAGACACAACGTTTGAGGCGAGAAATATTTAGGAATTCAACAAAATAAAGTGTGCCCGCGTACCTAATTTAAACTACGTCGACCGTTTAATTAATATTCAAAAAACTTTAAACGGATTATATAGAAATTATGATTTCGTTTCGAAATTAAAAAACGGGATAAAAAGCACAATCGTGATACGCAATGTTAGCTTTATGTTTGCATGATCTGTATAAGCTTTCTTTGTTTCGTTAACTGTCTGTATCTTCTCATCTGGCCAACATTGGAGCGGTTCGAGTGCTACGAAAGGTGAGTCAGTTAAAATTAGTAGTTTATATAGGCGCTTTTGGTGTTCTAACAATTTACTAAACTAACTGTGGAATAGGTAGAGATAATTTTATTTCTAATGGTACAAAGACATGGTTTAATTATCTAAGATGAAACTTACGTTTTTTCAACTTCTGAATTCAAACTACTGTTAAGTTTACAGTTAAAGTTTTTACAATACTTTGCTTTCACTTAGAATTCACCATATAATCGATGTTTTTGAGCTTTTTATACAAGTTAATTTAAAAATCACGGGTTTTTAATTTATGGCCCAAATATTAATCAAAATAATTTCTGATAGAGATTTAACTAAAGATATTGGCTAAACATAAGACATCAACGCATTTTAGGTCAAATTCAAGCAAAAGAAAGGATCTTCGCATAAATTTAAATGAAAATAATAAATAAGATTACTTACAAATAATTTATAACACTACAGTAACATTGTGATAGTTGACTGATAATATTCATTAGAAATGCATTAATTTAAAATATGTAAATAAAGCGAGTACTTAAAGCTTATTACCGGTAAGTATTAGGCCTTGGTGATAGAGTCACGACGTAACCTTACAATTTAGAAACCATTGTTCGCCTACATCAGAGAGGCTGTGACTCGGAGGCTGCGATAAGAATTACAGGAGACGGCGATGACAGTATGAGATAGTTCCGAAGCGGGGGCGAACTCGAGGGGGTGACAGGGCGACTTTCACTGGCGCCGCCACTTCACCTTGCCGCCTGGCAAGCTGCCAGCCTCACCGCCTTACACATCACATATTTTATGTTGCGCTTTATGTCGCTTGCGCTGTCTTTATGTATCTATGTTACCATGCTCCATGTTGTGTCGTTTTTATGTAACTACTGCGACGGAGTGAGTCATATCGTTGTAATACAACGATCCCTATATGCTTCGTCATAATATAATAAACGACTATTCACATTTTCAATCTGCACAATAGTATTTAGATTAAAATACATACCTTTTTTTAATTCCTTATAGCTTCAAGCGAAAGTATTGTTTTATAATTTGATTGTTATAATTACCGAAACAAGAACCTTGAGTACTTGTGCAATAGTTTTTTTAAACGATTTTATGAATATTAGATTGTTCACTTTACAATGAAAATATATGAAAAGTTGGCTGAAATGAGCTATAGCCATACATTTCATTTATAACGTAAATACAGTATAATATGAACACAGTAATAGTACAATATCGCTGAAATACTTTATGTTCGATTTTGTTATTGGAAAGACAAAGAGCTCCAAATATTAAAAGATAAATATAAAATTGGCAAATATACAAACGTAAGGTCAAAAGCCTGTACAGTATAGCTATCGTTTCGGACTTCATGATAACGCAACCTTATCACGGACAGCGGGCGACGTAGCGCGTAGCAGTGTCTACGAGACTGGCGTAGGCGTACGCCGCTGCCGCCCGCCGTCGGCCGCCCAAACGCAATTGAAATATTTTTGTTAACAAAACCTCGCGCAGTTTTCTAAGTAGGTACTGTTTTAAAATGTTAATTAGCAATCAATTCATTGATTTTGTAGTGAAGAGAATAAATCCTTTGTGACATTATTTATGTTAAGATATCTATTAAATATCGATACATAGTCGGACCGTATGGACAATATTATTACTATTTTGGTATGGTAATATTGAATCCGTCTTCTAATTATAATTTGTAAGAAACTAATATTTATTATATTTAATTGGACATTTTAAAGAAGTTTGAAATACAAAAGATCATTTAAAACATTTTGAAGAGAAAAACATTTTTGAAAGTCTTCTTTCTAACAAAAGTTTTACAAAGTTGCATGATATACTTTGTCACTTAAATTAAATCACAGATAACCAACGTTTATCTATAAATCGATGGCTTTAATCATAAAGTCAAACATTACCTTCACACTTCATGGTTTTATTTGAAAAGTTACATACAATTGTTTGAATAATATAAGTAGATATATTATATTTGTTGGTTTCTCCTCCTAGAAAAGTAGAAAGTATTCTTAGTCTAAACGCAATTTCGTATTTTTAATATCAGTACAGATTATTTATTATGCGGGTAACATAATTGACCGAGTGATGCGAAGTCTCTGAGTCTACTTGAGTGAATTTGAAACTGGTCCGTCTGTTAGAGCCTTATAACTTCTAAATTAGTGTAGATAATTACTTCGTAATTAAACATAATATGTAATCCAATGCCCTGAAGCCGAAAATTGCTATAAAAGTTATAAAAACTTAATTCAAGAAGGGCGCACATTGAAGCGAATGGGAAGTAATTTTTTTATGGCTTTACATAAACTTGTTGGCATCAATTTACAGCTCACTTTCAAAGAGTAAATTTTTTTGTTGTTGTTGATATATATATATATATATATATATATATATAGATATATAAATATATATATATTCCATAAGCTTATTTTAAATAGTCACATGCCCTATAGCACTCCAAAACAACATTTTGGGCTAAGCAACATCTGAAACCATCTGAATTTTCTGTAATATTCGTTTTTAGATAACCTATAGGTAAAGTATTATTATAACTTGGACAGTAGTCCATGCCCGGGGTGTAAAACACGTAACTGAGATATAGCACAATTTTAAACCGTCAGGTCTAGAAGCATAAAATTTTGCACAACAGTTCCATATATAAAGTCAGGTGAGCGCTAAGAAAGGTTCTATGAGAATTATCAGTGTGATTTTTGATGTAAGGTATCGTATAATGTTTAGGAATTCACTTGATAGATTCTCAACAATGATTACCTTTCAAAAACATTTAGCTAAGAAAATCAGCCCAATCGTTAGCTAAAAAGAACTTTATCCTATTACAAATATGCACATGCATACCATAATCTGAATTTTAAATTAATAAGATATCGCATAATATCGCAATGCATCCATCATTATTCAATCACGCCGTAACGGAGCATCGACGCGATTTTTTAACATGGGCTACTTTTATTGCGGAACATCATAGAGTTCTCAATTATCATGGGATGTTAAAAACGCAAATCAACGCGGACTAAGTCGCGGCCATCATTTAGTGCTTGATATAAGTATTCAATGTAGCTTTATCACTTTGATAACGATATTATAGTACGTTGATAATTATAATGGACGGTGGTTAGGGTGAGGGGACTACATACCTACTCATTTGAAATTGAAATTGCCTGACTTGAATTTTAAATAAAACATTCGTAGTTTGATGTACTTACATTGACTTGGGTTTCTAGTTTTATTAATTCATGAGATTTAAGTTGTTTACTGTAAGCATTGTGAGGCTAAATAGGAAGATGAAAAAAAGATAGTTCTAAATTCCTCTGGAATCTCCTCAATGGCTTTCTTCTTTCAAGATAGAAGGGCGGCCAAGGCACGGCCAAAGTGTCCAATCAGACCAGTGACGATATAGAAAATTTTAAATTTGAAACTAAATGGTCCCTACCGAAAATCATTCTCGAGGATTCTTAGACTAACAGCAGTAACACCAGGTCAGATAGCAGTAAGTGGCCCATACCTGTCGGTAATAAAAAAAAACTCATCAATAATTTGACTAGGTTGGTAAATCGATGTTAACCACATTATTTTTGAAAGCTTTGGATTCAGAATGAATCATCAGCTACATCAATCTTGATAGAATCTTCATCAGAGAATAATAATATTTAATCAATGAATGCAATGCAACATTTGACAGCCACCGTCCGCCATATTGCGTGTCGTTCGCGCACGCGCCATGTGCTGCTATCAATTCGATCCGCACCCGCGCAGCTGCGAGCGTACAACGACCCCTGCTCCTAGACAATTCAAAATTTAGGTCCAAAAAACGCACCCCATATTTTGGGTTATTAATTCACCCGCTTTGTCTAGCACCATACTTTACATTCGAACGGTATTTGCACGGACTATCTGCATTAATATATGCATTAAACTCGTTTGTATGCGTCACAGGATTTGAAGCATACACCACCAGTTCGCTTGATTGTTGAACATGTAATCCAAAGAACCAGTTTAAATTGAAATTTATTTATGCATGCACTAGGGATGCTTCCCTAGTTTTAACGATGACCCTTAAACCAGCAGATGAATTTCTAAAATCATGAACATCTGTTTCACAAAATCTATCAAAGATAAATGGACTAACATAGAGATTTTTTATGTTAACTTAAACTCCTAAATGCGTAAAGTCATGAAGGCATTGGCAGTCAAAATTCAATAAACAACCTTTTAAGACTATCAAGAAATACTCCTAACGTCTGATGAAAAAATTTTCAAAATAAAGTCGTGTGAACCACGGCCTTCACACGTTTATCATTAAAAGCTTAAAGCTATAAAATAATAATAGATACGGAACCCAACGCAATCACAAAGAGTGTGACGGAAACAATCGTCGAGGAACAATGAGTGCTCGTGAATCAAACAATCGATCAGCTCATACATTAAGCGTGACAGCTGCGGGGCGCGGCGTTCTATAAAGTTTTGGACGGGGTTCCATCTCCCACGGTTACACTAGGATCTAGCCTGTGCTCGATTCTCGACATACAGTACCTACTAGTCCAGTCATTATATATATTTGGAAATGCAAGTGAACCGAGAAAGCTAAATTTTGGATATAACGTGGGGGAGGCCAAGAAAATCTTAACTTCAAATTGTCGACCAAGATTTCCTATGTGCATTTACCGCCACCTTGAAAAAAGGGTTAAATTCAGTTTTTTCACAATAACTCGGTTCTCCGTTGAGATACGAACATTTTGATGCAATATTTTTTTGTTCCTTTTTTACGATCTATAACTAAGGTTTTTTTACTTTTTTCACCTATCGTTCATCTTCAATGAGATAATCGAAAAAAAAACGTAAATTTAGGCAGTGAAATTATTTTTTTACTATTTTCTTTTTTCTTGTGAAAGATATTGAAAAAATTTCTATTATCAAACTTGTAGAGCGTATTCAGACCTACAATTTCGTTTTTTTATTTTTTAAGATTTTTTTTAAGATGGCGGAAAATGCACATAGGAAATCTTGGTCATTTGAAGTTAAGCTTTTCTAGGTCTCCCCCACGTAATATCCATAATTTAGCTTTCACGGTTCACTTGCATTTCTAAGCCCGTTTTTTTGAACGTAATGACTGGGGCCATACGTGCGGATCCTGATTTTTGTTTGAAATAGGTATTCTAAACATAATTATAAGTCAATCTTTATGCCCCCGAGATTGCTGCTAAGTTTCGTTCAGCAGAATAAAACTGATCGCTTGATCGAACCATAATATGTCGCGCGTAAGTGCTATTGAGTAATAGTTCGTATTCTGTGCTGGTATCCAAGCTCGGTTCTAAGTTATGCAACATTCTATTATCTATTCTGTGGTTATGCTTAGAACTAAGATTCGATTGGAAGCTCATAAATGATATCTAATTAAAAAAAATATTGGGGCTAAAAGCTGTACCTGAGTTTCGATAAAGGTATTGAATTACAGATCCCGATTTTGTCATACTTTAAAGTAAGGCAGAAAAATGAAATATTTTAATAGCGATATTTTTTATGATTAAAGCTAAGAGGTCATTGCACTCCAGTGTGTACCTCCGATTTCGCCACGCGTCTCACAAACCCTTCAAAGTTAACCCCTTCGTATAAAAATACGATCGAAAAACGCACGTAAGTGTGCTAAGGTCATCCGGGCTATAAATATAAGGGTACATTCTATTTTTAGCTCGGCACAAGTTCGATGTACAGTAAATTAGGTAATTAGGTACAAAATTATAAAATTATCCGCCCCTGCTTCACTCTCGTTTTCTTAAATTTCCCTGAGAATGGAACTTCCAAAAATCGTCTAACGTATTTACTTATTTTCTTATAAAATTTTACCGACTTATTTTGAACCAAGAGCCAAGAATTTTCATTATAACTTCGAAAATGGCTGGTTCTCATAAAACAAGCATAGGTGAAAAAACGCGATCAACAAAAGTGACCGATGTAAGGCTGTCCCCTTTTTAATCATAATTCGGGCTCTTTTCTACCACAGGATTTTAGGCTGACAAAATCAGAATTAACAGGAATTTTGAGTTGGGTCACATTCATTCTAAGGGTGCGATATGATCTTTCCTTCCCTTATTTAACTCCTTATGGATAGAATTTCCAAAAATCCTTTCTTAAGCTTTTTTATCAAAGTTAACTAAACTAAATTGGTCTCAAATGATCCCTAAATTTAGAGACTGTGAGTAACCCTTTTTACCGATTAAGAGGATATTATATACAATTAATAGGTACTAGACTTAGTACTAGGCACTTGAGATGTATTATTTGAAAATGCTATATCACATCGTTGTATAGTCTAAACTATATTAATTATCATTATTAAGCTTAGCATCGAGCTATTAATTAAAGTGATTACTAATTAGATACTAAGCTAATTACTACTTGACACTATCAACTTAAAACTAAAGTGACCTAATCCAAAGTGATGAAAAGGGAAGTCTCAGGGAAATCCCGATCCGATTACGTTTGAAGGTCAAAACATCGCGTGTTAATTGTTTACGGAAACCTTTATGAGCAGGGAAAATTTCGAGTTAAAACTTTGCTACTAAGTACAAATTATTGCAAAAGAATAATTGTAAAAAGTAAATGGTAAAAATATTGCTAAAACTTCTAAAAGTTTTCTATTCTTATTCACTTTCAGATATTAAATTTAGCCCGTTGTATCTTTTTGCGCGTTAACTACACAGTGACACAGCCATCGTGATGTCATTCTGTACCTGTCATTCTTGTACCTGCACATTTTCTTAATAATTGAGCTAAATGTTTAAATTGACGTGTACTTTTTTGCAAGGATCTTAAGGGAAGGAACTGCATTGCATTGCACGGTGTAAGAGTGAGATTAACGTATAAATAATATCTTAAATCGTTGTCTTTTTCATAAAATGGGTCACAATGTGGTGGTAGTTACCTAAGTTTAAATTTTGTGCACTTGTAACAGAATTAGGCAAAACAATATTATCAGTAGGCAAAAATAAAAACAACATATTTCCTAATGATAACTAATTGCGAAGAATTTTGCTAATTGAAAAGAGTAGTGCTGATTTCTCTTCTCAGTAGAGTCTCAGTAGTAACACCATAAAAACTTTAATTAAAATATTATTTTTTATTCTTCGAGCTGTTAATTTATAGTATTATTGTTTCCGCGTATAATTTTTATATGATTATGCATAATTATAATTTGTTATTTAAAACATATGTAATGAAACAGAGTATTTACAATCAAAGTAATTGCAGAGTGCTTACTTAGGTAATTAAGTAATTAGGTAAGTGGTCCCTAGTGTTCAAGAATCTTGAAGAAAAATGCCTTTACTTTAAATGCTATATTTTAATGTCTTACATCTAAAGTACTTTAGGATACATTAACAGGGTAGGTTTTCAAACAGTACATTAACAAAATTCGCAAGTTTCAATAAAATTATCAAATCACTAATTGAATCAATGTTGTAATGGTTGAGGCATACCTAATTGAGTTATGCGTATCTGAGTATTAAAATTTATTCAGGCGTAAAGGCTGTTGATTTCATTGGAAGCGGTGCAGTGGGTAATATAAGGAGGTGGCATTTAATTATGCCGTGATCGTACGTTCTCACAAAAAAAAATTGATGTTAAGCAATTCATTTATTTGATGAAAATATCCCGCGTAGAATCCAATTAAGGGTATGAGCACAGCTGCTTACGTATTTTTAGGTCTGTTTGACTGTCATATTAATTTCACAGCATAAGTTTGGGTCGACGCCCATACAAATGTCAGACCTGGCTACCATGCCAGTTGTACCACCTAGAGGCACGGTACTCTCACCTCAATCATGGTTGAGAGAGGTAGGAAACTGCGACATTAGAGTGAGAGAATGTTGTATTAAATATTCTGCCAGCTTCTTCCTACATCCTTATTCCCCCTACATATATATACCCCGCACCGGTGCTCTGTCTAGAGGCCCAGCCGTGGGCACTACCTGTCCCTGTAGCATCAGGTATGTTTCAATCAATACAATAGTACGATGAAACATATAGTAAGATTGTACACCATACAAAAAAAAACACAACAGAAATCATAATCTAATGGATATGGCACAACAGGCGGCCTAATTGCTAAAATAGCGATCTCTTCCAGGCAATCTTAGGGCAAAGGACACATTAAAATAGAAAGCGGAAGGGGTGTAAGAGAAAAAATTAAGTAATATACAAAAAGATACAGAAATGAGTAATATAAAAATATAATTATAAGTACCTATCTAAATAAATATAACAAATAGAAAGAAAGATAAAAAATTGTATAGTAATATAGATTAAAGACGAAAAATAGATAAATATATTAAGAAGATAAATAATGCTGTTTCAACTTAGTTTTGAAGATAGGAAGCGAAAAATCCTGTGCAAGATGAATCTTTACAAAAGTAAAGCTAAATATAACTGTTTCATAAATAATAAACCGATGTCGATGGCTAATGCGGTAATACTACACAATAAGCAGCTAAGGCCAATGATCCACTGCGTGCTCGCAGACGCACTTGTGTGATGTCATCGGAAGCGTTGAAGGGCTTCGCTCTTGTCGTGCCCTGCGCCCCTTGGGACGACCTTACTATATAGTTGACAACTATTATCATACACATTATTATATTTAGGTAGACGATTTGATACATACCTATTTTTTATTCGATGACAAGCCCTTGACCGCAATCTCATCTGTTCCCTAAGTTGCGAAGCAGTCGTAGATAGTAGCGACCTAACTTGGAAAGAGTAGGGTGGAGTAGCAATATTTTACTGAATGCACACCCAAAATCGGTGTCTAGCTAGTTTTTAGACAGCGTCGTACTGGAACGTAAACTCGCTTCACGGCACGTGTCTGTACTCCGCAGGTACGCTGATAAGAGCTGAAACTCCACTGCACCAAACAAAAATAAAATCAAATTGCTGTGGTCTTTCACTTTTTTCGCGTTGAATTACATAATCTCTACAGCGGTTCTTTAGAAGAAATAACATTGTATTCGTAGGCATTTACTGATAATACTTAGGGCATAAAAGTTTCCATGTTTTAATATTAAATCTGGCACCAATTATCGTAGTTTCCAATTTTCTTTGATACTTAATTGATACATTTTTGGAATATCTAACAAACCTAAATATTCCATGACTACATTGCACTAAATCTAACTTTATTTTTACCACAATTGTTTTAATTTATTAAAGATTAACAAAAAATATTTTTCTTCTAACGCTCTTAATATATAAATAGGTACTTTAAAATTGAATTTTGTAATCACTTCGTATAAGTTATGAAGGTATCTGATATAGTCAACAACAACAAAAAGTGCTTCAAAAGTCTTGTTTAAAAGATGCTATTTTCTTCAAGGTCCGTGTCAAAAATATAAAGTATAAAGTTTTTCGCAAATTGCAACTATCTCCAGCTCTATCGACATTTACATTACACCAAACAAAGTAGAGCAGGTAGTTTTTCACCTAGTAAATGTTACCTTAAAACTATACGATACTCGTTATGTACAAAATAGTGGTCTTCATAACAATCGCGTGGCCCCTCGACAGCACTCAGCCCGCCCCCGCTGTCGGGGTTAATTGCCCCAATGTTTACGTTCTTTCACCATGGAGAGTGCACCGCCGTATAGGTACACACTTTTAGACACGACTCACCTACTGTTAACTACTACAATGTTAACTGATACTTAATACTTCAGATAGCCCTATGTTTAAGCGTCAACCCCTAACTCTGGTGGTTGGGATTTCGCTCCTCGAGCACGCACTTCGATCTTTTCGAACATTTGTGCTTTTTAAGCATTTTTAAATATCATGTTTAAAAATACTTCACTTCAAAAATTCTTTACATCGAATCAAAGGTGTGTTAAGACCGAGGTCTACCAATTCGCACTTGATTATCATGGTGGACTATGGCCAAACCGTTTACGTACTGAGACGAGGCTCGTGCTGGCGATGGGTTAAAACTTAAAATAGACAATTTTACGTTACTATTTTGATTTTTACTGGTAATTTAATAAGTGCCTATAGGTACCTACTGTTTAATACATAGGTACCTACAATTGTCATCTCATAAAACATAAGAATTATTTTAGAATAGACTTATTTTTTTCTCTCATATTTTATTTATATACTAATTTCTATAAAATTATTCCTAAATATGTTTTACATACAAATATAAAAAAATATGCACAAAACTTCTTTAAAAATAGTTCTAAAAAATTATACGTCCCTCTTGCTTCGGGGAAGGACCCAAGCAGACGGTGGTAGGGCTCCAAAGAGAGGAACCTCCTCACAATTCGTGCCGTCTCAAAAATAAACACCTTCTGTAGCCAGCCTTAATCCAGCAACCAAGCGAAAGCTTTTTAAGCTTTTAGTCGATACTTTTACAACCATCGGTACAACAATCGTTGAGTAAACACTCCATATGCCGGTAATCTCGTGAACAAAGTCCAAGTATTCCGATACTTTTCCCTTTTCTGCTTTCACCGTTAACAATGTTGAATAGTAAGATCAACAATTTTGTTGCTCGGCGCGCTGAACTGCAACTAACACTTTGAGGAGTCTTTAGAATAGATTTATTAAGTCATTTTTTCCATATAAGCCCGGACAGATAGATGGGCCGTGAAAGCATAGCAAACAGACAGATAGACAGTCAAAAAGACGGGCAGATGATAGTCGCTTTATAATATTAGTATAGAAATAAGGATTAATTTTTGGATGAAAGCTCGTTATAATCATAATGTATCAAGTTATATCCACGATTTTTTAGGGTACTGTAACCTCAATAGGAGTTGAAACTAATACCAAATACTGAGACCTCCGGTCCCTTGGTGCTGTAGTAAAAAATCATGTTACTAAGTCAACGCAATAATGCCATATATTTTGACACTCGCCAGTGAATCAAAGCCAGTTCCGTTGACTTAGAATCATGGGCAAGAAGCAAGTTCTCATACCACAAGTACCTGAAGGAAAAAATACAAAAACCGATAATTTGTAGTTCTATCACATAAAAAAATTAATTGTCCTACAATCCGCCTTATATTTTCGTTAGAGCAATGTTTGTTGCTTTGAGCTTTCATAGTTTATGAACTTCAGTAGTACAGTAATGTTGACTACATAAGTTTGTACAGAACACTGGGTGCGCGAGTCATACTCGCCCTCGTCCGGTTTTATTTGAGATTTGTAGAGTTGATATAATGAAATTTTTGAGAGAGACAAGCATTTTTCTGTTGTATTTTTCACAAGTTTTTGTCATCTTAAACATAAACTGAACAAGCTTTTATCATCCGTCATATTTAATTTAGTATGATGTATTTTTTTATTTTTCGTATTCTTATCAGTAAACAACCCTTTTAATTGATACCCTTAGCAGTGTATAAAAATAACTAGTCCGCCATATTTCATTTAGTATGTCGTCACTTAGTTAACCATGCATTAAGGCCAATTCTGTTGAAAACTTATGAAAACGTGGAATACTTTACTTAAAAAACTTAGGCTTAGGCTTTAGGCGTTAGAATCAGCACAATTTGATTTTTCTGCCTGTATTCAGAACAAACTCTTGAATTACTACTTAAAAAAAGTATCTTAATCCTAAATATAAAATGATTCTTGCACATTAAAGCTGGAATCACACCGGCCGGGCCCGTTAGTCTAGAATTCTAATCCAGCAAAGTGCGACCCCACTAACGTGCGTTGACAATATAACGCCAGCTGCATTATGCATTGTGTTTGGAACAATGCAACGCACCCCTGATCTCTGCTATAACGCAGCGTGCTCGCTATCATAGAAGCACCATAGAGCATAGTTTGAGGGTAGGTAATATGGCTCACTATTTTTGTATTCCCTCGTAAACTTTGTGAAAATATAAGTACAGGCGTACAGAAATTTTAGAACTTTTTGACGCTATAAAATATGTTCCTGACAATCTTTATAGGTCTGTAATTCGATTCCAGGCTAGAAAATAACTTTTTAATTTACCAAGTCACGTAAAAATACGGGTAGTATTATGAAAGATTATTTTGCCTACAAGTATATATTTTGCCTACAAGTTCTTAATCGGTAGTATACTTCACTACACAGTACTCATAATTCAAATTAGTTTTTTGGTTTATCCTTCAATCAATCCGCAACAGGGCAAGAGATCGACGTGATTATTTACACCGATAAGGAAAAGGTGACTGACTGACTGATCTATCAACGCGCAGCAATCTAGTGATCAATTGTTCCGGCAGAGTTTGGTTGTCTCTGCAAGAGATGTATAGAAGTGGACTTCTGACGACGTCATCATCTTATGTAAAAACTGGCAATATTTATTTTAACAAATTGCTGTTAAAACAATTTAGTATAAAAAATTTATCAGGCGCTCAAGGCTCTACTGTATGACCGGGTTTTTTTATATTTAACAATTGGTGACAAATCACACTTTAGAAAACATTTAAATATTTAAAAACTACATGCATGTCAGTAACTAAATTCGGTACCGTGTGTCAAGAAAAAGCCTATGTAGCTAACTTTTTTTAAAATCCATTACAAGGTAGCCCTTGTAATGGATAAGGTCTTATTTGTGGAGAAGTAACAAGAATACATATTTCTTGAATTATTTCTATGATAGATACCTATAAATGTCGGTAGGCACACTAATATAAAAAATCATCTAACTATACTAATATTATAAATGCGAAAGTTTGGATGGATGTATGGATAGATGTTTGTTACTCAATCATGCCCCAACGGCTGAACGGATCTGGATTCAATTTTTCACAGAGACAGGTCATAGTCTACATAACACACACTAGACTACTTTTTATTCCGGAAAATTAAAGAATTCCCGCGGGAACCGAAAAACCTCAATCCACGCGGACGAAGTCGCGGGCATTAGCTAGTACCTAATATAACTTAAGATAACTAACTAAAGATATATTAATTAACATTTATTTATATTTATTTATTATATTATGTACTTTCGTGACAAGTGAAATGAAGCATAAAGAAGAATAACAGTGAAGAACCAAGACCGAAGAAAAGAGTCCACCTCCTCGCGTTCACTGCGCGGCCTCTATGTGTCTATAACATTCATAAGGCACGCGGTGAATGCCAAGAGCGGACTCAAACACCGATAGGTGCCTCAAGAATCATCGCATGCTGCAAAGAAGGTCAAGATCAAGATATTTTAGTTATTCCTCATCAATCGTTATTAGCTCGCTCTTTAGCTCGAGAGCGGCTCATGTGTTATTTATTACCTTCTATCTCCTGAACGTTTGGTCTTTCTATAGCAACCTTCGTCTAAACTCTAGTGTCTAAAGAAGTATAAAAAACACTACTTGAGTACTACAAAAGTTTTTATTTAGCACGTAAGCAGATGGGAATTTCATATCTTGTTAAAAAAATAAGTTGGGTATCCCCAAATGTAGGTATTAACTAATTATGTATTATTTTATTTGTGGAGCCATGAGTTTTGTTTAGCTCAGTGGTGTAGCTCTACTGTGTTGCAAGTACCTATATTAAAATCGGAGTCTCTGCTTTCACTAGACAGACGCTGTTTTGAAATTCGCATAATACTTCCGTTTAGATGCCGTACGGAAACGTTTTTAACGAAATGGAAAAGCACGACCGCAAGTTCAAATTCTGTCCTTTCTTTTGACCTGATTCTGACCTTTAAAGTTCGCTTTATTATTAACAATTTATTTTAAACAATTAATTTAAAGATTATAAAATAATGTAAGTACTTATTGCAATATTAACATCCCTTATCATTTGTTCAGATTCGTATTCATGAATTAATTAAGTAATTAGTTAAAATATGATGGCGGCAGCCATGATGATACCCACCTATTAATCCCTGACGTTGGTTAAAGTGTTCGTGTAGCGGCCTAATTTTCTCATAATTGACTAGCAGTCAATAATGAGAAAATTAGGCTACCTATATTTTTTTATTAATATTCATTAATATACAAGGTGTAAGGTAATTAGTACAACATACCCGCGGCTACCCATGTTAGATGGTGTATAGATATATTGGAAAAATGTCATGAGACGTGTAGCTCATATCCTGGGGGAGTTATGAGGACTTCAAAATTTTAGCATAAAAGTTCAGGTGGCGCATCCCTTACAACAAATGATTCAATATAATGAACTGCGAACAATACGACGCATGTTAAGCCTCGTTGCCAGCGCGAGCGTTGCGATAAAATCCAGCAGCGATACTAACGTGATCATTTATTCAACATTTATTCGACATGTAATGAAATTCTCAACGTCAAGCCCGGCTAGAACTCACGTATTGTTGTAAAAAAAAAAATGCCCAAATAGTTTCGTACTTCGTAAGTCGAAGTCAGTCCTTTATCCTTAATTTATGAGCCGCCTTTCTCTGAGATTAATGTCTCGACTTATTTCGTTGAAGTTTTGATCAATAATTAATTATTCTGTGTAGTTTGTTTTTTCAATGATTTGTAAATTGTAATTAATTGCCAAATTGCATAACGAAACAATAACAATAATTATTATCGCTTGTAGTATAGTTCTGACTTTAGGTTTAGAAGGAACAAAGGACTCCATGTTAATCTCCACAGGGTTGCCAAAATTTATTTTCCAAAATTAACTAATTAATTTTGTATGGAAGTATTTGATAATTAATTTTGACTTTTTGTCTCTGCCATAGTGTTTATAACGTCAAAATTGCATAGGTAGCTGCCGGTATATTATACCATTTACCTTACACCACCTTGTATATACAGCTGCTCGTGCTGAATGACTGATTGATCACCTCTCCTGTAAAATTTTGTATGAAAAAATTTATTTTTATTCACCGTTTCGTATATATACAAAAATTCATTCAGAGGAAAAATACGGAGAGAGCTGATGATTGACAGATGAAGATCACAGCCAGGGTATTGAAGATAGGTGGGGGGTGCTCGAACAAATGTCACTCGAAACCTCATCCAATTGGCGGTAAGCTGAAAAAAAACTCCAAAATGGCGGATTCAAGATGGCCTCCATACAGTTTCGTCAGTGTCTGTCTCGGAGAGTATAAAAGATGGAAGAGTGGTTTCTCAGCAAAAGATGATCAGGACCTGAAGTTCTTCTTGATGAACAGGAAAAAATTCCAGATGGCGGAATATATTTTTTCCACAGAAAATGTATGGCGAAATTATGGATGGATTACTAGGATTTTGAAATTATGCAAGACCTTTTCAAAGTTTGTATCTTCGTACTGTCATTCTGACAAATGATTCGGAGAAAACATGTTTTTTTTATAATTAAAATTTTATTTGGTTTTAACTGACTGAGAATGGGAGAACCACGTAAAAAAAAACGAGCTGACGTCATACCTCTTGGGTGACTTGGAAACTGGCCCACTACGCTTTTTGATATTAGGTATAAAGTACTAAATACACGAGAAAGTTGATAGATAAAAATGTAAAGCACTAATAGGCCTATTACACTGCACTTATCACAGGGACCCTTAGACTTGAAGCAATGTACTGTAATAAGAATTAGGGAGAAAGGGTCCCTAAATTGGTCCTTATTGTTGTGTATTAAGCGATGCTCTAACTTGCACCCACGCCCACCCTTACAACAGGGCCCTGTAAAAAGTGCTGTATAATAAGCCTATTAATAAGTAATAGTACAGTAATAGTGGACCAGTTTTAGAGTCACCGATGTTTAGAGTCTTCTGCGGTATGGCTACCCGGGGTAACTTGAAGAAAATGGAGATTTTTTTTGTACAATACAATAAAAGGCACCACTATGTATTACACACCAAAACTACAAATCCAAACGAATTTATTATCCACTCTTCTACGCGGTTCGCTTCAACCTCAACCTCTCCAACTACAACTCTACCTAATATGAAAAACTCTGTAGCATGTATACTTAGCCATAAGATTTATCAAAATAGATCAACGATTTATCATGATGTATTTTAATTTAAAAAAAACTAATCAACTAAACTATCATCGTTCACTCTGGTTTAATACAACAGCTGCGTTTGCTAGATGTAAAAGTGGATGGTCCAGGTGTGCAATTTTTAAAAATACCTATAGTTTATACATAATATATATATGTTTCCAAAAGAAGGTATATAGTATGATAGGTAGATGAATAGGTACTATTTTAAGTAAACGTACTTATGAGTACTTTAAATTAGTGTAGCATATATACCTAGTTGGAATATCCGCGTCGTCACTACCACACGCGTAAAATGCACGTGTGTGCAACATTGTTTTACAAACCAATGTCGGTCAGTTACCTTGCTCCAAATAAAAGAACTGTATTCGCATATCACATCCCAAAATGTGCAACACTAAGTTATAGATGGTACCATTCGTGACAGTGGTATTGGATCGCGCAGATCTAAAGCCATTATGTAGATTTATGCCGTCAGTGTTTTATAACATTGATGTGATCTATAAAATATCTGAAACCCAAGCATGCTGACTATTATATATACCTAGGTTATTGTACCTAGGTAGTTGTAAAAACTAATGAGTTTATTTGTGAGGAACTTGCAAGTTTTTACAAAATGAAACTGAAAGAAATGGGATACAGGATACAGGATTACCTAGTGTGGGAATCATTGGACATAAGAAAAGAAGCTATTTTATGGTAAATAAACATATTTAATTTCCATTAACTTTCTCCAAAATTGAAAAAAAAAAAAACTACTGAGTAATTAAAACATTAATCTGCAGCCCTTGCAACAACAAACCTAACATACAAAGTACCATGCTAATTAATTCAATAGGAGAAATCCAGAAAATTGTTGAATGCACTCGAGATAATAATTACTGTTGAGTGCAAATAGAGTAGGAAGTCACGTACCGTCCGTGACCAAGGTCCAACGAGTTTATCTTGTATCTGTTGTACGTGCTGTACAAAACAACTTTCGGGTACCTTACTTACTGAATAATATGAACTTTTAAATCTTGGCCTAAATTATTCTTATCATGATAAGATCACGAGTTAATTGCTTTGAACCCTCATCTAGCACATCAATTAGAGTTTAATGAAAAAAAAAAATTCGTTTTGAGGTAAACATTTCACACAAGTTTGGTAATATTTGTCATGTGTCACGAAAAGAGGGCAAATAATTGATTTTGATAGAACTTTCTAGCACAGAATTCGGAACTTAATATATAGTGAGATAGGATTTCCGTAAAATCTACCACTAGGTGGACGGACGATCTCAAGCGAGTAGTTGCTGGGAATGAGAGCCGCTGGAAGCAAAGATTTAATCATCCTACAGCAGTAACTTTGTGAAAAGCTCATTTCCGGCAAAGGTGTAGATGACGTCCGACATCTCTACTCCCCAGGTCAAGTCAGTCCTCAGTAGGAGGACTACTACACCCTAGCTTATAATAATGCCAACAATATCAAAGGTCTGTCTAAAAGTCTGCAACTTTTTGAATAAATACAGACTAAATATGGAGGATATTTAGTCTGTATTTATTCAATTTGTGATTATAACTTTGATCGATAGTTAAGTACTTTGTGGTTATAATTCCATTAAAGAACCGCTAAATACCTGAGTATAATGAATCACTTACGTAGGTAGTTGATACCTAGAACAAAGTCATATGGCATTATATTGCTAAGGTTATTAAAATTATGTTTATTAGCAGGCAAGGTAATAAACTTACAAGCTGAAATAGTGGTTGTTTTCCCGCGACAGAAAGATTTTTCCTCAGTGGAACTATCAAAAAATAGAGTTTAAAAATCCGGTCAAGTACGAGTCAAACTCGCATACAAAGGGCTCCGTACCACCACACAATGTAAATTATTTCAGTAAATAAGTAACAAGAAAGATGTCATAACAACACGTAATCAGCTGTGAAATAACTGGCTGTGAGACCTTGATTTATGAAGTGATAACATCAATAAATACGAAATTTAATATTCGTAAAATGTGCAACGGAAAATATTAATACAACCCTATAAGAAACTACCTGCAAAGATACGCGCATTACGAAACTCACAATGTGCGAGTGGAAGTATGTACCTAATGGCATTGGTTACTAAGCTGGACAGCCCTCTTTGAGGGTGAAGGTGCTGGAATGGTGCACACATCCGCGCTAGAAGGCCCCAAAGAGCCTTATAGTTTTGCCGAGACCTTAGGTATAAGAGTAGTTTATAGTTAGGTATTTTGTTTTTTTAATAACATAATATGTTAAGTGATTGTTACTAAGAAAATATGTGCTGAAAACAGTTGCATGCAATAAAAAGTTTTTATTATTATTTATTTTTATGACCGGTACTCAGTTGCCGCTTGCGTAGTATAATATTGTGCTGACCGTGTTTCCCTAGCTGAGCGACAGAATCGACGTCACGCAACGCGAGGCGATACGACGCCATAGAAAATGACAAACTTGTCTACGCGGCAACGTAAGACATGTGAAAGGTCAGCTACTGTTTCATACTGTCGCGTCGCGTCGCGTCGCGTCGCGTCTATGTTGAGAATTTTTCTTCCTGTCTTTTTCACACTGACGAAATTTCATGCCAGTCATGGATGTCGGATAAATGGATCCCGTACTAAGGAGCTGTAAAAATCAAGCTTTTATGTCAAAGCAATAAAAAAAATTGCTTTTTATGTCGCATATTTTGCTCTTTCCGCTGAATTAGAATCATGAAATTTAGCAAGAAGCAAGGTCTCGCAGCACAAGTATAGGAAAAATCGGAAAGTCGTTACTTAGGTTTGCGTACTCTGTACTCATTGGGTGTCGAATTGTTTGTCAGGCGCTACCAGTTGAGCTCCATATTTCACTGGAACATAATATGACATCTTATTTACTAAAAAAAATTAGATTGTGTGTGCGAGTCTGACTCGCACTTGACGGTTTTTTTGTCGCATA
The DNA here is from genome assembly GCA_964035005.1 of Erebia palarica. Taxonomy (NCBI): domain Eukaryota; kingdom Metazoa; phylum Arthropoda; class Insecta; order Lepidoptera; family Nymphalidae; genus Erebia; species Erebia palarica. The sequence continues at coordinate 32,365,523 of OZ035985.1, read as the reverse complement.
ATAATTGGTGTCTTGAAATTTGAAGTTGCTGAAAATCTCCCTCGTTGCTCTCACCTTTCAATTGAAAATGAGGTAGCCCATTCGTTAGGTTATTGTGCTTTATTAATGATTTCAGTCACAGAAAAAGCCGCAAACACATTTTTATAATTCCTGATTATATTATGGTACCTATTTTAGTTTAATTACAAATTTAAAACTAAATTTATTTTTACCTTTGGCATTAAAGTCAAGCATCATGAATAAAAATACTTTCAATTTACATAAATTCCTCAAAACATAAGGCCTTGCAAATATCTACCGCCCGGAGCCTCGCAATGGCTAAGGCCGCCCCTGAAGATACATACTTACTTAAATTACAAATACTAGCTGACCTGCACTAGGTTCGCTCAGGTGGACTTCCTTTTATAAAATTCATTTCCTAACGGGGTCTACACGACACATTATGGAGAGAACAAACATGCAAAATCTCAACTCTCAATTTTCTAGATTCGCCTGATATGTTACAATAACTAACTTTAATTAAACTACTTAAATTAAAATTAAAATGTTAATATTATGCTTGTCAGGTTCCACCATAGAAGAAGTCATCACTAAGTTGGGGTGTAAAAACGAACGTTATATCTCCCCAGAAATCTTAAGTTACATATCAACCCTTTTTACCCAGAGCGATTGCAATCTGGCCATGGGGTGAATTTACTAGCGTATTTTTTTTCTGGGTCCTCCAGGTTTGAAATAACTTTGTACTAATATTTGTATTACTTAACTTCATCAAAATTTTGAATTTCAAATATTAGATTTCAAAGCTAACATATTATTTTAGAGCAGTTTATGAACCGGTTACATAATTTAATACCTAGTTATGTACAGTTTGATAAATTATTTTATCTAAACTCATATCTTAAAATCATCTAAACTGTTATCCATAAAATATTAGTAACATACATATTTTGTCGTTTCTTGTTATTGTTCCTTACATGTCTATTGTTTCTAAAATGTCAGATGAAGTAAAAAAATTCACATAACAATTTTCCCGTAGAGTATTACTTTTGAACAACAAAAGCACAGTAAATAAATAATTGTACATTACTACCCAGGCTGGAAGTAGAGGAATTTACGGCTAAGTAATATTGAGAGGACGAGGCGAATACGAGGACTTCCTAAGTGTAGTAACCGAGGTCGTGAATTGTTATTTTGGCCGGACACAAACAGAGCTAAGTAACTAGGTTACAAACAAAAAGTGTTTGTGATATAGTGTCGGAACGGATTATCCGATTTTGATTAGGTTTTGAAGTGAAACTTCTTTAGAATCGTTGTGATTTGAAAATTCGATGAAACGAAATGAAAAAGCGACACCAAAAAGAAAAAAAACATATTCATAATAGGATTTAGCCTGCGAGAGAATGAGATAAAATACAAGTTATATTTATCTCATTATCTCGAAGGCTACTTTTCTTAAGTTTCACTTCTGCCGTGTGCACACGCACATTTTTTTTTCGAAAGGTGACGAGAGCGTTTTAAGCTATCATTCAAGAAAATCAGGTTCAGCTTTTCGAACATCATTAGCTCTTTTCTAGTTGATGAAGGGATGTGAACAAGTTCGACAGGTCTGATCGATTCAAAATTTGGTATCATGTTACTTCAATGATACTTCAATTATGGAATAATGGAAATCTTGACCTCATACTGCAGCATCACCTGGAATCTGCAGATGTACTTACTCCTTGCTAACTTACAGCCTGATTCATGTTTGGGCTCATTATGGAGGGTCCGACAGGGTCTGATAATGGAGCAGGAATGCGAAATTATTTATATTTAATTCTAAAATGTGCCTTATTTGTGAAGTAAGCAAGTTATCTTGTACATAATTAAATTATTACCTATATTTTAAAGGTTGTAGTAGAATGATGTATAATAATGAAATGATTTATTTATTTCACGTAGGACAACTTGTGCCACGTTCAACATGTGGACAAGAACCATTAATGTGGCGCCGTCTTCAAAAATTAACTGCAATATAAGTTTTGATGTTTTGTTTGCTTTGGCTAAGAGTAAATTGGATGAAAGTAATAAAAAGATTTAGGGCCAGTGGCGTGCACAGGTTTTGAGGCTAGGGTAGGCATTAGTCAAAATACCTATTTACTAGCTGTTTTATGAAAAATGAGCCCATTTGGGTAAGCAGTGCTTTTACACCTCTATGAACTGCACGCCACTGCTTTTGAAGTCTGTTCAATTTGTCTATTTTTTTAAGTTTTTATGTTATTATTTTTTTAACCTATTCAATAAAAAATATATACTCATGTACATATTATTACTATCAACTCCTCTTTCGCTACATTATTTAAGAAATTTTGGTGCGAAGTATACCACACATCTTTCTACGCGTAGGTATAATTATCCACGCTATCGAATGCCAAATTAATGAAGATAGAGTCTAACCAAGAAAAAGTGTACTATAGGGCGGTACGCATATGAGAAATACAGTCGCGGTCTGAAAATGTTTACCAGTTTTCAAATTAGCTTCTCGCGTTCAGTAGGGTCTGAAACGCCCTATCAAGGTAATTATATATACTAAGTTTCAAAGATAGGTCCATATAAAGTTATCAAAAGTTTTCATGCATCGAATTCAAAGTGGTAAACATTTTCAAACCGCAGCTGTACTGTATCAAAACAGGGAATTGGGTGTTTCAAGGGAAAACTCTTTTCTCTAAACGGTCCAGGATTGTGTCAAGCAAACCCGGCGTGTGTCATCACTCATCTCAACACTTTGCGTATGAGTATTTGGGTATTAGCACGGAATTTCTACATTGTCATTCCGATAAGCATATTTTTTGGCTCTAATTCAATGCTTAAACTCTCTAAACGGCGCATCTACGGAACGCGTGAGTAGCTGGTATTGTTTGCTTCAAATATTTCACTTTCAGCTTTCAGTCTTGCAGTTCAAAGTATGGTACTCATATTATGATCATACATATTTTGAGATTTTATAATATGTGTATACTAGCTGATGCCCGCGACTCCGTCCGCGTGGATTGGGGTGTTTTAGGGGTATGCAAAATAGATAGTAGCCGATTCTCAAACCTACTGAATTTGCATTTAAAATTTCATAAAAATCGGTTAAGCCGTTTCGGTGGAGTATGGTACGACATTGACGAGAATTTTATATATTATAAGAAGAAGATTACTTAATACCTACTATATTATCTATAAAATATTAAATATTTAATTCGAATATCGACAAAGAAAACTTGTGACATGCTTGTGACACATCAATATACTTTTTAAGTGTGAATGTAAACAAAGAAGTTTTAATTCATTTATCAACTTTAAAAAATTGTAAGTACACGTATGTAATTTAACTTTTTTTTCGCTACTAGTTAGACGTTAGCCATTAACTACGTTGTCATACCGCTTACGTACCTACGTACGTACGTACATTTTTGCTGGTAGGGTGGCTACTAGTCACGGCCGAAGGTTCCCGCCAGATCAGACCAGAGAAAATTTTGAAATTATAAATACCCAAATTGACCCTGCCGGAGATCAAACCCGGTACCTCCCGGTCTCACCATTGCGCCAGGGAAATAACAAACTTAACATTTATAAAATCTTCGATCGTTTTTTTAAATTGATATTGTGGAACCTATTATAAATAAATAAATATAAACAGATATTTCAAAGGAATGTAGGTCCCTATATTATTATTTTGAGAATTTGTTTTGACATAATATTCCGAAAGATATTGTAAACATGTAAGTACAATAAGTCATAAGACGCAAAGTACTTAACTATTAGCACTATTAGGTAAGGTTCATTTAATTACCACGTCATTTCGGTATTTCTTTTAGTAGAAGTAAAAAGGACAAAACGGCCAAACACAAATGTTGTTTGTGTACGAAAATATGTCATTAAATATGTACCTATACTAATTACTATGAGTCATTTGCATTTGCAATGTTGTTACCCTCTGTAGTAGTGCAACGTACTATTACCTATTCTGTGGTAGTGCATAGTTAGGTGACGTGTTCCTCATTCTATAGATGCACGTAGGCATAAAACCAGATTTTCCTTTTCAGTACAAAAGCATAACATATGATTGGACAAAGGAAGGCAATAATTAGTTGTGGACAAAAATAGTCGTGCAGCCGGGCCCTGGGCCAGCTGACGTCAGCGCGCCAGGGCCGCGGCGGGGCAAGACGGGCCCCGCGCCAGTGTCGCGCGCGCCGTCAGTCTGGCCGCACGCCGTCTCGCTGCCCGCGCCCGCTCCGCTGCTGCCCGCCGCACCGCACCACTCCACTCACCCTCCGCTCCCGACGCACCACCCCGGGTAAGTAGACACCCCTTTACACCTTCGTTGTACGATCGTCTGAAAACCACCTTCGAATCGATGCACCCTGGCAACGTCCGATGCAGGTTTCACTTGTGGCGCTTCAACCGAACCATGGATACCCACGCTGGGCGCGGTGCTCTCTCTTCGTTTATCGTTCGCTCGCAACCTGCTTTACAATATATTACGAGACCTAGATTTCCCGTGTTGGTGGCGAAGAGCGTGGCAACCTTGGTGCATCGCGCAATGCAGCGGGGACCTTGCAAGTCACGCGTCACAGTAACCTCGGCTCACGGCGTGCTCGTGCCGCTACAGTGACGTATCAATGTCTATCTTTATATTGATTTACCGCCTTGAACATTTTACATTGCTATCTCAACGAATGTTGTGCACAGAGTTGCCCGTTAATTACCAGGCAATGTATTATTAGTACAACGAATCTCACACGGTTTCGATGAGTTAAATTGTGTTCGTTTATAGGGACATGTTGATAGACGCGTTTTATAGCGAGCTCAAACAGCTGACCGACCGTCGACGTTGTTCTTATAACTGATAAAAAATTTGACGCGGTCACTCAAGGACGGTCAACAACTAACGAGTGGTATTTCCCGCTCAACGAGCACCGGACTGCAACCACAACCGACAAATGACGTACAAACGACACAGTCATTATCGCCGCTCAGTCATTATCTGTTGGATATTCGGCGCATAGTTCACGGGGTAATAGTGGGTCCCATAACTACGGCATTGTTAGACTTATTATTGCAGTTAATAAATGAGGTGCGTGAAGTGAGGGGCCTCAACCGCGTTTCCCGACTTATCGCGCTGGAAAAACATGCCACATTTTATCGCGTGCTGTACCTAGTACCTAGTCACTATCAGCTGTTGCGTTGCGAGCGATGCGGTGTGCTATCGCCAACACGGTTAGTTATTGTTGTTTACGCGAATATCGCCTTTATGGCGTCATATACAAAATGCTGTATTCAGTTGTGCGTGTTTAACAGCTGACCGAAAGCAGCCGAGTAACTAAGTACGTCAATCCTTTATCATACATACAATTTACACAACATTGCTATGATGTGCTCTAGAGTACCTAATAACTGCCGTCACTAAAATCACGAAATTAGTAAATACCTGTACTTTCATCATGAAACGAAAACAAAGTTTATTTTAACTTAGTTTTGGGTTAATCTAAACGAATTTGTAAATTCTTTTAAATCCCAACTTTTTAGTCTTTAAACTGAATATTTATTTTTTAAAAAAAATTGTGCATCGTAGTAAATTATATTATCGTAGGCACCTACTACAATGGACGTTGTTAATTTTATCCTCTATCTCCTCTCATAATATGTATTTGATTAGCACGAAATAATGGTAGGTACTGTCTATTGATTGTTTTTCGGATTCATCGACATTCTTCAATTCAATTTCTGCTGTCACAACAATTTCTCATAAAATAAAGAATCATAGAAAAATAACTCCTAACATTTACATGCTGGATGAAGATGAGTCTCATTTACATATTTTATAAATATTACATCGAAGTAACATTGAAAACAGCCTCTAAAATGCCTCAATAATTACCTCGATTCGACATTGGCCGCGGTTTACAAACCGGTAGATAGGCCATGGTTACCCTTCGCGCGGACACCGCAGATGGCCAGAAACCAACCTACATTCAACTTTAGTACATGTAGGTACTAGGTACTCTGATTTAAAGTACATAAGGGTACCAATTATTCAACTTTTACATTTAGGTAAACTGTTTTTGAAGTATAGGTACTATTTAACAATAGTTCCAACGTCTAAACTTTAATCATGGCCTCATTATAGATTGTGAGTTGTGACACTATGTTACGCAAGACTTCCTATGTTCACAACAAACTCGCTTATATTTTATTACTTAAACAGAATTTTGTTTCTTTCCAGACAGTCATGGTACGGAAATACGAAAGAATGAGTGGTCGACAATCCTGGAATGAAGAAGAAATGGCTAAGGCCGTGGCAGCCGTGGTATCTGGTAAAATGGGCTACAAGCTAGCCGCCAGAACTTTCCATATACCCCGCTCCACCCTACAAAGAAGGGCGAGTAAAGTTCGCTACCAGACACCTGATGACCCGAAGCCTCTTATGGGACATTACAGACGCGTCTTCACTGAAAATCAAGAGAAAGACTTAGTCGGTTATATTAAGAGTATGGAAAAATATTTCATGGGTGTTTCCAGGAGAGACATTAGAGAGCTCGCATTCCAGTACGCGGAGGATAATAATCTTAACCATCCTTTTGATTGCAATACGCGGATGGCCGGGGAAGATTGGGTGAGAAATTTCCTTAAAAGAAATCCAGAGCTGCTTCATAAATCAGAAAAGGACTATGAACTAGAGCCGGTGAACTTTGACCAGTTCTACCACTTCATGTGCCAATCATGATCGTAATTTCTATTAATAATTTAGTTCTGATAACCAAGGCCACTTGAGCCCACCCGCCGGTGCCTCAAGTTTTGTACACAACCTGTGTACAACATAATAGATATAATTTATACATATTCGAAAAATCTTTTGTACGCACTGCAAGTGGTTTAGAATCATTTTAACTTAACAAAGGAATTTATAATAAAGGCATGTAGGAAAAATTATTAAAGACTTAATATATGCGTTATATTAATAGATAAATTAATATATTTAACAGAGCCTAGCTCTCATGATATTATAGGCTATAGCTGATAATTATAGATTTTATTCATAATATTTCAATCGTTCAACTACTTAAGTAATTATATTGTTTTTAAATTGAGTACTTATCGAGACTAACATTATATATATTATTGAAGTTATTCTTAATTATATTTTATATTCTGTTATTTAATCGTAGTCGGCTAAAGGGCTGTGATAATGGAGGTATAAATATTAGGGACATATGACGAGAAAAGTGCTTCTAATTAAATTATTCTTCTAACTTTAATTATTTGCTATCTCATAGTTTTCATTAACTCAAACTAATCAAGTATCATTCGACACAGAATTTTCGTATTCCAAATTAAAGACAGTCATTTCTAATATATCTTTCTTGCTCTTTTTAAAGAATTCTACAAAAATCTGCTAAAGGATAATTGCGTTCTCTACCAAAACTAACCTTTGCCTATTTATTTACAATGCTATTTATAATTTTTATTAGTTATAAATATCTTCTCTTTTAATCAAATTTAATGTTACCAATTTTTACTTTACTCAGTGTACTATCATTTTCAGATGCTATTAGCATTACAGAATTAGCATTCTATCGTTTTTTCTCGAGTGACTGTAATCATAAGAAAAAAAGCTACCTAATCCTATTACTATAATTTTTATTATCCTAATAGCATCGGGATGAAAGAGCGTCTCTAAATAATATTTGTTCTACATGGGAATAAGTACCCAATTTCATAAAACACCCAGCTTTATAAAACTGGGTATTTATTCCAAACTCCAATGCATAATAAAATGTTATGTCATACTATTTCCAAATTATTTTATCTATTGTGAACAGTGGACAGCTTTGCTTCCTTTTAAAAACTTGTAAAAAAACTCTACGTAAATTTTTTAATTGAAAATCTTTAACTAAAACACGCATTGCCAATGTGACTTGATGAAATGTACACCACTGATTAAAAAATAAGTATAATTTATGTATTAACAGATTCTTCTATACCACGAAGAAGTAAATTATTAATAAGTAAAGTTATTGTGATAATGGTGAATGGTGATAGTAGAGGGAATGCTATGGTAAGTATATTCTTTTGTAAGTTTTATAATTGAAATTTTAAAGAGATACGTGAGAGGTTTTATCTAATTTAAATTTACTACAAATGTATCAATGTTACGTACCTTTAAAACCTACAAAGTTGTCGTTACCTGATATAAGTTTTGATCTCTTGAAACTAGTTTTAATAAATACCTACTATTAAAATACTATATTGGTTGTTAAAACAACAGACAAGTTGAAAAAAAATTGATACAAATTTTTGAATGCCAAACTACGTTATTATTTGAGATTTATATTTAATTTCTATTTTAAGTACTTAATTAAGTTTAATTTTAATAAAAGGTATAAAAATGTAATGACTTTTTCATTGACAAATAAGAGCTAATAATATTAGGTATTTGGAAAGAATTGATGATATGCGGCCAGGCTAATAGAGGTTTTCGTTACCCTCGATTAAAGGAATGTGTATATAGGTAAATAATTTTCCTTGCTTCAAGTAAAAATTAAAATATATAAAAGGTAACTACAATCATACACTCATGTTGCATAAATGATTTATTTGTTTCACGTAGGACAACTTGTCTCACTTACGACGTCAGGACTCTACCAACGGTTCGAAAAGCTGATTCTGCTGAGAAGAGCCGGGAAGAAACTCAGCAGTTACTCTTTTCTTAAAAATATAAATGTTACAATAAGTAAACAATACCTTACGTTACAAGTATTAGGTACACTGACTTGTGGGCTACTGGATACGAGACCGGTAGCTTCCATGCAACTTTGTCATTAAGAAAATCATCGATAGTATAATAACCTCGACTTAACAAATGCTGTTTAACACATTCTTTAAATTTGCGCAATGGCCAATCTAGAATCTCTTTAGGAACCATGTTACAAAAGTGAACATTCGACCCCACAAAGGATTTCTGCACCTTGCGCATACGATAATATGACGCTGTTACTAGCTTAAGCCGGTTTCTAGTACGTCGATTGTGAGTATCACTTGCTGATCTGCCTAACAAAGACTATATTAATGTATATGTATTGTGAAGGCACCATAAGAACACCAATCTCATTAAATTTTTCACGAAGTTATTCGCGTGATCTGAGTTTATAAATAGTATATACTGTCATAGTAGGTACATAGACGAGTAAGTATACCTACTTATCTGTTAAAAGCTGTGTCGCCGTTAAAAGTGTCGTCGAGTGGCTGCTGGCCCCAGACATCTACGCTGTGGGTGCAATTTGCTCGCTAGTGGACTCAAAGAGAGTGGTAGTTACTAGCTATTATAAAAGTATAATATCAGTCTAGTCAGTATAGTATAAGCTCAAGTCATCATAAAAGTATAATATCATATAGCTACATTTCCACAGCTGCCTAGATAAGTACCTTAATCCTTTAAAAGTCCCGAATAAATTTCATCATAGAGAAAACACAATAATGTATTCTAATATAAAACCAACAGTTTACCTCAGGGTAAAAATATCAACACCTCAGGGTGTTGATATTTTGACAGTCGTATTTTTTACAATCATCATGAAAAGGTATTTACTTAAGAAAGCACATAATATTTTACTAGCATACCATCGTGGATTTACTATGACTTTATGAGAGTCACAATTATAATTCTGCAGTACATTGTTTTCTTCTCGTGTTGACTGATTGGCTCATTGATCTCCTCTCCTGTAAAATTTTGTATGAAACTCATCAAACTCACATAACTCATCGTTTCGTATAGAAGACAAAAAGGAATAGAGGAAAAATACGGAGAGATCTGATGATTGAGGATTTCGATAAAGAGCACAGCCGGGGTATTGAAGATAGGTGGGGGGTGCTCGAACAAATGTCACTCGAAACCTTATCCAATTGGCGGTAATTTGAAAAAAAACTCCAAAATGGCGGAATCAAGATGGCCGCCATACAAATTTCGGCAGTGTCTGTCTCGGAGAGAATAAAAGATGGAAGAGTGGTTTCTCGGCAATAGATGATCAGGAAATAAAGGTCTTCTTGATGAACAGGAAAAAATTCAAGATGGCGGAATATATTTTTCCACAGAAAATGTATGGCGAATGTCGACTGGGATTTGGAAATTATACAAGACCTTTTCTAAGTTTGTATCTTTGCACTGTCATTCTGACAAATGATTCGGAGAAAAAATATGGAGATCGAGGGTTTGCAAGATGGGTGAAGAGCTAGCTAGCTAGAGAGCAGGGTATTAAAGATAGGTGGGGGGTTGGGTTATGGTAACTACCTACATGTTTTTTTTATTCCACTACAAGTTAGCTCTTGACTGCGATCTCACCTAATGGTAAGTGATGACGCAGTCTAAGATGGTAGCGGGCTAACCTGTTAGGAGTACGGCAGTTATATTAAACCCATACCCCTAATCAGTTTCTACACGGCATCGTACCGGAACGCTAAATAGCTTGACGGTACGTCTTTGCCGGTAAGGTGGTAAATAGCCACGGCCGAAGCCTCTCACCAGGCCAGACCAGAGAAAATTATAAATTTTCGAATTGACCCTGCTGGGGATCGAACTCGGGACCTCCTACTTCTAAGACCACTGCGCCAGGGTGGTCGTCAAAAACGTATCATGCAGATTTTTTTTCATAATTAAAATTTTATTTGGTTTTAACTGTCTGAAAATGGGAGAGCCATGTAAAAAAACGAGCTGAGGCCATACCTCTTGGGTGGCTTGGAAACTGGCCCACTACACTTTTTGATCTTATAAAGTAATATATATATATATATATATATAGTATAATAAGTACACGAGAAAGTTGATACATAAAAATGTAAAGTACTAAATAAGTAATAGTACAGTAATAGTGGACCAGTTTTAGAGTCACCGATGTTTATTTTCCTGTTTCAGATATTTTGTAAGAATTTGTAAGCCTTCTGCGATATGGCTACCCGGGGTAACTTGAAGAAAATGAAGAATTTTTTCGTACAATATAGTAAAAGGCACCACTATGTATTACACACCAAAACTACAAATTCAAACGGACTTATCATCCACTTTTCTACGCGGTCCGCGTATCCACGCGCCATACTAGTTCTTCACATAATATCATAAATGCAAAAGTTTGGATGGATGAATGTTTGTTACTCAATCACGCCAGAACGACTGAACGGATCTGGATGAAATTTGGCACAGAGATATATTTTAGTCTGGAATTTTAAAGGCTACATTATTGATCGAGCGAAGCGAAGGCTCTTGAGTCTACTTGAGTGAATTTGCACTTGTCCATCCGTCCGTCCGTCCATCCGTCAGAGCCTTATAACTTCTGAATAATTAAATTTAAATGTAATATTATGTAAACCAATGGCCTTCAGCCGAATATGCCTTAAAAAGTTATAAAAATCTTTATTTCAGGGGGGTTCTCATAGAAGCGAATGCGAAGTAAAATATTTTTATAGCGTTACATAGGGTTGCGGTATAGCATTTTAAAGATAATTACGAATAGTGTCCAAAAACTTTTTTTTCATTTTTTCCCTAAAATTGACGAAATGGGGGCTTTCAAAGTGGAGATTTTCTAACGTCCAAAGTAGACCTTGGAACGCTAAATTTTCTGAAAGACTGAGCCTGAAACTTGATAAATTATTTGAACTATATCCTGTACTTAAACAACAAATACTAAAATAACACAGATATTATAAGGAAACGAAATTATTAAATTTTTAATGAGCTTCAGTATTTTTAACAGAACTTCACAATGATGTAAATAGATGGCGCTCGGTAAAAGTTTGTTCGTTTCTCCAATAACTCTTTAGCTCTTTTGCGTCTAATGTTAAAAGTTGACTTTTACAATATATAGTTAAAACTATGTTAAGGATACCGCGAGGTTCTGGGCGACCCTAGACTACTTTTTATCCCGGAAAATTAAAGAGTTCTCGTGTGGATCAAAAAACCTCAAGCCACGCCGACGAAGTCGCGGGCATAAGTTAGTATATTATCATTCAACTCACTGCCTAAACTACTGGGGATAAAACAGCTTCCTTTTATTACGCAATAGATAGATAGACACTTACTAAGAAAGATTTTTTATTAAAGAGGTAAATAGGGGTCGGCATCATTTTACGAGTTCTATAATATCATATAGAATCTATAAAAAAATTGGTTTAAATTTTATTATAAATTCCTTCCCTAATAGTCTAGTCAACGAGTGCTTTTTGGGTCAACCTTTTTTCTCCGCCTCCGAAAAATGAAAAATATGAACGAGGACGAGAACGAAAATATGTCATTCGATTCGGAATAGCGTGTAGATGATTTTCGAAAAAAAATCAAAAGGCACTAGTAAAAATTGCAAAAGTTATTAACAATTAACTGAATAAAACTGGGGTTTGGTGTTTTGCAAATATCTCAAAAACTATTTGACTTATTTCAAATTTGAAATTTCCCAAAAAATATGTTGACTAGACTATAAGAGTGTTAAGACCCACATTTTCAGATTATATCTATAATTACCATAGTACCAAGATTAACACTTTCGATTTTAAAAATGAAGGGAAACTTGTTTTTGATATTTTTAAAATTTCTACACGAGCGAAACAGGAGCTTCAACTGGTTCATTACATGATTAGCAAGTCTCATTAATCTACAGGAACAACAACGTACTATACTTAATAAAAAGCTTTCCTTTTTGAAATAATATAGCTACACCCCACACCAAAACAATTTAAATTGATGAGATGTGTGAGATGTGTGTTAACCACTAAAGCTTTCTCTAAACCGATATTCAAAGCGTCTGTACCTGATAATCTAGTAACAGAGTAACTACGTAACGGTATTAGAGTTATTAAGGTACGGTGGTGGTTTGACGCGATCTCGTGAGACAACGACGGATGCCTTCGTAATGAAGTTACTGAATTAGGCTTTCTCGAAAATTTCACTTTTAGGTATAGGAATATTTGTTGCATATCGACACTGTAGATACCTAGGTACTTAATATTGCTCGAGCATAAATAAAATGATGAAAATTAGACCTTCAACAAGTACTCCTTCCTTCCTTATTATACTTTAAAATGACTGCTATTGTGTAACGATCGCAATCATCCCTGCCCCCGATTGTATGATTGATAAAGACTCTTCCGCGATGAATCAAAACTCGTGTCGCAGCAAGAAATAATTCAGTCTATCACAGCTATTAAGACTGTTTAGGGTTTTGGGTTATCCCTAAATGAAACTCCGGATATCACGACAAACTGGTTATTCACTGCACAGCTACGAATGTGGTTATTTAAAATTAGGTACACAAATTCAGTTATACCTATTCTGTGTTTATACGTGTAAAAGTCATGTGTGTGGTCACAGAGCGTTAGAATGTACTGTTGTAATAATATTTGCTTTTAAAACTCAAAGCTTGCGTTTGGGATCTCAGCAGGGTGCAGACTGTGATATCAGAAACCGTCACAACTGTAACAATGATAGGTACATACCCATGCCTATTAGAGCTGCGGCCTACGGAGGTATGAAAGGTGCAGAAAAATGCGGACTGCGTTACCCGGGTGCGTACGCGTGGACCACTGCGTTGTAATGCATAGAACTGTATGTACTGTATGAGATATGAGTTTGACACACCGCCTGCGTGACATGCACGTAAAACCCGATATGTTTTGGCCTTTTATTTGTACCAAGCCAGTGGATTCTTTCAAAATCTTTCTCCGTAGGTGTTGAACGATTTATGACTTTCGAGCATGCTATTGGCGTGCCCCATACAAACAAAGTTTAATTCTCATCCAAATACCTGGTTGACTCCAGACTCGCCCTCGCTTCGCACCTATCAATTCCATTGACAAATTAGTAAGTATGTGAATATATTACCACATAAATAACCGTCATAAATTTTTTGAATGATAATATGAAACCCATATTGCACTAGGATGCTTAAGCGAAGTAGGTATTATAGTTAAGAAGAAGAATTTAGAAACTATTTTATCTGTAGTTTAGGTACCATTTGTTTTTCGGAAACTAAAACGAAATCGAACTATCAAATCATTACTAATAAATGAAGAGGTAAATATATATTATATGTGATTTTGTTCTAAGACTCTAAGATACCCTGAAAGCTACTTTTGTGATATTACACTGGTCAATTGATTTAATTGCTGCCATTTGTTACCCGATGAGGAGTTACGTATTCCACCTCCGAAACTTTTCATCACATCTTCACTAAATTTACTTGGATAATAAGATCTGGTATTACAGAAATTGCCGTCGATTTTAACAAAAAGACGATCCACGAAAGAGGGCGACTATAATAGAATATACAGTTTGAGTGTTGGAGAAAACATGTTTTTAGGATAATCATGATCTATTGGATAGAATCAGGCGTTACATTGCGGAAGTTCATGATTTAGCAAGAAAAGATTACAATTATTTTGCTATAATCCGCCAACAGTAAAAAAATCTGTATGGTCCAGCATGCAGTTACAAGCGAAGTTTACCTTCCCAACCAAGCAAGAAAGCCAAGTTCCCAAGCAAGCAATGCCACCACCACTCACATGCACCACCACACAAGACTTTTATACTATTCTCGACGCACGTTTCGCCCCGACACCGGCGCATCTTCAGGAGATGTCGACTTTACCACACAAGATATATATAATATATAGTATATACAGTTTGAGGGTTGGAGAAAACATGTTTTTAGGAAAACATTCCTAACAAACTTCTTTTTATATGAGGTTTTAAATTTTAACTTAAAGATTATTTAAAGCGTTTTCAAATAATATAATGTTGGGTTACTAGACCTGATATGGTATGGTTACAGGTCATCATTTTAGTTTTCAGGTGTATCTACTTTAAATATTAATAGAACGCAAGCACACCAGGGCCAAAAAATTGGTTGACGGACAAAACGTCCGTGTAACTCACTTTACATGAAGCCACACCTACTAGTGCGACAGGAAAAAATGTCCTTGCCGGTCTTACCGGTCTTATCTATGTTCGCGCTTAAAAATATTTTTCGATACTGCAACCACAGAATACTTAATAGCATTGATGTACTATTTTAGTAATTTCGATGCATAATCAAGACACGCGGAAGCGTGTCCAGCCAAAGTTCAAAAAAACTGGCGAGCAGCACCGTGTGTAATATTACACGAAACATTTGAAGCCACTTTTGACCCCCTCATAACTCAAAAACTATTTCACATAAACATGTCAAATTTGGCGCGTATATGGAAACTAGCCAAGCCAAAGCCTTAGTCTTCAACATTTTATGCTAAGTTATAAGAAGAAATGATATTTTAAGTTGTTATAAAATATTATATGTTGTTATAAATAAATTTCAGGACTGACCATTGAACTTGGCACCCATTTAGATCTCACTTCTTTTGTCGCTGAAGTCAACAACCAAGGCATATATATCTCAATTTTGAACTTGGCTCTCATTTCACATTTATGTTTTTGATGGGATAAATAAATTGCAGGACTGACCATTGAACTTAGCACCCATTTAGATCTCACTTCTTTTGTCGCTGAAGTCAACAACCAAGGCATATATGTCACAATTTTGAACTTGGCTCTCATTTTACATTTATGTTTTTGATGGGATAATAAGTATAGTCCTACTTATCTGACCCGGTGACAGCGTCGCTAGTAAAATATTAAAAATAAAAAAAAAACAAAGACAGACATAAAAATTTATTACAATTTTGGACACCGGGCTAGATAGGGTAGGTGGGACTTTAAACTTTCAGGTACCTACTAAAAACTACTCCCGCTGCAACCTCATGAAAGTGGATAGGTAAATGCTACGAGTTTTTTTTCTAACTGTATTAAACAGAAACTCGATTTTCTGTTTGTTTAGGAATCTCGCCGCAATCCAATTACAACGATGTTTGCACTCTCAAAGGACTCGGAGGCGGCAGTGGATCGCTCCGCTTCGGTGCACCTTTCACAGACATCGAGAGTACACTTGCAAGCAGGGACCTCCGACCACGCTCTACACAGCAAACAATCAGATACTGCACTGACTCATTTTATTTTCATGTCCACTTGCTACTGTTGGATTTTGTTTATTATATAACTTGTTTCTATAAAACTAGTAAGATATTAAATGGATTAGAGTAGGTCGTACTCAAAGGAAAAGTAATTTCGATTACTGTTTTACCACCTATCTACCAATAATTTCGATGCATCCATGCACCTTATGAAAATGCTTTTTTTTCACTACAAGTTAAGCCCTTAACTGCGATCTCACCTGATGGTACGTGATGATGCAGTCTCTGTCTAAGATGGTAGCGGGCTTACCTGTTAGGAGCATGGCAGTTATATTAAACCCATACCCCTATTCGGTTTCTACACGGCAACATACCGGAACGCTAAATCGCTTGGCGGCTCGTCTTTACCGGTAGGGTGGTAACTAGCGACGGCCGAAGCCTCCCACCATGCCAGACCATCGAAAATTCAGAAATTATTAATTCGCAAATTGACCCTGCCGGCGATCGAACCCAGGACCTACACACGTTAAGACAACAGCGCTCAACAAGGCGAAGTTGTCACTACCAAGAGTAAGTATTAATTATAAGTAACTAGCTGATCCCCGCGACTTCGTTCGCGTGGATTAAGTTTTTTTTATAATTTTATTATTAAAAGTAGCCTATGTCACTCTCCAGGTCTTCAACTATACCCATGCAAAAAATCACGTCGATCCGTTGCTCAGCTGCGGGGTGAGGACAAACCAACAAACAATCAAACTTTCGCATCTATAATATTGTATTATAATATAAAGTATGATGGTCAAAACAATTTGATTGATGGGCTTCCGGACACAGTCAGTCAGTATATGGTGCGTGCCCTCGCCGTCCGGGCTAAGATATTCTGTGTTTCTAGACTTCAGTTACCCCTTGACTGTAATCCCAGCCGGTGGTAACCTTAAATGGAACCTGGGCAACTTAGACCTATGTCGACCAGTCGAAAATGACTTTTTTGACCACAAACTGTGGCAAAATCCGGTTATAACCTATAGGCTACTTGGCAGTCTCCCTCATCGCATATACAAGTATGTTTTACATTTACACTATATTGCGACACGACTGAAAACTTGAAATGAATGCAACATTGTTGGACCGTTCTGTGTCAAAGGCTTCGGAATGAATACGCAAATAGAGGACCGACCGTAAAAGTTTCAAACACTCTGCAAAACTCCGAATTTTCCCGAACATAATTTCGAACATTTCGAAGGCTTCATGTGTTAGGTACCCAAACGGGCCTTGATGATGTCGTGCGCTTATTTTCAGAAACAAGAGCAGGGTGCAACGAAATTGGATGCATGTTTTTTCTTATTATCGCTGGAAAATTTAAATTGACGATCAACGAGCACGCTGTAGTGTGTATCCCATCAAAAACATAAATGTAAAATGAGAGCCAAGTTCAAAATTGTGATATATATGCCTTGGTTGTTGACTTCAGCGACAAAAGAAGTGAGATCTAAATGGGTACCAAGTTCAATGGTCAGTCCTGCAATTTATATATCCCATCAAAAACATAAATGTGAAATGAGAGCCAAATTCAAAATTGTGATATGTATGCCTTGGTTGTTGACTTCAGCGACAAAAGAAGTGAGATCTAAATGGGTGCCAAGTTCAATGGTCAGTCCTGAAATTTATTTATAACAACATATAATATTTTATAACAACTTAAAATATCATTTCTTCTTATAACTTAGTATAAAATGTTGAAGACTAAGGCTTTGGCTTGGCTAGTTTTCATATACGAATTATAGCGTTCACAAGTTGTAAAGCTGTAAGTTCTTATTTTATTCTTCCGAAAATTTGGCTTGCTGGTAGAAACTGTACTTTTAGGTACCTACTTAATAATAATTCGTATATGGAAACTAGCCGAGCCAAAGCCTTAGTCTTCAACATTTTATACTAAGTTATAAGAAGAAATGATATTTTAAGTTGTTATAAAATATTATATGTTGTTATAAATAAATTTCAGGACTGACCATTGAACTTGGCACCCATTTAGATCTCACTTCTTTTGTCGCTGAAGTCAACAACCAAGGCATATATATCACAATTTTGAACTTGGCTCTCATTTTACATTTATGTTTTTGATGGGATATCATTACTTTTTGTACAGAAATTATTGAACTCAATCTCAAACTCAAAACATATTTATTCAAAATATGTACCTACAAAGTACACCTTCTGAACGTCATGCTTACAGAGCATAAGACGTGATGGTGATAATTAACTACGATATCTTAAAACTAAAGCTACGAGGGTTCCAAACGTGCCCTGGTCTGAGAAGAGCCCGCAATAAACTCCGCTTTTTTTTTATTATCACCATCTCACAAATATTTGAAATTATATATAATATGTACTTATAATATAACATTACATTATCAGCCGCTATAACAATTCATACCCATGCCTTGCTATCATTCAAATAATCCTTTACACTGTAATAGGACTTTTCTATTAGTTTAGTTTACGTTTTACATTAGTAGGTTTATTCGGTGTAAGGTCAGTGTGTCACCCACCAGTAATTCTATTGTACGACTCATTGTACAAGATAATTAAAGACGAGAATTCTCAAGAAAAATATATAGTATACCTAGAGTTACACTGACATTGACAGATTACATCTATGGTCAGACTACCTCTACAGCACATTTCTACATCTCATCAATTTTGATTGCAAAAGTTCAAAATCAAAAGTTTTTTCTGAAACATTGAAAACAAGCACGGTAAACAGTCGATATCACTAAAACCACTACAAACAATGAATACAAATCACAATGACTGACAGCTTGAACTGACGACTTCAAATACGTTTCTTCTTCTTTTCTGTCAATGACGTTTCGTTGCACAAAATGTATGAATACGAAGGTAAGGTTTTAATGCAACTATATTAATATTCATTATTATTTACATTAAAATAATAATTATGTGTCATTTTCAATAGTTAAGGAGTTACTACCACCGCTTAAAGCAGTATTGTTTCAAAATAACGGTTGAATGTCACGTACTTTGACGTCCTTAAAATAATGATTATAACACTACAACATAAACGTCAACAATATTAAAATAATACGGCTTTAAGCAATGGTAGTATGCCCCGTGTCAGAGTTTTGATCTATACCTAGGTAGATCATAAAAATGACGATTTTTGTACGTTTATATCTAAATAACCATTTGAGGTGTGCTTATGAAATTTGGAGCACATATGTATCTCACGGGTCTCAATATATGCGCAAAATTTGACATGTTTATGTGAAATAGTTTTTGAGTTATGAGGGGGTCAAAAGTGGCTCCAAATGGTTCGTGTAATATTACACACGGTGCTGCTCGCCAGTTTTTTTTAACTTTGGCTGGACACGCTTCCGCGTGTCTTGATAATACACACTACGTTGTCAGATAAACTACCTCTTAAAAATAGCAAGGAGCACCCATGTAGAGCTAAGCCAGAATAGTTAAATCTGCGTGGGGTTGCCTTGCGAGAGTTACTAAGTTAGCACTTCATATGGTTAAAGTATAGTTATTTTATTTATTTATTCATATAAAATTCCTAAATACTAACAAATAAGCGAACATACTAAATGGCTACCCACATTTAAGAATACATACTAATATGTTCCAAAGAGCATAAAACTTGTTGATATTTCATATCGTGAGTACTCATGATTTGAGTAACTATAACTGGATACAGGTGATTTAGTCGTTTAAAACTTTTTAGAGTATTAATGATTAAATACATAATATATCGCTAAGATATTTTGTGCATTAAGAGTATGTGGTAAGCGTTAGTTGTTTATAGAATTGTTTTAGTTTTTTTTATATTTTTATGTGCAATGGCGCGTCTTCTCTCTCAAATTCTTAGTAAGCTCATTAATTAGGTTAGGTATTACATACCCATTATTTTTCCGTTTAGGTTATTGAATTTAGATAGTTGTAGTTTTACGTTATCGTTTCTGCGAGTTGAGTATACCTTCTGCTCTTTCCTAAACTTGTCGTTAAAGAAATTTTCAAATTGTACTCAATGTTAATTTAATTTTATCATGAATAGGAATAACTATTTTATTACACTACTACACTATACTATAACTATTATATTATAGCTATTTAAGTCAACTAATATATTAAAATGGTGTCTTTTACCAACGTCACGTATTTTAAAGCTTTGAATATAATAAGTAGGTTATTTAACATTCGAAACTCAATATGGTACCAGCATCTCAATTTCTCAAATAGTAGGTATATATACTATCTAGCCTTACTACTGCCTCGTTGGTTAGCACGTTTGTGTGGTCATAATTAAGTATCGGGTTTTTCTGATTAGAAATTCTCAGTACTAGCCCGGAGTTAGGAAGTTGGTGGTGTTTCACCCCCGTGCCTCGGAGAGCACGTTAAGCCGTCGATCCCGGTTATTATCACTAACATGATAATAGTCGTCAAAGCCCGCCAACCCGCATTAGAGCAGCGTGGTGGGTCTAAGCTCTAATTCCGTCTCTCCTATGAGAGTGGAGGCCTGTGCCCTGCAGTGAGACGTTAATGGGCTGTAGTGGTGATACTATCTAGATGCCTTCCCCACATTCAAAAAAGAGTCACCTTCTCACCTCCTTCACAGACAGGTGTGTAAATTTTTACGTAAATAAAACTTTCGAACCCTATTCGGAACTCAGACGGAGGGTAGAATATTCCTTTGTCATGGAAAAGAATGTGAAACACTGTTCGCCGTGGATATTCTGTGCAATACGGATTACTTTCAAAGAATATTTTCTTGCTCTACGACGAACATGATTAAACGTTATTATAAAATTGTAGTAACAACTTACTTTAAATCAAAGATGTACATTTTGGATAACTTGTAACATTGGGAGTAAGCCAAAAGATGGATGTAACAGTTTAGACACGGCGCAAGAGCCCATAGCACTGGAATTATTAAGGTATTTAATAAAGCTAAAAGCTTGTGAGGGCTTATCTGCATTAACCGCAATTCTGCGTATCGTATTAGAATTGCCAGCTAGTCCATGGGTAGATGCTTAACTTTTCAATAATTACTAAGGTGAACGATGAGTTAGAGAGATCGATAGTTGCTACCCATTTTTCAATGCTCACTCTGGAAATTAACTTAGGTAACTTAGCTAAGAAATTCTGTACAACAGAATAAGCATCATTATCGATCGAGCCTCTCCAGACCGCAGGCAAATGAGATCACAGCCTTGCATAATATAGGTGTGTTACCTTTCCAATTTTATATTTTCCATTTTATGACTGCTACAGTGTAACGATTAGCTCTTTCGCTTTTGTCCTAAATTCATTTTCACTGGAAGAATTCCTTAAATTTAGCTAATCAAAACAATTTTGATTTTAGCAATGATTGAAGCAGCTTTTATATACATATTTTTAACGGTTCGTCAATTGACGATAATCTCTGCAGCTTGCGATAAGGTAAGTAATAAGTATCGGAGAACTGCTATGCATACAGCACAGCTACCACTTACCACAAAACCTACGCTATTGATTTTGCTGATACCGATTTAATCATTTTGTACCTTACCATTTTTAAGTAGCTAGGCTAGACACGAGTAAACACTATGTGATAACATAACATTTAATCGTCCAAGTACTTTATAAATTATACAATTTCAAAAATTAAAAATGCAACATTTATTGCTCTATGAATTCGCTTTGTTTCTCGAAAAAACTTATTTTTAGAACTCGATTTCGTCATCGTAGATTTTCCTAAAATCCAAATAATCAAATATTTCCCGGATAATTCTGAGAGAATTCTATTTTCTTCTTTACTAACTCTTTGATTGCCAGGTATAAAATTATACAGATGGAATGTGAAAAAATAACCTAATGGGAAAGACATATTTACTCAATTAAAATAATGGTATGAATATGATATGGATTTTGAATGTTTTCAACCTTTTTCTGATGAACCACAAAAAACTTCTGTCAGAAATGTTCTACTTGAGTTGTCAACTACCGAAACATTTAAATTAAAAAATCCCTACATAGGGAAACAATGAAGCTTTGGGGGTAGGTAAAACAGTTTTTTTCGCTTAAACAATATAACGCTTATCGAACGAACGAGAATCGGGGCTCTCTTGAAGTACAAAGGCCTCATAAAATACATATTCATGCAAAATACTGAAAACATTTGAACGTGAATTCTATCATCCGATATTTAAATCCGGCAGGAGCGGTGCGGTCGGGCGGGAGATGTTCCCTCAGGCGGGAGGGCGGGGGCGGGGGACGAGCGGGATGCGAGGCGAGGGCGGCGAGGGCTGGTAATTAGGCGGCCCGGCGGAGGCTGTATTGATCGCTGCGTATCCTAGCAACGCGCGAGATGGCAGCACAGCCGTCCCTCGCACCGGGAGCGATCTTTTTGTTTGAACTCACTCTAGGTGAGACCGTTTCGATATAATCTGTAACGAGATGATTCAATTCGATTCACCCGCAACATTCGGTGGGAGATTATGATGCTATTAGATAGCTTGCGGCGAGACCGTCGAGAAATCGTTATGGAGGATCGAGGATTATGTTGAATTTTTTAATAAATCTCTTTCAGTGTTTACTGCTGAACAAAGGAGCGCGAGGAAATTTAATAAAGGCTTAGCGATGGCAGCACTCCAACTGGGGCCGAGACGAAAGCTGTGTAAACATAATTATTAGGAAAATATTATGAGTAGACGAATATATCTCGCTCATCCGAGGCAGCCACTGTAGGGCACGTCTTGACGACTCCTTAGAGGGATATTATATGCAAATCTGCTTGATACGTTTTCTTCAGCCTTGCAAATTGCTTTGCAATATCATACGGTTTTCCGCAAGTAGTAAAACTTTATTGGTGCCCATTATTTCCCACGAGCGTTCGAAATTTCAACTTAGGAAGCCCTTTTAATTTTCTCCTTTTGATTTTACTCCTCTTTTCAGCTTATGAAATTCAACCCCAAGGTTTAACCCCAACCCCAAAAAACTCTGTTCAATATTTCATTCATAAAGCAAAACTGTTGTCCTAACCACGACGTCTTTCTTTTGTTAAAAAGTTATGTTCGATGATTTAATCATATTTTTAGATATTAATTGAATTAATGATATGCTTAAATTACTTTTTTGAAGACAACATTTAAGTTGATTTTTCATAGAAACAACCTACAGCATTTAATTTAATATAGGTTCAGACTTAACAAAGGCTTATAATTATTTCAGTCTTTGTGTAAGTATTAAAATACTAGGAAAATGGCAAGCAAATAGCGAGAATTTTAGAAGCAACTTTAAATGGAAATTTCTTTGATCTTACAGAGGAAAATGTTCTTTGCAAGAATGTCTTGAATCTCTTGCATATTTTTCAAATAGCAACGTTCTCGGAAACGGGAAAATGTAATAATGTTACGGTGCACCCTCCTCAAGTCATCCTGCATTCTATTCAGCATTATACAAAGACGCGTCCCATTTCCTTATAACTTTTCTCCTGTGAAATATTATATGAATACCTGGCAATTGACTAGGCACGGTGAACGGAAACAAGCAATTGTTTACATCATAGCGAGTGACATTATATTCGCTGCCAAGAAATACTAAATAATGTTACTTGTACGAGAGCAAAGTTCGAATAGAAAGTATAATAAATGATGATTACCTATTAAAATAATTGTTTGTCTAGTAAGCTGAACGGAAAGTTTTTATAACACCATTAATCTTTTGCACCAATAACAAGGGTTGAGTTATTGTTCGTTGACAAAATATTCCGTTCTCCATATTCGAAGATCTTTACCAAAGCATGTGGTCAGTCACAATTATTAAATTTTTTTCAATTCAATTTATTTATTTCAGATAACAAAAATCCATATTTATTACAATTTTATGTCCATATCATTAATCATTATTAGAATTTAGAAACATATAATTATTATTTTAAAAATCAAAATCAAAGTTTAAATTAAAAAAGTCAAATTGCATTAAAATATTTATTAAAAAATTCGTATGCCCTCCATATTCTGCGACAATGATTGATGATTGCGGACAGGCCCTAGTATTTTCTCTCCGACATTGCTACTCCAACATGCCTATCGCAGCAATGCCGACGGTAGAAACAGTCAAACCGGTCCGCAATCATCTTCATAACGACTGATTTGAATGTATAATCATCTTCATAACGACATTTGAAAATGATTCCCATTTATTTTTGTTATAATACGTGAACGCTGAAGATCTACGAACATAGCTAAAATCTACATGAATAAGCAAATCCATACGTTACACAATAAAATCTCCGTCCTTCTTTCATGCCATTAAAAATCACTAATTGTTCAGCAGAAGTTACAAAAAAATACATATTTCTATGTAGGTAGGATCTAGGTTTACGCTCGTAGGCCAGTGTATAGAGTAAAGAGAGCTTAAGTTACACTTAAGTAATAAATTACCTTAATTTAATTTACCTTGGTAATAATAGCAACTCTATTTTTCTTCCATTTGTATATAAAATTAAGCTTTCATTACTTTATTGTTTAGTTCATAGAGTTCGCAGCGGATCTATTATAATTTAGTAATATTATATTATGGCTGAGGTGATACCCTAATGTAATAGAAATATTTACTACCTATAAGAGATAAAAATATTAAAGGCTACCGTATTTTCGATAGGTTGAAAAACCTTATTTTTGTAACTGGCGTAGCACCGTAGCAACTGACGTAGCACAAAACCTATCAGTAGAAAACCTTGTAACTTTTTTCGGATGTAATATGAATTCGATACTTATTTTTATTTGACTAATTGGAAACCATAATCGTAGACATTTGCTACATCAGTACATGAAAAAATATGGAAATGCATATTAAGCAGTCCTTAATTAAGTATTGGGTTTTTTCTGATTAGAAATTCTCATTATTTAAGGAGTTAAGAAGTTGGCGGTGTTTCACCCCCGTACCTCGGAGAGCACGTTAAGTCGGCGTTCCCGGTTATTAACACTAACATGATAATAGTCGTTAAAATCGCCAACCCGCATTGGAGCAGTGTGGTGGGTCTAAGTCCCTCTCCCATAAGAGAGAGGCAGATATGCCCAGCAGTTACGTTAATTTTCTGTAGTGGTAATAAGCAGTTCGCCCGCGACGTCTTCAGTCTTGGTTCATCTTGGTTCTAGCTGTATAATGTAAGATATTTACTATGCTGAATATTGCTACAAGAAGGGATGTTAGTAAAACCAATTTTTTAATGGCGATGCGTAGATTAACATGTATGGTTCTTTTTCACATATTCTTTTCTCTTAAGTTATATCGTAGACGTAGAGAATTGCAATGTCATAGAAATGTAAAGACAATAAGATTTTCCTCCGCATTTCTTTTCGCATAAGTACAAAGTTGCATGTATCACTGAACAAAAGCTAGCTACAAATAAAATAAAAAACAACTACCGACATTTTCGTTTAAAGTGTAAAAATTAATCCAACATTTAGGTAGTTAAATTTTATCTTACATTTATTTGAAATTCTCTTTTCTATGTCTTAAAAGCAAATTCTACAGTCCAAATGTATAATAAACAATTTCCCTCGGAGTTGTCTTGGTTATATTTCCGCGCTCATTGAAGCTAAAAATTGCTACCTACAACTCAGAGAGACAGTATCGAGGAATTTCCACTATCTGAGAGCATAAAAATTTAATATACTTAGCTTAATTATTTTTGTATTTTTATTGAAAACTTTTTTTGAATGATCGAAATTATTTCGTTGCCTAAATCAAAGGTAAAGGTAGGTAGGTATAATATAGATCAATCTATTTTTTATAGCGTAAAAATCATTATTATTTCTTTAACCAGCTTGTCCGTGTTTGATACATCTTCTTAGGAGTAAAGTAATTATAATGGAAACATAGCAAACATTATTCATTTCATGGGTTACTCATACAAATTTTCAGAGTTATGAGCTGAAATATTGATTGCACATATGCTATAAGTGCATTCGCAAAAAACAACATCATATTTTCGAGTTTGGACACGTCCATCGATGCGTCATGTCCGAAATTCGTAATTAAAACCCTCCCCTATCAATGACTGTGATGTGATGCCTGTCGCACTGACGAAAGCCTCGCGGGGATAATTAAGGCGTTCGGATTGAAGTGACGCTGAAACGATACGTTGCCTCTATTGAAATATTTATAGCTATTATAAACACCGACATATCGATTTATTGCTCAAAATAATAGGATGCATACGTTTAATTTATTTGTCGGTGGAACGGATTTTTTGTACTTACTCACCTGTACGGTGTACCTTAGCATTTTCTCCGGAAACCATAATATATTAAAATACATTGTAAAATACAATATAAACCATAAAAGCCTGATTCAAAAACATCATATTCAATCAACCCCCGCAACGATTATTTCTTTGTTGTCCGTCCCGAAGCCCGCGCCCAAATCAATTTGCTGTCCGATTTAGCTGTAAGCATTTATAGCAACACAATGGGTATTGAACAATTGCCTACTCTGAAAGTAATTACTACACATCAGCGCTGTCGTGTGCAGTCGCAAACATGGCCGAATGTACTTATTAAACGGGCACAAAACAAGCAGGCGGCAAACAGCCAGCGGCAACCCCTCCCGCTGCCGGGAATCAGGTGGCGAGAGGTGATATGCAATTGACAGCAGGATACAATCGTAACTTTAGCACATTTACCACGCAATTTCGGTCCGTATATCTAGTGAGTTTATTCACTAAAATGGGTCGCAGAGGCGGAGGCGGCGGGTGCGGGGGCCAGACGTTGCCAATAGTTACATCCGGGCTCGAATTGCGGCCGACATGTAGCTACTCGTCTAGCTACTCGTCTATATACAAACTTTACATACTGTTCGATAGAGCAGCATTATGTACTACGCTTACATAACATTCGTACATGGCTGTCGGCAATATTCACTGCAAATTAATAACTTGTTCCAGGAATCTGAACTGAGTAATTACTGCTTGTATGCTTTCGGCGTAGAGCATGTACTGGTTTGTTTCATATCCGAATTTTGTAAGTATAAAATAATGGTAGTTGAAAAATCGTTTTATTACTAATTCAAAATTGATGATGAATCATGCTTATTTTATAAATGCGAAAATCTATTTGTTGGTTTGTGCCTTTGTCCTTCAATCACGCCGCAACGGAGCAACGGATTGAGGTGATTTTTTACATGGGTATAGTTGAATATAGTTGAAGACCTGGAGAGTGACATAGGCTACTTTTTATCCCGGAAAATTAATGAGTTCCCGTGGGAATTAAAAAAACTTATTCCACGGGCATTGCTAGTATCCTATACATTCTATATATTATTTTTTTATCCTCTACAAGTTAGCCCTTGACTGCGATCTCACCTGATCGTAAGTGATGATGCAGTCTAAGATGGTAGCGGGCTAACCTGTTAGGGGCATGGCATGTTATATATAGGATACTAGCGATGATAGGTATATCCTAGTTTGGGGTCCAGCGTAATTTAATGAATTTGTACATTTTGTTTGGATAAATAAAGATTTTTTATTATTATTTATTATTATTCTTCATAATTCACTAGCAGAACCTGGCCAGACTTTCAAGTTTTTTCCAAACAAACACTGACGTTCAACAAAAAAATTATAAGCAAGAAAAAAAAAACATAAACTTCATCTCTAATCTCTATAATATGATCTTTATGGATAGATACTGCTACCGGTCTACTTTGCATTATACCTGAGTACAGCATGTTATAAATATGACTACATAAGTGACAGCCTTGGTGTGCCGAAATTGCTTTGACCACTTGCGTTTAGTCAGTAACTTTGAGAACGGTTTCTTAACGAGACGCTAGCTTTATCGTTACAATGTATTCATACATAAGTAGATGTATTTCGTGTGGGTTCGTATAATTAATATGTAGACGAAGTAACTTTTAATGTGATAACACCTATTAATTATTATAGTTGATAGCCCAGTTGGTTAAAATTTCGATGTCCTAGTCGAGGAGTCCTGGGCTCAACTCAAATCCCAGAGACGCACGTTTCAGAGTTATGTGCCTTTAGAGCAAATTATTACCAAGCCTCCTTACTAATATATAAATAATACATACTAAACTACATACTAAAATCTTAAATACTAATATTATAAATGCGAAAGTGTGTCTGTCTGCTACGTTTTCACGGTCCATCAGTTCAACCGATTTTCATGAAAGTTAGTACAGGAATAGGATCCCGGGGAAGGACATAGGCTATATTTTATCCCGGAATATTAAGGAGTTCCCGCGGGAATCACAAAAACTTGATCCACGCGGACGAAGTCGCGGGCATCTCGTTAAATATAACTTTTTTTATCAGTGATCGGTGAAGTAAAACGTTTGAGAGCTCTCCATTCCGTCTAGTGAATATTTAAGCGTTATTGAACAAAAGTTTTTCAGATTAATCCTCTATTTTCTGTGCTGCAATAAATATGTTTTTTATTTTCTTAATAATTTTAAAGAAAACTGAGCATTGTCTAGATCCCCGGCGGCACTATATTAACGCTATATTGATTGGATAGCCTGGACTGCTCTATTTACTTAATAGTATTTAAGCAATATACCTTCTTTAGGTGGGTACCTAGTTGTATTTCGTTGTTAAGTACTCACCTAATATAATCGAAAATATTTATTAGATTGTAGATCTTAGCAACCTATATACCTACGTATTTGTGTTTTTAATACAAAATCACTTTTACGGGTGAATTCAACCATGAATTATACCATAGTCTTCGACCAATATCAGTGATGAGTAAAGGTGAGTGGTGATGACTTACTCAGGTAGGGTCCCGAAACTCATTTTGCTAAGCTAAAAAAGCACACTAATATATGACATACTAGAACTGTATAATTCGTAGTTTACTGCGATTGAATGGTGATAGAGTTGTCTGCCTCGTTGGTCTAGCGGTTAGCGTAGTTGACTGCGGATCACGAGGTCCTGGGTTCGATTCCCGGTCGGGCATAAAAATTGTTAGGTATTGGGTTTTTCAATTATGAAATTCTCAGTGCCAGCCCGGAGTTGGAAGTTGGCGGTGTTTCACCCCCGTGCCTCGGAGAGCACGTTAAGCCGTCGGTCCCGGTTATTATCACTAACATGATAATAGTCGTTAAAGCCCACCAACCCGCATTGGAGCAGCGTGGTGGGTCTAAGCTCCTAATTCCCTCTCTCCTATGAGAGTGGAGGCCTGTGCCCAGCAGTGGGACGTTAATAGGCTGTAGTAGAGTTGTCTTTAATGTTAATCTATGTCTTAGAGACACTCAGCATCACTACTTGAATCTGAACATGAAATCGATAAATCAGAATATTCTCATCTGTTCAATTAAATTACAGATCCATAGAAGTACATAAGGGTTAATTAAGTAGGTATTAGATTATAGGAATTTTAGGTTAATAAAAGTTTCTTGACCTTACCTTATTATTTAAAGGCATAAAAGATAGAGTTACTTAAAAAACTGTACCAATATACATATACTTACTCCCTTTTTCAACAAAGATTTGATTTTGACCACACCATTTTAAATGCCTTTGACCAATTATTACCGAGTCGCTAAACTGAAGTGGCAGTGAGGATCGAAGGAATGCATTCATTGCGAATGTGAACCTACATCTCAAACTTACATTGGAAAACGCAGTGTTCAAAGCATAATTCGATACTATATACGTATAGTATTGTAGCGTGTTGTGGTGAACATTTTATAACATTTTGTTAGGTAGGTCAATAATCTACCAGCAGGCATTAACCAATTTAAAAACCTAAAACAAAAATTCATAGGTTCCCACCCCACTCATCCTGATCCTTAGGAGGCATTAATCTCAAAAGAGATTTATAGCGTCTCGGCCGCGTTGCTGTTTGCCGTAACAAAGCTATCAATTCTACCCTTTCTGGCCGGTATTTTATCACAGGGAAAACGTGTCGTAAAAAAATCCCGCTTAGCACATTACCAAGTACCTAACGAAAGTACAACCTGATCAACTCCCATAATAAGGCTTTTTTGATAATTTTTTTTCAGACGTAACATCTTTCGGGTGGTAAACTCTTGCCATAAGACTCCCTTAGGGGTGGAGTTTCCACAAGTAGTGCCTTTTACCTGAAATTTTGATATACTTATACCCTAGCTATTTAGGCTGATCGTTGAAATATCAGAACAGTGACTGATCTAGATAGATTAGTGGGAGCGCTATTAAAATACCTGTATATATCTTCAATTTTAGACATATTGGCAAGCGACGATAGTGGTTTTAAGATTTTGGTCTCCTAATTGGGGATTCGCGGATAGGTCCCCGGACAAACACCAATTTTGGGTAGGTATGTGCGGTTTAATCAACTACTTGAATATCATATGATAAAACGGTAAAGGAACACATACCTGAGATGTTCTGAAGTTTACCAACCTGCACTTAGCTAGTGTGGTGTACTTTGGCCTAAATCCCTCTCATTCTGAGTGGAGACCCGTGCTCAATAGTGTCAATAGTGGGCCGGTAATGGATTGTTGATGATTATGAAGATAATGATGTTGACTTGTCAGTCACTTTCTCCATTTATTTACTTTTTGGTGACTTGATACTTTATCATGGTTTAAGTGAAGGCAGGACGTGTGTTATAATGCGTTTGGAATATATACTATATAGTATACCTAACTACTAATAAAATGAATTATTAAAGCGCCAGAGAGGGGCCTGCTCTCTTTCCCACTGGGCACTCTAGGCACGTGCCCAGGGCCCCGCAATCGATGGGGCCCCCCTAGTTCCTGCCAGATCACCTACCAATAGATAACCGATATTCAAGAAAGAAAAGAATTATCTGTTAAATTCATAGGGGCCCCACTATCCTAATGCGCCCAGGGCCTCTAATAGGTTAAAGACGGTTCTGATGAAGGCGTCTGTATCATCGGTCGCCGCACGTACAATCAGTCGCCACAGGGGATGGAAAGGGATAAATCATTAATAAGATTCACCACTCTGGTTGCACTTGCGTCACACCACCCTACATCTAAAATCATCACTGGAACGATTTTAGAACATTAGCAAAAGTTATAGTAGATATTATTAGTAAGTAAGTATGCTTGTATAGATAAATGTGTGTAACATATCTAAATTAGCTAAGGTAGATATTAAGGGTTTAGCCATAGCCATAGTATGTACAAGACTGGCTTTAGCTTTGTTACGGCTTTGTTTTATAAAAAATATTCTCATATAGACCTTCTGATTAACATATTTCATGAAATGCTTGTAAATTTCAAGCGTTAAACCATTCCAAAGTAAAACATTTCTGTCCTGTGTGCAGATTAAATAACTTACATAAAGGTCCCATTCTTCATCACAAAGCCCTCGGGTCTTTGTCTAAATCTTTGTGTATTGCGCACCTGAAAGTGACGTTAAAGGAAATAATTAAAAACCTTGTTAGTCTCAAAGCAATAAGAGTGCACGGCAAAGGAGCGTCGAGCACTGAAAATAAAACACAAGCTCTGTGTTAGAAACGCTTGGAACCTGTATAAATGCAGCACATTTCCAGGCGCCTGCCTCTTTATTGCCTGCCGTGCAAGACAAAAGAGCTAAAAATGCGCCGGGGGAATATTTAACTCGAATTTATCTCACGTTACGATGGCATATATATATTCAAATCTGCCTTTAAGAAAACAACGCTTTTAAGTAGGTACAAATAATTGTACAACTCGGAATATACCTAATACGAATACTATAAGTACAACCGCGAAAATAACTAAGAACCCTTAAAATAGTGGCAACTCGGCCAACCCCATATTATACTACCCTAGAGAAACTGTAGAAGCTGACCAAGTCACGAACAAGCAAGGGGCCGAATCGTCCCTGCAGCTTAATAATAAATGCTAAATTAATGCTTAATTGGTGTTTTTGAAGACAGATGGAAGATGATTACTTATCGACCTACATCAATTTAAGAACAGAGAAAACTTCCAAAGGCTTCTACTGAATTGTATTTATTCTTCATTATCATCATCATCAACCCATCGCAGGCCCACTACAGTGAGCACAAGTTTCCTCTCACTATGAGGAAGAACGTTATTAAGAATGATCAATGCTCAGTCATTCAAGTTTCCTCACAATGTTTTCTTTCACCGCGCTGTTACAATGCCTAATAATAATATGTAATAATTTCTAAGAAAGCACATCTAGATAATATCAATCCGAAAAGTTTGTGGTACGAGCCCAAGGAATGAAGTCTGGACTAAGAAGCTGAGCGACTAGGCTACCAACGCTTTGTTTATTTTGTTAATTCATATTATAGTATACATGGTTTTGATTGCTTTAATGCAAAAGGAGACCTTTGAGTGTATAAGCAAGGTAAAGTGCTGAATCATGAGCGTAAATAAGTACGGAGAGGTATCTATACAAACGTGAACGTAGACGTACACAATTGAAAATGGCGTCACGCAGTCTGGCAAAATGGCGGCGTTAGTAACGTGAATTTTAAGAGATACCTAGATCTCATATCACGAAATCGAACAACAACCTGTACCTACCTACATAATATAATGTTTTATTCAAGTTCTATTCGTATTTCGTAAATTATAATTTAATAAGTTTAGAAAGAGAGATTATTATTTTTTTTGTTATTATACACTTTATTTGTACCACCACAAGTGAAATTACAAATACAAAAATTGGAAAAAAAAGTAAACACAGACAGAAGTAGGATACAAAATGCGGCCTTATCGCTTAGGTAGCGATCTCTACCAGGCAACCTTAGGAAAAGGAGAAAATAAGGGAAAATAGACTGCAGGTGGATCTATAATATACTTAAATTAAAATAACTACATACTAATACATAAAAAAATAAACATATAAATTATTATATTATATATAATATAACTAATTATAAAATATACTAATATATATGAAATTACTTACTATTTGGAGTGAGAAATATCTAAGTATACCTATCTAGTCAACTTACATACCTATTCGTGGTGATTTTCATGAACTGGGTACGAATCCTAACGAATTCTGTTCCTCTGGTTCAATTAAAAAAGCTGTTTGTATTGCAAAGAAAAGTGTTCTAATATTTCAAACACTTTTAAAAGAAAATCCCTTTTATGATCACAAGCAAAGTAACATAAAACCATTAATAAGCCTCTTACCCTATCCGTCTAAGTCAACATCGGTGTTCTCGGAGATGCGGCGGGGTGGAGCGGCCCGGGCGCGTTGTCATGGCAACGCTAGGGGGCGAGGGCCCGAATTTTATTGATTCGGATACAGGCAGCAGCCGGGTGAGCTTTAGCCTATACTACCACGACTCAGCGCTCGTGTTCGCTGATTTTAGAGGTTATGAGAGCGTTGACATAAGCTAACATGTACATTGTATTTAAACAGCAATTTACCATCCCCGAGTAGCAAAAGCCGATTAATTTTTTTATGTACATAACGTTACAATTTTTTTTTTTAATAAAAAGCTTCTGCCGATAATTAGGCCGTAATTTAAACAACTAAATAGGTATTTATATATCGGTAAGTACCTATTGGAGGTTTCTCTCACGACGAGGTATTAGGAACACTAGGGTTCTAATGTGCATTGGTTGCACATTTTGTCAGCCAGCCTGGTCTAGGATTTCCTCCGAGTAATACATAAATCTGTCACATTTATGATTTTTTGGAATTTCCTTATTTGTAGTTTAATCTGGTGTATTTACCTACCTAGCTATAATACCTATTTTATGATTTATCCATATTCCATAATGCGAAAGTGTGTCTGTGTCTGTCCACAGTGCAACGTCTCGGTTTAAGTTTAACCGATTTAAATTGCTGAAATTTGGTAGGTAATTAAGAGGTAGCTTACAGCTTGATTGATTTATAAAAAACCCAAATCCTAACGCAAGAAGTCACGGGCATCATCTAGTTTTATAATAAGCAAGCAAGCAAGTAGATGCCCGTATAACATTCACCAACGAATCCCGTAGAAGTACAATTCCTCTAAAGCTCCTTACTTATTAAAGCCACTAGTGAAAGGAGAGTTGGGAACTTGCGCCGGTGGGAATATAAAAGGTTTCCTAAGCTCTGAGCTATGAGAAAGATAAT
Source organism: Erebia palarica (assembly GCA_964035005.1). Lineage (NCBI taxonomy): Eukaryota > Metazoa > Arthropoda > Insecta > Lepidoptera > Nymphalidae > Erebia > Erebia palarica. The sequence goes on along the minus strand of OZ035985.1, from coordinate 32,331,442 downwards.
TAATCTTCTTATAGTTTTGCTACTCGTGTACCTAAATAGCTAAATATATTCGAACTTATTATATAGGTCACTTCAGGAGCTTGCGAAAAAGCCTTTGAAGACGTTAACTACCTAGTAGTTACAGTACTAGGTAAATTCTACATCTTGGTAAAATAAATTATAGTAGACCGTATGCGTTGTACGTATTCGTTTTTCGTGTACACTGAATCACAATTATTGTAGTTTAGGAAGTAAGAACTCCATCGATATTGAATACATCGATGAACTCTTAATATTAACTTTTCCTATATCTGCTTAAGATACCCACCGACCGATAATAGTAATAATAGTAATAATTTAATCAGAGATATTAATTAGAGGAAAATATAAAATCGCAAGGTTTTACATGCAAAAGTTTTCAGCGGATGTTAACTATTTTTAAAACACAAATTGATTGATGACGCCACGTACAGAGGCAATGTACCTATCCTGTATATGTTTTTCAAAATATAAATAAATATTGCTGATAAAACCCAGTTTAATTCTAGATATGGAAAAAGCAAAATCTGCAGGCGAATTTTAATATCTTAACAAGCCTACTCTAGTGCTTAACTTCCCAAGCTTACCTACTATAATTTATAACTAAAATGCATTTAAAAAGATACTAGATAAATCGTAGTACAAAAAATAAAAAGGGACAGTGCACTTCACCCCTGTAGCATGATTCCGTAAAACGAGACCAGTAGGGTAGTTACATCGAAAACACAAACTCTCGAAGCGATTTTTGAGTAGGGATAAAAGGAGCGTACCTAGGGGAACAAAGGGTTTCGCAAGATATGAACTACTTTATCCTCGCGTGCCCGGGCTCCCCTATCAATTGTTACCAGTTACGCATATTTTTACTTTACGCAAACCTATGGCCGGCGCAGTGGCGTGGGATCGTGTCACGTTTGCATTTAATAGCGCGCTACGCGACCGCTATGGTAAATATTTTTTTCTACTTTCTCATAAACGAATTGTAAATCTAAAAAGTCGACATGAAATGGCACAACAAAGAATGTCTTTTGTCACAAATACTTTTATTATGAGAAGTCATAAATGGTACCTATGTCGGATCTTTTATTATAATTTTTATGTTCAATAATTATCAACATAATATACAGAAGTATTCAATAGGAGATAAAAACTAACAACATGTCCAGATTTAGGTCCAGTTCCAATAAAATAAAATGAACATGTTACAGGTACAATCGAAAACACTAACAGATTTTAAAATATTGGTACGTATGATCGTTAAGTCTTTTCAAAAAATTACATTAAATACGATTAACACAATATCCTTATCGTTCACAAAAAAGGGGCATAAGGGTACAAAAGTCCCTGAAACATTTCTCGTCAAGGAGAGGGTGGGTGCGAGAGGTGGGGGCCGCGACACCCTGCTACGTGGCAGTCTCCAGCCACGGTATCCATAATTTATGCTTTCGAACAGACCTAGAAAAATAAATGAGCATCAAAAACGAGAGGAAATGGAAACGCGAATTAAGTATGTTTGTGAGTTGTACAACGCGATGAACGAATAAGAATCTTGATTTTGTTATGGTTACTTACCTCATTAATCGTCTTGAGTGATTATATCGCCCTAACTTTCCCGTACGTACCTATCTACATTATATGTGTCTTAGATAGATCATCTAATTATTTTTTTGGATTTATGTCTAAAAATTTGTGCCTACACCTATGTATTTTGACAGCTTCCCTGGCGCAGTAGTGAGCGTGGTGGTCTTATAAGTGAGAGGTCCCGGGTTCCACTCCCGGCGGAGTCAAGAAAGGCGTCGGTCTATGGGTTTGACGTAAAAGACAAACCCCTATAACATATTAGCCAGCTACCTATGAGTAAAATGAAAGTATCTGCTGTTATCTTGCAAAACATTACACCTATAAGCATTCACTGATGAGACAATTTTTACCCATGGACGAATAACCAAGGGCAAATCTTACGATTTAATTGTAGATTTCGATAGCGATGGATTTCATCGTAGCTCAGCTCAGCGACCCAATCCAGTATTGAATTACTATTGGAAAAAATTATTCCGACCTCATGGACGTATCTAGTGGTTTGTTGCTAATGGAGTCTGGAATGCAATCCGAATCATGTGCAGAAAAGGATATTAGTCTTCATTATTTTAATGCGACGAGTTGTCACCCCGCCATGGGTCAGCAGAGATCAGCGCATGAACGCAGGGACAACGGAGCACAATGTAATACATCACTGAATATAGTAACACTGTAACTACTATACCTAACATTGTATTACAGTACTGCCGCAGTCCGCACGGCGAGGCGCCTGGGCGGATTTTTTATACCTACTGTAATTAATGGGGACCCGAGCACTCAGGCTTATTTTGATTCCTTGTTTTCCTTTATTTCGGCTCGAATTGAAATTTGAAATATGGACACCGGCACAGGCCGGCAATTCATCCAATTTTCCGCTTGCAAACTTTATACTTGTGATAGGAATGTTTTCAGTAAGTTTAACAGGTAGCAAGCGCGAGTTCTTACTTATTAGTTTTTAAAATTGTTCGAAAAAAACGAACTGAAAAGTTAAAAATCTAAATTAATCTAGTTAAATTAGAATCTTATTCACATTTTTATTAAATGATATTTTTTGTGAATCACTGGATATTGAACTATAGTGTTATTATTTTTGGAATCTACTCATCATTTTCTAGATGATGATTAATATATAGTTAATCTTATTTTCAAATATTTTTTTTCAAATAGTCTTTAATACGGGACCATGATCACCCTATAATTTTTTTTTAATTTTACTAGCCTATGTCACCCGGAATAAGCTAAGGATTCTAACGATACCTCATTTATCAAAATCGGTTCACGCGTATATAAGTTATGGTGGAATATACAAACTCACATACATAGATACATTCATACATACATACATACATGAACCCTGAAAACAATATACTCCTTTTTTCAGGCAGTCGTATAAAAAAATTAAAAAGGTTACTTTTTGAAGTTGCTTCGACAACCTACACGGTAGGACCGAGGACGTCATCCTGGACGCGAGCACTAAATACGTACAAACTTACGATTTCTTTTACAAGGAACCCCTACTACTGTTCTTTTACTACTGTAATCTAGATTCATATACTGGGGCGACTTTTTCATTGTATGAATCTAGACTCATTCATACACTGAAAAAGTCGCGGGCATCAGCTAGCTGACTATGAGCTGAGCTAGCTTTTTTGACGACCTCCCTGGTGCAGTGTAGAGCGCTATTCTTAACTTGCAGAGGTCCCAGGTCCCGGCAATTTGAGAATTTTATAATTTCTGAATTCTTCCTGGTCTGGCCTAGTGGGAGGCTTCGGCCGTAGCTACTTACCACCTTACCGGCAAAGACGTGCCGCCAAGCGATTTAGCATTCCGGTACGATGCCGTGTAGAAACCGATTAGGGGTATGGGCTTAATATAACTGCCATGGTCATAACAGGTTAGCCCGTTACCATTTTAGACTGCATCATAATTTATCAGGTGAAATCGCTGTCTAGATGACGTCATCCGTGCCAAATTTCATCCAGATCCGTTCAGCCGATCGGGCGTTATTGAGTAACAAACATCCATCCATCCAAACCTTCGCATTTGATATTAATATAGAAGCCTATACTTAGATGTTACGATACAGCGGGTAGCGGCGAAGTCTTGCCTGCAGGGGCGAGCGGTGTAAGCACCTGTATACAGTTATTTGTATTCCAACTTCTTGGAGCTGTGAGACACTTAATGCCATTGCCCGCTACTTAGTAATTAGTTTGTTAAAGCCTGACCAGAAAAATAAAAGAACCTTTCCGGTTGCGGAAGAATATAACTAATTTTTATATGACCACACGCTGAGAAATGCGATAGTGGCGCCCCAGTTTTGAAGTGAAAACTTCTTTATCCGCGTTGAGTACTTTCTGGTACGGGGTAAACTAGTGGATTCGCGAAGACCGACATGCTCGCGTTGGTACGAAGACAAAAAGTCTTTAATATATTATAATTAAACTTTAACGCCTTAGTGTTAAGGTTTACATTACATTTACATTTAATTTTTTTATTTAAAAAAAATATATTAAAAGTATTCGTTTTCCAATCCAATTTTTTAAAATTTTCTGACCAGTCTTTAGCATTAGTAGTAGTAGTAGTGTAGTTCAGTTTTTTAATTCGTTATACGAGTAACAAACATCTTTTAAAAATCTGGAAGATCAGGGATAACAAAGCAGAAATACAAAAAATATTTTATTAAAAATGTTATCAATCAAGTACAATAAAATATTGTGTTTTATTTTTCCTTAATTATAGTAACAAATATTAAAAACATTAAGTTTTAACTGACGTAATCTACACAAGGAGGTAGTTTGTTTAGTCTTATGCCCGTTTTCACCAACAAAGCCTAAATTTTAGGGAACTCGAACACCATCAGCTAAGCCCGTTAGACGACAGTTATACGTGAACACTGTAACCTATAAATTGATTTTAGGTTTTCCCTAAAATTTTGACCTCGTTGGTGAAATCGAACACTTGTATAACAAACAGATCTTCAGAGTGTGTGGAACCCTGGCATCGCCTGCGTCACAAATTGGCTTAAACTGTCGAACTCCTCTGTTATAACAGTGTTGAACCATATCTTATTTGCTTCTCTTGGGTATATTCCCGGCGCTTTTACATAAGTGTAAGGCGCGAGTGCCAAATGGTTCCGTATACTCAGCTTGGAATCCGCATCGGGTATCAAATCTATCAGCTTGCCGACTATTTGCGGATGCAATGTGCTGAAAACTATGCCCCCTTTGCGACCGCTGAGGATCTCTTCATGGAAACAACTGACGAAATCTAACGAGAATCGTTTTAAAATCTGCTTCTGTTTGATGTATAGTTGATCTTTTCCGTCGGGCCTCTCTTTCGCGCCGCTGAATATTTTCTTGTACCTAGACCAATCAGAAAATCTCATTAGTCGTTTTCATGGCGGCTTTTTAGTCGTACAATAAAAAGAGTTTGCCAACGTCGATATTTCCGCTCCTATTGAGCTAGCAGGGATCAGTCAAGAGGACGGGGGGCCATCCATTAATTACGCCAAACGTTATGGGGGAGGGCGTCCACTAGGTGTGTAAGTTCTGATACTGTACGGTCACAGTATCGGAAATGACAGAATAAAAGGGGTTTGAATCTTATGTCGTAGCCTACCGTTCGTAACCAACCGGTAGTAATCACCAGTTGTGGACGTCTGGTAAGTAGTACCGGTTAATATAGGAATATTACAAAAATGCACTAGCTAATCGGACTCGGCTTCGCTCGATTGAGAAATCCAACAATTGTCTATGCAAATCGTAATCAATTGAAAATTAAAGAATTCCCGTGGGAATCAAATAAGACGCGGACGAAGTCGCGGGCGTTTAGTCTACAATAAATAAATAACATCAATTTATAGCTTATAAATGAGGCTTATAAATGAGGTTAAGTGAGGCGCGTACAATTTAAGATAAAGGAGTTATTCAGGAGAGCACGTTAAGCCGTCTGCCCCGGTTATTATCACCAACATGATAATAGTCGTGAAAGCCCGCCAACCCGTATTGAAGCAGCGTGGTGGGTATAAGCCCTAATTTCCTCTCTCCTATGAGAGTGGAGGACTGCCCAGCGGTGGGACGTTAATGGGATGTAGTAGTTATAGGCCTAGTAAAAGCGTCGCTTATTACACAGTAATAAGGATCAATTTATAGACCTATTACACTGCACAGGGCCCTTTGGTAAGGGTGGGCGCGGCTGCTAGTTAGAGCGTCGCGTAATAGGTACACAGCTATAAGGACCTATTTAGGGACCCTTTCTTCCTAAATCTTATTACACTAAACTGTTTCAAGTGTAAGGGTCCCTGTGAAAAGTGCAGTGTAATAGGCCTATTACTCAGGAGAACACGTTAAGCCGTCGGTCCCGGTTATTATAACGAACATGATAATAGTCGTCAAAGCCCGCCAACCCGCATTGAAGCAGGGTGGTAGGTCTAATAGGTCTATTACACTGCACTTTTCTCAGGGACCCTTACATTTGAATCAGTGTAGTGTAATAAAATTTAGGAACAAAGGCTCCCTAAATATGTCCTTAATGCTGTGTAGTAAGCGACGCTATAATTAGCGGCCGCGCCCACTCTTACCACAGGGCCCTGTAAAAAGTGCAGTGTAATAGATAAATAAATAAATAAATAAATAAATAAAAGTTTATTGACCAGCACTACAACTCAATATACTTAGTATAACTAAACTTATACAAATACAAGTTAGACTTAGGGCAAATTTTTCAATCGTCAGATAAAGTTTGTCGGAGGAATAAATTTGACGTTTTGACAGGTTTTGTATTGAAAATCCGTCAAAGCGTCAAATTTATTCCTCCAATAAACTTTATCTGACAATGGAAAAATCGGCCCTTAAATTGTTAAACGTGCGGTCAATGGGCCACCTCCTCAGCCCGTGCCACAGCATGAGAGATGGGTATATACCTACCTAGCATACTGCAACGCTGATTTTCAGGAGGGGCCCAAGAAGGGGTAATTTCAGGAGGGGCCCAAGATAAGCCCAAATTTCCTCTCTCGTATGAGAGTGGTGGTGGAGTGCCCAGCGGTGGGACGTGAATGGCATGCAGTGCAGTCACTCACAGCAGCAAGAGGCGGGCGAGGCTGTCGAGCGCGATCGCCGAGGGCGCCAGCAGCGGCACCGCGAGCTGCAGCGCGCGCGGTGCGGCGCCGGCCGCGCGGCCGCAGCGCGCCTCCGCACGCGCGCGCGCCTCGCTCGCGCGCGCCACGCTGTACATCACGCACACGCTCTCTGGAGGAGCCATAGCCACAACATAAATCAAAACTTCTATTGCGTATTTTAAAACAAATAGTTCCACACAAAATTAAAATAACTCATAAAGATGATTACCGTAAACTATTCAATCTCTGTAAAATTATACCAATTCATTCATGAAAAATCTGAACTTACATTACACTTAGAAAATGTTGTTATAATGTTCTTTGGCCTAAATAGTGGAACTCTACCGTATGTAACACGACATAATTAATCTATACCACATTATTGCTTTATGCGTAATATCCGTGATATAATCTGTGGTTAGTTACTAGTCGGTTGCCGCCATTTTTTTGAATTTAGTTTAGAACGAGGCCTACGGTAAAAGGGTGCGTGATACTATTGTATATTTTTAAAACTGAGATTTATTTGAATAAAGAGATATTATTGTTATGCTGAACTATTAGAAAGATTATAAAAGTGATACCACATTGTAAATTCATACGAATTCCATAAATATTGATTAACGAGAGTAACTTGTAAAATACCAGTTAATAAATGTCAGAATAAACAGTTTGATTTTGTAATTGTAACCGATGATTTCATTTTAATTGACCCTTTCTGAGATGGCGTATCACGTATTACGCGTTCAGCACACACAGCGCAAAAAAATATATTTAAAAAAAAGTAGCTTGTTTCATTTTTTAGAAAAGCACTATACACACCTCGACCGGGAGAGCATTTCTGGTCTCGTATATAGTCTAACTAACACTCAACCAGAAAACGCGTACTTCCCGGTCTCGCGATGTAATGTACTATTATCTAAATATACCTACCTATACGGGAAAAGAAGATTAAATTACGTCATACCTAACCTAACTAAACAGTTACCAAAGTTTCTTAGAGCTGTAATAACTATTAAAAATATAAAACATAAGCTAAAAACCTACACTACATACATACTACACTACACTACATATACAAACCTACCTACTAACCTACACTACATATACAAACTACACTATCAAAATATTCATGATAATACCTAATTACGCCCTGTATTACGAGCGAACAATAATTGTCATGTTGCGTTAGTACACAAATCGTATTTTATTTCTACCCACTTCTAACTTGCTATAATGTATATGTACTTTGAACTTGTTGTTGATGTTATATATGTACTTATGTAATTTAATTGTTAGTTAGTTATAGTTGTAGTATTAGGACGTTATAGTTTATATATAATCGTATAATAATTAACCATCTTATCTGTCACATAATATGCAAATAAAGTATTTTAATCTGAATCTGAATCTGAATCGTATATGTAGTGTGTATTTATAGTTGTGTAAAATAATTTATGTTTTATAGTTTGTATGAATAAGCCTATTGTCGGCGTACGGTAAAATTCGTATGAATTTATGATAACACCACATCAAAAAACCACTACTATTAATATGTTATAAATAAATAAATTTAAAAAAAGCAAAAGCCGATAAATCGCTTTTTTTTATCCACTACAGGTTAGCCCTTGACTGCGATCTCACCTGATGGTAAGTGATGATGCAGTCTAAGATGGTAGCGGGCTAACCTATTAGGAGCATGGCAGTTATATTAAACCCATGCCCCTATTCGGTTTCTACACGGCATCGTACCGGAACGCTAAATCGCTTGGCGGCACGTCTTTGCCGATAAGGTGGTAACTAGTTACGGCCGAAGCCTCCCACCAGGCAAAATATAGGCTTTCGCGTTATTTGTGGGATAATGTAAAAATATGATAAATTCATTTTTTTTTATTAACAAGAAATTTCACTTTTACTTTGTTTCTTAGGTCCCCTTAAGCCTTTTCGTCTTGTCTGGGGGCTGCACATTCCTCTTAAATCAATTACTTAAATACTAGTATTATGTGGACAAATAAAATAATAAATAATTTTTGATTTTATACTTAATGTTTGTTTTGGTTAATTTGGATTTGACCCTGGTTTTCTAATTTGGAATTGAACGAAATCTATCAATTTATTGATGTTGGAATCACTGTGTGGAAACCTAAATTCTGCATGTGTGCAAGGTACTTGTTGAGATATAAAAAAACAAAATGGACATCGGTTTTTGACCAAATCAACTGAACATATCGGTTTTTGATAAGACGCTGTTGATAAAATGCGTCTTGCCATGAGAAATTCGAAATTAACACGAACTGTGATATGACCATAAGACAGGATTCGCGCTACACATTATGGATATGATGGTTTTTAATAGAATCAAAAAAGTCAACAATGAAAGATACTAAGGATTTATCGGTCATTGTTCCAATTGTCATCTTCGTTTGGTATCTTTGGAGTATTTATCGGGTTATGTTCAGATATGGGTATTTCGCGGAAAGATTTAGAGCTGATTTATCAGTTTTCGACCATTACATTGACGATACAGCAAGATATGTAGGGAAACAACCAATTGAGATCATAAAATAAAAAAAAGTGAAAATGTCATTTATCGGTTTTTGTTCCGACGCTCCTCAAATCAAATCAATATTTATTTATTCAAATTAGGTACACTAGTCCAATGTAGTGACGTCCAGTTACTTATAAAACATAATGGTGATAATCAGTTATGGTATCTTAAAAATAAAGCTACGAGAGTTCCAAACGCGCCCTGGTCTGAGAAGAGCCCACAACAAACTCAAACGGGTTTTTTAACTTATCACCATCTCACAAATCATCTTAAACTAAGGAACTATCAGTGCCATTGGAGCAAATTATTGCCAAGCTTCCTTGTCATTTAAGTAATCCTTTACATGGTAATAAGAGTTTTCAATGAATTTACGTTTTACATTAAGTTTGAGCTTATTCAGAGACATGTTCGACATGTTTTCTGAGAGCTTGTTATAGAAGCACTGTTTCCAACAAATGAATTGCTAGTTTTGCCTAGAAGTGGCGTTAACCTGTTCCACGTTTGCTATAAGTTCGCCATTGACGATAAATCAAGTGGATGGACGCCAAAGTTTTTGACCACTCACGGCATCAGTCCAGATAATTAAGGCGGCGATGTAGCATAATTAAGTTTCCCTCTCTCTCGCACATTCTAACCTTTTCAATGATTTTTGAGATAGAAAAATGGGGAAACAACTAGAATTTATCCTCAGCATTACTCTATACCATTTATCCTAGTTACAATTACTCAATGCGTGCCTATTTTGCATTAAAGCCTGACAAAATATACTTGCTACCTAGTAGGTATACTTTAGTTTGAAACCCTGTACACGTCACTGCTTTCAAAACTAAATTTTTATATATTATATGTTTATAAAAAATCCATACTAATACGAAGCGTGTCCATCTGTCTGTCTGCTACGCTTTCACGACCCATCTCAACCGGTTTTGATGAAATTGGTACAGGGACAGGTTATACCCGGAGAAGAGTATTCTTATCCCGGAAAATTGAAGAGTTCCCGCGGGAATAAAAAAAACAATCCACGCAGACGAAGTCCCGGTCATCATCTAGGACAATAATAAACTCTCCAGTACTTACCAGGAGAAGCTTGAAGCCCTTTGTTGCACATATCGCTTATGCGCGACGCGACCAAAGTCAATATGCTCGCAAAGTTGGCTTCAGAGGGACGCATACTGAGGAAATAATGTCGCTCCCGCGTACTAGCGTATACCTAAAATACAATATCAGCTCTAGGGTGGAATCACATGTGGCAGCATTGATTTGCCCATACGAAAATGCCTATTTTATAGTAGGATGCGTAAACATCGAAAAGGAGAGTTGATGTATACGCGGTACAAATCTTCATACAAAATGGGCATTTTCCATAGACAAAATGCGAATCATCAATCTATGTTGACAAATGCAATTCTCAGCCTTAATAAGGATGATGATTATGTCAAAAATAAATTTATTTCGAATAACATAGGAAAAAGAAACCTGCTATTAATAGGTACATAATCCAAATTAAAAGCTGGACACTAAGAACCTTCCAGCTCCATAGCGTGTCTCCTCCATTCCACGCGTCATTGGCGAGGTTTATTGTACCCATTCGGTACAAACGCAAGCCATAAAACCAAGAATTGAATTAAATAGAGGGTCTTCCAAAAGACTTAAAATTCACATCTTCGCTTAGGTTTGATAAACATTTTTTTAGATTAAACATAGAATAAAGAAAAAACTGCGTTGAAATTTGTTGACGCCACAACTATGTATTTCATACAAACTTCCATACTAGAAGCGCGTTTTTAAGTTTGATAAGAGTTGCTGATTTGTCATCATTCCTATTAAATAGTTTTTTCGTCAATTACTAAACACAAAAATTTCAACGTTTTTATAATTCGCAAAATAAAGACGTTAATCATTACTGTGTAGACTGACATTAGAGCGACAATTTTGTATTGAAAATTCGGTCAGTTTCCTCCGTCACGTCCCTGTCACCCTGCAGCGTTGCTCTGTCTAGACGCCTCCGTCAAACTGTGTATCCGCCACGTAAGGAATGCAATGGATCAAATGGACTTTAATCCAGAGGCAGTAAAGCCAGTTAATTAAAAAAAATGAGGAACCTTAATGATAATAATGTCCTCCCGACCGAATTTCGGCCACGGCGGCCGATCTCCAGAGATTAGCCATCTGCGTGAGTAAAGGATACTCTCATAGCCAGATGGGGCGGAAAATCCGACACGACCGGTGAAAGGCCAACTTGCTAACTCCGGGCTAGTACTGAGAAAATCTTGACAGAAACCCCCAATACTTGATATGGCCCGACCCGCGAATCGAACCCGGGACCTCGTTGGGCGCAGTCGAACATGCAAACCACGAGACCAACGTGAGGAATGCGATGACTCAAAAGGGCTCGAGCCCAATAAATAAATAAGTAAATGATTTATTTATTTCATGTAGGACAACTTGTGTCACTTACGAAACGTTAAGACTCTACCACCGGTTCGGCAAGAAATTCTACTGAGAAGAACCGGCAAGAAACTCAGCAGTTGCTCTTTTCATAGAAAAGAAAAGGTTACAATATGTAGACAACACAACACATACGTTACAAGTATTACACTGACTTGTGGGTCACTGGATGCGAGGCCGGTTGCTTCCATGCAACTTTGTCATTAATAAAATCATCGACAGCGTAATAACCTCGACTTAACAAATGCTGTTTAACACAGTCTTTAAATCTATGTAATGGCAAATCCAGAAACTATTTGGGAACCATATTATAAAAGCGTACACTCGACCCCACAAAGGATTTCTGCACTTTGCGCACACGATACGACGCTGTTACTAGCTTAAGGCGGTTTCTAGTTTATCGACCAGAGCCAGTAAAGCCAGTTAATGAAAAAAAAAATGAGGAAGCATACCAGGTTGGTGTACATGGCAGTGAGAGTGGCCAAGATGGCGCGTTGGGGCAAAGGCGCCGCGCGGTGGAACGCGCGCGCCGCTGCGCTCACTATCACGTCCACGTGCGAACCGCTCTCCGCGTTCACCCACTCCATGAGCTTGAGAATCTAAAACAGGAAGACTTCTTTTTATACAGTCTTATAAAAAAAGGAGTACATTGTTTTCAAGGTTCATGTATGTATGTATGTATGTATGTGAGTTCGTGTATTCCACCATAACTTCTATATGCCTGAACCGATTTTGATAACTGCGGTATAGTTAGAATTCCTAGCTTATTCCGGGTGACATAGGCTGGAATTTTTTTAAAAAAATTGATGGGGTGACCATGGTCCCGCATTAAAGAGCAAAGTTGAAAAATAATTTCAAAAATAAGATTAACTATATAATCATCATCTAGAAAATGATGAGTAGATTCCAAAAATATATAACACTATAGTTTTTTTTTTTTTTTTTTTTGATTTATTTATCAAGGTACAAATTTATAACACACAATAGTTTAATATACATTGAAAAAACCACAGAGGTTTGACCTCAATGTATAAGCGTCTGCGCCTTGTAGTAAAAAAGAAAAAAAATAATAATAATAAAAGTACATAACTAAATAAATAAAAATAAAAATTATAACAAAACCCACAGTATAAGTAATAAAACTAAAGATAACATACAAAACAATTATTTTGAAATACCTACTAGACCAATCATTAAATTCATCACCGCAGGAGCCAAAGAAACGTCTCGTAGGCAACAAGTTAATTAGGCAGAAATCTGAGTGCAGTTTCATCATATGTTGCCCAAGAAAATTCAGTTCAATATCGAGTGATTCACAAAAAAATATCATTTAATAAAAATGTGAATAAGATTCTAATTCAACTAAATTAATTTATAGTTTTTACATTTTACACAAATTCGAATATATAAAATTCTACTATAAAAAGCGACTAAGTATATCATGTATGACTTCTTATGCGAGCGGGATACGAAGATACCTTTGTCTAATTTAATTTAAAAAGTAGTTGTATAAAGATATCTACAAATATTCCGCATATTGCGTTATAATCCTGTAATAAGTAACAAATTCAAGTTGAAATCAGTTATCTTTATATTATTTTATTATGTAGAAAATTTTAATAGGTGCCTTTAAGTGATTGTATCTTTGTTTCTTCACACTGTATTATGTATACAATGTTGAATGTATTATACATATTTACTAAAGAATTTATAAAAAAAATATAAAAAACCCAGGATATTTCGACAAACATTAAATTTATTAATAGATCGCAGCCGCCGAATCGCATGGAAACCATCGATATATATATATAGGTACTAGATGGGCCCTTTCATAGAAAAAAGTTGGGCGTCCGACTTGTAGGGCATGCCCCTCACATTTTCAGACTAGATGGCGTTTGTAAAATATATCCACATTTATTTGACAGGGCTCGTGTACTCAGGGCTCTATGTAAATTGAGGTCATTGGTGGAATCGAATCGAGACGCATTTGTTCGTGGGAATAGACTCGACTCTGCGCACTTCGACCAGCCGCTAATCGACAGTTTCATAGTAAATATATGAATAGGTGGTAATTTATTGCGACTCGATTCGATTCCTTAAGAGACACGATAGACATAGTCGTGGCTCAGACTTGATTCTTCATAGTGCGCTGGCGGATGGGCGCACTCGGGTCTTGGCACACACAAAGGAAGATTCCTGTTCACAGTTCCGAAAGACATTAGACGTATATTTTCTGACCTCAAACTTTTACCTACTTTGTGGCATGTAGAAAAATATATTGGAATAATAAAAATGGGAACTATAATAAATAAAATGAACTTTGCTCCAACCCTGGCAAAACAAACCTGCTATTAGTTGAGTAAAATTACCTCAGCAAAGAAGTCCTGCTCATTCCAAAACGGTAGATACTGTGCCAAGAACAGAGTGACCACGGGCAGGCCTTGCAACAGCGTGGCTTGGAAGGTCGCGAGGCGGTTCAAGAAGTCCTGCTTCTCAGCGTAGCTGTACGGCGAATGCTCTAGAAAACCTAAAATTCATAAATTCATATATTGGATAGAAGCAGGCGTTACTTTGCGGAAGTAAATGATAATGAAGGATATTGTCGCGGATTTATCATTATTCAATATGATTCAGTCGGACGTTAGACTTCTTGTAGTTTCTTTCTTACCGAATCAAAGCCCGAACCTTTCATTTTCCACCGACAATCGGATCAGCCGATTTTGACCGACTTTTGTAGGACGTGAGCGTTTCAATATTGCAATCTGTATGTTTAATTTCGTGTCGACAAAAATTGGTGACCGATTGTCTTATGTGGACGGAACCCCTTATATGCTCTTTGAAATTTAGGTTTCGAAGGCGCAGTTTATACATGATTGGTTAGTGGTGAGGACATAAAAAAACAAATAAAAAATGAAAAAATATCGGTCACGGACAACGGTTTCGGTCACGCGTTTCCACAATTTTTACCCTCTACTAAAAAGTGCTCAACGCGGCTAAAGAAGTTTTCACGCGGCTAAAGAAGTTTTCACTTCAAAAAAATGAACAAGTCACAATTTGGCAAAATAAAAATTATCATTATCATTTCTACTAACTCTATTATACAACCGCGCGTGTGATTTGTTTTGTTGGAAACCAAATGGACTAGCTGGGTGTTCAGGCATAGACCAGTTCACTCACAGTCAAATTCAAATTCAAATGTTTATTTTTTATTCAAATAAACTTTTACAAGTACTTTTGAATCGTCAAGTGAATCTACCACTGGTTCGGAATACCATTCCTACCGTGAAGAACCAGCAAGAAACTAGGTGGTTGCTCTTTTTAAATAAATATTTCATTTACAATTATTATATCAATGTATATGTCACCGTAAGATTGTAAAACCCGTTAGATTATAATCTAACTCGCGAAATTGTAAACCGTCGAAAGATTGTGAACCGTTCAATGTTCTGAGTATCAATTTTTGAAATATTCATTGTATTTACGTTTTCTTGTCTGTTTCTTGTAGGTTTTAGGCAGGCCTGTGTCACTCCGTGTGTAGGTATTAAAAACATACCTACAGGCGGCGGCCATTGCGCAAGGGCCAATCTAGTAGGCTGCCGCAAGCGAAAAAATACACACGCGCGCTATTTGTTCGACCACGTTCAACTTTCTCGATAATTGAAAGATGGACACAAAACGAAAAAAAGCAAAAAGATACTATGCAGTAAGATTTAATTGTTTAAATACGGATCGTGATCGAAATTTAACTTTTTTTTGGTTGCCTAAAGACGCTGCCAGGTAAAATCTACTTTGATGGATTACATTACATTGTGTTCCTATTTGAAATTAAATTAATTCAAACTACAAACCCTTTCTCCCCTTGTTGAACAATGTACTATTCCAATACCCTAAAAGTATTTAAAAGTACAATAAAAAGACATTTTAGTCGTTTCATTCGAGTTGCATTTCATTTGTCGTATTCATTTACGAACTTAGACTAAGAGCCCAACGCAAAATATTTACGGTGATACTATAGGTGATACCTATGAAATTCTTTTCAACTTAAAGGAAGTTTGCGAATCCATATTGCGAATTTCTTGCTTGGAAATAAATAAATAATTTAAAAACAAAATGTGTTTTATTTTATTACTTCATTAAATTAAATCTTTGGCAATAATCGTATAGCATATACAATTATGCAGCTAGCTCTTAGACTACATGAACGTACTCGGCGCTACCTGCTGCGCGTTGCCCGCCACAAGTAAGAGTAAACGCTCGTGCTGTGCGCTAGATGGCGTAAGTAGTTTCTCGAAGTAAGCAACCCTAGTCCGCGGCTCTTTCAATACGTATAACCACGTATAACTTATTATGAACCGTAGTCCAGTAAATTAAGGCCCAAATTCCCTCAAAAAAAAATTGGTAGGTATGTAAATGAACACGTGCTCGACTGGAACGCGAGCTAAATTAAATCATATTGTTTATGAAATTCAGTACATATTTCTTTGAAAACCATTGCGAAGTAAAGCTTCTGTACCTAGTACTAGTTATTATTCTGTGGTTTAGGTTAGGGTTCGACACAAATAAGACGGCAGTGCCACTTATTTTTTAGGTTAGGCACTTAGGTTTTATCGGGTTAATATACCTAACAGATTCTAATCTACCGAAAACTAATGCGTATCTTTCGACAGTATGCAATTTCGCGAGTTAGATTATAATCTAACGGTTTTTACAATCTTACGGTGACATATACATAAGTAACCGCTGTCCTTAGCATTGCTGGAGTGATCAAATCCATGCTCCTCTATCATTTACATAATCTTCAACAGTATAATAAGCATTTTTCAAGAGCATACTTTTAATGGATTTCTTAAATTTGTGTATAGGCAAGTTTAAAATAGGTTGTGGAATTTTGCTATAGAAAAGAATGCTCATTCCCACGAATGCCCTTCTGACTTTTTTGAGGCGGAACGATGGAGTCACGAGCCTATTACGGCCTCTAGTTTGCATGTCGTGCAGATCGCATTTTTTTTTGTAAATATGGATTTTTTTGGTAGATATATAAAAAATATCAGAGATACGCGGTCGCCCAGCAGTCCACTCACAGTGATTGAGCAGGCGATGCAGATCATAGGACAGGAAGGCGTGCTCCGCGTCGGAGGCCAGCGCGAGCAGCGTGAGGCCTGCGGGGTTGCACAGCAGAGCCCGCAGGCGCGCCGGACGCCGCATGGCGTGTTGGCTGCTGTACTGTAGCAGCGACACCGGACTGAAAAACACAGTCAAAGTCAAAGTCAAATAATGTTAATTAAATTTTTTTTTTGAAAATAATACAATAGAACTTAATGCTAGCTAGCCCTAACCTTATTACTATATAAATCATGCCCGCGTGGAATGGTGGCAAGAATGCTGGCTGCATTTCCACGCTGGACAGCCAGGCTGATCCTTTGCGCAAAAAATTAGCCAGCCCTTCTGTCACCAGATGAGGCAATTAACCGAGATGATATATCTCGCAAAAAAATTTGGCACTAAGACTCCACGGCCCAATTCAATTTAGGTAGGTATACTACACTTATTGACGTCTAGTTATTGATAAAATATAATGGTTATAATCAGTAATCCCTCTCTCATGAGAGTGTAGGCCTGTGCCCAGCAATGGGACGTTAATGGGCTGTAGTGGTGTTAGTGGTGGATAATCAGTAACGGTATCTTAAAACTAAAGCTAAGAGGGTTCCAAATGCGCCCTGGTCTGAGAAGAGCCCACAACAAACTCAGCTGGGTATTTTTTTTTCATTATCACCATTTCACAAATTATCCTCTTAACTAAGCAATTATCAGAGCCATTAGATCAAATCATTGCCAAGCACATTTATCTATATGTCGCCGTGAAATTGCAAAAACCGTCAGATTGCAATTTAACGCTTTTTATCTCGATAGATTGTAAACTGTCGACAGATTGTGAACCGTTCAATGTTCTGAGTGTCAATTTTTGAAATATTCATTATATTTACGTTTTCGTCTTTCTTGTAGGTTAGGTTAGGGTTCGACATGAATAGTCAGGTAGTGTGTTCTATAGGTTTAATATACTTACCTAACAGGTTACAATCTAACGGTGACATATTGGCAAAAGCTTGGCAAAATTATATGTGCGAGTATCAGAGGCGCCACTGTCTATTAAGCAACGTTGACCCCAGTCTAAACTGGATGGGTGACCAAATTTGGAGGTTCTTTGGCCTTTTCGTTTTCTTCGTGCCTCGGGGAGCACGTTTAGCCGTCGGTCCCGGCTATTATCACTAACATCTGATAAAAATCGTTACAAAATCCTAAGAGTTACAAACCAAGAAAAACTTCAACCATTATGTGATTAATGGAAAGGGGTCACGACGCTCAGTAATGAAGAATACGACGCCTATAGAGACTGTCTATTAATGCGAAACCTTTTAACGCGATTTTTTGAGTTGCGAGTCTGAAGCAGCCACACGAAAACTCACGAGTGGCAGTTTTGAATTTTAAATGGTGAGGTGAGTCGCTTTATTTCGGTCGTGTAGTTTCTGCTGCATTCGGTTAAATATAAAAGTCTCAAATTGTCACACGACAACGCAACTCAAACGTGTTCAATGCATCAGGGTGATCAGATGCATGCATGAATCGAAATAGCTGCGTTTACAACAGGAGTCTTCAACATTCGTACTTACTTACGTACACGAAGCAGTGGAAGGCCCAATATTCAGATCATACTGCTAAATCTAGAAACTTATTATTCTGCATGTAGGGATAAGGGTATATAGAAAGGAATTAAGAAATTCCACGTATAGAACCCTGACTGCCTTGTCAGTCTGGCTAGTTAATAATAAGTACCTACCTGGACGACCGAGCTTTGCTAGGTATTTTTTTTTTGGTAAATCGTGTTTTTTGGAAACTGTATTTAAATACAAATTACTGATGAAATGAGAATAATATTTTTTGATCTTACTGACATAATATTAAAAAAAATATGAACTGGTTATTTTAATAAAAAACACTAGTCACACTTGGATCCCAATAATAGTTTTTCTCACAAAAGAAGGAACTTGAAAAAAAGTGAAAACATCTGGACAACATAGGGACTGGAGACATCTAGACTCGAACCGGGGTCTTCTGGTTTCGAGACCGCCCGTTTTCACACCTGAGCTATAACCTTGTAGATGGTGGCGAAATTTACCTTCGTATTATAATGATATTGTAGCAGTTTGTCTTTGCCTGAAAACACGGATAAAACGACATTTTCTAAAAATGAATCCTAGCTAGGTCGATTTATCGCCCCCTGGAACCCCGTGTACACTTAATTAAGATTTTCATGAAATTTCATGAAAATCGTTTCAACCGTTTCCGAGATTATAATTTTTATTTTTTAGATTAACTTACTCAGAAAAATCTAAATAGTTCTTCTTTATGGAATTGTCATATTGTTGAGACCCAATGCTTATAAATTCCATACTGGGTATTAACGGGTCGGCGTTTTTACTTTGAGATATCTGAAACAACAATTATTATAATTAACAAATATATTTAACAATTACTTACAATAGTAATTATATATTATTATGTAACAAAATGCATAAATACATTAAAACTTACTGAATTAAAGGGATTACTCCAAAAGAGATGTGCTGTTTCTTTGCTTAAACTATTCCTTTTGCTCTGGAATCATAAGAATCTTTTAGTCTGTAAACTTCAGGTAAAAATTTAAACTACTAAAGGCATTGTTCACAATGAAAATATTAACAGTTGCCAAATAAAGTGAGCTGGCTAATTGTGACCCTACGTGAGCGTAAAATAAAACTGATCAGGCATCAAACAATCGTAGAATTAATCATACCAAAAGCATAAAACAGTTAGATTCGACAACTATGCATACTACACAACACAGTGAAAACTTTTAATGTAATCATTGCCTTACTCTTAATAGTTATAGTACCTGACTGTTTTTGAACTGTGTGAGTAATTTAACATTAATGTTTCTAAACGCTGTGTGTATAGATATTGAGGGCACTGCCTCAGGCACACACTGTGGTTTGTATGATTTGAACAGACCAAGAAGTACTTGGATCTGCCGAAACATGTTCTGAAAAAAAATACATTTTCTTAAAAAAACAAAAAATAAATATCTAAAAAAATTCACAAGTATTTGTCTATTTTCAGCAGAATTCAGATTTTTATGTACAAAAAACTAATCCAATTTTATGCAGATGAAGAACTTGATGCTGTTGCTAATGATGCTGCACTCAAAGTCAAATACGTTTTTATTTTCTGTCAGTTAATGCAACTCCCCTGGTACAGTGGTGAGTGGTGTGATCTTAGTGGGAGGGGGATCGAAACCTAGGACAGGTTTCAATCCCCAACACGGTCAATTTTGGGAATTTATAATTTCTGAATTTTCTCTGGTCTGGTCTGGATTTGGCAAAGACATGCAAATTGTGAATAATCGCAATTTTCATGCCCCCTGGGCTTTACTGTGGTGTACAATGGTTATTAAGTTTCACATACCTTTTTACCCTCTCTCTTTTTAGCTAATTCAATTAATTCCACAACTCTTTTTCTAGTAACATCAGCTGGTTTGGTCAAAGTGTATAAAAGCTTAATAACATAAGGTGTCTGAAAAAATAAAAAGATATTTAGTTGGCCAAAGAAAAACAAAATAAAAGGGATTTTCTATCTCCTTTTTTCTTGGAAAGTAAAGTATATTAGTGCAGCAACTTTTCATAAATGTTATATAACTATATAACTTAAGCTCGAAAGATGTTTTGAAAAATAAAATTAAGTGTAAAAATGACTATGAACTTCTCTGTGCAACTCATAAATTAAAAAACTTGGTATTTTGGCTCTTATTTAAAAATAAAAAAGGATGTGTTTAACAATTTTTAAAAATTCCATTCCAGATAAAAGTTAGTGTGAAAATTCATCATACTTAGGGTTACATACCCAAATGGTGCCAACAGGCCCTTACTAAGCCTACGTCCGTCTGTATGTCAGCAGGATGTATCTCATTAACCGTAAAAGCTAGACTGTTGAAATTTTCCTAGAGTATTGTTGCTATCTATACTAATATTATAAATGCGAAAGTTTGGATGTATGAATGGATGTTTGTTACTCAATCACGCCACAACGGCTGAATGGATCTGGAAGAAATTTAGCACAGACATAGATTCAAAATTAAAAGAGTTCCAGTGGGATCAAAAAATCTCAATCAGCTAGTAAGAACAATAAATATTAAATTAAAAAATAAAGGGGATCCTTCATACAATAAACTCGTACAATTATTGTATGGGGTGTGTGTGATACACCCTTTGAGTGCAAGTCCAACTTGCACTTGGCCGGTTTTTAAATAATATTCAATTGTTATAATTTTGGCCTCACAGTATTTTAAGAACCGCAGGCAACAGCTTGTAAAATTATATAATTACCAGTGCTTCATATGTCAACAATGTGTAAAATACTTCATATCCTGTATCCAAAGCATTCATGTCAATTGAATCAGTGTCCATAGCAGCTAAAACATTAAACAATTTTACTATAATAATAATTATATCCTTAATATTTGCAAATGTAGAATTATGTTAATTAAAATATAAGTTTCTTAGTGGATGCCTACAAAAAAGCTACTTAATTTGAAATATCTTGATCCAAATTTCATACAGATGAAGCCGAGTTAGTCTGCCAACCCGCGTTGGAGCAGCATGGCGAGTTTAAGCTCTAATTCAATCTCTCCTATGAGAGTGGAGGGCTGTGCCAAGCAGTGAGATGTTAATGGGCTGTAGTGGTAGAAGCTGAGGTCATTTCAGCCCTATAGAACTTAAGTTATATCTCTCTCTCTCTGTATATATCTTTCGTATGCCAAGTCTTGCTATCAAACTAGCCAATCCTAAAGTTTAATGGTTGGATCATGGTTCTATTCCCTGCTGAATCAATTGCTAGTTACCACCCTACAAACAAAGAGATTCAATAGGGATGATGCCTATATCAAATATAAATTATTTCTAACCGATTATTAAATAGAGGGTCTTCCAAAAGACCTAAAATTCACATTCTCGGTTAGTTTTAGGTATGATAACCATTTTAAATATAAATTAAAGAAAAAAGTGTGTTGAAATTTTATGATGTCACAATGGTGAATTTCATACAACTTCCACAATAGAAGTGCATGAAGTGAAGTGATGAAAAGTTGCTAATTTGATTGAGTTGTCATCAGCCCTACTGAGATATTTAACATTCTAGACATAGTTTACCTGTTAGCCAGTCAAGCAGAAAGCCAGTTCTTGAAACATTATTTGAACTGTCAAAATTTGCAAGAATCCACTGTAAAGAGTATTCCACTGTCTTTTGTTTCACTTTAATTTGTGGAACAATACAAGCGCCAAGGCTTACCCATTTTGGTATTGCTACAAAAGGAAATTATTTAAATGTATTATTATCCCAGCGAGATACTTTTACACTTCTGGTATTTACTATCAACAAAATCCATTATTAACTCTATGAAATATGAAAAATTATTAAAAAGAATTATGCAGATAAACAGGTACCTGCTCTCTTTTGCTTGTAGGTACCTCTATTGCTTGCACCTGCAGCGGGCAGCCTAACAAAATACTTGAACTTTACTTACGAATACTCAAATTTAGCCACACTTTAAATAAAGTGTGAAAGTCCGAATAGTCCAAGCCGGTGGTTTCAACAAGATAGCCCAATTCGTCTACCTTGCTTTGAAACAATTCTTTATCGAATCCTTTTTTTAGTGATTTAATATAGTCTATTATTTCATCCACATCTGCCATCTTCAAGATTACCAAGATTAAAACTATTTAGGAAAAATGTACTTATTACATTATTGTGATCTCAATTGTGATCATCCTTTTCAAAACAAAAATTAAAATTCAAAAATGAAAATACGTTGGACTGTGACAGATCTTTCTGTTCTGATCAGAGACAAGTAACATATTTAAAGGATACCTCAGATCAATGACGTATTTAAATCTGTGATATTTATATAGGCAGTCAAAACCTTTGTCAAAACAACTTTATACATTCTGTCATCTGCATTCACATTTCACATTCACAGATAAAAACTTTACCGTGCTGCACGGAGTATTCGCGCGGATTTTTTCACAATTTTATAATACAAGTAATCCTACTTGCGAATAAAATTCGCGCAGAAAAAAATTACTGTTTGATACAAATCGTAGGAGTAGGTGAAATCTATTCAAA
This sequence comes from Erebia palarica, assembly GCA_964035005.1. Taxonomy (NCBI): domain Eukaryota; kingdom Metazoa; phylum Arthropoda; class Insecta; order Lepidoptera; family Nymphalidae; genus Erebia; species Erebia palarica. The sequence continues at coordinate 32,308,529 of OZ035985.1, read as the reverse complement.
ATTCAAATGTTTTTTATTCAAATTGACTTTTTACAAGTGCTTATGAATAGTCAAATGAATCTACCACTGGCACCAGCAAGAAACTCGGTGGTTGCTCTTTTGAAACAAAAATAAGGATAAGTTTACAGTAATTGCATTTTTTTTCAAGAGCATTTTTGATGTTCCTACTATGTAAAAGTATTATTATTCCTACTGTTTTAAGATCTTCAACTATGGAACAGTCAAACGATTTTAATAAATGAAATGATATTAAATAGTATATGTTTCGTAGTGCGAATGTAGCCTAATTCTTTGATATGTGATTAACCGAATGCCTACAATCAAGTTGGCACGTCTAGTTAATGCTTAAAACCATAGATACATTTTTCATTATTAGCTAGATGGCATGCATGGCTTCGGGTTGAAGCTTTTTAGGCCTGATAATCTTAATCTTGCCCTAGAAAAGGGTAATTTTATTACATTATAATTTTATTACATTTTTGCCACCAGTTTCTGCAATTTAATAATAAAGACAAGTAGCTTAATGTGAAGCATCAGAACTTATTTTTTTTTACTTATTTTGTTATTTAGCCCCTAATCTAAAACCATATCATTAAAACTGTCTGTCATCATTAAACTGCGATCCATAAATGCGATCTCACCTGATGGTATGTGATGATGCAATCTATGATGATAGCGGGCTATAAAGTTAAATCTGTTAGGGGCACTTATGGCAGAAATTTCAAACCCATACCTCTAATTAGTTTCTACTCGGCATCGTACCGAAACGCTGAATCACTTGGCGGCACGTCTTTGCTGGTAGGGTAACAAGCCACGACCGAAGCCTCCCACGAGACCAGACCAGAGAAAATTCAGAAATTATCAAATAATAAAACCCGAGACCTCTCATGTTAAGACACCAGCGCTCACCTTTTTCACACAATGCACACTAATGAAATAGTTGAATGAGTCAGCGCAAAATAATTTTAAGACCTAATAACTAATTGTACCACATTCTTGCATATACATTATTCTATTCACCACTGCGCCATTTGGTCAACAAAATATATTTGGAGATATAATTTGTATTATTTCAATGCATCGTCGTCGTGGTCACCAATACACGTCAACTGCTGGACATATTTATTTAAGTGGATTCGGTCGGCGATCTGACATCTCTGAAACTTTAATACTGCTCTAGTTTCCACCGAATTAATGGCTTTCTCATAGTCCAGAAACGCTAAAGTGGCCGGTTATTCTTTTCAGTCTTCTATATTATGTCTATTCTGTCGCAGCGTATACGTTAAATGATAAATGATTTATTTATTTCACGTAAGATAAGTTATAGAATTAAAATTGGTAATTTTAATTCTAAAGCTAGTATCCCTAAAATTCATAGACTAAATTAGCTTTCCGTTAATATGTCGAAATTCTATTCGGCAATCGAAATGTCAAACCGAAGTAGTGATGTACTTGAAGTGAATCGATTTAATTCGAAACTACCGTTTATCGATATTTTAAATTTGTGTTTAATTATTATTCGATACATTTTTGCTTTATCTCAAAATACGTGTAGGTACCTTTCATGTAATTTATGCCAATAATCCTGTCTATAAAAACGAATCTATTGTCTGAACTCAAGTCATACAAGTATGTTCTGTAAGTAGGTAGTATGAAATACCTACGATTTAATCAAATATTATGTGTTATAAACCTTAAAGTATCTAAGTTACTTTATTTGGCGGCTTGGTTTCGAGTTTGAATAATAGGCGTTTTTATTATTTTAAAAAGAGTTAATTTGAAAGATACCAAAAATAATATCGAGCAAAAACTAAAATCGATTCAGAAGTATCGAAAGAGTACTCATATTTACATGAATCGGTTATCCCTAGTTTGAAGTAAACAGTATGGATATTTGCCAGTAGATTATTTTATTAAAATATGGATAAAATCATTCAAATAAATAAAGTTTTATGAGTGTTAAAGATTAAGGTTTAAACATGTGGCCTATGCTGCTTAATATGACACGCGACGAATGTCGACGGACGCTTAGGAGACTCGGTATATATTTAGTTTTATAAATGGCATTCGTTTTCCCTCCTATGGTTTTCTTCAACAATGCTTAGAGCGATGCAACTTGTACTGTTGCAAATTGTGACTGCATTTATGCCTCAATTTCATGAATGCTTTGCTTTCTTATAGAATTAGAAGCCTACTCGAATATGATGACTGTATTCAGAGCACAAGGGGAATTGGAAGACAACAGAAAAAAGTTGCTCGAGGAACTACGCGCCGTTTTACATATAAGTAGCGATCGTCACAACGCTGAAGCGCGTCGCGTGTCTAATGACGAGCTTCTAGCTACTATTGCAGAACAGTAAGCTTACAATATGATATTGCATTGAGCACAAGATTTATTTTTAAACTAGTACAACAAACTTTAAGATGGCTGAACCCTATCAATATCCATATGCATTGTAGTTGTGTTGTACTTATATCCATTTCTAAAGAGTTTATAACCCTTTTCTTATTGGAATTATAAGATATAGTAATAATCATATTGTACTAATATATTTCTTAGTTTGTCTTGGCCTCATAGATAATTAAAAGCTTGTCATATTTTGATACTTTACAAGAATCTCATACTTACATTAATATTAGGTTATAAATAACATCTTATCAATACATAAAGGTAAATAGTCACATTTCTTTCACCATTTTTTGTAAGTAATTTACAAATGCAGTTTTTTTGATAAATTATTTATTGTGTGAGTAACATACAAATATAACCAAAAATATTTTCATGGAAATACCGGTCATTTTTTCCTTTCAGGATTGTATTAAGTTATTTATTAGGTATTTGAATCTAATTAAAATATAAAAATCATGCAATATGTATATGTATAGATAATTCTCCATTTTATAAGTAACATTATCAGTATCACACTAATCTCAAGAATTGGTCATAATTGGTCATGAAAATTCCTTAGATGTTAATTTTGTATTAATGAAAAAATTACATGACGCTTTTGATATATCCTTTTTTCACAAAATCTACTATCAATCTATAGAATATACATCTATCAGTTATAGACTGTTTTTTTTTATGTGATTGAAGCAAGATAGAAGATCAAAAAATAAAAATAAAGAAGTAGTTTTTTTATAAATCATTTATAACAAGTTACTGAGCTGTAGTTAATAACCCTGTCTATAAATAAAAAGGTACTGTTATTGATTATATTTTGCATACTAATTTTATCATATATTATATTAGTTAAAGCCATTAAGAAAAAGTGACAGAAATTTCACAGCACCATTTTTCTACAATTTTAATATGGAAATAAATTATAAAAGTAAATACTGATTAAAATTATTAATTTTAAGCCAAAGCAATTTATAAATTTTAAAAAGCTAAGGTTTCTTTAAATTATAGATTTATATTATTAGCATAAAAACAAACCCCAAAACATTGAAATGGCTATCATTGAACTATAACGCTAAATATACCTATTACAGTTAATTTTTAATTACCTCTCAAAATAATGTGAAAATATCCAGCATACAGGTTACCACAAACCACATTATAAACGCCCCCCTATCAAATTGTAACTCAAAATCAATATCTTTGATCTTTCATATCTGTTTTGTTCTTTAGATTACTCTAAATTCTCTATGCTTTCTGAATCTGGTTAAGTCATGTCATAGCACATATTCACTACAAGTTACTAAGTATACAAGCAGATAAGTTACATATATGGCTATAAAAGATATCAACCAATGAAGTAATAGGATAACTTGGGTCACATTTGTATGACATTATCTCTAAAGTAAAATTTTTCCTCCAGGAATATATTGAAAGGGTGATTTTAGTCAGTTTAAACTTAAAAATTTACATTATAATCTACAATAATTAAATAATAATGAAATAATTATAGTTTCACTTGTACTAGCTGATGTCCGTGTGAAGTGAGGTTTTTGATTCTCACAGGAAAAAAAGTTGCCTAAGTATGTGTTATTCCAGACTAAATTATCTCTGTGCCATATTTCATCAGATCCGTTCAGCCGATTGGTCATGATTGAGTAACAAACATCCATCCATCCATCCAAAAGTTCGCATTTATAATATTAGTATAGATAGATATAGATGCCATCTTTAAGCCCATATTATAACATTTTTTCTTATAATAATCCACACTGATAGCTGGCCCATATTAATAAACTGACATCAGCTAAGAACATTTTCTCAAGCATCAGTGAATCTAATCATATAATATTAGTATTGATTATATTGACTTATACTTGAGAACCTGTTCTTAGCTGATGTCGATTTATTAATACAGGCCTAAATATTTGTTAGGTTGGCTGGTCCTAACACAGCTCTAGGATGGATCAGCGAGGGCCGCCGCCGAGTGCCACTGATGCCACGAGGCGTCGCACAGACCATGTACACAGAACTAGCTGATAGAGCCGCGGAGGCAGCGGCCGCCGACAATAAAGAAATCAAAAACAAAATTGAGAACGAAAAGTTAGTCACACCAAAGACTAATGAAGAGAAAATGTTGGAAGCAGAGGGCCAAACGGCTGAGGCTGCCCTCCAAACGAATGAGGTTATGGATGACATGTATCCCCCTGTAGCCATGGAAGATCACACTGCAAAAGTAAGTTATCTGTATAAAAAAAATAATTCACAATAACATAATATATGGTATTTATGGTATTTCATAAATAAACTTGTTATACAATAAAATTTACAATATGCAATACTTTTAGATCTGGGAAACGGAACTCATTTGCCGCAAACGAAAATTACCTGAAAGTGGAGCAATTCCAGATGAAGCACCGCCACCACCAATCAAAAATATAAGGAACATACCCGTTAACACTAACCAAAAGCATCTCAATCTATCACAAGTGTATTCACGATTCTCTCAACCGGCAACAAGTAAGTATGGATTTAGTTCATTTTAAATACTAAAATATTTATATAAAAGAACCCTTTGATTGATATAAAGTAGTCCCTGGTTAATTTGTTAACCAAACTGATTCAAATTGATTGAAGCAATGGGCCGTGAAAGCATTGCAGGCAAACAGCCCACACAATTGAAATTTTTTTTATCTACTTGAACAAATCTTGATATTTCACTTGGCAGGTAAAGCAACGGGTCACTCAAAACACTCTTATAATCAAGTGAGTAAGGTTTCAACTAGTAAATCGCAGACGCCGCGCGCCCCATACAAGCCGCGCGCGCCTAAACAGGGCGGCCGCGCTGCGAAGGTACAAAAGAAGAACCAAGAGCCCCCGCCGTCTCCCGACAAGCAGTACCCGGGATCTATGCAGGTTGACTACTCGGGCCCGCCCGGCTCCTTCCAGGCGAGCTACGCGCAGTCCATACTGGGCGGCAAGACGAAAGCCGAATACAGTGACGAAATTAATACCAAGGCATTGTGTTCGCCCGGTGCGGTCGCCGAGCACGACGGGCAAACCACGCCCGCCGCCAAGCAGGTCGCCACCGGAAAGCCTTGCCATCTCATTATCAAAAAGCGCGGCGACGTCTCCGCTGATAAAAAAGTACAAATGTCCGATTACAAAGTCGTACAGAAGCCGACGGACGAAATAAAACTCGTTACCAGTCGGCCGTCGATCGCATCCGCGAGTCCGGCGTCGCAGCGATCGACCGGCGTGCCCGGCAAACTCGTAACGACCAAAATTATCGGCTCCCTGCCGAAACCTAGACCTACCAGCGCGACCGTTCTACCGTCGGAGAAAATGATCGTCGTATCGAAAGCGTCGATAGAAAACAGATTGCCGAATTCAAAGATTATAGTCACCTCCTCGGCGATAAACACCCCGAGTAGGGACAGCTCACAGTTAAATACGACTGGCGTATTGAATCGAGCCATCCAAACGTCAGAAGCCCTGACCCCAAAAGGTATACCGGCGACTGATCTGAAAGTATCAGCGAAAACTTTCGTATTGAATCCGAAGTCGGGCCAAAAGATGGTAGTAGTGCCAGCGAAAGCCAATAAAGAAGGCCAGCTCCCGCTATTTCACTTCAAAGGAATGCCCACCGCGATGAAGTTGGTCACTGTTAGCTCACAACAAGTCACAAGGCCGACGGGAACAACCGGTGTGTCGAAACCGACTATCGTGAACACGATGCCTTCGAATGCTAAAATTGTCGGAGTGGAGCCCATAAAAACAGCTAATATGGCGGATATCGTCCCCGTTAAAGGTCTTCCGACGGTCTCTTCTCCTAAAATCACTAACCCTATAGTGAGACCAGTGAACACGAAAGGTAATCTAATAGTCGTTCCAAAAGGCGCTACGCTGAGTAAGACGCTTACTTTCGCTAAGAATGGTAATGATGTTTCTAAAATAATTATGGGTAAAAACGTGAATAAGCTGTTACAAACGACAAAATCAGATCAAATGGATCCATCCAAGGCGGGAAATGTCATAGTTTTAGAGCTCAATAACGAGCAAACTGCCCGAACGACAACTATGTCCGAGATATTGGATAGCAGAAATACTAACGCGCCCTGCGTTGTTGAGCAAGACACGGCTTGTCCCACGCGACAGATAACGCAGGACACGCCGGTTCTGTTCGAGGCACAAATAACTCCTGACACTTGCAACACCAGTAGCTTGGATTCGAGCACGAGTTTGCAGGAAATAGAACACCTAGAGGAATCTAGTTTAAGTTTAATGGACAAAAGTGTTAAGGATAAATCTAGCTTTAGCAAAGGTGTGGAAATTAAAGATACTTCGGGCGTCACGGACTGGGAGATGGACTTGGAAACGTCAGGAAAAAGTAAAGAAGTTGATAAATTAAATTCATTACATTTAGATCTTGGTATGTCGAGCGATAGTGAAAATGAATACATCGGCGATAGCCACAAGACGAAGATCCAGCGCTTGCCCGTAGAACGGATACAGAGCGCTACGCCCACTGGTGAGTTATACACTAAAGAAAATACCATATCAACTGATGCATGACTCATGAGTAATAACCACAAAATATTTTGTAATAAAAGGTTTCATTGTAATAATTTTATGCATGTTAAGAACTGAAAGATTTAATGATGTTTTTTAAATTGAATTTAATTTTTTTATTCCTCATTTAACAATATTTACAAAATATGTAACATAACTTAAACGTTGTGTACAGGCATGCATATTTTTTTTTCAGTAGATAGCCTCGACAGATATAGTGCGAGCGCTCTATCTCGAACCACAAGGACACTTCTCAGTCAGTTACAAGACGACGGCTCGTCCAGTAACGACTCGTCGTTCGCAATCAAAGCGAAATTCACTAAAATAAATAGCGAGATAAAACTTGACAAATCGGAATCGGAAGCGCTGTCCAAGGCCCGAGCGAAGCTTTCTGAGAAAGTAGCGGAGGCGAGGTCGCAACAGAAGCGGATAGACGTGTACAGTACGGCGATAACGACGTCTGATATCAATCTGGACTCGTTCGCCTATCTCGACGAGACTCTGATGGCGGGCGACGACGAGTTCGCCGCGGACGGTAACTGTAAGCGAGACGCGCGCTCGGGCGACGCGTTAGACGACCAGTTGAGTCGGCTGCTGGGCGAAGACTCCGCAAACTCCGCAGACTCGCAGCCTGTAAGTGGAACATTGCCTTTACACAAAAATGAGCAATAACCTAGTTGTATGAAATGTTGGTGAGATATTTCTTTAAAATGTAATACTTACTTGTGTTGGATCTAAAGCAGATAGTCGAAATTTTCAGACGACCAGGCGTCTAATTGTAATATGATTGTTGAGTCTGTTGTTGGACGATCGTTCAAGGTTCAATCGTAAAATCCTTCTAAATGTAGGCAGTTGGATATATTTTTTTAAATAAAAATGTCGAGAGAAAAGAGGCTAAAAATTTAAAAATAACTATTATTTCATGTGCAGCTTAATAAATAATATATTTGGGTGTAATATAAATAATTAAATTCTTCTGTGTTCATAGTAACATTGCATTTTAGTTAAAAAAAATTGGAGTCTTCAAATGTAAGAGCATATCAAAACAAGGCATATTTGTTAACCTTTTCCAGCATTTTAGAAGTGCCTACAAAAATTTCGTATTTTTTAAAAATCAAAATGTATTTTGTAATTGCTCAATTTTCATAATTTTATATTATATGTATATGTAACATATTTTCATATTCATGAGTTTTTACACTTATATAACAACTAGACGATGCCCGCGACGTCGTCCGTGTGTATTAAGTTTTTTAATTGTCACGGGAACTCCTTAATTTTCCGGGATAAAAAGTAGCCTATCTCACTCTCCAGGTCCTCAACTATAACATGCAAAAAATCACGTCGATCCTTTTGCGGCGTGATTAAGGTCAAACCAACACACTTTCGCATTTATTATATTAGTATTAGTGTTTGATAATATGTCTATATTATCAAAAAAGCAAAGTAATGATACAATTGCGAAATCAGGGCATATTGCTTACCTATTGCTTTTATTTTAAACCAAATAATTAGGTATAACTTGAGCTCATGTTCCATATTATTATAGCATATTTTTGTGATTTCATATTGAAATTTGAAACCTTTATTAGAACATATTTATTATGAAACATTAGTCCAACAAAATTTGCAGTCCTGTTCGAAATATTTGTTAGACTAGCTGATGCCCGCGACTACGTCCGCGTGGATTGAGGCTTTTTTAGTTCCCTCGGGAACTCCTTAGTTTTCCGGGATAAAAATTGGTATATTTGTTATTCCCGACTATAATCTACCTCTGTGCCAAATTTCATCCAGATCCGTTCAGCCGTTCTTGCGTGATTGAGTAACAAACATCCATCCATACATCCATACAAACTTTCGCATTTATAGCATTAAGTATAGATTGACATTTAATCCCTTTTACAATGCTCTCCATGAACCCACTGGTTTTAGACCTTTACCATTTATTTTAATGTAAAGGTTATGTGGAAGTTGAATTAGCACCATTTTTAAATAATTGACCCTAATAGCCCTGTTATGTAAAACCTTTATCAATCATTATTACAGTCTCAATAAATACGGTGTGATTGGCTGAATATAAGTTATTTGAATATATAATTTAATTTGGCCAATATTAGAAGAGTGTTAACTAATCACTAAACTAAGTTATTGTGATCCTTGCACTGTAGCAACATTTTTACGTAATAATGCCCCTGAATAATTATTATAATTGAAACCATAATATTATTTATGTTTTATTATTATAATATACCTAATTTGTACAGTATATTTGTTTTATATCAATGCAAAGTATCAGTACAAAATTCTAACTTTCGAAGTAAAACTTATATTATATATTTTTATATATAAATAATATGTAATTGGTGGTTTTGTAGTGGAGTTATGAAGAAAACTCCTTTCTAAAATTGGGCCACTTTAATTGTTTGTAATTCACAGCCTAAGATAATAAAACATTACAATAATCGAAAAAGAAAATATACTGTGCATTTAATTCTAGTTTTATTAATTTATGATTAAATTAATAAGTGTTGTGATGATATAGATTTTCAGTTGTTAGTTATCCCGAAATGTTAGTTGAAATATCGTAACGCACAAGATGAACGAATGTAATATATTATTATAATTATTAAATATTTTATTGCTATATTTTTGTCTCAGTTTGTCATGCTTGCTGTTTTGTCGCCTCAAAATTGTTGTCAGTAACAATTTAATGCCATTGATATAGTTATAAAAAAAAACACAAACTATCTGACCCGGTGGCAAAAATTGGAACTAATTTTTATGCCTGTTGTATAACGACACTGCCACCGGGTCAGATAAGTTTATCGGACTTTAAGTTAATTCTGTGGTACAAGTGTATTAAAATTTTCACGACTTATCACCTTTAATCAAGCATCGTTTTCCGTAGACGACGTTATAAATAGTTAATTAACTAATAGTAATAGTAAATGTGGCTAATAGGGATGATGCCTATATCAAAAATAAACTATTTCTAACTGATTATTAAATAGAGGGTCTTCAAAAAGACCTACAATTCACATCCTCGGTTAGTTTCAAGTTAGATAACCATTTTTTAATATAGATTAAAGAAAAAAAGTGCGTTGAAATTTAATGACGTCACAATTGCAAATTTATACAACTTCCATACGTTTTTAAGTTTGATAAAGTGTTGCTGATTTGATTGAGTTGTCAGCATCCCTATTCTGGTAGACAAAACTAAAATGACAGGTCTAAATTAATTGCACGCTTGCTGATGCGCGCGACTTCATCCGCATGCTTTAAGTTTTTTTAATTCCTTTGGGAACTCTTTGATTTTCTGGGATAAAAGTAGCCTATGTCACTTTCCAGGTTTTCAACTATATCCATGCAGAACACTACAGACGGAGCTAGATTTAGTCCTGTCAATTTAGTTTAAGATATTTTGAACAACTTAACTAGCCACATTGAATCTCAAAACTAAAATGACAGGAATCAGCATTGAAAATAGTGCCTTTTCGCTATACCTACAGAAAATGTTACCTACGATTTTATGTATCAATTTAATGTTTTACTGTGTACAGCTAAATTAGGCACCTCTGGCGGTTTCATATTCTCAAAGTTGCTCATCTTAGGAATCATACAGTGGAACGACGAATGTGTTTATGTCACAAGATTATAATCTAACTCGCGAAATTGTAAACTATTGAAAGATTGTGAACCGTTCAATGTTCTGAGTGTCAGTGTCGGTTGTCAATTTTTGAAATATTCATTGTATTTACGTTTTCTTGTAGGTTAGGTTAGGTATCGACATAAATAAACAGGTAGTGGCCGGGCACTTAGGTTCTATCAGGCTAATATACTAACAGATTACAATCTACCGAAAAATAATGCGTTAAATTGTAATCTTTCGACAGATTGCAATTTCGTGAGTTAGATTATAATCTAACGGTTTTTACAACTTACGGTGACATTTATACATCGAGTGCAGGATCAAATTTGCACTACTAAATTAAATAATCATTTTTAAATAACAGCATGACGTTCGCGTTAGTAATACTCAATCACCGGCTTTTCAAGTTATTCCCTACTGCATGAATTACAAAACTGCAGTAAATATATGTAGCATAATATTTCTTCACTTCTTCATCAATATTTTAAAGTAATAGAAAAATATTGTACATATGAACAGATGCCTTCGTATAATATAAATGGTGCATTATTTGTTCAGATAAGATAATTATTATACTTAACATAGATTGTGTTGCAATATATTAGTTATTTTTTTATATTCATAACTATACAGTTAAACTAGGCACTTCAATTCAATATTAATATTTGAACAAGCCACGCTTATCTTATTGGCACAAAACTCAGTTGTTTTTAACGATGTATAGTAAAACAAGGGTTCCTTATAGTTCGTCGTTCGTCTCTCCATGTGTCACTGCCATTTTCAAAATAAACTATAAGAGTTGTTTTAAAATTGAAATTTAATATACCTTATGAAAACTGGTATGGCATATTATATACAGAGGAATATTTTAATTTTGATAAAAACTAAACATTTTATTTTTTTAAAAGGTTTCAAATAGTATTAGAAATAGCAGTGATCTTATGAAATAAAATAAAAACCATTTTCGCCTAGATAGGCGAATTATAATAATTCCATATATCCTATCCTTTCTTAGTGGGGACTCGTCTTACCTTATTTGTAAATTCATAAGTTTCTGGTTAGCAGTTTCAGCTGCAAGTTCATGACAGTGTTCTACTTTTAATATTATATAAAATGTAAAAAATTCAGCCTTAATTTTATACAATTCTATCACTTTCAAAAGTGGTTAGTGGCAATGGTAAGTACATAATATTGGAAATGAATGTTACATTCTAAAGAAATAGTGCCATCACTATAGTTAATGTTCGATATGTGACAAATTTTGTAAATAGTAATATTGTTTTTATTGAGATATCATTCAACTAGGCTAAAATAAGCTTATAATAATAAACTTTACTAAACACATTTTTAAATGTGTCATAATATGTATGTACGTTTTACATAAATTAATTAAGCTAAGTAAAATGTTATAGGTACATTTTATATATCAATGCAGGTTAATAATAATATAACTATTGTTATTTATTAAATTAAATTGTTAAAAACTCTTTTCAAACGTACTATAACTAAGTATATGAATTATGAATAGTTTAAGGTATATCAGAAAAAGATTTGGTTATTATTGATCTGCATGAATTCTAAAATGTAGGATAACATTGTTTGTCGGCTGTAAATATTTTGCGTAGACTTTAGTTTCGTTTTAGAATCGTTGCAAAAATGTTAATTACGATTTGTGTTTTTGCATTAAGTTTATTTTATTTACTTATATTGAAAATAAACAGTTAATAAACATGCATTTTTTATTAAAACTAACTCCATTTTTTATTAGGTAGATAACGTTTTACTGTTTTGTGCTGAGCTATCATGGCTCAGACTGGCACACAGATTACACTTAAGGCGGGTTTCCACTAAAGCAAAGAGGAGATATGTAAGATGAGCGGCGCAGCACCATGGTTATTTCCACCAATGCGCAACGGAGACCGAGTTTCTTGCTGGTTCTTCTCGGTAGAAATGGCATTGGTAGATTCACTTCACGATTCAAAAGTACTTGTAAAAGTTTATTTGAATAAAAAACATTTGAATTTGAAGACGTTAGCTAGAGCGATGCGATGCTGTCTCCGAGTGGAGGCTAAGTTTAGTACTAGGCACAGATTATATATACTGGTGTACTAGGCTAACATTTTAGCGCGGCAGATTGAATGCGGGGGAGGGAAGCGGCGGACACGCATCTTCGCTGTGCGCTGCTAGCCACTCGCATCTCCGCTGCAGGTACTTGCCTATAGAAAATTTTGACGTCCTCCGTGGCGCGGTGTGTAGCGCTGTTGTCTTAACGTGCGGTGGTCCCGGGTTCGATCCCCGGCAGGGTCAATTAGGGAATTCATAATTTCTGAATTTTCCCTGGTCTGGCCTGCTGGGAGGCTTCGGCCGTGGCTAGTTACCACCCTACCGGCAAAGACGTGCCGCCAAGCGATTACGCGTTCCGGTACGATGCCGTGTAGAAACCAAATAGGGGTATGGGTTCAATATAACTGCCATACCCCTAACAGGTTAGCCCGCTACCGTCTTAGACTGCATCATCACTTACCATCAGGTGAGATTGCAGTCAAGGGATAACTTGCTTGAATGATTACCACTCAAAGCGGAGAGATGTCAATATCTGATTGGCTATTTACCAAATATATCTCTCTGTTCCTCTGTTTTGGTGGAATCATTCATTAAACCCAAGAGACTAGTGTGAAACACCTGTACGGTGTAATATGCCTGTTTTCTTCGAAAGCTGAACGGATACGTACGTATCTCCCATCGGGCTATGAGAGTAAAGGAACAGAGAGTGCACCTGTGTATGAGCAATGCGCACACACTTGTGCACTATAATATTTCCCACAGATGGATATCTCTCTGGAGATAGGCCGCCGTGGCTGAAATTCGGTCGGGAGGACATGGATGAATTTGAATGGTATATTTGGTGCTGCAAGAACAAAAGGATTGGTACCAATACTGGTACTCAAAATGAAAAATTATTCTATCTCAAACAAATTAAAACTCTATGTAGACTGCATAAGGTCGAATATTCCCTGTTGAAAAGTGCTCACGTTTTTTGTGACCGTCTTTGCTTCTATAGGTCGACAAATAAAAAACAACATTAAAACAGTTCATAATTATAAACAAGATTATATTTTTATTTAGATACGCAATACAATATCAAATGGCAAATAAATAATAATTCTTAATAGTTAAACAATTTTATTATAGGGTCATAACATACCTCAAAACAAGATTTTTCACGCCCTGGGCGGAATTTTTATTTTCGTTTTATGAATCTCCTTAGGTCGGTATGTTACGGCCTTAAATTTCTAACAAATACTATATAAACCAAAATGTTCTATTAAAAAATAGCAGCCAATAAAATTTACGACTTAGCACTTCACTTAACATTAAAATAAACGCATATGAAAACTCACACAAGGCCTTTCATACAAAATTTTATTTTGAGTCAAGCCGTGTTTATCTTGTGGGCAATGTGGTATAATGTAAAAAATAAATGTGTGTTACACTTACTTAATTAAACATTATATAAAATAGTGTTGAGTCGATTTTTACTTCAATATAATAATTGTTTTACTAATGGCAGTAAAGTTAATATCTTAAGTATTCGATATGTCGATTAGGATGTAACTTTGTGCATGGCTTCAGCGACGTAGTCCACGTTGTTGGAAGAGATGCCGGCCACGGAGATGCGGCCGTCCTTCGTCAGGTAAATGTGGAACTCCTTGGTTAGACGTTCAACCTGAAATGGTTTATACATTGGTCTACAAAACTGTTCCAACTCGCAGGTTCCAACATAAAATAAATAAATACGAGTTAAGAATGACAAATACGTCACTGATTTATTTGTGGACTTAGTATTAGCACGCAACTCAATTCGGCGCGTATTTTTAAATCATTGGTTTTTAAAATTGGCGACACTTGACTGCCCTGGCGACCAGATCGACGTCGGCATCGGCTTCACGTCGCACAGCCTGAGCACAGTACCTGGTCGGGCTTGAGGCCGGTGTAGCAGAACATGCCGATCTGGTCGGTGACGTGTCGCCAGGGCAGCTGGTTGCCGCGCGCAGCTGGTGACGCGGTCGGCATCGGCTTCACGTCGCACAGCCTGAGCACAGTACCTGGTCGGGCTTGAGGCCGGTGTAGCAGAACATGCCGATCTGGTCGGTGACGTGTCGCCAGGGCAGCTGGTTGCCGCGCGCAGCTGGTGACGCGGTCGGCATCGGCTTCACGTCGCACAGCCTGAGCACAGTACCTGGTCGGGCTTGAGGCCGGTGTAGCAGAACATGCCGATCTGGTCGGTGACGTGTCGCCAGGGCAGCTGGTTGCCGCGCGCAGCTGGTGACGCGGTCGGCATCGGCTTCACGTCGCACAGCCTGAGCACAGTACCTGGTCGGGCTTGAGGCCGGTGTAGCAGAACATGCCGATCTGGTCGGTGACGTGTCGCCAGGGCAGCTTGTTGCCTGCGCCCTCGATGCCGGCACGCAGTTTCGTGCGCATAGTAATGATGCGGTCAGCCATCAGTTTCACATCGCTTAGCCTGTTCAAATAATGTTTATGTAATTTTTTAAATGCCAAACTTGTGATCATTTTCATTATGAACAGTTCTTTCGTTTTTTAATCGGTTAAGATGATTTATTTAATTTTCTATTCATGAAAAACTATCATGAAAACCAGTGTAGGTTTTTAAATGTAAATATAACTTGTACTTAAGTAAGTACAAACCTTACCGTAGCATATTCTAAAAATTAAAAATATGTAATAGTAGCTGTATAAAAACTAAACAAAAATAGTGCCTACTGCCTAGCTAAGACTCCTGGTCCCAAAACTAGGATTTCCTGTGCTATGGGAACCAAGACTAAGAGGGATCTTTTGGAGTATAATCCATTAAATTATACAAATTAAGACACCGCGTCGCCGCAAATCGCAAGGGTATCAGCACTTATACGTATGAGTATGGTGTTTAGGAATTGAAAACTTACCACTGCTGCTTGAGCTCCGGGTTGTTGAGGATCTCAGTGACGAGGCGGGCGCCGTATAAGGGCGGGTTGGAGTACATGGTGCGAATCATGATCTTCACTTGCGACATGACTTTCGCGGCCGAGTCCGCGTCACCGCATAAAAATGTCAACGCGCCCGCACGCTCTCCGTACAGACCTACGACAAACAATATATTTAGTAATCTCTGTTATAGTAATTAAAAGCGAAATACCACATTCTCCTCTACGACCTCTACGACTATTCGACCTCTACTAAGGTATAATCCTTGTCATGTTGCAGCAGGGTTGCGGTCAATTGGTCCACGGCGGGTGTGGCGCAAGGATTAGCGCGGATCCTCCCTTGAACATGAAATTGCCCTCGATAAGTTCCAAGCTATCTACTTTCAGGGGCCAAGGAGGGCAACTGAACTAGCGAGGACCACTAAGTCCTCCGCCACCGGAGGTCCGCCACTAGGCGGGCAGAGTTTCCATCACTGTGGAGTCGACGATTAAGCATATATAGGACTCGTTTGGGACAAGCGATGGAGAGTCGTGGATATATGCGTTTTGAACTTTGAAGATATTTTCGTCCCTTAACTCATTGGGGCTTCTGGAGCGCCGAAACAGCTCCTCCCAATATCTACTCCGCCAAAGTTCTCTTACCTTGCACGAGGAAATGCATGGAACACTGTGGGGATTTCGTCGGTAAAAATCCATTATAAACACCCTCTCTGCTGATCATATACCCATATTCTTGGCGAAGCTCTGCGCGAGGATGAACTGGTGGCCGTCGGCTGCGAACTGGCGCACGGCGAAGGCGTCGTTGTCCACGCTGCCCGTCGCGAAGCCCTGGTAAGCCATGTCGATGAGAGCAGCAGCGACCTCTCTGCTGATCACATACCCATGTTCTTAGCGAAGCTCTGCGCGAGGAGGAACTGGTGCCCGTCGGCCGCGAACTGGCGCACGACGAAGGCGTCGTTGTCCACGCTGCCCGTCGCGAAGCCCTGGTAAGCCATGTCGATGAGAGCAGCAGCGACCTCTCTGCTGATCACATACCCATGTTCTTGGCGAAGCTCTGCGCGAGGAGGAACTGGTGCCCGTCGGCCGCGAACTGGCGCACGGCGAAGGCGTCGTTGTCCACGCTGCCCGTCGCGAAGCCCTGGTAAGCCATGTCGATGAGAGCAGCAGCGACCTCTCTGCTGATCACATACCCATGTTCTTGGCGAAGCTCTGCGCGAGGAGGAACTGGTGCCCGTCGGCCGCGAACTGGCGCACGACGAAGGCGTCGTTGTCCACGCTGCCCGTCGCGAAGCCCTGGTAAGCCATGTCGATGAGAGCAGCAGCGACCTCTCTGCTGATCACATACCCATGTTCTTGGCGAAGCTCTGCGCGAGGAGGAACTGGTGCCCGTCAGCCGCGAACTGGCGCACGACGAAGGCGTCGTTGTCCACGCTGCCCGTCGCGAAGCCCTGGTAAGCCATGTCGATGAGAGCAGCAGCGACCTCTCTGCTGATCACATACCCATGTTCTTGGCGAAGCTCTGCGCGAGGAGGAACTGGTGCCCGTCGGCCGCGAACTGGCGCACGACGAAGGCGTCGTTGTCCACGCTGCCCGTCGCGAAGCCCTGGTGAGCCATGTCGATGAGAGCAGCAGCGTCCTATGCTGATCACATACCCATATTCTTGGCGAAGCTCTGCGCGAGGAGGAACTGGTGCCCGTCGGCCGCGAACTGGCGCACGGCGAAGGCGTCGTTGTCCACGCTGCCCGTCGCGAAGCCCTGGTAAGCCATGTCGATGAATGGCAGCAGTTTCTTCGCTTTCACTAACTGTAAAACATTACCCGGAAATAAAAAATTTGTAGTAAAAGCGATAAATAAAAAATCTATTCATGGAATACCCCAAAAAAGGATGGATCGTCAGAAAATTATGGAATCATCATGGAAGATAGAAGCAAAGAATAGAGATTAATGGAATTGTATAGGAAACACAAAGAGCTGTATCAAAGTAGATATAGTAGCGGATAAGTATAATAAAGAGTCAGTTGGCAGAAATGGAACACACCTGTAGATATTGTTGGTGCTGTATGAGTGAATGAGTCAGCACAATGGCGCAAGCAACTAGTGTTAAGTTCTTAATACATTCTTCAAATACGGTTCCAGAACTAATTTTTTAATTTTTGATGATGCCTAAGATGGCCTTTTCAGTCTAAAGTTGACAAACCAACCAAAGAACCAACATCTTTCGTGTTCATGATATTGGTAGGAGTTATTATTAGGCAAAGTGCTTACCTCTGAGATCTGCTTCCATTCCTCGGGTTTAGGATCCACGCCGGTAGGGTTGTGGGCGCACGCGTGCAGCAAAATAATGGAACCTTCAGGAATTTTCTGAAATATAAAACAATCATATCACAAAGATACTTATACTTATTAAAATATAAGTTTATTAAAATCATGTTAAGTGTGTGTATATTGTTTTGAACCGCCCTAAATATTGCGTTACACTAACACATGTCATGGTAAGATAGTGCTATTTGGCTCTTTTGACCTTTCAAATGATCGCAACGTATTTATAAGCCAAGTACTAATTGGATGACGGTTGACGACCAAAAAAGAAGGGGGAAAGTGGATGGATGAGGAATGTGGAGGACAATGTGTGGTTATGCTCTTTCGAGAAGGCCAGAGAGGAAGGAAGCAGTGACCAAACTGCTGGTCTGGCTGATTGGCTGATCATATGTGGATGATGCTATTAAAATTTGCCATGTATTCTGTTAGGCCATGGCATGTCTGTGCTGAATGAAATTGAGGACCCAGCCCTTATGGCAAAGGTACTACTGTATAGTATAGATCCGAGCATACAATGACTTTTTGCATGTATCTATGCAAATTTCCAAATTCCATGGCAATTATTTTAGTATCTTATCACACTTACGTATCGTGACCGCGACCTGCCTAGTAGGTACATAGCTATCAATCATAATAGATTATTACGTTATGTTACGTTACACATGATTATAGTAGATATTATTATCATTCATTATCGACGTACGCGAGCATTTCATCACTAACTAGTAAATGTTTGCTGCTTATCTCAGTAAGTGTAAATTGGATGCCAATAAAGATCATAATTAAAATGATTAAACGTTCAGGTGTTATGGAAATGATAGATTAAAGAAATAAAAGACTTTTAAAAATATCAATTCAATATTAAACCAAATTATTAGTATTTATGTTTTGAACTATAGGTATGATCAGTAATTTTTCGGCCAGAAAAATATTTTTACAACTGAGGTATTTATCAAATAGAGAATCAGTCAAACTTGGCGATATTCAAGGTTTGTTATGAAAAAGAATTACATGCGATTTAGTGCCAAAAATATTCTTTGAACTCGAAGAATTTATAGAATATAAAAAACGAGGGCAAAATTCCATTAGCAAAATACTGGATTTGGCAGTTCCCAACTCCACCCGAACCAAACAATCTTTTATCATTCTTCATTAATTCATTTCTTTTATCTTATTTCGGTGCTACTGCACCTAATCCTAGGATAATCTTCAATAATATAATATTTTTTAATTGAGTAAGCTTAAGATAGATTTTTCAAACTGAATAAAAGGCAACCCGAATGTGCACGTGACCTACTGAGAAAATAAAACCCACAATTTCAACAATTGATCTAGTGGGAACTCCCCAAAATTTTTACATTACCCATATTTGGTAATACTTACACTGATATCTTCAAGGGCTCCTTTTAGGTCGAAGCCGTTAGTCTTGGGGTCAAAGTAGCGGTACTTTTTGTGTGACAGGTTGAGAGTGTTGCAGATCTGCGGGTGGTTACCCCACGTAGGGGTGGAAAGCCAGATTTCCTTGTTCTTGGCATAGTGCTTAGTTATGAACTCTAGTCCAAGCCGTAATGCACCAGTACCAGATAAAGTCTGTGAAAAGGGAAGAAAGTTGATATCATGGAATCTCATAAGCATATAAGGTTGTTCCGTAATCTACAGTGGTGTTGAACCTAATAACTTAGAATGGGTCATTTTAAAGTTCAAGTGACCCCAAAGAAAAATTATTAAAGAAAAATTATTGCAATTAATTTAAAATTTCTACAGATTTTAGCGAAACCCTTGAAAAGCGGAACTAATAATTTAAGATTTGTTTGTCTATTTTCCATGTAACTAGTACTTATGGGTACTATTTGTGTAGATACTAGATAACAAGCAAGATACTCTATCACTAAGAAACATCAAACAAGAATAATTGTGATTATTATATCTTTATTCAAGCAGTGTACAATACAGCAAAATTAACTATGGTATTTTAGATTTTCATACACTAAATAGTTGATGATTGGGTACTTATTAAGAAAATATTGCAGGTACTCTGATTTTCCAGGATAAAAAGTAGTATAAGTCTCTATCTTCTAAATTGAGCATCAGCACAGTGTTAAACAATAGAGTGCAGTATGTTTATCCAATTAGAGGGGCATTGCTCTTCATAGGATCTTACATCCATACTAATGCTGAGATCAATAGAGCGTACTTTGACTTGGCTCAGACTTTACTTAGAGTTAAAACTAGATGGCCTTATGTGAGTAACATAAATATGTCTTGTTTTAACCATATCTTAAGTCACTAAGTCCAGACTAATTTATAAATGCGAAAGTGTGTCTGTCTGTCTGTATGACTGCTACGCTTTCACGGCCCATCTGCTCAACCGATTTTGATGAAATTTGGTACAGGGGTAGATTGTATCCCGGGGAGGGATGTAGGCTACATTTTATCCCGGAAAATTAGAGTTCCCGCGGGAAACAAAAAATCTTAATCCACGTGGACGAATCGCGGGAATCGTCTAGTATTCTAAATTTATTGCAATTATGCAATAAAATGCATTATATTTTGAATGCAATGGTTTTATCAATATTTTAAAATGTATTTTTTTTTATATTGCAATGCTTATCTTATTATTTTGCAAAATAATGTAAATTATTTTTTATAAATGCAAAAGTGTGTCTGTCCGTCCATCCGTTTGTCTGTCTGCTATGCTTTCATGTCCCAACTTCCAATTGACTATAATATAGAACAGAGATAGTTTCCTTTCTTGGGATGGAAATAGGCTTTGTATCCTGGAAAGTCAAAGACTTCAAAACCTAAATCCACGCAGACGAAGTTGCTGGCATCATCTAGTTTGAATAAAATTAATTAATTTTTGAAGATTTTTTTTTTAAATTTCTAATTTCACATTGTAAAAGATCTACAAGAAATTGATTTGAATCAGCTTTACCTGCACAGTACAATTGGATTTGTTTTTAAGAACTGGACTATCCTCTCCGAATGCTAATTTAGCGACTGCTTCTGTGTATGCGGCTTCACCACCGATTGGAGCATACTCGTGGTTCAAGCCTTTCTTGAAAATTATTTCTTCTGCCTAAGAAAGTATCTAAATTTGTAATTTATATCAACCAAAAATTAAATAAATCATATACATTTATTATAAAAGTGCTAAGCATTATTTATATACTACTATTATAAAATTTAAACAAGATAAGTATAGTATAGGTTTTAACTTTTTAACATGATAACATTGATAATATACAGTCTATCTTATATTCATCCAAGTATACAGTCAAAACTTTTTTACAACAACATCATGTTTTATAATGACGTAGGTACCTAAATTAGATAAACTGACCAATTATTGTTAGCATTGTACTGTATTCACTATTACATCATAGTGTTAGTTTTAATGCAGTTAATTATAATCAAATACAGTAGAATCTCGATTATCCGAACATCGATTATCCAAATATCTGATTATCTTTAATTGAAAATTTCCATTGAATGAACAAGCTTATTTTTACAGTATACCTTCTGTACTGAAGGCAAAATGAATGGTTTGCCCTGGTCATCTCTGTAAGCTCCAACACCAAGGTTGACTTTCTTAGGATTAGTGTCTCTTTTAAATGCCTCCGTTATACCAAGAATGACATCTGGCGGTCCCATCTCCACATTGCTCCAAAAAGTACTAAAAATTAAATAAATAAATAGAAAGGCATTACCTACCATTTTTTCAATTTTACACAATAGATCAGGTGATGCCTAGAAGATTTATATTTAAACCTTCTTCTAGGTCAGCTCGGCAAAGTGCGGCTCCAGAGCCACATGTGGCTCTTTGACACCTTAAGTGCGGGGTTTGCTGTTCTTTCCTTTTTTGGTTCTACATATTTATGCGAACAATCTTTTTCAAGCATGAACATTATCAAGAGTAAACTGGGAAGTCGTCTTATTGATGAGAACTTGAAGATATAATCATACCTATTCATTTTAATCTTGCTTTAAATTGTTGTTGTCAAATTAACCATTTACAGTGGGATATTTTATCAAAGTAACTCCCTAGGGACAATTTATTTAAGAAAAATTATATGTAACTGTAAGTAAATACAAGAGATGTAGGTAAGTGACGGTTTGAACAGTGATATTCTCTGTAGAACTCAGTAACTATAACATTGCAGTCATATCAATTTGGCTTTAGCTTCCGCCAAAGGTAGTGGAGATAGCCTATTACTTAATTAGGCTTCGGCTTTGGCTTCAGCCAGAAATCGACCTTGAGTGAGACACTAATCATTAAGAGGTAAATAAGAGTATACTTTATATTACAGTAAAATAATAGCTCCATGTATATGTACATAGGTAAAGTGCATTAGTAATTAAGAGGTGGAACCACAAACTTGAAATTGCTGGTAGGTTGTCTATAATGCTTGCTGGTTCTTCTCGGTAGGAATGGCATTCCAAACCAGTGGCAGATTCACTTGACGATTCAAAAGTACTTGTAAAAGTTTATTTGAATAAAAAACATTTGAATTTGAATGTAGATCCACACTAAAATAGGATTCTAAGAATTCCCAACAAGATACTTGATAAACTTAAATTGTATGGATAGCTACTACCTATAGCCTGATGAAAATATCCAGGTAGTCTGTAACTGATTTATTCAGATAGCATTAAGCAGAAGAACCGTATGAAAAACATTTAAACTAAAAGGACAAAGTAGTTTATATAATTATCTTGACTGCGAAGGGGCAGTCTGACTGCCCACTTTATTTACCGCGGATCTGTAGAAAATATAAATGCTATACTAAATAGGTAGGTACTTAGTACTAATTCATTTAGTATTTTACTGTGGCAGCAGTCCATTCCATGGAAGAATATTATTTTTATAGAGCATATTGTCTGTATTATATTATGTCTATATTAGACTATTTATTTTATTTAGCAAAATCTAATTGCAAATGCCAGAATAGAATAACACATATTACGTAAATAGAAATACGCCGAATAAGCCGGTAGTCGGTACATTACCTACTCGCTCTGGAAACGATGCCAGTCGTAATTGCCTCCGCATAGTTGTTTTTAAGAGCCTGCGCCGATAATTTCTTTAGAGCCTGTGCCATTATTAAACGTCTCACTAATTTACCTAAATTAAATGCAAGCCGCTATTATAAATATAAGTATTACAGTAAATGACGAAAAATAACCTGCTGACACTGCAGTGATAAACAAGGGGACTGCTGGGTTGCCAGATGGTTCAAAATAAGTACCCTGAACTAAACAAAAATTAAAATATCCATAATCTATACTAATATTATAAATGCGAAAGTATGTCTGTCCGTCTGTCAACCAACTCCAAATCTTGAACAACAGGTGGAGGGGATCTTTTTGTTTTTAAATAGGTACCAGTTTTTCATACTGCACTTGAAATAAAAAGTTGCCCGACATTTTGGCTGAGGGCTGAGGGTTGCCGAAAATGCTGACAGATCTGACGTAGTGCGTCGTGCTTAAAACACTCACTGTGCAAGTTCAAGGCTAGAACTATTTTCTCGTGACGCTTCACCAGAAAATACTTCTAGCCTTGAACCTGCAAAGGGGGTGATTGAAGCATGAACTGTACTAATAACTCCAAATTCAAAAATAAGCGTTTAATTATATTTTAAGATCATTACATTTTCATCGAATTAAATAGAACAAAATCTCCTGTTATTTGGGGATATTCTAATGTCCTGGCTACATTTACAATAATTCTTGCAATTTTGTAAGTTACGTCACCAAAGACAAAGTCGAGGAAAGGTCAGAATTCATAAGGATGAGTTTACAATGCTTTAAAAATTCCATTTATACCTACAGATATTTTTTTCAATTCTGCTGGTCAGTTTGAGTTGTTGTGGTTGTACTAGTATAAAACACTGACCATTGAATTAATCTGACGGGTATTTTCAATTTTAAAGCAAATTGTGTAGGCAGTAAAACTACATTTTAGAGAAATTCAGTCCCAGTTTTTATTTCTAATTCTAGGATTTCGGGACTATAAAGATAAAAAGATAATCCTAGAATCCCGGGATATTCCTGGGATTTTAGTTTGTACAGAAAAATCGCATAAATATTATGTAATAGTCAGACTTTATATTATTTTCATTAGACAAAGTAACCCAGTAGGTAATCATGATGTACAAGTTACAGAAAACATGAAATAAAAATTTAGCAAGACTAGCTTAAAGCTAGTTAGTTAAACCTTTGCCCGCGTGGACTACACAAATTTCAAACCCCTATTTTCCCCCTTAGGAGTTGAATTTTCAAAAATCCTTTCTTAGCGTATGTATGTCTACGTCATAATAGCTAACTGCATGCCCAGCCAGATTGTGTAGTTCGTGATATGTGTTGCGAGTTCAGTCAGCCAATCACTTTTTCCATTTTTCTTCTTCTTCTTCTTTTGGTTACTGGCAATTTTTCCTTTTTTTTATTACTTTGATTTCTCAATCTCAAATGTAAATAAATTCAATTCCGACAATTTATTACTCAAAATCAAAAAACAATCTAATTGAAAATTAACATGAAAACAAAATGCGCATCTCTAATCATTATAAGATTTACCCCTTTATTTACCATTTGTCTCATATGCGATTCAGTGAGCAGTATTATTTTAAAAGCAGTACTTATTCGACCTTTTTTCTAGTAAAGGAAAAACAAACTTTAGAGTGCTCTCTTGATAGTAGCAAGTTACTGTATCCACCAAAATGATGTAGTTTTACGAATAAGACGTAATCTTTCCTTTTGTAATTTATTGCGTAATGTTGTTTCATCTAAACTGCGTTTAAATCTAAATCAGTTGAGTTACCTGTATTTGAAATTCCCCTGCTTATATTTTGTGCAGTTATCTAGATATTTATGGGGAAAAGCAGTAATTTTATGCCAGACGTTCTGAATGCATTTTTTCGTCTCATTGCGCCTCCGTATGTATTGACCCTTACCATCTATAAGTTTGCAGGAATATCCAAATTAAGGAGGGTAGAGTCACAGTAAACAGTTGTATCTGTTTACTGTGGTAGAGATATGAAAACAGCCTTTGAAACTTGATTTTTTTTCAACTTTTCAACGATGAAACGTTACTTTCCTACTGTCATTTGTCAAGTGTCATTTGACATTTGTGAACTTCACTATGACATATTTCTAGAAATCTAGAAAACGAACGAAAGAACTGCGGAATACCATTTGGAATTTTTTTCATAATAGAAATTTACTGACAATTAACTTATTATTGCTGAAATTTCCTTAAAAGTGTTACATTTACGAGTTAAAAATTATTCATAGTGCTTTTAAAACAAAGGTAAAACCCATGTACCTAGTTTCTTGATAGTTTGTATACTTACCTACGTAATTACCGAAAAATCTTGGAAAATTGGTGAAAATAATTTGTTTTCGCTTGTCGATTTAGCGGCTTAATGTAGTGTAAAACGTCTTGATAAATTTAGTTTTGTAATATTTCTTTCTCATTTAAGGTTGCATCATGCTTTCACGATTGTGCGTAACCCGCACCGCGTTCAGTGTAACCCATACACTGAAAACTCCAGTACCCCAAAGATTTGTTCCAAAAAACTACGTAGTGCGTAACTATGCACGCGAGCCTCGTTCCAGAGTAGCCACACGATCACAGCCAACAGTCTGGGAAAGGTTGATGGCCCCAGCAGGCCCTAATGGTAAGCTTTCAATTATTAACTAGTTGATATCATACAGTCATTAGGTCTCTCATAAACACGCTAGTCACAATCTCTGCATAACCCAACCTTTCTTTACCCAACGTAAGCCTTTCTTTGGTCAATAATAATGCTTTTAATATTATAAAAGTGTTAATATTATTAAAATTAGGTATGATTCAGTCTTGCCTCTCTAAAATAAACCAATAAAAAAATTGAAACTAAGGCTTTTCACATTATAGTCATACATTTATGTAAATTATGACAGTTTCATGCTAAAAAGAGCAACTATTTGTTCTATTTATTATTAACACAATAATATGGGAGATTCATCAAATGCTGAAAATAAGTTTCCATTGTCTTTTGTACATGTAAAATGCAGTGTGCTAGTAAATTAGGTGCTAGTAATTAATACTTCAAATGTTATTTACTTTGTAGTAAATAATATTTTAGTAAGTAATAATGTCCTGGTTCACTACATTGAAATCAGGGGCATACATTTTTTTGTATTGAGTTGCATGAATATTTTGTTTGTAATTACGGCTGATATAACATAGCAATTGTCATATACAATGGACTCAGTTGAGAGAAGAAACCTAGGACTGAAGAAGAAAACATAGTAGAACATGTGACTTGGTTTACATCTTCACAGACAATAATATCTTCTCCATTGTCATCCAGATGTCTTTTTACATGAAACTAATTGTGCACTTGTGTTGTTTTTAGCTTTCAGCTTGGGTAAAGGCGCATTAGCCGGTGCATCAGCAATAGGTCTTGTGGCATTATGCTATTATGGCTCTGGGGTCAAACCTGGTACACTACAGGAAGCACAGTGAGTCAACAATTTCTCAAACTAATACAATGAATGATACAGTGGTGTTTGTTTATTATGATTAGCCAATCTATTTTAAGTTCTTGGCATTGAACGTTATGTTATAACAATTATGTTTTTATTTTGAAATTTGTTTTTTTTTGTGGAAAATTTATAAATCTTATCTTTAAATTATTTCGTACATAAGACTTATTAATTCAGATATAATTACTCAGGTTTTTCTCCACTAAACTTTTCACTGTACACTTTAGATAAGCTCTTCAACACAGTGTTTCCAAGCAATAACTAGTCCACATCTGGTGTGGCATAATACTATCTTGGAGCAACCAATTAAAATATTTTTATTTGTTTGTTTTCTTTTTTCTTTGTTATTTTACAGAACTTTTAAGGGTTTTTCTTATTTTATTTTAGC
The DNA here is from genome assembly GCA_964035005.1 of Erebia palarica. Lineage (NCBI taxonomy): Eukaryota > Metazoa > Arthropoda > Insecta > Lepidoptera > Nymphalidae > Erebia > Erebia palarica. Next base: position 32,281,682 of record OZ035985.1, on the reverse strand, counting down.
CTGTGGCCACAATATGTTAAAGATCGAATCAAAGCAACATATGGATACATCGCTGGATCACTGGTTCTCACTGCTGGCAGTGCTGTCGCTGTTTTCAGAACACCAGCCCTCCTTAACTTAGTTGCTCGTAATGGATGGATAGTAAGTAAATTTATATTAAATCGCTGTTAATGTTTGGAAGATTTTCTTTTATCCTGGAGATGTATAAAAAATATGTTCTATTATGCAAAATAAAACAGTTATTTCAGATAAATACAGTGTATTATCTTACATGATATGACTGCATTCCTATGTAGTTAAACAAATATTAATAAATTCCATGAAATACAAAGTCTAATATTCAAATTCATCTATTTGCATTTCGAGCCCTATTAGGGCAAAGCAACAATAGGCAAGCAATAATGGGTAGGCTTAAAAGACTGAGTAAGTCAACCTTAGGGTATATTGTGCACCATTAACACAACCTTAGGTTAGCCCGCTACCATCTTAGACTGCATCATCACTTATCATCAGGTGAGATCGCAGTCAAGGGATAACTTGTCGTGGATTAAAAAAACCCTTTTTATATTCCAGTCAATTATCATGACTATGGCACTGATGATTGGTTCGGGGATGGTTGTCAGAGGCATGGAGTACAAGCCAGGGTTTGGAGCTAAACAGCTGGCCTGGATGGTGCACACAGGCATCATGGGTGCTGTCATTGCACCCATTTGCTTCCTTGGAGGTCCAATTCTCATGCGTGCTGCTTGGTAATTGATATTAATTTCTTAAGAGATGCTTTTTTTGTTTTCACATTATGTTACGCATTGTTTTTGAAGATTATAGTGTTGCAATCTTTGTTCATTAAAATACTAGCATGCATGCTAATCATAGGTCAACTTCATATTTTTACTTACCTATGACTAAAGGCCATAAGGTGTGAGCTCAGTTTTGTATTTGAGTACTTATAGGTAACACAATCACCTCTACAAGAACAGTTTAAAAAAAACCTGTCTGTGTGCAATTCACATACAGCAGAAGTGAAACTTCAGAAAAGTAGCCTACGAGAAACAGCTTTTATTTTTTAAATAGATTTTTATAAAATAATACATAGCCACTCATTTAGCATTAAAAAAAGCGTATGTGTACAATTCACACGGCAGAAGTGAAACTTCAGAAAAATTGCCTATCAGAGCATCAGACAAATATAACTTGTATTCTATCTCATTCTCTCGCAGGCTAAATCCTATATAATATGTTTGTCTCTTTTTGGTGTCACTTTTTCGTTTGACTGAATTACGATTCCGAAGAAGTTTCACTTCAAAAAGACTGCATCATACATATAGAGTAGGATACAAATGCAAAGCTGAGCTATAACTCACTTTAATAGGGATGATGACAGTAACCATGAATCAATGAAATTATGAATTTATCTAATGAAATAGGATTCATGGATTATAAAAAACGTATTTATTTTGATAAAATAAAACTATAAAATACATCAATCCGCCATATTGGATTAAACGCCGAGAAGCGAATGACGTCACAATTGTTTGTTTCGAGCTTTGACAATCACACTTTTGTTTACTGCACACTGTACAGAGTACATTGGTAAAAACAATAGTGACATCACAAACGACGTCATGACACCGGCGAGCGTTTTGGCGTGAAATTTAAAATTTAAATTTCAAATGCGAATCTTATCTACCAAACCTTATTTTTCTGCTGAAATAAGATATTTTTTCGAAATAGTGGATACTTCCGAACATAATCTGACCATTTTTTCAAAATCAGTCATCATGCCTATTAGATCAGATGAATAACGTGAGTTAATTGTGAGCAGGTACACAGCAGGAGTGGTGGGCGGCTTGAGCACGATCGCCGTGTGCGCGCCGTCGGGCGAGTTCCTCAACATGCGCGCGCCGCTGGCCATGGGGCTGGGCGCCGTTTTCGCCGCGTCGCTGGCCGGCATGTTCCTGCCGCCCACCACCGCGCTCGGTGCAGGTACATCTCACTAATATCTTACTAATATTATAAATGCGAAAGTTTCGATGGATGTATGGATGTTTGTTACTCAATCACGCCCAAACGGCTGAACGGATCTCGCTGAAATTTCGCACAGAGATGATTATTAGATGATGCCTATATCAAAAATAAATTGTTTCTAACTGATTATTAATATCTTACTAATATCTTACTAGTATTATAAATGCGAAAGTTAGGATGGATGTATGGATGTTTGTTACTCAATCACGCCCCAACAGCTGAACGGATCTCGCTGAAATTTGGCACAGAGATGATTATAGCCTGGAATAGCACATATGCTACTTTTTACCCCAGAAAATTAAAGAGTTCCTGCGGGGACCAAAAATTCTCAAACCACGCAGACGAAGTCGCGGGCGTTCGCTAGTACTGTAATATAGATGATGCCTATATCAAAAATAAATTGTTTCTAACTGATTATTAAATAGGGGGTCTTTCAAAAGACCTAAAATTCACATTCTCGATTAGTTTTAAGTTTGATACCCATTTTATAATAATATAATAATAGATTAAAAAAAAAAGTGTGAAATTTTATTGCTTTTACTTACATTTTATTTTAGGAAAGTATTTTGAAAACATATAAATCCATGGACCTAGATTAATAAAATTCGAATCCAAATAATCGCTTGTATGGTGGAAATATAAAATATTTTTTTTTTTTGGTATGCTTGTATAGGCAATTCATCCTTCATCACCTTCGTAAGTTTTTTAATTTAAATTATTCGTCCTGAGTGGTTTAATTCAAGTGATTATTGCAAGTAATAATCTTATTCTGCCAAAAAACCAATGCGCCAAGTAGGTATGGCGCATGGCGTGAGAAATTATTTTCTAGTTTTTCAGAAATTATACTCTAGTTTTATTTTCATTTTTTCTCACAAATGTATTGAAAAAGGTTGTGTGATACATGTGCGTTAAGGTTTTTACAAAATCGTGACGATGGTCAACACTACCCTAGCTGTATGTCAAGAGTCAACTGTGTGTAAAACCCTACTTAACGCTCTTTTATCACAAAAACTATTGTTTCAGGATTGTATTCCCTGAGCTTGTACGGTGGCCTGATTGTGTTTGGTGGCTTCCTCCTGTACGATACGCAAGTCATCATCAAACGAGCTGAGATGCACCCGGCCTACGGATTCCAGCCCTACGACCCAATTAACTCGTGAGTAAAAATTTGAATCCAAACAAATTTGAAAGTGTCTGTCTGTCTCGATTACTCAGTTCAACTGCTGAATTGAACATATTATTGAAACTTTGTGAGATGGTAATAATAAAAAATAAATAATAATTAAAAAATACCTGTCCGAATTTGTTGTGGGCTCTTCTCAGACCATGGCGCGTTGGGAGCCCTCGTAGCTTAAGCTTTAAGATACCATAATTGATTATCACCATCATGTTTTATTAGTTTCGGACATCAATAAGTGTACAGTGTACCTAAATTGAATAAATAAATATTGATTGATTGATTGAACTGGTTTGTGTTACGGTCGTTATTTAAATCAAAGTGTCTATTCTTTCGCAGGAACTACATTATTTTACAATAGCTAAACTACACCTGTTTCTATATTTTCAGAGCAATATCGGTATACCTTGACGTCCTCAACATCTTTATGCGCATCGCTATGATCCTAGCGGGCGGCGGAGGAAACAAACGGAAGTAAACGACATAACCTGCAGTTAATTTAAGTATTTATTTATAAACTAGCAAACAGAGTTACATCCTGTTTATGTACTTTGTAGCTTAGCAAATTCTCGTGCTTCGTTTCGACTCGTGAAATTGAAAACTGATGTGATATTGTATAATGTAAAGAGTAAGGCCGTAAGGTATCGTTAAGTATGCGTAAATAGACTGTATCTTAGCATATTGTTTTTCTGTAATAAATTGTCAAGTTTTAATTATTCAGTTTTGTTTTGATTGCCATTCCAACACCTTGGAAGTGGAACCCCACCCAAAGTAACTATTATTTAATCGCTTTTTACTATGGGCACAGATTAAAATAATAATTACTTGTCCATGAGTATTTGACTATAGGTACAATAAAACTGATACAAAGAATAGTTCTAAATTACTTTATTTACAGGATAGCATTTAGCATTCATAATATGATTCATTTAAGCGCATCATTAAATATTAATCCAATGTTTTTACACTTCATAAACTATTGCAAATTCCTCACTATCTAATCAATCATTTTTTGATATTCAAAAGCAGTTCGAAAGTATTGAGAAATCAGTAGCGTGAATACGAATATCTTGATCTCAAGGTAAGTAATTGTATCGAGTGACGTTAGCCCCACAGCCCCATATTTTGGGTAACCCATAAACTCCAGATTGTGTAGATTGAAGCACCCGCCTCCATTGTTAACTGAATAGAAATAAATTTTATTTCACCAGTGTTGGGTTCTAGGGCTGGTAAATATATATCAAGCTACAGCTGAACCAAATTTTATTTCAATTTAAAGATATAACAAATTATTAAAATATAAACTGATGTCACTTTAAAAATTTTAGCTAAAACGGTAGGAAATTTTAATAAAGCCTTCAACTATTCCTTACCTTTCGTACTTTCGTAGGGAAAGAGAAGTTCTGGAGATAGTGAGGGAGGCTTACATGTATTGCAACTATTGTTTTACAACAGCTATTGTTTTTAATTTGATTGATTTTAGAAAAGCTTAACAATACAATCAGTTATTTACTAATATTTATTTTGGAGCATGATTGTGCAATTATTATTATCATCCACTCAAAATCTTAAATGCACATTTATAATTACTAAAATAAAATCGTCAATTCACGATAAAATAAATTAAAATAATATCACAATATAATAGGCGTACATATCTAATTTTTGGAATAAGAAATTTAACTTTACATACAAATTATATTCGAAAATTGTGCGCGTAAAAACACTTGGGCCAGAATGAACGGTGAGATTAGTCTGCTGGAAAATGGAAATTCTAAGCTGCAATCAATCAAATTCCTCAAAGATTTTCTTTAATTTTGTGACTTGTCTCTGTTGCGGCTGCAGATACCTACTATATAGTCTAGTTATTGTCGCCTTGGGCATACCTATAATGCATTATAGCAACGATTCCATGTATTGATTGATCATTTTAACATAAAAACAAGCTATATATTATTAAATTCTTAAGGATTTTTGAACAAACATTTTGGTCTTCAAACAATATAGATGTCAATTATTGCAACTGGACCCACACTATGTTTAACGGCTCATTCTTAAAATATACACTAAAATTAAAGACTTAAAATAAGGCCTCTGTTCTTAATACATAAAAGGACATCACATACACTTTATAATTTCATTGATATTTTTTTCCATTGAAATGCATAGATACTGAATTCATCCAAATAAGTACAATTCGACGCAGTAATTTTAAACGTATAAGTAAGCTTATATTAATAAATTGTGAGCAATAAAATGAATTATTAGAGATCTTTGCTAAGTGACTTAAGAACAAAAAGCTTCAAGTAGTAACGTCACCAGTCTTGTGTGCTTGTTGTTTTAAATAGAGAGCGTACATTTGCCGCGCTTGATTCAATACCCTGTTTACGTTATGTTTACGTACCATTTTGTCGAAATGCATCGCCAATTCATTGTAGTCCATGCGATTTCTCATTATGTAATCTCTGTGTTGCAACAATACTGTGAGGCATAAATACATTAAAAATGGATTCCCACCACCGAACACTGTCGGCGAAGGAAGGCTGCTGATGCAATTTTTCACCGAACTCTCGGTACCGACCGATGGAACGGGAGCACTCTTTTGCACGGGTGGTTTAAAAACCTCGTACTTCTTCTGAAAATTGTTGATCGTGGATGCCACACTCTGCAAGTTCGACTGTTTGACATTTAGAAGAGATTCACAATTTTTCTTGGCGTTCTCCAATTCTTGAGACATGTTTGAAAAGAATTTGTGGGATTTCGAATTAAGCTCTTGCTGACTGTGTTTTAGAGTGGGCGTATCTATCGATTCTACGTGATCTTTCTCGGAGGAGTCCGATTCACTGGAATGTGGGTTGGAATGCCTTATGTTTTTTGACGATTCTTGTGGTTCCAAAGAGTGATTTTTTCTCAATAACCTAATGGGTGTTATAGATTTTTTACCAGAATGCTCCTCGAAAATCTCTCCTGTATCGCCATCGAAATCTAATTCGGCTTGTTCATCGGGCGTCTGAGGACAACTCGCAGTGGTTCTAGTTGTGGGGGTGTTTCTGTGCAGAGGGTTTTCCCACAGGTATATGTCCTCCGCACTTCTCGCGTTTGATTTTATAGTTTCGAGGAGTGGTGACCTTTTTATTGTTTCCACAGATTCTGCTACTTCGTTCTGTATTTCTAGAGCATCGGTGGCGACACAGTCTGCTTTTGTTTCCGTGTAAAACGCTGCCGGTTTATCTTCGTTACTCGTCGAGTCCGATGGTGAGTCGCATACCATACTACAACGATTAACATACGAGGGTCCAAACACTTGGCGGTCTAAATGTTCTAACTCCAGTCTCAGTTCTCTAGTCATAGATGTCGTCATGGGATAATATTCTTGCGAATCATCAGGACTGCTGCCGTCGTTCGTATCGAAACTCATTTTGCTAACTTTGCTGAGACCTTGATTTTTTAAATTTGTTGATGCTAAGTCGTTTTCTTCATAAGATGTTTTGGTCAAAGTTATTTTGGGGCAATCTTTCGAACGGGAACGCTCAATAGCCGAATGGGTCCGTTGCAGCTTTTCTTGCTTAACCATATTAGTTTTACTTCCAGTAGCAAAGTTCAGAAACTCATTTAGATTTTTAATCATTCTAACTTTCGGTTTGTTCGAATCAGAATTTATAGAATCGTCTAGAGTGTCTAAGGAAGAAAAGAATTTGTTGTTATGTACAGATATTTTATCTCTCAATAACCGTATCTGATTTCCTAGAGGAGTTTCTTTGGTTTCAGCATGCAATGAGCCATTGGACAGGTTTCCTGCGCTTGACCAAGCTGTTGCATTTGACTCCACGACATCTAAAGCTTTTCCGTGTTCTGGTACACTCTTCATTCCTCTCCTGATTATTACTTTTTGATCTTGAGATGTCGTCGTCGTTTCTGCGCACTTGTCTGCGACGTTTTCGTGTGACAGTTTTTTTGTTTGCAAAACTGCGTCATCCATACTTTGGAATCCTTTGGCGAGTTTTAAAGAGGAACTATTCAAAATTTTTCGCGCCGCATTTTCGTCTAAACTATGATTCGCTTGTTTCGTAGTGACGAGCTTGGGCGCTTTTACATTTGCTAAACTAAAACTCGAACTTTGACGGCGCATTGCACATACTTTTGTGTATGCGTTTTCTCGCGGTGCTTTTACCAAGGGGCTCAGTGGAAGCGGATCGACCTCTGCTTCAACCGTAGAATCGAAGTCCTTTTCCTTCAAAGACAATTCCATTGTTGGAGCTTTTTGTGGCAGCGAAGCCCAGAGGACTTCTAGCATTCTGAGGGCGTCGTCGAAAGCGAATTCTCGTTTCATTTCCAAAAGCAACCATCTGTAGCAGAACAATAGGTCGTCGGCTTGCTGGGATTTCAAATAATTATAGAAGTCAGGATCGTACACTTGCAGAGATTCAGTCAAATGTGTGAATTTAACCGTCATAGCTTCGCCATCCAGTAGGAAGTTGGGATACAGCCTGCTCATAAGTGCACACAGACAAATATACGCATGAGCTTCGTCGCCCATCGTCACGAGCAAAGGAGACGCTAAATCTGACATACCTTGACAGTAGCTCACTGTTGGATGGTATAAAGCATACCTACAACAATGAGAAACCCATGGATTAACAAGGATATTTCATAATAGATGATGCTCGCAACCTGTGGCGTGCAGTTCATAGAGGCATAAAAGCACTGCTTACCCAAATGGAGCTACGTTAATGCTCATTTTTCATCAAAACAGCTAATAAGGTATTTTGACTAACTAATGCCTAACTTATACTAAATGCCGTGGGAACCCTTCAATTTTCCGGGATAAAAAGTAGCCTATGTAACCTATCTCTATACCAAATTTTATCAAAATCGGTTGAGTATTTGGTTCGTGAAAGCGTAGCAGACAGATACACTTTCGCATTTATAATATTAGTATGGATTCTCAGAAAGGACTCCAATATAGTATCGACAGTTCTGAAAAACCAGGAGAGTCTAAAAACATGACTATTTTTTGTATGAATGACTTTTTTGTATGGATGCTTAAAATGAAATACTAAAGGAAACACCTTACGTGGTGAGAATATTGAAGAGAGATGCTATATTTTGGTTGTCGTCGCTTCCTGCGTAGAAGTTATGATGTCTATCAGTGCGAAGAACGTCTTTGCGCACCATACTTGTAACATAGGCCAGGTCTGCATTTACCTACAATACAAAAAAAAAAACAAATAAATTAATTTGTAGGTCAACCAGCTTGGGTAGGCTGTGGACCGTAAGTTAGTCACAGTACTGTTTTATAATAAAAATAATAATTTAAATGATATCACATTTTTACAATTATTTTATTATTACTACTACTCTAATTATAGGATTAACATTCAATGATATTGTCAGAATTTGCTATTGAAAATGTGTCACCGTAAAATTGCAAAAACTGTCGACAGATTACAGTTTAATGCATTATTTTTCGGTAGATTGTAATCTGTTAGGTATATTAACGTGATAAAACCTACATGAATACATGATTGTTTATGTCGTACCCTAACCTAACCTACAAGAAAGAGACAAAAAAATGTAAATACAATGAATATTTCAAAAATTGACACTCAGAACATTGAACGGTTCACAATCTGTCGACAGTTTACAATTTCGCTAGTTAGATTACAATCTAAATTGTATTCCAATGTTAAATTGTAATAAAAGGAACTGTATATTATTGATGTTAAAATTGTGGATTGCAACTACACACAGAACACTTTGTCCAGGCCAAAAGTAACATATGAGAAAGTGGTTAAAATTGATTGAACCTTCTTAATATCACCATTCTCTTACTGACTTAGGCCAATGTAACATCCTAATTTTCATAAACATTTTTTGTGTACCACCATTTGCTTACCATTCCCTTTTGTATGCAATCCTTCCATTGCGCTCGTAGAGCATAATACTCATTGGCTTTCTTTTTAATATAGTCCATTCTTTCTTTGCCAGTCATTCCATCTGGGTAAACGTTTAAAATGTGCTTCCATACAACTTTTCTGTAAAAATAGCAAGTTTGAACTCTGAGAAATTATAAAAATTACTCTATCATTAATAGAATGATAAAATAAATTATCTGTACCCCTACACATTTATCTGAACTGAAGAATAAAATAAAATACCAACACAAAATGATTAACTTTGTAATATTAGGTAAGTTATCTTGCCATTTGATAAATACTTTTTCAATAAATAATATTTACCGTAAACTTGGTTCAATTCCGCCACAGTAAATAACTTCCCTAAGTTTAGATGTATTATTGATTTGTCCAACTGCATCTAAGAAAGCTCTGAATTCAATGTCACTGAGAGGTGGTCGTGGTGGATTGGTAGGATCGTCATAAAGATTGAGTGCTCTTGAAAACATGTTAAATGTCTTCTCAACCTGTAAAAATGGCTAAGTACATATTTTATGCAATATGACTTACAAAATTTAAATTATAAGCTCTATAATATCAGCAGGAAATTAACAATATTGCTGCTATGACATGAGATAATAATACAATGCTGACTTTATTTTTGTTGTTTCTTTATTAAGTACAGTGAACTATTGAGTTAGGATCCCCTTTCTAAATGGCTTCACAATTCCCTTGTGAGTTAAACTCTAGGGTGCCAGTGGCGCAGGGTAATCCCCTGAAAGTTTGTAAGCTCCACACACTAGATTTAAGATTTCCTTCCTGAATGACCTTATAATATTAAGTCTTTCTTCACCTGGTTCATAATAAGCCCCTGGAAACCACTCTGTATTTCCTGCTTCTCTGCTTGAGCAGCTTGGTACACTGTAGGTTGTTCCTTGCTTTGGTTGTCAGGTAATGACGGAGTTGTGGGAGGCTCCCAGTCCTCGGAAGCCTCTGAGAAAGGCTTCATATCTACTTTTAGCTGGACACATGGTTCTGATCTTTGAGTTACAGCTATATTATGAGCCCTGTAAAAAATATTATTATTAGGAATAATTTTAATAAAATATTAGAATTCTAATCAAATGATATCATATTTATTTTTATTATTAATGCATGCCAACTTTAATATGATATATGATTTAAGATCACTATGGTAATTGACATATTTGGCATTTTGCCCATATAATACAATAAGGTAAAACAATTGCAATGTAATATTAATTCTAGAGGGGTAAAAAGTATTCCAAGTTTAGACACCTAACCTTCCTATGTGGGGTCACCGGTTCAATCCCCGGGCATGCATCTCTACCTTTTCGGTGTTATGTGTTTTAAGATATTAAATATTACTTGCTTCTAATGTCATAATGTTCACGAAGATGTGTTAAGTCTGCCAATCTGCACTTGGTGGACCTTAGTCCACCATTATCATTCCGCCCCTTTCCATTTTGAGAGGAGACTTGTGCTCAGTAGTGAGCTGGCAATGGGTTGAAATATGACTTACTTGAGAAAAGCAGCATCCAAATCCCAGTCAGACAGCAAAGGCAAATAAATTTCTTGTCCATAATCATCAACAGTTCTGTATGATAGTGTGAAGTCAGATTTTATGTCAAATGCTTTAACTAAAATGCTCTGCAACACTTCGAGGGAAGTTATCTGGGGGTCTACTGAAAACTTTCGTAATTCGGGTTGCAGTTTTCCTTCGCATTTCTGTAATCAACAAGTATTCTATAATAACAATTTTCTATGTTGGGAATTCGCACTGTTGATCTTAAATTTAAATGATTGAATGTAACAATTAATTGTTAGGAGTCTAATAATAAAGACTAAAGTTACAATCAATTTCAAATATTATGGCATACTGTAGGCATCAAATTCGTGCAATTAGCCGTTTTAAGAACAATTTTTAACAATGCAAACCTTGACTTTCACACGAACTGCTTCTTTGCTGTAGCCAAACATTGCTTTCACATTACTATCGAAACTACAGCCAGCTAGCTACTTTTATTGTTATGATTTTATAGTCAAATAAACCATTACACACTTCACAAACACGATTTTAATTTTTTTATATATCTAAACAATGCTTTTCTAATTTAAATCTCCAAAATTCCACTGTTATAACCATGATCAACAAAATGAACAAAATTCTTGACACCGACCAGCCAGAAAAAGAAGAAGACGCGCAAGTCCATAGATTAAAGATAGCTTACTAAGATGAAGCTCAGACGTTGGGGGAGGCAAGGAATATATATAATTTTGGCCATTGTTAATTTATCTTGTGTCCTGCTTTCTCCTATAACACAATCCATTTCCCCGACGTGATTTCTTTCTAACACTATGTACATATAGAACAAATTTAGAGTGGTGGGAGATCGGAAACGGATGTAGTATTAACTTTTTTCTGGTGTGGCTCTGGGTTCGAATCGATAATTTAGAAAAACGGTATGCTATTTTAATCGATGCGTACCGATTTTTGTTGTTACCGATTTTCACTAGTTACCGGTTTTTTATATTTAATAGTAGCCATAAAAATAGATTTAATAGAAAAATAAAACAAAATTAGAATATCAATAATAGTAATTTTATTTTAATAATTTACCAAAGGTTCGGAAAGCAGTCTGCTGAGAAGAACCGGCAAGAAACTCAACAGCTTTTATTTTTTAAATAGATTTTTATAAAATAATACATAGCCACTCATTTAGCATTAAAAAAAGCGTATGTGTACAATTCACACGGCAGAAGTGAAACTTCAGAAAAATTGCCTATCAGAGCATCAGACAAATATAACTTGTATCCTATCACTTTCTCTCGCAAGCTAAATCCTTTAGTGAATATGTTTTGTCTCTTTTTAGTGTCGCTTTTTCGTTTCATCGAATTTATACATCACAACAATTTCAAAAGAAGTTTCACTTCAATAATAATATATTATAATATACAAAATTTCAGTGATATCAAAGAGTATTATTTTGGATTTTATTCTTTGTTAAGACTGAAATTTTGTACCAACTGCGGTCGGTAATTAGATTTCTAACAGGGACTTTAGATTCTATTTATACAAAATACAATTAACTTCTTCACAGCCTTATGACGATTTTAAATTCTAAATAAAGCAATGATGAAAGTGATTACATAAATAGCCATTATAATATCAAGATCTATTTGAGTCAAATAATATTATATAATGAGACCTGGGCTGTGAACAAGGGGAAAGTTTTAACAATTTTGAAAATAATCCATGCATACCATAGCCACCTTTTCATAACCTGTTAAGCTTTAAGGTGATAGGTAATCAACGAAGGTATTAATCGAAATCGGTTAAGTAGAAATTAAGGAAAAAAAAATTAAGAAATCTTGCCCTTTTAAATTAATATACTTAATGCACCACCTTTGGTATATATATGAAGCGGGGAAATACCTATGCAATGCACAAAAAAAAAACATCTAATTGTTCAGGAGCTGAACTGAACTGAACTGAAACAAACAAAATTAAGTACATGAAAATTATTAAAACCATTACCTCAAACGATGACTACACGGGATAAAAAAGGATAACTTTGAATAAAGCGGAATCCAAGTCTCTAAATGAAAACTTTAATATTAACCTTATATGACTAAAAATAAAATTTTCTTTGAAATATGAAGAGATACAGTCATGATAAGACATTCATAGCCTCTGACAGCCACGGTTATTGATACACACTAAAATGCCATAAGCACTGTTAACTAAAATTAGTATTGTAACTGTCATTCCTTGTTTTTCCCGTGTAGTCTTCAAATACAATCTATTACTTATCAATTACCTACAATGAAATAAATTACAGCCCTGTTTCAGTTATGATAAAAACGTGATACAAGAACATTGCAAGCTAATTATTAGAAAATTAAAAATAACTCTTTATAACAGTAGAAGAATTTCACGTAAAAGTTGTAGCAACCAACAACCTATATTATAAAAATGGACCAAATCAATTTGTATTTCAATTTTAAAGTATAATATTATAATATGTGCATAAATACTTTAAGCTTGCAAAGTTTACATCAAACTGTTTTATAAAAAACTTGGTTTCTCCAGTAGGGCAACTTGATCAACAAGAAATATTATTGTGAATGAACTACAAGTTTAATTCGCTATAATCCGCTACAGTAGACAAATCTGTGTGGTACAGTGCGTGTCTTTCACCTGCAGCATGCGACACCCACCACCCAGCAATTCGCACAGGCACAACACCACACCACACAAATCCTCCAAATCACTCTCAACATACGTTTCACTCCGACACCGGAGCATCTTCAGGAGATGTTGACTCGACAATGCACGATTGTGCATTGTCGAGTAAACTTGTAGTTCATTCACTATCATGGACTTCCGCAAAGTAACGCCTGCTTCTATTCAATATAAGAAATATTATTTCAACACTATTGAGAATGGAAACGGCAACGTTTAAGATAGCTAAAGATAGCAATACATATTAATGTTATAAATGCGAAAGTGTGTCTTTTTGTCTGTCTGTCCGTCCGTGTCGGTCTGCTACGCTTTCACGGCCCATCTATTCAACCGATTTTTATGAAATTTGGTATAAGGAAAGTTTGTATGCGAAGGAAGGACATAGGCCTTTTAAAGGAGTTCCCGCGGGAGTCTAAAAACCTTAATCCAAGCGGACAAAGTCGCGGACAATTGCAAAACAGTAAACTGACAAACATACTTAAATAGTATGCAGATATTAATGACTTTGGCGTCGTGAAGTTCTACAGCTAGCGCCCTTAGTTACATTTGTCCTTAGCATATCTTCCATTTCCATTCCTTTTTGTCTAGAATCTACATTGTGCATTCTTCTATTGAAGTTAATACACCATTGCTTGCATTCTAATCACAAATAGCCAAAAGGCTTTCAAAAAATCTGATTTATGCTCATAGCATGTTAAAAAAGATGTATCTAAACATTCAAATTTATTGATTAAATCTGTGTAAATGAAAACTTTACAAATTTTTGGCAATGTTAATATATATACAATGCCAAACCAGAGATAAGAGATTATTGGATGGGTTATTTGATTAGTGGATTAACTTCTTATTACTTGAGTCAAATTCTTTCAATTCTATCAAAGAATGAAATGGTTCAATTTCATTGGACAATAGTTGTACTTTTACAATTCTGATAATCACGATGGCAATTAAGCTTTGGAAATAAATGTTTGCAAATTGCACCAGCAATATAAGACACAGCTTGAGTTTGGAAAACGTTTTCAGAAGGAATACAATTTTCATTGAAATTAAAATTTTGAACATCAGAACTAAAGTTGTTATACTGGATGTCTAATTTTGGTCTATTAATTAAGCAACTAAGAGTACCCAGCATCATATCATTTTCAGCGGTGCAATTAGAATACAAAGATTGTCCAGCCGTTATATTATTGATTAGCAATGTTTTGAACAATGAAACAAAATTATGACAGTCAGAATGTGTGCTAGCACCACCCTGACCTCTTATTTGAGAGAAAAAAAATACAGAGGATCCTGGTTCAGATGCTTCAGACATAAGAATTTAACACCTGGAACTTTTTCTTAAACCTACCCAAAGATGCTTAACAGTTTTTATATCATCAATGAAATTTAGTAACGAGATCGGGATACTTTCTCTAGAATAGAGTAGAGTAGCTTTAAATTTCATTGATTCTCTAAATGAGTTGAATTTAAGTACAAAGAATTAGATAATTCGCCTCTAGTATGGCCAGAACAGTTCAAGCTGTCAAACAAATCGTTTTTGAATAACATGACCTCTGCAGTGAAAAAAACCCTTATTAATGTTAACAGACAAAACACAATAATTATGAACTATTTGCAGCTCTTCATATGTCGTCATCTTATTCGTCAAGGCAGTGGATATTAATATTATACCCCTTTACTGAAGACTTGTGCAGCAAATTTGACCTGTAAAGTTGAAAGTTCCAATTTGATTAAAATTAAAAAAAACAGACAAATGTTGAAAGAGGCGATAGTCTACTTCAGCCTCCTAGTGGGTCTGGGGTTCGATCCCCGGTCACACACATATAACTTTATTGAGATGTGTTTTATGCATGCCTGGCCTGGGTAGAACTGACTAGTAGTGACTATCATTCAAATTATTATTAATTTGATGCAACAGCAACATAAAAAAATTCAATTAATTATATTACTATTATTGTATTAATAGATGATGTCCACAACTTCGTCCAGGTGAATTAATGTTTTTTTTCATTCCCACGGGAACTCTTTAATTTTCAGGGATAAAACGGATACAACCTATCCATGTACCAACTTTCATCAAAATTGGTTAAACAGATGACCCGTGAAAGTGTAGGAGACAGAGAGAGACACACTTTCGCATTTATAATATTAGATATGGAATTTAAGTATACTTGCCTTAATCTTGTCATAAGAATTTGGAAAATATGTTTGTCTGTTAATTTCGTAGCTCTCGCACGACCCCTCACGCCATGGTCCCTATGTGCTGAGGCATACAGGTCTACAATGTACTTCCACTCAGCACACTGAGTTCCAATCAGCAGGGGCTTCTTCTGGAAATTATTACGAAAACATTTGAGTAGATGTGGAACAATACACACTGCAATCCCATTGAATTTTGGTTCTTAGCTGCCTAGTCTATATATCTAGTCTCAAAGGCATGTTACTTAACGTACAGCCTACAGTAGTTTTACTTGGTAACTGTGCTTTTGTAAGAATCTGTAACATTTTAGACTCAATTTATATAGATTCATATAGTATAGTAAATATAAATTTGAGTCCAATAATATATATCCAAAATTACACAGAAGAGGATACTTTTTAATAAAAAGTTTTACTTTAGAAGGCCATGAGAGTGACTTTCATTTCAATCTATACTAATATTATAAATACGAAAGTTTGGATGGATGGATGGATGGATGTTTGTTACTCAATCACTCTAGAACAGCTGAACAGATCTGGATGTAATTTGGCACAGAGATAGATTATAGTCTGGAATAACACAGGCTACTATTTATACCCCAAAATTAAAGAGATCCCGTGGGGAACTAAAAGATCTCAATCCACGCGGACCATGTCGTGGGCATCAGCTAGTTTATTATATCTCACGTCATACTCTATAACTTCATTTTTAACATTTGATTTCCCACATGTAGCTTTTGCTTATGAGGGGTCTCATTTTCAATTAACTGAACTCTGAGAACTAAATACAACTGTACATGTGTCTTATGACAAATGGAATGTGATTTTACATATACTGGAGTGCTCTGTAAAGCTGAAATATCAGAACACATGGAACTACATGGAATAGGGCTCAGTTGAGCCATGGTTGTCTCTAAATTTATTACACTTTTAACGGGTGTACTTGTATGATAGGGATGTACTAGATTTGTAGTTGTAACAGACTGTACATTAAAATCAGGTTCAGTATTTTCATTCCTCACATAGGACTTGCTTGTTTGTAAGTACAACAGTCTTGTTGTGTTCAGTAGGATCTGCTCTTATTTTAGAACTCTCACATCACACATGGGACTCATTTGTAGGCAACAAGTCTTATAGTTACAATCAGGTACAGAATTACCTCTTTTTGAGAAGACATACAATGTGGGACTTAATCACTCTTAGATGGATCAGACTGCTTAGTGCATCGAAATGGAATGAGTACTAAAATTCTACATCAATGTCTTATTGCCAATTGAATGGTAGGTAACCGTGTCCATCTGAGAGATAATGCGAATGCGAGATAATGGGATCTGATTTAGAACTCTTACATCGAGTTAACCTGATTGAATACGAAATACTTCTAAAAACTTCGCCTATGTTTGTTTTGCAAATTCAAGGAAGGGATTACATCTGATATTAATCATAAAGTTCTCCTAAAAACTAAGGACTTACCTATGGATATTTGCGAAGAAATGGAGATCCAAAAAACCACGCCTTCCACCTAGATTCATTTGTAAACGGTACCATGCGTAAATTAAGGGTGTTTTTACACCCGGTACAAAACACTGCTTCATCGTGGATAAATTACGTACCTATTTCAGCACTTCAAAATTCGTAAGTTTAGAAGATCACATTTTAGCAGAATACCAAGCATTAAACATACTATACATCTATAAATTAAAACAAAATAGAATCAAAATAAAAGCACTCTTTTGGAACTTTGAAATTCTAGCACAATAATTACAGTTCTCGCAACAGAAAAATTGCTTTGCTTTGAATCTCTTTGAGAAAAACGCCATGTTTTTTTTATTTTCTTAATGGCTAGCTGGCTTCTTATTGGCAGATTTAAAAAACTTCCTGTTTTCTTATTGGCTGGTTTAAAATTGACTCGACCAATTAGAATTCACTTTTGTTAGAAAGAGATGGGACCGGTTATGCCATACAAAATGACAGGGACAGACTGATACATCTGCTTGACCCTCGAGTTTGTACGGCTTGATTCTTGATTCCGATTTTTTTCACTGATTTTTCTCTTGCAATATGCAAAAAAAAAGTACAGCAGAAGTACCAGAGACAAGAGAAGTACAACAGTCAAAACTGGTCAAAACTAGTCAAAACACAGATCAAAACTCAGAGCCAAAAATATTGACAGATCACAGATTTCGTTTTGATGTTTTACTAATTTCCTACCTCTATGGACCAATACACTCTCGGCTTGGCAGTGCCTCACAACAAGGACTTCGAGAAGCTAGAACCCAGAGCCTTAAAACTTGTTTGCAAAAATCAATGAATATTTATCGTTACTCGTGTTTTTTTTTTAATTTTATTAGGCCCTGGGCCTGGATCATAAAATATTTACCTACCCCCTGGGTTTTTAGATAAAAATCTAAAAAAACTGGGTATTGTACTTTTTTTGTCTAATAATATCACTGAGTATGATTGAAACAAAACCTTTAACGAAAGATGGAGAGTTGAGTGAGAGCTTTGATTCCTTTAAATAAAATCAAAGAGGGAGAGCTCGTCTATAGCTCACCTTTTATTTACTGTCAATTTTGAAAATACCAAACTGCACTTAAGACGCTCCGTAAACTTATTTTTGTCACATTGAAAATCTCCTTTCTTGCTATCAGCTTTGCCTATTATACATAATCAAAGGCTATCACTATCTAGCTAGTGATAAGATCTATTGCAAGCTACTTATTTAAAAGTTATAAACTACATAGACAATCCTCCATCCATTATATGAATGGTCCTAGAATCTAGATCAAGGAACATATTTACTACGGGGAGATCAAGATCATCAAAGATACTCACTGCCGTCAAAGTCGTGATTCGTATTCGTTTCAATGTCAAAGCTTTGTGTCAAAGTCAGAAACATATTGTCAATTGTCAATGTTGTCAACTCCAAAGTCCAAGGAACCATTCTCTCTGCAAGGAAGGAACCAAACCTCTAAACCTGCTCTGAACCAAACTCTCGTATCAAAAAACTGCCTGCGAATTGCGATTTCTTCTTCTTTATTTTTCATGAGGTTGTAGATTCCATTGTTCATTCATATTTATTTCTAACCGCAGCAGTTAGTTACTACTAATCAATAATGAGTGTGAACCATTTGCCTCACGTTGACCGTGAGTTGGATTTGTCCAACACAGGTCGCGGGGTTTGGCTTGTTAAAGTACCAAAGTATATAGCAAATAAATGGGATAAAGCGCCTGGTGAAATCGAAGTAGGCAAGTTAAAGATTTCCCGTGTTCCCGGGCAAAGGGCACAAGTGCAGCTGTCCCTCTCCGAGGCTGTGTTGTGTCTTAAAGAGCCAGGGGAACAATCTATTCCCAAAGAACATCGTCTTAATGTTTCCAATGTGACACGACAGTCTTTGGGAGTTTTCTCTCATGCAGTCCGTGAGTATACCATTTTTGTGTTGATAAAGGAAACCACCCCTTTTTTTGTTTCTTGCCTTTGACTTAAATGCCCTTGACATCGTCGGCGTGGATTTTGATTTAAGCTATCCCCTGGGGCGCTCTTTGATTTTCTGTTATGAAAACACTCCTCAATCTCACCCCTGCGGATGGACATTCCATTCCCCATATCTTCAACACAATCTTTCATGACAAATAACCAATGAATTCAGTTGTATCATGTCATATCAAACTTGTTTATTTCAATATAGTTACTCGGTTCCTAATTCATCTTGTTGCAAATCATATTATAAACCCTTTTGGTAGATTGAAATTTGCTGAAGCTTCAATTTCCTTTTTAGCTTCAAACACAGATGCTGTGGTGCCGGAGTGTGAAAAACTTTACATGGAAGGAAGGATAGTACAAAAGTTGGAGTGTAGGCCATATGCTGATCCTACTTACTACAAGCTCAAGTCTGAGTCCATACGAAAGGCTTCAATGCCTCAGAGACAAGTGCAACAGTTAGAAAGGATTGTGCAAACCTTTAGACCAGTTTCAGATCATAAGCATAATGTAAGTTGCTTTAATTTACTGAGCTTTCGCTTGTAGCATGTTTCTTTATAGGCCTGTTTCCATATATAATATACATTGTCCATCTGTTGTACGATCACAACTTTGGTGCTAGGCTTACAAGCATTGCTGGAGCTTAACAATAAAACTTTGTAACAGCTTTTAAACTGCAAGTCTTGTTAAATAATTGTTGAGTCATCTCCGAGTGACTTTGAAAGAAAATTATGTGTGTGAATATCTCATGAAAGCCTATCCTTATGGTAGGTCTCAGTGATTGTATCACTTCCACATTTTTCACATTTCACCTTTAACCCAACATTTTATTATACCTAGTTAATGGATATGCATGATTATGATATTTGTTTAAGTCAGCTGGCTTAAATAATCCAATTCAATAAAAACAGTATGACATTGCATGAATGATGTAAAGAATCTATATCTAGTTGCAAAATCCATAATTGCCTAGCTCCTTACAACTCAGCATAAATCCTATTTTATTTTGATAAGAATACTTTAGAAAATTTTGTTGCTTTCTTTTATAGATTGAGTACCAGGAAAGGAAGAAAGCTGAGGGTAAAAAGGCTCGTGATGATAAAGAGGCTGTGCTCAATGTACTGTTTGCAGCCTTTGAAAAACATCAGTATTATAACATCAAAGATCTCCAAAAGGTAAGTGTATCAAAATTCTGTCAGTGTTTAGTTAGCTGCACTTAATTGTACAAATGATTGCTAAACACCACTAATGTACTGGGACGTAATTTGCGGCGGCCGAGTGATGGCGGCAGTGGGGGTGCGCGACGCAGGGCGATCCACCAGCGGCCTAAAGGGTGGGCACAAAACAGTCCGGCATCAGTAGGAATGTTCAGATACCATCGAAGAATCAATACCTAGTCATATCTCAATAAATTTTCATTTTTTTTTTATGTAAATGAATGAATGCTGAGTACCAATATGATGTTTGACATATTTTTGACAACCTCCCTGGCTCAGTGCCTTAGTGTTGAGGGCTGTTGTCTGAACTACAACTAGGTTTAATATAACTGCCATACCCCTAACACGTTACCCTATTTGATTTCAAACAAAAAGGACGGTTTTGCACTGTTTCTGACTCACTCACTATAGTTGCAACAAACATCGCAAGTCGGCAGTATAATTGAAATAATGGCATTAAAATTATTTAAATAAATCATCTGTAAATATTTTTTTAAAGTTTTAATAATAAAAACCTGCATTAGCTATATAAAGCCTTTATAGATAGGCCTTTTGCAGCAGGAAAATTTCATAATCTCATGGGTAGTCAGTCATTGTACGCAGAAATAGACGCAGCGCAGAGGCAGTCTCTAGTAAATATATATAGAGAGAAAGTCTGCATCAACAACTGCAATTTAGACCTGTAAATATTTTGTTGACACTGGCAATGCAGGCATGGCTGTATTCCCTTGTTTACATTCTTTCATGCCGGTGACTGAAGCTGTATATCTTGAAAATTTTTATGTGACTTACTTAAATGCTAAATCTATAATCACCAATAATTTTAGACACGTGAGTATTTACTTGTCGATACTTACATGCTATTAAAAAACTTGATATTATTTTATGTAAGTATAGCTAAATGTAGATTATGAAAAACCACAAATTTTTATGTTTGTTAATGAATTATATTTTTTTGTTTCAGATAACTAGACAACCTATTGTTTATTTAAAAGAGATATTAAAAGAAGTGTGTAACTATAATTTGAAGAACCCCCATAAAAATATGTGGGAGCTGAAACCAGAATATAGGCATTATAAGCAGGAAGCGCCTGTTGAGACCAAGGAAGACAAGAACAACTCTGACACTGACTAGAATATATTTTGTAGAATAATTTGACGATATACATATGGTAATGTACAAATGTTACTGGTGATTTATATAAATATGAAATTGTATGTAAGGATGCTCTCAATAAAATGGATTTATATTATACCAACATTGATTTTGTTTTGAATCATATTTAAGGTATTTCTTGCATTAACATTATTCTTCATAGGACATTATTGTGGGATATTATAGGGAAAGATTTGTAAGCTTGTGATTTAACTTTTTATAAATTTTTACATATTTAAATTGTCAATTTTTTGAAGAAGAGTAGGTATAATATGGCCGGTATCTATAGAATTTAAAGATCAGTAACAAACATTTTTATCACTATGTAGATGTTAAAAAGATAGAGAAAATTGCTATATAAACCGTTTATTACATATATTTTTAACAACAACATTTAATACTATAGAGTATAGTGGCGATCTCTTCTTGATGGTTGAATCACAACTTCAGCAAATACACAAAGGCAATATCAAATTACTAAAGATTATTGTATTATTAAAAATAAAAAAAAAATTAATAATATATTTTAGAAGTTGTAGAAGTCTAGAAACATTGTGTATTCGTTTTTTTTGAATAATATATTCTTTTGGTTAAAAGTTATAACTTGAATAAAATACCTAACTAACAAACTATTCAGTCGTGATATTCAAAGTCGATTAATCTAATTTTCAATCAATGGCGTCGTATTTAGATTTTTCAATGTACCGGGCGAGCGAGCAGGAAAGCATGGCACCCAATAGAGGCAGCAGAGCTGTTCCAATAGCAATCCCAAACAGAATATTCAAGTTGTGCGTAAGATACTCCGTTATCACCTCATAACATCCCTGGAAATGGAATAGAATTAACTAATAAGTGTTGATAGCATATTGGTTTCCTAATGGTTAAGACCTCGGCAATCTATTGGGCGGGCCGGGTTCAGATACCCGAGCACAATCCTCTAACTTAGGATGTGTATTTTGGAAAATTAAATATTAGTATTTATTATTAAACCATCCAAATATATAGCCTTCACTTATGGAAGCACTCAGTACACCTAGTAGCTACACCGGAGGAGGCTAAGAATATCCCGGCCGGCCGACCAGGAGCTATTGGATGATGGTGATTAGAAATTGATCGGCAATAGTCAAAATTACACTGCATAGCTGCCGCTCCAAAAAGAAGGACTCAAACTGCATGAATAAACGTAAAACATGAGGTATTTAAATAAACAGCTTACTCTTTGGTAAACGTCGCTGTAGTTAGCTGTTACGCAGCGCGTTTTGTCCAGGCAGCAAGAAATCGGGATCACCCGTTGGGGAGATAGCCGCATCCAGTCCGTATAGTTAGAGACGCCGCAACATTGCAACTGTTAAAATCCATAAGCAAGTGGTTTCACAAGGTACACAATTGACAGCACGTATCTGTTTACTGTGATTGACAGTGTCAACCCTTATCACAAGATATTAAAGTATAGCGGTGATTTGCGTATTCGAGCATAGATTCGAGCGTCGAATCGGCCAGTCTCCGCTAGTGTTATAATATTATTATGGTTCAGTCAATAGGCATGATGACTGATTTTGAAAAATGGTCAGATTATGTTCGGAAGTATCTACTATATCGAAAAAATATCTTATTTCAGCAGAAAAATAAGTTTAGTTTAGTAGATAAAATTGGCATTTGAAATTTAAATTTTAAAAATCACGCCAAAACGCTCGCGGGTCTCATGGCGTCGTTTGTGACGTCACTACTGTTTTTACCAATGTACTCTAATGTACTGCGTGCAGTAAACAATAAGTCTTCGTACAACAATTTAGATATTTTGTGTGAATAATATGAATTCTAAAGTGTGTAAGTCGTGTGCGGTCCCCCAGTGTGATAGCACATCAAAATTAACTCGAAACAAGTTATTTATCTAAATTCTGCTATTTATTTCTGCGAAGATCACTTGACGTAAGTTTTTGCTTTATTCTAATACTAGCTGATGCCCGCGACATTCCCGCAGGAACTCCTTAATTTTCCGGGATAAAAAGTCCATATAAATCTTCCTCTTGAATCATTCTATCTATTAAAAAAACCGCATCAAAATCCGATGCGTAGTTTTAAAGATCTAAGCATACATAGGGACAGACAGCGGGAAGCGACTTTGTTTTATACTATGTAGTGATGATGTTTTTCTCATAGCACAAATAACTGCAAAAAGTTAGATGCGTGCCAAGAATCGAACCCCAGACGCGCCGAATAGGAGGCAGACGTCATATTTACTAGGCAATCACCGCTCATATTAAGTTATACGATATAGTTTTAAAAAACAACATTTAATTAACATAACCTCTAATAACTCAGTACCATGAAGTGCTTAATATATAAAATAGCAGATTTTACGGGTTTAGGACCTATATATTATTATGTTATTATTGTACTTACATGGAAGTTTTGACGTTGCGAAATTCTGCTAAACAAAAGTCTTTGTTTGATGCAAGATACTCAACCAACATCAACAAATCAATCCTGGGCAAATTAGAGCTAGTAGCTTTGGTAAATCCTTGATCCGTGGCTAACGATTTTTAATTTCTTGATTTTGGATTCGGTAAAACAAAGCTAGATTATGGAAATGATCTTAAGGAAACAAAAAAACATAGAAAATTACTTGATAAACATTTAAAACACCTGTACTTATAGAGATTGTTTGCCGATTGTCAAAGCTCGAAATAAATTGTGACGTCATTCGCTTCAGTGGTGTTTTATACAATATGGCGGATTGCTGTATTTTATAGTTTTATTTTATCAAAATAAATAACAATCTCACTCGAAATAGAAAAATAAATAAGTTTTTTATAATCCATGAATCCTATTTCATTACATAAATTCATAATTTCATTGATTCTTGGATACTGTCATCATGCCTATTGTGGCGTGAAGGAGTAACAAATGTTTTTTACTCCAAACATACAAACATTCACAAAATATTATTGGTGTAATAGTGAGATTTCGACGCGACTTGTGCATTGGTCTCAATTTTTTAAACTGTACCTACTATTATAGGTATAATCACACGTAGAAATGTAAAAATTGGGCAAAAAATCTAAATGTACCGTCGATTGAGCAAAATCAAAGTTGGCCTTTTGTGGGTTATACGAGATGATCGTTTTCGTCAGTCCATCGTGCAGACCTCTTGCGAAGGTGTCCCGGTAACAAACCGCCGAGGCGCCGACACCCGCGTCCATCATAAAAATACAGACCAGAAATCCACCATACTGCAAAAATAAATATTTAAACTTAGAGTTTTAATTAAATTATGAAGATCTAGGTCAACAGATACTATTCCTCTACGAGTAGGTACTTTCTTATAGTCGTACCAACTACCATGTAATATTATCAGGCGTATCACATCGCACGCACTTTGCTGACATTTCTTTTATGCCCTTTTTACTACATAGGTATTTTACCTATATATGTTAAAGTACTTACTTAGCTGAAGTAAATTCATAAGCGTTCTATTTTTGCATACGCATTGCAAAAATAAAATAAGTATAAAATAAGAAGAGTAAATAAGTACCTAGGTCCCGACTGTCGAAGTGAACCTTGTGCTTGTAGGGCACCCATTTCAGTAGACTTACTTATTTTTATATATTTACTAGCTGATGCCCGTGAATTCGTCCGCGATTCGATATAATTATCATAATAAGTATATTATTATTTCAGTTTATCTTTTTTATACTCTGTTTACTTTATCTCGATAGTTTTTTAAGCTTCGTTACGTTACACTAACAGATTTTGAATTACCTAACATCTTCTTTGTAAGTAATTTGTTTTTATACTACTAATAGTCCTAGCTCGTCCAAAACTTGTGGATCCACGGAAGACCAGCGCTGTGCCTGTGCTTGAACCACAGTCATAGCAAAATGCTGAGTGGAGTCCATTTTGGGATCACACAACTCATATTTCTGTCTCAAATCTTTCTACTATAACTATTGTATTGTGGTTCCAAATAAACGCTTTTTCTTTCTTTCAAACCAATAAACCAACAAACACACTTTCGCATTTATAATATTAGTATGATATAATGAATTAATTTATATAAGGTACTTACAATGTACAGCAACATAGGTTGTCCTTTAATGATGCATGAGAATGCGATGGAACTGATGAGTACGATCAGGCTGGCGATGCCAATGATCACAAGCGGGGCAGTTCCAGAGAACTCTGAGGACAACTCCATATACTTATAAAGGTCGAACTCCGCCCACAGACCCACAACGAGGATGAGAAGGCCCGTCAGCTGTGAAAGTGTTGCATTCGCATCATTCAAACCAAACTCTTACAATGAACACAAAGAACTTGACAGCAATGAAAAGAAAAACGGTTTCCGACTTCGCGTTTCGTGAAAGTATCAAATAAATAGATAACTTTAATTAAAAAAATAGTTGTGGTGCTATTGAAAATTTGGCATCTTTCTGTAATGTTTTGCGACACTTTGTTTGGATTTTTCACTATTGTTTGTCGGAGACTCGATAGATCACGACAAAAACTATTAAAAAAGTAAAACTTTTACTTTTCGAGAGCTTTTGGATGAAGTGTACTTAACAGGATTTACTTTTACGCGCTTACAAATGAAAATACATCTGAATCTGAAACTTACCCAAAACACAATGTTGAAAACAAAAAGCAAAGTCTTGAGACAAGCTATGACTGCCACGTTTTTGAATTGATTGCCCATGGTGGTAGGATTTGTATTACATTTTTATTTGATTGTTAATTTGGATGAGCAACATGTTTGGGTCGGACGAAAGGCCGGAGTGAATGAGCTTATCAGATGATAACAGTGCGCGCGCTGGTGCAAGACGCATGCGTCGATAAATTGGCGTCTCCCCATTGTTTGTAAATATATCGGTACACTTTCATGAAAGTTTATTTTTGGCCGTACAGTATCGGCAGAGTCGGCCACTGTGTTATTAATAGACCTGTTTCTATTGAGATAGCTTAGATTTTGCGTAAAAGTCGGTACAGTTGAACTTTTTATTAAAATAATAAAAATATAAATACCTAAGTACTTAATAACTTACTTAATGATGTGTATCATTAACGTTTTTAATTAAACCATTTTGTTTATTTTATCAAACTTTTGCATTTATGATATTAGTATGATAGTAGTATAGAAAAAGTTCAATACTAAGTAATTGGCGTCCGAAAAAGAACTTAAACCTAAGTAGGAATTAACTAGTAATTACGTATATGGTTAAGTTCAGCAGTCATTATAATATAATGTTACTTAATTAACTATTCAACATGAAATGTAAAACTTTATTCATAGATATTCTTAACCTAATAAATGCAAAGAATAATTGAATTAAAATAACCAGTTTATTGACTGTATATCCAAAGTGAGTTAAATAGCGTTGCAACTTGCAGCGGCCGAGATATTAATAGCTTTAACTTTTGCTTTTATTTGAATACGTATCCACTGGAAGATAAATACCAGCCTCTTAGAAATTATTAGTTCCTTTCTTTCCCAGTTACGAGCTTAATTGCTCAGGCAAAAGGCTTACCCGTCTATGTATGAGCTAAAGTTTTGTTAGTCGTTCAGAAGTCACCGTGGAGCGCGAGCGCAGGCTCGATCGCTCGTGGCAAGGCACAAGCATTCGAGCTTCGTAATAAATTACGATAATTTTATACCACTAGCAAAATTAAGTGACTATCAACTTTTGATTTATCTATGAGACCGATAGTGATTTATTAATAGGATTCCGGTTACCAATTCGTTCGACACGATGGTGTCTACCGTGAATTTACTATTATTCGGATTTATATTGCAAATAACGTTAGTGTCACCGATTGCTGAAATCGAGGCGGATGATGGTGAGATTAAATTTTTTGGGAATAATAATAATAGAGTTTTAGCTGGTATTTTATAAACATTTGTTTCTTCCCTCCCTTACAAATACATATTTATTCTTTCTCTGTACCTACCTATAACTCTTATAAAGATTCTTAGCTAATAGGTTCTACCTACTACCTATGAGTGGTTTCTCATGCATTCAATTTCGGATTTAAAACTGCTGTTATACCTATTCGACTTGAAGATATAGGTAAATCACGGGTATAAGTAGGTACTATCATGTTACAGTAGATTAAAGTTAAGAACATAACCAACGCGAATGAAGCTCTATACAGCCAGTGGACCTTCGATTGGTCAAGCTTTACTGTGCTAATAGGGATGATGCCTATATTAAAAATAAATTATTTTTAATTGATTATTAAATAGAGGGTCTTCCAAAATACCTAAAATTCACATGCTCGGTTAGTTTTAGGTATGATAACCATTTTAAAATATAAATTAAAGAAAAAAAGCGCGTTGAAATTTTATGACGTCACAATGGTGAATTTCATACAAGTTCCATACTAGAAATGCGTTTTTAAGTTTGATTTAAAGTTGCTGATTTGATTGAGTTGTCATCATCCCTATTCCGTGAGTTCCGGTCATAAACTAAGCGAAGGTTTTCCTAATTTCGAACTCCCAAATCCCTCAGAGGACTCTTCTCTACTCCACCTTTCAACCATTTTCGGATTAGGTTCGATAGGAGGTACTATAACTTTGAGGATTCTTGTGTTGTCAATGCCACACATTTTCTGAACATTACACTTTTGAAATCTTCAAAGGCAACTCGTTCTGAGAACATGGCTCTTTAAATACTTAGTTAGTTACTCTTACTTCAATAGTGGTAGTTGCAGGAATTATTTTATAGTAAACACTAATTACTCCCTAATGAAAGTACATATACGTATCTACATATAATATAATATGCCCAATTTATTGCTTTGGCAAACAAAACAGAAAATAAATTTTGCACTAACCTAGTCTTATCTATAACAATATTTTGAACGTATTATAATCTTAGAGGGTCGCATAATTAAGTTATATACCTAATTAAGTTTCTGTAAATAATTAAAACGCATAAATAGTAAATAGGTACCTAGCGTAAATTCATATGGAAATTGGAAACCCTTATGAAAATGGACTGTGCCCATTCAGACAGACAGACAGGCGGACGTAGTGTAAGGAGTACTTTTAAACATTTTGACACGGAACTCTAATAACCGGCCAAGTGCGAGTCGCACTTGCACACGAAGGGTTCCGTACCACCAAACACTATGTACACTTCACAACTTCACAGGGTGCACAATAATCTAATCAGTGGTTGAAGTTAAACTTCCAAAGGGTCTTTTAGATACAATTACCAATATGAGTTTACAACCATATTATATGTAATAACACGATCCAAAGTATTACAGCGCCATTTAGTTTCGACCTTAACACATTGTACTTTTTAAACACAGGCTTATTGTATTTAATTATAACTTTATTTTATTTCATAATTTTTGATATTTTTTTTTTTTTTTTATAGTATTTTAATCACTCTTTGACAATATGTGTCCTACCTATTATATTATCAAGAGATACAGCAAATATTGGCGAAAAAGTCACGTTTCTTGTATAGGGCCCCTTTATTTTTTTATTAATATTATTTTTATTTGTTATAGCGGCGGAAATGCACACTCTGTGAAAATTTGAATTGTCTAGCTATTACGGTTTATATAGGTCCCGTTGGCACCCTTTGGGTACGGAACCCTAAAAAGTAGTTGTACATGTGCGTTTGTAAGTAGGTTTGTTTGAAAGTGCCCTTCATATAAGACGACACTTAAAAGTACGCCTCTTTGTTATATTGTTGCACTTTGAAAACTGGGTCGACATAATGTCACGTACCTATTCTATTTTGAGAAAAACATTTTCGTTTTGTTATGATGTTTCCAAGTATCAACGGAAGGTCTAACTCAGTCCGAGTTAGACCTTCCGTTGATACTAACTGATAGTGCTAACAAGCCAAATGACTTTGACTTACAATTATTATTCTGGTAAAGGAGCTAGGTATAGAAAATACTTAATTAGGTAGGTCTCCTTTGTCCTCTACATTTCGTACTTGATTAGGTACGTTGATAGCGTAGCAGCAGATCGCGGTACATGTGAATAAAATTTATTACTTGCTTCGTGGTTCTAACAGAAATCGTTAAGTAAATTATTTTTAAACTAGATGATGCCCGCGACTTCTTCCGCTTGGATTTGCCTGTGTCCTTCCCCGGGATACAACCTATGACTATACCAAATTTCATCAAAATCGGTTGAAAAGATGGGTCGTGAAAGCGTAGCAGACAGACAGACACTTTTGCATTTATATCTAATATTACTTAGTATAGATTTTGTGAAGTTCGAAAATGGTTTTATGACTGAAAAAATAAAAATAACCTTATTCTATGTATATCAATAAGTATATACTTACCTATTTACTAAAACTCTATTTCATCAGATCAAGAGTTATGTTACCTAGTTTGTAAGTTGTATCGAATAACGATCTCATACAAAAGCCCTAATGGCCAATGCAATATGCTTATAACTTTTGAGCATGGTAATAATTTAACGTTTACTTTTCTCATCTGGTTATATATCTAGTTAGATACGTATACTTATTTATTTTACGATAGAGCAAAAAATGAGAATATAAATTAAAAGAGCTAATTGCAAATTGCATTCATGTACCTAGGTACTTTTTGCTGCTCCTGCATACAATTACAATTAATTAAGTATCTATAATATCAGCAACGGAACTCATAATTATTTGTCCCACGATAGTTATTATGTAAGAGGCTAGTAACAATGGTGGTTTACGGCAAATTAGAGATTTTCACACTCTTCACTGTAGTAACGGTTTTATTGAAATCTCAGATCGTCGCATCGCGTCCCCCGTTCCGGTTTTTATCTTTGAAAATGACATAGTCATGTAGGTAAAATAAACAAAGTCCCGTTTTTCATATCTTCAGCAAACTCCAGTGGCATATCTTCTCAGAGTCTAAGAGCGCGGGAACCCCAGACCTTCGTTATTTTATAAAAGCTGAAAGTTTCTCAGCGCGTGCTCCCAACACAGGTAAGAACGATGGACAATCATGAAGTTTGGGTTATCGTGGCTTTGGCAGCCAATCAGCCTGCCTTATTGTGACAGGTATGGCTCAAGAGGAAGCTCTTATCACTAAACTGACTCCAAACTGAACTGAACTGATTTTTCTGTCATGTAGAGTTGAGACTATATATTTATTTAAGTATGTTTTAGCGTTTACCGTTTATATTTCGGTTTTACAGGGATAGACATTGTAGTTTTCTTCGAGAGATTCTACTATTATTTAATAGAATTGATACCTGTAGTAGGTAAAATCCTTTCAGTCATTAAATCATTTCCTGGGTCTTTGAATGATATTTATTTCTTTATAAGTTAAATTGTACCATACTAAAGTTAAAGTTCAAAAATTTGAAATTCAAATAGTTTTTATTCAAGTTAACTTTGACAAGTGCTTTTGAACAGTCTAGTGAATCGACCACTGGTTCGGAATGACATTCCTACCGAGAAGAACCAGAAAGAAACTAGGTGGTTGCTCTTTTCAAAAAAATAATTTAGGTACAATGTGTAGATAAGTAACCGCTGTCCTTAGCATTGTTTAAATTTATCTTATTAGTTACCTATAGTTTAGTTAAAATAGTATTAGTTTTTTGTGATGCTGCCACTTTTCGATTAATTTACTTCGACACGAAAATGACAGGTAAAGAAAATTTAACTGCACATTTAGTGACCTTTTGTAAATGTGCCTTAAACTTTATCTATTTAATTCATATTTAAGAAGTAAAGAGTTATCTTTGCGTAACAATATTATATACTGCGTGAAACTCGTCATAATAGTCTAAACATCACGGTGTATTATCTACAAAGTATGTACCTGCCGATCTAGTAACCGCAGTATGTCCAATCGCTGCATCGGAAACGCAAGGCCTATCTCCCATCAGACTGTCAAAGCACAGCTTTGACCGAATTAACTGTAACAACCTACTGTATGAAACAAAGGGAATTGAACCATTATTATCGCTTCATCTTTTTTTGTATTGTTTATGTGACATGGTCTGGCTTTATAATTGTGATCACCGGTCATTCTAATCAGCAACGATTGACAGGCAGACAGATCTTAAAAGTACCTATGTACGCATTGAAAATGCAATACAATGCAAAGGATACAAACTGAATCCCTTAGCAGTTTTAAATTGATAAAACGAGCACCTGGCTCAGCTAGCTGTAGCTATACATATTATTACATAGGTACCTACGAGGTCGGTATCTATCTACTGTCAAGCTATCAGATACAGTTCCCGTTCGCCAGTGATAGATCACTCGTGAGGGCAAAAACCTGTCCTATGGTGTATGGCCATCGTTTGAATAGTGTTAACCTAGACATACTTTAGGTCAATGCCAAGATGATGGATAACGTTTTTACTGCTTGAAATAAGGTGACTCCCTGATGTATTTTAAATCTTGACATCGTAATGACAGTGTTTTCGTAAAATATTATAAAACTA
Source organism: Erebia palarica (assembly GCA_964035005.1). Lineage (NCBI taxonomy): Eukaryota > Metazoa > Arthropoda > Insecta > Lepidoptera > Nymphalidae > Erebia > Erebia palarica. The sequence goes on along the minus strand of OZ035985.1, from coordinate 32,249,840 downwards.
GATAATGTCCGCGATTTTGACCGCGCTGAATGAGTTTTTTTTTATTCCGGCTAGAACCCCTTAATTTTGCGGATAAAATAGTTAGCCTTTGTCCTTTCCCGGGGTGCAACCTAGATAGGTTGCACCCCGGGATTGTACTCGCAGAGATCTGCGAGTACAAAATTTCATCAAAATCGTTTGAAAAAATGGACCGTTAGAGCTTAGCACACAAACAGACAGACACACTTTTGCATTAATAACAGTATTAGTACGAATTGTGTGTTCCTTTGTTTTTTCGCGCATTATGCAATAAACATTAAGTACCTATACCTAATATATTGAGATAAACTATGTAGTTCAAATTTAAAAGATCTATGTCTCAAAGACCAAGATAATACTCAAAGAATATTAAGAAGATATTTTAAATAGATATATATAATATATCTTCTCTTTTTAAAGGTATATATATGTATATACCTTTAAGAAGAGAGAAGTCTCGATGACCATTGACCATCAGTAGCATTTTATGCTAGAACAATGGAAGAGCTCTTTGAATGAATATGGGTACTGGGTAGCATACGTAACTGAATAGAATTGTAGCGCGTTAATCTTCAAGCTTATATAAGTAGATTTTTATCCATCTATCAACCCCGATTACAGAAACGGTTTCATTTCAGAGAATAAGAAAACTAAACTAACCTTTCTTATTTCTTAAAACTTAGTCAGCTATAATGAAAAGCATTGAATAATATGTTGATCTCTTTCTTTTTTGTTTCGCGCATTTTGATCGGATGTCGAAGTATGGTAGAGCTCTTTCGTAGAGCGTTTTCTTTTCAAAATATCCTAAGTAGGTAAGTACATACTTAATATGTATGCAAAAACAAAATCTAGTAGTTACCACGCGGGTATCGCCTTAGGTCAAGTAGGTACCAAAGCTTTCTAGTAAAAGTGGAAAAGTTAGACTAAATACCTAATTAAACACATTAAGTGTATAGTGTTCTAAGCAAACACCCACTTCGGTAGGTCCTAAGTAGGTATTTATTTAGTAGCTCAGACAAAATAGTACAAACGTAAATGGGAGAAAAGGTGATACCTACCTATTTATTCAAATAATGTTTAACATTATTGTTAGACATCTGTCTCACACCTCATAAATCACCCGACTATGAAAAATATTTACCGCTTCGAGTGTTTACCGTGTAATCGACCCAGTTTATTTGTTTTTCGTCAATATAACCCAACTGCGCGGGCGCAGACCACATCGCGCGTCATTACGTCAGTGAAGCACACTTATCAGTATATATGTCACCGTAAGATTGTGAAAACCGTTAGATTGTAATCTATCTAGCGAGATTGTTAACTGTCGAAAAATTACAATTTGACGCATTATTTTTAGTAGATTAGATATATTAACCCGATAGAACCTAAGTGCCCGCCCTGCAGCCGGGCACTGCCTGATTATTTATGTCGAACTCTAACCTAACCTACAAGAGACAAGAAAACGTAAATATAATCAATATATTACAAAAATTGACACTCAGAATATTGAACGGTTCACAATCTGTCGACAGTTTACAATTTAAGGAGAAAAAAAGCGTTAGATGCGTGCAATCTAACGGTTTTGAAAATCTTACGGTGACATATATAATGTACTCTGTGAGCACACTGGTGAAACAGCTCGCGGTTGGCATTCTGGATGCACTAACGGTCGTGCGACTCGGTGCTTGGCTTGCAAGACAGCAGCACTAATCGAGATGAATCCGATAAAATCGGTAATAGCGGCACGAGAAAGAGCAACCATCGACTCGCAGGTTCCTTTCGATATGACACGTACAAAAGTTAGCCTAAAAGATGGATTTTGATTTTTCGGCCACCGTGTTAGCCAATCAGGGATGATTTCGACCGCTACTCTGTAACAATCGATGCAAGGTTCTCTTATTGTTTGACTTTAAATACGATGATTGCATCAAAGAATAAATGTTTATGTTATGAATTAGGTATTAAAAATAACTATAGCTACCATTACACACATTCTCAACAATCACTCATATAAGTCACAGTTGTTTTTAACCCAAAAAACTAAGGTTAAGACATACTTTACCACGACACACTTCCGCTGCATTTGAGATTGACCCCCGTCAAGATTTATGTGCGGTTCGGCTGACTTCAAATGTACATGTCGCGCCAAACAGATTTATACTCTCATTACTAAGAAATGGACCACGCGTGACTTTCACTAAACGCGTTTGGTTAGCTGTTTTAATTTGCTAATAACTATTGCTGTATACGGGGCTAAAATAAGATGCCTTATCAGGCTGATGTTTGATCACTTGTCACAAAACTACTTGTGATCGAGATGCAAATGTCAAAGCGTGAACATCGTTAAGACTGGCTTTTTGTCATTTAGAAAGTTAAGAACGTCTTTCGTCAATCGATTTACATATTATTTTGCAGCAAGATCGATAGGATTGGCAGATACGGTAGCACATATGTGATTCATGTCCGAGTTGACTTTCTACGATAGCATTAATTATGCAGTGTATGTCTAAATATCCTAAAGTTGGAATTTGCCTTTGAGCCATGGTTAAAGCTGGTGTTGGTATTTTCTTACATAAAGGAATTGTTTAGTCTGTAAAGGTTACAAGCATTTTACCTTAACTAGTACATAAGTATGCAGTATGTGTAACAAGGTATGCAGTAGATGTAGGACGACCGGTGGAACTTAAAGCTACCTACTCACATGTCCTTACTGTATGCAGGTCGCTGACCGGGCCTCCTATAGCAGCTTTGTTTAGGTCAAAACCGCTAAGTTTATAACTTAACAATCACTTACCTTTCTTAAGTTCCCACTTGGTATTACATTTAAATTCGCCGCTTTGCCGCCACATCGATACACGATTAGAAACGGCTCTTTATCCTTATTTGAATTTGCCATTTTCTTGGGGTCTACCCACGCTGTCACATTTACTTAAAGTATATTTCGTTCCTATTTTTAATTTTATCGCTTTTACGTGGGCTCTTACGGGAAGATAAACATCACAGAATAAGTACCTATAGGTATACCTACAGATAACTGAACGTTATGGGTACATGTGTATCAATTTTAGTAGCGTCTTCCATGAAGCCATAAGTCAGAAGTCTGTGATTTATTCAAGTAGTTCCGCAATTCTATCCTTCGACAACATACCTACAACGACATCGAAAGAACAAAATGCATAAGTACATACTTACTTTAAAAGAAAAATGTAACAGAAGTCATTAAGAAGTGAAGACATTGTGGCATTACGCTATGGAGAGTTATGATCTAACTATCGTCTATCCAGTTGCGCAACTGAACTGTTATTCACTTTTACAAAAAGATAAACAACAGTTACTGGAATACGCGGTCAGTTTTCAATTATTATATAAATTATTGTAAACAAACATCATAAATGGACAATAATTAGCTTAAGATTATCAGCTATTGCACTGTAGGTAATAGGTATAGAATATACATACATATAAATTAGATATACTAAGGTCGCATACATACTGTCTTGAAAAACTACTACTATTAACTCGAACAGTAACATAATTTCGTGAAAATAGACATGGTTTCTCTGACTTTTGAGGATTTTTGGTGCATCGACGCGACGTCCAAAGACAGGACAACTAAGTATAGGTTGTATAGATACCTATCTATACTTCTATACTAATACTTATATTATAAATGCGAAAGTTTGGATGGATGGATGTTTGTTACTCAATCACGCCAGAATGGCTGAACGGATCTGGATGAAATTTGGCACACAGATAGATTATAGTCTGGAATAACACATAGGCTACTTTTTATTCCGGAAAATTAAAGAGTTCCCGAGGGAACCAATAATCCTCAATCCACGCGGAAGAAGTCGCGGGCATCAGCTAGTATAATATAATATATCCTTAGATCTTCTTTTATAAGGAAATAGAAAGCAGGCCAATCCACATAATTGGAAGGTAATAAATTACTAAAGGCATTCAGTGCAAAATCCAATGGCGGATTCAACAAAAGCAAATGTGAGTCTAATTTGAATGTGGCTTGTTTAACAATGATTTATTCCACATGGGAGTAAAGTGTGAGTGTGACATACTTAGATGTGACGTTATTATATACTTTGTTTAAACAATCTTATTACAGAATAACAATCATATAAATCCGCGATTTTTTCGAGCGTAACGTATAATAAAGGACAAGTAAAGATGACGCCAAGAATTTCGGGTTCTCACATCTATCATCTTCATGTTGCGGACCGAGCAGTGCGTTTTGTTCTGCCGGCTCCGTCAGTGGGTCATTTTTAATTGAATACGGCAAAAAATGACGATTATACACGCACGGCCAACTTAACAATAAGATTTGGATTTACATCGTTTCTCTGCCATTTAGTTCAAAATTCTAATGCAGACGTGTGGAATCTTTATTAAAATTTTATGCTCCAGTTTTGATCGGTCATGTCCTACGAATATATGCCGCAAAGTAAAGCTATAATCCAAATATCATTCGGTACGAGTGAGTAGAATCTAAATATATAAAAGGAAAAGGTGACTGACTGACTGATCTATCAACACGCAGCTCAAACTACCGAACGAATCTACGAACGAAAGCAACTATGGACATAGACATCCGCTAACAAAGGGTTTTTGAAAATTCAACTCGAAGGGGGTAATTAATGGGTTTGAAATTTGTGTAGGCCACGCGGACGAAGTCGCGGGTAGCGGGTAAAGCTAGTAAAATTTATGTAGGTAACGAAAGATGCAGCAATGCGCATGCCACCCATTTCAGCCCAAGAAGTAAGCGAATTTCATGGAACTTCCATACTAGAAGGGCGTTTTTAAGTTTGATAAAGAGTTGCTGATTTGATTGAGTTGAGATAATACTATAGATACTTGAGTGATCTGTAACTGTTCTACTGTCTCTTCCAGCTATTCTTTTATCTGGAAGAGACAGAAATACGTTATATTCGTATTGATCAGCACTGTGACAGTACAGTACCTCACTGTCTACATTCGCTGTGGCGACAGGAAGAGCCAAACGCGTGAAATTCATTGTTTGATATTACTCGTACCTACATATATTGGTTTCGCACCACACATTTCATACAATCGAGTTCGGTGCCGGCGGCGCAAGCGCATTGGCCATTGACCATTTCTTTTTCAGTTTTAGTATTGTTTGTACGTTTTATTTTTTTATATCGTTTACCTACTTCAAAATACAAATACTTAGTAAAATTCGAATTTGATTTTTGATTGCTCTTTCGGCTCTGGTTTAGTATATGTGCCGCGCAGTAACTAGGCAGTTCATATTTTTTTAAAGGAAGGTATTAATGTAGTAAGCCTAACGCCAAGATATATTCCGTCAAATCGTAATAGTTTTCGAGAAATAAATTTTTGAAATATCGTCATTTTGAGGTTAGTTTTCCCGACATCCTTGCAAATCTCTGCTTATTTGTGCGAGGGATGGTGTGAAGGAATTAGGTTGGACTCGGATAGCCCACCTCGGCCACCGTATTTACCATTATCAATACCTATTATCTAATATATAGGATAATCATAGTCAAATAAAAAATTGCTTTGTATTAGGCAGTTAGGGACCTACTGGTCTGTAAACGTCAAGGTTATAAAAGCATAATATCCATGGCATACCTATTATGAACGTATATTAAACGCTGCAGGTCATTTGTTTGATGTGATCTTCAAAATACAATGCTACAATAGGTTTTTACGGTCCAGTCATCAGCATCCGTCATTTCATGCGCGTTTTGTACCTACGAGTAGAACATTAACGTGAGCATAAACTAGAGTTGTTTGACTAATTTCGATTGTTTGACGTAAGTACCCATGTTTATAAGCTCTAGGTGGCGCATAGAAAGTTACAAAACTGCTATTAGCTAGGTACAGCCTACAACTACATAATAATGGTTATGACATCTATTAGTGCAACCAGATAAATACCTACACAGCTACAGGGCACGCATCCAACTATGTGTTGGTATTCTTGGAAATAAGAAATCTCCGATTTATATGTCGCATCATTATTACCCAGAGAATATAATACAGGAAGGGTGAATTCTAACATCATTGGATAATGGATTTATGTTTCCCCATCTGTGATATCGGTGTGCCGTGTCATGCGAGACCAACGGTCACGTCCGGCCCCAAACAATATGGACTACGAGTAAAAACGTTAATCAGTAATCACATTACTGTTCACAAAAATAAAATTGTGCTGCTGAATGTACATATGTGAATTTCGTTGCAAGAATGGACTAGCGTACCTACCCACAAGATAGAGCGCGCTTCAATTTGAAAGGCAACCAGGATAGATTTTCCAAAAGAAAACTCAAATTCTACTTATGTAAACGATTTTATATCGGACATGACTCTTTGTAAAGTAGAGCAAATCTTATTGAATCTTTCGTCATTTTAATTGAACTATCCAGATATAATCGTTGATCATGATTTTCTTTAATTTTACATTGTTATGGAGAGAAAAATACCGCTCAAAACGTAACACTTTATCGCCCTACATAGATAAATTTCCCATTACCACGGCGTGTGCTATTACTATGTATCTGGGAGGAATACCGTACGGAGGGCTGCTCATGCGACGCCTGCAGGTGTCGTTTAACGGATGAGTTACCTACCTGTTCATATTTCCCACCTATCGATGCACAATCTAAATTCATAGTAGGTAAGTAATATGGCAGTAGTTTACTACACCAATTTATTATAAGAACAGTGTGATCTTTTGTTCTTATTTTTTAAGAATTGTTGACCAATGTTAACAGTCTCTGTAGTGAAGCAGCGTAATAAGGTACAAACTTATCTGACTCGGTGGCCAAAATTGGAACTAATTTTGGTCACCAGGTCAGTTATGTTATGCCCGTTAAGATTTTGTTTTCATTTTATTTTTTATCCCATCAAAAACATAAATGTAAAATGAGAGCCAAGTTCAAAATTGTGATATATATGCCTTGGTTGTTGACTTCAGCGACAAAAGAAGTGAGTTCTAAATGGGTGCCAAGTTCAATGGTCAGTCCTGCAATTTATTTATCCCATCAAAAACATAAATGTGAAATGAGAGCCAAATTCAAAATTGTGATATATATGCCTTGGTTGTTGACTTCAGCGACAAAAGAAGTGAGATCTAAATGGGTGCCAAGTTCAATGGTCAGTCCTGAAATTTATTTATAACAACATATAATATTTTATAACAACTTAAAATATCATTTCTTCTTATAACTTAGTATAAAATGTTGAAGACTAAGGCTTTGGCTTGGCTAGTTTTCATATACGTATTATAAATAAATTTCAGGACTGACCATTGAACTTGGCACCCATTTAGATCTCACTTCTTTTGTCGCTGAAGTCAACAACCAAGGCATATATATCACAATTTTGAATTTGGCTCTCATTTCACATTTATGTTTTTGATGGGATAAATAAATTGCAGGACTGACCATTGAACTTGGCACCCATTTAGATCTCACTTCTTTTGTCGCTGAAGTCAACAACCAAGGCATATATATCACAATTTTGAACTTGGCTCTCATTTTACATTTATGTTTTTGATGGGATATCATTACTTTTTGTACAGAAATTATTGAACACAATCTCAAACTCAAAACATATTTATTCAAAATATGTACCTACAAAGTACACCTTCTGAACGTCATGCTTACAGAGCATAAGACGTGATGGTGATAATTAACTACGCTATCTTAAAACTAAAGCTACGAGGGTTCCAAACGTGCCCTGGTCTGAGAAGAGCCCGCAATAAACTCCGCTTTTTTTTATTATCACCATCTCACAAATATTTGAAATTATATATATGTACTTATAATATAACATTACATAATCAGCCGCTGTAACAATTCATACCCATGCCTTGCTATCATTCAAATAATCCTTTACACTGTATTAAGACTTTTCTATTAGTTTAGTTTACGTTTTACATTAGTAGGTACTTATTATTCGGTGTAAGGTCAGTGTGTCACCCACCAGTAATTCTATTGTACGACTCATTGTACAAGATAATCAAAGACGAGAATTCTCAAGAAAAATATATAGTGTACCTAGAGTTACACTGACATTGACAGATTACATCTATGGTCAGACTACCTCTACAGCACATTTCTACATCTCATCAATTTTGATTGCAAAAGTTCAAAATCAAAAGTTTTTAGTGAAACATTGAAAACAAGCACGGTAAACAGTCGATATCACTAAAACCACTATATACAATGAATACAAATCACAATGACTGACAGCTTGAACTGACGACTTCAAATACGTTTCTTCTTCTTTTCTGTCAATGACGTTTCGTTGCACAAAATGCATGAATACGAAGGTAAGGTTTTAATGCAACTATATTATTATTCATAATTATTTACATTAAAATAATAATTATGTGTCATTTTTAATAGTTAAGGAGTTACTACCACCGCTTAAAGCAGTATTGTTTCAAAATAACGGTTGAATGTCACGTACTTTGACGTCCTTAAAATAATGATTATAACACTACAACATAAACGTCAAAAATATTAAAATAATACGGCTTTAAGCAATGGTAGTATGCCCCGTGTCAGAGTTTTGATCTATACCTAGGTAGAGCATAAAAATGACGATTTTTGTACGTTTATATACGTTTATATCTAAATAACCATTTGAGGTGTGCTTATGAAATTTGGAGCACATATGTATTTCACGGGTCTCAATATATGCGCCAAATTTGACATGTTTATGTGAAATAGTTTTTGAGTTATGAGGGGGTCAAAAGTGGCTCCAAATGGTTCGTGTAATATTACACACGGTGCTGCTCGCCAGTTTTTTGAACTTTGGCTGGACACGCTTCCGCGTGTCTTGATAGATACTAGCGACGCTGTCACCGGGTCAGATATGTTTGTCGGACTAGGTATAACATATCTACTTCATTTTGCTGCTAAAATTTTTCTAACGGTTTTCTTTCAAATATACTAACGAACGAGTAGGTTATTAGTAGCAAGAGGACTTGGATAAATATATATAGCTAGAGGTAGGAGGAATTACCTACTTAAAATATTTAGATAGATAGATAGATAGATAAATACTTTATTGCCACACAAAACATTAAAAAAAGAAACAAAAACAGTGAAAAAGCAAACATAAATAAGTGCGCAAAGGCGGTCTTATCACTAAAATTATTTATTATTTATTATTTAGGTACCTTTAAAGAAGTTAAGACTCGGATAAAAATGCCAGGGCCATACATCTAATCGATTTCTCATTACTCTCCCATCCTATTCCATGACTGATAACTCATTGCTGTGTTTTTGCAATCGAGAGCCAAGTATCTCATTACATCGGTCATGTTACTTGCTCGATGATGGACAACCCAGTGAGCAAGTCATTGGGTTAATAGGGTACGCGGATCGGTGCATTGCCGAGGCATCCAAGCGTCTCGGGTCTAAGGAAACCAATTACTGAAATTGACTCGGAAAATAAAGCGCTAATAGCATAACGGTGTTTGTTAATGACAAGATTTTTCACTTAGTATAAATAGGAACGGAGTAGGCGCTGAAGCGTTATCTTTTACGGTTCATTCTTTTTGTTGGGGTTGGATAATCTACTGTTTACTCAGGCCAATAAATAAAATTTAATCATTTCTTTGCAGAGGTGCTACATCTTATAGGAGAGCCAGACTTCCGCGATGTTCGGCTTCGATGGGAGTACGGCAAAAGTGATGAATCCGATCCCAGGAAGCTGTTGGCTTTCCAAATACACTATTGCGAGTTGCAAGCCTGGGGCCAGTATCGTTGCAGGACCAAGGTGAATTACTCAAATCAAATATTCATTTATTTATTTTGGTGCACTGTAAGTACCCTTATTGACGTATCTTAAAACTAAAGCTACGAGGGTTCCAAACGCGTCTGGTCTGAGAAGAGCTCACAATAAACTCAGCCGGGTAATGAAGCTTGAACTGGTCTTAAACTCCCTTTTGTATCGAGTTTATGGACTAGTTGCAACTAAAGTGGAACTAACCTTGACATTAATAATTGCTAACCGATTCATAATTTGATCGATGTTTAGAAACAAATAATCCTGGTATTTTTTAGAAATGAACCTTTAGGATTTACAACTCCGAATTTACATTGATCTTCAATATTAGGCAGGTAAGTAGATTTATTTTAGAGTATTTAGGTGTTATTTTTGTGGTTAAAATTGGAGGGAAAGAAGATTAGTCAATTTTAGAATCAACCGCGTTTCATGGTGTATGAGTACGTTGAGGTCGAATCTCTGGGAATGCTCTGGTAACTGTCGGTACCAGAGCAGAGTCACCACTGTCGAACGGGGGATAATAGCTCGCCGAGCGCGCCACACCGTGACCGTGTCGTACGACCTACCTAATTGCGGAAGCGCATTATGTTTTATTTAGTACCTACTGATTATATTATACTCGGGGTATGATGGGACTCCAGGAGGCATCTAATTAGAGTAATTTGGTGCTAATTGAACATAGAGTCTACAAGCTGTAAATCTCGTCTTTCTGCAGAACATTCATAACCGTTAAATCTGATAAAATTTTGTTTCCTCAGGTTGTAGACAATATCGAAGAAGATAGGTCTGCTAAAATGCTGGTGGAAACAACTACAGCAAAGGCGCCCATTCCAAGTGTTAAGCGTGGTCGTACCTTCACGTCCTATATCACTGGTTTGCGGATGGCAACGACATATTCCTTCGAAGTGCGCCCAGTGAGACGCGACCCTAGGGATCTAGCTGATCCGCATTCTATTGGGTCGAAAATTATCATAGTTCCCACAAAAGGATGTAAGTGATTAACATTTGTCATAGAAAAAAAAGTAATTTAAAAAAAACAAAAAACCCGACTGCTTGGACACCAAAAAGTATTAAACAAGATGTGAATTTCATTATTATCAATTTACATAGTATAATACTTTTAATGAAATAATGAACAAAATAATATAGCCAATTCAGTATTCTCACAGCTCACGTTTTATAATAATATTTTTCTCTCTTAAATAATTTTGTAATTATTACGAATTATCAAGGCGCGTCGCACGTCCATTAGCTAATATTTACGTGCGACTGCGCCTTGATAATTTGTAATAATTACAAAATTATTTATGAGAGAAAAATATTATTATAAAACGTGAGCTGTGAGAATACTGAATTGGCTATATTATTTTGTTCATTATTTCATTAAAAGTATTATACTATGTAAATTGATAATAATGAAATTCACATCTTGTTTAATACTTTTTGGTGTCCAAGCAGTCGGGTTTTTTGTTTTTTTTAAATTACTTTTTTATTTTAAACTTTTTGGTTATTTATTTACCTGCAAGGTAATCCTAATAATATTATTGCCGTAATAAGAATCATTATTTTTTGTATTAATTGTATTTTTTATTTATTTAAACTATTAGATTCCTTAATTTAGATTTACTAACGGTTTATTGACTCTTATTTAGGTAGGTGCCTAAACTATATTAATATAACTATACCTAACTTTAATTTTACAGTAGATAAATGACAATATTTATTAGGTAGGTACCTATTATGAACAAAATTAATATGTACCAATTAAACAATTTATGAAAACGCGTCAAAATTTCTTAATTTAAGCTCCACAAGCAAGAAATTGTCGTCAGTCGTCCGCGGTGCGGCTGTAGTTCGTTTTACCCCAAGCACCCCAGTGATCAGTCCCCCTTCGACCCCAATGACCAAATCACTACCGACAATGCTCCCTACTTAGGGCTACACACAAACACTAACCAAACAAAGCGTCTTCGCCAGCGAAGACGAGGACCCCGATATCTACGATATCCACGTCACCCGGACGTGGTCTTAACTCACGGCCTCGAGGGCGTATGGACTAATCTAGTCCAACCGACCTCCCATTAATCCCAACGTCATCCTAAGCCGTGGTCCGAGCCTCACAGGAGGCGCCCTTAGGAGGACGTTGCCCCCCCGATGTCATCGAGCGTTAGAGCTCTTTTCTCGGCGACGCCTAGCGCTCGTCCAACCCCCCGGTGACGCTGTAGCGTCTAGTAGGGCCTATGCAGTATACTCAATCCGAAAAAAAAAGATCAGTCCCCACCGCACCGCACCGCACTCCTCGCGGACGCGCTTCCCGCGAGTGATATTTGTAAAAGACGTTTATCCGCCTGAAGTGTTCTGTTCCATGATAAACTTTATTTCTATGATATCTCATAAGATATTCATCTAAATTGAATGGTGTAAAGGACAATTTTTGTCTTAATTAAATACTTGAGATAAGTAAGATATTTTTTTTGATAAGGAATTAACGATTATGTTGGTAAAAACACCTTCGCAAGTAAAGCACTGTTTTAGACCAAATTTGAAAATCATAAAAATGGTTATTTTGAGTCAACCTTAAAAGATAGTTATATACTATTGCGGACTACTTTTTAGCACTTTTTGAGAGGAACGTTTCCACCATACATTGTTGTCGTGTAACTTTAACGATTTAGGCAGCGCACGCCACGTAAGCTCTCAGATGAGATGATTTATCCGACTTAACTCACATTATTGCAATTTTCGTAAGGTTCTCCAATTTTTGTGGAAATAAAATATAGCCTATTTTACTTGTTAATAATGTAGCTTTCTATAAGTGATATAATTGTTAAAATCGGTTGAGTGGTTTTTGAGATAATCCACCTAGTTTGATCGATATAGATGATATGAGTAGGAACTTTAAACATTTCCTTTGAAAGCTCGTAAATCCTAAATTATCATTTAAACGGAAAAATGGTTTATGGAACCTAGGTGTGATTTTGCAAGACCTATCTAACGATACCCCACTTGCCTATAACCTATCGAGTATGGACTTTAATTTATTAATTGGCTTCTAGTGGACGCCATTTTGTTTTTCTCAAATTCGGCCTCCGTAGTGACACTCGGAAGATTAAGATAAATCTAGTGTTGCAAGTATTATCAAAATCGGTTCAGCCGTTTTGTCTGTAGTGCGACACGAAGGAATACACTAAAAATGAACCTTTGAAACCTCGTAAATCCTAAATGACCATTAAAATGAGAAAATGATCAAGGGAACCTAACTATGATTTTGCAAGACCTATTCATCGATACCCCACTTGCCATATTCTAGCGACTTTTATTTTTTAATTTGTTAGATTATGGCGTCTAGAGGCCGCCATTTTGTTTTTTCTCAAATTCGGCTTCCGTTATGACACTCGGAAGATTAAGATAAAGCTAGTGGTACAAGTATTATCAAAATCGGTTCAGCCGTTTTGTCTGTAGTGCGACACGAAGGAATACACTAAAAATGAGCCTTTGAAACCTCGTAAATCCTAAATGATCATTAAAATGAGAAAATGATCAAGGGAACCTAACTATGATTTTGCAAGACCTATTCATCGATACCCCACTTGCCATATTCTAGCGACTTTTATTTTTTAATTTGTTAGATTATGGCGTCTAGAGGCCGCCATTTTGTTTTTTCTCAAATTCGGCTTCCGTTATGACACTCGGAAGATTAAGATAAAGCTAGTGGTACAAGTATTATCAAAATCGGTTCAGCCGTTTTGTCTGTAGTGCGACACGAAGGAATACACTAAAAATGAGCCTTTGAAACCTCGTAAATCCTAAATGATCGTTGAAATGAGAAAATGATCAAGGAAACCTAACTATGATTTTGCAAGACCTATTCATCGATACCCCACTTGCCATATTCTAGCGACTTTCATTTTTTAATTTGTTACATTATGGCTTCTAGAGGGCGCCACTTTGTTTTTTCTCAAATTCGGCTTCCGTTATGACACTCGGAAGATTAAGATAAAGCTAGTGGTACAAGTATTATCAAAATCGGTTCAGCCGTTTTGTCTGTAGTGCGACACGAAGGAATACACTAAAAATGAGCTTTTGAAACCTCGTAAATCCTAAATGATCGTTAAAATGAGAAAATGATCAAGGGAACCTAACTATGATTTTGCAAGACCTATTCATTGATACCCCACACGCCATAGTCTATCGACTTTTTTTTTTTAATTTGTTACATTATGGCTTCTAGAGGGCGCCACTTTGTTTTTTCTCAAATTCGGCTTCCACAGTGACACTCTAATGATATACTCGGCATAATCTGGTGCAAGAATCATCAAAATCGGTCCACGCGTTTAGGCTGTAGCTGTCCTGCAAGGAACAAACAAACATATATAGACTGATGAACACATAACCCTGTGCGTTCCGCAGTCGGGTAAAAAAGTACAGGATTGTCTTATATTACTTAAGTATTAGGAACTTTTCTGGGAGATCAGTCCGAAATACGAAAAACCCGACAATTAACTTTATGCATACCATCGCATAAGACAAAGTTTTATACGCAGTCTTTCACAGTGCAAGCTGTTTTATTATGGAATGCTCTCCCATTAAACATACGACAATCAAAGTCACTGGAAATATTTAAAAAATCAGTTAAGAATTTCTATTTATCACCATAATACAGACGACTAGTTTTAACTTTTATTTAGTTGATATTACTTAAACTAAAAATACATAATATTATATATTAGTTTATTTTCATATATATATTGTAAATATTATATTATTTGTGTAACTGTTTATGTATTAGTATGTAGGTATTTGTTTGTATATTTATATTAATACACCACCCACGAGTTAATCTCCTAACTCCTCCTATTCCTAAGGTTGCCTGGCAGAGATCGCTACTAAGCGATAAGGCCGTCTTTTTGTATACTACTTCGTTCTTTGTTTTCTATGTATTTTTTGTGTCCTTTTTATATGTGTTGTGGTGTACAAAATAAAGAGTAATAATAATAATAATAATAACTTGACATGTAGTCATTTACGGCAAACAAAAATGTTGAATGATAAAACAAATTGTTTCTCCTTGGAAATTGTGTTTCTCTACTATTTGGTAACGCATCGAAATTAGTAAAATCATGAGTAGAATAAAAATGAGACTTCTAAGAAATTAGAGACTATCGAGCTTTTGTAATTCAAACAGTTAGAACACGGTTTATAGTAGGTAACTAAAAATAATTCCAGGAAAATATGTAACTTAATAATTTGTTTTAGTTTCTGCGCGAGCCACGCAATGTTTGCCTCACGCGAGCGAAGTTGAGGTATCTACTGGTCCATATTTCGGTGGTCGAATAGCTGTTGAGGCTGCTGACGGGGGAACGGAAAGATGTTCAATCCAAGGCAACCCCAACAGTGCCCAGGACGCGTATATCCTGAGAATACATCATGACGAATGCGGTTCTGAGGTCAATGATACTACAGTAGCCACTTATGTGATCGTCCAAGAGAACTTGCCAATACTTACGCATAGCACACGCCGGTGAGTCAGAACATGAACAAAAAGTGCAAAACGTTTTCACTTTCAAACTTGTATAGTGGATGATTTATTGGTCAAGGCCTCTCGCTTTGAAGATGTTAATAGTGAATATTACTTTTCTTTTGGACCGATTGTATAGTCAGGAAATATTTTTTCTTCTAGCCTACAGATTATTACTGTTAATAGAAACAAACTTATTAAATTGACTCTACATTAAAAAAAATTGAGAATCTACAATATTTCATGCCTTTGTGTTTTTCTAGGTTCTTAGTCATCTGTACATATAAACCGGAAACGTTAACGGTGCGAGCTGGAATAAACCTACCTAAAGCTAACCCTGGCGATGTTTTAGTAGAAACAAAGTCCCATGGAATAGTGGAACCATATGACGATCAAGAACTGAATGACAATCAGCTTCAACCAGCTCGACTTGAGGCTAGAAAGGAAGAAACGCAACAAAGTAGTTCACAATTTTTATAATTTTTTCGACAAAAACCCCGTTTCAATAGTTTCCCGGAGTTGAGACATTTTTACCAATATTTTTGGGCGAGTTTATTGACCGCATCAACACAAAGTAATTTTTATCGGGTGATTTTATTTGAACGCATAATATTAAAATGGTTTTTTTTGTTTCAGATATGTTTGGAGAAATAACACTTGTTATGTTCCTAGTTGTCGCAGCATTTGGAGGTGTTGCCCTTCTCATATGGAAGATGGTACCACAAGCTGGAAGAAACTTAGACAACATGTCAATATCTACAGTTTCATCCATTTCTCGTAGCGGGATTTTCAACAGGAGGAACATAGATAGATTTTCCGATAAAAGTTCTGTATATTCAATAACACTTTCGGAAAAAGACGAAGCTGTTAAGAAACCTAATGAAGGCGATAATACTTCGGAGGCCTAGATAGAAGTCTACAATTACATAAGATTGAATTGATTGAACAGACTAAAAAACTTGTTTTCCCACTTAATGACAGTTGTCTACGATCTATCCATATAATTATTTTATAACTTGATGGGCAAAATAGATGGCAAAATATCTCGGAAGATAGGTAGTTTGAAAATAAGTTCAGTCCTTTTCAATGAGATAATATAGGGGTCCCCAGTAATGGACCATGGCGATTTATCCAGGTTAATTATGGCGCTAAGTATTGAAACTGTAAATATGTTTAATTAAGGTTAATGAACTACTAGAATTACGTATGTTTAGTTTATTAACATTAAACTACTTTTAGATATAGTATGCGGATGTATGTTTACATCTGGCCAGTATTAATAACTCACTATGACACTATTGCCATAAGCTATCTCACTATTTGCAAATTTTAAATTTTTTTGGCTTAAAATATTGGA
Source organism: Erebia palarica (assembly GCA_964035005.1). Taxonomy (NCBI): domain Eukaryota; kingdom Metazoa; phylum Arthropoda; class Insecta; order Lepidoptera; family Nymphalidae; genus Erebia; species Erebia palarica. The sequence continues at coordinate 32,233,152 of OZ035985.1, read as the reverse complement.
TAAGCCGCATTGCAATTCGTTACGCACGCACTAATAAGTAAAATATAAAAAAGCAAGTACACACAGCAATAGAAAGCCAAAATATACTACTGAAATAGGTTAAATCAAATAATTTATAACAAATGGAATGTAGAAGCTCATTAAAAAATCTATCTATACTAAAAAGTCCATGTACCTGCTTACTTTTTTTATGTATTGCGATGCAATGTGGCTTACTGAAGTTTGTGTGTTTTGCATTACTGATAAGTGATAACTAATAAAAGACTTTATTGACTGAAGATATGATTTTTATTTAAAAATTAAGTCACTTGGTTCGCTCAACACCGAAATTTCTTTCTGAATTGGCAGCTCACTACACAAGAATTGCTTTACAATATCATTAAGTTCTTCTAAAGCCAACTGAGCATGAAGTCGCACAACTTTGTCTTCATTTGAATCTTTATACAGTTTATTTAAAGTTCTGTAAATTGGTAATAGGTTATCTTTTAATTCTACCAATGTGTCTTTTCCTAGACCTTTCAGTAAACTCGAAACAACCATGACAGCTGCTCTGCGACATTCTATTGCTTTATCCGATTCGATCATCGACCATATACAAAGAAGAACCTAAAAAGTATGGGCGATATTAGCAATATCTATAAAAACAATCTTTAATTATCAAAACTTACATTTCCATAATATGCAGAAATTACCTCATATATAATGGAACCCATTTTATAGTTTACTACTAATGCTATTTCTGCTAAGTTAGATAGAGCAGAGGCTCTTATCAATGGATCTTCATCTCTACAAGCGCATAGAATTGTGTTTAACAAAATATTTTTATGTACTACCGCCATTTCACCTGAAAGTAAAAAGTCAGTACTAATTTAAATTTTATCTTTAGCTTAGTGATTCATATCATATTATTGTTAAATATAAAACAAAGCACTAGATTAAATAATTTTTATAATTATTTGAATAATATTTACCTAGCCTTTTGGTAACTTTAACAATTGCATCACCAATTTTCATTCTCAATTCAGCAGCTCTATTTTGGTTTTCTTTACTTTCTATGTTATTAGGTTCAGTTGATATATTCAAATATTCTTTACATAAAACACTAAGAACATCTTCAGTACAATGTGAAGCAAGTGATGCTATACAATTTATAGCTGACAAGTAAATATATGAATCTGAGTCCTTGAGTTGTTCCTAAAAAATTACAATAGGTAGTTTTAAGTTCCTCAATACAGTAATATTTGCCAAACCAAACTCTTGTATTGTTTCTGATAAATAAATCAATTTATATTGATGATTTACTGGAGGTAAGACAGAATACTCATCATACACACCTGCAGCAAGCAAAACACATAATGTCTTTTGGATATAGTTTCAGCATCAGCTTTATCTATAAGTTTACCAAGCTCAATGATTCCATGAGCTCTTACTGGGAGTAGACTGTTAAAAATATTTGATAATGCCTCCTCAAATGGACTATCTTTAGCTTTAGGATAGTCCGATATTATTAAAGACATTGATTCTTTACATAAAATTTTAATGTATTCAGAATCATTATTGGCCATCATTCCCAATTTTGGCAGGAAAGTATGTAGTTTATCTTTCAAAGTACCCATCCTTTTAGTATTAGATAATATCGTATTCAATAGAACTAAAGCAATAGTTTTGCATTCATTATTAGTGTGTTTGATATTTTGAAGTAAAATCGACTCAACAAAGTTAATCACGATTAAAGGATTGTCTTGCAAAACCTTTGTTAGTTTTTGTGATGTTGATACCTCTGACAAAATAGTCAGCATTCGAGCATACTTTTCATCATTCATACTGAGTAATACAGGCTCATAATCATCAAAACTCAAAAGCTTCTCTGTATTTTTGACAGGTCTCACATGATTTACATCTAAAAATATTTGAAGACATGCTTCAAATAAATTGCTTAAAACTGTATTGCTTTCAGCAGCATTGAATATTTCCACAAAATTTATAATTGATTCATCTTCTGGATAGTCTATATGATAATTAACATATTTGGCTGTCAAGCCTGCATTATATTCTTCAATTAAGATACCACCTTCTTTAAATTTGATTTTCCCAAATAATAACTCTTTCAGTAGATTATACATTTCAGTTTTATCAACAATTTCTAAAACTTTCAAAATAATATTGTTAAGTTTTAGTTTCAGCTCCGTTTTTGTACATTTAATTCTCAGGAGAAAAAGAATGTACAAATTTGGTGTTACAAGTTCAGGTGGTATGTAGACCTGACTAGTACATGTGTAGGCATACAGGATTTTTATACTATGTTCTATTTCTTGAGGTGTTAAAACAATGGTACCAGGTAAATGTGATTTTGCCAGCAAAATGTCATAGTTAAGAGTTTTAAAAATCTCATTAACTAAACTTTTAACTTGCTCAGAATTATGATATTTTTCATATAAAGTCATGAGACATGAAAGAGCAGTAACAAGATATTTAGCATTATTTATTGTAAATATTTGTTCCAATTGAGCAGTAATGTTTGTAACATAACCACTCTCATCCTGGTTTCCATGTTTAGTTGAGATTACTTTGCAAATAATTTCAACTTTTTTCCATTCAAGTCCTGTATCTCTATCCTGATTATCAATAAAACATCTAATCAGACTCAATAAGCCACCTGGTACAGTGAGGCGCCTGCTCATCTCCTTGGCTATAACTCTTTTAACAAACAGTGGACACTTTTGATCAGTTACATTTTGTAACACTAATAATTCTTTCATAAGCATTGGCTGGAAGCAATTACAAACTAAGTATTCATATATTTCAATATATTTTTGTCTATTTTTATTTATTGTATCATAAATTTCTTGAGTCATAGTAAAGTTAATATAAGCACCAGGTTTCTTTAAAGGAGCAAATGATAATTGTATTAATGCTGCCAAGTAGTCACTTAAATGAAAAGTTATTATAATATTTTTCAGGACTGGTACATTATAACTTCTATGTAGAAAATCTGTGCACATTACTAAAATTTTATATTTCTGCTCATCAGATAAAGTTATTGGTGGCAAAGATTTTGCTGATACACACCTCTTTGAAAGGCTAATACCTAAACCAGGTATCAAACATGTTGTGATGCCGAATGATGATACTATTTGAAAACATGTACGTAGCATTTTCTGGTGTTTAACACTTATAAGGACATCATCATTTCTCCTTATTTCAGTGGCTAGAACGTCAATTTCCTGAATAATATTCTTTAAGAATGTGCTTAAGAGCTGATAGTTATCATTGTTTCCATCATCATTTTTGTCATAAGATGTGATAAGGTTGAAAAGGGTTGTCATAAATTCATTGTTACTATCTAAAATCATACAAAAAATAATCTTGTAATTTAAGTATTTCATAAATTACTAGCTGATGCCCATAACTTTACTGTTCTGGATCCTGCATGGACTGAGGTTTTTTGGTTCCTGCAAGAACTCTTTAATTTTCCAGTATAAAAAGTAGCCTATGTGTATTCCAGACTATAATCTATCTCTGTACCAAATTTCATCCAGGTTCGTTCTGCCGTTCTGACGTGATTCAGTAACAAACATCCACCCATCCATCCATCCAAACTTTCATTTGTAATATTATGTAGTATAGATGACTCAAATATGGTGATGATCAAAACAGAATCTTAACGGAAACTATGAGGCACATTAAAATAGGCATAGGCATATTTTGTGCGTTATAAATAACTTAGCTGTAATTATTTTTAAACAGAGCAGTACTCACTGCCTACATTCATCCACAGGCATTTCAAGTTAGTTTTTAAAATATTTTCTTACCAGCTAATGCCCGCGACTTCGTCTGCGTGGATCAAGGTTTTTTGGTTCCCGCGGGAACTCCTTAATTTTGCCTAGCCTATGTGCTATTCCAGACTATAATCTATCTCTGTGCCAAATTTCAGCCAGATCCGTTCAGCCGTTGGGGCGTGATTGAGTAACATACATCCATCCAAACTTTCGCATTTATAATATTAGTAAGATTTACTAAGTAAGTAACTACTTGTATTACAATTTCTTGACTAAAAAAACTAATTACATTTTATTTGATTATCCATATTACTTACCAGTTTCAATAAATTTTTCTATTCGCAGAAATATTGCTCCAACATCAGTCATGATTTTAAAACTACAATTAGCTGATATTTTATATTCATAAAGGATACCAGAAAGGTATTGGTCCAAATTAACAATTCCCTTTTCCACTCGCTACCTACTTTTATTATTTTTTTTAATTTTGTTTGGTTTTTAGATGTTTATGGTAAACAGTAAACTGTAGGGTGATTGTGTAAAACCTGCATCAATCATTGTTACAGTATCAATTGTTGTGATTTGCTGAATTTATGGTTTTCTTGCTGCGTCAATGAATTTTGTCCAATAGTGGAATAGTATTAACCAATCCGAGGTGATTGCGATCGTTACACAGTAGCTGTCATGTTTAGACAATCGCCCTCCAGATTCAAAGATCAGTAAAAATTTTTGACCAGCTTACTTTGGCTTCTTGCCTTTTTGGACCTGACAAAGAAGTGACCCACCAACGGGATTTCACGTTTACACGGCACATGTTTTCCGTGAAATAAAAACCTATTACTTTTTAAATATTTAAGTAGCCTACCATTTTAAATATTTTTATACTTAGATTATTATCTAGATTCTGAGTATAATAATGATGATGATGATGAACTTTGTATCAGATTCGCTTTTCTACTGTATGTAGTATAAGTTTATGGATTTTCTTGTTGCCCGCTCGCTATGATCGTCTTATTACTTTCAGTGTCATTGCATGCGTGTGTTGTTTTAAGATTTGCATGTTCAATCTAGATATTTTAAAACATATCGTAACATCCTAGACTTTAAATAACACAGCACTATCAGGCTCAAAAAAGCTAGAACGCAAAGCCGTAAAGTCAGATAAAAAATCAGTTTATGTCGTGACCAGAGACAAGTAACATTGGATCTATGATTATATATGTCACCGTAAGATTGTAAAAACCGTCAGATTATAATCTAACTGGCGAAATTGTAAACTGTCGAAAGATTACAATTTAACGTACCTATTATTTTTCGGTAATTGTAATCTGTTAAGTATATTAATCCGACAGAACCTAAGTGCCCGGTCGCAAAGAAACAGACAAGAAAACGTAAATACAATGAATATTTCAATGTTCTGAGTTTCAATTTTTGAAATATTCATTTTATTTATGTTTTCTTGTCTCATTCTTGTAGGTTAGGTTAGGGTTCGACATAAATTTAAATACCTATCAGATTACAATCTACCGGAAAATAATGCGTTAAATTGTAATCTTTCGACAGTTTAGAATTTCGCGAGTTAGATTATAATCTAACGGTTTTCACAATCTTACGGTGACATAGACATATCAAAGAATTGGATTATGTTACTTGCCTCTGCATTGGATCACATAGTCCAGAGACAAGACATAGTCGTGACGAAACATTCAACTGTAATTTTTGTCAATACTAAATTGTCAATGTCAATTTATAAAATTTTGACAGAATTTTCTGCATACCTGATAATTAATACGGCGAAACGATTTGTAACATTTTTTCTGCCATTATTACTCGAATTTAGCTTAAAACATAAATTACATAAAGATATCGGGATCATAAAAACGGTATTAATATCGCTTTATACTTGGTTTATTTTTAATAACTGAAGATGTTGATTAAGGTTAAGGTAAGACGAGAGGAGATTTCGGCAAGCTTTTATTTACAAAATACATAGTCACCTCATCATAACCTCGTTTTTACAGACGCTTACTGGCAAAGAAATCGAAATAGATATAGAACCTACTGATAAAGTAGAGAGAATCAAAGAGCGGGTTGAAGAAAAAGAAGGCATTCCTCCACAGCAACAACGATTGATATTTTCCGGAAAACAAATGTAAGTATTGCTCTTTTAGCATTTTTAACTTTCAACCGTAAAATAATATCCGAAATTCGAGTCAAATTTTCTTTTCTGTAATGTGATCTATCAAAATCAGCTTGCAGATTGCAGTATTAGGTGCAACAAGTATTGTAAAAGGCTAGATTTTGTCAGTTGACATTTACCTATTTCCCATATCTAAACAAAGAAATAGTGACTTGCAAAGCTTTATTAACATTTTGCTGTAAACAAAGGCAACTGGAATGACCTTAAATCCAGATTCAGATTCTTTACTTCTCTCTGGTGTTATTTCTGGCAAACGACTTTAGAGTTGGAAATTCCAATACCAATTTCATGGATAAAACTTAAATGAAAAATTAGGGGCTTATAACTTATTTAAGTAGCCCCTTCAGGGTTTGGACTTCATTTCAGGGATGGAACCTGCTATGAAAATTTCAAATTTCTAACACTAATAGCTTAGGCTGTGTACTGCATAGTTTATGCTGGCTAATTAAGTAAAATGACAGCTACTGCCCAAAACCATTGCTGCCACATAAGTATTAGAATTTCAGCCTACTTAGGGATGCATTTTTCTATATTCATTGTATATTTTTTATTCCACTACAAGTTAGCCCTTGACTGCGATTTCACCTGATGGTAAGTGATGATGCAGTCTAAGATGGTAGTGACCTAACCTGTTAGGGGCATGGCAGTTATATTAAACCCAAATCCCTATTCTGTTTCTACACAGCATTGTACCCGAATGCTAAATCTGGGCGGCATGTCTTTGCCGGTAGGGTGGTAACTAGCCACAGCCGAAACCTCCCACCAGGCCAGACCAGGGAAATTCAGAAATTATAAATTCCCAAATTGACCCTGCCGAGGTTCGAAACTGTGCCCTCCGCAAGTTAAGACACCGGCGCTCAACACTGCACCACGGAGGTCGTTAAAATGCATCTGGAATGCATCATCACTACCACCTAGTGGGATTGCAGTCGAAAGGCCAACATGTAGTGGGATAAAAAAAAACAGCCAATCATAATAAATGAGATTCTAGGAATTATTTTCCGTATTTGTTTTTACTTTTTTTAAGTTACTCTTCCAGGAATGATGAAAAGACAGCTCAGGATTACAAAGTGCAGGGAGGTTCCGTGCTGCATTTGGTGTTAGCCCTGAGGGGGGGCAAGTGATCTCTTGTGATGTATCCATCTCAGTTATATAACACTTAATTTAATATTCATTTCTTGTATAAAGTAAAACATAATTAAAATTATGTCAAACTATTATTTTTAATTACATTAACACAAATGTTCACTTTTTTTTATTAATTTTTATTCGTTAGCCTTTGTGGAATTATCACTGCATTTTTTATACAACTGCCTGAAAAAAGGAGTATATTGTTTTCAGGGTTCATATATGTACATATGTATGTATGTATGTGAGTTTGTATATTCCACCATAACTTCTATACACCTAAACCGATTTCGATAAATGAGGTATCGTTAGAATCCCTAGCTTATTCCGGGTCACATAGGCTAGTAAAATTTAAAAAAAATTGATGGGGTGACCATGGCCTGCATTAAAGACTAAAATTGAAAAAAAATCGAAAATAAGATTAACTATATATTCATCATCTAGAAAATGATGAGTAGATTCCAAAAATATATAAAACACTATGGTATCCAGCGATTCACAAAAAAAATTCATTTAAAAAAAATGAGAATAAGATTCTAATTTAACTAGATTAATTTAGATTTTTGACTTTTTAGTTTTAATTTTTAATTTTAATTATGACTTGTTAAAGTAGGTACTATGCTTAGGTACTGGTTATTGTATGTCTACTGCTTAAAATAATAAATCAATCAGGTAAAGTAGAGCAGACAAGAATTCAAAAACCCAGTTTTTCTTTAAATTGCAGAAAATAGGCTTGTGCTTGACAACACTCCTTACCTCTAATAATGAAATCTAGATTGGAGCGTGTTTGCCTAGGAAATGCCTATTCACTCTTGCCTTGAAGGCCTTGCCTGTTTAATAAGGGTAGCTCCCCACTGGCGCAATTGATAAGTTCAACCTAACCATTGAGCTCGTGGTAGTTCAACTGCACATAAATCATATAAGTATAAGAGGTGAAACTACTGGGAATAAATACAAATACTCACCCAAATTTGTTAGATGAAATCAAATCAAAGTTTTTAAGTATAGGAATTCTTGGCTTAATGAAATCAAAAAGTTTCTATAATTGAGCAAGTAATTTAATACACTCATAACATTGTACATATAATCCAGCTATACACTTCTTGCACTAAATTATTTTACCATAAAAAATAAACATCTTTGGTTCACTAAACAAATCAACAACATCAATTTACAATTTTTTAATACACATAATATTATTATCAATAGTCAATACTAAATTGATGAGACACATTCACATACTGTATACAAATAGGTACTACTATTTTGAGCATGACTACTTTTGAGACTTTAATTAAAAAAATAATTAAAAAATATGCAATGCATATAGAAAAAATATGGTAAGTGAGAAATATATGTGAGTTTAAACTTTTGAATCTTTTAAAATATGTACAAGGGAAACTTGTGTTTTTTTGATTATCAAAGAACTTTAATCAAGAATACTGTGAGAGAGCTCAAAGTTACAGGGACACTACATCTAATTCGCCAGGTATCCATGTCACTGTTTCATTTATATGTAGTATAATAAAGCTGATAAACTTTTTTTTTAATCTGAGTTTTGTATATTATGTAAGTATGTTGTATATTTAAAATTGGATAGTATCTTGATTTGTTTAAAATGATATCACTAGCCCTAACAATGCATTTTTTAGTTCAGACAGGTAGGTATACGATAATCAGGACAATCCCGGGTAGATCCTCACAGAAACACGTAAGCGACACGCTAAGCAATACGTTTAAGAAATTATGACATCCTACTCGATTGAACTGAAAAATCAAGCAAACACGAATTTCCATTGGATACCTGACTCTGACTTAACCAAACTTATTATACATCAATGTCTTTTAAAGTTTTTGGTTTATACAACATCGTATCAAAAACTATTAAATGACTTTGGGACGGACACATTATAATTAAAATATTTAAAATTTTGGAAAATGTGTTACATTACATGTCAATATTTCTAAAAATGTGTGTACGGTAATCTAAATAGGTATACTGCCGCTCCGCAGTCAAAGGGTTATATAACTAGTATTATATAAAATCGAGCCTACAAGCACTTGACAAATTATCAAAAGAAACCAATAGAAATGTTAAAGATTTTAGGTAAATAGGCAATGCTGTTTGAGCACATTATATATGAATGTTTGTTTGGCACACACTTTAAAAAAAATTGTGGTAAAATGGGTTTTCTAACTTATGAGAAACAATAGATGCTGTCTCTATGGTCATGGTATATAACATTACAAAACCGCAAGAGTGTGCAAAATGCACATGTGTGTAGGTTACCCTTTTCAGATTAAATAGGTATTTAATCGAGTTACCCATATGTACATGACTACCCTAACGTTCACTCTGTTCACTAGCAAGTGTTAGTAGAAATCGATTGTTGACTTAGAGGCTTACACTGCACTTTTCTCAGGGCCCTTGGAGCGTCGCTTATTACACAGCAATAAATAAGGACCAAATTAGGGACCCTTACTCCCTAAGTCTTATTACACTACACTGATTCAAGTGTAAGGGTCCCTGTGAAAAGTGCAGTGTAATAGGCCTATTACTAGGAGTGCTTACGTAATGCAAGTTTCTGAGTAAACTTCTGCAAGTTATATAGCTAGTGAACACATTATTTTCCTTTCTTCAGGGCGTGAGTCGAGACAAGTATTTTGGCCTTACATGGACACTTTTAAATACATGGGTGTTCTTCACGGTTTCACTGTGCGCAGAGACAAAGTCGATGATAGCTTTTTTTTACCTCGATATAACTAAAATTAATGCAATAAAATTGAGTTAATTATCTAAGAGAGATCCATTCAGCATTAGGGTTGACCGTAATCTGAAACAAACATGATATTTGTAACCTATAATTCCAAAAATGTACGAATGGTAAGAACCCGTCTGACGTTCGAAAATAGAAATTACTTCATGTCCTAGGTCGAACCTACCCCTTCTTCGCACGAGTAGGCTTATCTCATGTACCTTTACTTATTTATGTATTGTACAGGATGGTTAAAAAATAAAAATCTATAACACTGATTTACTATTACCCGGGGAGCTTTGCCTTCGAACTCGATTTTGTACTAGCCTGGAGCTAGGAAGCTTGTGTTTCACTCCCGTGCCTCGGAGAGCACGTAAAGCTGTCGGTTCGGCGCTTGACCTTTCGCCGGTCGTGTTGGATTTGACGCTGTACCACATAGAGTTGTCTGTTTGGCAGATTATAGCGAATTAAACTTCTAGTTCCTTTATGACTATAGCATCTCCCCCGCAGATGGCTAATCTCTATAGTTATTGACCGCCGTGGCTGAAATTGATGAGGACATGTTATAAACTTCTTAAGGAGTGTTTTGATACCTTTTCTCAACCGTCGGATAGCGAGGGTGTGACCCATCCGTATTTATCGTGCGTCTTGACGAGTGACCGGAACGCCTCCTCGGCGCGTCTCCGTGAGAACTCGCGCGATGAGCGTTGCGGGGCGCGCGCCACTCTGCCTTGACCCTTCACCACGGACGCAGCGAACTGCATCACCACTGCTTCCACGGTGTACGCGGACGCCCAGCCGCGCGGCGTCAGTAATTCCATACATATTGCTCCACCTTTACAATACAAGATATTGGTATTTAGAGATAATAATTAATAGCATAGGTACTAGTTACCTATCTTATAGTGTGGGTCATGCTGTCATGCATTGCAATATGCGGCTCGTTCGCCACTTAGGTATGTACGTTGATGGTGGGTAGTACCTAGTATCACTATGTTTTCACGTACCTAGTCGATGCATGTCGACAACAACTGTACAAAGTTTCAACTCAATTGGATAAACGATGCGCGAACACATACCTAGGTAATGGCCAGATTTCTTTGAATGAAATGATTGAAATTTACTTTTCATCTTTCTGATTTCCGGTAGGAAATACCTCATTAACCATTTCAATTTTTTTTTAAAATCGCGCCCTCGCTAGAATTATTTTTTATCAGATGGGACTGATTTGGTTCGGTCAGGTGAGATCCGGTTCAATCCAGTCAGTCAGCGAATATAAAGTCAAGTGAAATAGAAGTTGCTACTCGCATCTTGGAGAAGTTACCGGTACGAGTAGACTAACCGTCCACGTTTATTCTAATTTTAAAACAGTCGTAAGTAGGTGCCATTCGGACGATTACCACCCTACCGGCAAAGACGTGCCGCCAAGTGATTTAGAGTTCGGTACGATGCTGTGTAGAAACCGAATAGGGGTTATGCGTTAGCATAACTGCCATACGCCTAACAGGTTAGCCCGGTTGCAGTAAGATGATCACTTACCATCAGGTGAGATCGCAGTCAAGGGATTACTTGTAATGCATAAAAAAATGCGATAGAGGCTAAACCTTCGCACATAAAAGCTTCGCTTGAAAACGTCTGTACCTTCCATAACAAATCCCTTCTCTATCCTGGGCTCGATGACCCGCATGAAAGGCGGCGCGAAGGGGAAGTTCTCCGGGAAGATGAGGTGCAGCAGGATGCTGGGGATGCCGAGCTCGCGAAGGTCGGCTGCCAGCTCGCTCTCCGGGTCGATCTGGTGGAGCCGTACGTGCCACTCGAACAGGTTGTCGTTCACCAGCTCTACCTGCAAATATAGGTAAATCACCTTAAATAACACATTGTCTTTTGATCCCTATTCCTCGCACATATACATAGTTATATATCGACACGTATCAGCACGAAATATTATCTATTGGCCCCTTTGATTCAACCCATGGTTATCTTAACTAACGTTCGTTAAAATTTTACGTCCGTCAAAGTGATGTAACCCAACCTCACACAAATCTGTTAATATACCTACTCGTATTGACATTCAGGACCTATAAGTCGACTTCTTAAAAATTGAATTCACAGTGTTAAAATCCTTTTTCTGTTTTGCACAACGTCGAATTCTAGTAGGTTAGGTATACAGCTGGCAACAGGTTAAAAGGCGTAGCGTAGTTATCCAAATAGATTATTGATAACCTCCCTGGCGCAGTGGTCTCAGAAGTGGGAGTTTGGACGGCCCGAGTTCGATTCTCGATACAATTTAGGAAAATTTCCTAATTTGGGTCTCCAAAGATATAACCTTAGAATGTGTTACGTACTCGGAGGTGCATTGAAAAAGTAGAATGCTCACTGTGAATACAGGATCCGGCCTGTGCTCCTGCAACCGTTGTATCTCCTTCAGCTCCTTCATGAGCCGGCGCGTGCGCACCGCTGCGGCCCTTTCCCGCGCGTCGTTGGCGCCAACTGCTTTCTTCTTTGCCAGCGTGGAGGTGGCAGGACTGGCTGGCAAACTAACGGCTGCTTCTGCTGGGCTGACTCCGTCTCTGAAAATTAATTTGCGTGCTAAAACAATACGTTGCGTTACCTTACGGCCCGGAATCCAGTATGTCTGTTTTGTTCAATGCCCCGAATGTCTAGTCTGCCCGCTTGGTCCTAATTTCTATCTACCAGATCTAAAATCTAAATCTATGGGTTACAAAGGTACTTGTCCTGGCTGACTGATTGACTTATCATTATCATCTGTAGCCCTTCATTTTCAAGTAGTATCCCGTGGTATTTGGGATTTCGGTTAAAAATAATCAGGATTTTTGAAAAATCCACCCCTTACTGATTTTCAAAAAAAAAACGAGCTAACTTCGAGACTGGAAAGCTAGAGAAGATAACTAAATTATATTTCTAAGGGTATCGGGGACTTAGATATTATTATGTCAGCAGCGTGGAAATCATTAGACTTGGCGCTGTCAATTCATGAAATCAAATCACAAATATCAAGATTTGGCTCGATTTTATACTTATTTCCTTTTTAGTAAAAATTAAACCGACGGTTGATGTGATTTAGAATTTGACCTTTGAATTATAAATGATTCATAACAGAATTAGGTCGCACAAGTGCATAATCAGGTTATCTAAATTTTTTTTCAGTGGCAACATCGTTCATTTTAATACTAGGTACCTATCATGCTAGATGTCACTTGGAATAGATGTTGATTGGTTAGTTTTAGCGTTCCGGACAAAAGCTTAAAACCAAAAGTAGGTATCCTAATGCCTAATAGTCATACAGAATCAGTAATCATATGTCAGGTGGTGGTTTACTTACTATACCAAAGTGTTTTTGTTTGGTTGTTTATTGGTTTGTCCTTTCGAGCCGCAGCATAGCAACAAATCTATGTAACAGTTTCCAAGGGTCCATTGAGGACATGGAGAGTGACATGGAGAGACATGACATAAATTCAGATGATTTTTATTTAAACTTTAAATAAACTTCGCTTTTTAATAAAAAGCGAAGTAGCAGTCGGTAGTAGCAGTCATTGATATATTTAGGAAGGTAGAGTAAATTTTTTCGAAAATGGGGCATAGCACATACCCTATATCTGTTATTACTTACATAATATAAATAGGTACCTAAGTACCACGAAGTATGTAGGGGTCACAAACATTGATAAGTACGTACTTCCTAAATCTACTACTGTCTACTAGATACCTGCTTAAAGTTTAATTACTCATATTATGCAAATTAACGCTGTGTATAAAAAAACAGGGCGTAGATTGTATCAGATTTTCTCTATTCGAGAGATATCCCTTTGTCCACTTATTTTCTGTTAGTTAAAAGATATTTTTGTACAGAGAAGTGTATAGAGAATAAAAATAAATCAATAAAACAGTACTTCTAGTAATACTAACTACCTGCTAAAATATTTTTCTGCTGATATTAAGTGTTTCAACCCTTCTTGGGTTCTATTGGTATAAATATATTGGGTAGCCGTACATGACCCGTATATACCATACCCTAGCCCGCCTGTCGCTCCACTAATAGCCTCACTGATATGATAACGTATCTCGGTAGGCGTGTAACGAGACAGCTTTCTCTGAGACATGATCGATGTAGTGGATGTAATCGTACGCATTGGATGTAACAGTTTATTCATAGACGATATGACATATAAAATATGGTGTTATAAATTAATTAATTGAGAATTATATATAGGGTATACCTAGTAGTATACCTACTTACTATAGGATACCACAAGTCTAAAAAAAATATACTTATTATTTGGGGAAGGGCAAATTACCTACATGAGGATGATATCATAAAGTTTTCCATCAAAAAATAGAAGACTTGGTAGATACTTATTTACTACTTGATGAGTAGGTAAAGCTCGCTAGGGTTCGCTAAATCATACTTACTATTAATATTATAAATGCGAAAGTGTTTGTTTGTTGGTTTGTCCTTCAATCACGCTGTAACGGAGCAACAGATCGACGTGAGTTTTGGCATGGGTACCTATAGTTGAGGACCTGGAGACCTGGACATAGGACATACTTTTCATCACAGAAAATTAAGGAGTTTCCGCGGGAATTAGAAAACTTAAACCACGCGTGTTTCTGCCTGTCTGTCCATCTGTCTGTCTGCTACGCTTTCACGGCCCACCTGTTCAACCGATTTTGATGAAATTTGGTAAAGGGATAGTTTGTATTCCGGGGAAGGACATTGGCTACTTTTTATCCCGGAAAATTAGATTCCTGCGGGAATTGAAAAAACTTAATCCACGCGGACGAAGTCGCGGGCATCATCTAGTTTACTAATATGTTATATCGTTCCGCGTTGTCGTGACGCAGGTGTAGGCAGTCACTTCGTATCGTATCGCCACATCACCAACCTCATACGTCTAAAGTAAACAACGTCTTTGTCTCCTACAGTTTCGCAAAACAGAGACGTTAGCCGCGATTTGCGCTTCCTTGAAGCAACTCATCTTTCGCAATCTGACCCTGTTAGACCGCTATTTAGATACTTAATAGGGTGTCCCGTCATCAAGTCTCCTCTCAGAATGAGAATAGTTAGATCATAGTCCACCATGCGGCTTCACACCTTTGAGAACATTATGGAAAACTCATGTATGCAGATTTCCTCACGATGTTTGTTTTCTGGAAAATTAAGGATTTCCCGCGGGAACCAAAAACCTCAATCCACGCGGACGTAGTCGCGGGCATCAGCTAGTACTTACTATTTGAAAAAGGAAGTGTTCTTCACGAATGTGAAGTGTTTTGGGGGCTGGAGCTTTGAAAGCTCGTAGCTTCGTAGCACGGTCACGGGTCATTTTGCTTGGGTACCTACTCACCTAGTAGGTAACTACCCAGACCAAAAATATCAAGAGATTTTAACATTGTCTATGTAAGTAGATAAGCTTTTAAAATACTGATTTTAAAGTTTTAATAGGAAATGCTATATTAATACTCAATCAGTATTTATATATTGATCGAGTACCTATTACCTAGGTGTTATAAACAGGAAAAGTCCATATAAGGTGTCCAGTAAATTAATCTAGGTAGGAGTTCGATGCTAGAGTAAGCTTAGGAAACTTGCTTTGTATAAGAATAGCTAAACGCTTCCTTATTTAGGTAGCTATATTTACCTTTTACATACTTATATGTAAGTGCTTAGAGTATTTGTTTATTGAAGTATTAGCATATATTTTTTGTATTACTTATTAAGCAAAAGAAGCCGATATCTGTCTTAGCATTCCACTTATTTGCCACTAGCTGATGCCAGCGACTTCGTCAAGATTTTTAATTCCGCGGGAACTTCTTAATTTTCCGGAACAAAAAGTGACAAAATGTCACTCTTCAGGTCCTCAACTATACCCATGCCAAAAATCACCTCGATCCATTGCTCTGTTCCGGCTTGATTGAAGGATAAACCAACAAACACACTTTAGCTTTTATAATTTTAGTAAGTAATTAGTATGATGATTGATGGGAAAACAAAACCGAAAAATAACACGAAAATAATTATAAACCGCTTTTGGTATAAAACAATATCAGATAAAGGAATTATAATATAGGTACCTAAAATATTGTTTTAAATGTTGTCGCTTTTCAAGGTATGTACCTACTACCTAGGTATATTTGAACCAAACGAGGTCAAACACGTAGTAGTATACATCAGCTGTCTGCATCAGGTCACGGTCGTCCTGCTTTGTCGGTGGTATAATAACAACAAAGTACTTATGCGAAAGGGCGGAAACGAATCTTACCAATTGGGTATTTGACAAATAGTCAAAACAGCAAGATTTTTCAAACGTCAAAACTCAAAACGCGTCCTAAGTATGGGATTTATATGAAATTCTGAAATGTGACGTCATTAAAGTTCGACGCACTTTTTTACTATAACCGATTGTTTAAAATGGTTATTCAACATAAAATTATCAGGGGACGTGGGTATTACATTACGACTTTTGGGAGATCCGATTGAGTAATCATTAAAAAAGAATTTATTTGAATAGGTAGTAGTAAAATACCCAATTGTGAAGAAAATGATGAAAATGGAAAAGTAGTAATTACTTGAAAAGTCGGTATCATCAGGTATATTTAGGTCATATACTGGACTGATTTCAACCCTTTGGGGATTATATTTTTAACGAAAAAGTACTAAGGTGGTACTTACATATTTACTTAACAGTGTAGGCACGATTACGGACATAGGTATATATACGGCATGTTACGTTGTGTTTTTCTTTTATAGGACGTAAAAAGATTGTAATGCTTTATGCAACTTTTTGTAGGTATTGCAGTAGGTCGTTAAAGAAAATGTAAATTTTTAAGGAGTGTTTCTAGGTGTTACGACAGTTGCTCGGGTTCAGTTTTCGTATGGGTAGGTATTGGATGATTTTTTATATATAAGGAACTAGCTGATGCCCGCGACTTCGTCCGCGTGCATCAGCTTAGCGAACGTGAACTCCTTTTTTGGGATAAAAAGTAGCCTATGTTCCAGACTATAATATATCTGTGTCAAATTTCATCCAGATCCGTTCAGCTGTTGGGGCGTGATTGAGTAACAAACATCTATCCATCCATCCATACATTCATCCAAACTTTTGCATTAATTATTATATTAAGTATAGATGCGTTTAAACAAATTGAGCTGGATGAGGATTATTTAATACGTGTAATAAGTTTTTTTCAATTTCCACGGGAACTCCGTAATTTTCCTGGATAGCCTGTGTCACTCTCCAGGTCCTCAACTATACCCATGCCAAAAATCACGTCGATTCGTTGCTCCGTTGCGGCGTGATTGAAGGACCAACCAACAAACAAACACACTTTCGCATTTATAATGTTATATTAAGTAGGTACCTATGATAAATGAAAATTGTGGTCAAGGCAACAAGTTACCATTTACTAAGGTATTTAAGTTTTCATTAGTTTATCAAAATCGACTATTGGTCCTTGATTAATATTCATGTTGTCAATTACAGAAATGCCTTAAGTCATGTTGATACAAACAAGCGCAAAGAATGCGGATTGATTACGTATTTTTCTGTAAACATCTGTTATGCATTAGTAAAATATACATAAGTCTTTGGTTATGTTATGTGACATATCGTATTGCACATAGAATGATGAAAAAGAGCAAGTTTGGAAAACAACATAGAGAAATTGTACCTACATGCGCTAATAATAACGATAAAAACGTTGAGCAACTTTCAGAGAGCATTCCCCATATACTTAAGTATTTGAAATAGGTAACTAGGTACCTACTTAAGTAAGTATTTTTCATTTTCAATTATAGTTATCAGCTTCAGCAGTCGTGACTATTTTGGAACTTGAGCTTGACAGGTAGGGCGAATCAAATCGTACTTTGAGGGTTCCTTTTAACGATTTTAGTAAGGTAGTAGGTACTCTAAAAACATGCATAACCCGAATTTAAAACGGAACGAAGGAAAACTCAGCTAATAATTGGGTAAGTAAATGATAATGTAACCATCAATCATTTCACCACCCTTGAGAATTGAGATAAATGATCGATGTCACCTAGCTAAAGGTTTGCTATTGCGTATGTTTTGCCTGAACTTATCGCATTCTCTATTTCGTAACAGCAGTAGACCGTATGTGTGTTTATAAACAGAATGGCGATACTGTAGTTTCAGTAACAAAGACCAAAATAATAATCGCACAATATGTTTCTTTTTTGATCACAACTGATAAGTAACACATGCTTACACCATCAATGTGGTCAGCAAATGTGAGTGTTGAAACGTTTACAATAAAAAAAAATGTATAAGAATAAATTGCTCTACGGATCAGAAACTATCTCTCTTGGAGCGTCGTCGGCAGTAGTTTTATTTGGTTTAGACCTAAATAAATATTTATTAGCTTTATTTACCAAACGGAAGAGATAAGTTTTGATAAACAAAGGTTTTAGCGAGTTTTTTCGATGATTAGATTCAGCTTTTTAAAATTTCGGATTGTTTGTTGTTGTTGTTAAGATAAATAATAATTTATATATCGGCATAATTTCTAGTTTCTAATAAATCAAGCTATTCCTTTCGATATGTTTGTACCTACTTTGTATTACTCTATTATATGCCGTAGCAGGTTGTAGGCATTATTGGTTGTACAAAAATAGTTAGTAGTTTCATACATTGTAGTTGGAGTCACATTCACATGTTTACTTCAGATTTCAATATTGATACTGCATTCTCGTTTTACATTTCGTCAGTGATGATTTTAGAATGGAAATAAAAGATTTGTAATCTTCCAGAGAGCTTTCTTGCTAATTTGGAGGATGTGTCCTAATCGTAGAGCCAGCATACGTCTTTCTTTGGTCCTATTTGTATGGTTTTCACTGTATACATACTATTGGCAACGTGTGGTTCAAATATATTCCATTTCGTCATCAAATTCATTTTAATTACCTAGTAGTTTATGTAGTTCTTGCTAATACGAAGGATGTGTCTTCGTAGTGTGTCCTGCATTGAATCCACTCGTATTTCAAGATCTATCAATTCATCATCTGTATCATCAATAAAATAAAGTTTAATGAGTAGTTTATTGTTTTATCAATAAAATAATAAAACAATAAACTACTAATTAAACAGTTTAATTAGTAAATTATTGAGTGTTTTGCTGCCATCGATGTATTTGTTTCTAATCGGAGGAAGTTTCCTCGTAGTGTGTCCTACACGCACTCAGACTTATCATGTCCTACATTTTATCAACTTGTGGTTCAAGCTCAACAATAGAATTAATATTTATTAGTAGTTTATTACCTATGTCGTCGGAAAAGGCCCCGCCTGGCTGGCGAACCACTCGGTCCCGCTCCATCCTTGTCCAGCTTCTCGGGAGATCGGAACAGCTTCCGGAACGCAGCAGCCACCTTCTCCTTGGACCGCGACGTCATTTTACACAGCTTTCTTATCACTTTGCACACCAAAAACTTGAACAATCACTATTTGGTTTCCTCTTTGTTTATTTAGTCAATTTGTTTTGAAGAGACAATCATTCAAACGGACATCGATTTGAAATCCGTTAATTCGAATCCGTTCAAAAACTGCCAGTGTCACTTTTGTTTTTACTTGTTTTTTGATGCTTCCAATTTGGTAGTTAGTGCCATCAAAATGTACTCTGCGCTTGCAGTCTCGCTGCGTGCATCGGCGCACGTGCGACTACTAGCGAAGTGAGAGTGCCGATGAAATCTTGGCACACTGAATGGACGTGGCTGGTGGTCGTTTGCGATGTATCGGCCGACGGACGTTGTGTCACACGCATGATACAAAGCGTCGTCGGCGCATATCGGGCTCGCGCTGCGCTGCTCGTGTGAATGAACTAGAACTTATAGTCTTATTACCTCGGTTACTGTTTGCGTGAACCGATTGGATCGCCTAGCCCTGAAACAAAGGAAATAATTTTAAGTACACGGACTTGCTTTTATTAACTGGGTCAATATTAGATGTAATTAACTTTGACCGTGAATATTGAATATTTCCATTTTCCATTGCTCGTTTAATAATAAACTTATAGGTACCTATCTTTTATACCGTATTATAACGCATTATTTGTTAATTATAGTAGCTATTGTTAATTAAGCTAGGGAGTAGGTGCAGCCTTGAATACTCTACAGTCTACGGGCATAAATGAGTGCGGTAAACCAACTTAGACTTAGAGTAAGGGATACAAAGACCTAGACTACCGTATAGTACTATAAACTATTAGTCTATTAGGTCATTATCATCATGTGGTGCCACCAGCTTGGCGACAGAGAAAACTTGCGGTCATTGCGGAAATAAATAAATTAGTCCTTTATTTCCGGGTGCCTACTTATGTGCTCCTATTAAGTACATATATGTACATATATAAGTACATATTATGCACATATAATATTATGTGCCTCTACTATGGATTTAAATGAGTTCTTTCATTATTTCTAGTCCCTACTAAGTTATTTAACCTAGGTACCTACCTTACCAAATAAGTAATTAAACAAAAATGACCTAACTGTAAAGAATTTTCTTGAATTTTCCGAGCGGCCTTTCTCACGATGTCACCAGTTACGTAAAGGACAATGTAAACCGGAGCTTATTTTATGACACGTTACCACAGCGTTACGTAGATTTTTTTACGTCATGCTTATTGCGTTCACGTCACAACTCACAAAGGTGTTGGAGAAAAGTTTTTAAAGGTCGCTTCCTGATTGACTGGCGGCATCGCGTAGTATAATAATTGTACCACGGGCCCTGGCATTTATTGAATGTACTACCCAGTACCCACATACCTTGTAGTTCTAGGACCCAGGTTGGATCGTCTGAGATAATAATATAATACCTAATAATGACCATAACCGGGCTAACTGGATAGCTTAGCCGGCTTCAATCACAGACTGCAAGATTACATACACATGGTACATACTTACCTACCTATCACCAGATGTGATCGTAGTTAATGGTTAACATTATGTCGCCTGGTAGAGATTGCTCAGTAAGCAATAAGGCCGCCTATACATACCTAGTTTATAGTTAACTTTACCTTGTATTTTTCATGTGTGCAATAAAGTATTTATCTATCTATCTATCTATCTATGTACCTACATTGTACATACCTAGTCATACCTACTACCTAGTAAATTAAAAAAGATCCACTTCGGTACTTAGTTCTATAGTCCAGACTACTAGTGGTCCATATTGTTGACTTCTCATTGTATTGGAACAATATTAACTATAGCAATAATAAATCGAGCAAGTAATACTTAGCTACCAACTAGGTACCTATGTGCCTGCACTGCCTACCTATGCCTTGTAAAAATAAACGATTCACCACACAAAGGAACAGTTTAGCGGATTGAGTGAGCATATTACACAAGCCCTTTGATGAATAAACATTGCTCTCCCAGCACCTTTTTATTTACGTCCCAAGGCGACCTTGGTGTGCCCTTAGCAGAAAGGGAGGACGGCCTCTAATAGGCATACCTACGCTAGGGTTGCAAGATACTTCTAATAAATCTTCTTTGAGCGGACATTATTTTCTGTGGCATGCTATTTTATCTCAAGGAAACTGTTGTAGCGAGGTGAAATCATCCCATATACCTAGGTACTTTGAGGATGCAAGCTATCTTCAAGCTAGATCGATTGCGGACAGAAGATATGGATAAGACCTTATATTTTTTATACTCAGTGAAAGACACATTGTCGCATTATTATGATATTATGGACTAGATAGAATCTAGATGATGCCCGCGATATCGTCCGCGTAGAATACGTTTTTTTTTTCATTCCCGGGAGCTGCTTAATTTTCCGGGATAAAAAGTAGCCTATGTCTTTCCCCGGGATGTGATCTATCTTAGTACAACTAAACTTCATTAAAAACGGTTGAAAAGATGGGTCTAAAAAGCGTAGCAGACAGATACACTTTTGTATTTATAATAGGTATTAGTATGGACGAAAGTATTATTTAACTTACTTAAAGGAAAATTTGACTACTAGTAGTAGGCATAAAACGTATAATATAGTAGGTATAATGTATACTTATGGGTTACTTAGCTACTAATACCTACTACTAGCAGGTAAACCATAAACCTGCTAGGTAGTAATTAGTATGCATCCCGAAAGTCGAAACTATCCCGGAAATCTCAAAGAGGTGGTAACCTTAGAGGAAGGACACAGAAGCCTACACGTATTGGCAAATTGCCCGATACTATTACATCCCTAAGGGATTATGTGGCCTCCGTTTTCCTCAGCCTGTTACATTAGGTTTTATATAGAAAATAAACAATAGAATTAAACAAGGTCTTTTTTATGGTGAACGAAGACGATATTGGTACGCTGTATTTTTTTAATCATATGTATGGTTATTTTTGTAAAATATACCTACCATCAATTTAAAATGCAAATACTAAGCGTAAACAGATTGTAGGTACCTGGGCATATTTATCACCAATTCAACACGTTACCGGCTCACTCCGTACTTAGCACGAGTCTCTTCTTTGAACGAGAAAGTTATGGTTATAGTCCACTACGCTGACCAAGTGCAGATTGGCAGCTTCACCAACCCATCACACACCTTTGAGAACTGCCTCGGAGATCAGACCCCATACCTACCACCCCGTCGAAAGCCCGAGCGTCTAAGCCAAGCGAAGTAGGCAGGTATGTACCTAGTGAAAATTATTCGCCGAGCCGTGATAGGTAGGTAACTAATATTAAGTATTAATTTATTTAATCTAGAATTATCCTAGCTACCTATTCAAAGGGGGAATGCTGCCAGCATCTTCGGAACCTTGCCTAAAGGGACTCCTTTTAATAATATTTTTTAGTTATTAGGTATATTATATTTTTAAGGCTTTAAATATTATTAAGTTTCCTTTTATTTCTTTGTTGAAAATCAATTATAATTACTTTAAAGACAGAATTTATGAATACAGTCTAATCATATTTCCTGCATTAGGTATAATTTATTTATTTTTAAATATCATTTTATTAGTTGCGTAAAAGCTCGTAAAAGTATTTGTGCGACTGCGTTTGTTATTGCTTTGTGCTGATTGCTAACCATTAAAATAACTACCAAATCAACGTTGATACCAGAATTTTATTCTATCCAATGCGCTAGTATAATTATTAGTTGGAATACTATTTTAATACATTATATTAACTCGCAATTCGATCATCGATCCCTAGAGACATACTTAGTAGGTAGGCGTCTGGTTTTGAAAGTTCGATTTGGTACCTACCTACCTATACATAATACGTGTTTTCCTGGCATGCGAATCACGAGCGCCAGACACCACAGGATGGAGTGTAGACTGTAGAGCCGTGTAGAGCTTTACAAAGTTTCAAAAGGCTTCCATCCTCGCGAAACAAAAGACTGTCGGCACTAATTGATGGACCACACACAACGCATCAAGTTCGCACATGTGCTGTTGATGTGAGTAGGTAGGTTTTATTTGTCACCGTAAGATTGTGAAACCGTTAGATTGTAATCTATCTAGCGAAATTGTAAACTGTCGACAGGTTACAATTTAACGCATTATTTTTCAGTAGATTGTAATCTGTTAAGTATCTTAACCCGATAGAACCTAACCACTACCTGATTATTTATGTCGAACCCTAACCTAACCTACAAGAAAAAGACAAGAAAACGTAAATACTTACAATGAATATTTCAATAATTGACACTCAGAACATAGAACGGTTCACAATCTGTCGACAGTTTAATTATCAAGTCACCAAGTAGTGTGATTATGTAGTTATGTACTAAAGATGTTTTTTTTTTGTTTTGTCGGCCTAGTGGTTTAGGTGCCCGGCCTCCTATTCTAGTGGTCGGGGATTCGATCCTCGGGCTTGCACCTCTAATTTTTCGGAGTTATGTTTGTTCAAGGAAATTAAACATCATATTGCGGTGAAGGAAAACGAGAGAAAACCTGCACGCACGAGAATTCTTCATAATGTCCTCAATTCGTACTTGGCCAGCGTGGTGGACTATGGCAAAACGGGAGAGAGACTCGTGCTCAGTGGTGAGCCGAAAATGAGTTGAAGTAATAATGATGAACGATCAATAATCTAGTTAGAGTTTCGCGTCGTTATCGCGTAATTCGATATGTGTTTCCCAATATCGTTGAGGGTAGTATGGTACCTACATGAAGAGCCTAGCTCGCTGCAATTCACCCGCCACTGGGGATGTCACCCCTCTGTCTGGAATTTTAGAATTGAACGCTGAGTGTGGTTAAATCAATTTTGAACACGATTTAAATTTTCAGTAGGACTTAGGTATTTGTTTTATAATAAATAATGTAAGTAAGTATACCTACTTAGAGATGTATGAGTATACCTACAAGAAAATGTTGTGGTCCAAAAGGACCAGTAGTAAATATAATAAACAAGATGATGCCCGCGACTTCGTCTGCGTGGATTAAGGTTTTTGATTCCCGCGGGAAGTCTTTAATTTTCTCCGGGATGTAACACACCCCGGGATGTAATACCAAATTTCATCAAAATCGGTTGAACAAGTGGGCCGTAAAAGCTTAGCAGACAGACATACTTTCGCATTTATTATATTAGGTAGTATGGATCTATGGGCATAATATAGGTACCTAGGTTTATTTTTTGAAAAAATAAACATAACGTAGACTTGGTGCGAGGAGATGCGCATAATTATGTAGATAGGTACCATGAATATAAATACGTTGAAAAAAAAAATTATACCTATTAAGGCGTCTACGCGGTTGTCCAGTCAATGAAGTTAGGCTGGCTCCTCTTATACCCTACTATTTTCTATAGGAAATCTATACTAATATTATAAAGAGCTAAAATTTGTGAGTTTGTGACGTTGTAGGGGGTAATCTTTGGATCTAGTGAACTGATTTCGAAAATTCTGCTACCAATATTTGTGCCACATATGCCACATTATTTGTGAGTGTCGTCATACTAATATTATAAATGCGAAAGTGTGTTTGTTTGTTGGTTTGTCCTTCAATCACGCCGCAACGGAGCAACGGATCGACGTGATTTTTGATATGGGTATAGTTGAGGACCTGTAGAGTGACATAGGCTACTTTTAATGCCTATTGCCAATCTTTTTACACGTGCAGTCTATGGGCAAGCTACACGCAACGGGCCTACGGTGCCCTGCGTGTACAGTACAACAATGTGCTGAGGGCGGTGCTGAGGAAGCCTCGACACTGTAGCGCGTCGGCAATGTTTGCGGAAGCCCGGGTGGATGACTTCTACGCGATCATACGCAAGCGTGCCGCGTCCATAATGAGCAGGCTATTGAGTAGCTCCAACACCCTCCTTGGCACATTGGTTGTTAAACTGGACAGCCCTCTCTGGAGGTGCTGGAATGGTGCACACAGTCGCGCGAGGAGGCCCCAAAGGGCCTTGTAGTGTGTTAGGTTTTAATTAGTATGGATAGGTATAGAGTAGGCTAAGTATTTTGTATTTACTAACATAGGTTAAGTAATTGTAACTAACAAAATATGGGACAGTTTCCTGAAATAAAGTTATTATTATTATTATTATTAATGACAAAACAACGCGGACGAAGTCGCGTGGGCACGGGTTAGCTAGTAATAATTAAAATTAATAGGTAGTAATTAGTAGTAGTAACTAGTAGGTAGGTACAATACATATAAGCTATACCTATGCCATACCATACCACTACAGCCCATTAACGTCCCACTGCTGGGCACAGGCCTCCACTCTCATAGGAGAGAGGGAATTAGAGCTTAGACCCACCTGCACGCTGCTCTAATGCGGGTTGGCATTTGGCGGGCTATACATATGCATCTCCCAGGAAATATGTATTGCGCCCGCGTAAATGGAGATGTGCAGTTCAGGGTAAAACCTGTGGTAAAACGTTGCACTTAGGGCGTGGCCTGATGCGTTTACTGAATAGCGCGTGATTTTATAAATCAGAGGTGCTTTTTACCGTATCTGAGATCTAAGCCTCTAGGCATCTATTAAGCAACGTAGAGCTATTTAAATATCCAGAATCCCGTAAAAAAAAATTCGAATTTGTTGACCAACGTAAAAAAGGCAAAGGCAAAAACAATTTTTACTGGGCACGTCACGTACCTATACGCGAAACAATGTGATGCTGGTCAAAGGAAGTATTCGATGAATGTCAATATATCCGCCCTCTGCCTTGCGTACGATATAAATTGTGGTCAGGGTCACATAATACGAGAGAACACCTATAATCTTCTGTCTCAAGTAGTCTCCGACATCATGATTCATGGCTTCTACTTGGTAAGTACGTATAGGAGAAGAATTATATTAGTAAAAGGCAGAATTTTTGCAATGGTTGTGTTGGTATTCAGGCCAGTTGAATATCTTTCGGCTCTCCTCTTTCGGCCATTGTATTAAGTATTAACATCAAAAATTTATATCTTGTAATACACAAAGGACTATGTATATCATATAATAATGAAATACTAAAAGCAATTTTATAATCGGATCATTCTCCGCGTGAAGGAATAAGTGTAACCCGATAAACACGGTGAAATCCTTTTTATCTCCATGAATGCGAACATTAGAAGGGCTTCTCTTTTCAGTCGCCTTTATTATTCTTTTTATTGAGTCTGAACGGAATAAAAATGGATCACCATGTAAGATAAGATGTATCGAAAGGTTACTTAGACCGTCATGTCCCGATTTCCGATGTTTAAGTTTTGACAATTCCCAATGACCTACTCGGTAGGTACATTAATACTCACCTAATTAGACGCCCAGAGTAATGTCACAAAGTATGAATAAAAGTCTTTGAAATTCATGCAGCGTGCTGCATTGACACCATTCATTGAAATATCAGTCATCTATCATCAAATATCTAAGAGTACAGTACGTAGGTATGTTTGCAAGACCTATGCAGATATCGCAAGAGGCATCGTCGCGTCGCCTCGCAGCCCCCTAGATGCCAGTAGTAATTACTCAACATCAGTGTAGGTAGGGTTGTTTAGCAACAACAGCCTAAAATTATGTTTTTTAAGAAAATGCCAACTGCCAAGTTGTTTTTAAAGATTGGGTAGGTACCTAAGTACTTTTCGCACTTAAAATTAGATAATCAGATTACTTTCAGTATAAGTAGGTAAGAATCATTCATTGTCTCTACCTACGTAGGTCTGAAGTCCTACTCTCTAAGTATCTCTATGCTCGTTTAGTACCGTAGGTTCTAGCTATAACATGTGTAGTATGTACCTACCTATAACAAGTAACATGAGTAAAGTAGGTATATGACACAGGTGACAGGATGCGTTTTAGTGAGGTGTAAAGTTTTTACTTATGTAGGTACTTTCTAGTAGGTACTGTTAGACTGAAATTAGCGGATCTATCTATGGTCCATCTATGGTCTGATTTCCTCTACAGCGCCCTCGACCGTGACGGGTGATTGGAGCGGTGGAGAGGGAGAGCGGGATGTAATGGCGGGACATAATAATCTATGTTGGGATGTGAAGCAATGGCTGTACAGTGTTTGTGTGTAAATTGCTAATAAAGTATGATTAAAATAGATAACGAGTGTTTCGATTTAATAGATTCAGAAGTGAGATGGACTTTCACGCGCCAAATAATTAATTATCGGCCCGATCATAGAAGTGATGTGAATTCAGAGTAAAGTAATAGTAGGTACTTAGTGCATTTGATGCCGCGACGCAATATGTGTAACAAAAGGAAAAGTTGAATTAATGATTCTTCATCATGAAAGAAACACGAAGAGAATCATATGAGAATGTGCCTATTAGACAAACAACTATCTCGTCCTGTGAAATGGTCGTAAGTACTTAATTTGTATCAAGAGCCGAGGATGCGTACCTAAGTAGGTACATTGTTGCAATCGGAATTGCTTTGGAAAAGTGGCATGGAAAACTTAAAAAGATGTATTCAATGGAATAGTAGGTACTTATCAAGAACTTGCATACAAATTACCAAACGTAAATAAGGTTGTATACTATGTGTTATCTAATCCTATCTGGGGACTAGGTAAGTTTACCATTTGCATTCAGTTAAACCTGGTACTGTGTTTAGGTAAATGAGTTAGATAAAATACCTATATAAGTGAGAGAAATGATTAAAGGTTTATAAAGGTATCTACAGGTAGTATTTACTTACATTTAAGTAAATTGTATATGAAAATCAAAGTGAATTACATTGGTAGGTGGTTATAATATTATGCAAGCTACCTATGAGGTATTCAGACTTATAAGTTAACACTAAAAGGTTAAGGGATAGTAGTGGGTCGACTACATAACCTGGTATAAGTAATAAGTAACTTATTGAAGAGGTATTTACTAACCTACTCAGATGGGATTTAGTTTCATTGATAATCTTGTACTTAAATTGAGAGTGAATATTCAATTTATTCTGAGAGTTATTGAATTATATGATGTTATTTATATGAACAGAGGTTAAGGGTAACGGTAATATGATACATTCCATTAAAGCAAACATAACCCGACAAAGGTCCTTACAAGTGAAAATTGCATTTGTGGAGGGAATGGATACTCAGTTAAAATAGTGGATAAAAGAATAGCCGTCTAGTATAAATAGGGTGTTTGAGGGGTTACAACAATAATATAACTGAGTACATTATAAAAGATTGTGTGGCATAGATACATTAGTTCAGGTGTATAGATGTTTAGTAAAATGTGAACTGAAATAAAGCAAAGAATAAAATTGAAATAATAGGAAATCTGCAGGGATGATATGACTGGTTTTGAGACCCGGTTCAACTGAAGTTGGTATTTAATAAGTGTGACTGTCTCAAGTATTTCACAGTGGCTGTTTGGAGTGGTGTGCTTATTGGCCTGGTAGAGCACATGACCATAATATGACCTGCATTTGACTTCTCATTATGAGGAGATACTGAAGAGGAGATATCACATCAGTGATTGTGCTTGGTGTAGCATGATTTATGGTGCTATGTACTGGCTAATGCTTGTTAAGATAGCCGAGGTGTTGAAGAGATAATAATATTATTTTTAATTTTACAGGTGTGATTAACTAATTAATTCTTGATTTTTAGTGAGGTCTTATTCTATGGCGAAGACCAAAAGCTAGTGGCATATTATAATATATTATGCTGGTTGCCTAACCTGCACCTTGAATAACAATGGTATGGATAATGTGTATGTTGATTGAAGACTATCGCATTTCTTGTAGTCATGTAAGCAAAAGGAACCAAGTGGTAATTATTTTAAAGTCCAATTTAATTGTAATGGATGAGGACTCTTTAGTCAAAAGGGATAAGTTAAAAAAAAAAAAAAAAAGAAGAAAATTAAAAGGAGGATGCCCATTTTTGAAAAAAAAGGAAGATTATGACTTTTGTTTAGAGGGAAAGTAAAGGAGATTGTCTATTTTGTAAAAGGCGATGGTACCTTTTAGTGCAAGGAGATTTTTATATTCATCTGATGAAGGTACAAGAATAATGCAAAGTTAAGATTTAACTTTTATAGTTGAAGAGTCAACGTCAAAATATATTTATTCGAAGTTGGTACTTATACAGTACACTTAATGAACGTCAAGTATACAAAGTATAAGACGTGATGGTGATGATTTACAACGGTATCGTAAAACTAAAGTTACGAGGGTTCCAAACGCGCCCTGGTCTGAGAAGAGTAAAATTGGTTCTTGTGGATTTGGGAGCTAAAGCCTGGCTGTTGCAGAGAATGTAAATATTGAAATGTTACTCTGGAAATAAACAAAATAAAGAGGAAGTCGGGAATGGTACTGGTGAACCAGTAATAATAATATTGCAAATAATTCATATGGTTGAGATGAACAGGCTGTATAATGTGAGAAAATAACACTCTTTTGGGAGTGACTCATTTGTGATATTTTGGTTTGATTTTTTGTTAAGATAAAAACAAAATAGAAACAAATATGCCTGCAGGGCCATGGGTCAATTTTAGGAAAATACCTAAAGGTGAAGTACACTTACTATAAATATCACATGCCTAAGGGGCTTCAGAACAAATTAATGCATGCGCCAGCAGGGCTGCACAGCAGAACAGTACAGAATACAGAACAGTAAATGTAACATGCCTTAGGGGCTTCAGTACAAACTAATGCATAGATTTGCAGGGTGGCAGATCAGTTTCAGGAAAATGCCTAACAGGGGCGTATGGCACAGTGGTAAAACACGCCTAAGGGGCTTCAGTGCCAATTCATGCATATGCCTGTGGGGCTACTGGACAGTTTCAGAACAAGCCTAAAGGGGCTACAGCGCAGATAATCCAACATGCCTAAGCGGCTATAGAACACATGTCTTAAGGGGGCTCCAATGCAAATGATAGCATGCGCATCTGGGGTGACAGAGCGCATACCATAAGGGGCTGCAGTACGTATAGCGTATGCCTACAGCGTAACGGATCAGCTTGCGGGGCACACGGCTGATAGAACATGTCTGAGGAGTAATCCTATAGCTATCATCACATGCCTTCGGGGCTTCGTCATGTTTTACACCACATGCCTGAGGATTTATAGTATGTGTTACAGCACATGCCTGCGGGGCTACTTCACACAGACTGCCTTCAGTATAATTTAAATTACCTTTCAGTAAAGAGGCAGTTGGCCGTTGTGGGTGTCGCCTTGCCTTCGAGGCCAACGGACTTGCCTTCGGGGCCAACGGACTTGCCTTCGGGGCCAACGCACTTGCCTTCGGGGCTAACGCACCTTGCCTTCGGGGCTAACGCACCTTGCCTTCGGGGCTAATGCACCTTGCCTTCGGGGCCAACGCACCTTGCCTTCGGGGCTAATGCACCTTGCCTTCGGGGCTAACGCACCTTGCCTTCGGGGCTAATGTACCTTGCCTTCGGGGCTAACGCACCTTGCCTTCGGGGCCGACATACCTCGCCTTCGGGGCGGACATATCTTGACCACGGGGCCGATATTCATTGCCTACATGGCTTAGAGACACCTGCCTTCGGGGTTGAGGGATACATTGCCTTCTGGGCTGAGATAAATAATACTACTCTCGGAGCTGACGCAAGTTAATTTCAGGTCTATTGGAAATGCTTCAAAGCTGAGAAAGGCTTTGCTCTCGGGGCTGTGAAATTATACCTCTGCAAGAATGGACACAAGCTGCCTTTGGGGCTTATATTATATACTTTCAAGTGTGGACACTAGCGCCCCTGGGGCTGGGATGAATAACCTGTCGGATTCCGAGTAGATGGGGAATTACTAGTAAGTTACACGTGGAGCTCATATACGTTGACCGCATCACTCATGTGGTTGTTTCTTGCCCGTGGGGCTCACCGCTCATGTAAGTTAATTCCTTACCTCTTATATTTTACTACATTTTGAATATATCGCTGGTGTGGAAAACAGGGGCCGGGATGCCAGTAGAGTTTGGAAAGTCTAGCCTGCGGGGCTGCTACGTTTCGATTTTCGGTAGCGAGAATTGCAACATAAGGCAAAGCTTAGGTAAATTGCCCACGGGGCTAGTCAGGCTTATTGAATCTATTACTCGCCGTTGGGGGCATGATGGTATGAAAGTAGCAAAATAGCTATTTATGAGGTGAAAGCGCAGTGATGATGATACTGTTTAGTGAGTGACACGGTTAGGTTACATAAAGGCTTAATAGGTCTGTAAAATGCGCAGATGGTAGTCACTGATTTCAACTATTGTTATAATGCGAGGCGCTGAGTGGCAAACAAGTATGGTAGCCGCCGTATAAGTTGAACTATGCACAGAAACACATTTCGGGTGTCAAACGAAGTGCGGTATGAGCCTATGAGGTACGTCACGAGGGGCCGCGCCTTACCATACCCCTCGCTACCCGCGCATGCTACGCATGGTCCTGTAGTTCAATATACCTGCGCAGACGACCGCCATTTTGGGTCAAGTTACGGGACGCGATTTATATCGGTATAGTATTTTGATTTGGGGATTACTAAGATTCATGAGAGAGACAATTAAGAGACAAGCATTTTTTTATGCAGGTTGAGCGATGTAACAAAACATCGTGTAAAGAGATTTACTTATCGTGTAAAGAGACTCGTTCTATGATGTTCCTTGGATATTCATTGATGAAAGTGATATGACTACCAGAATTAGATTGAGGAGGAACAGTGAAAAGTAAACAAAATATTGAACAATCAAGTACACTATTACACATTTATATTTTTATTAACATTATATTATATTTATATAATGATATTATATTATATTAATATATGTGTTTTCACCACACTATCACTACTGCACAAATCAGAATGATATTAGTGGCCAAGCAGATGCCAAGGTATGATGTATTGCATAGTATCAACATTTGAGTTCGGTTTTACGAAGCGTCGAAATTTGGCAAGAGCTGCTTTCATCAGTATCTGAGTTGAATTGCCTGTTGTGTTAAGTTAAAACGAACAATACCATTCAGGGCCACCGTATAATGTTAATCTATTCTTCCGGTGGGAATAAGGTGCTTATGCAATATTTCAAATTAAATTATGAACGTAGAGATTTGCTTAAAAGATGGAGCATGTGCAAAGTGTACGAAATGGCTCATTATAGAGAACGTGGCTCGGGTCTTCGAGTTTTAGTGAGTTCTGTAACTTAACTCACCGATTGTCAGATAAACATTCTTGGGGTGAATCTTAACATAAGCTAGCCTGGTTGAGGCTTACAGAATAGGTATACGTCATTTATGCCATGTGTAAAGAGGAAAGTATAATTAGGTGTAATGAATGAGTATTAATAACCATTCTGGAAAGTAACAAGGTGAACATGAGTATACTATATATGAGTACTTAGGAAAATTAATTGTAGGTGTATAATAATACTAGATGATAAGAATTTTATTATCATTTGATCAAATGATGGTATTCTCATATCTGTGAGAATATTGAAATTGTTACGAATTACCCTTATCGAATTAAAACTTTGGGTTAAGTGTGAGAAAATGTATGATGTTATAGATCAGACAAAGTTAAAGTTAGTTCCTCATTTAGATCCCTAAAGACTAATTGTCATTGAATTGCATTGGGTTAACCAAAATGAGTAAGGGAAAGTTATTACTTATATTATGTGTTTGGGTAACTAGCGAAATTCTGTAACGCTGGGGAGCTTCTTCT
The DNA here is from genome assembly GCA_964035005.1 of Erebia palarica. NCBI lineage: Eukaryota > Metazoa > Arthropoda > Insecta > Lepidoptera > Nymphalidae > Erebia > Erebia palarica. Next base: position 32,200,217 of record OZ035985.1, on the reverse strand, counting down.
GAATAAGTGAGTTCACAAATGTACATGGTTGGGGAGCTTTTGTTGTATGTGAAATATGGCGATTCAATTGCTTCAGAATGTTGCCGCACTCAAATCCATCAGAGTCAACTTATCTAGAATACCTAATATGATGAGCTGTGTCTTGGGTGATAAATCCGTACTTACTTATTAGATGATGTCTTGTAATATGAAAAAAAAGCGATGAAGACTGATGCTCTTGTAACCTCAAATATAATATTGCTATCTGGAACTGAACTTGAAGGTTTATGAAGTCAGTGCCTTAAGTGTAGCCTTATACGATAAGGACCAATATCAATACGACTATGGACAGAGTAGCATCAGCAATCACCGTGAGTTCAATTAATTAAGTGTTCAAAGTGTGACGGGTGTAAACTTCGAGGGCGAAGTAAAGGCAGGATGGCCGAACTGTTAGACTGAAATTAGCGGATCTATCTATGGTCCATCTATGGTCTGATTTCCTCTACAGCGCCCTCGACCGTGACGGGTGATTGGAGCGGTGGAGAGGGAGAGCGGGATGTAATGGCGGGACATAATAATCTATGTTGGGATGTGAAGCAATGGCTGTACAGTGTTTGTGTGTAAATTGCTAATAAAGTATGATTAAAATAGATAACGAGTGTTTCGATTTAATAGTACATAATAGTACACTTCAACGCATACTCTTCTGAGTACCTATTACATAACATTAATGGTCATGTTATACATTTTGTCCTGTGCGGCAAGCTCATATAACATTAGAAATAAAAGCGAATTTCCTCCTGGTCTTTAGAGGATATCTATAGGGCATAGGTATATTGTTACGATGATAACTGTGTAAATTGAGGACACTACAGGATCTCATGTTCGTACTGCACCACTTCATACGTAACATTTCTGATTGTTATTTTTCTTACTTAAGAACTTTATAAGCTTGTCTGTAGATATGTCACTGTAAAATTGCAAAAACCGTTAGATTGTAATCTAACTAGCGAAATTGTAAACTGTCGACAGATTACAATTTAACGCATTATTTTTCGGTAGATTGTAATCTGTTAGGTATATTAACCCGATAAAACCTAACCTAATTTAGGTTAGGCTACCTGGTTATTTATGTCGAACCCTAACCTAACCTACAAGAAAGACAAGAGAACGTAAATACAATGAATATTTCCAAAATTGACACTCAGAACATTGAACAATCTGCCGACAGTATATAATTTCGCTAGTTAGATTACAATCTAACGGTTTTTGCAATCTTACGGTGACAGCTACATGTACTGATTCACAATGAGTGGAAATTTTAGCTACGTAGTAGATGGTAGTACTTGGGTAGGTACATACTGCTGAGTGATCTTATTAGAACTACTGGACAGGTAATCAGAGGACCGTAAGGAGGCCTAAGACGACCTAGAAGCCGGTGGGGTGTGGAAAAAGTCATGAGTTTTTGGGAGTTCGGAGTTGTAGAGATGCTGCTTCTGATGGCTTTCGACCGAGCCAAGACCCACCCAGGATTGTAGCGCTTTGATGATGACCTACTAATTAGAATTGCTGAACAGTTTTCGTCCTTTTTTATACCTATTTAAACGTTTTGTATGAACGATGACAAGTCATCCGGATATATCGATATACTTGTTAGTAGGTAGGTAAGTATATATAATAACTATTAATTAGTCTGTATAAGAAATATTAGTCGGTAGTAGAGTCCTGACTAATCATATGTGGCACAGAGTACCTAAGGAATATTACTATACGTATATACCGAGCAGGTGAAGTGTAGTAATATATTAACTCCTCAGGCCCTCTATTAGTATGCAGACTATGTGCTACGTAAATATGTGTTGTAGATAACAACTACCTATGCTAATTTATACAGTTTTTAATTGTTCTCTGGCAGGTGCAGGTCCGCTGTATAAGTAACAAATATAAACTGTACTGTATATATATCACCGTAAGATTGTAAAAACCGTTAGATTATAATCTAACTCGCGAAATTGCAAACTGTCGAAAGATTACAATTTAACGCATTATTTTTCGGTAGATTGTAATCTGTTAGGTATATTAACCCGATAGAACTTGAGTAACGCGCTTTCCAGTATCCACTTTTTAAAATTTTCAATTGACACTCAACTTTATTTACATTTATTTATTTTAGTTTAGTTTAGTTTGTTTATTTTAGTTTAGGTACAGTTAGACTTGAACTGTAATATTATCACGCCTTTAGCACTATATTCTAATTTCTGTATCTTTTTCGATAACTAACGGCCATCGGTTCGGAGCTCTTGTAACATGACCTACCTACCTACCTAGCATTAAGGTTAAAACGAAAACGGAGAGAAAATACCTATCCACTTAGTTCTTATACATATAATCATTGACTGTCCCGTTAGTCTAGTGGTTAGCAGGTTTGAGTCCCGGGTCGGGCCATAACAAGTGTTGGAGTTTTCTGACAAGACATTCTCAGCACTAGCCCGGAGTTAGGAAGTTAACGGTGTTTCAACCCCGTGCTCTCCGAGGCGTAAAGCCTTCGGTAAAGTCGGCGCCAGTTCTCACTCCGGTCATGTCGGATCTTCTGTCCGACTGTCCCATCGGACTATGATAGATATGAGAGTGCACCTGTGTATGCGCACACACTTTTGCACTATAATATCTCCCACGCAGATGGCTAATCTCTCTGGATATGCCTGCTGCCGTGGCCGAAATGAGATCGGTAGGTCGTTATTATATATTAATTACTAGATGATGCCCGCGACTTCGTCCGCGTGGATTGTTTGTTTCAATTCCCGCGGGAACTCCTTAGTTTTCCGGGATAAAAAGCCTATGTCCTTCCTCAGGATACAAACTATCCCTGTACCAAATTTCATCAAATTCGGTTGAACAAGTGACAGACAGACAGACAGACACACTTTCGCATTTATGATATTAGTATTTAGTATGGATGTAAAACATATAACGATGATCTAAGATAAAAGGGCAATTTCTATTTCGGGCATGTACCTACTTACTCATGTCACGCGAGTTCGTGACTCGTCCTTGTGGGACTAAGTTCACAATCGAGTGGCTACAGTAGATATTCAAGTACTAAGTACCTAGTTACACTACTTTACAGAACGGAAGACAAAGAAGTCCTTCCATTTTGATACCATTGAACGCCTCTTTTGTTGCCTAGGTATTTCGAATGCGTGAATAATTTTTTGTACACTTTAAAGCAAACGTCATGTTTTGTAACAAAGTCTTTTTGATGACGTCTTCTAAAAAAAACTCGACCGGTATAACCTAAGTATACCTAGTTAGCACCTCTCTACCTACCTATATAATATGAGTTTCGTTCCACAAGCACTCCAGTTATTACCTATTTGGATTCCTATAAAAGTTGTAGGTCCCCTCAGAAAGCTATTTTAAGCTTGTACGGCACTGCAGGTCCAACTCGTAGCGGCTTCACCGAGAGAATTTTTGAATGTTTTTTTTAACCATTACAAGTTAGCCCTTGACTGCGATCTCACCAGATGGTAAGTGATGATGCAGTCTAAGATGGTAGTGGGCTAACCTGTTAGGGGCATGGCAGTTATATTAAACCCATACCGTCACCGTATAAGTACGATTGTAAAAACCGTTAGATTATAAATTAACTCGCGAAATTGCAAACTGTCGACAGATTGTGAACCGTTCAATGTTCTGAGTGTCAATTTTTGAAATATTAATTGTAGGTAGGTATTTACGTTTTCTTGTTTTTCTTGTAGGTTAGGTTAGGGTTCTACATATATAATCAAGCGCAATGTGGGACGGCCTCCAGCATGCTGGAGTTGGATCGACGACCTTCCAAAGGTGGCGAGACCCGAAGAGTGGCTGAAAAAGACGAAAAAGTGGACCACGCCAGTGTGTGATGACGCGCCCTCCAAGAGGCCCATTGTCCAGCATTGGATGTAGCAATAATAGGATCATGATTTATCATCTTTTTAATTATTGTTAAGTACTTTATAGATTATAACTGAGCATACAAATAAACTTACTTACTTAAGTCATGATTTTTAAAATCTGTTATAACTGCTAAAAGATATTGACAATTTTATCATGAACTAATGGCAGTTTGATAGCTCAAGAGAATAACTATAGCCTAGTGTCGAGTCGGCGGAGCAAGGGATATTCTACGACATCCTCCCGCCAATAATCATCAACAGGCGCCACGTTGTATGGCCGTAATAAACGTCGTTAGGCTTAACGATGCTGCGCTGTATTTGAAATTGTCGTTTTAATGATAGGATAAAATGAATCGTCTTTAGTCTCTACCTAACAATAATATTATGTTCTCAACTTCAAACCAATTAGCGCGAAGATTTAATTAAGTATTGTTTTATGTTTATTTATAAACTAAAGGTTGTACTATTGAGATAACTAATAATTATTAGTATATATATAGGTAATATAATATCCGTGCGAACGAAACTAGTCACTGTAGAGACTAAAGGTAAGCTTTATTCGGAGCCGCATTCACGTAATAAAGCCGTGGACTTGGAACATGCACCTAGTATACATACTATATAGGGTACACCCTACTACCATGGTGGTGGTATATGGTGGTAAATATAGGTATTAAGGTAGGTCTACCTATGCACCTGATAAGTAAGTATTTATTTTGATGACAACCTATGGATTTTGTAGATAGGTAGGTAATACTTAAGATGGTAGAAAGAGAAAAAGCGAATGAAGGGACAAACCAATACACTTCTGCACCCATACTTCCATACTAATATTAGGGAAAGTGTGTCTGCCCGTCTGCTACACTTTCACGACCCATCTGTTCAACCGATTTTGATGAAATTTGGTACAGAGATAAGTTGTATCCCGCGGAAGAATATACTTTTTATCTCAGAAAATTAAGGAGTTCCCGCGGGAAGCTAAGTCAAAGTCAATTAATATTTATTCAATTTTGAATAGAATAGAATAGAATATGTTTTATTTGCTGATACAACACATAGTAAACATAAAATACAAAAAGTACTTAAAATCTAACTTAACTTAATCACTCAACGTCTAGAATGTGTAGTGCCAACAAAAGGGTCCTAACTCAGCTTGATGTTGTGGGAACAAAAAAAAAAAAAAATATAAAATAATAACACAATTAAAAATAACAGAAAAAAAGCACTTGTAAAATCTAAATTATTAAATCTGCTTAAAATTTACCAAATTATAAAATCAACCTACCCGTGAACAATACAAATTATTGAGATTAAACTAGCGGCACGCTATGATGGCCGGTTTGACGTTTGTCCGCTCATGAAGTTCCGTATTAATTGATAACGACTTTGAAGGAAATAATTGTATTACTTTATTGACGATAGTGATGTGCAGAGATTCATAAATTTTATCGAATGTAGTTTCTCATGAAGTTCCGTATTAATTGATAACGACTTTGAAGGAAATAATTGTATTACTTTATTGACGATAGTGATGTGCAGAGATTCATAAATTTTATCGAATGTAGTTTTAGGTTTAGGACTCAAAATTTATTTATTAAATTGATTTCTTAAATGTATACAAGTGTAGAAAAATCAGTTTGCACCATTTAAGGGGTGAATGTACTTGTGAATATGAACAATTTTCACTATGTGGACAAACCTCTGAAATCGCAAAAAAATATCAATAAATTTTTAAAAATGGAATCTAATACGATCGTCACATAGGATCGCTGGCTAGCACAACTACTACCTCCGGCAAACTCGCGTCAATGCTCAATGCAAAACAAAGCAGTTTCGAATTGACGTTGCTTCGAAAAGTATAAACTGTCAGTGCAATGCGATTGTGATATAGTTTTGACCTGGCTTTGGATTTCAAATATTGATACTGCATTACTGTTGACCCTTGCTCGTTAATTTGGACTCTGTTCAAGCCCTTTGTTGTGGATTTCGTCGATATGACCGAACGTACGCAGAGAACTGTTCTAAATAGTCAGACACGTGAGTTCGTAATACGCCTTCGTAACTATTTCGATCGTGAAGCTCAAAATGGAGGGCCAATTTTACCTATAACGTCAGTGGTTGAACGCGTAGCTGATGCGCTTAATATTGGACAACGAACTGTTAGACGGATAACTAAAAAAAAATATGGCGAGACTGGCACAGAAGAAAATAAACTTCACACACCAAAAAAGAGAAAACGAGCAAAACCAGTCGTAGGCATCGATAGCTTTGATGCCGATGCTATCCGAAGACATGTTTACGGCTACTATTTACAGAAGGAGTATCCAACAAGAAAAAAGTTGGTGCATTCACTGAAGGAAGCTGGATTATTCTTCGGTGGAGAAAGTTCTTTAACGAAGATTTTGAAGACCATTGGATTTCGATACAAAAAATGTAACAAACGCAAAATATTGATGGAAAGATTTGATATAGCGATGGCAAGGTATACTTTTTTACGGCAAGTGAAAGAAATCAAAAATTGGCAAAATGTTGTGTTCTTGGATGAAACATGGCTTAATGCTAACCATACTGTAGGCCGTTCTTGGAACGATGACACAGCAGCATCTACTTCCAAAGTTCCTGTAGGAAAAGGATCGCGACTTATAATTTGTCACGCCGGAACCATCAACGGGTTTGTCGAAGGTTCTCTCATGGCTTTTGCGTCAAAAACCACTGGAGACTATCATGAAGACATGAATGGAGAAAAGTTTACTGAATGGTTTACCTCAATGTTGTGTAGCCTCCCTGAACCATCTATTATAATTATGGACAACGCCCCATACCACTCGATGCAAATTGACAAGCCACCTGCCCAATCCCAAAAGAAAGCTGATATCGTCGCATGGCTTCGTAAAAATGGCGTAGATGCAAACATGAATATGTTAAAAGCGGAATTAGTACGTCTTTTAAAAGAAAACAAACCAACCAAGATCCGATACGTCATTGACGAAATAGCATTAGAACATGGGCACAGAGTTATACGGTTACCGCCTTACCATTGTGAGTATAATGCGATTGAGTTGGTGTGGGCTCAAATTAAGGGATATGCTGCAAGACACAATACAGAACCCCCATTTACCACAAAAAAAATGCTAAAATTATTAGAAGAAGCTTGTGAACATGTGACTAAAGGAGACTGGGAAAAGGTTGTGAATAGAACTGTTAAATTAATAAGGGAAGATTATGAAAGAGATGTGAAAATAGATAATATTATAGAAAACGAACATATAATTATTAATGTATGTGATGATAGCAGTGACGACAGTGAAAATAGTAGTATGGACGAATCTGATTAATTATGGCCTTTTGTGGCACCTTTTTTGGTATCTTTTGTATTCATATGTTTCTTGTGTGCATATAAAGTATGTATATTCATTTTCGTTCAAATATTCAGTTCGTTCAAATAAATTAAATAAACATATACATTTTTGTTTTATTAAACCTATTTAATCAGGTACAAAAACAAAACTTAATTGTTTTTTGTTCGAGAATAAATTGACATTCCACATCACTATTGTAATGTGTCAAACCGGCCATCATAGCGTGCCGCTAGTGTAATATAGGTCATAGAGTTTAATGCCACAAGCTAGTTTTCAGACTTTTGAGTGTCAAGTAAATAGGCACGATATAATTTTTTAAAAGTAAATTTAGAGCTAACGTCGCGAAAGGGTGGCGGTATGTCGTTCCAGCATTTCGTGTATTTTGGTATTTTTGGTTTCGCATTTTGGTAGCTACACTACATTTATTGACGTCCAGTTATTTTTAAAATATACTTAATGGTGAAAATCAGTAACGGTATCTTAAAACTAAAGCTATGAGGGGTACGAGGACACTAAACAACTTAGTCCACGCGGGCGAAGTCGCGAGCATTATCTAGTTTATAATTTAAGTACGATCACAATAAAATACACGCACTAGATATTTATGATGTATAAGTATAGATAATTATGATGAATTCATAGGTCCATGGATCTATAGTCCGGGCGAGAGTTGAGTGCAGAGTAAATGTATGGACTATGGTGACACATGCAATATTTACTCTGCATTCTAATCGCGCGCGAACTATACCACATTTTCACAAATGCGACGTGCCTTTCCTATGCGGTTCCTAGCTGATGATATACCTAGGTGGGTACTTACAGTAAGAGTATGATTTTAGTTTTTTCAAGAATTGAAAATCCTGAATGAGTATGTGAATAATTAGTTAGGTAATATTGAAACCACCTGAAAACAAAGTGGTGTGAGTAGGTACATACCTAAATGTGTCAAATTTTTTTTACTAGCTGTACTTATTATCCTTTTTATTTCGATTTTATCTAGGTACTATACAAGTATTATACAAGATGAGTAGGTAAATATTAAATATACTAGTTATTCGTATTTTCAAATACTATAATCCAATCAAATATTTCGAAACAAAACATTTTCAGCTTCACCAAGCATAGGTAATTTTAATTATTAGTCTATGGTATTAAGATAATTTAATAAAATATTTACTTACCTTCCGCACAGTCTAAGGTCGGCACATCGACCAATGGGCCGGTATCAGGGGATAGAGGCTAGAGGTCACGCACGCGGCTGGACCACAGCAGCAATTCCCGCACACTGAGAACGAAGCCCCGAGCCGCGAGAGGGCGCCCTTCGCAAACCTCAGACCATCGATCCAACCATCACCCCATCCCTGAACACTTCTTCGCTCTTACCAAAATAATATTAGAGCGCATTTTCCCTTGCCCCCACATCACAACTATTCCCAAGCGAACCCTGCTGACGTAAAACGCGTAGAGCTTTGTGACGGTGATTGCTGAGCTTAATCTTTTCACGGACAACTTTATGTTATTAATCCCCTGTCCTGCTCTTTTAACTTATCTATAATCATGATTAGATTTATTGTTTACTGATTACGAGATTATTATCATAAATCTCCCTCTTCTTCGAATGGAATGCGACCGTATTACTGCAGTAATTTCAATGCGGGTGGAATCTTTAATAATCGGTAAAACCCAGATGTGTAATCTGTCGATGGTACCTACTAGCAACGTTGATATAAAAGATCTACAAGACCATGAGATATAACGTTGCTAGGAACAACAGACAGATAACAGATAGGTAGACCGATTGTTCTAATTTCGTTCGTAACTGTTCAAGCAAGTGTCAACAGCAACTGTACAAAGTTTCAACACGATCGGATTCAGTAAACGCATCTTATAAAGCACGAATACACAAATATTTTTATTTTATTTATGTGTATAATTATATAAATATACTGTCCATCGGAAATTTCGGACTCTAGAAGCAATAAAAGCATTATAGACTTTCAAAGTTACGTTATACCTGTGGTTATACAGCGAAATTTTGGTTCGCTAGTGCTGCAGCCACACATGTGTTCGTCTCATCAGACATTATGGGGTTGGGAGTTCAAATAAAATAAGGTTAAAATAAAATATATTCGTTAACAAACAACATAACTTTATTTAGTATATAAGAATTGATAACTTTTAATCACAACAAGTCTACAATCATAATTTTGCAGTACAATAATGCTTCTACAAACATATTTTAAATTTTTAATTGACTTCCTGTCAATATGTGATACAAACCCATATTATGCAAGAAAAACTTAGGGCGGGCATCGAATTAAAATTAACCAATATTATATATTATTTTTACGTTTATATTTCGGAAAAGTAAAACTTTGCAATACAGAGTAACTAGTGTAGTTTATACTATTAGCGCCGAACCAGATTTATTTAAATAGATATAAATCATGCTTTGTTCTCTGTGTAGGGATATTTTTTAGTAGCTGATGCTCGCGACTTCGTCCGCGTGAATTTATGTTTCAAATATCCGCATTTATAATATACTAATATTATAAATGCGGATATGATATGTTGTATGTAGTAATTAGTAAGTATCTGAATTGTGTATTATGTTTCTGACATTGGTTCACTTCAGTTCAGACCCAAAATGTGTATTTTATTGAAGTGAAACTTCTTTAGAATCGTTGTGATTTGAAAATTCTATGAAACGAAAAAGCGACACTAAAATAAAGAGAACTTATCTCATTCTCTCGTAGGCTACTTTTCTGAAGTTTCACTTCTGCCGTGTGTGAATTGCACACACACTTTTTAGTACAATATATCATATTTAATATGATATGTTCCACCTTTCACATTCAATCATTTTGTAATTTCTTGAGAATTCATGCATATAAATAGGAATAAATTCGTTGAACACACCACATTTTTTACTGTTGTAATTAAAATGCAAAGGAAGACCATCTAACAAACCTTAAATGTATTATAGATATACTTTAAAAATTTTACATTACAAAATGATGTTCAATAGAACTTAAAATATTTGTGTTTTGCTAATATCGGCAAAAAATACTATTTAAATAATTTTAAAGTGAAATACAACCAATAAATAATAACCAATTTTATATAAAAATAACTGGTAAATTCAAGCACATTGATTATTTTTAAAATAAAAGATTCTTATAATATTATAATATATTATTAGGTAAATATAATTTATCAAGCATAATATGATTCACATCAAATTTGAACCTTTATTTTGTTGATTTATTATTAATTTATCATACAGACTAAAATCATTACAATAAACTATACCTTCGAGAACACAACCTTCACTACTCGATAATAAAACTGGCTAAAATGAAACATTTATATGGATACATACTTGTTTTTAGAATAACTAGTCACAAATTAGGTATGCATTGTACTAATTTGGCAAAATATTGTAATATAATATTATAATATACAAAGAAATTTCTTAAAATTTTACAGAAAATAAAACAATTCCTGTCGCACATATAACTTACCGATTACTTATTTATAAAAATTACGTACCGAATATTTTTTCGAAGAAATATTTGCATAAGAAAAATATTTTTATGCTCTTATTATAATTTATATAAATTGTTAAAAGTGAGAAAAGTAACATAGCTGAATGTGCAAGTTACTTATGCCTTTATTATTCTTGCAACTCGTACTCGTTGTATGCAACACCAGCAACACTGAGGCATGCCACAGGGTTCCATCCTATAATATTAATATAAAATACAGCAAGAATCGTCGGTACACTGCCGTACATTGCCGTAGCGTAACATTCCGGTTACATGCAGTAGAGCAGAATGTCACGGAATCGAAAGATTGTGCTGCGCAGGGCGTAAAATTAATGTTTTTAAGAGCTTTTATTAGTAGCACACTAGCTCACAATAAATGTTTTCATTTGTAGCATGCCGCATTGTTGCATATGACTGATGATCCGGCTTGATACCACTATGTTAATCAAGACTTTAAAATACCTACATAATATAATAATATTATGTACCAGCTTATTGTACCTACTACGTAATGAGATACTTTTAAAACAAAGTATTTGTACATTCAGGTGGAATATTTTGACTAAAATAAACATCACAAATAATACTTTAAAATTGATAAACATTAATTTAAATAATATAGCCTCAAGACAATTATATATAAATCAAAAACAAGAATGAAAAGAAAAATATAAAATAGTTAAAATGGCTGACCGTTTTTATATAAGTATGTAGTAGTTAGTTAGATATTTAAAAGCTTAAGGCCTGCTTGCAGAGACAGGATTACAAATTCAAAACAACAGCTTCTGTCAAAAATCATTCCTGGGTTTTAACAAAAGTTTTATACGAATTCTGTCAAGTAGCAGCTAGCTCTGGATTAAAAGGATAAACCGGTGTTCTGCAATCGGGCCTAAATAGCTTGATTAGAATTAGTTCTGAATAGGGCCTCTTTTTCTTTATTTTAGCTGTAGGCGCATTAGTTTGACAGCTGTCATACTAATCAAGCTATATAATAAGGACTGTAGAAACTGTGTAATTGTAGTGTGAAACCTGTAATTTAAAGTTTATGTATCCGGATTTTCATTTTTCATTTAAGTTGGTAAAATTGATCAAGAAGCTGCCTAAGTTTTGTATAGGTACTTGTTAAAATCAGTTTTGGCTTCCGGCTTAAATTGGCCCCTTAACCAAGTATAGGGTGATTACAACGTTATCAGATCGACTTTTGACTTTTCGTGAAAACTTTTTTGACACAGCATTAAATTTAATAATCATAATAGACATAGTGTGATAATTCAGACCTGTGATTGGCTAACGCTCTTTCACTATTGGCTGAAACCCACTTTAGTGGCGAGAAAACCATAAACTAAGCCAATCATAACAACTGAGATTATAGCATTTATTAATGTAGCCTTTCCGGGCTGTCATTTAACGTCTGAAATATGATCAATTTATCCCTAATTTGTCAAATTTACGTATAAGGGTAAAAGGTAAAATACTTTTTTTATTACGTCCATCTAACTTTCTTTATAACTTTATTCAAATGCGCGGTTTAGGGTCAAGGTGTTAAATTCACTGACACGTTATATTAAGTATCAATACTCGTATCTATAAAAATAAAAATCAATTACCGTGCGTCAGTCTCAGAAAATCTCGATGGCTGGACCGATTACCATGAAATGCAAAAATGTCACGTTTTCTGCATTCGCGCTTTGTCGGTCTAAAGCCTGAAAGGTCCATCAAATATAGACATTTACCTAAAATGAATCTTGATAAAACCTTAAATTATGTTTCAAAATCCAATACATCTAGATTTTTTTCTATATGTAGAGAAAAACAATAGTAAAAAAATTGCATTGCCAAATCGTTTCGTCGAACTACAAACTACTAATAAAATACACCTCAATATTTCTAATAATCTTTCATCGACTATTATAATAAAAATGAATTTAATTGTATCATTTTATCTATGAAATACGTCTTTATCACAATATTATATAATGCGTTTCACAGCGATTTCTTACACTTATACACTAATACAACAGCGAGATTTAAGGTACAGTTCCGTGCAGTATCAATAGCGACGGTGAAGCATTGTTTGTGTTGCCTCCTTATAATTGCAGTACTCAGTATTAGATTAATATGATAAAAGGGAAAGACTGCGATAATAACACGCACACACTATCGCACCTTGCGATAAAATTATGCTTGATTTTCTATTCACAGTTATCATTATTCAGCCAATAGGTATATAGTAAAGATGCAAAAGCAACTGTTTTCTACTAATCGATGCGCCGGGTGCCATCACACACTATTGTACATGTTTTCAAATATAAAACATTGAGCCTTCTGTTGCATTTAACACACAGGCTGAAATGTGGTATATATTACAGCCTGTGGGTTAACTGCATAATCTATACCTACATTAAACGGTACGGATACGGCGGTTACTTAATCTATCTATCTGTATAAGTTATATGTTTTCTTTCATTTCTTAAGTTAACAAAATGGCATTGACACAACTGCGACTTCATTGTCATCAAAGAAACTGAGCTCGGAACTATACCTTAAGGATTAGGTCCTTCGAGGTTTTAAAACCAATTAAAAAGTGCAGTTTATCTATTATTTTAATATAAGTGCTTCAAGACCGATTTCTTAAATAGAGTAACATTATTTTCTTATTAACAACAATTCACAAATTAAGTAAGCAAATGATTGTACTTTTTATTATTGGTACGTTTTAGTTAAATTTTATAAACCTGTAATCCTTAGCTGTTTGGTTTTCAACAATCACCAAGAGATTAACTATTTGCGTTACCATGTAATTGAACTGTATAAAACGGACTACAGAACGAAAATACCTACAATAATATACTTATCTAAGTTTTAAGTTTGGTTATTCCTGATAAGATTATCAGTTATCACTACTAGATATTACACTTAAACTAAAACATAGGAATTCTTTGCTTTTCACTTCTATATTCTGATGTCGTTGCCAGCACCTTTTTAATGACTTTGTCACGTGGTATTTCTGATAGAGGATTTGGTTCCATATATTTTGCACTAGACTAAACGGCCGAAGCACTATAAGAGTGGCGAAGAAACTACGACTTTCAATTTATATATGTATGTCTATGTAAACATTCAAATCGTGCTTTTAATCTGTCTATTGTGTACAATTCTCAGCTATAGCCTAGATTCTTGTAAGGTAGAATCAACATTGCCTATTCTACCAAGTATAGAAAGATTTATGTAACGGGGATTAGTAAAAACATGAGTAAATGAATTGTCACAAGGTGAAGAGCGGACGAGACAGTACCGTGTCAGATATTAATGCAAAATATGTCGCATTCTCATCGCCATCATGTATAAAGCTAGATACTCTTTGCGTACCGGGGATTATAACAAATATAACAGGGTACACGATTGGTTCATCGGATGAACCGGGCGCGATGGTACCGTGGCGGAACATGGGGTATTTCACTATCATACCTATATGTTGTATTGTCGTAGCCATCGCGCATAGTTGACTAGCTAGGTATTCTGTGTGTAACGGGGATTATATAACAAATATAACAGGGTACGCGATTGGTTCATCGGATGAACCGGGCGCGATGGTACCGTGGCGGAACATGGGGTATTTCACTATCATACCTATATGTTGTATTGTCGTAGCCATCGCGCATAGTTGACTAACTAGGTATTCTGTGTGTAACGGGGATTATATAACAAATATAACAGGGTACGCGATTGGTTCATCGGATGAACCGGGCGCGATGATACCGTGGCGGAACATGGGGTATTTCACTATCATACCTATATGTTGTATTGTCGTAGCCATCGCGCATAGTTGACTAGCTAGGTATTCTGTGTGTAACGGGGATTATATAACAAATATAACAGGGTACCCGAGTGGTTCATCGGAAGTACATCGTTCGTCATAAGGTGGTGAAGCGGGACAGTACCGTGGCTCCTCGGTAGCGGAGGAAGCGCAGTGGGCGCTATAAGTCGGTCTCCGTCCACTGCTAGTCACCGTGCCGGACGCGCCGAGCCGCTGAGGTGTTTTCCCGGTAAATCCACACCTGCAGAATAACGGACGAGTTATAGTGTTATCATATACAAAACACAATATTTTTTTGTTGAACTGGTCATAAATATCGATATCATGTCAAATTTAATATTTATGTCTCGCCTTCGCTCTCTCGCCCCTTAGTCTAGAGTAGACTCTAGGCAATAAAGCAGTCGAGTCGACCCCAACAATAATTCCTCAGGCGACGAAACTTTACATTATGATAAAGTATGAGTATTTAAACGTATATTTTAAATATCCAATAAAAAATCCTAAAGAAAGTAAGGTTTTTATGCTAGACCCAATTATCAAAGCAGGAAAGTAAATTATCGCGTAAACGCAGTTCAGGTTTGATAATAAAATCGTTTTAAATATCGGTATTTTGCATGATTATTTCGTTTTTGAGTGTAAATATACTAAGTACATACTATTATTTTAAAAAGATATCGAGAAAATATTCAGTCATAAATATTAAGTTTTAGGTATAAAAACCTAACTTCCGGATGGATTTTTTCTTGTATAAGTTATGGTTCATACCATACTATAACCCTGGCAAGTTTTAACGACTGATTTAATGCGGGGGTCTCCATACAACGAACCGCCCCTTTTTCTAGACTACCTTCCATTGCACTCTTGCGCTTTGATGACATTAGTATTTTTCCTCGCCATTTCTCTATTGGTCAAAAACTCAAAAGTATACTAAGACTGAGTATTTTACCATCATCGAAAATGAGAGAATGTGAGAGGGAAGAAAAGCATGGCCTCTTAATCACGAGGTTATAAAAGTACAAGTACTTCAGCAACAAATACAAGGCAGCTACAAACCAGGAAAGTATTTTTACATTGCACAAATTACCGATATGTAGTTAAACATTAACAAATAAATAGCTATAGGTATAATGTTAAAAGTTGAACGTCAAACACTGATAAGCTAGTAATGTTTACAAAATGATTTGCTAATAGCATGTTTCTCTGTGATATTACTTAGATATTATATTGTAATAGTAATTAATAATCATAAATACTTTACAACATTGTTTTCGAATATTATAAAATCGAAATGAGAAAATTCCTCATTTTTGTAATTGTTCAGAAGTTTGTGTTGTTTGACACGTCATTTGGTTTCAAACTTTCAGGCTTTATGAATTCAACCCATTATAGTTCAACAAATAAATTTTAAGTCATATCGAACAGAATTAGGGTCTAGTATTAACGAAGAGTCTATTGCACACGTGGTCAAATTGGGAAAAGAAACTTTAGGTAGCAAAAGGCACGGTACTGTTTATTTACCAAAAGATGACTTATCACTCTAATTAATTACATATGTAAGCTAGGAATAGTAATTAATACTTGCCAAGTAAGCTAAGTTTAATTAAAACGATAACTTTTTGTGGTGTAACTGACCCCTTAGCCGTAGTAGGTTAGTAGGTACCTGTTTAAATCTCACAAGCTTAAGAATTCCGTAAGTTATTTCGAGTGGTAGCATATTTTGCGCAAATAAACATATTATTTGATATGCTTTTTTACAATAGGTATTCAACTAGCTGATGCCCGCGACTTCGACGCGTGGATTGGTTTTTTTGGTTCCCGCGTGAACTTTTTCGGGATAAAAAGTAGCCTATTCCAGACTAATCTATCTCTAATCTATAATCTATCTCTAATCTCTGTGTCAAATTTTTGGCGTGATTGAGTAACTAACAACCATCCATCCATATACATCCATACTTTCGCATTTATAAATATAAATATAGATAGTAGGGAAGAAATAATAGTGAGGTACTTACTTGTAAGAGTATAATAACGTCTAAAAATACTTGTAAGCTGCCACACACCCAAAACTGTGTGGGCGCTTCTCTTATAACAAAATAAGCAGTCTTGAAGAGATCGCCACAGGTCCACATCATAACCATGCTAAGGCTGAGAAAATGAATAAATTATTAGTTTAAATATTATACATACATGATACAAAAACAAAAAATACATTATTAGAAGGACCGCCGAGAGAGAATGGGAGTTAGCCATATGACTCGCATCTGTCTGCACTTACAATAAAAAACCTCGGTTAAGAGCAACCACCGAGTTTCTTGCTGGTTCTTCTTGGTAGGAATGGCATTCCGAACCAGTGGTAGATTCACTTGACAATTCAAAAGTACTTGTAAAAGTTTATTTAAATAAAAAACATTTGAATTTGAATTTGAGAGTATGACAGACAAGACTGCTTCAGTGTGCTAAGTTTTCGTTTTGACGTGAGTGTTAACTACTGGTGAGTAGTCCTTACTACTATAGCCTATTATAGTCCCACAGCTGGGCACAGGCCCATTCTAATGGGAGAGGGGAATTAGAGCTAAGATTGACCACGCTGCTCCAATGCGGGTTGGCGGACTTTTAACGAATATTATTATGTTAGTGATAATATCCGGGACCGACGGCTTAACGTGCTCTCCGAGGCACGGACTTGAAATACCGCCAACTTCCTCAGGGAGTAATCCGGGCTAGTACTGAGAATATCTAGTCAGAACAACCCAATATTTAAATATGGTCCGACCTGGGACCTCGTCGGCCGGAGTCGGACATGCCAACCACTAGAGTTAGACCAACGAGGCAGTCAGTAGTAGTGGTTATCTACCATTATTTTAAGTAACGAGAGGTCCATCTCATAGTGTAGTGGAAAAAAAATCATCCAAGCAACGTTATCATTTACGAAAGTTCAATGAATTTAACCCATTTTTTTTCATTCTTTAAGAACATCAATCTGTTATCTAAAAGTTGTTAGGAAGTGGACTATAATATTTTTACGGTATACAAAGGGTTATCGGTGAATAGTGTAGTGTAGTATTTGTGTTAACAATAAAACTGAATACCTACACAATAGGTATTTAGTTATTACGATAAAACAAATCGTCAGACGTTAAAAATAAATAAATCAAAGTACCTATTTGAATTGTAAAACTAGCTTTATTGCTTTTTGAGACTAGGTATTTCGTTCGGCTCGAACGTCGTGTATTGTACGCCGCAAGCGCGCGCGTACCATACCATGAGAAAATGCGATGTGCGATAACTGCGGCGCGTCTCTATACTCAATTTGTTTATTTAATATAGGACATAAAGCCGTCCCTTATGTGCATTTTTTGAGTCTACCACCGGTTCGGAAAGTTTCTACAACAAAGAGCCGGCACATTGTTTGTTACTCAATCACGCCTGAATGGCTTAACGGAGCTGGATGAAATTTGGCACAGAGATAGATTATAGTCTAGAATAACCCATAGGCTACGTTTTATCCCGGAAAAGTTCCCATGGGAACCAAAAAACCACAATTCACGCGAACGAAGTCGCGGGCATCAGCCAGTTTGCCTATAAAGATAAGTTTTGCTTTACAAATACTATTTATTGTAAATGTCTAGGTGTGCGTTCACTTTTGCAATCCGATTTCCAAGGGATTTGGCGTTGCGGTACGATGACGTGTAAAAACTGATTAAGGGGTAAGAGTTTAATTTCACTGCTAAACCCATAACAGGTTAGCTAGCTTATTCACTTAAATTGAGATACTAAAGGCGCTTATGAGTAAGTTACCTCATGCCTTCCGTACTCTTGTTGGCTAGGTTCTTAATTATCTGAGGTGCTCCTAACATGGCTTCAGTGAACACGGCCAGAAACCCGATCAGTTCCACAAACGGTGAGAACTCTATTAACAGGTAAGTGATAGCTGCACCAAAAACTGAGAAGACTAGCATACAGTCTACGTAGCTCTGGAAGTCCGTCCACGCCCAGAAATACTTTCTGTCCATATCTGAAAGATAAAAGAGTGTATCTTAGTAAAACTTGACACAGAATTGAATAAAGATGGCGGCCCAAAAATAGCTGTTAATATTTGGGGAATGACAGAGAGAAGAATCTGTGGCCTTGCTACCACGTCGATAAAAGATCGTGGACTCGATTTTCAGCGGAAGTTTTTTTTTCTTATATAGGCTAGCCCTTGGCTGCAATCAGACTTGCTTGCAAGTGGTGGTGCAGCCTAAGGCAGAGCGCGCTTGCCTAGAAGATGCCTATTCACTCTTGATTTGAAGTACCTATATTAAAAGTTACATTTAAACTCTACTTTCATTCTTAAAACAATGAGTTAATCTCAATTCCACTATCCTCTCAATAAAGACCTTAGCAATGCATAATTATAATATTGTTTGTATTGTATTGTATTATTTCTATCAGTTGATTTAAACCTATAATAAAATATGATGAAGGAAGTATCATGCAAACTCTCATTAATGAAATAAATAAGATATGATATCTTCAAAATGCAAACACAATAATTGATCTGGTCAATGCCCTGACATGTTATTATAGTAAGTAACAAATTGTCAAAATTTTTGGATTAACCAACAAAAATGTAGGTGACAATACCTTCAATGTGGTAGGCACATACCAAGTTAATGCCGTTATTACACAATGATAGAACTAGGATTAATGAACAACCAAACAGGACAGATTAAAAAGCAATTTAAATTATCATACACTCACAAATCATACAAATCATACATTTTTAAACATTTTAATAAATCCTTAATAATGTCGTACAATGATATCAGGTGACACCTTGTAAATTAATAAAATATTGCACAGCTTCTATCTCATGGTAAATATAAACCAAAAAAACCATAAGCACCATATTAAAAAATATAAAAAGCCCACAAGTAACGCATGTGATCTATGATTATCTTTATAGCTGCAACAAAGAGAATAATGATATGAAAAATAAAAATAAATGAACTGATACATAATCATCACAATGTAGACATTTTCACAACACTCACCATAGAAGCGGTGAGGTTTCTCTCCACCAACGATGCCACTGCGTTGTCCCAACCACTGTGCGGTATCGTCTGGCTGAGCTGAGCCGTTTACACAACATAATAGTATATATAACATGAATATTGCACCTAATGTCACCATTCACACCAGCCACCAAATAAAACAAAATAAAGTTAACAAATAACAATGAAAAAAAAGATAAATAAGGAAAAATGATAAAATAAATAATAAATAAAGTAATTTAGTTAAAATAAAACTAGAATAGTGGATTGAATTAGTACATTATTGTTTAGTCATAAGAGAATGGGTAAGAGTGTACCCACCATAGACTTACTATCCCAGACACAAAGTTAATTGTAGCATTATGTACTAATTTTGTTGGTATGTCTTGATCGTTTAATAATAAATCCTGAAGCAGCATGTCAGCAGCAACACTTGGAGAAAAAGATATACAACCCTTAGATAAAAAGTAATTATAATTAATTATGTTAAATTAAATTATTAATAATAATAATTTACTGTAAGTAATAATTAGTAACTTTTAAATAATTATTACATGATATTAAATAATAGTTACTTTTCCACGTTTAAACTAAATAAATACCCACAACACACACAAAATAACTTATAAAAGCTGAAGCTGGACATAATGCTACAGTCAAATTTTTTTGGGTATGGGGCTCATACAAAATTACCCGTTACATATCCTTTAATTGAAACCCTGTTCATTAAAAGGAACTATAAAATAAAAAAATAAGTACTTCAGTATAGGGAAATTATGGAATAGAAGCTTAATTATGTTTGGATTGCAGAAAATAGATATTTCAGAGTTAACAGTCATTCGAATTAGTGTAAGAGGAATAATATACAATACAAGCTATTAATGAAAGAAAGTATCACTAAACAAACCTGTGAAAATTCGCTCTCTTGCTCTAATGATTTGATTTTTTTTCCGTACATTCACACAAAGGTGGATCATAGCAAACATTGTTGCATTCATCACTATACTTTGAATTAATAATGGTATTTCATAGCGTTTGCCAAACCTAAAAATAAAACTTTATAGTTACTGTTAATATTATGATTTTTTTCCATCAGAACAAGTTATAAATCAGCTAATCATTATGATAAACTAAGTATTATTTTGGAATTAAATATCTTAATACTTAAATCCTTTATAATTGAGCTAAAGTTCAACCCTTTTTGTTGGCTTATCTTAATTTTAAAACAAAGGGAATGTAATTAAAATTGTGATGTGACAAGATAGGAAAATAATTAGTAAGTAATTTACAATTGTACTATTTATTATCTAACAGTATACAAATGGGCAAGTGTTAGGATTTTTTTAATGAAATTTAAAACAAAACGAAAACCTACCAAAACAATATGCGCAATGTATTTGCTATTAATAGCGTCAAACAAACATATAGGGAGAATCCTTCAGCATCCTGAGTCCTTTTAATTTGTCTATACTGTGGAATGTATGGAGCTACTCCCCCTACAATCATTGCCGTAGCTGCACCCCAGCCGACTAAATGGCCCACGGTCAGACCCAGTTCATCAGAAATAATCCAATCCATTGTTAATATTTTTTTTCACGCCCTGATTTTACGAATTTCTTACCAAACTATATAAGTCTTTTTTTTAGTACACACTGGTAAGAATAGCTTGATAAGTTCATGATACTAGTTTATTAATTCACGTTAGTTTTGCGATTTAGTTTTTAATATGAACTGCTCATTATTAATACTCCGAAGCCCGAAACAATCATATTTTGTGATTTTTGAAGACGAAGGACCACAAACCACAAAATGACACGAATGACATGTCACATGAAAATATTCAAATGTCAATTGTCAAGTAGTAATTTGACAGTGACATTGACACAAAGCAGTGCTGCCGCTGCCCGCCATGCGCCTGCCGCAGATTTGAAATCAAATTAAATGATTTCTCTAGTCTATGGTAATCTTTTTGGTTTTTTGTCATTATGCTTAGGAAGAAAGATCTGTGTATATGAAATGTGTCCGTTGAAATGCATTAAATTGGGAGCGCCACATTAGCGTAAGGGTAAATTTAAAAGGAAGTGCCAAATATTAATAGAGTAGATTTGATCATTAATTTGCACAACGTAAGTTGTTGAAATTTTGATTATTTAACTAATATCTGACAATAACATTATTTTTTTAACTCGGCATACTTCAGTTCATCTACATGTTGCCATATTCATAATTTACTCCCAAAGTGGTGACTCCTGTCAGATAGGATCAGAAAAATAAGGAATAAATAAATTTTATTTGATCAACACAAATAAAAATATAAAATTATATTATATTATAATAAAATATTAACAATAATTTATAGTATCATGCGAATGTTTAAATAAATAGTTGTATTATTTTGTTCGAACTCATAATAATATGTTAAACTCGAGACCATAAAATGTAAGTACTACATAATAATTTACCCTAAACTTTTCTTGATATTATTCCGTACATTTAATTGCTATTTGTAGAATGCTAGATGACATAAAATGTTTCAAAGTAATACATAATCAAAAATTATTTATTGCATAATACACATAATAACACAAGGTGGTAAAAGCTAACAATACAAGTGTATTACCATCGTCATGGCGTGCAATACTTAAAAACAATCGATGTAGCAAATCACGGTATTAATTAATTAGTTAAATAGGTGAACAATTAAGAAAATTCTTGAAATATCGACATTATTATATCACTTATCGAATATTTTTATGTCAACTGAACCTGAAATTGAATATTTCATACATTTAGATTAAGTATTATCGATAAATTAATATTAAGCACTTGTTAAGAGTCAAAGAAATATTCCATTATAATAATTACTACAGTCAACTATGTCAATGTATTTGCATAAACCTAGCATATAGTTTAGCTAGTAAAAATCATCTTGGCTGTAGTAGGCTATGCTTATTAACCAATTCTTTAGGACTCTCTTGAATTTAGGTAAAGGAATTATTTTGATGCTCATCGGGCACATTATTATAAACTCGCATGGCCATAATGTAGGTATGCCCTTTTAAGGAAAATATTAGAATTACGTTAACTTTAATTCACATTTTCTCCTTGAATATAACTTTTGACAAACAAAAACAGAACAATACATTTTTTATGTAAAATAAGGCGTCATAATTTATTAAACCACGCCATAGACTACACGCAAACTCAAAACATCTTTATTCACAATAGGTACCTACAAAGTAAACCTTCTGAACGTCATGCTTACAAAGTATAAGACGTGATGGCGTAACTACGGTATCTTAAAACTAAAGTATCGAGGGTTATTTTAATAAAACGCGGTTGGTTTTATTAAAATAACCAGTAAATTGACAGACACTATACTTCCTGTTTCATGAAATATAATGACAAATAGTAATAAAGCTTACAAATTTAATAATTACCATAATATTTATTCATTTGTGTCGCTTTTACTTTTGTGGGTTAAGAGAGAAAAAATCGGTCGTGCGCGCTTGCCCGAACGGAAGGATTTGAATTTGGGTCCTAGCAACACTTCATATATACTCATTTTATTAACAAACTTTTCTTATCAGTTTTACTATGAAAATTAGAAAAATAGGCCCTTTTTTCTTTCATTTACTTGAGTAAGCATTAGCTACACATGATTATAGTTACTATAATTTAAAGATCCAAAGATTAATATGTCACTAAATCAAAATTTTGACCACTACTTACTTGTGAAACGTAATTTCATCGATTTTCCTTTCGCTGCGGCTTTTGCAGCCTAATATACTGCAACCCACCATTGCACAATATCTTAACGAACACAAAATTTCATAAACGATTCCACCAACAAATGTTATAATAATAATAAAATATCAAAATCTTTGACTACCTAACAAACCTCCAATATACACAAGCTGTACATAAATATACGTGTCACTTGTTACTGGTGTGACAAGCAAAACAATTGGACACGGTGACGGGGACAAAAAAAATATATTCACTTACCTTTTATTTATAGGCATTAAGCCACAAAGCTATCTCGTTCTAGCAATAAAAGTTGAAATATGGAGAAATCTGTAGGTATATAATCTGAGCTCTGGTGTATGGCGAATGAAGATGGTGTAGGACAGAGACAAGTTATGTGTAGGACTTCACAGTAAATTTTAGTTTATTTTACAGCCCTAGATACAAGTCCGGCCTTCCTAAAAATTACAAAATTGCTTAAAATTCGACAAAAAAATTCGACAGTCTGAAGGCGTCGCCGCAGCCCAAAAGGTCTTTAATGTGGCGGGGAACACTCATGTTTAGTTTGTTTTCTTTATTTATCTATCTAATTCACTATTATTTGGCACTTCCTTTTAAATTTACCCTGATGTGGCGCCCCCAATTTAATGCACTTCGACGGACACTTTCATATACAGAGATGATCCTCCTCTTTGATTTTATATATAGGAGAGGATATGTTGCATTTTACTCAATTATAGATATACGATGCATTTTGATAATAAAACATGTAAAACTATGATTTGACTTTTCTTATTTACAAAAAGCTACGTTATTAGAACGAGACAGGTGTATTATGTTATTGACGTCATCAAATTTAGGCTATTGAAGCCAATTTTTTGCCAACTATAAATGGTATCTGTTGTGCTTCCGGTGTGTCAGTTGTGAATAAGTACCTGTTTTTTGAATATTTTCATGTGTTTTTGCTTAGTTTTATGTTATCAACTACGGAGAAGTGCTCAGTTGTGGGGTGTCGTAATAATAATATTGTAAAACGCCCACGAATTTCATTTCATAGGTGAGTAAAAAAGTCGTCTAGTTTTTCTTTTTGTGGATACTATTTTAAGTTATTTCGACTTACTACATCTTAGTTTCTTCTTTACTGAATCCATAACACGTAAATTTTTGCGCTGTCCCTAAAAATTTGGATAATTTCATTAGTTTTTGTATATTGTATATATATAGTGCGGGGATTGATTTGTTTAAAAATAAATTGAATATCGATAAAATTAAAATTTCATATAACTCTTACTGTTTCTCACTCTGAGGGGTAGAGAGATGAAATTGAACAGTCAGGTTCTACTTATAATATTGCCAAACTCATTTTAGACTGTAGCGATGATAATCTAGTGATTAAGACACCCGATGTCCGATATGGTGTCGCGTGTTCGAAAATTACAGTGTCTAAGTGGTTTTTGGTCCCTTCATTGTAGTTATTGTGTATCATTTTAACTTATGTTTTACAATTGTTTCAGTTTCTCAAAAAGTCTTGAATTAAGGCTGAAATGGCTAAATGCCATTAACAGACCTGATTTCAAACGCACATATGCAAGCAAAATATGTAGTTATCATTTTACGGAGAACGATACTAATTATATCCTAAACTGCCAACGTCTCAAAGATGATGCCTGCCCATTTGTAATAAATAATTTTTAAAATCAGTCTATTTTTATTATACATATTAATAACACTTCATTCAGTAACATTTTTCCAACTAATATCTAGATATTATGGGAAAATAATCTTTGGCGCTTTTGGATCTATTAAAAGGTGGAAAAACTTACTACCAATTAAGATCAAGATCCTGCTAGCTAATGCACTTCTTCTTCCCATCCTTGATTACGCCGATGTCTGTTACCTCGACTTGACTGAAGACCTTATAAATAAGCTAGAGCGTTTGCAAAACCTGTGCATTAGATTCATATTCGGTCTGAGGAAGTATGATCATGTCTCGGAATATCGCAGGAAACTTAAATGGCTCCCTATCCGGCAAAGGCGTAATCTTCATATCCTCTCTATCCTTTATTTCACTCTTTATCACCCATGGTCACCCCCCTATTTAAAAGAACGCTTCAGGTTCCTTAGTTCCTATCCAATCCAGCATACCTTACGTTCTTCCAGGGATAATAAGCTAAAAATGATGCCAAGAAACACCCAGAGCTACTCAGACTCATTCACTATAAAAGCAGCAATATTGTGGAACGCACTCCCAGCTGACATCAGACAATCTCAATCTTTAGCAATCTTTAAATATCGTGTCAAAAAGCACTATCTGACGAAATGATTTTGTATAATATATGTATATATTTATAATGTATATGTATCATATAATGTTTATGTATATGTCACCGTAAGATTGTAAAAACCGTTAGATTATGATCTAACTCGGGAAATTATAAACTGTCGAAAGATTGTGAACCATTCAATGTTCTGAGTGTAAATTTTGGAAATATTCATTGTATTTACGTTTTTTTGTCTGTTTCATGTAGATTAGGTTAGGGTTCGACATAAATAATCAAGTAGTGACTTAGGTTTTGTCAGGTTTAAATAACTATCAGATTACAATCTACCAGAAAATAATTCGTTAAATTGTAATCTTTCGACAGTTTGCAATTACGCGAGTTAGATTATTATCTAACGGTTTTTACAATCTTACGGTGACATATATATTGCATATTTATATATTTTATTAGTATATCATATTTCGGTATATATTATTAGTGTGTACCTATTTGAATGTATATGTTTATGTATGCATTAAAACTCTTAGATAAATAAGCAATTTCCCGTCTCACAGTACTAATTGATTCATTAGTGTAGGTTGCCTGGCAGAGATCACTTTAGTGATAAGGTCACCTTTTGTCTGTCCTTTGTAACTGTTCTTTTGTATGCAATAAAGTTGTTTAATAATAATAATAATATTATGAAACAGTTTTGTTTGTAAGCTTTACATTGAACTGATAATATAAATAATTAATACTAATATTATAAACGCAAAATATTAGATTTATGGATGGATGGAAGAGATAGATTATAGTCTGGAATAACACATCGGCAAGTTTTTTCCCCGGAAAATTACCGCGGGATCCTAAAAACCTCAATTCACGCGGACGAAGTCGCGGGCATCAGCTAGTTCATTATAAAATACGAATACTAGTGTTTTTCAAAATTTTATGTTTAATTATTCATTAATTTTATTTGTGATAATTTTATATCGATTAAATAAGTATCGATAATACCAGCCCTAACCCCCACCGCTCCGCCCATACGCCATTTTTACTTACCGGAAGCTTCAATATATGATGTTTCATATTCTCTCGTGTAAAACCTATACCTTTGATCTTTGATTATTTAGATCAGAGTTTAGCACCATAGACAATATTAGTATTTTTGTTTCGGATATTCGATTAGCTTTCTCGAATAATAAGTCAGTTCTTGCGGCCTTTCTTGATATCAGCTCTGCGTATGATAATGTACTGCTCTCAGTAATGCATAAAAAATTGCATGACCTTCATGTACCTCAATTGTTAATTACATTTATCAATAATATGCTTTCTGAAAGGTGTATTAAATTAGACCTAAACAATGGTGCTCAACTATCAAGGCTTGTATTGAGAGGCCTGCCCCAGGGGTCGGTCCTTAGTCCATTATTGTACAATGTATATACCTATGATTTAGAGACCTCCTTGAACTCAGATGTAAAATATGTCTTGCAGTATGCTGATGACCTTCTTTTATACAACTCTGACATTTCTATAGAAAAAGCTAGTAGCTGTTTAACCACTAATCTTAATAAGCTAAATGATTGGTTAGATGTCAATGGACTGGAATTGTCTGTTAGTAAAAGCACCGTGGTTCTATTTTCTAGACGAAGAATTATACCTGATTTCACCGTACTTTATAGGGATAATCCTATTCCTGTAAAGTCGGAAGCAAAATTCTTGGGAGTTATTTTAGATTCCAAACTTACTGGAGTACCTCACTGTGACTATATTGTAACTAAATGTGAAAGAAACTTAAACATGATCAGGTGTCTAACCTGTGTTTGGTGGGGTGCCCATCCTTTGACCTTGCGTCTTATTTATAACGCCCTCATTCGTAGCATATTATATTATGCCACTTTTATTTTAGAACCCTGTAATGCTGCTGCTCTTAGCAAATTAGATTGTGTGCAGGCTAAAGCTTTGAGGATCATCCTTGGAGCTATGAAATCTAGTCCTATTAATGCTATGCAAATAGAGTGTGTCGAACCACCTCTAAGTTTAAGACGTCAATTTCTATCTGATAGGTATTTATTTAAAGCCATGCAATTTTCTCATCATCCTTTACGTGATAAACTTCAACTCCTTTTGAAATGTATAGATACTTGTTCATACTGGTCCCGTAAGTCTCCTCCCTGCCTTATTAAAAGTTATCGAATATTTTGCTCTATACAAGCGCCGATGTATAATACATATTGTTATCCTATTTTCGATAGTAAATTTAAAGCATTAATAATCTCTCCGAATGTTAGGATCAATCCAGATATTCCAAGAAACCAATTGGAAGCTCCTCAACATGTGAACATAATATTGAAAGAAAATGAATTTACGGATTTTCATTACATATATAGTGATGCTTCTAAGCATGCACCAGATGGCATAGTCGGAGTGGGAGTTTTTCATTTTCAGTATAATATTGTCCAAAAAATAAAACTACCGCCTGAATCATCTGTATTTACTGGAGAATGTCTTGGTCTGTTTAAATCTGTTGAATATATACTTCTTGCCAAACTTAAGAAATCTATTGTATTTACGGACTCAATGGGTGCTCTGCAAGCTTTATCTAGGTTTCCATTCAAATCTGCTCAGATTAACCATGTTGTTATAAAAATTAGAAACCTCCTAGTTACATGTAATGAAAGAGGCTGTACAGTGGTGTTTTCCTGGGTACCAGGTCACTCAGGCATGTCGGGAAACGAACGTGCTGATCAGCTTGCTAACGAGGCTATTTCATGCGGAGATATGGCAGATGCAGACTATTGTAATTCTGCCTATGATTTGTGTACATTACCAAAACATTCCCTTCAAGAATCTTGGAGAGTCGCTTGGGCGACCTCTAGCCAGTCAAAAGGTAGAACATATGCTAGGATTCAAAACTTTATTCCGTCAAAGCCATGGTTCTCACGTTTGAGGTTGGGCAGGAGGGTGACGTGTACCTTGACGCGTATGCGGTTGGGCCACGTTTGTTCACCTGTTCAACTGGCAAAATTTGGAATTGTGGATAGTGATTTGTGTGAATGTGGTGAGGTGGGTGACTTGAACCATATATTTTTAACGTGCCCAGTATATATCAGGCATGCATTTTACCAGGGTCTTATTCAGTGTCATATCCCACTTCCGACTTCTGTTGACATCCTCTTTTCCTCTGATGAACCTTGTTGATGTTGGCCGATGGACCAATGATGCAGTGGAATGACGCAGCTAAAGGTATAGGCTTGTCCAATGAAAGATCAGCAGGTCACACTTGCGTTTGTATTTGAATTCAACAAATCCAATATGCAATGCACGTCAAACATATAATACATTAATTATATCAGATTACACGGATTAACATATTGCTTATTTAATTAATAATGATTAAATTAGTCAGGAATTAGATAGTAAAATTGAGACGTGGTACATGGCTGACTACAAGGTAGGTTGAAGTGACGGAAGTGTCAACTGTCAGATTACATTCCATGGTCTATGTGCATTGATAAGAATGCGTTCAGGATTTTAACACTTCCCCTCATTCTCATCAATCAAACAAGATCAATAATTATAGCTACTCTGCAAACACATAAAGTCTATCAGTTATTCTTTATAAACATTTCAAATTCAGATCTTCTATGAAATACAAGAGTTTAGTCTTACACAAAGGCTTCGTAAGAACATCAGCTGTCATCTTTACAGTCGGTAAATATTTGACTATAATATTGTATTTTGATACAAGATCTTTTACATAATGGTAACGTATATCTATATGCTTAGTGCGCTTGTGCGAGTATTCTTTTGCCAACAACAATTTGTGAGCGCTTTGATTATCATTAAAGATAACTATCTCTATGCGTTTATCTAAAATTTCCAACAAGAAATTCCTAATAAAGCACAACTCTTTTGCAACATCACTTATGGCTAAATATTCCGCCTCAGTGCTGGACAAAGCCACGCAACGCTGTTTTCTAGCTTCCCAGCTAACTGTATTGTTACCTACTTTAACAACAAAGCCTGTATATGATTTCCTATCACATATGTCATTTGCCCAGTCAGCATCTGCATAAGCAGTTATATTAAAACAATTACTTTTATAAAAACAAAGTCTTAGATCAATAGTACCTGCTAAATATCGCAATACTCGTTTAGCTGCTATCCAATGACTTTTATCAAAAGCAGTTAAATATTGGCTAAGCTGACTGCAGCTGTAAGCTATGTCAGGCCTTGTACATACCGACAAATACATTAAACAGCCTATAAGTTGTCTAAACTGATAAACATTATCATCTAAAGGTTCACTATTCGATTTTACAAGTTTACTATTCACAATCATAGGTGTAGATACATGTTTACATTCCAACATATTAAAACGTTTCAGTAACCTTTTAATATATTCAGACTGGTCTAAAGTCAAAACTTTTTTATTTCTTATCACACGTATACCTAAACAACTTGTTAATGTACCAAGATGCTTAACACAAAAATTTGTACTTAAAAAGCTA
The DNA here is from genome assembly GCA_964035005.1 of Erebia palarica. Classification (NCBI taxonomy): domain Eukaryota; kingdom Metazoa; phylum Arthropoda; class Insecta; order Lepidoptera; family Nymphalidae; genus Erebia; species Erebia palarica. The sequence goes on along the minus strand of OZ035985.1, from coordinate 32,170,021 downwards.
AATAAATCCTGTGTACTACAAGTTGAAAAAATATAAAAATCGTCAACGTAGAGAGCTATGATAGTGAGATCCTTATTATTCTTTTTGACATACACACAGGGCTCACACTTGCTCTGGACAAATCCATTTGTCAATAACAAATTATTTACTTTCAGATTCCACATACGACTAGCTTGCTTAAGTCCATAAATACTTTTGAGCAGCATACACACCTTTCTCTCATCACAAACAAAACCTTGCGGCTGTTCCATGTAAATTCTCTCGTTAAGATCGCCATTCAAAAAAGCAGTAGTCACATCAATATGTTCCATAGACATATCTAATTGATGTGCCAAAGAAAACAAAATACGCATCGTTGAATGACGCACTACGGGTGAAAAAGTATCTGAGTAGTCTACACCTTCCCTCTGGCTAAAGCCGCGAGCAACTAAGCGAGCTTTAAACTTATCGAAATTTCCCGATGTGTCATGCTTTAATTTGTATATCCACTTACACTTCACGACATTAGCATCAGTAGGTCGATCCACTATTTTCCAAACCTTATTGTCCACGAGTGACTCATACTCCAGCTTCATAGCTTTTTGCCACTCAGAGGAATATGATGATGTTACTGCCTCTTCATATGTTTGTGGCTCTTCAAATATAGAGCTGGCATACATACCTATTTCATAATCGCCATATCTTATGGGCGGTTTACCACGTGTACTGCGCATGGGGCGGCCGCTGACAGTCACAGACTCCTCTGTACGAGTCACACCTTCCCCTCCAACTACTGCGTCTTTGCAAGTCGCCGGCTGCGTCTCCGGTTCCTCAGCAGAAGACTCAGCATCAGCAGAGGTCTGTTCTACCTCGCTGTCAATGCAGCAGTCATCGCCAGACTCAGCATCTGTAAATTCATACGAAAAATCATATGATTTATTTGTACTTATATTGACTGGACTAGAATCCTGACAAGATTGACTAGAATTTAAAATATTATTTCTATCACAGGTACTAGAATTCAATTCTCCATTATATTGATTATTATATTCATTACAAATTATAAAATTATTATTAATATTTGAATTAATTTCATTTTTTATGTCAAGGCATTTAAAATCTTTATAAAATTTATCTTCAACAAAATACACATTCCTCGACAAAATAACCTTCCTAGGATTTGATGGGTCTATAAGTCGGTAACCTTTTGTCAACTCTGAATAACCGACAAAAATACACAGCTTTGCCTTAGCGTCCAATTTACTAGTACGAGTAGCCTCAGGAATCAATGAATAGGCAATGCATCCGAAAACACGAAGGTGTCCAAGACAAACAGTGTGTCGGGACCAGACCTCCTCAGGCACCTGTCCTGCTAACGCAGCAGTAGGGCTTCTATTTTTCAAATAAATGGCAGTCATCACAGCCTCACCCCAAAAGCGGTTACAGAGACCTGCCTGCACTAACATGCACCTAGCCTTTTCCAATAATGTTCTATTGAGGTGTTCTGCAACGCCATTCTGCTGAGCACAATACGGTACTGTCAGCTGGTGAGCTATTCCCTCTTTCTCTAGGAAATTTCTAAATCGATTACTACAGTACTCACCACCATTATCAGAACGCAGGCATTTAATAGACAATCCAGTCTGTTTTTCTACGTAACTCTTGAAATTTATAAAACAATCTAACACTTCAGACTTTCTCTTCAATAAATATCCGAAACTTTTACGAGAAAAATCATCAGTAAGGGTTAATAGGTACCTTGCATTTCCCCAGCTGGAGTCTTTCATGGGGCCGCACACGTCACTATGTATGAGTTCCAAAGGTCGGCTTGCATGTCTCGTAGGTCCTTTTGGATAAGCCCTGGCCACAGGCTTCCCCTCCAGGCAGGCAACACACTTACTTGTAAAGTTTTGCTTGTCAACCTGAAATGAAACGCTACGTGCTGCACACTCCCTAAGTGTACACATACCTTTAAGACAAAGATGCCCTAACCTCCTATGCCATAAATCAGCATCTATATGGTTATTAGATCCAGCTAACTTTGCAATCTGTGCTTCCTGCACTTGATGTAGGACAGCCATCGATTGCTCTTTTACAAAAGTACCTTTAAGTCTATAAACACCCTTACATAAATCAGCAGACATAATAGGCTTGCCTTTTATACTACAGCTGTCATATATAAAACACCCATCCACATTAAAAATTACAACCATGCCACTCTCACATAACTTACTCACAGAAAGCAGATTTTCAGACAACTGCGGAACATACAAAACATTGTTCAAAATTTTATCAAAACCATTAATGCTTACATGCATATCTCCAATACCAGAGCTCTCCAGTTTAGTTGCTTTATCAGCACAGGTAATATTAATTTTATTAGTTTTTAAGCTAGTCAGGAGACTACCACTATTACACATGTGCGAAGTTGAGCCACTGTCCACGATGAAATCTGTACACTGCGTAGCTGCCAAAAACGATGAAGCTAATACGGTCTGTTCATCTTTACCATTTTCTCTCTTCTGTCGTTTTAATTTCCAGCACCGTGATTTCCCGTGACCAGTCTTATTGCAAAAGTTGCAAATGATTACTTTCTTCTTATTCAAACTTCGAGCAATAAGTGCATTACTTGATGAGCTACTTCCCTGGCTCTCAGTGTTTGCCTTTCTGTACTCTTCTTGAATCAAACGAGCACGAACTAGCTCTGAAGATAGTGCATTGGTCATCGATGCCGTCTCCAAGGCCGATACAAGAGTGTCGAATTCTTGAGGGAGACCGGACAATAATATTTCTGCAATTTCTTCATCTTCAATGACCTTACCAATGTCCGCAAGCTGCTGTACGAGGGTAAACACTGTTTCAATGTATCTGGTCATATTATCATACTGGTTAAAGTCTACCCTATGAAGTTGACGAAGCAGACTAACCCGTCTAAATAGACCTTTATCTTCAAAAACAGATTGAAGTTTATCCCAAGCTGCCTTCGCTGAGTTAATTCCATATAGGATTTGATAAAGAGTAGGCCTAAGGCTTAACGATATCCTAGCAAGAGCCTTGGCATCTTTAATAGTGTCTTGCTCTGAACCTAAGACACAATCCCAGAGACCTTCCAAAATAAGCGAATTTTTAATTCCAAATTTCCAACTGTTATAGTTTGACACGCCTTCCAGTTTCTCAATGCTTACTCCGCCACCGATAATATAGCTCGTCGTGGATGAAGCACTAGATGCACCCGAATCTCCATTTCCAGGCGCCATTGAGGTTATAACTTTTAAGCGTATATCACGCGGCGTCGAAATCCAATTACAACAAAAATAAACTGCCAATCATGTACCTCTATCGTAACCTGGGCCAAAAACCTGTTGATGTTGGCCGATGGACCAATGATGCAGTGGAATGACGCAGCTAAAGGTATAGGCTTGTCCAATGAAAGATCAGCAGGTCACACTTGCGTTTGTATTTGAATTCAACAAATCCAATATGCAATGCACGTCAAACATATAATACATTAATTATATCAGATTACACGGATTAACATATTGCTTATTTAATTAATAATGATTAAATTAGTCAGGAATTAGATAGTAGAATTGAGACGTGGTACATGGCTGACTACAAGGTAGGTTGAAGTGACGGAAGTGTCAACTGTCAGATTACATTCCATGGTCTATGTGCATTGATAAGAATGCGTTCAGGATTTTAACAAACCTTGTGTAAACTTTTTTCCTCATTTATTTTACTTAATGATATTAAACTGTAAATATGTATATTCCATTTTATATTATTTTCTACCCTTTTATGATCCTTTCCAAAATTCCGTTTTTTTTAAAAGTTTGATTTTATTATTCTAAAATAAGTTTCTCCGTTTAAAAAAAAAATAAAAAAAAATTGACTATGGCTCAATCGCTCAACGCGCGGAGCCACTAAACAAAAAAGAAAGAAAGAAAGACACGTTAAATTTAGATTAATCAAGGATGAAAGACATCAAAAAAAAATATTGCTTAAAAAATACCGGGTAATTTTCCAGTTTGCTGTGACCCAGGGCCTTTGCACTTAGAACATTTTTCTGTTGTATGGGGATGTTAGTTCCACAACTCCCTAAAGGATGGCGCTCATGGCGCTTATCTTGTACTGAAAGTATGTATACTTAAAAGTCTGTGATCAGGGTCTGTTAAGTTTAGTGGAACGAGTCAGAAGTTTAATGAAACATTTGTGTTTTAATTTCCAAACGTGGACAGCCGCCATTTTAAAGTTTGAAATTCGACATTGACATTGACGTTTTCTGGCATGCCGGATGCCGGGTGGATAAAATTATTATTTTTTTGATAAATTCGTTACAATATGAAACTATAATATTAATAGAGTGTGTATTAAGTGTGTACGATGTGAAAAACATGAAACTGGCATAATTGTTATACTTTATGTATATATTTTGTAATTGAGAATATAAGAGAAAATAATCAACATGCGTTTCATTTACTAACGTCTGAACATCTTTACAGTTTGTGTTTATCGTTTAAGTAATAATTTATCTTAATTATTACAAGGTCACATAATTCTATAGTTGCAGAATTAGGTGATCTTGTAATAATTAAGATAAATTATTATACAATAGGTACACTTTGTAATATATAGTACTATAGCATTGTGCTACGGTTATATATACATATTTTAGTTGGACAACTTCCCGATAGATGTCGCTGTACATGGAAAGTCGAGTAGCAACTCTATACCAGTATATATAATGTACTCTGTGCTGTGACCTGTGACTGCTTTATGGTTTATGTAACTCAGTGTTAATATGGCTTTAATTTCAAAATTATTACGTGCAAATAGATCAATTAACCTAATTCCTGTGAATGTAGGAATAACTAAATTTAGATTCGTTCGTTGCTATTCTACCGAAAACGAAAAGAGGTTAACACAAAGTCAAGAAAGAGCCGAGATATCAAGAGATGTGCGGCCACTCGGTGAAAAGATTAAAGAGACAAGCAAAACAGTATCCTACACTGGTATTGTATTGGTTGGTCTAGGAGTTACTGGCATAATATTTTATTACGTATTTCGTGAACTGTTTTCTAGTAATAGCCCCAATAGCATATACTCAGTAGCACTAGAAAAATGTAAAAACGTAAGTAACTAACGGCAAACTTTTATTTATTTAAATCATGTCTAGTTCTAATGCAATACTTAATTATATGCCTATAATTAAGTATCGCATTAGAACTAGACAATGGGGCTGATTCTGTAGTGCACAATCTCTAAACTAAACTAAAATTAGAGCAATAAAAATATTGCTAACCCTTTCATAATACTCCCTACGGAAAGGGAACTAGATTTAAAGCTGCCATTTTAGTTTACTTGAATCGGCACCATTATTGTATTATTTTAATATTAATAATTGTTTGTGCAATATTTGTTGGTATATCAATAAAAATAAAAAATAAAACATGTATCTATTTTTTAATATAAATTATGTATTTTTCGCAGGACCCAAGAGTTGAAGAAGCCCTTGGTTCACCTATAAAAGGATATGGTGAGGAGACAACTAGGAGGCGAAGGACCAGAGTCAGTCATGCTGTGTATGAAAAGGATGGAGTTAAGCATATGAGAATGAGATTCTATATCAAGGGAATTAGAAATAAAGGTGTTGCTGAATTAGATATGAAGCAGGTTAGTAAAATTATGTGGTTTTATGTACGGTAGTCCTTAAACTAAGTTATACACGTTAACATTCTTTGAAACATGTTTGTAGGTGTGTATATTATGTAACTGTAAATATAAATATAATAAACTTAATTAAATGATAACACTATCTGATGCCAGTAACTTTGTATGCGTGGATTGAGATTTTTGGCATGCAAAAAAATAGCCTATGTGCTATTCCAGACTATAATCTATCTCTGTGCCAAATTTCATCCAGGTGGGTTTAGCCATTCTGGTGTGAGTAACAAACATCCATCCATACAAACTTTCACATTTTTAATAATACTTAGACTAAATGATCCGTGTGGATTAAGGTTTTTTGATTCTTGCAGGAACTCTTGAATTTTGCGGGATTAAAAGTAGCCTATGTCCTTCCCCTGGATACAAACTATCCCTATTCCAAACATCAAAATAATAATAATAATAATGTCCTTTCTCAGGCTCTACACTATCTTTGTACCAAATTTCATTTAAATCGGTTACAGACAGATATCGAGTTACTTTTGTATTTATAATATTAGTATGGATTATAGATCTGGGTATTTTATTTATTTCAGAATGAATATGGAAACTATGAATGCAGATATCTGTTAGTGCAACTGGATGATTATAGTGGGAAAACTTTTATCATTGAAGACAATCGTGGATTTCTAGATCATGCCAAATCAGATGTTGGTGGTCAACAACTGCCTACATTAACACTTACACAGTAGCTTTAGATTTAAATACATTCAACCTGTAGATAACTGTAAATAAATATGATAAGTTTTAGAAATTATGTAAATAAAATTTGTTCATTAAAAGTATTTGTTTATTTTTTGTCAGGCATATTGTAGAAAAATAACTTAATATAATATCAATCATTTAAATTATAAATTATGTTACTTGTTTTCTTATTCTTAAACAGGCGTAACACAGTAGGCTCCTTACATAGTAATAATACTGATTCATTATAGTGCATCCAAGATGCATTTGCTTTTTGTAGAACAATGTTTATAAGTTTTTGTGGGTAGAGTCTTAAGACTGAGATCTAAAGAGCGTACTTTGACTTTGCTTAGAATTTAATTTCGAACTAAGATAATGTTAGTATTTATAGAGCTAACTTCGAAGTTGTGCTGAGTGCCTAGCAAAGTCGAAGTCAACTAAACAAAATTTTTCGACTTACGAAAAACTCAGGATTAGGATCTTAAATTATCTAAGTAATACTTCTTGTTTAGATATTATCTGAATCTCAAAAACGGCTTAAACGATTTTTATGAAATTTAGTATGCAAGGGGTTTCAGTGGCGATAAATCGATTTAGCTAGGATTTAGAAATGAATTTAGAAAATGTCACCCAGGTACTAATTTTAAAAAGTTAAAATTCATGTCGACCAGTGTTAATAATTATAATATGTATCTATAAGAATATTATAAATGCGAAAGTTTGGATGGATGTGTGGATGTGTGGATGGATGTTTGTTACTCAATCACGGCTGAAGGGATCTGGATGAAATTTGGCACAGAGATAGATTATAGCCTGGAATAACACATAGGCTACTTTTTATCCCGGAAAATTAAAGAGTTCCCGCGGGAACCGAAAAACCTCCATTCACGCGGACGAAGTCACGGGCAATCGCTATTTAAATATAAAATAGTGAGTGTGGTGTAAAGGATTTTCTTCAAATTTATTTTTTATTCTTTCTAAAGTATAAATTACTGTGTATATATTCTCCATTAAATCACACAGTCCATAAAACAAACCAGGGCTTACGAAAAAGTTGACAGTGCTGATCAAACGTTCCATTCCTTTACTAAAATAGTAAATTTACTTTTATTCCTCTTTTAATGCGCCCGTTTTCTATTTCATGTAAGAATAACTTAATTATTGTTAATTATGAAATACAATTTAGACTGTTTTCCATTTTAAAACATCCAAATTGTTAAATAAGAACATAATGTGTGGAATGAAGCTTCCACAAATAGGTAATTTGACTTAGGGTATGCTTAGCTTATGCTTAGCCCGATACAACTATATATTCGAAATCAAAGAGCTGAGCATACGCTCAGCCAAGTTTTTCGTAAGTAATGTCTGAGCTAAGTCAAAGCATGGTCTATAGATCTCAGCCTCAGTGACAGCTTTGTACAGAAAAGTCAGAAATGTAATCACAGTGCAAAACGTGATCCACATAAAGTAACTGTGCTGTATCTATAAATGCACCATTGTACACAGAGGAAAATAGTTACTTTTAGTTCAACTAAAAAACTAAATTCAAGTCTTAAATTATGGAAAGTATTTTGAGTAGATGCAAGTTAATATGCTTCATGGTTATTAAAATCTTTTACACAATACAATAGGTACACTAATTATTTCACTTAATATCATTATTCATTGGTACTAATTTTAAATGAAGTAATTTAAGTAATACCTAGCTGCTGAGCGTAGTTCAATACACATCCATATAATGTAAAACAAACTTGGAATAACTAATCTTTCTTTCTCCACGGGATTATCTCCCAAGCCATCAGTAGACGATTGCTGAATACAAATTTCCTTATTCGGTCAAAAAACCAGTAGAAGATGAGAAGGAGTGATAGGTATTGTGGCCATGCCCATTTCAATTCTTGCATAAGACTTGGGGTATATCGAAATTTCATTTCTGAGATTCTTAGGATAATATTCAGTTCCAAGGTACCAGTTTGGCCATTTTGAGTTCTGCAATAGATTGTATTGACTACTGTTGTAACTGTAAAGAAATGAATGATAATATTATTATTTAAATAAATAAATAAATCTTTATTTGCCAAAACTGATTACATAATTTCAATAGTGTGAAACCCTGCCTCCTGAGGTAGTAAAAACTGTGTACAGGAGACAAGTGTCTTCTCAATCTATAAATAAACAATCCACAGTTGACAAATGAAAATGAAGATTTACAACTATTATTCTAAATGCAAAAAGCAACAAAATCACACACAAAAAAAAATTAGATTGATTTAAGACAAACTAGAAAAAAAACCAGTTAAAAGCAAGTATGTGTTAATGATCTTAAGTTAGGAATTGTTAAAAAAATTACCTTCTCTTCTCAAATATTCATCTAAAATAAAATCTACTATATTTTTGGTATTGTAACTCTCATCATTAAACAGTGAGGCATTATGAGATGTATCCAAGATATTTTGCAAACACCTCAGATGATTTGTTTGATATATTTTTAAGTCTCCATAATATTTGAATCTGCTTGGCTGCCCCCTGAATTCCTTGGTTATAACGGCTAGACTTTGCATTTGGAGAGGGCAAACATTCTGGAATTTAACAAAATTAATTGATGAAGTTGCCCTAACTTCATCATCTTGGTTCTTCTTTAAATTTTCTTTTTAATCTATATAGGCCAGCGCTTGGCTGCAATCAGACTTGCTTGCAAGTGGTGATGCAGCCTAAGGTAGAGCACGCTTGCCTAGAAGATGTCTATTAATTATTAATATGTATGCCTATGCCTATTTAATATTCATTAATATGACTTACTCACCCTAATTTGGAAGTCAATACCTAATATTAATATAACTGAACTAATAAGTCTATTCTTTGGAACAATAAGATTGAAGTTAAATTTAAGAATGTCATTCTTCCCATTTTTATTGATATCATCATCTTGTATCTGTAATCAATAAAATATAATAATGAGGTTTCTATTTAGTGCAATGTTCCTATAATGGTTCTGCAAAAGTTATTGAGAGTTAGTTAATGTGATCATGTTGCAAAACTATGCTCCTTATTGACTAACTTCGGTGTGGATGCACCTTTAAGCCTTAAGTTTAAATATTGAACATACTTGAACTTCTACACAATTTTCTTGTTCTTGATCTACTACTCTGTCACCATCAAGAGCTGCTGCATCACCACATATTATAGTAACGCTAGGGTCATCAGTCTCTGCTATAAGTAAATAATCGTATGTCGGGTGTACAAGTGGTTGTTCATAGAAATATGAAGATTTCAACCAAAATCCTGTAACAGCAATACATAATTATTTGTTGAATTGCTTGTAACTAGTCTTATGATTTTATCTTTATGAGGAGAATCCATATGAAGTAAAAGTTATATTTTAATAACTCAATAGCTCCCTAATTTTGACCAGTCACATACTACTGGAACTGATTTAATTTTCTGGGATAAAAAGTAGCCTATGTGTTTTTCCAGACCAAACAGATGTATCTCTGTGCCAAATTTCATCTAGATCTATTTAGCTGTTCAGGCGTGATTGAGTAACAAACATCCATCCATCCAAACTTTAGCATTTATAATATTAGTCACGAGACAAAGCCCGGACCTTTAGGTCTAATTCAAATCAAATCTAAATTGTGAACAACATTTAAACAGATCTAATATTAATGTTCTTATTACAACTTATTAAAAAAAAATTACTCAGCTTACCTCTACTTCTGTAGGATAAAACTAAAGGCAAAATAATAGTAAATATCGTTGTTAGTACTGTAAACAGAGTCGCTTTTGATAGTAAATGACTTTTGTACTGAACTTCGACGCTGTAACTGAAAAGTTTGTATAGTGCCATATTTTGTATTTACACTGTTTAATACTTTTACACATTATTTGCTACGTATTAAGTTTGTTATTCGTCTTTAATAGAATTTTTGGAATATCAATTTATTTTGCTTCAATAATGCTCATTTTTTTAATGAGAAATGAGAAGGAAGACGGATTCTTGACTGTTATTGACACCCAACAAGGCAGTTGCCTAGCAACCAGTGTTGCAAAATGCTTAAATTTTTGAAAGCAAGTGTTGACAGTCAAGGCTATAAACTTTGATAGTAGAGGCTATATAGGTACCTGTGCATTAAACATGAAACTCACCCCAAAGAATATAAAATCTCTAAGCACGTATCTCACCCAGCGGTCAGCACCCCTTAGAGAGGGATGTCCCGCATCTAAGCTGTTTAGATGCAACACCAATGTAAGTTATACTACAATCTATGCAAACAAGTCATAATTAAAAAAACGACTGCCCTGCCAAAAATCTAAATTAATCCAGTTATAATATTGGAATCGTATTATTATGTGATATTTTTTTGTGAATCTCTGGATATTGAACTATAGTGTTATATATTTTTGGAATCTACTCATCATTTTCTAGATGTTGATTAACAACTATATTGTGAATTTTATTTTTGGATATTTTTTTCAACTTAAGTCTTTAATGCGGGATCATGATTGGCTATTGGCTACTAAAATTTAAAAAAAAATTGATGGGGTGCAATTTTTTTTTAAATTTTAGTAGCCAATAGGGACCATTGCGAAAGGGTTAGCAATAATTCATTTTAGTTTAGTTTAGAGATTGTGCGATACATAATCAGCCCCAATGTCACCCGGAATAAGCTAGGGATTCTAACGATAGTACCTCATATAACAAAATTAGTTCAGGCGTATAGAAGTTATGGTGGAATATACAAAATCACATAGGTAGATACATACATACAAATATGAACCCTGAAAACAATATACTCCTTTTTTCAGGCACTCGTATAATAAAGGGGTCGAATTTATTTGAAAGAAAGTTCAGTAAGATCTTCCAGCCAGTCTATTTTTGTTTTTTTTATTGCATGATAGGCTTGCGCTTGACGACAATCATGAATAGTGCGTAATAGCAATGATGAGAACTAAGTTGGAACGCGCTTGCCTAGAAGATGCCTATTCACTCTTGCATGCTTGCACTCATTTAAGTTATACGTGGCGGAAACACGAGCGCTGGGAGGGTGTTCGGTGTTCCACACCATAGCGCTTCGTATCAGAAGTATCTTGAGTAAGTAAACTAAATGAATGAACCACAGGTAGGTACTTATTAAAATGAAGTTTTCTAGATTCGCTTCGTTAAACAGTTTCACAAAAGGTTCTCTTTATATTGTATTTAGCCAACCTATCAGCTAGCCGTTCCGGTGTCAGTTGCCATACCGTGGTCACTACGTTTTGTGTTGAAGTAGACAAAGGGCCAGAGGTGTTGATGTCCTGATAGGTGATTAAAAAAGGATTAATTTCAAGATCCTTATAGCACAGTGATCAGAATACTCGCTGAGAGGGCCTGGATTTGGTCTTCAATTAATTCCCATGCGTTTGCAATGTTTTTAAATTGTATTACCAATGTCAGGTTAGCTTACCTATATAGATAAATACTCTTCCCGGTCCAGTCGTTCTTGCATGACGGGTCATGCAAGAACGACTGGACCTCAGTACTGGTGGGCGTTGCGACGAGAAACCGTTTCAAAAAACCGTTCTCGGCTCTGCGACGGTGAAACCGTTTTTACGTCCTGGGTAAAACAGTTAACAGTTTTCGTTGCACAAACCAGTCTTCGAATAACTGGTAGTCGTCCTCGTTCCACGTTCGTTTTTCAAAACAGTTATTACAATCAAAAGTGAACTTTATGTCGATGACATACAGTCGAAAATGAATGTATTCAACGACACGTTCGTTCTCAAAACAGTTATTACAATCAAAAGTGAACTTTATGTCGATGACATACAGTCGAGAATGAATTTATTCAACGACACGTTCGTTCTCAAAACAGTTCTTACAATCAAAAGTGAACTTTATGCCTATGACATACAGTCGATAATGTTAATGTATTACCAGTAGACTAACCTACCTAATACCAAATATGTTTCGTTCTAAAGAACGGTTGTCGTCGCAACTGGTTTGCAAACCAGTTGCAACGATAACCGTTTTCTGCAACCGTTTTCGTCGTCGGCGAAACGGTTACGTTTCGTTTGTTGAAAATACGATAACGACCCACCACTAGACCTCAGACTGTATGGAATGGAATGTCGTTGTTATAGTTTGTCCATAATTATTACATTCTCCTCTATCGGGTATACCTACCTCCCTAACACGTAAAGTGGGGATGATTTTTGTGGAAATGTTTTTTTACAAATGATTTACTTACTGATTAAATATGTGTATACATAATGATGCCAAATTACAGCTTTCTAGTACATACTAATAGTCCCGGACGCGGACAGACGGACGGACGGACATGGCCTGATTAGATAACAACAACATGGGTTCTTAGTTGACTACAGAACCCTAAAAAAGAACTATTATTATGTGTAAAATCGCACGCGGTCAGGAATGCATAAAATAAGTTCCTTAAAAAAGTGCTGTTTGCTTCTTTAACTAGTTAAATAAAAGTTTGTACACTAGTTGGGTTTTTGGTATTGAGTCTACATAAAACCTAAACATACGATTTTCATATTAGGTAGGTGTAATATTTGCTTTCGGTTACATACAAGCCAGTGAATGCAGACAATGGCTATGCACAAAGCTCGGCGCCTGACAACTGACACCGGAACCGTGAATGATCCCTTAGAAACCCTTTTGTATATAAAGGCCCCGAACTAGATTAGGAATTGCATTTGCTCTGGTCTCGGGCCGCGGGACAGTAAGGTTTTATAGTGCCATATACCGAAAATAAGGCATGGAGAAAATGTCATCCAGTATGACATCTAGCATTACCGGCATGGGTCTTGGTGGAATTACCGGATTGACAACTGCAATTAGCACTCTCAGCTGTGCAAGGGAACAGCAAATAACAATTGGAGGGATGGCTGCGAACTATGTGCCAGGATTGTCAGCGAATTACAACATTTCGAGCTTTTGCCAACGTCCAGGGCAAAGTCGCCGTTGCCCGATCGCCAAAGCAGGACCTACTGCTCAACCTAGACCTGGTCCCCTTAAGCACTCATCACGGAACAACCCGAATACAACGTATGCACATAATCTCATCTGTAAGCTGGCTGATCAAAATGAACGGAGACGTCACCAGGAAACTTTAGAATTGATTCCCCAAAGTTATTACTCGCAGACACCACTTAAGGTGGAGTTGACTGAATTTTATGCACGAGACAACGGTAGAGATCACCATACTGACCAGTATGAATTAGTGAATGATACCATCCTTCCAAACCCGGTCTTGCGAAGAGGACAGAACTTTTTCTTTGCCGTTCGTTTTGACAGAACCTGCGACAAACAACAAGATGCAATTCGAATCCTGTTCAGCCTTGGTAAGTACCTAAGCCAAAACTGTCTTGAAGTTCTTACTCGCGGAATATTGTTACTAGATAAGAACGAGTTCTTAGACGGAGGTCAGGGAGGCTCCTCGACGGGCTGCATAAATTGAATCGTGATCATAGAGATCTTGGACTATACATATTCGGGGTGGATCCATTTGTTGATAAATATAAATAATTCATATTCTCTTTCTAAGGTTCTTTGAGGGGATTTTTAATATCTGAAAAAATTACAGGTCCAAAACCATGTGTTACGAAAGGAACTCGAGTTGTTATACCAGTCGATTGGAGCACGCAACAAACCGTCTTTCAACATGCCCGTGATGTCATTGGTATGGGAATGGGCATGGCCGTGTCACGAGTACAAGAAACTAGTAGTACTACAGTGGCTCCTATAGGAACAGTTACTACTATTAGTGCTGTTAGTGGCCCAATAAGCGGCATCAGAGAAACCTCGACATATACATGTCGTCGTAGTTCCTTTAGCAGCGATCCTGCGCCTCAGCAACAAAGTCCTCTTAGTCCGCATGGGGCGGTGGAACGACCAGTCATTGAACGGCATAGTGGGCCACCACAGCCTCCACCTTCAACTGGACGCAGCATTGGTTCTCATCATGGATCGATGCAGAATTTAGCATCTGTTGCTCATGAGATGGAAAAGTGGGATTTGAGTATTCAACGTCAGGACGGAAATACGATTACATTTCAAGTTCACGTACCAGCTTCTGCTCCAGTGGGGCTTTGGAATTGCTGGATTCAAACTCAGAGAATCGGACAGCGTGACAATCGTCAAGATTACAAGTGCGATGAAGACGTTTATATCATATTCAATCCCTGGTGTCGCGAAGACTCTGTTTATATGGATAGCGAATCATCAAGAAAGGAATATGTTCTTAATGAGCAAGGAAAAATTTGGAGCGGCACCTGGCGGCAACCTAAAGGACGCAAATGGATTTTTGGGCAATTCGATGACGTAGTGCTACCAGCTTGCATCTATTTATTAGAGCGCAGTGGGCTAGAACATTCGGAACGTGGTAATCCTGTTCGGATTACTAGGGCGATTTCAGCTATGGTAAGTTTCTTGAAGATATTATATAAAAATAATTAACTGCATTTTTTTCGTCGTTATTTATATATATTCTGTGATTTTGCTGTAGATTAATGCTAAAGCTGAGGACGATGGCCTAATGGTTGGTCGATACGACGGTGAATATAAAGACGGGGTGTCTCCACATTCATGGACTGGTTCGGTTGCCATTCTTGAACGATACTTATCTAACGGA
The DNA here is from genome assembly GCA_964035005.1 of Erebia palarica. Taxonomy (NCBI): domain Eukaryota; kingdom Metazoa; phylum Arthropoda; class Insecta; order Lepidoptera; family Nymphalidae; genus Erebia; species Erebia palarica. The sequence goes on along the minus strand of OZ035985.1, from coordinate 32,154,998 downwards.
GGCAAGCCTGTTGAATATGGGCAGTGCTGGGTGTTCTCCGGATTGGTGGTGACCATTTGTCGAGCTTTAGGTAAATAAATAAAACAGTACTGTAATAGAAATGTGAAATTAAAGCATTATATAAGCTTCTAATCTAACTTTTTGTTTAGGTATTCCCTGCCGATCTGTTACAAATTACGTCTCAGCACACGATACAAACGGAACATTCACTATCGACAAATTCTTTGACAAAGATGGGAATGAAGTACCGAATGGACCGGATGAAGATTGTTATGACTCGTGCTGGAACTTCCACGTATGGAACGATGTTTGGATGCAAAGAGCAGACTTGCCACTGGGTACGTACTAATAGATATAAACACTCGATAACTATTTTAATCATACTTTATTAGCAATTTACACACAAACACTGTAGAGCCATTGCTTCACATTCCAACATAGATTATTTTAAATCCCCATTACATTCCGCTCTCCCTCTCCACCGCTCCAATCCCCCGTCACGGTCGAGGGCGCCGTAGAGGAAATCAGACCATAGATGGACCATAGACAGATCCGCCAATTTCAGTCTAACAGTACGTAGTTAACCAAAAAAGTAATGTGTTCATTCAATATAATCAATATAATTTATGACTGAAAATCATGGATTATATTTCTTGTTTTTGGTAGGATATGGTGGGTGGCAAATAATTGATGCTACTCCTCAAGAGGAAGCTGAATCTGTGTACAAGTGTGGCCCAGCCAGTGTAGAGGCTGTTCGTCGTGGTGAGGTTGGGTTTCAATATGATACACCCTTTATGTACTCTCAGATAAATGCTGAGTTATGCCACTTCCAAGAGGAAGATTCGTCCGACTGGGGGTTTGTAAGAATGGCATCTAACCAATATCAGTAAGTATTTTTTAAACAACACATGAAACGGTTCAAATACCTACATATTATACTAGCTGATGCCCGCGACTTCGTCCGCGTGGATTGAATTGTTTTTAATTATACGGGATAGAAAGTAGCCTATGTGTTATTGGCTATTGCAGACTGTAATTTAACTCTGTGCAAAGTTAATCTAGGTCCATTTAGCCGTAATTGAGAAACAAACATCCATTTGAGATTTTTCGGTTCCCGCGGTAACTCTTTAATTTTCCGGGATAGAAAGTAGCCTATGTGTTATTCCAGACTATAATCTATCTCTGTATCAAAGTTCATCCAGATCCGTTCAGCCGTTCTGGCGTGATTGAGTAAGAAACATTCATTTGAGGTTTTTTGGTTCCCGCGGGACTTCTTAAATTTTTCGGGATAAAAAGAAGCCTACGTGTTCTTTCAGACTACGATCTATCTCTGTGCCAAATTTCATCAAATCAATCCGTTCAGGTGTGATTGAGCGTCATTCGTTCGTGTGGCATAACTTTTTTTTCAATTCTCACACTCATTATTTTCCGGGATGCAAAGTAGCCTATGCCACTATCCAGATCCTCAACTATACCCATGCAAAAAATTACGTTAATCTGTTGCGGTGTGATTGGAGGACTTACTATTTATTACACATCCTTGGATTCCTTGGGGATGAAATTTACAAAAAATGTGAATCAGGTATTTCTCCATTTCAAACCAAAATTCCAAAAAACCCAACCAAGTTACCAAAAAATACCTAGTTTAATGGCTCTAACTTAAAAATTAATGACAGACTTTCTTACCAACTTTCAACCCCTATTTTACCCTTTTGGGAGTTGAATTTTGAAGAACTGTGAGACACTTTATTTTTTACCGAAAGCCAAAACACTAAGCTTCGTTGATCTAACTTGAGCAATATTTTGAGAAATGAAGGACTTTCATATACAAACTTTCAACCCCTATTTTACCCTTTTGGGGGTTGAATGTTGAAAACTATGACACACGTACTTCTTTATTTTTTACCAAAAGCCGAAACATTAAGCTTCGTAGTTGTAACTTGAGCAATATCTTGAGAAATGAAGGACATTCATACAAAATTTCAACCCCTATTTTAACCCTTTGGGGGTAAAGTTTTGTAAAACTGTGACACGTACTTCTTTATTTTTTACCGTAAGCCAAAATACCAAGTTGATATAACTTGTAAAATATTTTGAAACATGTATTTTTTAATTTTAAGCCCGCAGTTTATATACCAAGTTTCATGGCTATAACTTGAGAAATGAAGGACTTTCATTCAAACTTTCAACCCCTATTTTATCCTTTTGGGGGTTGAATTTTAAAAAACTGTGACATACGTACTTCTTAATTTTTTACCGAAAGCCGAATAATTAAGCTTCGTAGATGTAACTTGAGCAATATCTTGAGAAATGTAGGACATTCATACAAAATTTCAACCCCTATTTTAACCCTTCGGGGGTAAAATTTTGAAAAACTGTGACACACGTGCTTCTTTATTTTTCACCTTTAGCCAAAATACCAAGTTTCGTTGATATAACTTGTAAAATATTGTGAGAAATGAAGGCATTTCATAACAACTTTCATCCCCTATTTCACCCCTTTGGGGGTCGAATTTTCAAAAACTGTGAAATACGTATTTCTTGATTTGTAACATAGCTGTCATAAAAAAATTCAACCCCTATTTTACCACTTTAGGGGTTGAATTTTGAAAAACTGCGACGGACGTAATTCTTTAATTTTTATCGAAAGCCGAAATACCAAGTTTCGTTTATATAACTTAAGTATATCTTGAGAAATGAAGGACTTTCATGCAAACTCTCATCCCCTATTTCAACCCTTCGGGGTTAGAATTTTTAAAAACTGTGAAACACGTATTTCTCCATTTTCAACCAGTAGTTCGTATACCAAGTTTCATGGATATAACTTTAGAAATGACGGACTTTTATACAAACTTTCACCCCTATTTCACCCCCTTAGGGGTGGAAATCCTTCCTTAGTGAGCGCCTACGTCACAAAAGAAACCTACTGTCAAAATTTCAAGTTAATAACCCCAGCGGTTTAGGCTGTGCGTTGATCCCTTAACGATTTTATATATACATTAGATTAGATTAGATTAGATTAGATAACTACATATCTGTCAAAAGTATGCATTAATGATTCGACTTGCTAAGAATGAGGAAGTGCAATTATCTATTACACATTTTCACAACTTACAGGGTTGGACGGAAGATTATAACTAAGAATCCAAGTCACGAAGATGACGATGGGGATAGTGATTTGTTAGAGATTACTCATGAATACAAATCCGTTGAGAGTCCATCTCCAGATCATCTTTCTGTTATTGCTTCTTGTCGCGGTTTTCAACGTTTGCAACAATATTACGAATTTCCTGACCGTACCTCAGAGGATGTCGTTTTTGACTTAATGGATATTGAAGCTGTACCTTACGGCCAGCCCTTCGATTGCACGATGAATATACAGGTATAACTAATTTTTTATAAAATTGTTTAAAGTGATCTCTGATCTTCGCAGTCGCCACAAGTTTTTGTTATTAGGTAATTTCAATTTGTTTTTATAGAACAAGTCGCCGGAAGATCGAACAATTTGGTGTGTTTTGACTGCATCCGCATGTTATTACACGGGTGCTATTGCAGCCCGAGTGCGAAGATCTCAAGGGGAATTTATTGTAAGGGCAGGCCAGCGTGAAGCCCTCAAACTGAGTGTAACACCTCAAGAGTACATGGACAAGTTGGTCGACCATGCAATGGTCAAGGTGCACGCGATGGCTTTTGTCAAGCAAACGCGGCAAACTTGGTCTGAGGAGGACGATGTTGCGCTGCACAAGCCGAAACTCCAAGTACAGGTAGGTAATTTAACGGATGTTATAATAAAAAAATCATTCACAATGTTGTGAGATAATTATCAACTAATGCATCATATTTATTCATTTTTAGACAAGGAGTCAACCCAGTGTAGGTCAGGAATGTGGAATAACTTTCAGCTTCCAAAATCCATTGAGCGTTCCTTTGACGGATTGCTACTTCACTATCGAAGGTTCCGGCTTGCAGAGACCACGTCAGGTAACTTTTTAGAATCACTGGCCGACAAGTTGCAATTATTTAAATTTTACTACAAATCAGCAATTGACTTCGATCTCACCTGAATGGTAAGTGATGATGTAGTCTAAGATGATAGCGGCTAACCTTTTAGCCAGTTTCTACGCGGCTTCGTGCCGGAACGCTAAATCGCTTTGCCGGAAGTGTGGTAAATAGCCAAGGCCGAAGTCTCCCACCAAACATTATTGGAAAATAACGTAAAAACAATAACTGTTGCAGATAAAGTTCCGTGATGTAAAGCCTGGTGAATTCATGAGCTACCAGGACAGGTTCGTGCCCACTCGCACTGGAGAGCTTCAGATTGTCGTAACTTTCTCGTCTCGGCAAATGGACGAGATCTTTGGCTGCGCTACAGTGGACGTGCGCGGCTAGCTAGCCCATAAGCCCCGACATCCCTTGCACGCGTCGGGGCCGCCGTTGTACCAGGCGCTTCACGTTGACCGCTGTTATTGGTCCTACATGACCCCTGAAAACGTATTTGTGCAAGAAGAGGAAGTGCTTATATTGACATCCATGTAAGATGTTAACTTCCTCTTTGAGTTTATACACGGTGTATTTGCATAGAGCAAATTGGCTTTAGTGTAGGCCAACGGACTATGACGACTAGGCTTCGACAAAAGGTTCAAGATTAGATTTAAATGCACCAGCACAATTTATAAAAAAATACAAAAAAAAACAAAGTAGGTATATAAACAAAGCACAATGCACGGAGTGATTCTTTTATCTTTAATTTTGATATCTAAAGGAAACCGATGCTTCGCATGCCATTTTATAATTCCTACTAGTATTATATTTTTTTTAATGATAAGGTTTATTTTAAGATACGTGTATACTCGTTGTTAATTAATTTAATATTTTTATACATTTTTAACCTCTTTTTAATGTTATTACAAACTATGAACTAAAAATTTAAAAAAAATTAATTGCACTGTGTTTGCGTGTTTTTGAGATCTCAAAAATAATAAAGCGGTCACTGCTCATTTTGTTTTCGTTTCATTTTCCTAATTTATTTCTGAATAAATAATATGTATATTGAAAAATCCTTCATTTTCCATTCAAAAGTCCATATAATTCTTTTTTTTTTATCCACTACAAGTTAGCCCTTGACTGCGATCTCAGCTGATAGTAAGTGAAGATGCAGTCATAGATGGTAGCGGGCTAACCATACTACCATACCATAAAGTTATATTAAAACCATACCCCTATTCGGTTTCTACACGGCATCGTACCGGAACGCTAAATCGCTTGAAGGCACGTCTTTTACCAGTAGGGTGGTAACTAACCACGGCCGAAGCCGAAGACCAGGGAAAATTCAGAAATTTTAAATTTCCAATTTCCAAACCCTGCCGGGGGTCGAACCTGCGCCACGGAGGTCGTCAAATTAAATGCAAAAGTCAATTCTCATTGGATTTTTTATTTGAAAAGTTTAATAATGAGCAAAAGCATTGAAAAGTTTAATAATGAGCAAAAGCATTTATAAATAGAGGTCAGAGGGTGTACAGTAAAATACACACGGCTTGTTTCTGTACATAAATGTAAAGATACGAGTACCATCTGACCTAAATATTTAGAACTTATTTAAATTTATCAACTCATGATTCAAAATATTATTCACCGATAGTACCTACTTAATTACTCATCGGGACTTTTTGAACTTTGATGATAGGTATATTAGCTTCAATGAAGAATTCAATAAAAAGTCCCTTTTATGCGTCACTAGCGATATTACCATCTGCGTGGAATAAGTTTTTTATTCTCACAGGAACTCCTTAATTTTCCGGGATTAAAAATTAGCCTACCTATGTCACTCTCCAGATGCTCAACTAATTAAACCCATGCAATAAATCACGTCAATCCGTTGCTCTGTTGCGGCGTGATTGAAGGACAACCCATAAAACAAACACACTTTCGCATTCATAATATTAGTATGATTAACTGCCTCGTTGGTCTAGGGGTTAGCATGTTTGACTGCGGCCGACGAGGTCCCGGGTTCGAGTCCCGGGTCGGGCCATAACAAGTATTGGGTTTACCTGGCAATAAATTCTCAATACTAGCCCGGAGTTGGCGGTGTTCACCCCCGTGCCTTGGAGAGCACGTTAAGCCGTCGGTCCTGCGGTCGGACCTCTCACCGGTCGTGTCGGATTTTCCGTCCCATCGGGCTATGAGAGTAAAGGAACAGAGAGTGCACCTGTGTATGCGCACACACTTGTGCACTATAATATCTCCTCGCGCGGCGAATCATCGGAGATAGGCCGCCGTGGCCGAAATTCGGTCGGGAGAACATTAGTATGATTAATTACTAATATTATTAAACTAGTATTTCGCTCTGTGCGTGAGCTGCTAAAGCAGCTCACGTGATGTGGTTAGACTTACAAGTAGGACAGTCTTTACTCTATCGATTTTGAATAAAATCGGTCACGTAACAAGAATTTCAAAATGGCGCTGATTTTTTAAATCAGTGGTATCAGTTTCCTGTTTTGTAATCCCAGGGAGCCCTAAATATCGATTTTGAACGAAATCGGTCAATTAACAAAGAATTTCAAAATGGCGTTGATTTTTTAAATTCTGGTACCAGTTTCCTGTTTTGTGATCCCAGGGAGTCCTAAATATCGATTTTGAACGAAATCGGTCAATTCACAAAGTATTTCAAAATGGCGTTGATTTTTTAAATTCTGGTACCAGTTTCCTGTTTTGTGATCCCAGGGAGTCCTAAATATCGATTTTGAACAAAATCGGCCAAATAACACAGAATTTCAAAATGGCGCTAATTTTTTAAAATTTTGGTAACAGTTCCCTGTTTTGTGATCCTAGGGATCGTCAGATATCGATTTTGAACGAAATCGGTTCTGTAACAAAGAATTTCAAAATGGCGCTGATTTTTTAAAATTTTGATACCAGTTTCCTGTTTTGTAATCCCAGGAAGTCCTAAATATCGATTTTGAACCAAATCGGTCAGTTAACAAAGAATTTCAAAATGGCGCTGATTTTTACAACTTTGGTACCAGTTTCCTGTTTTGTAACCCCAGGAAGCCCTAAATATTGATTTTGAACGAAATCGCAACAATAACAATGAATTTCAAAATGGCGCTGATTTTTTAAAATTTTGGTACCAGTATCCTATTTGGTAATCCCAGGGAGCCCTAAATATCGATTTTGAACGAAATCGGTCAATAATTAAAGAATTTCCGAATGGCGCTGATTTTTAAAAACTTTGTTATCAGCTTCCGGTTTCGTAATCCCAGGGAGCCCCGTCGTGGGTAAAACGGAACCGTATAAAAATTGTAGTCAATTCAATATTCGCCATATAATTTGGTATAAAAAAAAAATATTCCGCCATCTTGAATTTTTTTTTCATTTTGCTAAATAGACATCCTCGTCCTGATCATCTCTTGCCAAGAAACCACACTTCCGTCTCTTATAAATAAATAAATTCCAGTGTTGCCAGACCTCGGCGACGAAAATACCCAAATGTCATTTGTACAAGTGGGACACGTGGTTGCTCGTCCTCGAATTTTGCAAAAAATACGTATTTCGATTTTTCTAATTTTTGGGGTAAATCTTGAAAGTTTAAAATCCATACCTCGAGTCTGTACACACAATTTCCCCGTTAAAGTCGTAACGTTCCGACGTTGCCAACTGCGAGAAAGTTGAATTTTAAAATTGCATTTTTTCGTAATTCAGACCGACCGGCCGCCGTGACAGCCGCCATCTTGTTTTTCCGAAATTTCATAATTTTTCCCTACTCCCATCCCGCACCCGAACACATCTCCTTATCATAATTGTATCGTTTTCTGTCTCTTTCTAGGAGAACAATTCTGTCAATTGCTACACTACTACACTTGTAGTCTCTTCAATGTTCGCCATATAATTTGGTATGAAAAAAAATATTCCGCCATTTTGTTTTTATTTTCATTTCGCTAAATAGACCTCCTCGTCCAGATCATATCTTGCCAAGAAACCACACTTCCATCTCTCATACTCTCCGAGATAGACACTCACGAAATTTGTATGGCAGCCATCTTGAATCCACCATTTTGAGTTTTTTTTTTACTTATTGCCAATTGGATGAGGTTTCGAGTGACATTTGTTCGAGCACCCCCCACCTATCTTCAATACCCTGGCCGTGCTCTTCACCCGTCTCCGAAATCCTCAATCATCAGCTGTCTCCAAATTTTTCTTCAAGTTATATTTTCTGACTTCCATACGAAGCCATCAATGAAAAAAAAATTTTTCATACAAAATTTTACAGGAGGAAGTTTTTAGGGAAAATCTCGAAAACTACCCCGAATGTGGCAACACTGTTTTTATTTCTCGATACTGCCCGTCGAGTTACACAATCGATCCATACATGTCAACTTTCCCAAATGTTGCCAACCGCCTCTAAGACGTGATCGAAATTTTCAAAACCACAAAAGGAATACAAAATGGCCGCCACCTCGTTTCACAGAATCATTTGACATAGTTTCATAATTTTCCCGTGAACTACAGGATACATCGCTCCTGATGACGTTTCAATCTTTCATCTCGCTCGCACCCAGCCGAAATGATAGCCCTTGAAAAAAGACCATGTCGAAAATCACTTTTTCTTTGATAAATTCCAGTGTTGCCAGACCTCGGCGACAAAAATACCCAAATGTCATTCGTACAAGTGGGACACGTGGTTGCTCGTACTCGAATTTTTAAAAAAGTTCGTATTTCTATTTTTTTATTTTTGGGGTAAATCTTGAAATTTTCCCGAGAAATGGGGTAATTTTTTTTCCCCAATCCATACCTCGAGTCTGTACCCACAATCTCCCCGTAGAAGTCGAAACGCTCCGACGTTGCCAACTGCGAGAAATTTGAATTTTAAAATTGCGTTCTTTCGTAACTCAAACCGAACAGCCGCCGTGACAGCCGCCATTTTGAATTTTTAAAAACCACCGCCATTCTGTCAAAATACAGGATAATTGTGGGCGGGAGTAGGAAACAAAATTATGCTCGACCGCGCCGTTTCGGATCTGTGGCGCCGCGGTTCGAGGTCGAAAAATCAAAAATTTTAAAACACTACAGCTCGGCCGCCATCTTATTTTTCCGATTTTTTCTACATTTTCTAGTAATCGTTTCCTAATTTCTACAATCACTGCGAGTTGTAACGAAATCGGTTGGAAAACAAAAGAGTTACAAGAATCACGTCGGCCGCCATCTTGTTTTTCCGAAATGTCATAATTTTTCCCTACTCGACTCCCGCACTCGAACACATCTCCCATACATCATTACATCGTTTTCTGTCTCTTTCTAGGAGAACAATTATGTCAATGAGTCAGTGAGTCAGTGAGTGGTAATTGAGCTATATATAGTATAATATGTGAAAGTCCGTCTGTCGTCTGTCGTCTCTCGGTCTGTCTATCCGTCTGTGTGTTACTGTACTGTACTGTGTACTCCGTCTATAATATCTGCTAAGTTTTAACGAAACGAACGACGAAATTTCTAATTTGGTGCAGCGATTCGTTGTATTTCGGGCAGGTACCTAATACAAGTTTACTTATTAGCTCGTTTTAGCTGGTAAAGGGTAGGTAAGTATTCTGGGATATTTCATATTCTGTCTATACCTATGCATAGATGTGTCTTAGTATAATGATAAAAGAACTCCGAAACACGAGATTGTTGATTACATAATATACCCACATAAGGAGTATGTACTTCTTGTTTATATGGTAACTATTTATTCAACTTCTAGGTAACTCTATATTTGGATTGTCTTAGAGCTAACTTAGTGCAAGTTTCTCAACAAGGTGAGGTTTTTCTAAGTACTAAACTTAACAGTACCTTCTCAAGATACTGTTTTTATCCATCGAAAATCCATACCTTGCGAAAATGGCAGTTTGCTGTGGTACAAGCAGCCATACCTCATAACGAGGTAAATACAGTTATGGGAGAGTTTAGCTATAAGCATGTATGTATATACTTTATTGTACACCACAAAAACACAAAAGTAAACAGGGTACAAGGAAACTTTACAATAAGGCGGTCTTATCGCTAAACAGCGATCTCTTCCAGACAACTTTAGCAATAGGGAAAAACGTTAGCGTTGCGTTCGAGATCTCGGATTTTCATAATATGAGTTGAGGGTGACCAACTGGCCACCATGGGGGTTTTAGTAGCCCGATTTCTTTGCCAGCAGTTCGGGTGTTTTAAAATTTCTAGTAAGTACAGTAACATTACTTAATATTTTTGTACTGAGCGGAGCTAGTGGTGACCGTGGGCCGTGGTGGTGTCGTGGGCAGTGATGTCGATGGTGGTGGGCGGAGCTGTTGGTGATGGTGAGCGGAGCTGTTGGTTACTGGATCTGATTGTGGTGATGGGCGGAGCTGTTGGGTTTGCAGATATAGGTACTTAGGCTTTGGACTTTTACGTACCTAATCTACGAACTATCGTTCAGTTCGTTTCTACGTTTTGTACCTCCTTGTAGCATGAGCTTTTGTTTAATCCGAAATACCCACTTTTCCCGATGCATTGTTGTATAATCAAGTCTGAAATAGCTCGGGAAACGTGCTTCCCCTAAGGCTATCCAGAAATATGCGAACGTTTAATGTAAAGACTAATAACAAGATGCTTATTGCACACAAGATATTTGATTTCATGTATAGTCTGAATACGTCTTTTATGTATTTTTTTCAAGCTTTTATTTAACTTGCAATGCTTGTTTTGTACCTATATGTTACCGCAAGATGGCAAAACCCGTTAGATTGTAATCTAACTAGCGAAATTGTAAACTGTCGACAGATTATGAACCGTTCAATGTTCTGAGTGTTAATTTGTGAAATATTTATTGTATTTACGTTTTCTTGTCTCTTGTAGGTTAGGTTAGGTCCTTAGGGTATATAAATAAACAGGTAGGTAGTGCCCGGCCCCAGGCTGGGCACTTAGGTTTTATCAGGTTAATATACCTAATAGATTACAATCTACCGAAAAATAATGCGTTCAATTGTAATCTGTCGACAGTTTACAATTTCACAAGTTAGATTACAATCTAACGGTTTTTGCAATCTTACGGTGACATATCGGTATACCGTATATTGATGACATCGTAAAATTGCAAAAACTGTCAACAGATTGTGAACCGTTCAATGTTTTATGTTCTGAGTGTAAATTTTTGAAATATTCATTGTATTTACGTTTTCTTGCCTATTTCTTGTAGGTTAGGTTAGGGTTCGACATAAACAATCAGGTACACTTAGGTTCTATCGGGTTAATATACCTAACAGATTACAATCTACCGAAAAATAATGCGTTAAATTGTAATCTTTCGACAGTTTACAATTTCGCTAGATAGATTACAATCTTACATGCGTGATATATAAAATAAAAGGTCGCTGCTTGCAACTGAATTTTAAAACAGCTAACTAACCTAACCTAACCTAACCTAACCGCGGAAACTCCTTGCGGAAAGGGACAGTACTAGTGTCCTAGTGATGATAACCGGGACCGACGGCTTAAACGTGTTCTCCGAGGCACGGAGGAAACGAAAAGGCCAAATTTGAACCTCCAAATTCAGTCACCCATCCAGCCACCGACTTGGGTCAGCGTTGCTTAACATTCGCAATAGACTGAAATACGTTGTCACAACTAAGCCTCAAACACGTAATTACCTTAATTTTAATAAAAAAAAGTTTCATTAATTCATTAATTAGCGTATGCTATATTTTATATAGGTATTTCAAGGAAAAGGCGTCGAGTTTACTATGCCGCGGCCGTTTACTGATTTATGTATTTGGTAATTCACGAAAAAAACAGCATAAGCACGTGATATTCCTAGTCTGTGGAATAATTCACAACAAAGTAAGTAACGAATTTATTTCAAGAAAAATGTATGACTTAGTAGTGAAAATGGCACAAAGGATTACGTTGAAGCCATTTACAGGAAAATCGGTAACCATTCAGGTTTAAGGAATTCCATTCATTTTAATTTAAAGGTAAACACCTATCACGAGACCTTCAGCGTACGTTGCCATTGACATCATAGGTGTCACTCGGTCGCGCACTGTTTGGGTGATGTCACGGAGTAGTAAATTAACATAATCGTGTGCATGCTTTGAGGATGTATAACGCTGTCAAACATTGTTACTTGTTATCTTATTTACTATCATAAACTCCTATTCCTGATCTCGTGAGATCAGAATTAGTGTATTCATTATACTTTTTATAGGTAATTAGATAATATTAGATGATATGATACATGTGATTTGAACTTCAAATGTAAATATCAGGTAAGTATAGTGTTATCTGATATTTAATTTCTTAATATTTTATTTAGAAAAAAAAAGAATTAAATACTTAATCTATTTGAGAAAATTCCCTTTAGGTATTCCCGGATCTCGTTATTTGCAAAGCTACACAGTCCAGAAAGCTCACCTTAAACTTTATCTAGATGATGCACTTTTGTTTTCAACAATTGTCAAGTAAAGTAACATATAATATAATCAATTGACTTTAAATGGACCACGTATAAGTATCTGTCAAGAGGTATTCTTATTATTCATATTATTGATTCCACTAATACTTATGACAAATAAGAATACCCGTGATTTAGTGTCACCCAAGTAATTTAATTGGCTAAGTATCTAACCTTATTAGGAAGGTGTGAGGTGAGCGGTGAACTGACCCACTAGTAGACCCTCATCCTTGACATGCGTATACGAAGGGACCTATGAAATGCCACCGAGTACTTACCGATCTCGGTGACTAATATATTACGAGTAAGTATGTGATGCATTATGATTCAATATTACGATTCACGTTGTACTCCGTTGAGCCATCCCTTGCCTGAGGTATCCAAAACCCACAACCACTGATACTGATAAGAGGTCACGTATGAATAACTTTATAGGTTTATAGGTACCAAGGATGGCGCTCTGCAGTTAACTGATCAGATGAATCGAATCTCGCGAGTCGAACGCACGCGACGGTCGTGAATCAAAAATATACCAACTATTAATTGGATATTAATAACATTTTTAAGTGGGTTACGTTGTTTAAGCTAACCGTTGAACCACTTTAGGCTTTGTTTACTCAATGGCCGACTGTTCAAATGTTGCGTGAATTTCAGTGGTTCGAGAGATGATCTAAGCTGTTAATGTGGAATTTTGTTAATTAGTGTTAACGTGGTTATCTTTGGATAAGCTTGAGTTAAGACTTGGGATCTATGACTTGTTGATAAACGAGATGGGTGCAGTGAAGAGTAAGCTTGCTTATTGCTGCCCGCCTCGGTGCGGATGCTGCCGACTTCGGAAAACTGATTCGTATGACCTGAAAGATTTTCCTCGACCTCCGCAATTAGATACGTCTAAGGGTAAGTAAAGCTTTTATTTACCTACTATAAACTATAACAGTTACGAGTAAGTTAGTAGATTTTTCCGCACAAATACTTACTAGATAGGTATTGATAGTTCATTTGACAGGCCCAAGTCCAAACAGCTGTTTTCATTATGTTTGTCCGGACATAACATAACAAAACTTATGTTTACGAATTCTTCGAACGCAGTGATACGAAGCTTACCTATTTTCGCCGCGTAAGGTTCGATTTTCGCTTGGCTCAGGAAATTAGCGAAAACATCTACCTACTTAGTTTCCGTGCTCGTAACCTGTTTGTTAGACGGTAGACGGTAGTAACCTACTTATAGGTAAATAAGGACGGCATCGATAAAATCTTTTCTGGCTGAGTAGAATGTACTCAGTAAGTACCTACCTAGCGGGAGGCCATAAGGCTGCCTATCCACTGACCCGGAGCGGAGTGTCCTAGACCGCCTAGAAATGAATAGAGTAGAATACAAAATTATAGTATGTCTATACTACTTAATTACAATAATTGGTTAAAATGTAGAGACAAGGAAAATCATAATGAACATAGCTAATAACTAGGTAAGAACTTACTAGGTAAGAACGTAGGTACTTCGTTACTTAATACACAATTAGCTTACCTATAACAATAACTACGTCATGCAATACATAATCGATGTCATTTAAATTCTTGAACTATGTGCCAATGTGAGATAAAAACATAGTCGTGTGGTAATCAAATTATCTTTAGAAGTGCATTAATAAAGTAAAATAAAAGATTCGCACAGTTCACTGTGTATGTAAGTAATAGTGTACTCGAATATATCGATGTAATAGATGAATCGATTGCGCTGGATACCTAAACATCGTTTAGTCGAATCGTTGAATGGAAACATGGTAGAGCTCCGTGTAGATGCACATGATGCGTTCGATCTCAGAGGTTTTGGGACCAGCTATGGTCACTTTGTTCCTTACCCATAGGGGCCGTAGGTAAAGACGTAGGTTCTGCTAAGTAACTTTTTATGGAATTTTATGTTCATGCACATTTTTTATTCACAGCATATACATGAATACTAAGAATATTCATACTAAATAAAATATTTTCTTCGAAAAATATAAACTATAAAATTTATGAATTTTTTATGCTTCGTTTTCTTCTTCATTTAGGATTAAGATATGTAAAGCTAAGGAAAAAAGCAATGAGCGCTGAGCAGTGTTGTCGATACTAATATTATAAATGCAAAAGTTTGGATGGATGGATGTATGGATGGATGGATGTCTTTTACGCAATCACGCCAGAACGGCTGAACGGATCTGGATTAAATTTGGCACAGAGATAGATTATAGTCTAGGATAACACATAGGCTACTTTTTGTCCCGGAAAATTGAAGAGTTAGAGGCATCGGCTAGTAGTAAAATATATTTTTTCATTAGTGTCGCTATAAATCTTCTCATAAACAACTATTGTACTCAGAGTTAATGACAAAATGTGAGACAAACGAATAAAAATCACAATGAATTTTACGAACTTCTGTCCTTTGATGCCGGTTAAAAATAAAACACTTGCGGTTTTCTGACGTTTCCGTGGATATCTCAATGGTTTCGCCACCGACAGTTTGCTTTAATTTTTAGCACTGGTCTAAATTCAATAGGAATTGCGTAATCAATTTACATTCACGCAGAACCTCCTACCAAAGAATATTATATTTTATCTTGACAATTTCAGATTTTCTGGTATTTTTTTATAGCGTTTCATTTAGGTAATACCAAACTTAATATATATTATGTGATAAGTTTTGGGCATTTTAATCATGAACTTCTTCGGGAAAGCAGTTGTTGAAACTAAACTGTCTAGCTCTACCTCATTATGTCAGGATGTAATTAAATATGACAGGGTCATTTAGTTAAAATATGGCTTTTTAAGGATACCTATATAGTGCCTTAAAAGGAAAAATCCTTTAGAAAAACTACCAGAAATCAAGACATGGCTAAATAATTCACTAAGTGGTTTTAAATTGACAGATAAGTGTTATTAAGAAAATGCAGGAAAACCAAAAATATCGGTCAAAGTATCATCTTACATAAAATCATCGAGTCTGGTTCGAGCGATGACGAACTTGACCTCTGACATCTGAGCAGTTGAGAGACGTAAAAAATCGTAAACAAGACGTGATGAATTTCGGTGGGAAACATAATTCTGGGCCCTAAATGTAAAACCTGCATCAATAATTGCAGTTACAGTCTGAATTTGGCCAATAGTGGAAGAATGTGATTGCGATCGTTACACTGTAGCCGTCATTTTTACGTAATAAGGCTCCTGCAGGGCGACCGCGTATCTTCTGCATCAATCATTGTTACAGTATCAATTTTTGTGATTGGCTGAATTTATGGTATTCTTGCTGCGTCAATGGATTTTGTCCAATAGTGGAAGAGTGTTATCCAATCAGCACCTCTGATTGGATAACACTGCGATCGTTACACTGTAGCTGTCAGAGATACGCGGTCGCCCAGCTTGTCCAAGTATATTCCTACATCCATATCTGGTCCAGTAACTTGACAAATTAAATGCGTGGTCGAGCGCATGCCATTCAAGGTGAACTGGTGCACGCGCGAAATCTACATACACAATCATTTCCATGCAACGGAACTTTGAATCCTATGTACTAAGATATAAAACTAAAAATACATGATGATATAAGAAAAAAATTTAGACTCATCTTTAGTTTAACGGTGGCCAGGTGATGACAGACCGTACTCGCATCGTACCGATAATTATCTTCGAAGACTAGAAAAGCTGATTACATCAGCTTGTTTCAATTTCAGTGTTTGATGATATTCTACTCAATTTTCGGTGAGATTTTGCTGTATAAGCTCTGTGATGCTGCTGCTTCTATCGAACCGTATCAAACCGTATTGCCGGTTGATTAAGGGTTCCAACTCCCAGTATGTACTGGGATGTTAATCTAAAACGTATGCCGTACCTACATAGGTACGGCATACTTTTTAGAAGCTTTTTGATTCAAATAGCAAGCCGCACGAAACCGTGTTCTGTGAAGATCCATGTTAGACCTTCGTTAGCAGCGGACGTCGTGCCGGTTGAAATATTTTTTTTATCTACTACAAGCGAGCCCTTGACTGCGAGCTCACCTGATGATACCTAAGTAATGATGCAGTCTAAGATGGTAGCGGGCTAACCGGTTAGGGGCATGGCAGCTATATTAAACCCATACCCCTTTTCGGTTTAGACTACACGCCATCATAGCGGAACGCTAAATCGCTTTAGCGGTACATCTTTGCCGGTAAGGTGGTAAAGCTAGCCTCGGCCAAAGCCTGCCAGATCAGGCC
The DNA here is from genome assembly GCA_964035005.1 of Erebia palarica. Taxonomy (NCBI): domain Eukaryota; kingdom Metazoa; phylum Arthropoda; class Insecta; order Lepidoptera; family Nymphalidae; genus Erebia; species Erebia palarica. Next base: position 32,138,321 of record OZ035985.1, on the reverse strand, counting down.
AGAGAAAATTCAGAAACTATAAATTCCCAAATTGACCCTACCGGGAATCGACCCCCGGACCGCCCTCTGTGTTGAGACAGAACAGCGCCAAACTCTGCGCCAGGGAGGTCGTCAAAAATCATATCGGTTGAAGCGACGAAACGACTCAACTGCCATTATGTCTGTAAATTAAATTGGATTATGTAAAAAAAAAACAGGTCTCAGGCAGAACAGGACACCGTCGAAGCTAAGTAGGTACAAGAATAAATATTCTACTTATCCATATGCATTATTGTCACTTGCATTCAAGGAACTAGGTATGATTATTAACAGTTATAACTCTGCGATGATCTTACCAATCGCTTATGCAGAAACCTACGCATGCGTGGGAAAACTAACTCAGCCAGGCCTTGACTGGATAATTTACCTGTCGATATAGATATTTTCACCCACACTGAGTAGTAATTAAAACCATAACCAAACGTCTAATCCCGTGCCGAATGTTGCTTTTGGAAATCTCAAATCAGGCACTTTAGAAATAGTGACCTAAACCACACTTCTTCAAATAATGTAAGATGTCGTATAGATGTGTATTATGTCCATTAGTCATCCTAATATTTGCGTGTAAGATGTCATAGATGCCCTTTAATTATCCTAATACATTGATGTAAAATTTTAGTACCTATTCCTAATGCGTGATTTTGGTCCAGTTTGTTCTGTCAAGTTTAACTTCACTTTACTGTACCTGTACTATTATATATTCTGTGATTGTACCAGACAGAAATTCATAAATATACGTAAGAAATACATTTTGGCTAAATCTTAGTTTCCGGAACCAAAATAGAGTTTAATAGTAAAAAAGATGCCGAATTCAGATACTAAGATTGAATTGCACTAATTGGCCTATAGTCATGTAAGGGTCAGCATAGTTCATTGTGTCCCGAGGGCAGGTTATAGTATAAATCAAGTGTATAAATTGGTGATGTCATCATCCTTTAAAATGGAAGGCAAATAGTAATAGAACATTTACTATTTTTTAATTCAAAGAAATTTCAAAGTTCTTAAAACTTTGAGAAAGTCCTTTGAAATTCAAAAGTTCTAATAAGAAGCAAGACTTTTCAATCAAAACAATTACCAAGTCGGACTCGATTGTCTTGCACATTATAAAAAATGTTTATAGTATATGGTCTGAGATGCTATCGAGAGCCATAAAAATACAATGGGAAACTCTTTTGCCTATTGCCTATTTCAACCTGATTTCTTTGGTTAGATTCATCTCTTCATTCAAACCATTTGAAACACCGATACTGATTTATTTACTCCCCGTGACTCAGGATCTTTGGAATAAGTTTTTGGGTCATTATTTTTCATTAGGAGACATGAGTAATCTTTGAGTTCCGTCAATGAATAGTATCAAGAATAGTACATTGCAGCATTTTGAGCCATGTTTACTTCGTGACATCATCGAGAAGTTCGAGTATTATAGATGGAGTCTTGAGCGGGAACTAACAGTCCATGACGGTATTTATGAGGAACTACACGTTTGTTCAATCAATTATCATCCTCTATAACCGAATCGTGTAGTTCCAAATAACGTCAGATTCCAAGCCTGTAGGGAGAAGTACTGTCTGTAAAGTTTTGTAAAATGATTGATTGAAAAGAGTGTAGTTCAAGTTATCAGAATGGAGTATATTAAGAACCTGTGGAGGCATTGGTTTGGAAGGCGACAGAAGTACATCATTATACCATTTCAACCAGGTAAACTTGATCAAAGGCTTCTTAAAAGTCTGCGTCCAAAGAACATTCAAAAAATCTCTATTTTACAGAAAAAAATAGAAGAATTGTAATGTTTAAGAATGAATTTTTTAAAGTTATTTCTTATCTATCAGTAAAGTTTACGTGATTCGTTTAGCGGTTAATTGACTTGGCTCGAATCCAAGAGCGCGCGAAAATTTTTAGTGATGACCAATTCCATCAATAAATGATAAAAACCCCAATATACTTTTCTCGTTCCGTCATAACAGAATATTTTTGATTTTTATAATGTAATAAGAATGCCAATATTGTTAGATACATATCTATACACTAGCAGACTTGCCCGCGACTCCGTTCGCGTGAAATAAGTTTTTTAAATTCCCACGGGAACTCCCTTATTTTCGGGATAATATATATCCACACTCACAAATAATTAGGCTTCCTATTGGTACCAGAATTTTCAAAATCGGTTCAGTAGATCCAGAGATTACCCCTACAACGTCACAAACTCACAATTCACAAACTCACAAACTTTACCTCTTTATATTATTAGTATAGATAACTAAATTAATTATAGAGAAACCTTATTGATCCTCTATTACGTGTTATTTGCTAAGATGTTATGAATTTATAACTCATGAATAAAGTTAGCATAAAAATTATATTTTATCTACTAGGCTAGGGTAGTTGATTGTAGGATTATTAGTCATGTTTATTTAAGATCACATTGATAAGTTGTATTCTGCTTACAACTTATGTGTATTTAATTGTTTATTCAGATGTCATCGACGGAACGAGACAAGGCGTTCTCGCTGTGCAAGGTATCGACTTTTGCGTCGAAACGAATGGGGAAAATCATCATACGAATAAATTTAATCTCATGACAAGAGACGTTGACAAGTGTCTGGTTGTGAGACGAGGTCAGGCCTTCAAATTGGATATTCTGTTAAACCGGCCTTTCGATGCTAACCGAGATGCCATTTCCTTCATCTTCTATGTGTCAGGTATGACGAAATTAAATGTTATTAAGTTAACTACTTACCAATACAAATTAAATAAATTTTTTTTCAAATATATTTGGATTAAAGTTTACGGGACTTTTAAACAGACGAATTGAGTAACAGAAGCTTTTCAAAATATTTAATTAATGCAACGACAATAATTGATCACATCAGTTTCCAGTATGGACTGTGTCTGCGTCTGTTAATAAAATATGATGTCCTTATGATGAAAATGAATGAAAAATTATCTTTGTTAAAGCAATTTACTTTTATGCACATAAATAATAGCCGCAGTGAGTCAGTATTTATTTTTAGTATGATAAAGATATAACGGAATGCTTTCCAACAGATGTGGAGAGACGTGGGCCATCCGACGATACGTCGGCGGCGGTACCTATGTTGGAGAAAGGATCGGAAACCTTGGGCGCATGGAATGCCGTGTACGAAGGTCAAATGGATTCGCATCTCATGGTGGCAGTGACCCCGGCTGCAGATTGTATTGTTGCTGCTTGGCGTGTCGACGTAGATACTAAATTGAACGGGGGTGGATCACTCAGTTACACACACCCACTGCCTATTTACGTGCTTTTCAATCCTTGGTGTTTGAATGATAGTGTTTACATGCCAGGTGAATTATTTATCTACATAATTTATATTGTAACAAAATATTCAGCTCATAGCACATATTCCTCGAAATGGAAGCGTAAACGTTAACAATCAATAGTCCAGATTGTTTGCCATTTATAGGACTTATTATTTCCATCCAGTACATATCCTTATTATTCAATTCAGTAATATTTGAAAACTAGCTAATGCCCGCGACTTCGTCCGCGTGGATTGAGGTTTTTGGTTCCCGCGGGAACTCTTTAATTTTCCGAGATAAAAAGTAGCCTGTGTGCTATTCCAGACTATAATCTATTCCTGTGCCAAATTTCATCCAGAACCGTTCAGCCGTTCGGGCGTGATTGAGTAACAAACATCCTTCCATACATCCATACATCCAAACTTTCGCATTTATAACATTTCTTTGATTAAACTTCAAATAATATCCAGTGCCAGCATCAGCATCACTGATTGATTGTTTCGCTATTATAATTTGTTTGTTTTTGTCTTGATTCAATATATAAACTAGTTTGAGCATAATGTAAAACTTTACTGATTACCGCGATCATTTAGAAAGAAACCAAAGAAGTGTCGGAACTCATCATCGCCAAGGTCATAAATGTTCCACTGTAGCTTCCGGAGTGCAATCCGCAAGTGTTTCGGAACTCCATGTGGCTTCATCGACACAATTAAATACAGCTATTTTGTATACAGGTCACAGTCATCGAGAGGAATACGTGCAAGATGACGGTGGACTCATGTTCCGAGGAGTGTATAATAGAATCAAACCCACGCCATGGAATTATGCGCAGTACGAGAAAGATATATTGGAATGCGCGCTATATCTAGTCAGAGAAGTTGGAAAGGTACATAGTCAAATAACATCTAATGAGATTAAAGACACCAACAATTAATAAATTAATTTAGTTGCTAGGAATACATTCCAGTTCAATGCACCTGTTGCTAATAATATTATAATTGCAATAATTAGATACTTCTCTACTATCTTTGGTAAATGGTAAAAGGTTATCAATGTTAAGTATTAATTTATTACCTACTTCAATTTGAAGAAATTGAATTAAGATTTGTTATAATATATTATTAGAAAGCCATGGTAGGTTCGATAAAAAAAAAACATTAAATTATATCCATGTCTAAAACTATAGGATTAGATATTTTAGAGTTCGCGCGAAAGTAATATGTAATTATTAAATAAATTGATTGCAGGTTAAAGGTCGAGCGAGAGGCGATCCTATCAGAACAGTCAGAGCATTGTCTGCCGCAGTCAATGCCCAAGACGATAATGGTATTTTGTTGGGAAACTGGGCCACGGAGCTTAGCGACTACAGTGGAGGCACACATCCACTCAAATGGGTCGGTTCTCTGGAAATTCTGCAGAAATATTACGATAAGAAAAAGCCAGTGAAATACGCGCAATGTTGGGTGTATGCGGGTGTTTTGACGACAAGTAAGTTTCTACTAAAATTTTATAAATAGACTTGAGTCTTGTGCCTATTCCGGAAGGTAGTCCTTCTGGAATAGACACATCATGGCACATCAAGTCATTGTTCAAAATAAATAATTTTGGCAAACCGATTTCTATTCAGAACATCGCGAAGTTCAGATGAATTTGGTTGGAACTGCGATGCTAAAAAGGATGGTCAAAATAGCTAAATTTGTATCTAATACTCACACTGTGGTCGATATTAACAACAGAATATAATGACCACCAATCATTTGTTTCAGTCTGCAGAGCTTTAGGTATTCCATGTAGACCAATCTCAGGTTACGACGCGGCACACGACAGCCAGGGAAGTTTGACCATTGACATTATCAAGGACGAGGAAGGTAACACCCTGGAAGAGTTCACGAGGGACTCTGTATGGAATTACCACGTTTGGAATGAGGTGAGCTACATTTAGAACTTAATAGAGCTATTATTCAGCGATAAGGAGCAATCACGCAAGTGTAGCATAAAATATTATTTGGCAACGAATATTAATAACCTCCTACTCTATCGGCTTTGCTGCATCTGTTTCTTAAAAAACTATTCGTGGTAGGCGCATTGACTGTATGTTGTTATTTAATGAAAGAATGAAAGAACGCTTTATCTTATGCGTAACAATTACTGATCGTAAATTCACCCCGTAATATTTTGCACGATATTCGTAAAAGCCAAAGAATAGGACAGAGTAGCAACAAAAATTAAGATAATTGGAGGATCGTAATAAATTGGTGGAGTAGAGGTTGTTGTATGGCGGGATTTTAGACCATAAGATTCCCTTCACTGAAAATTATACCTACTTCAGGCTTTACTGTGATGAACATAATAAGTACTTTGTAATAAAGTTAAATTAAAAGACAAACTTCGCTTAGGTAATTGAAGTTTGTCTTTCAAATGTAGGTATAATTTAATATTTGTTGGTCCTATTTGTCCTTGTAGGTTTGGATGGATCGTCCTGACCTAGGCTCCGAATATAGCGGCTGGCAAGTAATAGACTCCACTCCGCAAGAAACCTCAGAGAACGTATATTGCTGTGGACCAGCCTCTTTAAGAGCAGTGCGTGACGGAGACCTCCAAAAGCCTTACGACGCTGCCTATGTCTTCGCGCAAGTGAATGCTGACAAGGTATGAATAACCAACTTAGAATTTTATCAACATAAGAACATTCTTCTATTGTCAAAAAAACTATGATAAGCACGATAAGTAAATATTTTTTTTACATTTATCTACAATAAAATGTGTGTTCTATATTATTTAAGTTTGTTCAATAGACTTACATGACCTAATATTATATAATTCAGGTCATTTTAATTTTTAATATCTAGTTACTGAAACAAGATGTAGATTTTGTCAAGTCATAGTAAAATTCAAAGGTAAAATTGTCAAAAATATCTGCTTTAAATAGTCCAATTAAAATGGATATCCAACTATTGTTTTAGGTTCTGTGGAAATATTCCGGTGAAATTCAACCGTTGAAACTTTTAGCACGTGATACAGTATCAATTGGACAAAATATTTCCACGAAAGCAATTGGCCGCATGGAACGAGAGGTATGTTTCACAATCCATTATTTACAACCAATGCAACCTATTTTAAAACGATTCAACCTAGTTTTAACAAATTTTTGAGGTTTGTTAAACAACCAATGCAACCTATTTTAAAACGATTCAACCTAGTTTTAAAAATTTTTTGAGGTTTGTTAATTTATTTGCTTACAATGCCTGACCAATTTTTATTAGCAAAATATTTGATCACACAAATTGCTTTTCTAAAATTTAAGGCTGACTTTTGATATTTTTACGTCATCTAGCCTGGATCGACCATTACTTCCATTATCCGTGGTAACATTTAGTTTTTGTCTTCACAGGATATCACAAATCTATATAAGTACCCCGAACGAACGCCAGAAGAGCGCAATACTATGGAAAAAGCACTCCGCAAATCTGAGAGTATTTTTGCAAGATATTATCTTAACGATGCTTTCAATGATGTCACTTTCGACTTCGAACTTAGAGACGACATTAAAATTGGCCAGGACTTTAATGTGGTAAGTAAATACCTTAATTAAAACGTCTTTCTCTTGGAAAAAGGCATTAAGGAATAAAAAAATGAAACGTTAAAATGCATCGCATGTAGGTATAATATAATTATTGTCCTACAACTGAAAATATGTTTAGGAACTTACAACTACTTACTATACGCTTAGCTTTTTTGTGAAAAAGCGCATCTCAAAGTAAAGAACAACCTCTTACTACAGACGCATAATAACTACGACCGACTCGACATTAACATAGTAACAATCAAATTAAGTTAAATATACTAACCACATATACTAATGTATTCCAGGTTCTCCACATAAGGAATCGTTCTTCAGTAAACGAGCACCACGTAAAGGGAGTGTTGCGGGTGGATACGGTAACATATACGGGAGTGACCGGAGATGGAGTCAAGAGGAACGATTTCGATAAGGTGTTAGCACCAGAGGCGAAGGAAAATATAACACTGAACGTCACATTTGATGATTATTACAAGAAATTAGTTGATCAAGTAAGTTCTAATTGGTCCACCTATCTATTTGCAATGGGGTTGACGGGTCTTGGCCCTTGGGATACGTATTAATTACTTGCAACCATTGGCAGCAAAAGAATAACCGATATATTGAAGATAAGTAAGCCCATAAATTATAATATTAAACAATATTTTAAATTCGAAAGTACATATGTCTATTTGTCTTTGCTACAAAAAGCCAGCGGCTTTGTGTTACTTTATAATTTAACTAGACGATGTCCGCAACTTTGTCCGCGTGGATTAAGGTTTTTTGATTCCCGCGGGAACTCAAACTTTTCGGATTAAAAAGTAGTCTATGTCCTTTTCCTGGATATAAACTATCCCTGTATCAAATTTCATCTAAATCGGTTGAAGAGATAGGCCGTGAAAGCGTAGCAGACAGACAGACACACTTTCGCATTTTTAATATTAGTATGGATATGTATTATGGATAGGTAGGTAGTTTACAATCTGAAAAATGGATTTCTTTATATTTTAAGGGGGGGAAAATTTATTTTAGTCTCGCAAGAAATTAGGAGCGCGACTCACAGGCAACCTTGAACCTACCAATAGAGTACCAATATCTAAATGATTTTTTTTTGTCGCAGGCATCCTTCAACATAGCATGTTTGGCTTCGATCGTAGAGAAGAACTTTGATTATTTCGCACAAGATGACTTCAGGGTTCGGAACCCTGACATCAAGATTTCTATTGATGGCAAACCAGCCACACGGCAAGAGTGTACGGTCATTGTGAAGGTTGAGAATCCTCTTCCAATACCTTTGAAGAATGGAAAGTTCTACATACAAGGAACGGGATTGGAGAAGCAATTAAAGATTGCACTTGATGAGGTATGTAATAGAATTAAGATTTAATTGAAACAGTAACAAATGTAAAACCAAGAGGTTTATGGCTTTTATGTACCTACCCATATGCTTTATTTGTGAGCTGAATAGGGTATTTCCATATCAACAAGGAATTCCAAGTTAAACATGAATCAAATAATTTATTACGAGTACATTTTTCACGTAAAGTTTGATATGAAAAACTAATAATTGTATTTATTAATAAAATTATTCATCCTATTTTATTACAGAATGTAGCTCCAGGAGCCATCGCAGAAGCACAGTTCAAGCTTACACCACCATGGGCAGGTCGGTTCCAAATATCTGCCAAATTTACCTCCAAGGAAATGCGTGATGTGGACGGCTTCCATACTTTTATGGTCAAAGCTCTTGAAACAAATGGTATTCCACTAATTGACGCTATTGAAACAAGGCAAATTTAGCAAAGTCAATGGTCAAATCAGTGATTATAATGTATTTACTCGTAGGTATTATACAATAATTATGTAAGTTTAAGATGTAAATACACATATTTATATTCTACCTTTTAAGTGTACGATTTTGGATAATTATGTAAATGGAAGTAATTGTTTTCATTTGTGTCGTGTTTTTTTTATTTGTAACTGAACGTATTTCGATTCTTATGTGAACTGATAAATAATTGGAACGTTTGTTTGAATCCCAAGTATTAGTTAGCTTAAGTTGGTTTAAGTAAACGCTGGAAAAAAGGAATGAAAGGTTGGAATACTTTCTTTGAAAGAAGACCAGGTGAATTTCAAAATAAACATAATTTATTCTGTTAAAGACGAAAAACTGTTGGAAAATGTACGTAGGTATATATCTTTATGTAATACCATTTGTTTAGGTATTTTCTGTGGCTTGAAAGTTTAATACTCCTATAAATTTTTTTATAGCTAAAACTCCAATTATTATTAATATCAGAAGTTTTAGCGCCTTTTTAAACCACTTTGATATACATTAGGTTAGTTTAAAATATCTAAGGCCCACTGGCACAAGGCCATTAAAAGTGTTTAAGTAAAATTTTCTATACTTGTCCTTTTCATGTCGACCCTGGAATTAATCTAGTAATAAGCAGATTCCTTGTTTCTGTGGAATTAATTATTCAAAAATTACAGCATCAATTTAACTTATTAAATTAGTTTTAGCAGTATTGTGCAAGTCAGCCTAAGTCTTCTAAGTATAATATGAATGTTAAATGTAAATACTTAATATTAAATTTGTTAAAACACTAAAACAGATTTTTAATTGATCATATTACTATAATAGATTTTAATTACAGGTTAATATAGGTTTTAGGTACAATTTAATATCTATCAATTGTGATGTACTTAGCATGTGAAGTAAGTCCAAATGATAATAATATATCTATCATAATACTTACCTCAAATTATTTAGGTTGAAATAGTCATATTATTATATTATTCCGACCGAAATAATATATTATAAGTCATTCAATCTAGTACAAACTCTTATTATAATATATATAATATTAGATGAGATCGGGAACTTCTGGGTTATCAACGAAGTCTGGCGAAGGACGTTTACCTTCAAGTTTCAATCTTGGGTCTATGTAGTCAGGTTTAGATTTTGGTTGTGTCATTTTTGTAAAGTCTAGTATGTAGTCAGAAGGCCCTATTTCTAATAATTCTCTTTTCGATTGCGCTGTTCCAATTTGACAGTCTTCTACAGTGTGCTCAGTATAAAATTGTGTTTTTTGGGTGATTTTCTTTGCACTTTTATTTTCCTTTATAACGAAGTTTGCCCTCGGCATGGTGACAACTAAATGTCCGGTAATTTGCGATCTTTCAGCTTTCGATTTTGTTGTATCTACGTCTTCGCGAAGATGAAGTTGAAATATTTTGTCTCTGATTATAACCCTCACATAATTTGGCTGAATATCCACATTAAGTAGACTAGTATCTAAGTGCTTATACACAGCTAAGTCTAAAGTGTATTTATCTGGATCTTCATCACTAAACTTGAAATCTATTTTTGGCTGGTTTATATTGAATGGTCTACCATCATCAGTAAATAGTTTAAATTTTCGCTTTTCTTCTTTTTTCATGTCCGTCTCATGGCTTTTTAGTTTTAGCTGCCTCATTCGTTCAATTTCATATCTGACTTCAGGGGCATGTTCTGTTTTTTCCGCCCAAAATTTCTTATTTCTTTCGTCTGGGTCCATATTTTTGTAACTGTTTTCCCATTTATCTTGAATATCTTTTTCAAGGCGATCTTTTTGAGCTTTTCTTTGAGACAGATAGACGTTTTGTTCAAATATTATATCGGATCTGATGATAGGAAGATTCTGCAAAGCTGTAATGCGATCTGATCGTTCAATATCTCTGCCATCAAGTGAGTTAAGTTGAGGTAAAGTACCGATTACAAAATCGCGATAATTTTCATAGTCAGTACACGGATTTCCAGTCAAATATAAGTTTTCTAAATTGTAATTACCCCTGAGGCTCTCTACACTAACGATATCTCCAATAAAATTAACAGTGAGATCCAACTTTTGTAATGCCTCACATCGTTCCAGATTTTCAATTACTTCAATATTGTTAAGAGCTAAATTCAAATACGTCAAATGTTTTAATTTATTCAGATTTTCAATTTTTGCGATTAGATTACTTTGCAATAAAAGTATTTTGAGCTTTGGGCACCAGTCTTGTAAATATTCTATTTTTTCGATATTTTCTTGATGCAAAGCAATCTCTTCCAAAGGTGCCAGTAAACAATCATGATGTTCGGCTTTTTTCCGCACCATATCCACTGTTATATAAACCATTTTTAACTAATTTTTAATCAGAAAAATATATTTTTATACGAATTCAAATATATTATTAGTTAAAGACACTTAGTAACTACTGATCACCAAGTAATGCATATCATGACTACAGTTGCTAAGTAACCCGGTCTGATATTAAACTTTGACAGGTAAGGTAACCATAGCGCGTAACCTTCGTCTAAATCTTTATTAAACTTATAAGTGTTTTCGCCTGAGGTTTTCGCAAGGGGCGAGTTTAATTTTTCTTTTATGGGTAAGTAGGTATAAATTAGTGGATAAAACAATAAAATAAATATTTAAAGATGCCTAGAAACGTAATGAAGGGCAGGGGAATGATAGAATCAGCGAGATATGAAGCGGTTATCTTTCCATCTCGGCAGCGGGTACCTAATCCGTCATTTAACATTCCATCGGTGGCACCCGGCCGGTTCAACTCAAGCGTACTAAATTAATATCGCCTTGATGTAGAGGGCATTAAAATATTTTAAACGACGCCATTTATAATATGGCGTTCAGATATCAAGTCGCAAGAGCAGAACATATTTTATTCCACGAAACTGCCAAAAGACAATGAGGATGAAGGATTACTATCATCAGAGACTCGTTTTATTGTTATTGTTTGAGGTTAGGACGAAAAAAAACTAAGACGTTGAAAAAACGAGAGACGTTTGGATGAAATAAGGCATGACAGAGGGAAAGACGGTGTTATTAGTAAAAGGCGCTGGTAGAGTGCGGCGCCCCGCGGTCTGTGTGTTTTTAGGGGCCTGACTCAGCGGGGTGCTCCGCTGCTTAGCGAGGCAACGTACACAACACAAATCTTATTTCCATAAAATTCTATTACAATTAATTCAGAAATATAGCCCTTGTCACTTCCTACTAAGGTTTATTATAGTTTGCCTACATTAAGTACAACTTAGGGCAGCTGTTACATGCCGTACATGTACGATGCGACGCGACGTTCCCACTTATTGAAAGAAGTCAATTTAACATTTTGTTGTTTAAACAAACACCCAGTTGCTCTCTAGGAAATATTGATATTAGGAGAATAATTTATGGCATTGAATCAATATCGCATTCAAATTATTATTCCATAATAATAAACATGAATACCTACTATTTTAAAATGCCAATAAGGTCAGTTTTGTTGTTTGTTGATAGATGGCGCTACTAGTAGAATATTGTATTTGGATATAATATATGAGTTATTCATTCAAACTTTTCTGGCTTTCCTTGCATCATCAATCCATAAATCTTCGAAGGTCACTTTACCTTCGGATGAGTAAACCTCTATCTGGGAGCCGAGCGTTCGCTGCTTTTTAATTAGTTCTAATAAATCTGTCTATTCATCATGTAGTAGGTACCAAAGATCCTTATCATAGAGTTAAAATAGGTACTGGCACACTGTTCCTACAGAGAAACACGCGCTCTTGTCATTTTTACTCTATGATCCATATGTATTATAAATGTGTGTCTGTCTGTCTGCTACGATTTAACGGCCCATCTTTTCGACAGATTTTGATGAAATTTAGCACTGAGTTAAATAGTTCCTTTGGGAAGGGCATAGGTGGGTAGGTACTTTTATGCCAAAAAATCAAAAAAATCCTACGATACCACTAAAACCTAAAACTACGCGGACGAAGTCGCGGGCATCGTCTAGTATTATTATATTTTAGTTTACAAAATTTTCGCATATTAGCTATTGCGCTTTACCAGGGTGGTCTTGGGACGCCCTATCTTTCGTCGACCTTGTATCAATAACTTATGACTGCTTAGTGAGGTGAGAGTCATCTTGCTAAAATGGATGGCCTAAATAAAACCATCTGCCTTAAATTAGTTCCATGTGAATAGACTTTGATCAGATAACATGCACAATAGTAAGTACCTACCGAATTTTTGAGTCCAAAAATCTAATGCAGAAAATAACCTACAATCTAAATATTTGTAAGTGTTGAGTTCTTGTTTTTAATAGGGCTTAGATTCTGGCAATGACCAGCAAATGATATTCAGCTTATATCACAGAGTAGACATCGTAAGCACCTATCATATGCGACACAAGTATACATATTATGAAACTACTTATGTATGTATACGTGTGTCGCTTGTGATCACACTTGTGATACGCCTTGTTCTGACTCTATCATCGGTTTGGAAAATAGATTCCACAGATTCAGATTCTATAATATGATTCAAAACCGAAATAGCTTTAATTAAAGCACGAGTTTCTTTTTTTTGCAATAAAATTGCGGACGGATTCTGCAGTAGGTAGGTAGGTAGTTTTAATCTGTCTTGATCTTAATTTTTTGCGAGACACGTCTGACCCAATATCAGTAGGGCCGAATGGCTCCGGCGGAGTGTTTTACACGCAAACGTCAGTATCAGTCAAAACAACCGTCGTCACTCTACCACGTCTGTGTTAAGATGAAATCAAAGTGCTGGTGGTAGGTCTCCACTTGACGGGTTCCGTGGTTACTAACATTATCCATGTCCATATCCATACTAATATTATAATTGCGAAAGTGTGTCTGTCTGCCTGTCTGCTACGCGGCCCATCTGTTCAACCGATTCTGATGAAATTTGGTACAGGGATAGGTTGTATCCTGGAGAAGGATACAGGCTACTTTTTATCCCGGAAAATTCAAGAGTTCCTGCGGGAATAAAAAAAAATTTCTTCACCGATTTTGATGAAACTTGGTATAGGGATAGTTTGTATCCAGGGGAAGGACATAGGCTACTTTTTATCCCAGAAAATTAAAGAGTTCCCGCGGGAATCAAAACAATCTTAATCCACGCGGACGAAGTCGCGGGCATCATCTAGTTGTTTCTTTTTTTTTTCATGTGGGGTATTGAATAGGTTCTTAAGAAACACCAAGGACCAAACATGATCGATGGACTCATTTGCTACTAAAATGGAGATCTTGTAACGGAAAACGAAAAGTGGTGATTTCGTGAGACAAATTGTCGTGAGACTTGGGAAGAATAGCGTGCACTTATGTGCCACGTTATCGTGGCCTTTATCCAACAATGGATTAAGAAAGGCTCACAAAGCAGAAGATGTTCTTATGTTAAACCTGGCTGGTTGTTGTGAATCTATCAGTTATTACCGCGCGCATCGTCTCATTGTAAACATCCAGCAATGAAATTTCAGGCTTCAAATTTCTGTGATATGATGGACTTTTGATGTGATAAGTTCGTGATGATACAGGGTATTATAAATGTCACTGTAAGTTTGTAAAACCCGTTAGATTATAATCTAACTCGCGAAATTGTAAACTGTCGAAAGATTGTAAACTGTTCAATGTTCTGAGTGTCAGTTTTTGAAATATTCATTGTATTTACGTTTTCTTGTCTCTTTCTTGTAGGTTAGGTTAGGGTTCGACATAAATAATCAAGTAGTGCCCGGCCCCAGGCCGGGTACTTAGGTTTTATCGGGTTTAAATACCTATCAGATTACAATCTATCGGAAAATAATGCGTTAAATTGTAATCTTTCGACAGTTTGCAATTACGCGAGTTAGATTATAAACTAACGGTTTTTACAATCTTACGGTGACATAAACAAGGATCTCTAACCTACTTAACGCTTTTTATTAATTTTATATGTCTCATTTATTTCACATTTCGTGCTACATACATTTTATTGCTGCGTGTGAGATGTGATTTATTTTCTAAAGATAGTGCATGGTTAACTATGAGTTACAGACTCGTTTAAAAGTTTGAATGGTTGATAAGTCAAAAATAATATTTTTCATAATAAAGATATTTTGATCAAAATCGATCGAAAAAAACACGACAGAAGAAATTAATAAAACTTTTGGTGGATTCTGACTGATCGAAGTCGTCGTACAACTAGGAAGTCCTCATTTCCATTTCCGGCAGAGGCATTTGGGAATTTTAATTTAATTAAAATTTATTTAGATGGTGTACGTCGAAACATCCCTCTAATGATTTAACGTGCATCAATTGAATATAACATCTACCATAGTTGAAATTGTAATCAAAGGGGTATTAACTATCTCTGAAAAAAAATATCCAAATATTCTACCAAACCAGGATAAATTTCAATTTTAATACAGCAATGCGTAATAGTTGACTTAAGTGGCATGATCATGTATTCTTGCTGTGGAGTAAAGTAAGTAACGCATTAGATATGAGGAGCGATCCCGCATCAACTCACGCGCAATCAACGATTCGTCTCGCAGCCGTGGGCGTGGGAGCGGGGCGGGGGACACCAGAGGCCATTCTCACGTAAATAATTACCGGCGAGGCTCAAATTACAAGGCGCCGCAGCGGCCTGCCGATACATGTTCATCACGTGTTAACGCCGCGCGTGACTGCTTCCTCAGGGTAGATTCGATCGGAGCTAGGCTCGCTTGCGCCTCGCCGATACTGCCTGTCTTTGCAAGATGAGTTGGTGTTGGAAATTCCGTGCTCTTGTATCTCTGCCATTTAAACCTGCTTGTCATTTGCAAGATAATTCCTGCAACGTAGAGTTATCAATGATGATGTGATGACCAATTTGAATTTGCACATGGCTGATGGTTCATTTACCTAAGTGTCAATAGTAACTTGTACAAAGAAAAGTAAAGGCAGTATAGTAAAGTAAGTAAAGTTTGTCGTAAGTAGGAGGCTTCAGCTGTGGTTAGAAACCACCATATAGACAAAGACGTTCGACCAAGCAATTAAGAGTTCCGATAAGATGCCGTGTAGAAACTGCAGAGGTTTAGATTTTGTGTAACTAACATAATATTATCTTCCCCTAGCAGGTTAGCCCTCTACCATTTTAGACAGCATCAGGTGAGATCGCAGACGAAGGGTAACTGATACTGAACTGGAATAGATGAAAACAGTAAACGAAACCTCACTTTTCATGATGTTTCTTGTGGAAAAAGATGGGACTCATTTTGTTTAATTTTAAAATATTTGTGTTTTCAACTTAGTTAGATATTTAGCAGAGAAATATCTCGTATAATATTTTATTTTTATTTATAATATAATATTTCTATATATATATCTAATATATATAGAAATATCTAAGAGCTAAGATTAAGTAGGTAAAGGACATTGACCAAATACGCCTAAGAATCAACAATAACAATAATAATAGGCCTATTACACAACAATAAGGATCAATTTAGGGACCTTTTCTCCCTAAATGTTATTACCTTAAATATTATTATATACTTTATTACTAATTCAAGTGTAAGGGTCCCTGTGAAAATTGTAGTGTACTATGCCTATTCGTCGAGTGCGCTGTATTTCAATTATATATTTCTTCTATCCGCCCAATCGTCACAGACAACATGTGTTTTAAAATATACAGTAATTCTTAGCTTATTTTATAACTTTTATTTTAAATATTAGAATTCAACGCACACTTCAAATTAATTACAAAATAAATAAATGGGTATTAAATTGATTACTATACGTTTCCGTCTCTCGATTATTAACCACAGATCAATAACTTACAGGTTAAAATAATATGCAATACCACCGCTTGAGCGCTAGATCTGTATCGTAAGAAACAAGATAAAAGCAGCTTAAAGTGCTAAGTGCATAAGTGTTCTGAATCTCCCAACGCCATCTATTGAAAGTACAATAATTTTATATATCTAAAGCCATCTGTAATGTTTTTGATGAACTACGGCGAATCTTTTCTTATCTACATACTGTTTACAGCTCTATTACAATTGGATAAAGTTGGTATTTATTTGTTCAAGCAGTTTGATTGTGAAAGTTGAAATAACCTCAAAATTGAAAATATTTTTGATAATAAGTCATTTCTTAGCAAGTGTCCGTTGTTTTAATCTGCTCTCAAGTATAAAAAGGTATTTATTTGAACCCAGTAATCAATGTTTTATGACTGTTGGTTCTTAGGCGAACTTTGTATGGGGACGGAACAATGTCCTATTAATAAAGGTTCCATTAAAGTTGAAGAAAAATTCTTCTCAAATAACGTTCGAGGGATCATAAACATTAAAGTTTTAACACCTTTTAAAATCTAATTTATATTTATGGCTACTAAAAAGCACTTATGGATTATCAACTAGAGATAATTTACCAGAAGTCGATCATCAGCGTCAATGAATTCCTAATTAGAAACATCAAATGGCGTACCGGATGCGGTGTATAAGCGATAAATTATGCACTCTGGGAGAAGTACTAATTTCGATGCCGACAAATTTTCCACGAGCGCGATTTTAATGCGTTTCAAATAATGTCTGTAGGCAACGCTAAATGATAAATCGTCGAGGGAACGCCCCGGAGTCGAGTTTACTATAAATGACCGGAGTCCCGTTCGGTCGAAGAGGGAATGAAGGAGACGGAGGTGTCTGCTAAAAAAGGAATGGGTTAGCGAGATGGTGTTGAGATAATAACAGTGCTTCGACGGCCGGTGCCCCTTTGAGCTCGCCGGTACCTCGCCCTGTCGGATATCACCATTAACCGCAATTCGAATATCCTCGCTAAATCTTATTAGCATTATAATTTCGGTTAATCAGTGAGTAGCAGAGATCATTAATAGACCAAAATTTTGGTATCTCTTCTTCTCATTCGTTCAAAGACTCTTGGTAGAGTGGTTGTGGTTATGATTAGGCCTAAAAAGATGTCCGGAAAAACACGAGATAGAGAAAAGTCGCAAGGATACGGTAGAGCTCTATCGTTCATGGATAGGACACAAAAAAATCGTCATAATCAATGATGTGATTGTGTTTATGTATATTTATAGGAGCGATGATTCAACATCTTTCAAAGGCATTATTTTGGCATGTTTTTTACCATTGAATATGGATATCAGATGCAATTCGCCTAAGATGCATTTTTGGCCATAGCTCCGAGGATTTTGGGAGGATCGAGATGGGAATAGTACCAAGAGTTGAGGAATTCATCGAGACACGCGTGAGTTTTTTTGGAATTTTAAAAAATTCAAAAAACTCGGGTTTTTAGGGGGTGTTTGTTTACTAAATTGGAAATATTTCTGAAAAAAGCCGACTTAAGAAAAAATGAATAAATAAAGATGTAGGGTATTAGATTAGCGACAAAATGGTGTTCTTTTTGAAAATCGGTTAATAATTGTGACCTCTATGTGGTCCCTTTAGATTTGGAATAGTATAAAAACAGGTATTTCCGTATATAAAAAGTGAAGTAGCTTTTACGTTTATTGACCGATCGTCATGGTAATGCTGTTAAAAGATTCGGATGCAAACGATTCTGTGTATTTAAGTAGGAATTTTGAAAATCGGTTAGTAATTTTTGAAGAAGAGACTTTTTTTGGTGTTTATTTTCAATGCTCCGATTCTTGCGGGAACTGCGAAATTTGTGAATTTTTACTTAAATAGGATAGTGCTTGGCCGCAATCAGACCTGCTTGCAAGTGGTGATGCAACCTAAGGTGGAGCGCGCTTGCTTAGAAGATGCCTTATATTAGAAGGGGAGGGGAAAACGGAGGTTAAATGAGCATTCCTTATCCTAGCGGTTTGACTTCGTACGAGTCCGCGGAATCTCAGAATCACTAGAGAGCTGCAGCTTTGCTCACATATTTATACTGCTCACCATTAATTCCTTTTTATTTAGTACTAGCAGACTTGCCCGCGACTTCGTCCGCGTGAAATAAGTTTATCAATTCCCACGGGAACTCCCTAACTTTTCGGGATAATATATAGCCTATGACACTCACAAATAATGTGGCTTTCTATTGGTATCAGAATTTTTAAAATCGGTTCAGTAGATCCAGAGATTACCCTCTACAATGTTAGAAACTCGCAAATTTTACCTCTTTATAATATTAGCATAGATTTGCTGTTGTAACGTGTAATAATGTATCGAATATTTTATACTTTAGTTTCTTGACGTATATAAACGTGTATAAATATGTGATCTTATGGGTACGTACTACCTACGTAGCTCGTAGTTATACCTATAACCAATGGGCAAAACACGAATAAATCAAAGTGATGTTAGTGGTAGAATGTGTCGCCGGAACACGGTGTACTCTGGGCGTGACAGGGCGAGCAAAACAAACAAGTTAATTGTATTTATTCAAATGCGGAGAGACGGGGGTGCGCAGCAGTCGCTCTTCTCATGAATAAGCATTTCACGGTCGCTGTTCAGCGCTATGTGCATTGTCATTCGTATGAAACGAGGCTGTGCCTTCAATATGTCTAATGCAAATATTTGCATTTGGTATATTGAGACCTGTGTTGAGACGAACATACAGTACATTATCTTGAAATGATATTATAAATTCCTACATATTCATCTATCCATTTTCCAATGCATATAGCTGTTTGTGGGATATACTGATAACATAGTATCATTCGCTATCATACCATTTAGGTAATACCCTATCTAATAAAAACAGTGTTCAGTATGTTTTTCAAGTGTAGCTTTTCTTGGTATGTAATGTGGGATTCTTTATATCCTCGAAGCATCCCAGTAGCGACATCGATTTAAATCATTATGGTAACTATGGATTCGTGTAGATATACCGTGTGATCGTTATAGGCTAGGTTTTGTTGTCATAATGGCACCTATATCAGCTTTTGCCAAATGAGACTATGGAAACAGAGCAATGAGACCGAAGACATACTTTATTACCTAATGTTATATATTATCGTCTAACTAGCTGATGCCCGCGACTTCGTACGCATGGATTTAGGTTTTTTGGTTTCCGCGGGACCTCTTTAATTATCCGGGTTAGAAATAAACCTGTGCTATTCTAGAGTATAATCTATCTCTGTGCCAAATTTTATCCAGATCCTTTCAGCCGTTCAGGCGTGATTGAGTAACAAACAACCATCCATCCAAACTTTCACATTTATAATGTTAAGGATAGAAGTACAGATCTAAGAACCTATTACCTAACGAGTAATTAATTTGTGTTAGGCACGTGGAAGGAATGTTCAGCATGACTCCTCAAGTCCCATCAGACATCTAGTCAACCGATGTTAAAGCTGTCACATTCCACTACCGAATACAAACAACAGAGTTCGAGGCTCTGACTTCTGATCAATTTACATGATGAGCTAACAATACTGACTCTCTGTATCTATTAATGCTGACCCCGCCCAGTCGAGCGCACAATGAGGTGCGTCGTGTATGTAAAATACCATGGATACACCATGTATAGACTGTAATGATTTATTTCACTATTCGGTATTCATAAATCGATTGTTAGAACTAGCTACTCGAACCAGAACTAGACACCAATCAATACCTACTATTATTATAAATACGAAAGTGTGTCTGTCTCTCGTCTGTCTGTCTGTCTGTCTGCTACGTATTCACGGCCCGGCTGTCCAACCGATTTTGATGAAATTTAGTACAGGGAATTGAAAAAACTTGATCCACGCGGATGAAGTCGCGGGCATCATCCAGTTTATAAATAAATTGCTGGATTCAGGTCAGTGGCGTGCCGTAAGGTCCCAAGAAAGGCAAGCCAGAACCTAAGCACTGCCAATCCTATTTTTACGTCTTCTTTTACTTTGTTTCATTTGTGTTTATTTAGTATTTCTAAAATAATTTTGGAAAGAGTGTCTAATGTACGACTTTCAGACACATCAATAAAACCCAAAAATTCGATCATTAATATCGTTATCAGAGTAATATCTGAGAATTGCGCACAACTGCTCTCTATTACTAACATCGGGTGTTTCGTCAATAATAATCGAAACAAATTGAGTCATATTGATCTCGAACATGATGTGAGACTTCATAACATCAGCTACAGAATGAATTATATCATTTTGAATTTTGTTAGACAAATAACTCGGTCCTGATTTGCCGCTTTGTTGATTTTGCATATGTTTTTCTAAAACTAAATCGTACTTCGACAGTAACGATACAAGTTCTAAAAAATTGCCTTTATATAATGAGTATTTGGACTCATCGTGACCTCTAAAAGGCAGTTCTTGTTGTGCTAAATGACAAAAAATATCAGTTAATCTCTGAAAAACACTACGATTGTGATCTACGCGTGAATTATGATTTGAAATTTCATTTGCCAATTGGCGGGACAAAGAAGTTTCTATGCGTTGTTTTCCGAAATTACAAAAAGAAATAACGGAACTCATATGTATTTGGAAATTTTGATGCCTTCATAAAGCACCAGTTAAATTATTTAAATCATCATAGCCACTCGTATTCCAAACATTATTTTCGTTAGAAAAAAATATGCAACACCAACAATATAATTTATTTATATGAGAACAACCGACAATCCATTTTGTTTTATACGCGGATCTGTTAAAATGCCATTTTCGATTTTTAAAAGTTTGTGAAATACAAAAGTCTGGAGTAGGTTTTGGTGAATTTACAAGAAGCTTTTTTTTTCAAAAGTTAAATTTTTTACCTTATTTTCGCCAATCAATGTTTGCACACACTTTAAATTGTCACAAGGAACAATATTAATTAAATCTAAACTAATTTTTACAAAATTTACCAATAATTCACGAATTATATTAATTCACTATGCACTCCCACAGCAAAAAGCAAACACTGAATTTATGAAGGTTTAGTCCGTATCACGAAAGAATTCGTATTATGCAATTTTTGTATGCACCTTATTAGTTCCAAAAATTCCCGTACGATTTCTTAAATTAGGCGGATTATAAATATGAAAATAGTAGTAAAGACTGAAAGCCAGACATAACGAGCCATACATGTCGCTATACTATATATCGGATTAAATAGACAAAATGTATGACATGAAACAGAAAATTCAAAGCCACAGTCCCTCTCACTCACTCATGACTCAAATAGGCTCGTAAGACGTAATCACAAGCAGTCGCAAGCGGTTATTGAACTGAGATTGCAGGACGCGCGAAATTTAAACACGTAATTTAAACTGATCGATTAATTACTGAGTTATTATTGAGTTTGTCTATTTGGGTGTTTGTTTTGGGCAAGGCAAGCCAGGCTTTTTAGCATGTATAGTGATTTCGCCTCTGATTCAGGTGTAGATAGAAACTCTGGCGACCGATATAAGGCATAATAGGTACTCATAAAATATGTGAATGTAAGTTTGTTTGTTTGTTACACTATCGCGGCTCATCTTTTCAGCCGATATTAATCCCGAAAAATTATGGAGTTCCCGGGGGAATTCAAAGAAACTTAACCACGCGGATGAAGTCGCGGGCATTAGCTAGTTCATAATAAAGTACATAAAGTTCGCACGCGAGTTGAAGGCAGAGTAAATGCATGTGTCACCATACATTTACTCTGCATTCAACTCGCGCGCGAACTAGTATACCTATATAGGTCACATGCTGCAACGTCATACAGCACTTCATTCGTTACCCGTGTAATAAGGTGAGCCAACCCAAGGTAGAGTCAGATAATCAAAATATAACTCGAATAAGTACTAAGTATAATATGAAAAAACTTTAACTTAACGATTTCTCATTTTGAAAATTTTAATTGGATGAAGCTTTATTATCGAAACCTACAAAGACCGAACATTTTTTCTGTTTTTTTTTTATCTATCTGTTACGGCATCACGCTGAAATTAGTAGACGGATATTAATGCTTGGCATACTTATAGCTAACAATATGGGTTAACTTAAATGGTTAATATTTTTTTTTTATCCCGAAAAACAATAATTCTAGCTATTCCTTATTTTTAAAGATATATGTAAATTCTTAAATAAGGATCTATCTTCAAAATTAAAAAAAAAAGAACTTTCGTTACAGGATGCAAAATAAATCTTTCATTTAATTAGGCACACCGCACGCCGCGTAATCCGATTCGCAATAGCTACTCAATCCCCCAAACACAACAATGCAACAATCGAATTGTTTGTTTGTACAAGATATTTAGCCACTTCCCCGCCGGATTAGTGGACAGAGGGAAGATAAACGAACCTAATAGTTGGGGCGGATCTCGGGCCCCCTAACGCTATCTATAATTGTACGACTTAGAAGATCGTGTCTCATTATTTATTACTAAATACTAGTAGGAGACGCGTAACTAAATCGTACCTATATTTTTCTATGACAACTTCAGCATGATGTTGGGTTTAAAAATTGTTTGAATTAATTTTAATAGTATATTTAAATTATCAAGAGAATCTTTACACATTCCCTGAATTTTCCCTTGTCTGATTTGGTGGGAGGCTTCGGCCTTGGCTAGTTACCACCCTACCGGCAAAGACGTGCCGCCAAGCGATGTAGCGTTACGGTACGATGCCGTGTAGAAACTGAATAGGGGTATGGGTTTAATATAACTGCCAAGCCCCTAACAGGTTAGCCCGCTACCGTCTTAAACTGCATCATCACTTACCATCACGTGAGATTGCAGTCAAGGGCCAATTTATAGTGGATAGAAAAAAACACTAATAACATTTTTATGATAATATTTGATGTGTGTCTTGTCCACTCCTAGGGCGTAAGTAGAACAATTTACTTTTTTTACATTTGAATCTAATATCTATATTCCTTATATTAAAAGAGTAGAACATTAAAGTGATACAGGCTTCACTGAGAACCGTGGTGGATCACAGTGAACCTCCAGAGTGTAATTCGATCCACTGGAGGAGCCGAACGGTGGATTCTAGCTAATGGAGTTAAAGTGTTACAGAATACATTATACACTCAGACCAATGGTAGATCACAGTGAACTCCAGAGTGTTATTCAATCCACTGGTGGATCCAGCCAGTGGATCCTAGTGGATTGAGGGCAATGAAGTAAAATTACGGAATTTATAAGTAAGTAGTACTTATTCATTGATAAGTATAGTACTTACTTCACTCGAGTGATGGAAATATTCTTTATAATCAGGTTAGTATGATCGATGTGTTAGTGAGAAAAACAGATTATTGAACAGAAACCTTAAAACTTAAATTACTTGAAAACTACATGAACACGCATGTAAAGCCTTATCGACAACTGCGTAATTCCTAAGTACATACTTTTATAAGGCTTAAACAATATACCTACCTACTGCGGTCATCTTACATATATGTTAGCCGCTAGGTAGGTACTTATAGGTATCATCACTGCTTATATATATGTAGAGATATGTAACTACTCCAGCGTATCTTTATCTTAATACTAGCCCTTTCTTTTAATTATTAGTACTGCAATCAAATAGCGTGTATTTTCTTAAACCCTAGCAGATCACATTTTTTTCGTGAAAAGAAAAGGCCTGACTCACTCATTGACTAAGCACTTTATAGTTAAAAATGCCACAATTTTCAAAATTTTCAGGGATCCAAGCCGAGCCCGCGGATACACGCTAGTTTCTAATATAATATAAACATAACCTATCAAGACAATGCAGATTTACAGAGGTAGGTTACTTCGCGTCTTCTCAAGCTGGAAAAGTTGCTGACTAGATTTAAAAGAAAAAAAATGGTTTCATGTTGCACGTACCTACACTATCTTGCGCATCTTTGCAGTAAATAGATTAAGGTTACGAGTAGTACCTAGGTATTCTTTAGTTCGCCAGTTTTCACCTTCACATTACAACGTGTGACATTGAACATATAGCTCTAATATTTTATTTTATACATCATAAGGTACTAATACCATAACTAATACCCAAGTAAAAATATAAGTTGTATTCCCTTGTGACACTCATAGTCCATTCTTACATACAAGGGTAGTCGGAGTGAGGGTACTACTACCCCAATCGTTAAGTAACTTTATGTCCTTGGCTCTTTTAAGTATAAAATTTACTTGTGTAGTTTTTAAAATAATATTTACGTAAATATGACCAGGTAAAAGTCATATTTACGACATAAAGTTATACAGGATGGCCCAAATAGTGACGTCCAAAGAAAAAAATTTAGATTCATCGTACCTAGACCTATCAGAAAATACCCCATGTGTTCAACGATTTTTGGTAGTTTTCGAGTTTAAGTTGTTTTGAGTCACTACTTGGGCCAACCTGTGTATCGATCAATCAATCAGTCAATATTATTCATTCAAATTAGGTACACTTATTGACGTCCAATTGCTTATAAAACATGATAATGATAATCAGAACTAAGCTACGAGGGTTCCAAATGCGCTCTGGTCTAAGAAGAGCCCACAACAAACTCAGCCGGGTTATTTTTTAATTATCACTATCAAAAAAGCGGTTAAGACTACCCTACTGGTTAGACACCCGACCTCATGCTGCGGATTCGCGGGTCAATCCCCGGGCACGCATTCTAACTTTTCGAAGTTATGTGTGTTTTAAGAAATTAAAAATGACTTGCTTCTCTAACGGTGAAGGAAAACATTGTGAGAATAGGGAATTACACTAAATTTCTGTAACTGCATTGAATAAATGCTTGGCGCGTGCTACATATTTTATCTGTATTTATAGAAGTACTTACATATGGATGTGCTAAAGTCATTTATATAAGCTAAGAGATTTATTTGTTAACACCTATAAATTGATGTACTACAAATACTGTTGTAAAAGCTCAGTTGACTAAACTCAACAACATTAAATCCAATGTTAAAGCATTGGTTTAATCTGAACAAACGATCTCATTAATAAACATACAAGCTTGCTCTCCTGTGAGCTAACAACATAGACACGTGTCAGGGTAAGTTTTGTATGTTCTATGTAGTTACACAGACACTTAATCATATCAGAAAACTTTTCAACTATATATCTAACTATACATTGGCGTAATATATTAAACATAAAGGTGCCTTATAGGAAACTCTCCAAAATGGCTAAGGCCTTCTTTAATCCAAAGTGGTGAGTCGCCTCTACATCAGATTAAGATATAATGTACTGTACGCTGCTACATAATATTGGTCTAATAACGGCTTTAATAATTCTTCACTTTTCATTGACTTGTCCGTCGAGTCGCATACGTAGGTAATTTTCAGATTTATGTGTGTTTTAATTACTACGTACATCTCGTACCACATGCAGAAAGCACTCTTCACCAATGAAAAATGGTGACCTATTGTTTTTACGAAACATTAATTCGTTGGCAAGAACTACCAGGAATGAAACACTCCAAAGCGCTAGTCAAATCCTTCAACAAGAAGGCCGCCTCAACGGCACTAGCCCTTAGCAGGAAAAACTTGTGCATATTAGCGCGGGCACTGACGGGGCATTGCGCGCTGAACAGACACATGTTCAACCTAAAGCTCCGAGATACAGATATGTGCAGGTTCTGCTGTGAGGTTGAGGAAACGATTTTATACATTATCTGCTACTGCCCCGCTTTAATGCACAAACGTAGCCTCCTAGGGAATCACCTTGTGGATCCTGAGGAGGCAAAGAACATCCCAGTCAAAAAGCTGCTGCTATTCCTAGCAGCAAGCAGTATTGGTCAGGAACTTTAGATAGTGGCGATCACGATAGATCGGCAACGGTCAAAGTGATACCGAGTCTCGTTACAGAGCCCTGCAAAGCTGCATCACTAAGAAAGAAGAATCACTAGGTACCTCTAGCGGTCAAGGAGCCGATCACGAGGAAATCTGCATGGGCGAGATTTCATGGCATTGTTCACATAGGTATGTAAAGTCGGCCAAAATGCACTTGAGTCTTGCCTTCTGGGTTATTATAGTCATAACCCTTTAACGGCGGAGTTGATGATTATGATGACGACATACATACCTATATCTACTTGGTCTAAAGACTTTTGCCGTACCCAAGGATTTGATTAAATCTATTTAGAGTCTTGAACTAGCCAAATCTAATAATTTTACATCAAGATTACGGACTGCTATCAGCTTAAACTTACGGATTGTTAGATTGAATTCCATAAAGCTTTAGGTATGCAACACATTAGTATAGCACGCTTCACTAGAGAAAAACTAATCCAAAAAGTGACAACATGCTTTTACAAAGTAGAAACAATTTTTTTTATTGAAACAAGTACTTAGGTACGAATCCATACGACCCCTGGTGAGTGCCCCCCGCGCGCTCCCACCCTGTCTCCAACAGAGCTTCTTTCTAACCAAAATGGTGACAAAGTGACAATTCAAACATTCAACTCTAATGTTGTTTAGAAATATTCAACGGAACAACAATTCGCTTTATTTATGGCCGTGTTGTCGCCCACAATGGTCTCGCCTTAAATTATTTTTAAGCTGTTTCATTTCCGGACGTTGAAACGCTATCGTGAATTAAAACTTGACCTAAAATATCGTCTAAAATTTGACTTTAGATCATTTTAAACTAAAATAAATAATAAATAAATTTACTTCAACTTAAGTTGTGGTACCTACCCACTAAACATGATAAAACTTAGGTACTATTTAGGGGGAAATATATTTCTTGCTAACAATAAGTTATCAGAAAGTATCAACCAAAAGCGGTCCAGTAGAGGTAATAACCTACGGTCATCAAGGTAACTACCTAGGCTATAAAACGTAGCTGTTAGCTTTGGTTCTGGTTCAGTATTATACTGACCGTACCTACTCAATATAACAATTGAAACAATTCTAATGAGAATTTTGGAGGATTAGGAGGAACTATGTACCTCAATGTCGAAAATAATAAATAAAGTTGCACTCAGGCAGGGCTGCAACACCATAATCTGACGGACATGTAACCTTTAATAAAAATAATATGGCGCTTGCTTTGACTAACGTTCATATGTTAGTCAAAGGAAGCGTTGATGCCAGTATTTCTCAATGGTCAGATTGGTCAATGGTGGTTATACTATTCTGTCTAACGGGAATTTAAATTTCTTCACCCTTTCTTACTGTAGAGTAACAGTAAGTAGTATTTAATTTAACGGATGTTAAAGTTCTTACTTCTTACGTTTAAAGTGATCAAAATCCGCTAGTTACGATACCAATGATTTGAATCATAGGGCCCTAAGGTGGGTTATTGGGCGCAAGCTTCGTATCATACTTCCATAAAAAAAGTAAAAGTACCCTCTGAAATATTCTACAAATACTGGCAGCTGTATTCAAACGGGAGTTAGTTTATTTTTCTATTATTTAATTTATCCGTACATTGTGATGCGCCGAGGGTAATGTTTCCGTATTTACATGCGGAATCCGGCAGAAGTCAAGTTTGACAGTGTCAACATGTCACCTTGACAATGGTCGTCACACGTCAGTCTGTCAATTGGGAGCATGAGAAGCGGGTAGTCCCAAGAGACCAGAGTCACCAAATGCGCAGAAAAATATTTGGGACATTTTTTCTAGAAGCCTTACAACATCTGACTAGAACTTTTGACCTTTACTGAAATACTGAAATCTATCAACTGCTGGAATTAACTGCTGAATCAATTCTAAATGAAAATTATATCTGAAATAATGCTTGCTTGTCTCTGACAATATTAATGATGATGGTTACGGCTAGTTAATTAATGATTAAAAAGAAATGACTATTTGTGTGGTTACAGACATCTTCCACCTACTACTTGGACCAATGACATCAAGTTTGTGGGAAATACTTGCCCAGCACCGTGATGAATTGCATATGAGGATGCCTACGTCCTCAAAGGCTTGTAAAGAAGCATAAGTAAATAGATTTCTAGGAAAATATTCTGAAAGTGTGTTAACTGGGAATCAGTATTATTATAGGACTATCCCACAGTTCCCACTAAAATGGACCTAATAAATGCGATTCTCTCGCTGCCGGGGATGACGGTCTGACAAAAGGAACATTAAAATATACAAATTCCTAACGTTTAGCTGATGAGCGATCGGCCCCCAGGCGCACGTTAGTCACAAGTGTATTGGACGCATTGAAATTAATTGCTTTACAATTCGCCGCTACTGGTTTTGTGTACTGAATCTTAGAAATTATATTCTCCTAAAAAAAGCAAATTTTCTCGTTGTAGTACCAACGATCGGACAAACAATTAGTAATTTCTAACTTATTGTTATTATTAGGCTGGAATTTAACGTCTAGAATCTACCAATCTACTATAGCCTATTAAAGTCTCACTGCTGAGCACAGACCTCCACTCACATAGGAGAGAGGTAATTAGAGCTTATACCCACAACGCTGCTTCAATGCGGGTTGGCGGGCTCCAAGGACTATTATCTTATTAGTGAACGTCTAGAATATAAAGTTCAAATCAAAGCTGATAGACCCAATGCGATGCCTAAATGAAATTCCTAAAGCAAAATGTTCAACAGTATTTGATAGGAAATATAAACTCTACGATATAAATTATAAAAATATCGCAGACATACGAATGACATTTAAAATCGAGTAAGCCAATACTAACACTAAAGCATTATAATACAATACAGTTATATAAATTAACTTTGTGCGACAATTAATATAGTTTTCGTTGAAATTCGTTTCGCCGTTGGACCGAATTTATGGTTTGTGTACACAAATATGATGTATAGACTGCGATTCTCGCCCCATTTGTAACATTCTTTGTGTACGATCACACCCGATCGTTTAGGACAATACAGTACTGCAAACGAGCGTCTGAAATAAATCGGGACGAGCCCAAACAAGACGTTCGACGACGTAGCACAATGAGAGATTAATGGCTGCCTCTTTGTTATCACTCGATGCTCTTTACGGGTTTTGTGGTCTCGTTTCACGGTTTATTTGCCACGTTAAATATATCAATGAGCGTTAAATCACTTTTTGTTTAAAACTAAAGAATATACTCAAGAATTTAATGATTAAGCACGCTTTATCTATTTTGTGCTTTTACATGTACTAGTTTATTGTATGGTTCATCAAATATTTTGGTTCATGCATACATATAGGTAAACATAGATGGTAAAGTCAAAGATTAAGAGCTACAATTTATTAGACAAAATTTTCAATGACATGCCTAACAGCAATCATCCTTGAGAATTTAGATGTTTCTTCACTCTTCCTCCAATCTGTCATCATCAGGTTTCTAGATTATGCTAGGTAGTAGGTAGGTACCTAAGTTAAAGTGTTTAAATACTCTACCACATAATTTTGCAAGGGTACATGTTTTATAGTCAAAAACTATTAGGTATACAATTTGAAATTCATTATTTTACTTTGTGACAACGACTTTTTTGGTGGCCAGATGCGTTAAGACATACCTGAAACGAAGTGAAACCTTATAGGACTTACAAAACAGAGCTATTAGGTAGATACTAAAAAAATATTGATGACGTCCCATAACGCCAAGTGAGGCCTATATCGATGCTCGTAAAATTGAAGTGTGTTGCGGTGTAGGAATCCACATAAAAATTTAAGTCTTCGTTTGATGCCTGGGGAGCTGGGCGAAGGTGGTGCGTGAGAGTCGCTTTTTTGGCCATAAAACGCGCGTTTTTTGTGTCGCGCGATAGCTGTCGCCTTATCGACGTGTCGAGTTGTCGACGCCTCCAGCCGCCCGCAATCAAAACACCATTCGAGGCGGTCGTTAAAAATGATATAAAGTTTAATTTACAGCTGGCGCGTCTCGGATTAACTGTTATCGGTAATGTAATGTCCACATTCAGTCCCAACGTGGAAATTGTTTCCTTTGTTGTAAATAATAATAAGCTTTTTATTACTTAATACGCTTTCTCCCTACACATCAGGTGTGCTCCATCTTATTAATAAATTTTTTATTTCATTATTTTGTTTATTTATCTGGAGTCTGGGCAATGGCCATGTATAGCTAAAAAATAATGAAATTGCTGAATCTTTGATACATAAACATTTCATTAGTAAACATGGAATAGGAAACATGGGTGGTGACAAGTAATCCCATCATTAGATAGCAGTTGTGAAAGCTGTGTAACGAAAGGTTTTCGCAAACTCACAAAGAGTTTCATGCACGCGTTTCAGTTTCGTGCTTGGGCTGATTTCTCGCGTATATTCTCGTTAGGGCTATAATAAGAGAGTTCCGAAAGGCGAGCAAGTTGCGTTCGACGTAGTGACCTGCCGCGGCCGCCCAGCGCCCTGCGGGGCGCGTATTGTTTACGATTGTACACCACTTCTACTACAATGATTTACAACCGCCTTGCACCCATAAAAGTGGGGACAACGCACTAAAAGATACAAAAGGTGCTAAAGAAAAAGTAATATATTATAAGTTGGAGCGAACGGATATAAAAGTTTGGTTCGGTTTTTTAGTGTCGACTACGAGTGTTTGTTTATACACATTTGAGCGATTACGCACGCCTTTTTGATGCTCGCTTCACAGTTCACTCTCATTCGTCGCACGTTAACTCGGGCTTTCCTGCAAGTATTTGAGTGAATATATCCATACTAATATTATAAATGCGAAAGTCTGTCTGTCTGCCTGCCTGCTACGCTTTCACCGCCCACCTGTTCAACTGATTTTGATGAAATTTGGTACAGTGATAGGGTATATCCCGGGGAAAGACATAGGCTACTTTTTATCCCGGAAAAGTAAGGAGTTCCCGCGGAAATCGAAAAAACTTAGACCACGCTAACGAAGTCGCGGGCATCATCTAGTTATTATAATATACATTCTATAAAACACGACACATATTACGAGGTTTTTGCATTTTAAATAGATAGTTATCACTTTATTATGTAATCGGGTAAACCACAAAAATGGGTCACTATAATGAGTAAAAAGCTCAAAACGTAAAACTAAATCAATCATTAAGACAGACAAATTACCAGAGGATAGCTTTATTTTTCTCAAAATCTATTTTTAAAACCTATCAATACAATTCAAAGTAAAATGTGTACTTAATATTCTCGGAAAAGGTTTTTCGCTATGATTTATAGCGCAAGTTATATTAGAAATTGTAAACCATGAGTAACGACTTGTGATGATGATTTACTGCTAACTGACGTGACTGATCGTGGCGTGCCAACCTATAGTCATAAAGAGCCCTATAACTTATATTAAAAGCCATCGGTCCCGCAACCTGACCCTTCGTCACCACGGCGTGGCATGAGCAGTTTTGTTTTTGCAGGCGACCTTTCACCGGCTGCACAACCTCCTGTGTCGACGCTACCGCTCTAAACAAAAAATCGCATTCATACGTAATCTTCAAGGATATACTCCGACCGCGTTGCCCACCCACGTGGTAGCATAATTTTTCCTGAACGAACTAACTTCATTATTGTGGCGTGAGATACAATAGTTAAGAGCAGGATTTATAAGTCCAACACGTTGACTTCTGTTTATAGCAGGCCGTGGGGCGCGGGGAAGGGATTACTTGCGCCTGCGCAGCGATTTATGGCCGGGCCTCGATAAAAGCTTAAATACTCACACTGGAAGTTATTCAATGGGCTACTGGTGTGAATGCGTAATGGAAGTGGTTTCGTGACACTACCGAGGACCGCGAGTGCATGGTTGCTCAGCATAGAACTTCTGTAGGTAACTACTATTTATTATACTACCACTATTACTTAGTACTTACTTAATACTATTTATTAGCTTTGAATTGTTTTTCAATGGTTTTACATACCAGTCACTCAATTTTCAGTAAAATTTGCCAATTTAGTAGGAACTGTAATTTTTTTTTATGATTGCTGCTTTATTAAATGTAATAGCCCCGTTTATATCCTAATTTTGATACAATGGCATGGTCCCTGGGCAGCTAGGCATATTTGACGCTACCCTGAAATATCAATCTATAAAATGTTGTTATTAAACTGAATTTTCTTTATTTTCAGCACTAATCGTCATCAGCTTTGGCTCAACATTGTGTTGTAAAGAAATTTTTATGTAATGCATACCTATGCCTATTGCCTGCTTGATAATTAAACGATATTTCTAGGATTAACAATTCAAGGTAACGCATGCTATTTAGAAATTCATGGTGGCGTGGTGTGGGCGGTTTTACCTACATGTAAATGGTTAAACTTAAGTACAGATTGTGCCTAATAGTTCATAAATAATGGGCTTATCCACGCAACAATAGCTGCCGTGGAGGCCACAGCTCTAGCTACCAGTAATGAGGTATTATCGGCCATTTCTCAACATAATCGAGCTTAGGTTGTTATCGATTGAATCTTGTATATATTCGAAATCATAAGCATTTGTGTGTTTAATATTATAAACGATTTGTGGAAGAATGTTGCTGTTACGTAACTATTGACAAGATGAATTGGGTTTAAAAATGTTTTATGAGGCCGTCAACTCAAAAGTGGCTTAACCAAAAAAATTAAGAAGAAGCGATCTTGTATTCTGTAAAAATCAATTTCTTATCTTTTTTTAAGTACTTATAATATATACTTAGCTGTTAGCAACTAGTTTGATTGTAAAATGGCTCGTTCTGAACACAAACCAAACCGTCAACTCAAATTGGCATAACTTCAAAAATTAAGAAGAAGGTACCTTGTTTTTTGTGAAAATCAATTTCAAATCTTTTTTAAGTAAGTATATTGAGTATATACTATAAATACCTAGGTAGATTGTATAAGGTCTCGTTTTGAAATTTTGAGTACAAACTAAAGCGTTACGCGACTTCAGGCGTCTATCCAACTGTCAGCGGTCTTTGTGTTCCATGCTTCGGGTAATGTTTATGTTCCCCATTTCGCAGATTGGGTATACCTAAACCAAATTACGTATACCTGAAAAAAATGTTAGAATGTACGCGACGGGCAAATATTTATGTGCAGGTCTAGAATGTTTCTGATTCGAACCGTTAACTTTTTCCTGCCAAGTAGGTACACATAACTGTTTCCTGTACTATTACCTATTCTATGGTATAACTTTAGTACCTTTATGGCAATAAACCGATAGTGAAAAGGCATTTTTATACGTGTAGGCAAGCGCGCTCCCATTGCTTCCTATGGGCATGCTTGTCTCAAGGGCAAGTACATATTATATCCGTTAATAAAAAATAACAACTTAAAACTAATAATTCGTCTTATATACTCCCTCTATTATTAGCTGATATATCTAATTATTTTCTCGGGATCTATTTTTGTGATTTCAGAAATAGAACTCCTTTTACGACCGAATTATTTAAAGGAGTCGTATAGATGGCGTGGCAAACGTCAAGGGCAAAGGGCGCACTATTTGGGGAGCAGACGGAAAGTAAGCTGGAAGTTAGTTTCCATTATATTCCAATCC
Source organism: Erebia palarica (assembly GCA_964035005.1). Lineage (NCBI taxonomy): Eukaryota > Metazoa > Arthropoda > Insecta > Lepidoptera > Nymphalidae > Erebia > Erebia palarica. Next base: position 32,104,378 of record OZ035985.1, on the reverse strand, counting down.
GAATGTGCCAATATATTCAATATCCATATCTCTTATAAATTGATAATTATTAAATGCGGCGATACTTAAAATAGTTGATTGGTATTTATGTTGTATGTCCAGTAAACGGTCACAAATTTTTAGGCATGGGCTTAACTATTTAGTTTTAAAGAGTACCTACTCAGGGCAAAGTAGTGACAAAGTTGCAGTTAGGAATTACAATGAAAAAGTCGGTGCCAAGATACCTGTCAGGGATTTTTGTTTCTACCCTTGCAGAAACTAGGTAAATGGCTATTACTTAATATAATTAATATACATTGGATATGGATTAGCTGTCATAATCAAGGAGGAGACAGGGTTGATCGTAGCAAACTAATTAGCATGTAGCAACGAATATATTAAGTATTAACAACCAAAGCGTAATTTCGGCAATCGCTACACTAGGTACTTACTTAGTTTTCTTCCCAGCTGCCGTTGAAGACAAGACACCAGAGTCGCAGAATTAATTTTTGTTTAATCTGTGGTCGCAGTATCGGCTTGCGTTTTTGACTGTAGAGAAAAGCCGTGTCGGATGCAAATGGGGCTTCGGATCAGAAACTAATCCGTCGCACGGGTGGGCGCAACCCGACACCGAGCATTACATTTGTCATGTATAATGCGCGCGATTTGTTGGTGCTCCTCTCGCCTTTTTTATGTTTTACTTATTCTTTATTACAATATTTGAGCATTGCAATATAAAAAGAAAGTTATAGCAACACACACACAGCCAGTGGTTTTGACAGGTGCTTGATCTTCAGATGAAATAAGCCTGATTTGTGTAATATGTAGGTATGATCCTGTATATAGCAAAAGGTGCCTACTGACTTTATGCCTGATTTCCCGGAACAAGCAACCAGAAAAGAAGCTTCATGCCTTAAATGGGGCTTGCTGGCAAACCGAGTCTGACGAAACCACTCTTTCAAAAAGTCTTCGAAAACGAGCATTCATCGAGTTAAAATTATACTAGACGTGAATACATAACTTTAGGTAACTGCTGCATCGAAAGAGTTTTTGGCATTTCTGTTCTTTGGCTTTTTGATGTTTTTGTATCAATGATAGGTATACATAACAAAAATAATATCATTGTTTCTAATTTACAGCTATTTATCACATTTTTCAATGTACAACTATTCGTGTGTAGGTATGCCGTACCTAGGTATATAATGTAAATGAGTAGCCAGGGGTACGATGCTCAAAGTCCATGGTTGAAAAGCTAAAATCTTAAAAAAAGAGGAAAACTGGATGGCTGTCGCAAACTACATAGAATAATCAGAAACATTCTAAATTAATATTGAAAAAGTCTATTGACACAACATGTTGGCTTACGAGCTCCATAGAGCGTTGCAAAATACCTTAAATAACTTTCCTTGTTAGCGGTTCCACTGTATTGATTTCCAATGCGTTCTCTCATTTCACGCTTTATAATTGTTGCTAATTCCAGCACTCCATTGCGCATAAGGCAACAGTTTTTGTATAATTTCAAGGATGATTTTCGATAACACAACGATTGCTACTGAACTAGTAATTAATAGTAGCTACCGTAGTTTTCATTAAAATTATTTCATTAACTCAGGTACCGTTTACAAAACTAAGTTACGTCTTGCCTTAACCACCGGTTCCAGAAGCAAATTTTACTCGGCAAAGACCTGACAGTAGATGGGTAGCTGAAATAAACATAGGGTTTGAGTTTGTAACCAGTAGGTACCTAATTATGGGAATATGGATTAGTTTGTCAGGAAACTTACCCTTCTATCATAGACGAGATGTTATTCAGGTATTTGATACAGCAGGTGCTCTCACCTACGACTATCTTCTAAAATCTAAATGATCTAAAAAAGATTGTTTTAAATAAAGTTAAATTCTTTAAATTCGGATGCAATGCATTCGGATTACAGTGCCCCAAGATGGCGTCCTGTGTGGCCTGCCACGTGTGCATGCTTCCGAGCAAATATTTGTACATTTCGAACCGACACCGATACTTTGCATTTTGACAAACCGGGCGCCGGCTTTGGCACTTTTGCGGGCTTAGAGTTTCGATACAACGCAACTTACAATGGGTCTTTTATATTTGATGTTTTTTCTTATGCTATTCCTTATTTATAAGATTCTGTTGATTTTTCGATTGAATTATGAGTTCCGGCTTGTTGGAATGTTTTGACCGGTTTTACAAGTTTTTTTTTAATACACTTTTTGTACAGTTTGTCTATGGGAAATAACGCATTTACTAGATGTTTTCTCGTTCAGACCTATAAAAACAAAGAAATACAAAAGTAAGACTAAGATGGTAGGGCTTAAGTAAGTAGGTATGTATGTTAATATGTGAATAGGAAAGCTACTTTTTTGCAAGTTAGTGCATAGACAGGAAAATTCGAATATTAATTTTCTATCTGAAAATCGAAATTAGACCTCTATTTTGGTATATTCTGGGTATCTCGACTTGGGTATATTCTGGTAGCTAAAAAAATTCCAACTTATATCTTATTCCACGAACTAGGCAAGTAGATATGAGCAGGCCTCTACACCGCAAACTTCACTCTACTAACAAATGCTATAGACAGGACCATCGCCGTGTCTATTATACCTACTTCTATCATATCTCAAGATACCCGACATCTATAACAGCCTTTTAATAATTCACCCCCTTTTAAGCAAAATGAGAACAGAGCGTCTCTTCATGCGCCTCTCCGTGTATTAACTATACAAACCGTGAAATATTGCCTTCGCCGACCCACATTATGACGACTGCCAACCCTCTAGATAAAACTGACTTTATTTATTCGAGATACCATACAGCTTTATATTACTCTTATGTTACTTATATTGTTTGAGAATACGTAGGTGAGGTGTAATGCGTAAAACAACTTGATGTAATGTAACGTGATGCAAACGAAAAAAATTATGTAGAGACAACAATTTTATGAAATTGATAACTTCATTTGGAACGTTAAAATGCGGTTAATCTTGAATTTTTCAGCAGAAAATGTGTTCATTCATTCAGATTAGTACACTATCTGAATGAATGAACACAGTTACTTAACATCATGTTGGTACCTAGAGTACCTACCTATAACAGTAAACCGTAAGTATTAAAAAATAGTTAACGAATTTTCCTCGTTTTTCCTCTTTAAGCATTAGTGCTTTTTTAAATATAATATTTGTAACATATTTTATAGAACGATATGTAGGTACGTTCGAGAAAAAATAAATTGTGCTAGGAAGCAGGATGCGAAGTTATTCTTTATCGAAAAAGTTATCAAGATTTTTGAGGAGAGCAAGGGATAATCTTGCAAGCCTGTGGCCAAGATGATCTCTGTATGGGAAAGGTATAAAAATAGCGTATAGGTAGACTTATTGCGAGTAATTGGCTGATTTCCGTTGAGGTGGAGAACATAACTCGTTTTCTCCATCCTTGTAGTTCTTTATCAAAGCGATGAAGCTTCTTCATTCAAGCAAGCAAGGGAGGGAGACAAACTCGAGCTTTAAGTAGCCTATTTGGTGAAGAATTTGACTCTGACGTGTTTTAATGCATCCGGATTACAGTGCCCCAAGATGTAATGTACGTATACCTATCTAATAGTAAGTATACCTATCAAGGTATACTTACTATTAGATAGGTATACGTACCTATCCGTTTCGTACATTATTTAACCCTACCTATCATAGTTTTTTTATTTTAAAATCAATTTTCCATTAAAATATTTCAAGCCTTATTGATAGGTAAAGTCAATACCTTTTAAACTACTTCTATGATAAATACTACTTAAGTATATTTTTGGAGCATTTAAGTAGCTTCGAAGATTATGCTCGAAGCTTACCTGCTTAAGCTTAAGCGTACCTGTTAGGTAAAGCTCGCGAAAGCTCGTCCATACTGTTTGTATTTTGTCACACAAATACTAACGGAGTTTCCCTGCTCATCCGCTAATGCTTGTCTGATCAACAAATATAAAACTATCCCGCTCTGATACACGCGTAATGGTTATAATAAGAAGTTTATCTCGCTCTAATCTTCTGATGGGCGGCGCGGACTCGGTGAATGCGCGCGCGATTTCATAACGTAATTTTCTTCAAACCGTTATGGTTTTCATATTCTGTGGCCGTTTCTAATTAGTGGAATAATAAATAAATATTTTTTTTAAATAGAGGCGAGCTTATTATACCTATCACATTATTTTTATTTGCAAAGGTCAACGTTACAAGTAAGAAAAATGCCTGGCTATAATCTATACCTACACAACACCCATACTAAACCAAAACACGGATTTTAGACTACGCGCTGGAGAGGAAAGACGTTCCGTCCTGTCGTGCTAGTGTGGCAATTTTTTTATAATCCCTAATGTGTTTTCACTCTTACTTACATAAATAATTGAGTAAGTATATTATTTTCACCATTCTTCCAATGTACCGTAGCTTAACTGAAACACTGCAACACATTCGTAAAGTCGTAACGGAATGCACAAATTATTGGATGCTAACAATGAATTATGGCGGGAGTGAGCAAGTGATATGGAATACAAATTAAATAATAATGCGATATTGTTATGAGTAGGGGGTAACGTCGGCGACAGCGGGGAGCTTGCCGAGTGGCCTGGCCTGGCCCTAGCACAAGTTTGCACATCTCCACAACGAAGTTACACGTCGAGTATCGAAACACTACACCATCACAGTAAAATTGACGTAATTTTCCTTGCCTCACAGTAGGAAATTCTGTACTACCATGTTTTATTTACAAACTTTCCGCTAGGGGCGCTGATTATAAGTTTATACACGAATTTGAGCTTTAAAACTATACTATAAGGCTAGGTTTTCCTTTGAAACTATAGTGTTTCGATATTCGAAACATTTCAACGTTGTAGGGTACGGCGGATGGGGAGGCTCCGCCCCGCAGGGCCCTGCCCCCCGCCGCCAAGAGCACGCGCGCTCAGTCCGCGCTCAACCGTCGTGCTGTACCGCTTTTACTAACCGTACCGCGTACCGTCGCGTTCAATCGACGCGCTGCTTACGCGTTCCACCTGAACGGTGTACCGTCGCGAGAAAAAGAAAATCCCAAACAAAAAAATGAGCTAAATTTTTTTACGTGCCTAACTTTATTACTCGTAGCTATAGGAAAATTATGAATGAACGATGTGTCGGACGGATTGATATAGTAGTGTTGCAATTGGAACTGGGGTACTGAGTGTTGATGGATGTGGAGGGGTGGGGCTCCAGGATGGTGGCGGAGGAGGGCAAGACCCGGGCCACGGACTTCTCCATCGCGGCGATCATGGCCCGCAGCGCGGAACAGAGGCGCAGTCCCGTCGCGAGCTCTCCGCCGTTCCTCGGTAAGATAGGCCTAACCGGAACACTTTCTGGCTTTCATTGGTGGAAATATCGCCACGAGAATCCCTACATAGTATCTACGTAATGTAACGCGCGCTTGCCGTATTCTCGTGTAACCGGAAAACTTTCTGGCTTTCATTGGTGGAAATATCGCCACGAGAATACACACAATACTGATCATCCCTACATAGTATCTGCCTAAAGTAACGCGCGATTGCCGTATTCTCGTGTAACCGGAAAACTTTCTGGCTTTCATTGGTGGAAATATCGCTACGAGAATACACACAATACTGATCATCCCTACATAGTATCTATCTAATGTAGCGCGCGATTACCGTATTCTCGTGTAACCGGAAAACTTTCTGGCTTTCTTTATTGGTCATATCTTATGGTATCTTGATCTTGTCATATCATATCATATCAAATTATTTTCCGCACTCAGACGTAGGCGTCCGCTGTACGTGAAAACGTGAATTAGTAGATACAGGCAGTATATACCTATATAGGTACGCGAAAACGACGGCTAAGAATATGACGATCAATAATCGCTCTCTGTCAAGTGTCAATTGAAAATTACTGTTATGGAAAAATACTTTGCGTTTGGTATTTAGTAACTTAACCCAACGTTCTTTTCTACATCAAATGAACGACTCTTAATAAAATAGTATACCTATATTTAATTTTGGAGTCGAGATCGTTAATAGGTACTTACAGACTACATCCCTACCTCCATCAAATTTAGAGCTTGAATGAAATCCCCTTAACTTTTCATTCTCCTTACTGCGTATGTATAGACACGCGTAGGCCTAACCGGAAGAGTGTTAAAAATTGAGGGTTAGTAGAACATATTATTATATTTTATTGAAAAATTAAAACAACGTAAATTACCTAATTGATTTTTTTCAACATAAAATTAAACTTATTTTGACTCAAGTAGGTATGATGCAGTGTACCTACCTATACCTCATTAGATGCGTATATTCGAGCTTTTCTCCATAAAACAAAAGATTTTCATCTTTTAAGAATTTCCCACTAAAACAAAGCAATTAATAAAACCGCCGTGATACGACGCTCGCCATCCCGTCGGAAAGTTGCAATTTGCATTGAAAAAGCTTTACTTATTAAGTGGGTATCCACAACAAATGATTTTTTTTTGAAGTAGTAATAGTAACAAGTAAAACGTAATAGTAGAACTAAGTAAGATGCTTTCCTACAGTATGTGAACTTTGTTAACAAATATTTGACCTACCTTGCCACATGTCAACCTCCCTGGCGCAGTGTTGAGCGTTGTAGTCTTATTGTGGGAGGACCTGGGTTCGATTCCCGGCAGGGTCAATTTGTGAATTTATAATTTCAGAATTTTCTCTCTCTACAAACGTACCGACAAGCGATTTAACTTTCGGGTACGATGCCGTTTAGAAACCGTAAGGGTTATGGGTTTAATATACTTACTTGCTCCTAAAAAGTTAGCCCGCTACCATCTTAAGACTGCATAATCACTTATTATCAGGTAAGATCGCAGTCAAGGGCCTAAGTTTTAGTGGAATAAAAAAAACATGTGACGACCAATATTTAGGGTTCCTTAGGTAAATAAAAATCATTATAGTATCGTGCATTAGTAACTAACTATCCGTCTGTGGAGCAATTTTATTCCTAAATGTTTTTTTTTAATCTTAATTTATTTGGGACTTTTGTCCGACTTTGGATTATTTTTTGGTACATTTTAATCTGTTAGGTATATAAACCCGATAAAACCTAAGCATCCTACCTGATTATTTATGTCGAACCCTAACTTAACCTACAAGAAAGAGACAAGAAAACGTAAATACAATGAATATTTCAAAAATTGACATTCAAAACATTGAACGGTTCACAATCTGTAGACAGTTTACAATCTCTCCAGTTAGATTACAATCTAACGGTTTTTGCAATCTTACGGTGACATATACAAACGAATGAAGCTTGTTATAATCTCTAGAATACAAAAATTACATAAGCAAATATTCAAACACGAAAACTATTTTAAAAATCTTAAAGAAATTCATCAAAAAAGTACTTTAGTTGAAAATACACAATAGGCTACCGTGTAAGCGTATTAGTGAGCGGATTGCGATTCAGCACTGGGAATCGTGTCGGGACTTTCAGCCCGCTTATATCTCTTCTTATAAACCTTCCCGTATTGTGCATAGTTTCGGTAATATTCGAGATGATTCAACAGTACCCTGTTACAACCGTACCCAGTCTCCCCTAATTGGTTTTGAATTTTGTAGGACAGCTTCTAAATGGTAAAAACCCTGGTTATAAGATAATACCGATAACAGTAAATCAAAGACAATCAATGATTAGTAAAAAGTAGAATCATCAAAATCAGTAGAAAGGACGAGGTTTTTGAAAGGAACGTTGATATAGCGAACTGTAATAAATTTTATTTGGGGGCGGTAGAAGTGGACCTACATTGACCAACAATATAAAAAAATTGCAAGGCTTCTAAAATTGCACGACTATTAGACGTTTGCGGCCAAAGACGAAGTTCTGTCGATAGAACCTAAGTGCCCAGCTTGATTGTTTATGTCGAACCCTAACCTAACCTACAAGAAACAGACAAGAAAACGAAAATACAATGAATATTTCAAAAATTGATACCCAGAACATTGAACGGATCACAATCTTTCGACAGTTTACAATTACGCGAGTTAGATTATAATCTAACGGTTTTTTCAATCTTTCGGTGACATATATACAGAAATTGGCTGGAGCTAGCTTGGGCGTACAAAGGGCTGCAGCGGCTGAGTATTTACTATGCCGATAAACAGCTATAATATAAGCTATAATATATATAGTAAAATATGTAGTCTTTAGAAACACCTCTGGCGCTCTTTCTTGTAGGTAGCAGTTAATTAGTCTTTTTTGTATGTTAGTGCAGATATTTTCTATAAATTATGTTCAGGACTTACCTGCTTTATGAGATAACTAAAGAGTACTTAGATCGTTAATTAGTTACCTACTCATAAAACTATGTGAACAAAACAAGAACTCCCTATTCCCAGTAATTATAATGTGCGCTCAAACTGAAATAGCATATCTATAACAAGTGAACTTAATTTAACGAATTAAAAAATACGACTGCTCTGCCATATTATTTTTGGAGTTAACCTCCCTAAGAAGCGATTTGCATATAAAGCCTTTGGAATCTTATTCACATTTTTAGTAAATGATATTTTTTGTGAATCACTGGATATTGAACTATAGTGTTATATATTTTTGGAATCTACTCATCATTTTCTAGATGATGATTATATACTTGATCTTATTTTCGTTTTTTTTTCAACTTTAGTCTTTAATGCGGGATCATGGTCACCCCATAATTTTTTTTTAAAATTTTACTAGCCTATGTCACCCGGAATAAGCTAGGGATTCTAACGATACCTCATTTATCAAAATCAGTTCAGGGGTATAGAAGTTATGGTGGAATATACAAACTCACATACATACATACATACATACATAAATACATACATCAACCGTGAAAACAATATACTCCTTTTTTCAGGCAGTCGTATAAAAATAAACTCATTGTGTTTTTGTTATTTTTAGGAACTAGAGAAAGTAATGTCTGTAAAATGCTACATTATAAGCAAATCAAAATCCGTTTCGGTCTCAACCGAACAATCGTCAGAGTTACTTTCAGAGGCTTTCAAACATCACAAAGTTTATTACTTATTGTAATAAACAATTGAGGCTCTGCAGAGCAACTTGGTTTGGTTACCCAGTTATCTATGCGCAAGAGCATCAGATACATACCGTAAAGTAGGAACACCATCAGACTACCGAGTATCATAATAATTATTCAACTGATGTAATTAAATCGAAAAATAATTCAACGATACGAACACGTAATTCAAAGTAAAGAATTGAATGAAATAAGAAAAATACTGTGCTTCTCATCAGGTTAAACAGAATTTGGGTTCATGGTACTATTTAAGATATAAATATTGCAGAGTTCATTTAGTTTTTAGTTTGCTTAACTTTCTCCTGATTATCCAATTAACGCTCGACCTTGCTAAGGTAATTGGCGCAAACGAAGCTTTAGTGTATGCTCATATATCTTTTACCAATTTCGATAAAAAACACTACACTTAACTCACTGTCGATAAAATGTACCAAAATATCCAAGGGCAAGTAATAACACTCATAAAAGATTTTTTATCTTATTTTAACTTATTGGCGAATCAACTCAATCCGATTTTATTGCAAGCTGAATTCTAAAGTTCTAAGTTTGCAAACAAATTAAAGGTGTGGTCAATTTACTCAATTTACTGCCTTTCTCCAATACATTTAAATGTGAGTCCCAACCCAAAGTTGGTTAAAAGGACTTGCCAATTGCTATTGATTTGAGTGTGCGTGGATGCAGGCGACGAGGGCGCAGGCGTTTTTTAAAATTATATTTATTTCACTGCAAATAAAAGGAATTAGTAACCTGCCATACTACAAACTTAGTTACATTGCGTCGTGATGCCATTCGGAGTTCCCAAATAAGTTCCAGATCGATGTTGAGGTGGGCAGGGCATGTCTGTAGGACCAAAGATGATCGATGGACCCGTTTACTACTGGAATGGAGACCACGTACCGGCAAACGAAATGTAGGAAGACAACCATCACGTTGGTCTGACGACAACACCAAATTTGTGGGGAAAACATGGAGGAGGCTTGCCCAACATGGGGAAGAGTGGCGTGCACATGAGGAGGCTTATTTCCAATAATGGATGAAAAAAAGCTCATAAAGAAGAAGAAGAATATGTTTCTACAACGATCTTTATAGGTAACAGCAAGACAGCAATCTGCCCAGTAGAAAAAACAAGAACTTTATATTATACTGTTGATGCAACATAGTATGGGTACTAAATAAAACAGAATTTGAAAAATGTATGGTGTAAATTTTAGATCCTGTTGCCAACGGAATTCTTCATAATTATCGTGTTGAAATTTCAATATGATGCCAATGCTTACAGAATTGGTGTACAATCGAGTCGATTTAGTGCTTAGTTTACCTTTCCCCGAAGGCCATAAAACTGAGGCTCGACGTTGGACCGAAGGGATACTAATTGGAGTGTTCATGGACGAAAGCGACGCGGGCGCAGGCTTCGTGTTGCCGTTCGTTATTCCCGATTAATTGCGCGGAACCGAACGCGGTCGACACCGCCCGCCTGGTGGGACACGCTACTTACAAACGAATTACTAAACATTTTATTCAAATTCCAGAGTAAAGGTGCATTTCCAATTCGAATGTCTTTGAATATAAAAATGTTATTATTATAAACAAGCAGTGTTAATCCGAGAGAAGAATGAACAAATAAATTAGTATTTACTTAACAGTTATCATATTTTTCTAAATTTTAATAGACGTACCTGATTTTAAGGAACGCATCACTGGAAACTGTATTTCTTTAACATTAGGCCGTTGTGAACAAGGTTGTGAATTTACCCACTTTTAGTAATTACCCACATTTAGTAGAAAAAAATGATTTTTGGATCTGAGTGGAGCCTGAAGTGGAGGTTTCAGACTGCTCTGATTCAAAGGGAAAAATGGCCGATCTACTCGTACTATCATTTTAGTTTAATGTAGACCGTGTACAACAGAATTACCCACCTGTGTCTGGTTAGCATTACAAAGTCACACTCGAAGGCCGATGCAGTGTTTTTAACGCCAACTACCCCACAAAGAGTTGTTCTAGTGTCTCACTGCTCACATCTGTTCTGTAATAGGTCCATCATCAAGGCAGAGCTCACCAGCATCGCTCAGTTCACCCGCGTCAAGCTGTCGCTCTCCCATTCCTGACGAGGACGTGGAGGTGGACGTGGAGCAGTGCTCGGATGGGGAGCGGGATGCGTCTCCTGCCCCTTCGCCCGCTCCTTCATCAGGTAACACCAGAAAAATAATTTTAATCAAAAAAAACCCTACACAGAAAAAAAACAAATCGCGCCGAGAGAGAACCTCCTCCTTTTTTGGAAGTCGGTTAAATAAAAAAGTGTGTGTAAGCAATTCACACACGGCAGAAGTGACACTACAGAAAAGTAGCCTACGAGTGAAAGTATCTCATTCTCTCGCAGGCTAAATCCTATTATGAATATGTTTGTCCCTTTAGAGACGCTTTTTCGTTTCATCGAATTTTCAAATCTCAACATTTCTAAAGAAGTTTCACTCCAATAACTTGACCAATAACCACTTTGACCGCGTGGATTCACGTGTTTATAATATATAATAATATACAGTTGATATTTGCGATATAATATAATCCACCTGTTCAATCGAATCTGATGAAAGGTACAGAGATAGGATGCATCTAGGGTAATCTACTTTTATCCCGGAAAATTGGAGTTCTCACAGGATTAAAAAAAATCTTCTCCTTTAGATACCTTCTCCACCGAGCGTTAAGGTTACGCTATTAAAGTTGAATAAAATAATAAAATAACCACCAGACGTGCTCAACGGACTTTATTGTACGATTTATGGTTTTTAATATTTATGCGCAATATTTAGGCTACCATAGTTAACTAACCTAAGGAATCTCTTATCCATATTAATGGCGTGTAAAACTTTGAGGCTATAAAAGTTTATCTCCTAATTACAATCTAAATAAGAACTTGGCTCCCGTTATCTAAAAAAATCGGTCAAGTGTAAGTTTAACTCGTGCACCAAGTGACTTCCGTACTTTGGTAGAAAATATACAGCTACCTATGTACTCCTATTTTCCAGCATTTAACCAACTTAATTCATGCTCGTAGACTCTTACCGTGAATTAACCATAAATATCAATTTCTTTTTATACCTATCTAATTATTAAATAATATGAAATTTGAAATAATCATGAAATAATAGAATTTGAGATATTCCCCATTATATTTTCTTTGGGTCAAAATAATTTGTAAATTTTTGAGATAGTAGTCCAGCAGGAAGTTGGTTGGTACATGCATGTACTCCATACTTATTTTGCAAAGATATTTAAAACAGGCTGTATCTTTTTTGCGTTTTACTTTAAGTATTTAAATTAAAAATTAAACTAAAAAAAATACGGCAAGAGGTCACTGTGATAGGTGAACCTTGACACAAAGACGGACGTACAGACAGCAAAATTATCCAATATAGGTAACATTTTAACATTATTATAAGGTACGGAACCCTAAAAATGGGCACCATTTATAATTTGAAACATATAAAGTGCACGCAGCTAATTACTCTTTTGACACACCATACCTTCGAACTCACTCATTGTGACGCAAAAAGTAAATTGAAGTAGTGATTACAGCATTATTATCATAATAAACAAGAATTTCTCATACAACTGGTCGGTTCACACCGCGTTATTCTGTGATTGAATGCGTATAGAAAATGTTAGTTGGAGAGGCCATCGCAGATTTACCTATGCACTATACTACCACAGAATACTCGTATAATAAATAGTACTATACATACCACTACCCACGTATCCACTGTTTTTTTTTTCTGAAATCAAATTTCTTGCCGTTTCTTCTCAGTCGAATTTGAACCGGTCATAGAGTTTTGACTTATCATTAGTGACAGAAGTCGTCCTACGTGAAATGAATAAATCATTGATGATTTATCATTTGGAGGGATTTTCTTAATAAGTGTAACTAAGATTGTGAGAAACTTATTTTGAGATCTTTTGTAGATCTTTTGTTAATTGGAAGGCAGACACACACTGAGATCTATAGAGCGTACTTTAACTTGACTCAGACTTTACTTAGACTTAAAACGAAATGGACTTAAGTGAGTAACATAAATCTGTCTCGTTTTAACCATGTCTTAAATCTCAGCAAAGTCAAAGTTCCCGCTATGCATCAGACTTAATATTATAACCTCTAAATTTTTCTATGAATCTTAGCTTTCGAAATTTCATTGCAAGTTTTTTCATGCATTCATTGAGAGTTTTTGCCGTCGTCTCTTGGTTTACAGAATATTTTCTCATAAATAAAGCAGCCAGTTTTGCGCTTGTTTAAAATGGAATCGTTCATTGTTTGGTTTCTTCAGTACAATTATATTATTGACATGATGTAGTGAGTAATGCGTATAAATCAAGTCGGAAATATTTGATACTTATCACAGCCTTCTCTTACACTACACGATATTGTCTCTTAAATATGTCACCGTAAGATTGCAAAAACCGTTAGATTGTAATCTAAATAGCGAAATTGTAAACTGTCGATAGATTGTGAACCGTTCAATGTTCTGAGTGTAAATTTTTGAAATAGTAATTGTATTTACGTTTTCTTGTGTCTTTCTTGTAGGTTAGGTTAGGGTTCGACATATACAACCAGGTAGTACCCTTAGGTTTTTATCGGGTTAATATACCTAATAGATTACAATCTACCGAAAAATAATGCGTTAAATTGTAATCTTTCGACAGTTTGCAATTTCGCGAGTTAGATTATAATCTAACGGTTTTTACAATCTTACGGTGACATATATTTAAAGTAGTTGGTTTACCGCTTGTTCATTGGGATGTCTACATTGTTTGGTTTCTTCAGTCCAATAATAATTATTGGCATGATTGAGTGAGTTATTAGGTAATATAGGTAAATCAAGTTAGCAATACGGTAGATGTCTTTATGTCTGTCAGGAAGGAAAATCGATTGTAATAATAAATAGTTTTGGTTGTAAATAGGCTCTACTGGTCTTTATGATTTGTTATTTGCCGGTAAATATTGGATTTTATACTATCAAAAATCGAATCAGCAACATAACTGCCAAAAGTAAAATAAATGATTGGACAGAAAATAAGTAGGTATATATTGTGTAATAATTTAACGATGTATTAGGTACCTGTTATAGTAATAAGTCTTAAGTCACCATTGGTTTAGTAAATAAAAGTAGGTACCAGTGGTCTGAGGGCCAAGTTTCGTTCAACACATTTATACACATTCACTTAAAACTTACAGGCTATGTTACAAAGTTACACGTTTTAAGCGCCTAAAAAATAATAAAAGTTGGTTATAGCTTGCAATTGTCATAAAATATAATAAGTAGGTAAACCAAATTCGTTGGATTGGCTTCGCTGGATTATGTGTAGATACAATATTTTCAGCAACTAAGTATAACATAACTTGAGTATTGATGTGGTGAAATTTTCAGAGAATAATTTTAACGTGTACCTGTAGACCCAACATTTCCATTGACATACGAGTAGCTTGAGTATTAATAATAGTGAAATGTTCACAGAATTAGGCGAGAGAGACACGCCCTCCCCAGCCCGACCTCTGCCACCTCCTGCGACCTCTTGTAACTGTGAGGAACTGTTATCAGTCGATTGCCAGCTAGAGACCAAGGAACTGTGGGATAAGTTCCATGATTTGGGAACGGAGATGATCATCACTAAGACCGGAAGGTAAGTGTTATGTGGTAATTTACTTTCATAATATACTTTTAAAATAGCAGGTTTTTAACCCCCGACGAAAGCTTAACGGTGTTATAAGTTTGACGTATTTATCTGTGCATCTATCTGTAGCACTTGGTGGTATTGTAAGTAGTTCCCAAACGGATAATACGAGTCTCGTTAAGTGTTTTTTGTTTGAAGACTTGATCAACAGTGTTCTTAACTGTCGAGAGTGTGCATATTCAATAAAATCTGTATTGGGGCGAAGGGTTAAATTATTAAATTAATTTACTTAAATTATTTGACAAGCCGCAATCGTATGGAGATGTCAGATGGCGGCGAAGTTGTAAATAATCCATACCTATATTATAATAATTGCGAAAGTGTGTCGGTCTGTCTGGATTTTCGACCGATTTGAATGAAAATTGGTTTAGGAGTACCTAGTTTAAATCCCGAGGAAGGGCTTGTAATTTTTATTCTGGAAAATTATGGAGCTCCCCAGGAAATTAAAACACTTAATGAGATTTAACTAAGTTCTAAAATGTTGACAGGGATTTTCATTACGTAACACCAATCTTTAATTATGAAGTCCATTAAAGTGAAAAATTTACTTCATCAGTGCAAAGTAATCTTTCACATCGCGAAAAGCCATCACCGTATGACTTCACTCCATAATCGCCCTAACAAAGGGTTCCAAAATTCATCAGATAAAGTGGCCAATTTTGGAATAATTACTCCGCGAACCCGCTCGTCCTTCAACCCTTTAACGAGATAAATTAAAAGTACATTTTTATCCTAACCGTCGTAACGCCGGGCAATAAATTCAGAAAGCCCCAAAGACAAGCGCAATGGGGGAGGGGAAGATGTTTTTATAGTCACACCGAGAGGTTTATCTAAATAATTGCGTAGTCGGTGGCGGCGAGCGGAAAATTGGCATTGTGTACGCTCGGGGGCTGTGAAGCCCGCGTTGCATTTTGACGTGAACAAGTCTCTTTAGGACGGGGGTACAGTGACATAATTGACTTTTGATAAAGAGGCCGTCGCAGCCACGTCGCGGCGTTTACTGGCATAAAATGTTTCATCTTTTGTATTTTTATGCCGATAATTTAATATTTACGAAATTGAGTTACGCGCTTTTTTGACGAAATTTTGTTTTATCTCACTTATCTATTTGTTTTTATTGTACCTATGCAAGAAATAATTATAATGGGTATTCACGAAGGAGTCATTTTACCACTTTCAGAATAATTTTTTTTTGTTTTTTAAGTGACTAAATTGTATTACATTGTTGCGTTCTACTATACTTCTACTATGCTTAAGTAGCCTCACTTACTAGCTTATTTTGAATGTACTTACGTTTATATGCATTTTAATGTGATTTTATTGTTAAGTCCAAGTTCAGTGTGCACTGTGGTCTAGACCAGAACAAATACACCAATACCTGTAAGCTGCGTATTAGTCTCGTGTCATATGCTGCCCCTCGCAACAAGTGCAGTTAGGCTGAATCACAGCACCCAGTGGCCCGGAGAGGATTCAATCTCGAGGGTTATGTCTCTATTGAGCTCATTGCCTGTGTTGCAACCGGCCAATTTTGATACATTTTATTTGTAGTTGAAGAGGAAAGTGACTAATTTCTGCTCATTTATAAGGTACAAAATTGAAAAAAAAATGTTGGGGCCTTTGAAGAAAAATAAGAAACGGTTCTCAACTTACGGATTTTTAATCACCAGAATAAAGATATTAGTCGATACATAACACATCGTATCCTATTACAGAAGTTTTTTTTACAGAAGTAAATATGTATGTACCTAGTATGAATACATGAGAATATACATAGTTGTTGTAAAAATTAAGTTGACAAAATATAGAACAGGACGATCAAATAGAAGGAGAAAAGAATAAACCAAAAACTGTAGTATTTAGGCATTAAACGCAAATATTTAGATAAAGATTAGATAAAAATTATATAGATGTGGCTATATGATTATTTTGCAAAGTTAATGACTTGACGACATCTCAAGATTATGCAGTCGTAGTATTATTAGCTAAACAAGAGATAAATCAACCCGTCCAATCAAAATGGGATATCAGGGACAAATTTTATCAGGGAGGGTGGCGGAGCGTGTTTTTAAATTGCTTTACAATGCTTTGTCTATTCATTTTAGGAAATTTTAGATACAAATGTTTATGGTAACAATATCATATTACTCAATAAGTTATCCATAAATGTATGTTACATGCGTATCTAGAAAATAGGTAACTTTACATAATCAAATTTTCGAGTTTACCTATATTAGCAAAAAAAGAAGCAAAAGTTATGCAAAAACTTGTTAATTTTATAGCTAGTGAAGTATTATTGAGTTCATTTTTTTGACAATAATATGAATACGTAAAGTGGTCCTTATCTTTGGTCTCCTCGGCCATCCCGTAATACGCTTTAACTTTTTTATTGCACACAATTCTCTTTTCTTCATTTTAGGGTTGCACTAAACGATACTCGAATTATGTGGCATGCAAAATATTGTCAAGCAGATTTTTTTACGTTTCTATAATTTTTAGGCGTTAACCCAAAGAGGTTTTGGTTTCGATTCATCTTTCTATGCTTGGAAAGTTGTCGTATTTAATGCTCCAGGTACAGTCAAAATGGCACCATTTTGTGTACAGAATTTTGTGTACACAAACTACCTATACTTCTACAATGGTGCCTTCTACCGTTTGTGCCTAGAACAATAATTAAGGTGAGTGGGGGTAAGTCAGAATGGTTTTTTGATGACATAGTGTTGATTTGAAACTTGTAATTTATAGGGTTTATGTTAAATGCTTATAATTTTGTTTTGAGTGAAAAAGTATAGTACACATATTTCCCTAGAGCTGACAGAAATCATTTTGAAACATTGTTTGGTTTAAAAATAGGTTAATTAGTTTGCACTTCAGAAAAAAAATACAGGAGAAAGATTCCTACAGTGGGGTAAGATTGATATAGTGACTAGAATCGTATTCATGACCGTTATGCATTCGTGATGATTATTAAAGTCTCGGCTTCTACGACCTAAATAGCTTGAAAGTAACTGAAATTCGACAATCGCTTTGCTTAATGCAAAAAATAATAATTCATGAAAAATATATATCCATCTAATTCCTCAATATTCGGCACTAATCCCCCATTTTTCATCCTACTCACTTATGGTTATGTTTTGCTTAAAATCTCCCAGAAGCCAGTATCAATCCTGTCTAATCAGAACACTATCAAATGCTTGCTTTGCTGTGTTTCGATTCTTCTTTTCTCTTGTTTATTACAGTTAGATGGTTTTTTGTCAATGAAGTATCTTTCCCTGCTTTCTGGATTTAGCTTGGATGGCTAAGTTTTCACTTAGCCATCCAAGCTAAATCCAGAAGTCTGGCATATCGTCCAGGCTGCCGAGAACTTTCTGAATTGAGAATGATGTTTCGTTATCGATATATTTAACTTCGTTATCGTCACCTCACTACCCGTTCCCTGGAAAATAAAGTGTCAGGTTATCTTATTTTATTTGTGCTTCATTTTTCGATTCATCTTGATTTACAAGCTCCTTTACTGCTGACTTTGTTGGGACCTAACTCGTGACGATTTATGCGTTGGACCTCGCCAGACAATAAGTGGGGCTTAAAAAGAACCCAAATATTTGGATACTGTCGCAGCGACTGACTTTATGGTAATGATGTTATTCGATTTTGACAACGTTAATATGTTACTTCGAATATTTTAGTAAATTGCGGTTTTGTTTTGACATATTTTGTCGTCGACCGAAGCAACGTAAGCTAGAGCGATATTTTTATAGGTAATCAAATTAGTGTATGAATGGCAGCTCGATATGATATTATTTTGATCTGTGATATAAGTAGCTTAGTTCTAAGATGCCATGATTAGATAGTGTATAGTGCTTCTTTTTTGAACCAACTATGATTTGTATGGCTTCTCTTAATCATAAAGAGGTTGATTTCAAAGACATTTAATAATAGAATACTGTGGTTGATGTAGAATTTCAGATAGAGTTGGAAAGTGAACAGGTACCTTGAAATAAACTGATCAGTCTGATGGAAATTGATTTGAGCTCACAATTTACCATAAGTATGCTTATATTTCACTAATTGTGTCATGAATATACTTTTTCCAGTAGCATTCTCGTTTCGATATCCTTACGTCAACGCTAATTGTCCACGTCCGCAGTTTGAGCGATCGCTTGCGACATTAAGCGTTTTATCGCCTTTTAATACTTGACAATTACCGACCGATGTCGTTGGAAGTATCATGCTAATAAATTCCTGCAAACCTGCTAAACGCTCACCTGTAAATATGAACTTTATTACCAATGTCATAACAACCAAAATTCAACAAATAGCTGCTGTCATACATGACCTCTATGAGTCACAGATGCACCTTAGCAATGCTGATTCTTTGGCATATAATATAAAGTTTACATTGTCGTTCAAGTAATGTGGACCACAACTGAAGGTGTTCAGTTAATAGCGTTCTTGTGTAGTAAAACTAAAATTACAGGCATAGAACCGCTGTAGATGACTGTACAAGGAAGTTATGAATAATAATTATTCCATAGTATGTACACTATCAATGTTATAGCTTGGGATACAGCTTCAATTAGAGGCTATAACAAAGTAAGTAGGTAGCGTTCTGTTCTCTTACGACCAAGCAATGTGGAAAATTAGGTTTTATGTTCGTATTACTGTTATGGACACTGCGCTTTGTGAGGTTCTTTTCCATAATGTTCTTCTCCTTTGCATACAAGTTTAATGCTTTGTTGCTACTTGCTTAGGTTTATGTTGATTGTTTGCTGGGAGAAATACATATTAAAAGGTAGCAACAAGACATACAGAGTTATATTATGTTTTAGTTATATTCCGCAAAAAAAAATCTTTTTCCATGGTCTTATTGTAGACAAAGAGTATGGAGAGCTTAAATTCAGCACATCAAAAGTAGATTGTGATCCATCTTAGTCATGAAATTAAATTTATTCAAATTTTAATTACAAGCTTTAAAATATTACAGATAATATCTAACAGTTAATATACGAAGGCACAGATAAATAAATTCTAAATATTCAACAGTCGCATATTAAATTCATAAACTTGAACACATTTCTAAATTATTGTTTTCATTTCCTTTACAATTATTTGATTCAATATTAAATCAAGAACTCCAAACTACACGAGGTATGCTTTAGCACCTGGCATCCCAGGTCAATTCATTCCTTTATAAGGCATTGTAGAGCGTACGCAGGGTTGCCAAAAATTATTTCGGAATAACCCATTAAGTACCTACTTACCTAGCATGAACTCATTATCAATCTTCGCCTTAATAATCAATTCTTAGTTCTGATAGATAGAAATCAAAGACAACACATAGTACTTATATATATTAAATTGAGTAGTTTTAAAAAACACCTATTTTTTTACTTAATATTTATTTTATCTATACCAAACTGACTTAGATCTAAAGTACAATATAACATTGAGCGCTTAAATTTTAACATTATTCGCATTTCAAAAATATAGTAAATTGTTTCAGCATTTTTCTTAGAAATTAAATGTTATTGACAACCCTGTTTAAAGGTGTTGATCGATATAAAAAATTATAAAAGGCTGTAACATTTAACAAACAATATTTAGTGCTACCCGGACAGTTATTGTAGTCAATGATTACTGACGATGGCTTGCGGCAATTATTAAGTTTTTTCTCGATAGACCCTCTAAGGATCCTATTAGACATGGCGCAACCGCACCACAGCAAAATTTTTTTTATCTGCTACAGAATAGCCCTTGACTGCGATATCACCTGATGGTAAGTGATGATGCAGTTTAAGACGGTAGCGGGCTAACCTGTTAGGGGCATGGCAGTTATATTAAACCCATACTACTATTCGGTTTCTACACGAACTCTAAATCGCTTGGCGGCAAGTCTTTGCCAGTAGGGTGGTAACTAGCCACGACCGAAGCCTCCCACCAGGCCAGACCAGGGAAAATTTACTAATTATAAATTCCCAAATACCTGCCGGAGATCGAACCTGGGACCTCTGCAAGTCAGCACGTTAAGAAAACAGCGCTCAACACTGTGCCATGGAGGTCACATTGATTCATTGACACGTAACTCAATTCACAGTAATGTTCAATAGGTGTCGCAAACTTACGATTAGTACCGACGACTTCGTGGCCACAAATGTACCACTTGCGGCACTCGCATGCTAATTACAATTACCGTACCGTTTTTAATTTTCAGTAATTTATGGCTTATGTACATAAACTTCAGGAAGCTGAAGCGAGATCGTTCATACACCACCAATGCCGGACAATATTGTTGCTGTGGCGTGGTCCGTCTGAAAAGACGCCAAACAGGTGCCAGCCACGAAGCCGTTTCAAAGGATAATCCTATAGCTGGAAATGTTAATTGTATAATAAACATATCAGTAAACGATAGGTAATTGCCTTTTTTATAGTAATAAGTGTTTAATGTAATTACGCGTACGTTTTCGATGAAAATTGTGATAGATTCATTATTTGATTGGAAAAATGTAAATTGACATATTATGTGGAATATTCCATGATCTATGTAACGTTAACTTTACAAGTAGAGGATGCAATAGGTACTATTTAAAATGTAATAATTGTAGGTTCTATATTATTAAAACGGTTTTTAAGAAACTTCTGCCGTTTTGAAATATTAAATAGAATTCAGTTACACACTACAAGAATATTATGATTAGGTAAGTTATAAATGTCTCATTTGTATCTTTAGGTCTTTTAAACAAAAAAATACTGGATGAGAGTTAAGTTGAAATTGGGACGTAGTGTTAGGTATAAGCTAAGAAATTCCATTAAGTATCTACTTGTAAGTTAAGGTTACTTGGCTTATTATCTTCTCGACTTAGTGGCCGGAAGTGCATAATCACGGTGTACAGCCATTTCGGCATATAAAACCGCGCAACGGCGAACATGGCCAGGCGGCAAGTTTCATGTAATCTGTTTTAATAAATCCAGCGCAGGGTGTTTGGGGGAGAGTGGGGGATCTGCAGTTAGGGGAGAGAGGAGGAGGGGGGTATATGCATTAAACTTAATTGAAATTTTCGTGGCTACGTGTTATTTCGCGCTAATGCACCTTTCAACTTGACGAGTGTGCACTCGCACTATGGACCGATGAAGAGGTCAACGCACGCCGCGGGCGTTCGATGATTTATATCTGCATTTATTGTACAATTTGCGATTAACATAACTTGAATTAATATATGAAACACTACATGTAATTATTATTTAAGAAGCTGCTGATTTTGATCTATTGTTAGAGTTTCATTTCTCTAGAGGTAAATTGCACCATAGACGGTTATGGTTTAGGGTACGATTTAGGGTAACAAAAATAATTCATTCATTCTGGCTTCTTCTTTTTACCTAAAGACATTAATGAATGATGATATTAAATAGCAGCACACGTATTATCGAACGTCTATTTTTAATGCAAAATTGTCTCTTTCTATGCATGATTTTATTGATAACTAGCGAATGCCATCCATCCAAACTTTCGCATTTATAATATTAGTAAGATTGAGAAGTACCTAATGCGGTGAATAAAAATTTGTCGTGCATATTGATCGGAATTAGAGCTACTTCGTTTTTGAATGAAATTGTAATTTATTTTTCTTCCAAAACGACGATAAATTCACTTGACGATTCGTAAGTAATCATGGAAGTTTATTTGAGTTATTAATTATTAATTTCTATTTTTTGAGACTTCTTTTTTCTATACTCGATTGAACTTGAAGAGAGAGCTACCGTAAATACATCATACATGCATCCCAAAAATACATATTTCGAAATGGATTTTGATCACTCAGTGTAGTTTAATATCACTGTCAAATTCCTGATTAAATTCGATTACTGATATAGTTAAACGCCCGCTCGTCTATCGTAACGTCAACGAGCTGTGAGACGGACGATGATTTCTTTCTATGGAGCATGCATGAGCATCCAGAAATCACCCGATCTCCATGATTGCGTACTCAATCACCGTCGGTCCACGCCGTCAGCCTTTCATCGCCGGCGCAGCATCCGAACTTAATAGTCTCTACAGAGTTTTTTACCAAATATTTTTAGTTGTACTTAAAAAAGCTTTTACTCGTGGGTATAACTATTATTTAATAGATCTCTGGTATTTATTTCTGGTTCAAATCAAACTTTTTAATTAGGGACAAAAATAACCCTCAAGCTCGAGGTTACCGGTTGGAGAAAATTCTGATGGAGCTGATATCTACCCTTAACTCTATCATTTAGAATTATTACATTTTTATCATTTTGAAGACTAGCATGAAATATTTTGGATTACAGCTAACACCAAGAACATTATACGACACGGGAATACTAAAATCATACTAATATCATCTAATACAATATAATGTGAAAGTGTGTTTGTTTGTCTGTCTGTCTGCTACACCTTCATCTGTTCAACCGATTTTGATGAAATTTGGTAGAAGGATAGGTTATATTCCGGGGAAGGACATAGGCCATTCCGGCCATTCCAAACTTATTCCACGCAGGCATCACCTAGTTATTAATAATATGCATGCCTTTTTTGAAAACCTGTATAGAAATTCTTTAAGAGTTTCTGCGATAAAATATTACGACCAAAGGGTGCGAACTGGCCTACAAGATTTCAATCCAGAGCTGTATAGTTTTTTTTAATTTAAAGTACTGTTACTTTAACACACATGCTATAAAGATATGAATAAGATAACGCATTTGCGGGTTGGCAGAACCGAACGGTAGCTGACAGTTCACGCCGGGACGAATCGCGAGACGCGTAGGCGGCATTGTAAATCTCAACCGCACTTCACATAATCTTGAATTAAAGCCAGCAGCAGTAGCAGCTCTTACATTAATCATCGCGCCTTTAAATGATCATTGTCAGGCGATCATATCAAATTGAGTTGAAGAGGCACCATTATTGTTAAATTATGCCTTCGCTTTTGTAATTACATCATCGTAACGCAATATAGCACAAGGCGAACTGTAATCGATCGTTGTTTGGTTCAGAAATTACCAAAAACTCAATGACACAACAATATATATATAATTGCTTTTTTTTTCAAATATCCAGTATCTGAGTCGCTCTTGGAATAATTATTATATATGTAGCTTTAGTCTCAAAAGCCTAGTTGAAATTATTATCTGCGGGTTAGGTAGGTATTTTGCTTCCATATCTACTCCATGATTGCAGCATCTTTCTAGCATTCGTGTCAGGGAATTTCTTTTAAAACCATAATTCAATCTCCATCAATCTCGAGAAAATATCATGCTACTACCTATCTAGCGAGTACACGAAGTGTGCATTTCATACATTGCTCTACGACCCCAAAATTTTGGTCGAAAAAACATTAAAATTTCATTCTGCAATCATCCAGATTCATCGTATCGAAAATATTTATGTTTGTATTAATAGGATTGCGGTTCATTACGTATACGCACGCCGACGGAACCGCCAATTAAGGTGAAATTACAATAAAGCCGGTGTTCGTTGTAATATCGACTGGCCAAATAAAACGTGGCGATTACATGACCTTTGCCGTACTATAAAAAATATGGGGAATTCTATTACAGTTATAGGGCAATTCAGTTGTTAATTAGCTGTACCGGCGAGTTTAATCAGATTATTATAATAACTGTGCCTATAGTTAAATAGGTGCCCGCTGCATCAGCAATCATGTGCATATATATTTAAAAAGATGGAGGAGTTACAATGAAAAAGAGTCATTTAGACAAATGTTATGTGTTGATGTAAACAATGACAAATTGTAGGTATTGTTTCTAGTGAAGTGATAAAAAGAAATCTTGGACTTCCTACAGAGTTGTCCATTTCTAAGAAAATTACTTAATCATCATTATCATCAGCTAATATCTGGTTAACACTATCAAGCAAAAAATTATCAATTGAAACTGTCAGTTTGTGACCCACATGGTGGCAAAAGGTTTTGAACGTGAATTTTGCGGTCCGTTGAACACATCGGAAGCGCTTTCGCCTTGATTCAATAAGGATATTGAAGCCATAGCTGGTTAGTTGCAACAAAACCAAGTCCGTCTGTCCGCGCACAATTAGCCCTCCATTGTGTGTGGGGCATTGTGCACCTTGCGATTGTGTGGCGTGCGCGGGCGCCGCTCCGTGTTGGTTTTACTCCTACGTCTATTGTGAGCTTCTCAATCGAAAGCATTAAGTATACAACTACCACTCAACCAGATATTATCTTCACTATTATTAGCTTTACTTTAGATGTTCAAATGTTTCTTTTTTGTCGATTGGTACATAACTCCTATGATTGATTAGCCATATTAATGATATTGACGTAAACCGGTAGCTATTTGGAATGATAAATAACCCGACTGTAGTCGTTTAACGTGTTAATTAGTGGGGTTCGGAGGCGATCGATGTAACATATAGTGTTTTGATTTATAAAGTTTTATTGAAGGTTAATACTAATAGCTTTTTGGTTTCAAGGCCGACGAAGCAGAAAATTATCAACCTAAATATTATAAATGCAACAGCTTAGATCTTACATACCTACACCGTTTAACATAGATAACTTTAATGTCAATCAGTTGGCTGTTTAAAAAAAAATAAAAAATCCGAAGCGTAATATTTTGATGACCACCAACGTCGGGTCAAACGTCAGGCAGCAGGCTGTTTGTGTGGCAAAAAGTGGTCTTAAGTTGTTGACGTTTTAGACCTTCTTGATAAACAAATTAGAAATCTTATGAGGGTTTTGGAATTCATGGCTTATTTGAATAAGGAAAAGTGTTTGCTAGTGTGTATAAATAAGTATTTTGCCCCAAAATTTTAGGAAATTTCATTAAACTTCATTAAACGTTTCCAGTAAAAGTCCAATCCGAAAATAATATGCTTTTGATTAATAAAATTAATTACGGTTTTTTTTTTATTGAAAATAATACAATAGAACTTAATGCTAGCTAGCCTAACCTAATTACTATATAAATCATGCCCACGTGGTATGGTGGCAAGAATGCTGGCTGCATTTCCGCGCTGGACAGCCAGGCTGATCCTTTGCGCAATAAATGAGCCAGCCGGTTATTTATTACAAGGATTTTTTTAATAACTGGCTTTCTGGCTGCTACAAGTGGTGGTGGCATCTCACATGATATTATCTACTGGCAAAACGCTTACGAATTCAGACCATTTTTTTTCTTCTAGCTCGCAGCTTCGTGCCCTTAAGAATTTCGGAAAATCCAGCCTTATACTTTGTCAACATTACAAAGAGATCCTCTGTCCAAAATAACGCATTCTCTGTCCTTCGGCTGGGTGTTGATGAGTCAGGCCTTTTCTTTTTATATATAAGTACTTACTAACTGTGTATTTTATACTGTTATTGGAGCTGATTCTGTAGTGCACAATCTCTAAACTAAACTAAAATTAGAGCATTATAAATATTGCTAACCCTTTCATAATACTCCCTACGGAAAGGGACAGAACTAGATTTAAAGCTGCCATTTTAGTTTAGTTTAGAGATGTTACATTACAGAATCGGCACCATTGTATAACTTAGTAGGTATATAAATGTATGATACATAGTACATGCTAATATTTTAAACGCGCAAGTGTGTCTGTCTATCTACTACACTTTGACAGCCCGTCTTTTCAACCGATTTTGATTAAATTTGGTACAGATATAGATTGCACCCCGCGGAAGGACTTTTTATCACAGAAAATTAAATCTAATACCTTTAAACGAGCAATTCTTGTATATATATACTTATATATCTGAATCTCGGAAACGGCTAAAACGATTTTCGTGAAATTTAGTACGCAGGGGGTTTCGGGGGCGATAAGTCGATCTAGCTAGGGTTCATTTTTAGAAAATGTCATTTTATCCGTATTTTCAGTGAATACTCTTACAATATCATTAGAATACGAAAGTAAATTTCGCCGTCATCTACCCTTGTAGGTTATAATAGCTCAGATGGGAAATTGGGCGGTCCAAAAACCAGAAGGCCCGGTTCGAGTCTAGATTATATTTTCCCTTTTTTTACAAGTTCCTTCTTTTGTGAGAAAGACTATTATTGGGAGCCCAATTGTACTCGTGATTTTTTTATTTAAATAACCAGTTCATATTTTTTTATTATTATGTCGGTAAGACCGAAAGATATTATTCATATTTCTTCAGGATGTAATTTGTATTTAAATATAATTTCCAAAAAACACGATTTAGCAAAAAAAAAATACCGAGCATAGCTCGGTCAACCAGGTACCTGCTAGTTCTTAATCCACGTGGATGAAGTCGCGGGTATCGTCTAGTATGGATGGTTGGCAGACGGTGGAAGACAAAGGCAGCTAATGCGGAATGTTTTGGTGACCACCAGCGGTGGGTCAGCAGTCGGCTCGCGCGTGGCACAATACGCGCGTAATGAAGTGGACGTGAGGGGGCGGCATTCAGTTCCAATGATCCATTGTGGGCCGCGGCGACGACCCCCGACCTGCTCGTTAACGGGTGACCTCGCGCTCCGGAACTTGGTCTTGTTAGCGTTTGATGCTGCTCCGAGTTTTGGGCAGTGACAAGTTTCACTTTGGATTGATTGAAGTGAGTGGCAACAACGATCTTCATAATGCTGCAATATTCGATGACCATAAAACATTCTTACATATTATACCAATAACAAGTAGAATTACCAAAGTAGAGTTAAGTATATTATTAACATCGTTAGAAACCCTACACCCGTCCTACGAAAACTAAGTAATGAAGTTTTCATAATGATCCCCAAAAATCTGCACTTGGCCAACGTGATGAAAAAGGGCCAAACCCTACTCATTCTGAGAGGAGATTTGTGCTTAGTGTTGGGTCGGCGAGGAGTTGAAACGATGATGATGATGAACATTATATCTTTTACTATGCCGTAAATGCCGCATGGTCTCGTTTTTATACAAACCGTAACAAAATACTTATATCTGTATAGTAGTATATCGACCGATTCGATCTGGTTCCTCCGTCACCTTTTTATTATCGAACCGCAAGGCATCGACAAGGTCTGCACCCTTACGTAGGCGAAATTCCGCGGACTCGTACGAAGCGATTTGCTTCCTCGTTTCTAATTCGAACCGCTAGGATATGGAATACCCTTCCGGCTTCCGTTTTCTCCTCCTCTTATAATATTGATTCCTTCAAATCAAGAGTAAATAGGCATTTTCTAGGCAAGCGCGCTCCACCTTAGATGTTTTTATCGTTACCCAGGTATTATTTTACTATTGTATCAAACAGTTGTTAAGGTAAAAAAAATGTGAATTATTCTAGGGATTAGCTGCGGTGTATTTTGCTTGTAAAACGTCATCTGTCGTCTACTAATTAGATCCTCATTCGGTTGCTCATTACACTCCCACCACACTCTAGAAGACCCAGATGCACCGTGAACCTTTGAAATTGTAACCACTGCTTCAGGCGCTAAAACGATACCCTGATAAAAAATCCAACTTACTCCATCTCACTCAATATGTGGAAGATAGAGAGAGAGAGAAAGAACCAGTTCTACCGTGGTGTGATTTTTTTTAAAGCAAAGCGGTTAATTTTCACAGCTACCCCTCGATGGAAATAAATTACTTTCGATTCCGGGTGGCCGCGGTTCCGTTACAAAAACGTGATCGTTCGAACTGCCGCGGAAGTAGGGCTGTAAGGGTTGGTTAAGCTGTGCTTAAGAGTTATTGAATGATCAGCAGATGTGAAGGAAAATGAAACACCCGATGTCATTAATGTAAGGGCCATTAACTTGCATATCGTTTGTAAGCGTAATCAAAGAGCAAAAAAGTTAAGCACGTTTATAAGGGATCGTACACTGTTCGCATAAATTTATATTACTTATACCTACCACGTTTTTGAAAAGAACATAGGTAGTTCCTACAGACGAAGGTTTACGCACTGAAAAAAACGCCAATATTTTTCAACGGTTTTTTTAATTGATTCATAGAGTGTTTTAACGCTTCAAATGATTTCCCCAATAAGTAGATTTTTACCGCACATTGGTATTGAGTACTTAGGCTCTAGTACGATATTACGATACGACACTTTGCGTATTAATTACATAACTAAACTATTGAAGCCATACCTTTAGGTACCTAGTCACAGTGATAAATATACTAGGTACAAATACAAAAGCTCTAAAAACTCTCTCACAATTACACAGCAATAATAAAATGCGGAAAAATTTGCCACGCGACATTTCATATAAAAAAACAGGATAATAAAGTTTCCAGCAAATGACATCTAATTCGTCCAAATTGTATTCGTTACCGGCACCACCCAGCGATGAAGTCATTATTTTCCATTTCCGCGCCGCCGTTGATTCGATAACTCGAAAATGACGGCCATTCGTATCAGCAAACTAGCGATCTGGCACTACCTCATTATCAAATCATGGCGATGGTTTCTTTTGACTGATTGTAGTTCGCCTAGTAATTTAGGCCACGCGATGGCTGCAGCTATTTATTAGGTACGTGGCTTTGGTTTGAAGTAATCACCCGATCGTTGCAATTATTATTCTTATTGGCGTATAGATACTCTTACACTATCCTACTTCCTCTATCAATATATATATAAATCAATTGCTGTTCGTTTGTCTCGCTAAAACTCGAGAAAGGCTGGGCAGATTTAGCTGATTTTGGGTTTGAAATGTTTGTCGTAGTCCAGGGAAGGTTTAAACGGTGAGAAAGTATGTAAAAATTGCAAGGAAGATAGGGCAGGACAACGTCTACCGGGCCCACTAGTCCTTAAACTAAACTAGCGGCACGCTATGATGGCCGGTTTGACGTTTGTCCGCTCATGAAGTTCCGTATTAATTGATAACGACTTTGAAGGAAATAATTGTATTACTTTATTGACGATAGTGATGTGCAGAGATTCATAAATTTTATCGAATGTAGTTTCTCATGAAGTTCCGTATTAATTGATAACGACTTTGAAGGAAATAATTGTATTACTTTATTGACGATAGTGATGTGCAGAGATTCATAAATTTTATCGAATGTAGTTTTAGGTTTAGGACTCAAAATTTATTTATTAAATTGATTTCTTAAATGTATACAAGTGTAGAAAAATCAGTTTGCACCATTTAAGGGGTGAATGTACTTGTGAATATGAACAATTTTCACTATGTGGACAAACCTCTGAAATCGCAAAAAAATATCAATAAATTTTTAAAAATGGAATCTAATACGATCGTCACATAGGATCGCTGGCTAGCACAACTACTACCTCCGGCAAACTCGCGTCAATGCTCAATGCAAAAAAAAGCAGTTTCGAATTGACGTTGCTTCGAAAAGTATAAACTGTCAGTGCAATGCGATTGTGATATAGTTTTGACCTGGCTTTGGATTTCAAATATTGATACTGCATTACTGTTGACCCTTGCTCGTTAATTTGGACTCTGTTCAAGCCCTTTGTTGTGGATTTCGTCGATATGACCGAACGTACGCAGAGAACTGTTCTAAATAGTCAGACACGTGAGTTCGTAATACGCCTTCGTAACTATTTCGATCGTGAAGCTCAAAATGGAGGGCCAATTTTACCTATAACGTCAGTGGTTGAACGCGTAGCTGATGCGCTTAATATTGGACAACGAACTGTTAGACGGATAACTAAAAAAAAATATGGCGAGACTGGCACAGAAGAAAATAAACTTCACACACCAAAAAAGAGAAAACGAGCAAAACCAGTCGTAGGCATCGATAGCTTTGATGCCGATGCTATCCGAAGACATGTTTACGGCTACTATTTACAGAAGGAGTATCCAACAAGAAAAAAGTTGGTGCATTCACTGAAGGAAGCTGGATTATTCTTCGGTGGGGAAAGTTCTTTAACGAAGATTTTGAAGACCATTGGATTTCGATACAAAAAATGTAACAAACGCAAAATATTGATGGAAAGATTTGATATAGCGATGGCAAGGTATACTTTTTTACGGCAAGTGAAAGAAATCAAAAATTGGCAAAATGTTGTGTTCTTGGATGAAACATGGCTTAATGCTAACCATACTGTAGGCCGTTCTTGGAACGATGACACAGCAGCATCTACTTCCAAAGTTCCTGTAGGAAAAGGATCGCGACTTATAATTTGTCACGCCGGAACCATCAACGGGTTTGTCGAGGGTTCTCTCATGGCTTTTGCGTCAAAAACCACTGGAGACTATCATGAAGACATGAATGGAGAAAAGTTTACTGAATGGTTTACCTCAATGTTGTGTAGCCTCCCTGAACCATCTATTATAATTATGGACAACGCCCCATACCACTCGATGCAAATTGACAAGCCACCTGCCCAATCCCAAAAGAAAGCTGATATCGTCGCATGGCTTCGTAAAAATGGCGTAGATGCAAACATGAATATGTTAAAAGCGGAATTAGTACGTCTTTTAAAAGAAAACAAACCAACCAAGATCCGATACGTCATTGACGAAATAGCATTAGAACATGGGCACAGAGTTATACGGTTACCGCCTTACCATTGTGAGTATAATGCGATTGAGTTGGTGTGGGCTCAAATTAAGGGATATGCTGCAAGACACAATACAGAACCCCCATTTACCACAAAAAAAATGCTAAAATTATTAGAAGAAGCTTGTGAACATGTGACTAAAGGAGACTGGGAAAAGGTTGTGAATAGAACTGTTAAATTAATAAGGGAAGATTATGAAAGAGATGTGAAAATAGATAATATTATAGAAAACGAACATATAATTATTAATGTATGTGATGATAGCAGTGACGACAGTGAAAATAGTAGTATGGACGAATCTGATTAATTATGGCCTTTTGTGGCACCTTTTTTGGTATCTTTTGTATTCATATGTTTCTTGTGTGCATATAAAGATGTATATTCATTTTCGTTCAAATATTCAGTTCGTTCAAATAAATTAAATAAACATATACATTTTTGTTTTATTAAACCTATTTAATCAGGTACAAAAACAAAACTTAATTGTTTTTTGTTCGAGAATAAATTGACATTCCACATCACTATTGTAATGTGTCAAACCGGCCATCATAGCGTGCCGCTAGTGTAGACTGATGACTTAAATTTCGTGGGAATTCTTTAGATAATACTCCGGGATAAGAATTGCCTGGGCCACTCTTCAGGACTTTAACTATCCATGCAAAAAATCACGTCGAGCCGTTGGTCCGTTGCAGCTTGATTGTAAGCCAACCAACAAAAAACACATTTGTATTTATAATAATAGGTAGCGAATTTCATCCCGGGAAATTAATTTCAGGACTGCACCTAAAATAAGTTCGCATTTAGAAATATACCCATTACCAAAGGTCGCCCGCGACTTGGTCCGCGTACAATTTCTGATTTCATAAATCAGAGTATGAGATTTTCTCGCTGCAAAAAGCCTGGCTTTATAATTTATATGGCATATACCTATGCAGGTTTTTTAAATATTTAAATAGCTAATGATTTGATCGACTTTGCAGGCAATATTAAGTATTATTAGTTATTAGGTACTTAGGTACTATTAGGCTAAGTATTCAGGGTATGGCATTATGACTAAAACTGAAAAAAAAAATTTGAAAAAAAGCTAAAAGTTTCAAATCCATGGTTAGTGGAAAACTAATTTGATACCTTTTTGATTTGTAGGACCTTATGTCACTATCATTATTTATTATCTACCCACGGTGATATAATGTGAAAATGTCATGACATCTTTATAATGCCCTTACGGAATTGGTGTACGTTATGAAAGGGCTGTTAGGTGTATGACGTCACGCGAAGCGCTCATCAGCCTTTGTGTTGACGTGCTCGTTCCTTTATAGCTCACTCGAGGCATGGGCGTCCCCATTTCACTGGATTTTCAAAGAAAAATAATATTTTGTTGACATATTTTATTGCCTGTCATTTTCTCCTTCTGTTTGACGATTGCTAAAATATCCTAGTTACAAACAGAACCCAGTCTATATAGAAACAATTCTGAGACTTCTTGCATTTGTGTCAGCATTTCATTAATACTCCAAAGTGGTCTTCATTAAGTTATATAATTTATTACTTAAGATAGACTGCACATTGCACATGAAACGTCAAATAAGTCTAAAGTTTGTTTAGGTACATAAGTAAGTACCTACTTAAATTGTGATTTTGTACCTAAATCTTTTACGAAATCTGACATTGCTTACCATAAGGTGAATTACCTATTTAGCGTAAGTACCTTAAGGCATATAAATGTTCGTGTAATATAATAGAATAATGTTTTATAGATATGTTTAATTTGTAATGAAACCCGTAATTTGTGCCAAGAGTTTAATTAACACCTTGTCAATACTAAATTGAATCTTGCAATAATTTTGCTAAATTGTTATGACGCTGCTACACAAAGACCGCTAAGGATAATAAGTTTACGTTGTGCTTGTCGAGTTCTAGCTACAATGCGGTAGGTAGCTGAGCGTATGACTTGAATTTTCACGTATTCAACCCCTCTTCGGCAGCAGTATGGCGGGTGGCGGGCGAAAACGGGACGCAAGGCACGGCCGCGGCGGTTTCGTACATCGCCACCCGTCCGCGCCCGTAAGCTCGTAATTTGCCTTTCTATTAGAGTGAGGGCGTGAAAAAAGGAAAGCGTTTACGGCGTGTTTAATGGGAGCGAGCGGGAAGAAATATGACCGCCCGTCGGGAGGGAAAATTTTGGTTTTCAGAGTTTTTGCGGAGATGTGCATCGGATCGCGGCGTGCGAGGGGGACGGTGATATTTGCGGAACCGCTCCCCGGAATAATTAGCGGAAGTCGTGGCTTAGTTTTCCCCCGGGCGGGAGGGCTGCGGGAAGGGAGTTCCTCTATTTGTCGTTTAAGAGTTAATCGGTCGAGCGATTCGTCACCCTCGGGAGGGCTGCGGGCGATATTATATCTTTATTATGAGACTGCTCAAACTTGCGCGCCCCGGGTGATTAACACAACCCTGATTATTGATAATATATTTACTCGCTAATGTTTGCATTTGCTGACACTCAATTAGTAACAACATAACTTGTAAAGAGATAGAAATATGCCTGCCTAAAATACTTAAACATTTTGGTTTGTAATACAGTTTACGTGCCATGAAAGTAAAATACGATAAAATTTTCTTAGGGTTGTCAATATTTGTTTAACAAAAATTGTTAAATGTTTATTTCTTGTTTTTGTTGTTTAGAGTTGATGAACTCAATATTATTTTTCAATGCACTTGCTCGAAAAATGCACTTACAGAGGCAGTAAACAGGGCTTGTAAGTTAAATTTACTGCCGGCGTGCAGTAAATATTTACTGCCCTCGTGCAGTAAATTTGCAGATTTTTTTTAATTTTTGTAAGTCCACGTTACTTCTAAATAAAAAAATTTCTTGCAAGAAGGTTCATAATGATATTGACTTTGTTGTAGAAAACCTAAAAAATAATGACATTTAGATGTGAATTGATGAAATTAATGCATAAAATAAAAAAATGTATTTAATATAATTAATTAAATTTGTTTTAAGTTTTATAAATCAAAATAGTAAAGGCTGAATAGTCCAGGCTGGAAGCTAAGAACTAGAACCTAGAGCCATGAATCGAATTAAAAAAACGCAATTACAACAACGCGCCGTACCGCGCGCTATTTTTAAAAGAGTCGTGAATTTTTCTTATAAATTATCAATAAATATTTATTTGGCAGAATGGCAGATGTGATGTGGAGTCATAAAACTGAATCAACACTTAGGTATTTTAGATCTGAGAAAAAAACCGCGCTTATAATTGCCGCCAAAAATCTCGAAATAAGTATGGGCGTGAAAAACCATTTTCTAGTGAGTACCTACTCGACTTTTATTTCGAGTTTTCTCACAAATGTATTGAAAAATATTGTGTGATACACGAGCGTTAAGGTTTCTCTAAGGTCATCCTCGTGACGACGGTCAGCCCTCGACTGGCGTCATCGGGCTGACATTAGTCAACCCGTATGTAAAAACCTATTTACCGCTCTTATATTACAAACTACTATTATACACTCAATGAAATATTATTTGTCATTTAAAAAATATTAGGATGTTGTTCCTTAAGTACTTATATATCTAGAAAACCTTTAGATGGTAGATATAGTACCCCGTAAAGTGTAAAAAAGGTGGTCTATACGCTTTGAAAGTTCCGACTTACTTTTGTGTGTAAGATGTAGGTAAGTATAGAATAAACCATATAGAATTATTAGTTTTTGTTTGGAAGGACTTTGTTTATTTTGAAAGGGTTGCCTGTATCGATGCGTAATATATCATTAGCGGGTGACAAATGCAGCGAAACAACTCGTGCGCCGTGTGTCAATTAGGCGTAATGGCGGTGGGACATATGTCGAGCGAGACACTTTTATATCTCGGGGTCTTATAATACGCTAAATTATGTATTATACGCGTGATAATAGCTTCAATAATACATTTTTTAAATTAAATTAATATCAATAGCCCAAACGTTACAGGCGGACTGAAAAAAGGTTCTAAACTCTCCCGTCACGTTTTTGTTCACTTCTCCCAGATATCGGGAGAGAAGACATTAGGAATATACAGAACCCACACGGGGTTTCGATTAATTATTTATTAGTAGGTATTTTAATTCATTCAAAATTAAAGAAATAAAAATATTCATAAAAGTACTTCAAAGAGCTTTTACTCAAAACATTAAAAACAAAGTGTAAATCAATGATACAAAAGCTAGTGAGTAGAAAAATTATAGAAAGAATTATTGTTGAAATCAATTATTTTAGGGATACTGTTGATAATGATCGTATCATTTGCATTGGTTCCGTTTATCGTGTCGGCATATCGGATTGGATAGATTAAGAGCTGAACGTTCAGCCAATCAATGGCAAATGAACGATGGCGGTAATTAAAACGGATCACCTTACCAAATCAATAAACCCATACGATAAGCCAATTAATTGCATATGCGCTTAACAGTTCTAGCTACCATGTATGATTGATTCATAGCATTGGACGTACCTATCTAGGAAATTAGTTATGCAAAACTTACGTTAAAATATACCACAGTCAACATATTTACAAATATATATTTACTTAAATAGTGTAAAACTTTAAAGAGCTAAATTGAATAAGACTTTGTCTGGGTATGATGATTTTTGACAGCATTACTTTATGCAACGGTTGAAGTAATGTATCAGTCTAAGGTCAAGTCGAATTTTACAGACTTATGATATCACCTTCTTCTGTTTATTGACATGTTCCAAAATACTAAGATTTGCTAATTTTTAAACCCTTTGCGTCATAAAGCATATTCAGAGCAGACCTCTGCTTCGCGGTTCACATTTTATCAGTTATTTTAGTGCTATTTATGCTAAGTCACAAAATTGAGCTAAAGGCTAATATTTTAGACCTTTAAAATGCTTGGTTGGCGAATATACTTTTTGGTTATCATGAATATACCCTACAAAGTACACCGAGCAAATATCGAAGGTGCTTACTGTGCTAAGGAATGGAAGAATCGTGTGTGGTTGCCTATTTTGGGAACTAGTATTTAGCACCATACTAATTCTAAACTTTTACAGCTTTTAAATTTTCACCTGTGCATCTCAGTGGGGGATTTTCTCGGTACTACCTTTCTGTGCCGAGCTGGAGGTGCACGGTCATTAATTATATGACAAAGGTGTTGTCGTGGTCGTTGAAAAGAGAGTCAACAATGTGTCTTTGACATTTAAGCACGTGGATTTGGAATTCCTCTATTTGTTCGATAAAACTGTAATTCATCAACGCGTAAATAATATTACTCCAATGCTAATTATTTGTTTAAATAATATTTCTAGTTCTTTGTAATTTCAATCTGAATCTTGCTGTTAGTTAGTTGGTACTCACGAGAAACTTTGTGAAAATCTTCATTTATCAAGCTAAACGAATCAATTTCATGTAGAGGCATTTTTTTTTACTTTTAAAAACTAAGGCATTCGAAAATGATTTTTATCGAAATCGATGAGTGTGTGTATTTTTCGAGTGTGTAAGTCGCAAGCATCTGCTTTTATTACTAGAAACTTGCTTCGGTTGTGTATTATTACATACGATGAAAATGACATTTGAATGTCAACCTAACCACACACGGAATTTTTTATTAACCCTTTTAAAATTCTTATCTCAATCAAAATATTTGTTGATAGGAAATTAATAGACCAGTTCGGTTTGATGAACTCTTACGAATAAATTAGCCAGGTAAAATTAAATTTGGCAGGCACATACCTCCTTACCTACTTATGGTTCGTAATATTGGCATTTTGATGGAAGTCATATTCTTCTTAATTTATTATTTTTACGTAGGTATGATATTATGACGTTTAATTTTCAATCAGTTTGACAGCCCTATTCAAAATGAATTTTAGATTTTTTAAGAAGTACTTATGCACTTTTAACAGGCGTATAAGTAGAAATAAGATTTTAATAGAGTTTTAATATAGATTTTAGGTAATGTTGATAATTATTACTATTAGTACCTAGTAACTGCTTTACACAATTAAGCTTTTGTGAGCAATACGTATATGAGGGAAATATAAATTGTTTATAGTTATACTATAAACTTATAAGGAACCCAGCAGTCTGTCACCTGTATATTTGCGAGCGATGCAGTGTGGGTGGCACTGCCCGGCCACAATGGTGTTTGGGTTGGCATTCGTCACGGGGCGTCGCGCGTCGGTCCAGGAGCCATGATTGATGACCCTGCCTACGCCACGGAACACACCGAGTTAATATGCGAATGCGTCGCCTTAAATTTTCGTACAAGTAGTCGTACCTACATATTTTTACTGCCTTCCTCGAGTGTACGAGGTATCTTATTGAATATTATGTTCGCTGATGTAATTGAAAATATACATTTACACATTTTTTTAGCACAGTGTGAAAAGGCATCAGACAGACAGAAACACTTTTCCATTTAGGTATAATCCTAATAATATTATTATGAATTAATATTTATTTATGTACTTACACACATTATGCAAATAAATAACGATTGAGAATTTTACGTTGGTAACGTATATAG
The DNA here is from genome assembly GCA_964035005.1 of Erebia palarica. Lineage (NCBI taxonomy): Eukaryota > Metazoa > Arthropoda > Insecta > Lepidoptera > Nymphalidae > Erebia > Erebia palarica. Next base: position 32,066,608 of record OZ035985.1, on the reverse strand, counting down.
CGAGTTAACAAAATTTTCAGGTTAAACAGTTGTTGTAAGTTTGACTAAATAAATAAATATTCCTGTAATTTGCTAGATTGTAGGTTTACAAAAGAGGCGATACAGTTAAAATAGAAACGGCCACAACTAGCTATGAAATGGCATGCAAACATTCAGTTTTGTCCTATAAGGCCCGGACTCCACCAGAGCGGAGACGAGACGAGAGGAGAGGAGATGTAATTTAAAAAACTAATAGAATTTCGTTATTCCCATATCTCGTCTCCGCTCAGCTTCAGTGGATACCACAGAGCGGAGATGTATCATATTTGTATGGCGCGATTGATGCGAAGATGTGAGCTGTGGCTCGCAATTTAATTTCTGAATCTTCCCTGGTCTGGCCTTCTGGGAGGTTTCGGCTGTGGCTAGTTACGACCCTACCGGCAAAGACGTGCCGCCAAGCAATTTAGCGTTTCGGTAGGTACGATGCCGTGTAAAAACAGATCAGAGGTATGGGTTGAATATCTGCCATAACAAGTTATCCTGCTACCATCTTTATTTATTTATTTATTTATAGCTGTCATGTCTTACATACTAATACAATATTCTTAATATAATTAGCAGTTAGCATGCATGGACATGACGCCCTGTCAGGGCGTTGCTAAATGTTAACATTATTATTACCTAATTATATATAATTAATTATTATTATTAATTTATTCAGCACATAATACATGCAATATACAATATAATTATAATTATCTACTTACGAGTATATTATGTGATAATACATATTTTTATATTTAATTTAGTAAAAGCCATTCTTTTGATTTTCTTTTAAATGTTGTCATTTTGATCTCGTCAGTTATGACAACATTTATCTTAGACTGCATCATCACTTATCATCGCAGATCGCAGTCAAGGGCTAACGTGTAGCGGATAAAAAGAAACTGAATGTTCATCTCAACATCCAACGCTCGGCGCATGCAGCTCAGTCTCGCTCTAGCCAGCACACATCTCCGCTCCAGTCTAGCCAGTAGGTATACATCTCCGCACAGCTTCGGTAGGTACACCCTAGCTGAAAAACATCTCTTCTCGTCTCCGCTTCGGACATCTCCGCACATCCCCGCTTTGGTGGAGTCCGGGTCTGACTACTATTGATTTAACACACATTTTATATAAATCAAGGTAATAAGTTCAAAATATCAGTAAATTGAATAGCACTACATTGAATTAGAATTATTTAATCATTTATAAAAACACATTAATTTGTGATAAATCATTACTTATTATTATCAATCAATATTTTATTTTAATTTGCAAGATACAGTGGTAAATGTTAGCCCGAGTTGGTTATCCATTGATTCTCGGTCACCAGACCTAGAATTTATAGTTGGATATACATATATTATGTAAAAATATAACAAGCTAACTTGTTTTTTTTGGGGTATATTCTCTTAAGTAGTCTGCTACATCACATGGAAAAGAATAAGTAGGTACTTAATTATAGTTTTTATATTATTAGGTATATTGTATTCGATCAAGATTAGTTTATTTTATCATTACATAGTTATGGACCGTAAAATCGTTACGTAATATCTACCTGCTATGGCGACAGGCATCGTTGTTTATTCTGATATAAACTCTTTATGGCGAATAAATAAAATATTTTGTATCAAAATATAATATAGATTTCTTTAGTGTTATCGTCATATTGCTCTTATGAAAATAGGTATGCTACATTGTCATAACAAAGACCTATGATCTAAGTAGGTACTACATTGATGAATGTAACACACGTATGATGACTTTATTATTTTTTTAGGTTCATAATATTATTTATTTATTGTTCATATGGTACACAGAACAGGAAATAACTACCACATTTTCAGGTAAGTATTAAATGATAGGATCGGTTCTAAGTTATAAACCAAAACGTGCACACATCATGACTTATACCTACACAAAATATATAACATAAATAGAAAAGACTAGTGAATGAATGAAGTCGGAAATAAATAGATATCTTAAGTGTTTGAAGTTACAAATACAAATCAGAGAAATTAAGCATAGAATTTATAAAATTGTTTAGCAAAGTGTGCACAACAATGATTGACAATTTAAAGACGTAGATTTAGGAATATAAAAAATATATATTACAAAATTACAAATACTATTTCATACAATTAAAGATGTGTGTTTTTAACTGCACTTATTCTATTATTGAAAATGTCAATATTAACATTGCGGTCATTTTTGGCAAGATCGTCGTAAAGGCGACACATGCGAATAATGGGATTGTAAAAAGAAGTATTGTTCATGTAGACCATAAGGGCCAAAGGGTCTCGGTTTCCTTATTCTGTAATTAATATTTATATTTATCGATGAAAGTAAGGTAGGAGAGTCTATTTCAGAATGGATGATCTTGTGTAAGTATAACAGATGGAAGTATTTACTATGAAATTCTTATGTACTATTAAAGGGAAACACTGGTTAACCACATAATTATTATTTTTTACTTTAATTTAGCAATTTACACGATCAAGGCAGCCGGCGCCATTACAGAGAGTACCATAGACCAGTGTTGCCACCGTAGACCATGCAGGCAGAACATGATACCATACCATACCAAACAAAAACCGAGCTGAACGTGGTATCATGTTCAGCTCGGTTTTTGTTTCCATCTAAACAATTATATAATAATATTATATAAATATACGACTTTATATAATATAAATAAAATTAAAAATATATCGATTGCGGGCTTAGCCCACACAACAAAAAATCGACCATGTTAATATGTGTAGATTGGTTTTTCCTGAAGTAGAAAAAACAGACAAACAACAAAGTAAAAATATATCCCATCAAAAACATAAATGTAAAATGAGAGCCAAGTTCAAAATTGTGATATATATGCCTTGGTTGTTGACTTCAGCGACAAAAGAAGTGAGATCTAAATGGGTGCCAAGTTCAATAGTCAGTCCTGCAATTTATATATCCCATCAAAAACATAAATGTGAAATGAGAGCCAAGTGCAAAATTGTGATATATATGCCTTGGTTGTTGACTTCAGCGACAAAAGAAGTGAGATCTAAATGGGTGCCAAGTTCAATGGTCAGTCCTGAAATTTATTTATAACAACATATAATATTTTATAACAACTTAAAATATCATTTCTTCTTATAACGTAGTATAAAATGTTGAAGACTAAGGCTTTGGCTTGGCTAGTTTTCATATACGAATTATAGCGTTCACAAGTTGTAAAGCTGTAAGTTCTTATTTTATTCTTCCGAAAATTTGGCTTGCTGGTAGAAACTGTACTTTTAGGTACCTACTTAATAATAATTCGTATATGGAAACTAGCCAAGCCAAAGCCTTAGTCTTCAACATTTTATACTAAGTTATAAGAAGAAATGATATTTTAAGTTGTTATAAAATATTATATGTTGTTATAAATAAATTTCAGGACTGACCATTGAACTTGGCACCCATTTAGATCTCACTTCTTTTGTCGCTGAAGTCAACAACCAAGGCATATATATCACAATTTTGCACTTGGCTCTCATTTCACATTTATGTTTTTGATGGGATATATAAATTGCAGGACTGACTATTGAACTTGGCACCCATTTAGATCTCACTTCTTTTGTCGCTGAAGTCAACAACCAAGGCATATATATCACAATTTTGAACTTGGCTCTCATTTTACATTTATGTTTTTGATGGGATATCATTACTTTTTGTACAGAAATTATTGAACTCAATCTCAAACTCAAAACATATTTATTCAAAATATGTACCTACAAAGTACACAACTAAAGCTACGAGGGTTCCAAACGTGCCCTGGTCTGAGAAGAGCCCGCAATAAACTCCGCTTTTTTTTTATTATCACCATCTCACAAATATTTGAAATTATATATATGTACTTATAATATAACATTACATAATCAGCCGTTGTAACAATTCATACCCATGCCTTGCTATCATTCAAATAATCCTTTACACTGTAATAGGACTTTTCTATTAATTTAGTTTACGTTTTACATTAGTAGGTACTTATTATTTGGTGTAAGGTCAGTGTGTCACCCACCAGTAATTCTATTGTACGACTCATTGTACAAGATAATTAAAGACGAGAATTCTCAAGAAAAATATATAGTGTACCTGGAGTTACACTGACATTGACAGATTACATCTATGGTCAGACTACCTCTACAGCACATTTCTACATCTCATCAATTTTGATTGCAAAAGTTCAAAATCAAAAGTTTTTTGTGAAACATTGAAAACAAGCACGGTAAACAGTCGATATCACTAAAACCACTATAAACAATGAATACAAATCACAATGACTGACAGCTTGAACTGACGACTTCAAATACGTTTCTTCTTCTTTTCTGTCAATGACGTTTCGTTGCACAAAATGTATGAATACGAAGGTAAGGTTTTAATGCAACTATATTATTATTCATTATTATTTACATTAAAATAATAATTATGTGTCATTTTCAATAGTTAAGGAGTTACTACCACCGCTTAAAGCAGTATTGTTTCAAACTAACGGTTGAATGTCACGTACTTTGACGTCCTTAAAATAATGATTATAACACTACAACATAAACGTCAACAATATTAAAATAATACGGCTTTAAGCAATGGTAGCATGCCTCGTGTCAGAGTTTTGATCTATCCTTTGATCATAAAAATGACGATTTTTGTACGTTTATATCTAAATAACCATTTGAGGTGTGCTTATGAAATTTGGAGCACATATGTATCTCACGGGTCTCAATATATGCGCCAAATTTGACATGTTTATGTGAAATAGTTTTTGAGTTATGAGGGGGTCAAAAGTGGCTCCAAATGGTTCGTGTAATATTACACACGGTGCTGCTCGCCAGTTTTTTTGAACTTTGGCTGGACACGCTTCCGCGTGTCTTGATACCTAGGTAAGTAATTAGCTTCTGGCTGAAACGCGTGAAGTTGCACCGTAAACTAACGATGACTAACTCGTAACTAACTCGTGAACGTCCAAACGTAGGACCACGTACGTTTGGACGTTCACGAGTTAGGGTTTCCACTTGGATTGAACCTAACTCGAGAAATTCCAAAGCGCGTCGCCAAGTTACGTGTTTCGCTAGAAGGTTTTGGATAAGAGTTTTCCTATTCTCTACCTACTGTGGATAATACATTCTGTCGATATAAAAATATAGCTAAGGCTATTTGGTTTAAGACTAGAAAAACGGCCCGTCTAAATGCAGCTTTAGGATTCAATTCTATAAACTTGCTTCAATAAGAGGTGTGAGCTAAGAAAAACAATCTCTACCGAGGTAGAAACCTGGTCCGGTGTAAATTATGGATCGTCATAGGCTACGCGTAACATAATATCGGATCGGAGCGATAGCGTCGAAATATTCATAATCCATGGAGGGCTGCGTAAATAAAAATTATTTCGTATAAGACAGGTGTAGAGTCGGGTTACGCGGCTCATTAGCATTCGGCCGAACTAGATCGTCCGTCCGTCCGGTCGGCCGACCATCCCTCGCGTGCACCTGTCCTTCAAATGGGCTTACAAATATCTTGACACTATCGTGACGTGTAATCCTAATGTTAAGTAGCCGCAAAAAAATTAAACAATTTTTGGATTGTGTAATCTTGTACTTAAGTAGGGTACATGATAGTTGTTTATGCAATCACACCTACCTTTCATATGTAGCAAAAATTTAAAAAAATATATAGATAATCACAATGTAATTTAATGTCTTTATATTTCTTATCTGCTAGTGTTAACATTATAAAGGGAACCTATGTGCAATTTTCAGGTTTCTAGGTCATATGGGCTAGGTGTTGATAAGTCAGTAAAAAAAAACGTTGCAGTTTTACAGATAACAGTTACAAGTTATGTTAAATTTGTCTGAAAGCAAAATACTGACACATTAAAGGCAGGCTAATTCGTAGTATGTATAGCCTAGTAAAGAAAATCTTAAAAAAATATATTTGCTAGCCCACACTGCAGACATATCTAAACAATTTTAATTAATCTAATCATCGATGAAACTGACTTCCAAAACCGGAAACTGTTTTAATCTGTACCTACAATCTTTGCTACTAGTGTTTTTATGTGCTTGTAAAGTTTTTGTCACGTCAAAAACTTACCTAATAAAATCTTGACGAGTAACTAGTTTGTCGTCGTTGCTCGAGTAAAAATGCTAATAGGCATATGATTAGGGGCATATTTCCTCGTGTTCGCCTCCACAAAGGTTAAGTTGTCGTAATTGTTGCTATAAATAACAATTAGTATGGCTCTAATTAGCTTTATGACATTAAGATAACTAACTTTATGCTTCAACATCGCGTGTTAGGTGATAATTTTACTACAATTTTATACAGATCGAATTTCTAGCAAGTACATAACTTATCTTATTTTGTTGTCTAAAATGATAAAGTTTTTTATAAAAATACCCATTTATCAACTCATTTGATACTAGATGATGCCCGTGACATCGTCCGCGTGGGTTAAGGTTTTTGATTCCCGCGGGAACTCTTGAATTTTCCGGTATAAAAGTAGCCTATGTCCATCCCCAGTATGTAAACTATCTCTGTACCAAATTTCATCAAAATCGGTTGAGTAGTTGAGTCGTGAAAGCGTAGCAGACAGACAGACAGACACACTTTCGCATTTACATATAATATTAGTATGGATAAGCGATGCCGTCATCCAAACCAGGCTCTGTAACTTTATTGAGTAGTCATTAACTGAGGCACTTCACTGCTAATGTAGAGCTATGTTCTGCGTCAGGCTTATGTACATTTTGTAGAGTTCGATAAGCTAAATATTATTATTACTAGTGTTCGGAAACAATCCAGAAGTAGGTATTAATAAAACACTTTTAATATATTTGTACTCTAACCACGAGAGATTTAATGTAATTAGTTAATTTATAAAACTCAGTTATACAATACTACAGTATCAAATCATTTGACCAGGCTGCCGTTGCTACCGCAGGCTCGTAAACAAGGTAACGATCTAAACACCGAAGGTATTCAATAATCGTTTGAGTCTCGGTGGAGACTGCTTTACCGATGGTAAAACATTCGTATTTATACAAGTTACTCCAATATGGCGTTGGGAACGAACCGAGTGAAATACATCGAATGAGTCAAATATCAGTACAATCGAACCTTCATCAATAAATTAATTAACAATCTTTTAACTTTTGTAACAATTCAATTCAACTTTAAACGCAAAGCTGACACTAGCTGATACCCGCGACATCGTCCGCGTGGTTTTGAGTTTTTTGATTCCCGCGGGAACTTCTTAATTTTCCAGGATTAAAAAGTAGCCTATGTCCTTCTTCGGGACATAACCTATATCTGTACCAATTTTTAGCCCATGTCACTCTCTAGGTCCTCAACTATACTCATGGCAAAAATCACGTCTATCTGTTGCTCCGTTGCGGCGTGATTGAAGGACAAACCAACAAACAAACACACTACTTTTTATCCCGGAAAATTGATGAGTTTCCGCCGCAATCAAAAAACCTCAACCCACGCGGACGTAGTCGCGGGCATCATCCAGTCATTTATATTTTGTTCCAACCATATAGGTAGGTTGGTACTGAGGTAGGTACGTAGGAAAAATCATGTTATATTTCTATAATACACAAAATATATGTTTACTTAATGTTTATAATATTACAAAAGAAACTGAACTGAAACTAAATAATTAATATCAACGTAGATCAAACCACTGCACTGCACTCTGCTTAAGAGCTCCTTAGACGAAAGGATTTTCAGAAACTCCGAAGCAAGCCGGGGCGAGTCAGCACTCACTAGTCATACAGTAGTCATATATTATGAAACTCAGCGTAAGGTATAAATAGATAGAATTATACATTATGTTTTATTTACTATACATTTACTACTTGCTCGAAGTCTACTAATTGGCAGTGTAAATAAAAAATATGAAAGAGTCAAGTCAGTTAGATCAAGATAAAAGATGGTGGCGGAGTAATTATTAATATTCATATTATTTCGAATATACGTTCGCACGTTGATGCGAAATTAGCCGCATAAGTAAAGTTATTATTAAAATGATTTGTATAAAAATACGCAGATATTATCAACCAGAAAAAGTGTGATTATGAGTTAGATTACAGTCTAAAGCTGCCTGAGTTGTCACCAAAATGGTATTAGTGCGTACTTAGTGGTAAAAAATAAATTAAAATTCAAATCGAACGAAATTATTACAAGCGATCTCGGCGTGGGAAATTAAGCCGTAATGTGAAATAAATATTCATATTTCGAATGCAGCCGCACGTTAATGCAAAATTAACTGCAAAAAAGTAATTAAATTTGTGTAAAAAAGTTCCTACGATAAGATCGAGTAGAAAAAGTATGGCTATAAATTAAGATGTATTTAATCCGACGGATTACAAGTGAGCAATTCACTTGTCACCAAAACGCTGCTAGTGCGTTATCGGTGACAGATCAGTATCCTATAAAATCATTTGGAATTCCAATCGGATGTCAGGCACGAAATTGTTATGTTCGGTGGTGGCTGCGTAGGAAATGGGACCTTAATGTTTTGGTTTTAAGATTCATAACTTTTTTGTGTCACTTTCAGTGCCGGTTATACCTCGGCAGCTCGACGCGATGGTCGTTTTGTTGCTGTCGCCTAATCCCGCTCTTAGCTAACCGTTTTGACAAGATTTTAGATGTAGCGATAAGAGTGTACAGATATTTTTGTCCCTTTTGTAGCGTATTGGATGAAACTCTTGGGTCTTGCTCAATATAGGATGTTACGTAGTCAACTTCAATATCAAATAATATTAATTTTCTATCAGTGATAGTTGTTGTGGTTAGTGTGCTCTTTGTCAAATAGTTGTGGTTCTAATTGAAAGCGAGTGCTGATAAAATATGAACTTTTATAAAAGTTGCGTAAACTCAGAAGAGGGAAAATAATCGCTAAATTGTTAAGTAGTTCAGTTTCTTTCAGTTTGAAGTCGTCGTTTTCCATAATATGGACAGACCCACAAACTTGTCTGACCCAGCACTGGCAAAAATTTGAACTAATTTTTATGCCTGTTTAGTTTTGTTTTTATTTTATTTTTCATAGATACTAGCGGCGCTGTTACGGGATCAGATAAGTTTGTCGGACTATAGATATCAATATTCATTATAGTCGACCTATCGTTGGTACTTTTACCGACAATGCCATTTCACGTAGGTTTGCCTACGCGAAATCACTAATTTCGAGTAGTTTTTCAAATTCATGCATAGTTTAAAAATATTTCATTAAAACATAAAAGTTCGACAACTCTGCCATTATAAATTGAATTTAAACCAAACTAAATGAATATGAGTAAACCTCAATTATTTATGGGGATTATTTTATCAGTCATTTCGTGGACGTCAGATTACTTTCTCTTCGATCCTGGACGCAAGGATTCCCTAGGCTGTGAGGCGTGATACAATCGATGTAGAGCCAAAGACACCGCCGTGGCAGCGACAGCTCTACACAATACATCCGTTTAACACGCTCACCGTATTCGGATGATCTCTTGACAGCTCACATGCTTTACATCTCTGACTCCTGTCTGTTATCGTGTGAACGTGTCATACAAGATACATTTTATACGTACAATAGCACATTTTCGGCTTGTATTTGAGTTTTTGAATTTAGTCTATTGGGCATAATTATTAAGGAACCTCGAAAAATAATACTGACTCGGTGTGAGGTCGTCCGGCGTGACTAGGGCAACCCTAGGTACAGTTTTTTTCAGGATACTTCTGGAGCTACTTATGATATTAATTACTAAAATTATCATCATCAGTTAATTACTCAGAGATAAGATACGTTAACAATATTTTAAATAGTAACCTACTACCGTAAGGTAGAGATTTGAACTTATTCTCTGCTTTCCTTTATATAATCAAACCTTTTTCTTTGAATTGGGTACATAAGTTGATTTTTCTATGTTTATAATTTTACATTTGTCCACGAAGTACGAATACAGTCTCGAAGGATATCCCGTCAGTAAGATGCGAAGCTGTAACCGCTTCGGATAAGCAGCGGTTGAATCAACAATGAGATCGTTTGCGGCAGACGACTTCGGTGCGCGAGGCGTGTCCGCGCTTCATCGATCGCACCCTCCGACGCTTCTCGACGACGTCTGCCCCAGCAAAGCCTCCCCGCTCCCGCCCCGCCGCCCCGCGCACGTTAGCGCCCCGACCAACTGCATTTACCACCCGCCGGAACCACCCTCTTCATACTCGTATATACTCCGCATTCGCAATACCTGTCTACCGTCTGTTTTGAACACAAACCGCTACTTTATCGACGTTTCGGATACTGAATGAAATTGGCAGAAGACGGCGAAAGGTTCAATTCAAACAAAAATCTCAGCTAATGGCAAATAACGATAGAGGAAAGGGTGAGTACTTCAATGTAAAAAAAAAACGAAAATGTTCATTTTTGACACGACGTGTAAGTGTAGTATGTATTTGCGTATGGTTTATGCACATCGAAAGCACGGTATCCATAGTTTGCAGGTTTCGTGGACTGCCATTGAGATTTTTGAAAATTTATTACACCACTACACTGTATCTTATTGCTATACTTACGTAATGCTAATCCGTCACTTTACTCTATAGCTATATCATCGATCAGTCGTATCTTCCTAAAATATTTTTGCTAAACCAACGTATTGAAATGTTTTATGACGATGTTTGATATACCGCTAAAGCTCAAGAGAGATTTCTTTTACTTTGAGATTTCGTTTAATTGGTGCGATCTGAAAATGTGACCTGAAAAGAGTTAACTAGATACCAACGCCAAAACTTTTTGAAAACTTTTTTTTTATGATGGCAGACGCAGGGAGCTTCTTCTAATAAATCCACTGAACTTTCTTAAGTTAGTGCCATGACTCAGCGCAAATTTCCATTTAAGGTAACTCTTTTTTTAAATACATACTGAAATATTGCATTGCAGGATTTAGCAATGTTTACCTGGCGTATATTTCAAGCGTGAACTTTTGCTATACCGCGAGCGTTATATTTTACCACCAACTACTACGCGGAATCATCCATGTATCCAAATCAAGTTTATTGTAACGCGTTTATTCGTCCGGAGGTGTTGATTCGACGGTAGCCGTTCGGTGCTTAATTCCAACGGTGTAATTAAAGCCGTTTACATCACTTCGCGAGCGACCTGTAAATGTTATTTTGCTCATTAAAAGCGAATTACGTTATAAATTTTATGTGCGTACGATGTAGCCACGTTAATGTTCTCAAGGAATTGCCGAAACATTGTATTGCGTTTATACTGGAATGCGTTATACAAGGTATAAAACGAAGTGTATAATTGGCCGTTAAGATAACGTTTTGCGGGAAGGAAATTAGAAAAATTTGAATATTTAACTCGTACTTAGTTTAACATAATGATGGGTAGCTACTAGCGTTGCGTGCTCTATGTTCGTTCACAATATTACGCGTCCGTTACGCAAGATTTTGTATCAAAAAAGTTTTTAATCAGTAATATACAACCGCTGATATCTTTTTGAAGTGAATACTTCTTTAGCCGCGTTGGGCACTTTTTGGTAGGGGGTAAAAATGTGGATTTGCGTGACCGCGTGACCAACATGCTCGGGAACAGCGACATGCTCGCCTTGTTATGAAGGCAAAACGTCTTAAATTTAAATATACTACATTCGAAATTAAACTTTAATACCTTAGTGTTAAGGTTTATATATTTTTTTTATAATATAAAAAAAAAACTTCGTTTTCACTTCTATCGGCAGTCCCTATGTCTGCCATTTTTTTTAAATTAAAATGACAAGTCTGCGCTTGTCAGCAAAATCATGATGGGGGATACTACCATCTTAAAGCCGTATTCTTTATTGATTTTTATATTGATGCAGTTCGTGTTTTAGAATTATAATCCCTATTAAAAAGACATCAAGGTACATGATATAAGGCTGTCATTTTGAAATAATACTGCTTTAAGCAATGGTATAGATTTGATAAAAACGCAATTACCTGCAAGCTGTATCATGTAGTCTACCTGTATTAGGTTCCACGCATCGTACCACAAATTGACTTGGTACAGGGTAGGTACAGCTTTTCAGGTAGTAATTAGTTACAAACCTACTATCACATGGACAGCATCTCCTATCGTATTATGTAGAAAATGAATCCTAAATTAACCCAGCAAAGAATATAGGGCTTGTACTTGAAACTTCCCATTTTCAAAGCCACAGTCATTTTACATAACGCACACTGCTACACTACAGAGCTGAAAGGCAAATTTGCAAGCAATGTTATATAGTATATATACGAGTACGAAGAATTCATTTGAAAGTACAAAGCGCATTACAATGCACGGCATCGCATAATCACTTTATCTTTAAGGTGAAGTAAGGCATTAGCGGTCTAAATTAAATTTGTCGGGTGTCGGTTCGGCGCCGGTCGCGGTGATCGATCATTGGTAATGGTGCGGCCACACTAACGACCTAGATGTCCGTCAAGCCCGTGATCGCTTTACAAGATTTTAGGATCGCCAACTGTAAACTGATTTTTATGAGACGCTTACGGCACGATGTCGATTTGTAAGCGATCCTGGTTAATCATGTACTAGCACACGCATCTGTACCTATCGTAGACTGCATCTTAAAAAAAAATATCTTCACTTAACTATCGTCAGGTGATGTCAAGTATAGCGCTTACTCCTCATCTAGTAGGTATTTATTTAATAAGAATGGTTCATCAAATGAAGTGCTAATGCAAGTAATTTTATAAAATTCATGTTTGATGAAATTGTTTCATCATCATGTATTTCTCAAAAAATTGCTATAGTAAGTATAGAACGTCCCTATTTTGCAAAATTCGTTTTTAATACAATTTATACACGGGATTTTAACTACTATTAATTAAAAGTTAACATAACTACTATTATGATGCCCGCGACTTCGGCTGCGAGGTTTAAGGATTATTTCATGCCCCTGGAACTTCTTAGATTTGCCGAAATAAAAATTAGCCTATCTCCGCTTCACGGACGTTAGCTATTATTTCCCAATTAGTATGGATTCATAGTAAAACACGCAAATTATTAGAAAAAGCTAATAATTTGGACTGTCCCAACAATCTCAAATATCTGGTTACTCCAGCTTACTGGTTTACTATTCATCACTCGTTGAAAACCGTTCACGTCATCTGTGACTCAACTTTTGACAAAACTTGAATGATTTTGTGGAATTCCTAGCAGTTAAACTGTATATTGACTAGACTATTGATCGATTGGAATCTGGGTGTGATTTCTTACCTTCAACTAAATGCCTATTTAGATAAAGCAGACTTTTTCATAATATATGCTTACTAAGCTAATAATGATTTTGTTAACAACTTCTGGCAATTTTGACACTAATACTTCTTAGTGCAGTGGTTCCATTATTTAGAAGTTGGAGGTTCCTGTCTAGTATCCTTTTTAACCACCCACGCAAAAAGTGGGGTGTTATAAGTTTAACGTGTCTGTATGTGTCATAGAGCTCTCAAATGGATGAACCGATTTTGATTAAGTTTTTCTTGATTGATATCAAATCAAATATTTTAATTCAAGTAGACGTTTAACAAGTGCTTTAGAAGAGGGATTCTTGGTAGATGCAGCTTCGGAATGCCGAAGGTGATTTGATCGAGAGTTTTCTTAGCTGTGATTCAAGAAAATCAGTTCAGCCGTTTGTAGATCATCATCTCCTTTTTAGTTGATGAAGGCATGTGATAAACTTCCACGGGTCTGATCGATCCGAATACCTGGTATCCTGGTATTTCAGTATGTCAGGGGTTATTTGAAATGTATCTATCACCAGGTGAGACGATCTGATCTGACCATGACTTGGGTAATCTCATGGTAACCCCAGTATAGAAGAAAAAAATTCTGATATAGTAGAAACATGAAATCACGTTGAAATTACTGGCCACGCAATAGGCTCTACGCATGCGTAGTATTAACACAATATGCAGTTCGTGACTATTTAGCTTTTTATGCAAAGAAAAAAGCATTAAAAAAATCAAAATGTTTTATTGCGAAGTATGCAAATGTAAAGCAATAATTAAAAGCAAATACAATGTGAATCGCCTGTACGACGTCGATGACAGCAAAAAAGCCCGTTTCAATTAGCCGGTTGCTGAGGTTCACAAGAAATATTATATGAGTTTATGCTATTTAACAGCAGCTGCTGGCTTCATGTACCTACCTAAAGGTGATTTGAGAAGTAAGATTCATATGAATGCATACCTAACAATATTTTAGTTCTTATAGTATATTATAGGTCCATAAATGTCTTTGTATTCATCAGTTGGTAAGTTACTAAGTACCCTAAGTATACAAGTTTATTTATAAGATAAGTTTGTCAGACTACTTTAAGTAGTAAGTCTAATAATGACTTACTAGCCCAACAAACTTATCTCGTCCGGTGACAACGTCGCTAGTACTCGTATCTATGAAAAATAAAATAAAAACAAAAACTAAACAGGCATAAAATTAGTTCAAATTTTGGTCATCGGGTCAGACAAGTTTGTGGGGCTAAACGTTTTGAATGATAATTTTCATAGCTTAGATCACTAGATGTTTGGTTAGATTAGTTATTGGTGGACATCCGTACCTTAGAAACGTTGCACATCTATGGTTTAAACTCATTCTTAGAGCGACAACTTCTCTAGCGACTTCTATGAACAAAGCTTTTAAACAGAAAAGAACTCATAGGTCTGACTTATCAATACGATACCTACTATTAAATACTATCAAAATGTTTTAATCAACCCGACACGGACACAATTTTATTCTTGAAGCTGGATTCTTTCTCGAGCGTCTTTAAAGAGCCCCATTTATGTTTTATCGCGCTGTTATGGGTATTAATATATTAACAGAAGCACCTGCGTCACGCGTTACTGCTGATTACAGAGCCTAAACTCGTTATATCCGTTCAATTAAATTTATTAATTGAGAAATCGTATCTTGCCTCTCTGCTTATCTCAAATTTAAAACTACTGTCGCGGACTTTTAAATACCTTGCTTTGGTTCGTGGCTTTAACATCGCATCTCTAGTTTTGATGACGTCAATATTAAAAAAGCTCAAAAGTTTTCTCAACAGCATGTGTACAGAGTTTTTACAATTTCTTCTATTAAGGTTCAAAAAATTTGAAGATTGTAACTAATTGGAGATTTTAAAGGCAAGGAGTTAAAATGTACTTTATAGAGTTGGCGTACGCAGTGTTTTGTAACAAAAATCATAAAAGCATGAGCCAATAGATCGATAGATAGATGTTAAAATTTAATAATTGAACCTGGCATCAACGGTCGTGAGTTTAAAATAGTTTAAAGTACATGTTAACAATAAAATATATATGTTGCCTGGTGGGAAGCTTCGGCCGTGGCTAGTAACCACCCTGCCGGCAAAGACGTGCCGCCAAGCGATTTAGCGTTCCGGTACGACGCTGTGTAGAAACCGATTAGGGGTATGGGTTTAATATAACTGTCATGCCCCCAGATTAGCCCGCTACCATCTTAAACTGCATCATCACTTATCATCAGTTGAGATCGCAGGCAAGGGCTAACTTGTAGTAGATAACAACAAAGAAATGTTAAGAACCCAAGTTCAGATTATAATTATCACATTGTTCCTAAGTAAAAATTGCTTAAAAGTAATTAACAAATAAAATATCAGTAAGTTAAAATAGTTCATCAAATAATCAAGAAACGGTATAGGACTATAGGTGAAGGTACTTATAGGACGAGATGAGATGGCCATTAGCGAAATGAAGCCATTAGGAGCGTGTAAAACAGTTAATTACTTTGTAATCTCACCCGAGTTGCTGGCGGAGTTACTTTGTTATAATGAACAGAAATCATCTTTCGATATTACAGACATTTTCTGTTTAAATACTTTTGAATGAAGTGCAAAAATCACGGAAGCAACCAATACTCAATAACTCTGTTATGCAATCAAATAACTATTACTGATTCCTTCTAAAGTTAGAGTTTTTAATACCAAGGCTTTTTATTTTGAGGACTGAGGAGAAATGGCAAAAGTCATGAATACTCAATTGTAATCCATACTAATAAAATATTATAAATGCGAAAGAGTGTCTATCTGTCTGTCTGCTACGCTTTCCCGGCCCATCTATTCAACCTATTGAAGGCTACTTTTTTCCTAAAAGTTAAAGAGTTCCCGCGGGAATCAAAAAATCTTAATCCACACGGACGAAGTCGCGGGCATCATCTAGTTCAAAATAAATAAATATCGATAATGATTGATTAAGTTTATAATTATCATAGCTGAATTTTAAAAGTATCTAATTATTATCTCAAATATATGAGCCGAGTTTTCTTGAGTTTTATTTTATCGACTCCCGCGTAAAACATTTCTTACCGGTCATGCTAAGAGGGGCAACAGTTTTTTATGATGCAGTATTCAGTTATTCACACTTGAACGGTCAGATTGGGTGTGGCACCAACACCGTCACGACTCATTACTTCATCAGACACTGTCGACAGTCAGTTGTCATCTCCATCAAATCCTTTAATAAGAACTGCTGTTACTTTTTCTTTATCTTCGGTAAATAACTGTCTTATTACTATATTGCCCACGGGCCACGACTTCGTGATTTAAGATTTAGGGTTTTAACAAACTAGTAGGGATCCATTGTTTACATTGTAATAAAATTGGCTCAGTGGCTTATGAGGGATTTCACTTTCCGTAGTCTGCTAGACCGCGAGATTTACCAACCATGTACTAATATGTAATTAACGTGGCCAAGAGTCCATGCAAATTTCCTTGGCTGGGTCAAGACCATCACTTGTTAACTTTAAACTTTTACGCTGTTATAATTTCAACAAAAATTCCGCAAGTTTTAATCGTGGTGATAATTAAGTGCAGATGCATAGATAAGAAGAATATTTTCATATTCCTCAAGAAATATGATTAAGAAAGCGTGTTCAATTCTCGTTAGTTATTTAAACGAGTGTTTATAATATTGAGCATTTGGTTCCGTCGAAATCGCTTCCGGCAGTTGTGCATTCGACACGAGTAATTAAATCATCGAATACTCCAATCCGTGTCATGGGTAACATCTTTCTTATTATTTATTGGCTGTTCAGTTTTGTTTTCATCTTAAAAGATACCGGTGCCGACGATACGTTGCCTTTTAAAATCGCATCACTTGCGTTTTAAATCTATAGAATCAACGACCTCAATTTACATAGACAGACGCCCTGTCAAACAAAGAATGTGGACCTATTTTACTAACGCCATCTAGTCTGAAAAGCGGGACAGTGCTATGGCGTGGACAAGGGCAGGGTTATACAGGTTAGGAGCGTGCTCTTAAGGTTGGACGCCCAATTTTTTTCTATGAAAGGGGCCATCTACTACCTACATATATATCGATGTATAGAATAGATAGACTCTCCAGTTATTTGGAGGTAGAGTTCTGCATATTATATATCTTTTGAGAATTAAATCTGCTATGTTAATGTTAAAAAGCTTGAGTAAAATCCCCTGTTTTACTTCAAGTAATTAACAATTAAAGGAGGCCTCTGTCGTTGAGAGGCTCGTGATATATACAGTAGATATGTAGGTATGTATAGTCAACTAAAGAATTTATGTTCTCAACTCAAGGAGTGCTGTTTCGTTGTTAATCCAGTTATTACTAATAATAAAATCAGGTATTTATTAATTTGGTCTAATTGCGTATATGAATCGATCATAAACACGAACTTATAGTATAGTTAATTATCTTTTTCTTTGTCGATTGTTTATCTCGCGTGTTGAAATTTCTTATTGCAGTGAAACCGTTTTATTCGCTTGTTGGGTGCGCATGTAGGGTAAAGTTGATTGCGATCATATCAGCTTTTTCTACATGATACAGTGTGTCGAGATTTTTATTTGTTCCGCTTTTTATTGCAAACGCATATCTAATCAGTGGCAGAAATAGTGTAACAATTATTTTTTCCCCATAAACAAATGCACGTTGATATAAAAACAAATGCATATATTATGTTTAAACAAACAACACTACTTTTAGGTACCTATTACAATGTTGCATTATAGCTTGTATTCTTGTTCGTTGAACTTCCACTTCCCGTATTTTTTTATTTTAATGTAAAATATTTACTAATACTAATATTTACTTTACTAATGTTATTATTTTTAACGTGCATTTTATTCATATATAATTCTATACTTTACTAGGCTAGGTACTGAGTGGGATGGATATGTAAAATGCAAAGATACAAAATCATGTCAAGTTTAGATGCCAACACTTACACTAAAGTAATTATTTTAAGTACTTAAAAAAGCTAAATTACTAATAGTAGCTTTTTATTTTCAAATTAAAACAATCTGATTATCTTTTAAAGTACAGGTTAAAATGCTTTACCCTAAACAAGAAATTTCATCTAAGTGCCCTATAAATTTCGATTACTATCTAACATCGGCGGTTTTGTTTTGAGTTCGGCGCCGTCAAATTTTGACATAACCGCCATATTTTATGCCGAATGATGCATATTAACAATGGCGTTAGGCTTTACGGGGAACGGGGCCGGAAGCCTCATAAACCAAGTCGGCCAGATTCCGCCGATAAAAACGGCACCTTGTTAATTTTAACTGTTTTATTACGGCTCTTTAATACTCCACATCAACGTTTCTATTAAAAATCGTCAATTTATGACGAATAATGACGTTTGTGTGTCAATTAATTTATGGAGGCAATTGGGAGCTTTGAATCTACGCGCTCATTCGTTTGGCTCAAAGTTTATACTTCGTAAAAGCTTTAAATCCATACCCATACTATTTATCAATGCGAAAGTGTGTCTGTCTGCCTGCTACGCTTTCACGGCCCACCTGTCGGTCCCAGGGATGGAAATAGGCTATGTATCCCGGAAAATTAAGGAGTTCTCGCGGGAATCGAAAAAACTTGGTCCACGCGGACGAAGTCGCGGAAATCATCTAGTTTTTAGTAGTTCCATGAGCGTGTCGTCACTAATTATTTTTTTGCATTGTAATTACAAAATTTGCATTATGATTTTATTTAGTTTTTGCCTTGGTGCTTTTCATTAAATAGATTTAATATTGTTGGTTATCAAACATTTAGTACCTACCTACCCAACTAAGACACCTATAAGTTTAGAATAAATAAACCCACATAAATTATGCAAATGTTTATTTAAAAGTGCCTATCTTATCTTAAAAACGTTTATGTCCGTTACATGTAGGTACCTTTTTCTAAGTTACGCACCTATGTAGGCGTATCATATTAATAATTGTATAACTATGAGTTACGTTATTAGCCAAGAGTTAGGGCACTAGGTAGTAAGTAGATACATCAGGAATGCAAGAAACCTAATTAAAAACTTAACGATTAATTAAACTGAAATTAACTTAGCCATAAAATATTTTTACCTAGTAAGTAGACAATATAATTGAAATTTATGATCTAGCTTATTACCATTTTTGTAAAAAAATTTGATTAGAATAATTTTCGCGAGCTAGGTAATAAAATCTATATGGAAAATATTTTGTCTTCAAGAACGCATAATTGGCATGATGACAGTAACCAAGATTCAATGAAATTATGAATTCATCTAATGAAATAGAGTTCGTGGATTATAAAAAACGTATTTACTTTTCTATTTCGAGTGAGATTGCTATTTATTTTGATAAAATAAAACTATAAAATACACCAATCCGCCATAATGGATTAAACACCTAGAAGCGAATGACGTCACAATTGTTGGTTTCGAGCTTTGACAATCGCACTATTGTTTACTGCACAGACTACATTGGTAAACACAATAGTGATGTCACAAACTACGCCATGACACTCGCGAGCGTTTTGGCGTGAATTTTAAAATTTAAATTTCATATGTTAATTTTATCCACCGAACCTTATTTTTCTGCTGAAATAATATATTTTTTCGAAATAGTAGATACTTCCGAACATAATCTGACCATTTTTCAAAATCAGTCATCATGCCTATTATTTGTAGGTACTTAGAACTCTTTATACTAGGTTAGTAGGTTAAGGAAACAGGTACACACTTCACAGCTGTTTAAAAAAAAATATGTGTTGAAGGCATCCGGTTAAGGTTTAATGTACCATTACCTGCCTGTACATTAGCAGCGTCATAACCAAAGATTTTTCGCATGCTAAGTCCAAAGAACTATTTTGAAATGCGTTGGTATTTTCAGACATCGCGAATGACCGCTGCGTTTTCATCTAATAACGGGAGCAAAACACGCAAACGCAAACGCGCAATGATCAAGCATACTAATATTATAAGTGTGAAAGTGTGTTGGTTTGTTGGTTTGTCCTTCAATCACGCCGCAACGGAGCAACGAATCGACGTGATTTTTTGCATAGGTGTAGTTGAGGACCTGTAGAGGGACATAGGCTTTCTTTCTATCCCCGAAAATTAAGGAGTTCCCGCGGGAATAAAGAAAACTTAAACGAAGCGGACGAAGTCGTGGGCATCAGCTGATGATGAAATGAATAAAAATGGTGTTATGTATATCACAGATTAATTACAAGTTATCCTAAAGTAGCATATTTTGTGTAATCGAAGCCTATAAGTAAAGCTTAAGAGTAGAGAGTAGTTACTGAGTCATTTCAGCAGGGAAATTATGTTATCAATTCTAAAAGGAGTGTCTTTTTTTGAGAGGAAAGTAACTTTTCTTTCATTAATTTTAATTGTTATAAACATGACTGATACATAATTAATACACCTGAAAAGGGACGTATTTTGTCTACTATTATATTTATTGGAATCAATATAGGCTATGGCCGAGTCTTTCAAGTCTCGATTGGCAACTTCTAACTGCAGGTTTTGTATACTTTAAGCTTGTAGCAATTCCCATTGAATAAAATTACAGTGACATCTGCAAGAGATTTATTTTATTCTACGATAGCCCTTGCCAGACCAGAGACAAATTAAAAATTATTATCTCCAACTTGCCCCGGCTGGGAATCGACTGCACCAGTGTAGTCATCAATATAGGTCTTAGATCTACCTACTTACTTTCAGGTTTATCTAGAAAACTTGACCGTTGCTCGTCTGTGATAGCTCTAATGCCTGTCTAAGCACGTCGAGACGCCCCGCGGCGTCGCTACTTTAACACACGTTGCGTTGAGGTCATTAACTACACGTCACTTTTCATAATATTTATGTCTCCATTATTTATCACGTATAACGACATCGTAAACTTAAAATTTCGCCGACGAGACCTGCTCTTCGCCTGGCCGGAGTGTTAATATCCGGAGTATTAATTAACAGTTAATGTTACCGTTTAAATGTAGTTTGGTAGTAGGTACCTACTTACAATTTTTACGAGATTTATAATATTATTGTGATGAATTATAGACTATAGATATATAACAGTTTTTAAGATGCAACTCTTAAATTGTTAGAATACTATCGTTGTAATTGCATACTATCTAAGAAGTACAAAGTAATAAATATAATTATGTAATCAGTACTCAGTAGTAAGTGGTTTTTATTGCTTCCTCGTTCCTAATTCGAACGACTAAGATATGGAATGCCCTTCCGGCTTCCGTTATCCCCTACTCTTTTAATATAGGTACCTTCAAATCAAGAGTGAATAGGCATCATCTAGGCTCCACCTTAAGCTGCAACACCATAATCAACAGCCAAGCCTATACGCGACTATCACCATAAATTGCGACGTAAATGCATCGTCTACCAAATGAGTGACTGTTATCAAGAACTCTGACATCAATAAAAATTAATAACAAATAATGAATAATAATGTTATTAATAGTTTACTATACTTAATATAATACTCTCAGCGAAATTTAAATTTTTATTAACGTAGCATTTAGGTATCTGTTTGTTTTAGTCACTGAGTAGAAAGTTTTTTTTATCCACTACAAGTAAGCTCTTGACTGCGATCTCACCTGATGGTAAGTGATGATGCAGTCTAAGATGGTAGCGGGCATGTCAGTTATATTAAACCTCTACCCCTAATCGGTTTCTACACGGTATCGTAACGGAACACTAAATCGCTTGGCGGCACGTCTTTGCCGGTAGGGTAACTAGCCACGGCCGAAGCTTCCCATGCCAGACTAGTGAAAATTCAGACATTATAAATTCCTAAATTGACCCTGCCGGGAAGTTCTACTAAGTAGGAAAATATAGGGTTTTAGTGATGATTGGTAACTAGATACCTATTACTCCTATTAGGTAGGTACGTCTAGAGTGGATGGCGGCCGACAGCCGAGTCGCGTGTCGCCACGTCGCTCGCGAAGTAACGAGACGCGTGAGCGACATTTAGCTGACGGGCACGTGTCTGTCATTGATTCCTATTCTCATGTGCGAGCCGATCTGGTTTAGAGGAGTAAACATTTACATGACCGATGCTGTGACTTGTATTTAAAGTTCCGTGGTAGAAAAAGGAAGCTTGTAGGTATTTAGCGCAGTTAAAATTTTGATTAGTTATTTTTCTTTGAAACGTGACTTGATCGAGAGTATTCTTAGCTATGATTCTGCAAGTAAAATACGTTTTGATGATCATTAGCTCTTGTCTATTTGATGAAGGGATGGGAGCAACTTCTACAAGTCTAATCGAATCGAAATTGGTATCCTGTTACTTCAAAATGTCGGCGGTTAGTATAAACGGTATACCTACCTACCTACTTGTATTATGTCATCGGTAATTTGATAATTAAGAGAAGAAGACAAAGGTCAAAGAAGGTATTGTGTTATCATTCAACATGGCTAAACTAATTTATTGTAAGTCTAGTGATCTGATTGCTGGATTGTGGCAAAACTTCTCAACAGTACCTTCGCAAAGACTGTGGGCCTAGACCTTAATAGTTACTTTTTTTACTTAATATACCGACATAAATATTCCTAGTTGCATTTTTTGCCTATACCTACCTTCATTTTATTGTTATATATTAATATGAGTATTTCTTGTTTTATAGAAACATTCGTATAATTATTGCGAAGGGTCGTATGTTATATGGTTATTGCCTGTAAATTGAGAACACGTAAAGTTGGCGCGGGATCAAGTTGCGTGCGAATCGAACTGATGACATTTCATGGAAACCAGTCATGCTTGTAAAGGTGGCTTTTGACGGGACGTCGTTTCGACATTATGTATACAGGAACACGTGTGTACAAAACATAGTTTAAAATTTTAATTAGGAATCGATAAACCATGTTAGAGTATGCAAGCACGTTCACAATCCCCGTATATCGCCGTAGGGCAGCGGTATAGCCACAAAATCCAAAATTAAGTGATAATAGATAATTAATTCAGTTTCATATACTAGTGGTTCGCCCCGAACTGAAACCTCGTGGTATCCATAAGATAGTTTTAACTATATATTGTAGTAGTTAACTTTTAACATTAGACGCAAAAGAGCTAAAGAGTTATTGGAGAAACGAATAAACTTTAACAGAGTGCTATCTATCTATTGACATCATTGTGAAGTTCCGTTATAAATACTGAAGCTCATTATACATTAAATAATTTCGTTTTCTTATAATATTTATCTTATTTTAGTATTTGTTGTTCAAGTACAGGATATAATTCAAATAATTGATCAAGTTTCAGGCTCAGCCTTTCAGAAAATTAAGAGTTCTAAGGTCAACTTTGGACGTTAGAAGAATCTCCACTTTGAAAGCCCCCCCCATTTCGTCAATTTTAGGGGAAAATTAAAAAAAAATATATATTTTGGACTGTATTCCTAATTACCTTTAAAATGATATACCGCAACCCTATGTAACGCTATAAATAATATTTTACTGAAGTTATTGAAATAAAGATTTTCATAACTTTTTAAGCCATATTCGGCTGGAGGCCATAGGTTTACATATTATATTTAAATGTGAAGTAATTACGTTCAGTAATTCAGAAGTTATAAGGCTCTGAGAGACGGACAATTGTTTTTGGCAACCCTAGGACGGAAAAGTGCAAATTCACTCAAGTAAACTCAGAGACCTTCGCTTGGCTCGGTCAATAATATTACTAGCTGGTGCCCGCGACTATGTCCGCGTGGATTGAGGTTTTTTGGTTCCCGCGGGAATTCTTAAATTTTCCGGGGTAGCTTATGTGTTATTCCAGACTATACTCTATCTCTGTGCCAAATTTTATCCAGATCCGTTCAGCCGTTCTGGCGTGATTGAGTAACAAACATCCATTCATTCATGCATCCATCCATCCAAACTTTCGAATCTATAATATTAGAATGTACAAAGTTTTTAACGTTTTCATATTTTTATTTTCCTTGGTCTAGAAACTAAATCGTCACACTTAAAAAAAATTATAATGGTTCTAACCGTGAGTCGTGACCCAGATAACTATGGGGCATGGATGTATGGTATAAACCAGCTTGACCCCATAATGTGAAGGGCACGTGGGCATCAAACTACCGATCCCTGAGTGTAGCTATTACCTATTCTGTGGTATAATAGGTAATATTATTATACTCTTTATTTGTACCACCATTAAAAAAACAAAAAATAAAAGAAGAAAACAAACAGACATGACACAAAAGGCGGCCTTATCGCTTACCAGTGATCTCTACCAGGCAACCTTAGGAATTGGAAAAAGTAAGCAAATAGTACTAATTATAAGCGCAAGCTTATCTTGCAGTAAAAAAAAGGTTAAGTAGGTAAACCTCGCTGTTGTAGGTTGAGCAAAACGAGATTGTGAGAGTAGCAGAAGCAGATGCGCAGATGAGAAGCAGATACCTATTGAGATTAATATCCTCACTTTACTTATTTAAGTAGTTAATTACCTACTCTTTATATTACGAATGAATGATTTTAACATCTCAAAAGATCGCGCATTCAGATTTAAACCTTATGTTTATTGGTTGTGCAGATTTTGCTGTCAGTCTTTTCTGTCGTTTTCCAATGAAACGCACCTTAACATTTAACACAATGTAACAACTTTACCTCGAAACATAATATTATAGTTAAGGTTTACGAGTATAACCAATGTATTTAATCACAACATCAATGCTAAAAATTAATAGTTTACCAGCAAAGTCAACAAGTGCTTATTAATGGAGGTCCTTAATAATTGTCTTGCATAAATGCAATTGTCGGAAACTAGCCACGTTATAAATGAATATGAGATAGTTGGTAAAGTTAAACCTTGAATACAGTAAACTACCAGAATAGTAATAAGATAATATTTTAGTTTTGACAGCTCTAATAAAGGTAATGGATTGAATAAACATAGTTCGCGATGACAGCGACTTGTGACACGATGGTAACTGCACGATAAAATCCTTCTTTAAACCAAGAGAAGAAGAAAATCCTTCTTTTTCTTTTGGTGTCTATTTATCGAATTTTGGTGATAATGCAGGCTTTTATTTTGCATCGGTGTAAATAACACCGATGCAAAATATTTAATCTGTGCTGAAGTTCATAATTTTGATCGAATGCTTTTATTATCATCACATTATATTCCTTCCTTACTTTCCATTTCATGTACATAATAAAAAGTTAAAACATCTACAAGCCGCATGGGACTCTGTCAGTCCAATTCTATACTTAACGTTTTGCATTAAAAATAAAATAAGATCAATTTCACAATAATTATCCCGTTCTAAAAGCAAACATTCTAAATTACTTTAATTAAAAATGTTTGCTGAAAGCATTTGATTATTTCTTGCGAAAGAATTATTAATCGCAGCAATTTGTGAGAGCGACTTAAAGCCTACGCTATTATTTATTCTGTAAAGTAGCAATTTGATATTAATGCGACATTTCACGAACAATGAGGCAACTCAAGCAGTGAGGATTAAAAATCATCGTAATATTTCATAATTATTTCTCATATTACAAGATTGATTAGTATTTGTTTTAAAGAGTGGTCATGCCACACAAGTATGCGCGTTTTTCTTCTGCTAAAATACCTATTTTACGTGTAAGCTAAAAAGCTGAAAAACCTGGTATCCGTATGGAGAAGTGTCATGGTCCTCTAGATTGTCACGAAAAATAAAAACACAACCAATTTGATAAAAAATCATCGTTTAAATTTATCAAACCAATTGAAGTATTATAGTATAATCATCGAAAAAAAGAAAGAGAAAGGAAAAACCACCAGTTCTGCCACACATTTCCTAATAGCTCAAGGGTAAGGGTAAAAAAATACCTACACAGATCGACGGCGGTATACTTCCACTGTATTATGACCCACCACTTTGGGTGAAAAACTAAAATGATGCATTTTAACAACTAACATACGATACATTAAAAACGTCGGTAAGTAAAGACGTTCAGAAAATGTCAATTTAAACAAAATATCAATATTTATTGTGTTACTCGTATTATGCATCGAATGATCGAAACCTTCGCGCTTCTGCACGGAAGCGGTTACCCATAATTGGTTCCTGTGTACGACGAAATACATTGGGTTGTCTGCCTTGTCACAATATTGCGGTTTCCTATCACTAAGTACATAATATGTCCTTGTGCAAAAATACACAAAAATTTTTTGTTTGAACAACATTTTGCCTCCAAGCCACTAATAATTTATTGTTATTGAGATGATAATACAATTTTTTGACAATCATGCTTAGTGCAAAGCAATGATGAGGTCTAGGTTGAAACGCGCTTGCCTAGAAAATGCCTATTCACTTTTGCCTTGAAGGTACTTAAGTTTAAACTTAAGTTTAAATACGTGGCAGGATACAAGTGCGCTGGGAGGGTGTTCCACACCCTAACGGTAGCGGCGGTAGAACGGTATTTCTTCAACTAAGCGAAAAAGCTTAACGAGTGGAGTTTCAAGCAGCGGTATTGTAAAGCTAAAGTTGCTGAGGGTTAGAAATTGGTCCACGCCACTGGTGACCCAAAAGCTGACGCTTATTTAGCCCAACGGCTTAGCCTGGCATTTGCCAATCCAAAAAGGGAATAGCGCCAGGTCTTAGGTACCATCACGGAATAGGTAACAGTACTGGTACTATGCCCATAAACGATCATTTAGATTTTAGACGGTTTATATTTTTTGTAAACTAGTGGGCCCGGCAGACAGTGTCCTTGCCTGAAGCTAGAACCCGATTGCAGCGCCCTATACCAGGTCTAACTATGAATATAAAGCAGCCCAGCCCTTCTCGATATTTAGCGAGACAAACAAACAGCAATTGATTTTTATATGTATAGAAGATAAATATAGTTTTATTTTAATTATTGTAAATATTCATGTCGATAACTAACAAACTGGGCTAGGTAGGTAGCTCGACAACTACAGGTGTTGGTTTTCCTTGGTACCGGAAAACCCAGCCTTCCAAGATTTAAACTAGGGGCTAATGATCTCAAGTCGTTGGGACTTGGGAGCTGTGTACACAGGAGCGTCACAAGTCCCAAGACAATCTTCTGATGATAATCTAGAGACTTCTCTCCAGCAGTTGTCGCCTATCTATTACAACGACAATGACTTAATAGTATCGCTAACAGATCCTGTAAACTCAGGGACATTAATCGTTGAGTCAAAAAGGAAGTCATAAAATTTAATGACACGGATAACTATACACTGTAGGTGATTGCTAATTTTTAAATTGGCTTCTCATCTTTGAAAAAATATACCCATATACGAATATTTCGATGAATAGGTTGCATTGGTATTGGCATTAAAAAGCAATAATAGCCCTCAACAGAACCGTATTAAGATGCTAAGTAATTACGTATATTTTACGCTACTTGCGGTCCGCAAGATTAATGTGGGCAGTCGTGCCTTCCGACCTTTACCAGGGAGCGAATAAATATTAAATGCATTGACTATATCAATTCTAGTAGTAATATTTGTTATTGTAATTGTTCGTAATTTTTCTTTTTTTATTACATTTATTTCCATGCTTATATATATGTAACTGTCAGTGCGTTTTTTATAATTGGATTTTTAATGAAGATGGTCGTATTGATACCGTCTTAAAAGTAAAATTATTATGTTGAAATAATCGTTACAACTAGATACTACACGAATAACATTTTTGCTCTATAAAACTTATAATTTGAGCTTTTAATTGTATCGTTGTCCATTCCAAAAGTAAATAGCGCTCAATTTGACGAAATGATAAATTAATTATGAATAAAGGCTTGACTTCCATACGTACAGTATTTCCAAATGTCTCAAGAATGTAACAAAGCATTCAGTTCAGAGTTTTACAATCCAAGTCGGACAGTAACCGATGATGGATACGGCTCGTTACGAGATCTCTCTGGGTGGCGAGCCATCGCGACATCGCGACATCGTCTTAACGACGCACTCATAAACGCGTGACACCGACTCCCTGTCCCCGATGAGAGATCCCGCATCACTGATACAGAATAAACAGTCCGAAACACACCTTAGGCCTTAATACGATTTATTTACGACCAGTGCTTATTACAAGCGAGACCCTCGCGCTTTATCGCACTAGCGCTCTGACTCCGGGAATTTTATAGGTCTCTTGCATTTATTATACTTATTGGGAGGTTGACATCGCACCCGTGTTTTATGAGCGCCAATAATTCTTTCTTTCACTCCCGCATTTTATATAACACGCTGTTGGAATTCCGTTGTAAGCTTGAACGATATCGTCGGATCGATCATTTAAAATTTTCGAGCAAATAGAAACAAGTCTAGTGCGACCGAACGTCAGATCGCGTTAGGAACGAACAAATTGTCGGATGTTATCTTATCTCTGACTACTTGTTTAGCCTTCGAAATTATAAAAGCGCCGTTTAAACTCTATGAAAAAAATGTATTAAGAAAGGTTACGTTATAAATAAGTAGCGGCGAGATGTTATCGCCGGCGGCCGGCAGGAAGCGCTTCGGCCCATTTAGGGGTGCATTAAAATCGAATACATCATATTTGTTTGATTTCCTAGTTCGCGTTTCAGCCTGTAATTATACAAGTCACCGTCCGTGGCCAGATCTCTGGCATTTTTTTGTTAATACACATTAATCATCGTTTTTTATTGCGAGCATGTGTTTTGGTCTTAAAACACTTTCGGGGATTATAAGGTTTTTTGTATCTTAATATCTAATTTAGTTTTCGTTCGTCCTTTGAGGTCATTAGCGTCGTGGGTTGGTTCAGTCATCAGATCCGAGAAGTTTATAGCTGAAGTCACCTGTTTTATAATGTAATATTTTCGACGTAAACCTTTCTCAGGTTTTACACCCGTGTTATGACTTTATGATAACCATAAAATAGTAAGACATGTGCTCAAATATCGCAAGTTTTTAAATCTGTCGTTTATTTATGTAAACTTACAACTTTACTTGACTTAAAAAAATAGAATAACTGATTTACCAGCTACAGAAGCTGAGAAACAAGATAATAAATTAGAAAAACCTGCAGATTCAAAGATAACCTTTAACATATTTTCAAGTCAATAATTGAAAAGGATTTCTAGACCGCTGAAATAATTATATTTTACTATACATTGCAATGTATTGATGTAGAATTTTAGTGCTTATAATGTCAAATGTTTCAGAATGACCTTAACGTTTGAAAAATTATTTAGCTATGACATGGTCAAACCTATCACGCTCTAGCTTTTTGCTCTAAAGTTTAAATACTTTGCTGTTGTACCTTCTTAAGTTCATTTAATATACATTAGGAATTACTACATGCTTAACCACGATCCTAGTGCATATTTCGCCTTTAAAATAAAAATCAACCTTCATATAGCAATATTTTACTTCAGTATTTTGAGATAATATAATTTAATCCATACTATTTATACTAATATTATAAATGCGAAAGTTTGGATGGATGGATATTTGTTACTCAATTGGATCTGGATGAAATTTGGCACGGAGATAGATTATTGTCTGGAATAATACGTAGGCTACTCATCCTGGGAAAAACAGTTCCCGTGGGAACCAGAAAACCTCAATCCACGCGGACGAAGTTGCGGGCATCAGCTAGTTTCTCAATAAGTTTAACCTGCAGCAGTATTCCGTACAACCTAGTTATGTACGACTGAAACTGAACTACCTACACTAGTAATATTCTATTAGCGTAATCATTTGATTATTTGTCTACAGGCGCATGTTCCCAACGGTACGGGTGTCTTTCACGGGGTGTCGAGCGGAGGTACGGTACGCAGTTCTCCTGGACGTGGTACCAGTAGACGGCAAGCGGTACCGATACGCCTACCACCGGTCATCATGGCTGGTGGCCGGCAAAGCAGACCCTCCCGCACCTGCGCGCCTCTACCCTCACCCTGACTCACCCTTCTCCGGTGATCAGCTAAGAAAGCAGGTCGTCTCCTTCGAGAAAGTTAAGCTTACGAACAACGAGATGGATAAAAATGGACAGGTACATTTTAAGCAGTATTTTCTAAATTAGTTAGCTGACATGACAAAATAATGGGCTTAGTTTAGTAAACTGATGATTTAAAACATGCAGAATCACAACTGGGACGTTTCGTATCGATTTCTTCGACATATTTTACCGAATATCAACACTGACAACTCATTTTTTAAGAGACATGAAGACATCCAATATAGTACGTTAGTTAATTAAGCTATATTTAAATTACTTAATTTTCACCATGGATAGTTATGGCATGTATGGTAGGTACAACACGTCTGTTTTTGGACTAGGACATTCTCGCAACCATCATTATAATGTGTCAGTGGTATCCCACAATCCATTTGAGTTATGTGGCCAGTCCGTAGTAATTTCAACTTGCATTTAATCATTCAACAAGGTGCCGAACGGTCTCTCTGTAATTAGTTAAGTGACATCGAGCATGTATTTGATACTAACAGTTAGTGACAAAGTGTCAGCGCCATGTACTTCAATCTCAATCAGTTGGGACAACAAGTTGCACATCCATTTTAAACTCTTGACTAAAGCCTCGGTCTCACGAAGGTTATCTCTAAAATGTAGTGCTCAAAACGTCTCTTGGAAGAAATGTCGTTTGTTGGATCTTGATGCTTAGCAGAGAAAATGTTAAGAGGAAAGGGATCCACAAATGTAGGTAAATATGGAACTCAAAACAACAAATGATTAATATAGAAATATCTACGCATAACGGAAACTAAGTTTAAATTATTATAAAAGGTATGATTAAGATTTACGATTAATACACTGCTAACCGAAGCCCGTTTTAGCCGAACGGACGGACTTTAGCAGTGATTATTTTCTTCATATTGTGACCGAGCCTTGAAACGGCTGTTTGACTTAAATAAAGACTAAACTGTCTACAACTTCGAGATAAACTAGATCATTTCTTTAGATATTTAATTTGGAAATCACAAAACAAACAACAACAAACAATCGCAGCTTTTCCCTGACTTTTATACTGAAATTCAGTATTAACCAGGAGGTTTGCTTCGTTCTTTCTTTTGATCCAATTAATTTATGCATTATTCAAATGTTATTTACAATTTCTTTGTAATAGGCAATAGCTACTTATAAAAATACCAAAACTTTATAAAATTCTGTTTAAGCTACTTGCGTAAGTACTTTTCATTTGTTTACATTTTTCATCCTAATTTCTATAGTTAATTATCCTACCAGTCTGTTAGTACTTTTTTGTATAGCTTTGTCAACAAAATGTCCTCAACATAATAAAAACAGTTCACACTACATTTTTTTTAAAATTTAAAACGTTGACACGTTCCCGGAGATAAGTTGCGGACGACTTCCTCGTGCGTGTGGCAATTTTATAGAATTACGAGTGAAATTGCCGATGTCGGTGACACCTCGGGCGGCGGGGACCCTGTAATGAGTGCGTTGTTGGCTACAAATTAGTTGCACATGTCGCCGGGCGACAGCCGGCTCTCCGCTACTTGCTGCGCCCCGTGGTCGCAGGTGCCGCTGCGAAATGTCGCGACCAGGAAACCTGACCAGATTAATTTGATCTCTCGTCTATCGTTTTGCGAACCAAATGATGCGAAGTAATTCCTGAATACGCTGGTCACTGCTGACTTCCGATTGTTTCATCTTAAAACGGCTACATATTTAGTTTTATATTGTGGTTTTATGTTATTCCTTTTAAACAATGTATCTTTATAAAGATTTATTTCAAGTATTTTTGCATTGGTCTCTCCACATAATCAGTCTTTCCGCGGATATTGATTATATTAATGTCCTCCCGACCGAATTTCGGCCACGGCGGCCAATCTCCAGAGAGATTAACCATCTGCGCGGGAGATATTAACTATAGTGCACAAGTGTGTGCGCATACACAGGTGCACTCTCTGTTCCTTTACTCTCGTAGCCCAATGACACGGAAATCCGACACGACCGGAGAGTGATCAGGCGCAGAACCGACGGCTTTACGTGCTCTCCGAGGCATGGGGTGAAACACCGCCAACTTCCTAACTCCGGGCTAGTACCTACTGAGAACTTCTTGCCAGAAAAACCCAATACTTGTTATGGCCCGACCCGGGACTTGAACCCGGGACCTCGTCGGTCGCAGTCGAACATGCTAACCACTAGACCAGCGAGGCAGTTATTGATTGTATTACAGAGGTAGTAACAACACTGAAGCATTAATTCAAGTATATTTTTTTCATAGAGGTATAATATTTCGACGCCAAATCGTAGAATCTGCCGTATTAGACGTCGTTTTGGGAAAAATGTGTTAATTTAGAGCATAATAATAATTTTTTCTATCCTAGTCCTGAAAAAAAGGTACATTAAAAAAAACTATTAAAAATAACAAAACCTAAACTTTTTTGTAGTCTTTGTCTTTTTACTTTTTGTAGACGTCGTTGTGGACATCAACTGCTGGATATACTTACCAATTTCTTTTTTAGGGATTCCTCACTCCCGGTTCTTGTGACAATTGTTTTTCTCAACGGCAGTCTCTTAGACAGTCCAATCACTGGTTTCTGGCTATCTAGACTAATATCATAAATGTGAAATATGGATGGATGAATGGATGGATGGATGTTTTTTACTCAATCACGCAAGAACGGCTGACTAATCTGGAAGAAATTTGGCAGAGAGATACATTATAGTCTGGAATAACACATAGGCTACTTTTTATCACAGAAAATTAAAGAAAGAGTTCCCGCGGATACCAAAACACCTCAATTCACGCGATCAAAGTCGCGTGCATCAGCTGGTCAGGAATAAAGCCATGTGTCAACCAGACTGACGACATACCATATCAGTTTCGTCGACGGGAGCAATACGAATCGAATACTTTTGGAATGTAACGGAGTTTTGTTTAATTTAATCAAAGAAATGTATACCTCGTGCCCATAGTGTATGAGGGACGAAAGGGCAGTGAATGGAACAGGCTGGGCGTGGTCGTGTGATGGATGGAGCGGCTCCGGCGAAAAACGCTCCTAGCTCTAATTGGCTTTCCCATAACGAAATTATCGCGCCATCGCTATAAGTTTTGGTTCAGACTATATTTAATGAGATTGTTTTAACAGTTGTAGAATTACGATTAGGCATTCGTTTGTTTTATTATTCTGTGCTTGTAGCTAGTGTCAGCTTTGCTTTTAAATTCGGATTGTTTTTTTTAGAAAAGTTAAAAGATTGTTAATTTATTTATATGGGATACGCCATATTGGGATAATTTGCATAAATACGAATATTTTGACGTTTGAAAGTTAGTCTCCTGCCGGCAGACTCAGCGATTATTGAATACTTTTGTATTTAGATCGCAATTGGATTTGAGCTTAACGATAGCAATCGTGGCCGGACCAAATGAATATTTTCTTTAAAGTTTAATTAAGTTTTTACATTAAATCTCTCGTGAAATCGTTACACGTTGTGACCATTCGCTCGTGCAAGTTTTAAAGAGAGTACCTACAAACATATTTAAAAGCAATTTAATAATTATTCACCCACTTCTGGAATTATCCTTACACTAGTATCAAGATTTGTGTAAATACTTAAAAGAAGATCATTAAACTTATAAGTGCCTGGTATACGATAGACAACAGTGCATGCAGTGGCGTGCATGACATAGAGGCATAAAAGCACTGCTTGCCCTAGTTTAGAAAACGCAATGCTTATTTTTCATCACGCCCTGCCTGAAAATAGGTATCTACCTAACCAATGCCTACCCTGGCTCCGAATACTGTGCACGCCACTGAGTGCATGTGTATTAAATAGTTTTTGGTATTTATTATTTCACACAAAATTTATTCAGAATTATATAAATATTTAAAATATTATTTCTCTTGTCGCGTGTTTTTAAAGCTTCTTTTTTAATCGCGACGGATATCTTCAATTTTCCGGTTATAGTTAACTATCCGTTAATTTTTATGCTATACCTAATTGTTAAAGCAGGAAGGTACATTGTCGCGTCAACGTAGTTTAGGTTTGATAATAAAATCGGTTCAAATATCGATGTTCTGCATGATTATTTCGTTTGATATTTCGGTTTTGAGTGTAAAAATACTACCCACTATTATTTTAAAAAGAAATCGAGAAAATTTCCAGTCATAAATATTAAGTTTAAAGTATAAATTATAACTAACTTCCGTATTTTTTTTGGATATCTTTGTATTAGTTTTGGTTCATACTATACTACAACCCTGCTAAGTTTCAACGACTGAGAATTTAATGCGGGGGTCTCCATACAACAAACCGCCCCGTTGCCTAGACTACGATTGTCATGGGTACAGGGATAGGTGAAGAGTTCCCGCGGGAATGAAAAAAAGTTAATCCACGTGGACGAAGTCGGGGGCATCGCCTATTAATAATTATACTTAGTTGGGTTTCGTATTTTCCTCTAAATTTAAGTATGAATATATCTGCGTACTTATCATACTTATTACAAAAAATATTTGGTGAATTGTAGTTGATAATATTATAAATTGGAGTTTTTTTTAAAATATACACAAGTAGCAAAAAAAACTGTCAACGCGGTGTATGTTTGATTAATTTTCTTGAAAAAATGTAGCAAAATAAGTAGATTACATGTTCCTGTAGATAAAATAAAATTTATTTATTTATCGCCTACCTTTGAAGGGTTAACTAAAAGCCTAGTGCTTTCGAACGGGGTCATAGCGTAACAATCCATGAGAATGGTCGCACGAAAAGCGATGACGGGTTGCGATTATACGAGTAGGCTTTATATAAATAGGGCTGTCAATTAGTTTGCTATCTTAGTTTATTTCATCTTCTCTAGTGTTATTAAGTCTTATTTGACGTATATATTTAAAACGAATGACAATAATTATTTAACCATTTATTATTTTATTACCTGATGCCCGCGACTTTGTCCGCGTGGTTTAAGTTTATTTTTATTCCCACGGGCACACCTTAATTTTCTGAGATAAAAAGTATCGTCCTTCCCGAGATACTACATACCTCTATACAAAATTTCAGGAATAATGCCTATAGGTATTTCTAAGTGGCAACCCTAGCGTTAGCAGCTATCGCAGTGATAGTGCGGGTTACTTCTTATAACGTATATTATATGTTTCATTTTTGTAATAAGTGTTTTGAGAGTAAGTAGGTAGAACATCTAATATAAATATAATACCTAATAAGTAATATATAATACGAGAATAATAATAATAAATTATTATCGGTTCATCATTCGTTCATGCACGATGTGAACTTTTGTATGGATGAATCTAGTAAAAGAACTGAAGAGTCGCATAGCTACCTATGTGGTTATTATGGTAATTTATATTTCGTGGTTAATTGTTGAGGTTTCCGTATAAAAAGAGTGTTTACGGAAAAAGCTGAGCTGTCCCCTCGTCGGTAAAAGGGGGACATACCGAATTTTTTATTCCTATCCGTTCCTCCAAAGGTGATAAATCAGGGGGACAGATCGGAATAATCCATCAATTTTGCCAATGCAAAGTAGCGTTCAAAAGCTTATCGTTAAAATGTGTAAAAAATTAATACTCGGACTGTAGGTAGGTTAACCTACGCATATAATTTTAATTAATGAAAATATGGAAATTGCCGGCTTACTGCCATACTAATGACGAGCCGCGATGATTTATTATACTAGCATTTGACCGTTTATTAAAATAATGAGAATTGTTAAAACCGCATAACGATCTAAGGGCAACGTTATAATTATTACAATGTTTGGGATTTGGCTTCGCTAATGATCATGCTATATTTTCTTTTTAACAACACGACGGAAAGACTTATTCTCATGCCCGCGACTTCGTGCGCGTGGATTGTGGAATAAGTTTTTTTTAAATTTCATAGGGAACGCCTTAATTTTCCTGCATTGATCTTGAATTTTAATTCATTCTATGTCGATGTTTTCCGGGTAGCCTAGCCCATGTCACCCTCCAGGTCCTCAATTATACCCATACAAAAAATCACATCGATCCGTTGCTTTGTTGCGGCGTGATTGGATGACAAAGCAACTATTATGATACAAAAATCTACATGAAGAATGCTTTATCTTTCACAAGGCGAAAAATAAGACGCATGAGAGGCTAAAATCACAGGCATACACGAGTCCAAAAACAATTTCCATTGTGCCGTTCTTTATAGAACAGTCCATTAGTTAAGGCCAGCCATTAACCATTTCCACAAGCTCGCTAACGAGAGGGCTTTTGGCTAATCGCCAACATCGATGCTCATCTCTGATAGAACGCAAAATATTTAATCAACCACGTTTCTGCCTATATGAAGTAAAATCTTTTAATATCTTATTTGCTTAAAATTACCTTTTAAAACATTCCAAATAAAAACTACAACCGATAAATTAAGAAAAAAAATTAGCAGTCATAGGGACTGCCGATAGAAGTGAAACGAATATTTAAAATAATTTAAAATAACAACACAGCACCTTTAAAATAATTAAAATATAAACCTTAAAACTAAGAAATTAAAGTTTAATTACGAATGTACTATATATTTTTACTTAAGACCTTTAGTCTTAAGAAGAATGGTGTCGCATTAAGACCGACACCGTTCCATATTTTTACCCCCTACCAAAAAGTGCTCAACGCGCCTAAAGAAGTTTTCACTTCAAAAACTGTTGCAAAAAATACACGCCGTCCAAGTAATCGTTAATGGGCATGGTGCCCAAAACACTGGCGCTATTACCTCGTTGAAAAACAAGACTAAGCCGTTGGGCTAAATAAGCGCCAGCTCTTTGGCGTCACCAGAGGCGTGGATCAGTTTTGGGGACACGACATTTATAAAATTCTTCGTGTCGGATGATCATGAGCCTAGAGTCTCAAAAGCAAGAGCAAGAGCAAGAGCCGCCAAAACGTAGTCCTTGGTCATGACTGAGTATTTGCAGCGCTTATGCAACTGAGCAGATTCGACTGCAGCTGTACCCGCCTTTAGGCACGAC
This sequence comes from Erebia palarica, assembly GCA_964035005.1. Classification (NCBI taxonomy): domain Eukaryota; kingdom Metazoa; phylum Arthropoda; class Insecta; order Lepidoptera; family Nymphalidae; genus Erebia; species Erebia palarica. The sequence continues at coordinate 32,029,362 of OZ035985.1, read as the reverse complement.
CTCTTTATTAAGCAGATATCTACTCTCACGTACCTTGTTGGGAGTTAGGTACTAATCCTGACCAATATTTTCCAATATTGGATACATTTACGTTCATGTTATATCGAATTTTATTTATCACTAGCTGATGCCCGTGGCTTCCACCGCGTGGAATAGGTTGTTGAATTTCCCTTAGAAACTCGTTAATTTTCCGGGAAAAAAGAAGCCCATGTCACTCTCCAGGTCCTCAACTATACCCATACAAAAAATCATGTTGATCCGTTGCTTTGTTACGGCGCGATTGAATGACAAACCAACCATTATGATATCTAAGGATCAATACATGAAGAATGAATGAATCTCCCTTTTCCACTGAAATTTCAATATTCGAAAATGTGTTAGAAAAAAGAAGTTGATGTTTCCGTTGAAGAAATTCCGCGAGTTAATTTAAGAAAATCTTTAAATAATTGAGTATGATAAAGTTTTCAGTTTACATACGATGCTTTTACTAAAGCTACTACGTTCTAAGACGCCAACGAAGTGCGTTGTCCATCTTTGTGATTGGTAAGCTAAATTAAACATTCAATTACGTAGGTAATTCAATTCACAATGTACATAAATTTTAAATCCATACAAGGCTATGTACTTTGTACCACGCTGAGTATCTTGCATCCTGTGTGAAGGTACCTACAAAGCGAAGCAAGGCAATAAAAATCAATAAAACACTCAACACGCCCCGACTCCGATAAATGAGCAACGGCTTACATCAATTTTAAACCTCCGCATTTATAATTACACCCGATATTTTCACGTCGTTAAGAATAAAAACAAACAGGTAATTTGGATAGTGTTAATAATAAAAATAAATAAATTACTTTGAGAGAGCCAGTCGGTCTCCCGCAGCGCGGTTTCCTTGCACCATACTCATTAGAGTACAGCAGCTATGCGCTGACATTCACATCATTACGATCAACGACACAGATAATTACCATAATTTATGAATATCGTGTATTATTTGCTTATGAAAAAGTTTTTGTTTCAATAATGTTTCGTTTATGTACGTATTGACGGACGCAACCTCAAATTATTACCTTCATTTGACTACATTCTTAGGCTGGAGTTATGCTAAAACTTTGCAAGTTTATATCCTCTGTATGTAAACAACTGTATTTGAATAATTTATGATTTTGTGTGCTCATAATAATCAACGACATAAGCCGCTTTGGATATGCACCAGAAATTTAGGTATCTAGCCTACCTATAAGATCAATCGATAAATGGGATTTATACGCTCCGAAGATGGACCTCTCTCCAACATTTTAAAGACAAGAGGAACAAGAAAGGAAGACGGAAAGATGGAGGCGTCATCAACGATATTGCAAAAAATTGAGAATGAAATCATGAAATGTAAATGAATATTTAAACCTACTGATAGAGTTAAAATATCATATCTAAGTATAAGCGATTTCTATACCTACTCGTAGATACTCGTACGTAATATGTGGATATTAAAACATGTGTTGTTGCTATGCTTATATAAATCATTTAATTGCCTCTACAGGTGCAAGGAGATGTAAACCAACATTCAATTTGAAACAGCTTTAATTAAATAAATCAAAATTGAGTAGTGTGAGTGGGTCTCTTCGTTCATTTACATAATGTTTCGAGGTAACTCTTATCTCGTCATTATTACACCAAAGAAAGTGATTTAGGATAACCGAGTTAACCTCGAATTTAGTTATTAAATTAACCTCTTTATTTTATTTATGTTACATGGAAAAATGCTTTAGGTCCAGACGTAACTACTTTCAATTTCATATAGCTATTCGATTCGAAAGGCCTATGTTCAGTAGTGGACGCCCGTAGGCTGAAATTATGATGACGATTCGATAACTATTCAAATGTACTTAAGTATAGATATAAGAGGTTAAACTCTGCCTCTACCAATGGATTGAAATCCAGAATCTACATGATAGTAGTTTGGCATGATTATCAAATATTCCGTACAACGGGACATTTCCATTAAATAATTAAAATGATAATCTAAATTTCTGATAACCTACGATCTAGCGTTAAAGCTGTAAACAATCGATTTTTATTCCTAGGTACCCTCAAGAAAGTCTATCCAGCCGAAGTCTTCCAAATCATCATTTAAGTCAAAATAAGGGTTTATGTTTAGCTATTTTATGTTCTACAGGACCCTACAACCAACCACAACATTTTAAGTTACTCAAATACGATTAAAGGCGGTTAGTAGACTTTGTGGGAAGAGATGGCATGAATTATTTTTATGTCATAATAAAGGCAATTGTATGAGGAGGGTAGCCAGCGGAAGCGACCGGTGCGTTTGGGTTAGGGTATCAATAACAATTGGAGAATAATTTAGGACTAAGTGGCATAGCTATTGCTGTGATGTCTTCATTTCCTTATTAATGCATCATTTTTTTTTTCAAAAGATTATTAAAATTTTCATGATATTATGTTTTTTTTAAATGTAATAAGATAAAAAGTAGTACCTAATTAAGTTCGTGCTTGCCTTGGGTTCGGCATATACTGATGACTGATCTTAAAATCGCATGGTGCTTTTAAAAATTTTTTAAAGCCTTTTTCGTTTTAGGCAATCGATGGCGACCCTAGCCTTTTAACGAGTCTAAATCTATAAAACATTCGATAATGCAATGTTTTAATTTAAGCGCATTAAATTTCAAAGGCTCGAGCATTTTGCTACTTTATCATTAGCGTGCGGAGCAAGAAACCGTTGTAAGAACCAGATGGCGTGTAATAACAGAGACCGGGTTCGTATCCAAGTAAACATGCCAATTTGCAATCATTCTTTTTATGCCAATACTGTAATAGTGGTTAAACTTTAAGGTAAGTACATACAGTATTCTTTGAGCGATATCGTAGTGACAATTAAAGCAAATTTAAAACAGACTAATTTTCCTTTAGTCTGTTTTAAAAATTGAAATTGAATTCATAGTCTTTGCTAGAAAACATAAGGAAATTGGGCTATTTTTTCTGACAAAAAATTTAATTAACAACTAGACATGGTTAGGAGAGTGTACTTGTAGTCTTCGGAAACCGTATCCGTACCGTATCTACCAATAATTATTTTGAAAGATGAACAGTTTTGTTAAGCAGGTACCATAGTTACTTTATATTTGCTACCTCCTCAAATTAACTATTGATTTATGATTAGGTACTCCTTTAGATCTCGTAAAACTTTATACATAACTAGTTTTTGTTTAGGATCACGTTGAGCAAGCCCGATTTTACTTTTAACTAGACAACCCGCAGTAAAACATTTAAGATTTCCCTTCAAAGCAACATTGTTGGTGAGAAATTATACTGTAACATGAGCGGCTTCCACTGAATCTCTTAAAAGAGCATCCTTACAAGTTTTAGTATCTTCTTTAATAGGACTTTTGACAATATCTATCACTGCGCCTTAGTATTAAATAATAATTTAAACTTTCTCGTAGCAATTTTGTGGGATTATGACAGATTTTTATGATGCAAAATTTCTTGCCATTGTAAAGGTTATAGTTCTAGGACCTATTCCTATGTTTTGAGATTTATTGGTGTGTGATTATGGTTTTTTGTGCCTTTTTAACCCCGATTTATTTTGTTCTGGGGCTGGGAACTATAGAGTTGGTTGATTATTACTTATCTCATCATTTTCTATAGCTTGTACAACTGCAGTAATAATATTACATTGGTAACTTATATTAACTTAAATTCAACAATTAAGGTTAATTAATATAAGTTACCAATGTAATATTAACTTATATTAACTACATATAACAATGCCTATTTTAGTATTTAACTTTTATTTGTTGACCTGCCGTAATTATTTGTTTTGCAATTTCTCGAATATTTATGACCCACTATGTTGTCACCATTGTTGTAAGTGCAAACATAAAAATGCAATTTTATTCCAAACTGAAGGAAATATTATGTTAAATTACTTAGCGACTGATGGTTGAAAGGACGATCTATCATACGTTGATGCAGAATTGCCAGTAAAGCAGTTTCTAAGCAAACACATCCGTGTTTAAAGTTTCCCATTATTGTGTATCGTTACGTTATTTACACGTAAACAGGTATAACATGATATCATCAAATCAAATAGGATATACGAACAGATTCAGTTGATCCTAGGGTAATGTTTAAAAGGGTAAAAGTTTTTATAAGACGAGAGATATTGTTGAATTTATTGAATTCAACTGTCAAGTCTTCGTTTAAGATTATTGTAAATATCCAATAAAATACTGCCAAGGGATCTGAATCTAATAATATTATATATATACTAATATTATAAATGCGAAAGTTTGGACGGATGTATGGATGTGCGGATAGATGTTTGTTACTCAATCTCGCCCCAACCGCTGAACGGATCTGGATAAATAATAATAATATAAAATAGACGTGCACGGGCATTCGCTAATATTCCAATAAAAACTTCTAATGGATAACTGAAATCTATTATTATCTAGATGATTTTCGTACCTGTCTCAAAATACATCACCAGCGCCATGTACCAGTGAATGTCAATTGATCACTGCGAAGATGAGCAGAATTTGGGCAAATTCGTCGAACCACAATTCATCAAGCCGTGTAATAATGTTGTAGAGGGTGAGGAAGACTTTGTGGTCAATGGATTGAAGAAATGGGGAGCAACACGAGAGTCAAAACGAACTAGTTCTTTACTACCTTCAATGTACACAAGTTTGCTTGACTAAGCTAGGGGTAGGCCACCCAAGCCAGTAGAACAATGATGATAATGATTCATGTATTAATGAAGGTGAACCTACTAAAGGAGCTGTCATATACGTTTCGTGTTGAACGGTTTACATAACCTGCAATTAATTGTTTCCCATCAAGCATTATTAACAGCCAGGTAATCATTCACAAGCGCAACTCCCGTTCCGATACCGAACGGAATGCGGTCTAATGGTTGAACTGATCACTGAGCAGGCAGTTGCAGGTATTGTATGCAAATACATTCGTTTTCACCGTGGAGAAGTGAGCTCATTTAGCAGAGTTATGAGCCTTGACTGTCGTTATGACGCGATGCCAATGATAGCAGGCCGGGTATTAATCAAACGATGTAATGATACCTTCGGATTCTGGTCGCGGCGCGATGACCAGCCACGCGGGGGGCGTCCGAAGCGACATCACATTTCTCACTTCAATTTGTTGCTGTGTTATTTTCTTTTTCTTTTAATCCCTTTGGTTGATGTCAATCAGTGTTTTTATGGATGTGAGGTGAAATAGAAGTTTTATCTAGTGAGACTGGAGTCGCCATATTTACTGTTGGGCATAGTTACATTCTCATTTTTTTTTAACTTAAAAATAAAGCGTATATGCGACTACCTAAGTACGTCAATAAAAATATAATTAAATTCTTCTTCATCAGAAAGGATGCAGAAGGGGCTGGATACTAGTCAGATTATTTATCTTTAGTAAACTACTACCTACCATTATGAATTTATAGCTAAGGGGTCACAAGTCACGACCCTCACCAATAAGAGAGGGAGGCTAACTGATTTAACTGTTGACTTCTTGTTATTCAATTCTCAAATCTCACATAGGTTCCTCAGATGGGTTCCTCGATATAAACAACACACATTTTGTTAGGTGTAAGTAGACAAACAAAAGTAGTAAAAACATAAAATCTCCACCATAGGCGTTTCAAAAACGATTTAAACCCGACACGACGATGATCCGTTCGTGTTAGTAAGCAATTATAATTTAATACATTATTTTTTTCATTCCGAGATGACGTTTATCGTGGACCCCGTGATGCGGTCGACGCGAGCGTCTCTAGTCGAATGAAGATTTACCACTTTTCCACTTCACTGCCCGTGTCGCGTCACTTTTTACGATCAAACATTTTATTTGAATGTATTTTATTGCTACCCATCTTTTATGACAAATACCTACACTATAAATACGTACTTTTATCGTTTGTAAATATTAGGGATCTTGGATGAAATTGGAACGCTCAGTGTTGATTTTGTTTATTCTTCACAGTAGGTATTTACATACAACAGTTGGTAGGTTTATACCCAATTATTATTATACTAGACTAGTTGATGCCCGCGACTTCGTCCGCATGGATAAAGATTTTTGATTTCCGCGGGAACTCTTGAATTTTCCGGGATAAAAAGTAGCCTATGTCCTTCCCTTGGATACAACCTATCCCTGTATGATTTCATCAAAATCGGTTGAGCATATGGTCCGTGAAAGCGTAGCAGATAGACAGACAGACACACTTTCACATTTATAATATTAGTATTAATTGTTATGATTACCAACGAATAGTATCGCAAACGCATTATTCAGTATTTAATTAGTAGATTAGAAAGATGAGTTCTTACCTAATTGAAAGACTCATTATAAACTGAAGAGAATTTGAGTTGATATTTTGTTTAGAATTGTATGTTTTATCTTGTAAATTATAGTAACATTTCAGTATTAATAATTATAAAATGCAAAATATTGTTCTTAGTATGTAATGTTAGCCTGTAGGTTACAAATAAGTGAATTGTAAAATTCTTTTTGAGACAATGGGGCTGATTCTGTAGTGCACAATCTCTAAACTAAACTAAAATTAGAGCATTATAAATATTGCTAACCCTTTCATAATACTCCCTATGGAAAGGGACAGAACTAGATTTAAAGCTGCTATTTTAGTTTAGTTTAGAGATGTTACATTACAGAATCGGCACCATTAAATATCTAAAACCAGAGTTTTTACTAAGTTTACCTTATTATTTTAAAATTTTCCATTGAAATTAATATAATATGTTTAAAAGTCTATATCGCTCAGTGTCGCATAATACAATTAGCCCAGAACCCGTCGATATGTACGAAATGGATAGAACAAAGATTTGAAATAATTGTGTATGTATTTTTTCATTATATTCTCGGGTTATACCAAAGTAAGACAAGAACAAACTTTATAAAATTACACAAAAATCAAAAATTAATTCAAAAAATTTAATCTGACTAGGTTGTAGACTGAAAATGCAATGTTCATAAAATCATAGATGTTAGGTTAACACAGACTAGAATTAAGTAATTATTTCCTTTTCTAGAATACCAAACTTAGACTGGAAATCTGGACCACCTGCTTCAGCGAGGAAAGAACTCGTGGAATTATAATACAGATGTCATCAATAATTCTTAAAATTTTCATTAGCTTTATAAATTGCTTTAAGTACAGTCAATTATAACGCTTGACAAAATATAATTGATTTCTGATAGATAACGCGTTAAAGCCGTTCGTCGTATTCTTTTTACATGCAGTGTAATTCGGTATGCCGAGTTAGTCAATTATGGACTTATCTTTAACAGGATTTAAGATTATGTCATAGTCAATCAGCCGCTGCCGTTAAAATTTTTGCATTTTGGAATAAAAGTTAGCGATTTTACTACATAATTTATTTAATCATTTAGCAGTGTAAATTGTCAATTAAACCACTTATTTGAAGTAAGAGTTAGGTTAGTAGGTAAAATATTTCATCAAAAATCATATTTGTGTAACAACTTGCAGAAGAAACGTACTTAAGTACTTTTTGAAAACTTATCAAATTAATTTGTAGGTTATTAAAAAAACATACACACTCACATACATACACTCACACTATCCAGTTAATAATAATTAAAGATATAAAATAAAATAATGTGATTCAATTGTATTGTGAACTGAAATAAATAATTTATTTATTTTATTTGACTAAGATAATACGTTGTTTACCACTACAGCCTATTAACGTCCCACTGCTGGGCACAGGCCTCCACTCTCATAGGAGAGAGGGAATTAGAGCTTAGACCCACCACGCTGCTCCAATGCGGGTTGGCGGGCTTTAACGACTATTGTCATGTTAGTGATAATAACCGGGACCGACGGCTTAACGTGCTCTCCGAGGCACGGGGGTGATACACCGCCAACTTCCAACTCCGGGCTGGCACCGAGAATTCCTTAATTGAAAAACCCAATACCTAACAATTTTTATGCCCGACCGGGAATCGAACCCAGGACCTCGTGATCCGCAGTCGACTATGCTAACCGCTAGACCAACGAGGCAGTTGCCTCCTATATACGTTGTTTACCTACTGGTAATACCTGGAGATACCTACCTAGATAGTGGTTTAACTCAGAAAATCTTAATAATGTGAAACCTTGTACACTATCTTGTACTTACTGCTTTTATGGGTTCTCAGACAATCTCTAAGTATTTTTGTACAAACCATCATCATGGCGAAAAATTATTTTTTCTGAACAGTCTCAAAAACATGTCGTGTAATAAATATAGATAGGTATTAAATTAATTTGCTGGTTATTTAATTTTCATAAATGTGACCGTTTTTATTTAATTATAATCGATAGAACCTATGAATTTGACACTGTACCATACAAACTAACTACAAATTTTGAAGGGACTGACGGCCGCTTTAGAATCTAATTGAATATTCATGATCTTCACGTTCGGAATCAATATGACTTAGACCTTAAGTCTATGTTTAAATATTTAATACATCTAAGCAAACAACATAATTATACAAGTAAATATATATAGGCACAATAAAATTAATTTAGTTTAGCATATAACACTTCAGTAAAACATTTGAAGGCTTGTTATTGGTAGATGCCAGTTATATTTCTATTCAAAACCATAGACGAAATCTTTATTATGCAATCATCATGAATGTGTGTTTATAGTTACGCAGTATATGTGTAGAAGATGTCATTATCGAGCGGTTGTTTATTTTTAATTAATAGATTATGTTTATTTTAAGTGGACAGATTTATTATAATATATCATAATACGATATGAATATTTATAACCAATACTGTATTTTGGGAGAAATATTGTGTTATTTTGTTTTATCGATTTATTGACTTGATTAAGAATCTTGCTTTTTTGCTATCATTTTTTTAACTAGGGCTTTTATTTAACTATGCTTTGCAAGCATATTGTTCTACGTTCATTAGTAACTCAGAGTTATTTATAATTTTTTTCATTCCAAAAATAAATTAAATTTTTATGGTAAACAATTTTTTTTTGATATGGGGATTGACATGTTTGGTTAGGTTGAAGAGGAAGATTATTGTCATAAATAAAAAAGAATAGGTAAAAGTTATTCTGAAGCCTACTAAAGGAGGTAGGTAGCACCTACTCAAACATAACACATGGTGTGAATACCTAGTTCAAAGTTAACCTTAAATTATAATTTCAAGAAAAATAGTAAACAAAAAATGAAAGTAAATCGTATATTATTGCAGACTGACATTACTTTCTCCCCTAGCTAACACTTTTAGTACGCACGGAAATTATCCCATAAATAATTTTCTTCTAAAGGTAATGTTGACTCGAGAGTCACAGAGAAAACAATGGAGTAGGCATTCAATAATTTTATATTCAAATTTATTATGCTGTTATACAACAGTATTTATTGAGAACTATTAGCCTGTAACTTCATCTCCATAAAATAACACTATGCTACTGGAATTTTAACTCATATAATAAGCACCTCCATTATATTTACAAGAGCGAATTGTCTGTGTACCTTGTAACGCTACATTTTAAAACTTTCGACTTAAGTAAAATAGATTAGTTAGTTAAGATTAGTTAGTTCTCAGATTCTTAATTCTAATTCAGTTTCATTGACCTATGCCACAGAGGCCTTAGAGAGTTGGAAGGTCAGGTTAGTTACATATTTGTTCCGTTTGCCGTGGATACCCTTGGGCCGTGGAGTCTTACTGCCAAAAATTTTTTGCGAGATATTTCACCGCGGTTAATTGCCTCATCTAGTGACAGAACGGCTGGCTCATTTTTTGCGCAAAGGATCATCCTGGCTGTCCAGCGCGGAAATGCAGCCAGCATTCTTGCCACCATTCCTCGTGGGCATGATTTATATAGTACCTAATTAGGTTAGGCCAGCTAGCATTAAGTTCTATTGTATTATTTTCAGTAAAATAGATAATTTTCTTACACCATTGAAATTGATGTTAGTAGCAAATAGACAATACAATTTCAGCAATTTAATCATATTAATATTAATTAAGGGGGCTGTATTACATTTGAATAATTTGATGCAACCATTTATTACCAAGAAGCAGATGCCTGCAACTTTGTGCGAGCAGTTTAATTAATTCTAAGCATTAAAGTTCTTGATATGACAAGAAAACGATAGAGTTGCTGTAATGTTAATAATTTTAATGTTTTTACTCCGTCTGTCATACCTACCTACCTACCGTCTGTCATATATACCTACTGCATCATTTCAAATGTTAACTTATTGAATGACTGGCCGATATCAATTTTGTTGGGATCAATTAATGAATTAAATGAAATGTTACCGGAATGTGTACCTGAGTTATAAAATTAATCAATCTACTTATGTGTTATGGGTATAATGACTTCAATCTTATAGATGTACCCACACACTAAAAACTTATTTCAGTAAACAAATCACGTTACATATCAGTAGGTAGTTTTCTCGGCTGTTCTATATTTTAATAGAGAATATTATTTCCACCTTGACATTGGACATCTATAAAATCGGCTTAACCATAAAATTGATAATATGGGAGGAGATTCATAAAACGCAAGCTAACTAATTAAAAAACTTAATTACGTCAGTTATGAGTTATCGCTCTAATTTCAATATTTAAATTTTGAAGCTCTATTTTAATAACCCGGATAAGAAATCTGGTGATTCTTAATTTATAAAATATCTATTAAATTATTTTATACTTCTACCATACCTTTACTACTGTTTTAATCATACTTTTGCGGGTCTAAAGTCAGTCTTCATGCCCTAGGGCCGTAATCTAGTCGATCGATCGCCCAACTAGTTGACCAACCCCATACTGTAAATATGCACAACAGAGTCTAGGCTCCAGATTGGTCGACCATACGATCGTACCATTTGACATAAAAGTTTTTAAACCAAGGAGTATCTGTACCTGCATAAACACTGGCAGCATGAAAAGCAAAAAGTTTGAAATAAAAAGTTTAATTTGTCTTTTCTTTTTATTATTTACTAGACCTATGTATCCTACTTACTATGATTATGATTTGAAATAAATATCTAACCATTACAGTTTATTTTACTGTTATGGTAGAAGTATAAAGTATAGTATACACCACCGGGATAAAGCAGTTTTTTTCTTGGGCGCTTGAATCCCTCACTGCACTCAGGACTCAATCTTAATTCCCTCCCTTTGGTCGGGAATTAACTTATAACACCCTCGCTGCGCTCGGGAGTTAAATTTGGAGTCCTTCGTTACGTTCAGGATTCAATGTAGCGCCCGTGACATAAAACAGTGCTTTATCCCCTTGGTGTATAATCTACTATTAATATACCAACCTAGACTTATTTCCAACTTAGACTTATTTTAAATTTATAAGTGGTTTATTATTTTGTATTTGTAGCAATTTTGCATTATTTTGATGACATGCTTGCAGCAGTCCTAATAAAGGCCTCGAAATCCGCTACTTTAAAGCACCATTTCTCATCGCTTACTGCCGATGTTGACTTAACCTCAATAATGCTATCGTACAATCGCGCACGATATTATGTAATAAATATTTGTGCATAAGAATGCGGCGGATTGTGGATATATGCGACACCCACGCATCAGATTGGGATTTCGATGCTTTAAGAAATTGATGATTTCGTTTCAAACTAGGTTAGGTATGAGGATTTTTTAGTATTTGTTTTTTTTATTAGATGGTTAAATATAAACCTCAGGGAATTGTGATTGAAATAATCTTTAATATTATTTGATCCCAAAATATAACAGATTTATTAAGATACATACCTAATATGGTTTTTCAGACATCACAATCAAGAGGTGTCATTTGAGGTCGACATAAAAAGCAGATTATCAATATTGGTAGACATTGTAATAAAATTGTTATAATATTTATACAAAATGATTAATAGGATTTGCGAGCGCGAGTGTGCTCGCCCACGCTGAGTCTCCGTTGAATCTGTTGACATCCCATATTGTATGGGCAAACGATGTTTGCATAAATATATTCATTATTTTTAGTAGGTAACTGACAGTTTGAATAACATTAAACTTTTATCAAGTAATCTTTCGTGCTTATTAATATTTTCATCATTAAATATCAATAATAATGTAATATTTGTTCGCGTAGCCATTAAATCATAAGCAATGGAATCATAATTAAGATTTTGTAACGCTAACGACCTTGTTTGCATTGATTAATTTTTGAGTATTAATCAAAGCTTTTATAGAAGCAGCAGGATTTGAGGTCGGGTGGGATTTGTATAACTTAGTGACAAACCCATGGTAATGCTTTAAATACTGTGTGTTTGTCGGTCTACTACGCTTTCATAGTCTATCTGTTTAACTGATTTCGTAGAAATTACTTACGAAGATTGATAGCACTTAGCTTTAATCAATAGATATCAATCCGCACTAATATTACAAATGCGAAAGTGTGTCTGTCTGTCTGCCTGCTACGCTTTCACGGCCCATCTGTTCAACCGATTTTGATGAAATTTGGTACAAGGATAGGTTATATCCAGGGGAAGGACGTAGGTAGGTACATTCTTTTTATACCGTTAAGGTAAAAAAAAAGGTTTTTTGTCAAAATAATCAAAAAACCTTAATACACGCGTACGAAGTCACGGGCATCATCTAGTCTTTTATAAATTTTAATTGTTTTTTCCCGTTCCCCTCAATTAAGTTTTTTCTTCATAAATAAGATTACCGGGAGGAGATATTATCTCTTATTGTGTAGCAAAAGTTATCTAGGTAGGTATCTAGGTACTTAGGTTTTACAGGTTAAATAATACGCAAATTTGAGGCAACACCGGTGCGCGGTAGATAGCTACAAATGGGGTAATTTGTCACCCTGGCGGTGTGGAGGCGAAAATCCGCGGTAATCCGCGGCCTCGCGCGCTAATCGAAATATCGACGCACGGCTTATTGACATTGAGTCGACTCGCTGGTAGATGGCCTGCCCTTGCACCTGGGCCCTGATTCAATAGCTTCGCTTAAAATTTAACACAAATCTAAGAGAATTGTCAAATTTGACATGATATGCAGCATAAGTAGCATACATGGGTCTTTTTCTAATTCTATTGAAATATTTTAATAACGATGACCTCTCCGTGAAATTGCTGTTCCAATAAATATGTAATATTATTATTATTTTATGCGTTACAGAAAAAGATTTCGATTCTTGCAAAAAAATAGTATCTAATATAGAAAAATTATAAACAAAAACTATTTGAAATTTTAACAATAAATTAATTTTTTCTCGCAGACGTGTCGCCATCTCAACGGTCTAACACGTTATGGCCCCCTCCGCTCGCCAGTGTGCTCCTCCCCACGGCCCTCCCACCGCCCCCCACCGCAATTATAGCTGCTCTTTTTCCATCAAACCATATAATACCTTGTTCTTAGAAAGTTAAAGATTAATATCCTATGACATCCTGCATGAGGGGCGAGGATCCCCATGTCGTCGTCAACGTAGGTAGAGTTCTATCCACAGTTATAGAGAATGGTTATGGTAGTGTATTTGATCTCGTTCCTGTACGTAACTACTGACTTCTAATAATAATATCTAAAATTTGTCAGTTTGGTAAGCTTTATTGGGTTAAAAGTAGTTTTTTGTTAGCTTTAGACATACATACCGACACACTATCGATAGAGAACATACTAACTTACCAATTTGGTAATAAATATCCAATTAACCTACCAAAAACAGAACAAGATCGTAAATACGATATAGATATAGGTAGGTAAGTACCTACCTAAGATACTTATATAAATTATCAACTTTAAAAAGCTTTAATAAAGTTGTAAATATACTGATTAAACTAAAGTGTTTAATGGGCTTATTTTTTTGGATTCTTATTAGTGAAGGCGATTCTGATTCGAAATTTCAAACAGAATTGTTACTAAAATGCACATGACTAAATTTAGAACATGACTGTACCTAATCCTAAGTTAGTTAAATAAAAGTCAAAATATTAACAGATAAAATCATTAACCTTTAAAGTCCGAGTCTGTATTTAGTGTTAAGCGGGGCGGGGCTGATGTCATTACGGAGCCTTAAATTTCACACCTGCGTCTTAGTGAATTATCGCCCGAGCCACGGTGTTCCAGGGATTATGTTCTAGGTTTAGCCAAGTGAGTAGGTAGTGTAAGACTTTAACTATTTTTGAGATTAGGTATCTACTGAGGAAAACTAAAATCGGGATTGCATTTAAAAATCTTACCTATACGTACTATACTTACCTACCTACTTTTATTGTAAGGATCCTACTTCGCGCGTCTAAATTCTAATCGTACCTAGTTAAGTATATAGTTTGAGTATATATACATGTAACTAAGTATCATATCATCATATTTCATAATATTATAAATGCGAAAGTGTGTTTGTTTGTTGGTTTATTGGTTAGTTGGTTTGTCCTTTAATCACGCTTCAACAGAGGAATGGATCGACGTGATCTTTTGCTTGAGAGTGACATAGGCGTGGGAATTGAAAAAACTTATTCCGCGCGGACGAAGTCACGGGCATCCGCTACTTAAAACTTAATATTACTAAGTAAGTATCTACGTTTTTGCTTGCGATAACTTTGTCGTTATTTGTTAGTACACGTATCTAAGCACATAACTACATATGCTGCTTTATCAGCATCTTGCACTTTATGGTGTGATTGCAATTAAGAGCAATCCTATACAAAACCTAGTTTAAAAAAGAAATTTACCCCTCTTTTTATAATTTTGTTCGTCTAGATCTTGAACTTTACTCTATAGGGAAATGTGAACGTAACTATGAAAGCCTAGACGCAAAAATATGTGCCTAATTAAGTTATGTTTAGCTTAATATCTGTGCCTATATAAAAACTGTATAACGGAACGCAAACGTCACCCCAGACTAACCTTGTCTATGGCGCATATTATGAAGTTCCATTTGATATTTTTGACGTTCTCGTTCCTAGAGTTCTCGCGTGTTTTTGCAGTGAGAACCGGCTCGCGGAGTAGTTTAAACACATTGATTCAACGTTTTATAGTAGGTACCTACACTTTTCTTTAGAATTTCAATCTAAATTATCTCAGTACCTATTTATAAGTTCCAAAAAGTATAGTGGTTGCTTAATATGATAATAAGTACACAGAGAGACGGATGTTCAGAACGTACCTATTAAAGTAATTAGGAATCCCCCAAACACCTTAATAATGAGATAACGCTTCACAACAGCACCGAACAATGAATCGGCGCTCTTTAAACGAACGCAATAATTATGTAATAAAAGTGAGTAGGTATTCAAATTCAATAACAAACGTATCATTAATTATAACATCACTAGCGAATGTTGGTGCTAGCTGATAGGGATGTCCTGAGAAACTCGACTACAAAACGTCAACTATAAACAGTTCAATATAAACCTAAATTGTTTCTCGATGTTGTTATATACAACGCATAACTTAATGCGCCAAAATGTTCATTATATCAATAATTCTTGTATAATTTAAGCCATCTCAATTTAGACAGGAAATCTTGATCAGCACATCGCTTGGTGGTAGCCCGATTTTTATTCAACAAGTAATAATGAAGACAGTGATCATAGTCTAATACACTGCACTATAATATGTAATAGACCTATTACACTGCACTTTTTACAGGGCCGTAGTAAGGGTGGGTGTGGCCGCTAGTTAGAGCGTCACTTGATACACAGCAATAAGGACCAAATTAGGGACCCTTACTCCCTAAATCTTATAACACTACACCGATTTAAGTGTAAGGGTCCCTGTGAAAAGTGCAGTGTAATAGGCCTATAAAACCTGATCATAGTCGATTTTTATAGTTCGACTACAGTTTTTCAGAGACGACGTTCACTATTCAGTACGCCCCTATTCGCTATGATAGTCAGTGGGCAGTAGGCACCGGCCACTATCGCACGTCACATCGGTCTACCAATTAATTACAATGTAGTGATGAGAAATCACCGACACTATCATTATAGAGATAACGTTAATTAATTTGACAAGAAAATAGCATCGAGTAATTGTTTGGAGCATACAGAATTAGGCTTTGATATTTTATTTTCTTTTTACCCACGACGGAACGGAGACGGTAGGTATATTACGTGTTTGCCTTAAGAGGTTGTGCGTTTGTTTGTATGTTTGTTTGTGCATATTTTTGTTATGTAAGTCTGCACAAGTATTAGATCTACGTACCTCAGTAGGTGTTGGCCCTAAATGACGCACGTTTGAGTCTCAGAGAATTTTACTAAATTCTCTAGGAATGAGCTACCTTCTGTATGAATATAAAAAAGTGACATAACCATTTTAACAGTAGTGAGAACGAGGTACCTACCAAAGATTACCTAGAATTAAAAATAAAGTCAAAGTCAAATAATGTTTATTCAATTTAGGCCTAGATACACTATACTTATTGACGTCCAGTTATTTATAAAATATAATGGTGATGATCAGTAGGTAACGGTATCTTAAAACTAAAGTTTCGAGGGTTCCAAACGCGCCCTAGTCTGAGAAGAGCCCACAAACTCAGCCGGGTTTTTTTTCATTATCGCCATTTCACAAATCATCTTATCTAAGGAACTATCAAATATTATGTCTGTGTACTTAGTAATTAATGTAAAGTACCGTCATAAAATAGTCCAATTGTTTATTGCATTAGGTATATTTCACTCACTCACTAATTATCCCAATCTTCCTTTACAGATCGTCCTAAACTCCATGCACCGGTATCAGCCTCGCATACACCTTGTTAAGGTCCGCGACGGTGGCGGTCCCATCACCGACCTGTCCAGAGAGCAGCACAGGACGTTCATCTTCCCGGAGACAGTCTTCACCGCGGTCACGGCGTACCAGAACCAGCTGATCACCAAACTGAAGATCGATTCCAATCCATTCGCGAAAGGGTTCCGGGATTCTTCGAGGCTAACTGATTTCGACAGGTGAGATGAACATTTTCTTATCATTAACTGGATGATGCCATGAGACTTCGTACGCGTGGATGAAGGTTTTTTGATTCCCATTTAATTTCCCGGGATGAAAATAGCCTATGTCCCGTCGCCGGTATAAAATATAACCCTGTACAAAATTTCATCAAAATCAGGAGAATGTCGGGATGTTAAATAGCAGACAGACAGACAGACACTTTCGCATCTGACACACCATCGCTTGCTTTGACCGTGAAAGAAAACGTGAGGACATGTAACATAATGAATTGAAATTGAGGAAACCTCAATTATTTGGGAGTCCTGCATACTTGTTCTCAAAGTCTGCCAATTCGTTCATGGTTAGCGTGGTGGACTATGGCCAAAACCTTCGCATTCTAAGAGGAGACCCCGTGCAATGGTACATAGTTAGGTAGGGCTGGGATGATTATGATAATGACCGTTGCTCTGTGTTTATCCACAGAATAAAAGTCAGTATCCATAAAGAAGCGGAACTTATCTTAAACAGGTCCAATATTATGTTATAACATTACCTATTTCCTAACTACCGAATAACTTGGCGTTATGCCAATATTATGTAGCTTTTTTTAACAATTGAAATAATGTAGCTTTAAAAACCATCATCTAAACACTTATTCATTATATCGTTTTGCAAAACCAAACTTATATTTTTAGCATATGTTAGAAGTTTAGAACCCCGTTCAGTATAATTTCCACACCTATTATTTTTGTTCAAATTAGCAGCAATTACTCACAAAACGCGAGAGTGACGACCACGCGTTCGTGTAGTCAGTAGGTTAGCATAAGATTTTATATTTCGTCAATGTTGATAGAATTCTAGCGAACAATCATAATATTATAGCATTAGAGTAATGTGCGCATGCGCTCACTACCACCTATTTACATTTCACAAGATTGCCGCTTAACCCGCTGGCTGTAATTATTATTGTGAGTAGGTAAGTAGTTGACATTTAATAAGAATCCATTTTACTCTGTACAAGTATAGTATACTAGTGGTATACTATACTTGCTTTTTTTATATGTATAATACAATACAAGTATAGTATACTTGTATTATAAGTATATAATACAAGTATAGTAGTGATGCCCGCGACTTCGTCCGCGTGAGATTCCCGCAGGAATTATTGTTATTCCAGACAATAATCTATCTTCGTGCGAAATTTCATCCAGATCCGTTCAGCCGTTCTGGCGTGATTGAGTAATAAACATCCATACATTCATCCAAACTTTCGCATTTATAATATTAGTATAGATGTATGTGTTTCAACGATCGAAAGCTATAAACGTTGGTGAGTTTTAAAATCTCACACTAATCCTACAGGCCGATACTGCTGCAGGCGAATTTGATAAATTGGCAGGTTATTAGCAACAGTTGAAAGGCATTAGGTCGACCGCCCTGCAATTTGCGTGGCGGCTTTTGCATGAATAAAAGATCAAAAACGCGCCTCGTCTGATTGCAGCCGATGCTACGCCGATCGGAGCAGATTTAGGGATGTTGTTATCCCCCTATCGCGACTCAATCGATTCGCAAAAAATAAGATTATGGCTATAAAATGTTTCGGAATTTATGGCGATTGTGTTATTGCTCTGATTTGCAATTTATACGGGCTAAAGGGTTAGTACCTATTTATTATTTAGTCGTAAACAATTCGGGAATATTTTATTTAGGTATTGGTTGAGATGTTATCAGCTGTCAGGGATAGGTACCTAATTAGGCATGAGTGTTTTTGGATGTAGCCTCTTTTTAAATTTTCTTTGAATAGATCTTCAGACAATAGGTACCTACCAATCTGCCTACTTAACTACACAACCAGCCGAAAAAGGAGAATAGATACGCATCTATTCTGTTGCTAATGCTATGCAGCGGACATATAATTAGCAACAGAATTTTAATCCAAATTTAACCACCCAGAGTAAGAAAAACACGAAGAAAATAATAAGTATTAATAATAATAAACTTATATAGGATCGAAAATGTGCACAACCTTTACTTACCTAAACTTAAACATAACTTAGTGAAATTCCAACCTAATCAAAGTCAAATTGTCATTCGGAGTAACCTTTTCAAAATGTTATCTGGTCTGATGTAGCTTTCTGATATGAACTATTAATTTATCAACAAATAGATAACTAAAATAATAATTAATGTGACCAAATAGTTTCTATCGATTCTAATTTATGTCACGTCACTAGTCCGTATAGTTAAGTCAGAGATAAATCTATCTCTACAAAATATCTGGCGAGCATTGGTCAAGAGTTTGACAAGTAATGGATAACGTTATGCAAATATGCTAAAGAAATATTCCTAAAAAATGCAACGCCTTTAAATACTTCTATGTTAAAGGTAAAGACAATATTATGCAATACACTGCAACGAGGACGAAATCTTTTTCGTACTCGTAGGTCCTACGAAGTTTTCGTACGGTACCTATAGGTAATCCTAGGTCAAAAAGAACATATTAATAATTACTCATCCTTATAATGAGTAACAATCAATGGTCATCCCTATAATATGTAGGTATCATTATAAAAATAGACTCTTTCTTCTAACTATGCCGCAACGGTGGAACAGATCGACATGACCTTTTGCGTGGGTATAGTTAATATATTGGAAAATTAAAGAGTCCCCACTCGATTTTTAAAACCAATAAGTATCCTATCGTTGAAATCGCGGCCATTAAGTCATAATAATATGTTATACTCAGAAATTGTTATTAATTAATGAGTCTTTTGGCTGATAGGGCCAGTTTCAAACATTAGCCCATCCAGGTAATAATCCATACATTTTATTTTATCATAAGCTACCTGCTTAGCTGATAATAATATACCTACTTGTAGACTGTAGATAAATGCTTGGGAAATTCGATGATAAATTAAACTAGGCAGAACTCTTAAAAAATTATACACTCTGACAATAAGGACTTGAAAAATAGCATTTTAATATTTTCGTATTACGTTCAAAAGACCAATGAATTCATCATAACAGCCCAGCTGTTTTTAAACGTTTCTGCACATAATATCGCATCGGTTGGATACGGATCATTTTGGAGCAAGTTATCATGGAACCATGGAACCGGTCCGAGCATCACCGACGATGGGCAGATAATAGAAATGCGCTTTAATTTGTCGTTTAGGGCATAATGAGGAGTGAGCCCTGTGATTACGCGCGCCGACGCCGCGGGCTCGCGCGCTGTTGACGTGAGCTGTTTCCACACGCCGCACCAAGCCCCTAACGCGATATCGCGTTCCACCAAAGTCCGAACATGTGATCTCGAAGTAATAACTGGACATTGAATACACTATTATGTGATCTCGATGTAATAACTAGACATTGAACACATTATTATGTGATCTCGATGTAATAACTAGACATTGAATAGGTACTTTATTATGAAACCGCAGTCTGTAGGTTCTGTCATGAGATGGAGACACTAATGTGTTTCCATCCTCTACAAGATCTGTCTCTGTAATTATTGTCGAGCCCTGATTTACTAGCACAGCAAAGCGTTTACTAGGGTCACCTTGTTGAGTCCCATGTGATGTCAAGGCATTCAGGCCATAGCCAGGTTCATAAAACTAGTAGACCTTGGACGATGTGTGAATTAGTGGAATTACTAAACATATTTAGATATCACAGGTTTCTCTGATACTAGGGCCAATTGGCTCAAACTTAGATTACCTCAAATACCTAAGAATAATAATAGTGGTTCCTGACTCTTTATGGTGGTAGGTATCAAGAAGTTCTATGACCATGAGAAAAGAAGCGTCTTTAATAATGATACCTACTATGTATAGCAAATTTTAGCTATGTCTATAATATACGAATTGCCCTTCTAATATATTTACACAACAAAATTTTAACAACACACAAGAGAATGTCAATAACTGCAAAATCTACTTTAGGTAAAATGAAGGGTTAAAAAATGTACAAAATCAAGGTGAGATGAATGCGAGATAAGTAACAAAGGTAGGAGCCACATGGGAACGCCCGCGATTTAAGCCTCCGGCAAATTCTCGCCTCGGACTGGACGGCTCGACTTTGACTTAATGAGTGGAAATCGGAATTATACGGAACACTTTAAAATGTGTTCTTAACCTGCAGTTAGGGTGTTAATATTGTCGCTATAACTAAATGATTAATGGAAACCTGATTCATGCTGAATTTTTACGAAGAAATGTGACATGGTTTATTTATTGCAAAGCTTTGGAGTTCCAATCTCAAAACATGAATGTCAATGTAGCCGGGAAAATCATGATTTTTGTATCGAGAAGACTGCATTGAACAAGAAATTTTTCTATGGAACGATAATATACAAAGATTTTCCCTCATGTTCTTAGTAACTTTGTCAAGTTCATAACCATTTGTAACTTTACGTTATAAAATATGCTTTGTAGGTCAGTCAAACGCAACTATCTATGGCGTTTTAGCCATAATATAAGCAAGTATAGTCTAAGTCGAAAGCTCACACCATGCACACACACTTTTTATTCTGTTTTACCGATACAAGCCGCCTCCATTGCCATCGAAGATTTGATGGTTCAATAAACTTTTTCATTAAGCGATGATCAGTTCCTTGAACCTATTAATAGAGTACTTAATGGACGCGTCAGTGTATGCTACTGGAACTAAATGTAGGCACTTTGTAATAATAATTGATACACGTTGATAGCCCGAGCGAGATTGACGGCCATTTTGAGATGCTATCGATGCATTACCTCGGCTTCCTTCGCTACCGTTCCTAGCATGAATGGAAAATAGATAATTAAAACTTCAAAAGTTTTTAAAAGATCCGTCTGATGTTCAATATCGAGCTTTTAATTCTTTTTTTATTTGAGAGCTGTGATGGCTTAATAATTTGACTACACATTCTCAGTGGTTGCGATTTAGTATACATCAGGGTGATTCAAGATAACCCATATTTATTAGTATATTTAATAGTCTATATTTGTGTCAATGATATTGTTTATAGTACTTACGGTAATACAGATTATGAATAATATCAGGTAGGTAGAATGAAGGAAGTGTGTGAGGGATTCACTTAAACACAGAACAGTCTCAGGCATGAGATGTCTCCGTTTGAAGCAAACCTTGGCTACCAAAATGGGTGTAGGTACGTGTTCTCTTCAATTTTCATGAATATGAGCGCAAAGATAATGTCTCTTAAATTACCTCAAGATACAGCGTGCCTCAAGTTAAGGTAGATTGGGGCATTTGGAATCCCTGAGAAAAATCAAGACACGAAAACGCGTGAGAATATTGAAGGTCTAATTTCCAAGTTCATATGAAAGCATTATCCAATAATAATATGCGTTACTTACTTTTCTACCACTTGCCTTAGTTTTATCCTTCATTAATACCAACCTCATTCAAGATTTTCAAATGAGCGACTCTCTAACGACTTCCTTCGCTGACGTCCGAAATGGCCAGACAATAAGTGTGATAAATCGGCATAGTGTGGGAATGGGGGGCATATCAGGTATTAATTAATAAGGTACGCCCCCCCATTTAATCAAGCAAGTTTTTGTGATAGTCTTTGTCGGCACGCATTAGTCTAATTGCAAACGATTCACACACATTTAATATTCTGTTTAGACTCCGCTAAGATACAGGCTATCTCATGAAAAATTATGATGTGGGTTAGAGCCGGAAGTTATAGAAGATTATGGAACTGTATTAAATAGGTAACTGCTGGGCATGTATTATATATCAAGAAGTCTGTATGTCCAGCAGTTGTCTATCACTTAGGGAATTCAACTGTCTATCGTATACTTCTATACTTACGTTTTCGATAATTTGCTATTTACAGCCATCTGTTGTTACCAATCCGTCTGAGAGACGTGTGGGATAGTCGTTTTCCCATTTTCGAATAGTGTTGTCCATAAATTGGTCTCATAAATATAATTATATCGATAGTAATAATAATTATGATTAACGTTGTGGCTACGAAGAGCGGTTTGGTAATCTTATCTAGATTTAGTTGTAGCAATATTAGTGCGAAAGTGTTTGTTTGTTGATTTTTCCTTCAATCACGCCGAAACAGAGTAACAGAGCGACATGCTTTCTACATGGGGATCATTATAGACCTGAGGACATAAAGTACTTCTTATCCCAGAAAATCAAAGAGTAAATAGTTAGGTACCTACTTCTGGGATTTTTAAAACCTGAATCCACGAGAGCATTATCTTTCTAAATCTAATTTGAAATTTGACAAATAAAATCATTAAAAATATATTAATTATTTTATTACATCATTATGAATACTAAGTAATTGCTAAAAAA
The DNA here is from genome assembly GCA_964035005.1 of Erebia palarica. NCBI lineage: Eukaryota > Metazoa > Arthropoda > Insecta > Lepidoptera > Nymphalidae > Erebia > Erebia palarica. The sequence continues at coordinate 32,006,093 of OZ035985.1, read as the reverse complement.
TCTTCTGTCAGTGAATCTTCTAAGCATTTACTTTTTTCCCATGAAATAATTTGCTATCAATAAAACAAAATCGATATCGACAAAACCAGATATCGATAACACTACTCGCAATTTCTCGCCGGGCTCTTAAAGCGCCGCCCTGTAATTTGGCGGCGAGTGTCGGCCATTACTGCTGATACCGAGATCATAATAAATACCCCATTAACGCCCCCATAGCACCCGAAACGACACGACATAATATCCTCACATTCTGACGAATTAAAAAAATAATAAAAAATGTAAGTATAGTCTGGGCGCGCCCTGCTAATCATATTTAAGATAGTGGGAAATTGCCACCACAATTCAAATTATTCTATGTTGAAACTTGAATAGGTTGGTTAGTGGTCAAATCTTTTTCTACGGTCGAGTATTATGGTCAAATCAAACTCCACAACTATACCACTGATTTGTATATGTCACCGTTAGATTGTAATCTATCTAGCAAAATTGTAAACTGTCGAAAGATTGTGAACCGTTCAATGTTCTGAGTGTCAATTTTTGAAATATTCATTGTATTTACGTTTTCTTGTCTCTTTTTTTGTCAAACCCTAACCTAGCCTGGTTAGGGTTCGACATAAAAAATCAGGTAGTGCCTGGCCTCAGGCTGATCACTTAGGTTTTAACGGATTAGTATACCTAACAGATTACAATCTACCGAAAATTATACTAGCGTTAAATTGTAATCTTTCGACAGTTTACAATTTCGCTAGATAGATGACACGTTGTTATAAGCATTTGCGGCTTACCTATATTTTAAGTTTAAAGAATTTATCTATAGAAAACCGTCATTCTATTTTGCTTTATAATTATAGCATTCTGAGTATTTCAATATAATATTATGAAGATAATATACGATTAGAAATGAAAAGTAATAATCTAACAAGGTTTTAACAGGTAATTCCCCCTTTTTCATTGTACCGTTCATTCATAAAATTCAATTAAGGTTTTCTAATAAAATAATATTGAATAGAATCAGGCATTACTTTGCGGAAGTTCGTGATTAAGTAAGAAAAGATTACAATTATTTTGCTATAATCCGCCAACAGAAAAAAAATCTGTCTAATAAAAGAATACTTACCAGTTACATACCCACTTGGGTTTTACGCGCTCTACCTGTTATGCACCGGCGCCCGTGGCCGCTCCGGTGATAGATTAAATTCGACACGGCATCTCGTGATGTCATGCCAATTTCGAGCCTCATCTCAAATCTGGTATCGTCACGCTCATTTGCCGCTCAGCCTCATATCTCAAAACTCAGACGCCGTTAATAATAACTGAGATATACTGAGATCTGAGTAGGTACAGTATACAGACCTGTTTTATTCCTTTTTAATACAGACGTTAGGCAGGTCGTCATTGAAAACAAGGTGATAAGATCTGCTCGGGAATCATATTATTTGTTTATTTTAATTAAATGTATAATATAATATTATTTGATAAATGATAAGGGGTCACGACCTTTAGTAATGAGGAATACGACGCAGAGAGAGAGAGATAAGCATAATATTATATAGCATATGCAGTAGAAGTTAGGCACTAATAAAAAAATTACATATTTTTTGAATGTGGCTATGCATATTTTTTTAAAATATATAGGCTTGCAATATGTATGTCAAGACTCTATCACGTTTTAGGAAAGAAATGTTCTACTGGCTCTAATGAAAAGAAACTAATTCAGCTTTGAAAAGTATATTGTTAGGATAATTTTTAAAAGGGTTTCTATGGCGGGTGTGCAAAAGTAGGTTTCTTTTTTTTTATCCACTACAAGCTCTTGACTGCGATCTCACCTGAAGTGATGATGCAGTCAAAGATGGTAGCGGGCTAACCTGTTAGGGGCATGGCAGTTATATTAAACCCATACCCCTATTAGGTATCTACACAAAATCGTACCGGAACGCGTAATCGCTTGGCGGCACGTCTTTGCCGGTAGGGTGGTAACTAGCCACGACCGAAGCCTCCCACCAGGCCAGACCAGGGAAAATTCAGAAATTATAAGTTCACAAATTGACCTCCGCACGTCAATCCGTAGTCTCCGTAGTCTCCGCAGACAACTGCGCTACACGCTGCGCCACGGAGGTAAAAGGTACTTCGTGAATTCTATGTAAAAGTATAAATATATTTCAAATTGTTATAAAATTAATACGTACCTTAATTTAATGAGCGCAATAACGTTTTATGAGTTTCGAAAACACGTGCCCGGTGCCCTGTCGGTGGCCGCAGCATTCTGCGAAGCGCGTTTTATAGGGCACGACCACGGCCCGCTGCAAGCTAACGAACACAAGTACAAACTGCCAAACACGGGCTTCGCGGAACTTAAGTCATTCGTTGTGAGAATCGAAACAGGAGTTTTAAACACTAATATGAACATTCTCGACAGCCTAGCCTCAATTTGATAGTGGATTAGTGTGAGATCTATAGAGCGAACTTTGACTTTGCTTAAATAAAGTTTTATATCCTCTTATACTTACTACTAATACATAACTGTGGCAAAATAAGTTTTTGCTTTGACATATTTAGTTAAAACGAGACAATTTTGTTACTCACATAAGTCCATCTCGTTTTATATCTGAGTAAAGTCTGAGCCAAGTCCAATTACCTACGTTCTATAGATCTCAGCATTAGACTTCCCGACTTATTCGGGAGGTCGGAGATTTGATCCTCTGGCTTTATAGACAACATCGATAGAGGAAAACATCGTGAGGAAACCCGCAAGTCTAATGTTGTCAAAGGTGAGTGAAGTCTGCCAATCCGCACTGCACATCATGATGGACTATGGCCAAACCCTGCTCATTCTGAGAGGGACTCGCGCTCAGTTAGTGAAGTGGTTGAATTTAGAAAATATGATGATGGCCATTCTTATAATACTATTTCTATTGGTTCTCTATGTACTTAGGAAGCTCTTTAGATTTGTCAAAAGCTTTTGACCACGCCATTCACAAAAACTTATTTTTCCACAGTTAATGTAGGTATTAGTAATAAGTATAAGAGGATAAAAAAGTATTTCAATGTTATCATATAAATACAGACTATCATTATAATTAATTTTATTGACAAATGTAAATTAGTAAACCAGCAGGCAAATACCTATCACGATGTCAGATTATGATAGAATACTAGGTTATATAGTTAGGTGTAAATCAAGGTAGGTTTTTAATCCCCTTTTACTATTGTTTTATGTTAAAAATTGCTATTAAAATAGTTAGTTACAATAAATACCTAGGTACTGCCGCAGTTTTATTCTTATCATGTATTTTGGTAGTTAAAGGGTAATTATATTTTGGTACTCAGCTCGTACCATTTCCGATATCGATCCTTGGAGCATACTTAGAAGTTGAAAAATTAAACTATTTAGAAATTATTTGCCTAGTCAATTAATGAAAAAAAAATGGTTCTAAGGAAAATTTTGAGGACATCTATAGTGTGGTCATGTTATCGTAACGAGTAGGTACTTATTAATTTTTATGACAACCAAAAACATGTATAGGTGTTCTTATGTTCGAAGAAATTCTACGAAGTAAATTTTATAGACCACGGCCCGTTGAAAGCTAACGAACACGCGAACTCGCTAAACGTGAGCTTCGCAGAACTCTCTCCCCAGTAGGTAAACTTCGCAATAGTGTTAAATACAACTATTTACGTTCTACAACTTAAATCTAAGTGCTCTCTTCCTTTTCCTCAGTATGTTCTGTGAAATTATTTATTCTACACCCGCTATCAACTATGTCGGTCAAACAAAATTTTAGCTGACTTTAGGCAACCAGTATGAAAAACTAAATCAGGTATATAAAAATAATTTCTTACATGGGAGCAGTGTGGTGGGTCTAAGCTCTAATTCTCTCTCTCCTATGAGAGTGGAGGCCTGTGCCCAGCAGTGGGATGTTAATGGGCTGTAATGGGCATGAAACCAGATGATAACCGTTCATTTCTCTTTATTTCCAGGGACCCAATGGAGTTGATGCTTATGGAGCAGCAGTTGCTTCGATCTCCGCTACGACTCTACTCAGGAGCGACTGGTACCAGCGAGGAAGAAGCGGAGAAACGCGCAGTTTGGGCGAGAACTCCGCCAGCCTTGCAGCTCCTGGCGCTCGGAGGGCGTGGCTGGCCCACCGCCTGGCCTCAACCTTTAGCCCTGCCACCAGACCTCTGGCTGCAGAAACCTCCCGCCCCTCTACGGTACTGCCCGTACCCCCCTCCCTCGCACCCATCTGCGCCCCCATCAAGATCAGACCACGTGCCGTCGCCGCGACACCCAATGTAAAATTCAAATGCACTTGTTTCAAAACCTCAGCAAGTCATTTAATTCCTATAAGAAGTGGCAAAAACTTTTTTCCGAACTAAAAATACCTAGTGCTGTGAAAAATTGTATAATCGAAGACTAGAAAAAATAATAAGTGAATAAATGTACCTATTAAATATAAGAAGCTTGTGGAATTCGGTATCTAATTGATATTAGTTATACGTTTGTAATTTGAAGGTTCCTACCCGAATATTAATTTTAATTGTATATTTAGATCAATTTAGAATACAGTTACCTGTATAGAGTATTTTCCTAATTCTCTGCAGTTCATTGGTTTTGATTCATTATTTCATAATTATTAATATGTGTACAGCTGACAGATGTTAAATTATTAAAACAATAACCAAAGATTCTGTAACTATCCTGTAAAAATAAATGTTTAGTTAACACATGTTAATAAAAATAGTATGATTGTTCTGAACCAATTAACATATTAAAATGAATTTATAAATTAACATTCCAGAGTTGGTAATAAAAATATCCTGATATCAATATTTTTAATTACAATAAAAGACATACTCAAGACTTTCCTATTAAACTAGCGTATAGGTGTAATGGCTGAATACTTGACTTGTCTTTGAATTTTTTGATTAATTTTAGATGAATTATTTCGCAACTTTGGGAAACAGTGATAAACGTTTTACTATGTGTGTATATTTTAGAATAACTATTTATATTCCATTAAATATAAGTATAATTAAATGTCTACATAATATTGAATATTTTAAACCTTAAAATTTAATAACCTTTAGCATTTAAAAATGTTTCTGCAAATAAAAGAATTTGAATTTGAATTTGAATTTGAATAAATCCTAAGCTATATTTAATTTATAAAAAAATCGTTAAAAGCATATTTTTAATTACAGAAAATTCTTATAACAAATAACAGGTTTCTATCATAATATAATTATTATTTTTATTGATATTTTATTTTATTTTGTTTTTCTTTATTGTCAAATCTTATAGTAAATATACAGTTTTTTGAGGTTAAGTGAATAAATAATAATAAAATATTCAATATTATGGTTGTAAATTGAGAATGCTAAACCTATTAGAAACTGTATGTATTGTATAGTGGTTGATTAAATTATTTTTGTAGCGTAAGCACTGTATATAAGATTCACGTAGTTGTTTGTAATGGGTAAGAGATTTTTTGAAAAAGTAATCTGTAGACAACAATGCGAACGCTGCTCACACCGTCTTCTCCCTGTTTCTGAAGAAATTTTATATAGTAGCAGAATTTTTATCATAACTTTCCTAAATAAAATATATTTACAAAATTCGCAAAATTGTAATGTATTGTGTATGGTATTGTACCTACTAAGTACTACCTACCTAAAAACAAAGAATTTATCTAAACCGACAAGTTAAATGTTGTATCGTCGCTTCCGTACATTTAAAGATGGCATTTGTTGAATTGTCGATTTGGTTTTATGTTTTTAGTTCAATAGAATTTGCGTCACTTTTTGAATGTGAAATAAAAATATTTATAAAATAAACAAAATAAATTAAATATTTATAAAATACTATAAGTAATGAAAGTGATATTTTTCATATATTATTACATTTTTACCTGTGCTTTTCCTGGCAGCTTGGAGTATTTCATTATTAGTTTTGAGTTGCTGTGCTGCCACTATGAAAATTGTTTCGTTTGGTGCGAACTTATATTTAATCTACTTGTATTTTTTATTTAATTTAATACCGAAATACCCTAGCAAAGTACACGATCAAACTAACAATAATGTCTGATATGAAGATTTAGAAATAGCTTTCGATATATTCGAGGTTGTCAGGTATGACTTCCATGATTTGGATATGATATCGGCACATAATATTATGGAGGCAGATATAATCTATCTTTCGATTTTAAGATTATCGATAATTATGCATCTTGTATAAATAGCAAGGGCCTTAAGTTTTTTTTTCATTCAAACTCTAAGACGAACTCAAATCTTTTTTATTCAAGAAGACTTTGACAAGTGCTTTTGAATCGTCGAGTGAATCTACCGCTGGTTCGGAATCTCATTCCTACCGCGAAGAAACAGCACGAAACCAACCACCGGGTTGGTAAACATAAATAAAATGCAGATGATGTGAGCAGTTCGCATAATATTACGTAGTGACACATATCAGGGTTGAAGCCCTAAGTGTTAATAAACTAAACAAATACAATCAATGTTTTATTTTAATGAGATCCCCCTATTGTTTACCAGCGTTAGCGTTACAGCCACCCTTACGTAAGAGTTACGTGGCGCAAAGTTGCCTGTCTGTCGGTATTCTACAGGAAGGTATATTTCAGAGAGTGTGCTCTAGAACTATTCGATCTGGTTCCTCTGTCACTTTTTTATCATCGAACCGCAAGGCATCGACATGGTCTGCACCCTTACGCAGTCGAAATTCCGCAGGCTCGTACGAAGCTATTTGCTTCCTCGTTTCTTATTTGAACCGCAAGGATATGGAGTGCCCTTCCGACTTACGTTTTCCCCTCCTCTTTTAATATGGGTACCTTCAAATTAAGAGCGAAAAGGCATCTTCTATCGGAGCACCTTAGGCTACATCACCACTTGTAAGCAAGTCTAACCCCTTTTCTATGCAACTGTCCCTCGTGGTTTCGAATCGAAACCCATCTCTATTTAACGATGAATATGCAGGGTTTCTGTAAAACTTACATAGATATACGGATGGATGGGATACTTGAAATCCGCCAGGTAGCTGGTGCAGGCAGGTGTAGTAGCTTAAATTGAAGTTAATTGTGTAATTGAGTGATAATTTTCAAGCTCTACCTACGATGAGTAACTAATACCTTAAAAGGCAAGGACTGCACTTACTGAATCTGAAAGATGAATATTCAATTTCCTCCCTCTGCACCCTTATTAGTTGGAGTTTAGTTAGTTGGAGGGGGATTTCGTAGTGATTAAAGGGTAAAGGTAAAATACTTATCTGGGAATTAAATCACTAGCTTCAAGATTAGTGTGACTGCGAAGGCTTTAGATACCTAACACACTTTAAAATACAAAGTTAATAAAAGTATACGATTCTATTCTCACGCTGCAAAGAAATCCTTGATAGAGATATTATCATAGTACCTAAGCACATGAAACAGCGGTCACTGAGCAGGGAAATATTGGTACTTAGTAATCAGAGATACTTGATAATCAGTGGTAGCAATAGATAGCATTTTGTAGTAAGAGTATAGGGATGTTGCTGTTTGTCTGTTCTGTACAAAGGTTTTCCCCAAAAACAATTGCACTGATATCGATACGGTTAAATGCACGATAGGTGCGGTCGACTCAGAGCAGGTCTGTTTTTTTCAGTTTTACAATTTTAGGGTTAGCTTATGGTGCAAATGTGGAAAAGGAAAAAATCTTGTTTAAGAAGCTTTGCAGTGAAGAGAAAAACTTCCGTCCAGTAGGTAGTATTATAGAAGGTGACCTTTTAGAAGAGACTACATGAGTGCTCTAGGAATAGGTATGCCTTGTGAATTGGAAAGCGCAAAGTTGGCAGAACTCCACTTCGGCAACAACGGCAGGGGGCCGTACTGGCGGTGCAGGACCACGACATGTGGAAGTCCACGCAAGAGACCTATGTCCAGTTGTGGACGTCTTTCGCATGCCACTAGCCGCTCGAATGAGCGACGGAGACTGTAATGATCACACTTTTATTTTCTTGTCTTAATTAAGCGTCATTAGGCATTATTAAGCGAATATATCGATGATGGCCGGCCTTCCGTCGACGGTAATTGCCGGCGATGGAGCGGCCTACAAATTGAAAGCGGCCGTGGCCCGAGGCGCGTATTGATGGATCTCCCGCCATAGGGAAATTATAGCTGGCCTCGCGACAGCTTCGCAAATTGTGCGTATAATGCTAGTAAATAATATGCTATTCGCTATAAATTCGTATCGGGATAACACCTAAGTGCATAAGTGTTACTTTTACGCGTGCACTCCACGTGAGCTCTCTTCAAAGTAAAGCCAAAGTCATCATCGAAGTTTGATCCATACGGGATCTTACACCTTGGGTAGGTCTTTTTATCTATTGGTTACAATTATATACCTACCATAATAGTACAGTACTTTATAAGGGGAAGTGGCTGTTTGCCATATTAACCTACAACTTAATAAGTTTCTGTAAACAGGATCGCATGCAGCTTCCTATTATAGCATAATATTTTGATCATCTAAATAGAAGGTACCTCTACCCTTACATGTAGGTACCTCCTACTTTCATGATTTTGAGAAATTCCAATGAGAAAATTCATAGGGTGACGGGTCCCTGACTGAATAATGTTGATTATCGATCTGTTTGTTAACTGCATCAAAAATCAATTTTCAATCAAGTTTCATTTGGTTTTTCTAAGTATTTGTAAGGGAAATGGAATAAAGGTAGATACATAAGTAGGCAGGTACTGTTTTGTAAAAAAAAACATTGCACGGTAGCCAAAAAACTGGACAGTTACAGCTAAAATAGGGTAATAGTTGTGTAGGTATTTAAGTAAGTATGGATTGTCCCAGTGTTTTGCAGTCTTTATTATCGTATTTTGGAGCAAGCCCGACTAAGTGGACAAAGTCTCGAGCGACATCTAGTACATTCCTATCTAAAATTTAGCACTTATATAACTCATACCCCTAATACACGTTCATGGTCCTTTGTCTGCAATGGACGTGCATTAAAAGAAGGGAATAACAGCGAGCTGTGAGCGCCAAGCGGCGCATAAATTAACGCGGGCGTATTTCGCAGACACCGACTGATTGACTCCTTTCATTACCGCCTCGCATTGTTCGGCCTCGAGAGAAAAATTACATATATCCTTTTGGAATCACAACACATTTCATAATTATGGACTATTGTGGTGTTGTCGAAGTTAATTCCTTGGGGACGAGCGCTCTCCTCGAGGCCCGAGATATATTAAGCCTGGCACACCAAATCTGATCGCGCGCGTACGCGTGTATGAAAGAAGTTTGTATTTGGTGGTGGTGTTACTTGGTATTTCCTCCATGGTGCACTTTTTACCATCCAGATTTGTCTCTTTTAGGGAATCGAGTTATCTTGTTAATATTAGAAATTATAAGAAATTATGTTTGTTTTTTGTTATGTCCTTCAATCGTGGTCCAGCTGAGCAACGGATTGATTTTTTGCGTGGGTTCGTCGTGTTCTTCCGTTATTTTAAGCGCGGACTATGTTGAGGGTATCATCTAGTTATCTATATTTTGCGCGACTGCAAAAGTCACTTATTGAGATTTCCCTTTAAAATTATTTTTCTAAAAGCTTTTGTTTTCCTTACCGATTACCTACGTACCTACCAAGTTGCAAAAATCCTATCGAACTCGTTCAAATCAATTTTCTCATTTAAATTTATAAGGTTATATTTTTGGAAAGAGTAAGAACCTCAGGAAATATGCCTACTAAGTACAATTTCTTATAGTGATACACATAAGCACTTCTATAAGGAATGAGGAGGAACATGTTTAGGAGCCGCTTTGGTTAAATCACCGTTGCGCATTTTGTGTGATTCAAGCTTAGTGTGTGTGAAGACGGACCGTGATGCTATAATGGCTGGCGTTGATTAGTTTTCAAGAGAACACTAGTTCGAGGAAAGGCCTCGTGAATGTAATGTCATGGTTAAAAATACTTGAGTACTGATAGCAGCACAGATCACGGTACTATTTCCGCGATCTGTTGAGTGCAGAGTGTTTTGGAGATATTTTCCCTTCTCACCTCATTTTAAATTAAAACATTTATTTATGTAAACATGTTACATTAGTAGAGTAGATCTATCACAAAATGACAATGGACGGTTTACTTCAAGATCAGGTACGCTAGATTTAGAATGCAGAGTAAATTTGACACATACATTTACTCTGCATTCAACTCGCGCGCGAACTGTAGGTAAAGTTTCTGAACCAGCTTGATTTTAATAAAAAATCTGATAGATAGAAAGAAAGAAAATAAGTTTATTCGTTATTAAATAATGTCAAAAACAAACAGTCATACTTAGGTTAGTAATATTGTTTGTCTACATTACTCAGTTTTTTTTTTTGTATAAATTTCACAGGTGCAATTTTTGATAATTTTATTCATTTATCTGATTGGCTCGAATCAAACCAAGGGTTCCCGCGATAATTTCCCGCGGATAAAATCGTGGACATCATCTATAGTTTGTAATAGTTGTGAGCATTGGTTGTGAGTTGTTTATGTGGGGAACGTTGCCATTTCTTGGCTTTAATTGCATTCATTTGTTGTGTCTTTGGCGGTATTGTTCCCTGGGCTCCATTAGATACCCTGGCGGCAGATTATCAGCGATAAAAGCGATAGGATCCACGTGCGATCTCCGTCCGGTCATGCCCTACGCGAGATCGCGATCTGTAATATTTCCTCTTTTAGAATTCCCAGCACGGAGTTTAATATTAAATTTAATATTATAGATACTAATAATTTCAGTTGTATTCGTATTTGCTAAGCCTCGTTTATTTAATTTTGTACTTCCCTAATATTTTGCAAAGCCAGGAATCGGGATGATTCTGAATAATGAAAGCATGAACTGATCACGCGAACGTAGACCTCATTTACAAAAAAAAAAACTAGCTGATGCACGCGACTTCCTCCGCACGGTTTAAGTATTTCTAATTCACGCGAAAACTCCTAAAATTTCCGGGATACTTATAGCAAGTAGCAAAAAATCACGTCGATCCGTTGCTCTGTTGCGGCATTATATTTGAAAAAAATCTATAAAATAAACAAACAAACCCACTTTTTTGTTCATAATATTAAGTAGGTATGATAACAATACTTCAATATGAAGCAACTCTAACTAGAAATTTAGTATGCGGGCAAGTAAGTACTCAATAGGGCTTGATCAAAGTGAAATATAAAATCAGGGAAATAGTCGGGACAGACGAAAAAGTGAGTCAATTCACGTTAAGCACCGATTTTCAGTGCAGTACCGTTCGTGAGGCGGTCTAGATGTCAATACAGACGTGCCCGTGCCCCGCTGTCCGTGGCAAACGTTTTTCTAAGTCAATGTCCCAATTGTAACGGTGTCCGTCTGTCTAGGTTTCCGGCGTCAGCTGCCAGTTCTAGCGCGATAGACAAGTAAATAGAGGAGGCTAATCGTCGCGTCGAAGGGAAACAACGAATTACTACGTCACGGAGCGCCCAACGATTGCTTTGTCCGGCGATAGATGCCTCATGCCGGACTGATGTGGAACGGAACACCTGTGTGAACCTTGCGCTGAATCAATTGTGCTCTCCTCACGATGTAATTAGACTGATTTGTTACTTTGTGACTCGTGTGTTTTTATTGCAGATTGCCAATTATGTAAGCTTTTAACTTTATTTATCCAAAAATGGAGAAGTTTGAATTATCGATTCCAGAAGAGGGACGATTCTCATACTCTAGTACGATTTGTTCAAACTTTTTAGCTAACCTACACTACAAGTTAGGCTTTAACTGCGTACCATATGATGATGCAGTCTAAAATGGTAGCGGGCTAACCTGCCAGCGGTGTGACAGTTAAATTAAACCCATAAAGTACTCCTAATCGAGTATAGCATCGTATTGGAACGCTAAACTGTGAGGCGATACGTCTTTGTCGCTAAGTAGTGTGGTAACTAAGCTACGGCCGAAATCTCCAGACCAAACTAGACCAGAATATCGAAATTATGAATTCTCAAAATGCCTACACGCAGACCAAACGGCCAGACGTTGGCCTTTTTTTCCACTACAAGTTAGCCCTTGACTGCGATCTCACCTGATGGTAATTGATGATGCAGTCTAAGATGGTAGCAGGCTAACCTGTTAGGGGCATGGCAGTTATATTAAACCCATACCCCAATTCGGTTTCTACACGGCATCGTACCGGAACGCTTAACCGTTTGGCGGCTTGCCGGTAGGGTGGTAACTAGCCACGGCCAAAGCCTCCCACCAGGCCAGACCAGGGAAAATTCAGAAATTATAAATTTCCAAACCCTGCCGGGGATCGAACCCTTCACCTCCGCCCGTTAAGGCAACAGCCCTCCACACTGCGCCACAGAGGTCGTCAAAACGAGACATTTTACAAATATTGAAATCCCAAAATACCTTATCTGGGAACTAACCTGGACCCTTCCTTCCACCTATCGCTCACCACTGCGCGAAAATCGTCAAACTCGTCTATAGCACTGACAGGGACTGAAAAACAGATTCATAAAGGTTACAGAATCATAAGTGTTACAGGTTGTAAATATGTAACCGTTTTCAATGTGTTTTTAAATCTGTTAACCAAAACACTTATATTTCTGTAACAGAAATGAAAGTTTTTAACACTGTTTTAAAGTACTACAATAGAACTTAAAGCTAACTAGCATAGCCTAATTACTATATAAATCATGCCCACGTGGAATGGTGGCAAGAATGCTGTCTGCATTTCCGCGCTGGACAGCCAGGCTGATCCTTTACGCAAAAAATGAGCTAGCCCTTCTGCCACCAAATGAGGCAATTAACCGCGGTGAACATAGGTAACTCTCTATGAGAGAGGCATACTTCCGCCGCTTGCCGGTTTCAGCCTTTTCTAGACTGCGGCTTTAAAAGTGTAGTTTTAAAGTGTAACCGGAATAGCGACGTTGCCAAATTTACTGTTGATAATCTACAAAATCTCGAGTTACTAGATAGAGCTGAAATGAAAGAAAAAATATAATATTTAAATTGCAGAACAATCTGTCAGTTTGATTGTACTTACTTACATAAAAGATAGAGTTGTTTGATACTTATCACCAATTTTGCAATGCTGTCTGGCTGGTGTCGATTTTAATTTGCTGTTCACGCCACGCTTTCGTGACTTGCCCGCTAAATGGCCTTACATCAGCCTCACAACAGCCGCAATAGAGCGTGTCTATATAGATAGTATTGTTTATTTAAGTGCCTAATTTATTTTTATTCTACTAGTTAAGTTCTCAACTGGATGGTAAACGATGAAGTGGATCGGAATACCTACCTACTCTCTAAGTTGAGTGTAAGTTTATGTGCGTTTTGTTATAAATTTATAACTGTGTCGAGTGCACACACTTTAAAATGTTTAACTGATTTAAATTTTAATGCTTATAACTGGTTTATGCCCGCGACTTCATCCGCATAGATTTAGGTAGGTTTTTGAAATCGATAAATAGTAAGCCTTTGTATATAACCTTCCTTTGTACAAAATTTCGTCAAAATCAGTTGAACAGCTGTGTTCCATGAAATGTAGTATGGACAAATACGATCACTCGTTTTTCCCAGCCTAATGTTTAAATTGTCTCAGTAATGTATCTAATTTGACACAAGTATCTGTTTTTGAGCTGTTAGGTTATCTAGAGTCGAACTTAACGACGGCACCTATCCGCAAGTCACGAGAAGACTGAGTGGCCAAAAAGGTCGTTTTACATTACACTATAACGGCACGACAGAAGTTGGTCCGATTGTTTTGTATTGTGTTGAAGACGGGAGTGAATAAAAAGCATTGACCTAAAGCAAGATAGAGTCATTTTTAAACTGTCAACAGCTCAACGGACAAATTTGACATCTGGTTGTCGGTTTAATCAAACCTAACACTATATTAACACTATATTAGCGGGTGGCGGAAGGCGGAGGACCGTCTTTGGTGGCGCGCTCTCAAAAAGACCTATGGCAGATGGATGGAACACTATATCGTTCCAAGGAATTTCAAGCTAGGCATGCTTAGACAGTTCAACATCTGATTTGAATAGAACCTCGTCCTTTTTGGAAGTCAGTTAAAAGAAGTGGGTTTGTCAATTCTAGGCTGGCAGTGACTAGCCAACACATACCGCCTTATTGTACCTACTTATTGTTGTTTTCTTGTTTGTAACATGTTGCTTTTGTATATTCGTGGTGTACAATAAAGTTTATACATACATACATACATAATTGTTCCATACAAAAAAAAATATATTATTGTTCTGATCGGCTTTCCTAGATCTTCCCCGATCATTAAATAGTTCGTCGGACAATGGAAAAAGGTCCGTATCGTGGCACTTCGCGCCAAGTGCCCTGTCAATCAGTACTACGCTAACCACACACAATTATGAGGTATAGTCAGTTGGGTACCTATACTTGAATACCAACCAGTCTTGTACTGAATCTGTGCTAAGTGGCGGTTTCTATGCTTTTCTACGGGTGAATATTGCCACATCGGTTAAGTGGATGCATGTTACAAGCACGATAGGTGCATGGTTACAAGTTTTTGTGTCAGTTTACAGCTGTCGTAAAGCAAAGCTGAGAATCTGAGATATATCTAAACATTGGGAGATAAAATATTACCAGTAATAAGTTGATTCCCTTAGTTACAACTACTTAGATACCCACGCATAATGAACGTGATTTGTTTATTTTATTGCAAGACCTTACTTTTGATAGTTGGGTGCACTATTTCTTAGGTGGGTAAAATAGTGATAAAAGTACGATGTATTCTTGTATTCTGTCATAAGATAAACCCTAAAGCACCGTGTTCGTTTCACAAAAAAAGGTTTCTGAGATTTTTATACCTTTTCAATGCTCTAAGAAAAATTTGACTTACTTTTGTGAATCTTGAATTAGGCCAAATATTCAGTCTCTCAACAATGTACTTATATGGGATATTGTTCTTTTTTTTTTGTTAAATTAACAGCAAAAATATTATTTTTCTTTCATCGAACCTTATTTTACAACGTCGGTGTAATATCCACGGGAATTTCTTTCAACATTATAGTTTTTTAATTGCATTGAAAACCGTGCAACACGGTCGGCTGGCCCCGCCATTCGGCTGTGACTGCGCGAGATTGTAACTCGTAAATAATCAGCCGCTTCATGTTCATTTGTATATCTGCAAGCATACCGTGTCGGTAGTAAGGCTTCATTCCGTATGGGAGCGGATGCGGGAAGCGGGGCAGACAAACTCTTGAGATTTCTAAGAACCAACAAGGATTTGCAGACGCCAGCAGGTGCCAAACGGTAAAATTAGCATAATAATACAAACATGCAGGGGCTTATACCTTTAAACAGGCACTAACACATGCTAAACGCGCGCATAATTTATAACATACTATCTACATACTTAGTTACTAAGACCATGATCCTACTTAAAATAAAAAATGTGAATTTTTTAAACTTAGAGTGTTTGTTACTCTTTCACGCCCGCAAAAATGGAAATAATTTAGCTGAAATTGGCAATGGAGAAGGCTTATAACCTGAATTAAAACATAGGCTACATTATATCCTGGAAAATGAAAGAGTTACCGCGGTACCCAAAAACCCTTATCTACGTGGACGAAATCGCGGGAGTTGCTAGTACGCCATAAAGATGTTCACACTGCAAACTCACATGAAGAGTGTACAATGCTGAAGACCGTTTCTAGGCACAGTGTGAAGTGTGAACCTCAAACTTTTAATATCAGAAGCCGCGTTAGAGAAGCAACCGCCGGACGTTGTGTTTGTCCAAGTTTCATTATGGCAAAAAAGTGTAATTCCTACAGCCAGACTGCTTTAAATCCGGAATTACGTGCTGAAACTGTTTACACTATTTACAAACTGGAATTTCCATGTGCAATGAAACAAAAAATTACGTGGCCACCTTTGTACCCTTGGCGGTAAATATATAGGTAAGGTGAAGACAGGCTATCTAAAAAAGTGAGTAAACCTAATGTTACGCAACTATTTTTGACTTTAGTTCAGAAAGTACCTGCCATAATGTTACCAGTTCTACAATTGACTGCATTTTAGTGCCCCGTGAACCCTATTATCTGCATTTAGTTATTACTAAAACATTTAAATAGCCTGTTGAATCAAAAATTTTTATTAACTCTAATCGATTAGCCATACATGCCTCGGCAAAATATTAGCATTTAAAAATGTTTCCTACATTTACGAAAATCGTATAGCTCCATTTATCTCCCAAGTAATACGATTCTAGTGCGAGGGACCAGAATCATATCGCGATATGATCCCTCAGGTGCGCCGAAACTCCTCCCCCTTGTTTATTGCTTATTAGTGGGAACACAGCGGCATGTTTGAGCCGTTCTTTGTTCTCGCCGACAAATACCCCCTTCCCCTCCCCGACCTCCCCTGTTCTCCACACGATCCGGTCACGAAGCCTGCGCAAGCGCCGCGACTCATAAATTCCAGCTATTTGACGTTAGCTCGCACCTAAAGATGATATCGATCTAAGCACAATGATATCGATGGAAGGAAGTGCAACGACACCATAACTCTTGATAATTTTCATATATTACTCGCGTTCGTGATTTCCACTCTCGATAATGATCAATAATCCGAAGAAAATAGTTTTGTATGCTTCATGTACATGATCTATTAAAACTGCAGTTTGTATCATTTAAAACGCAACAAACAGTTTCCTATACTTACTAAATTACAAAATTTTTGAGTCTGATGTTCTTTTTCTGCTTTTCTGGGCTATATGAGTTTTAAAAAATTAAGTAATATATCACTTGCTGTAAAGGTAAAAAAAAACATCGCGAGGAAACCTGCGTGGAAAGTCTGTACATCATTTTGCCAGCGTGGTCGATTATGGCATGACCCTTCTTATTCTGAGAGGAGACAGGTGCAGATCAGTGAGCCGTTGATGGGTTAAAATGATGATTATGATTCTGATGCAATACCCCCTTGCTCATATTATACGTATATCGTATACTATACCTAATCGATGGAACCTAACTTATTTTGATTTTTTTAGCAGGTGTTCGCTTGTTAATGTTTAAGTAATAATATTGCTTTCCTCGCTTTCTACTAAAATACCACTGATTCCGAGAAATAGATCTATATCGGACCTTATCATATTCAATAGAAAACGCATTAGACGCATATCAGGCGAGCGTGGGTGAAACATTCCCCGAATAACTTTCTAACAAGAGAATGACAACCTTTGATGGGGGCCGTCGCCTTTGACGGATACTATCACCATCAAAAACGGCTGCATCACGCAAATTACTGACGCGATACACATCGAGATAGATCAGAGATTGGGTACCCATACGAAAATCTACTAACGCGGAAAAAACACGTCGAACAATATTACCAGGCTACAAGTCTGAGCAGGGAAAGATGAGGTTCATCTCTTGCAGCTTTGGCTTCGTCTACTAAGTAATTGATTGATGTTTATCCAACTTGGACTATAAGATGTTGATAGTAAGGTTGATTTTTATTTGTTTTAGGTGTGAAATGTGATGTTTGACAGTGCTCAAGTGCAAGTGATGCGGTAGATAGTGGCTGGGCGCGGCGCTCGCTAATGGGTGTGATAAGATCACGCGGCCACGCCTCGGCCGAGCTGCGAGCCGTGATAACAGCCTCGCATCGCGGTGCCCAGGCCGCATCGCATTCTTAACTGTTGACAACGAATAATGGCCACAGATTTGTTCCGAACATGATTCCGAAACATGGCTTGACAAACAATGAAAAATTGGTGGCTGGAACAAAAAACGTTAAAAATATTCAAAATAATTGCCGTTTGGATGGGCAATAATAATAAAAACTAGTTGTTGCCCGCGATTTATAGCATAGTGTTATATATCTTTGGAATCTACTCATCATTTTCTAGATGATGATTATATAGTGAAACTTAATTTCGATTTTTTTTTAATTTTACTAGCCAATGTCACCCGGAATAAGCTAGGGATTCTAAGGATACCTCATTTATCAAAATCGGTTCAGGCGTATAGAAGTAATGGTGGAATATACAAACTCACATACATGCATACATACATACATACATAAATACATACATACATACATACATGAACCCTGAAAACAATATACTCATTTTTTCAGGCAGCCGTATAAAAAGTAGCCTATGTGTTATTCCAGACTGTAAGTAGGTAATCTAACAAACATCCATCCATCCAAACTTTCGCATTTATAATATGTACTAGCGGTCGCCCGCGACTTCGTACGCGTACAACTTATGATTTCCTATGAGATTTTCCCACTGCGAAAGGCCTACTTATAGCAGCTATATAGCATCGGCAGGTTTTTATTATTTAAGACTAATAAGTCCTTAATGCTGACTTCAAAAGCTTATAACCTTCATGCAAGCTTCAACCCCTATTTACTATTATCTACCCCAAAGGGCGTGACCCTTTGGGGTAGATAATAGTAAAATTGCTTAAGCAGTTTATTATTACTTAAAACTAATAACCGAAATCCTGATTTTCAAGTCTCTAACTACAAAAACATAGGACTTGATACAAATTTTCAACCCTCAATTTTCATATCCTCTGTGGGGTAGATTTTCGTAAAATTGCTTATGCAAATTTATTATTACTTAAAACTAATAACCTTTATGCCGATTTTCAAGTATCTAACTTCAAAAACTTAGAACCCTCATGTAAGCTTCCAACCCCCATTTCACCCCCTTTGGGGTGAATTTTCGTAAAATTGCTCATACAGGTTATTATTAAATAAATCGAATAACCTGAATCCCGATTTTCAAATTAAAAAAAAGGACTTTCATACAAACTTCCAACCCCCATTTCAACCCCTTAGGGGTGAATTTTCTCAAACCAGTTTTTAGCGGCCGTCTACACCATAGAAGGAATCTTCCAAATTTCAAGTCTGTATGCTTTATAGTTCCTGAGATATCGTGAAGAGTCAGTGACCTTTCGCTTTTATATACATAGATTAGTAAGATCCAAAAGTTTGTCAGTCTATCTGAGTCTATTACCTTTTCACTTATGCTGTTTTAATGAAATTCAGTTCAGAGTTTTTCAAAAATCTAAATCCACGCAAACAATGTGTCAGCCAGCAATATGATGATGAATAATTAGTATGATTATACTTTACTGAAAAACTTTTATTGAATATTTTCTCTGTCTGTTCGTCCGCTCTTGTGCAAATTGAATTGACAGGACGTTTCAACTTCTAGTGCAGATCAAACATCGTCTAGACAACTTTTTACTGCCGGGAAAAGGGTTGTGTACGTGTTCACAAAGGTGTATTGAAGATCATGCGTGATGATCATACTTAGCATTGGCTTTATACCTAATTATGTACCTGTATAATTGCCAACTAACTTTGTCTTAACCCTTCTAACAGAACGGAAATCAAGTTTTCCTGTTATAAATCGATCATATCGCAATCAAAAAGGGTAGACGGGAACTTTTTAGGTGCAATTATTAATATGCATATTTAATTTTACGAGTATTATGCACTTAGGGTCCTTTCACATTTGAAGACATATAAATGGCTGGTTTTATCTTTTTTTCACATCGCGCTATCTAAAATCTGCTCTTTTAGACATAGAGACCAATTCTGTTGTACACAATCTCTAAACGAAACTAAAATGACAGCTCTATTTATATTGCTATCCCTTTCATACTCCCTACGGAAAGGGGCAGCACTAAATTTGGACGTGTCATTTTAGTGTAGTTTAGAGATTGCGTTACACAGAGTTGGCCAAATTGTGTCCTTAACGGCCTACCTAACTAAAGCAGTAGCAAACCCCATGTTATGATCTAGGTGACAAGTGCTCTTCAATTAATAACTATTTGCCCTCAAATAGTCTTGAACTTGAACTAGGATTCTGAATAAAGGATATAGGATGAACAAAGACTTCTTTTCTTTCACCAAAAATAAAATAGCATTTTTCTTTTAGATAGATAAATACTCACGGTTTCAACAAAAGCTTATACCTCTATGCTTATACTTCATAGACCCCACTCTCGTGGATAAAACACTTACACTTATACTTACACATACTGTGGACAGGTTGTATTGTAACATCTCAGCTAATGTGAAGAGTCCTTTAAGTGCTAAGGCGTGGAAACGTCCATGCCGATTTTGTGCCGATGTACACGACTCTGTTATTACACGAAACATTAACAGTTAATTATTAACGTTTTTAGCCTCGTTATGTATTTGATCGACGCTAATTAAAAACATGATTACATAAACTAGGTTTACTTGCAGAATCATACAATATATTATATATATACAATATATACAAACCTGCCTTAAACCGT
The DNA here is from genome assembly GCA_964035005.1 of Erebia palarica. Taxonomy (NCBI): domain Eukaryota; kingdom Metazoa; phylum Arthropoda; class Insecta; order Lepidoptera; family Nymphalidae; genus Erebia; species Erebia palarica. The sequence goes on along the minus strand of OZ035985.1, from coordinate 31,985,782 downwards.
ATAGAGAAATATTAGATTCAGGGTTAATTATTTTAAAATAATGTTGTAATTGTAACTGGCCTAGGTAGGTATAAGTGAACCTGTCTGAGACGTTTTGTTTTGGGTACGAATTTAAATACTACTAGCTGATGCCCGCGACTTCGTCCGAAGTTTTATTTTATTACCGCCGGAACTCAATTTTTCCGAGATAGAAAGTAGTCTATGTCACTCTCCAGGTCCTCAGCTATGCCAAAAATGACGTTGATCCGTTGCTCTGTAGCGGCGTGATTGAAGGACAAACCAACGAACAAACACACTTTCGCATTTATAATATTAGTATGAAGATTTAATTTTTCTTCCTACATACAAAAATTAATACATTTAATTTGGCTGCTCTACGACAGCGTCACTCTACCCGACGCGTACGAACACAACACCGATCGCCTTAATACAGTTAAACACAGCTGAAGAATGTATAAGTGTCTAGAGTGCATCTAAACAGCAAAACGTTTTAAAAGGCGTTTTCAAAAATTGTAGGTCAAAAGTTTTCCAATATACTTACCTACTATTGTAGCGAAATTTCCCGCATGAGGTTATAAGTATTTAAATTGACCTTGTAGGTATATTGTAACCTTGAATTTTTAAGTTGACCTTGTATATGGTTGTGACCTTGTATTGAATTTTATTCAAAAATATTAAGTTATTGCGCAGTCTAATCAGTAAATATTAGCAACTGTAACTACCTACCTACCTGTCTCTAAGTAGGTACTTAGTCTCCCCGGGGTAGAATACTAAAGTATGATGCCCTGGGTATATTCACCCAAAAATGAAGCTAATAACTCTGTATGGAATAGAAATTTTAAAAGTTAATTATTTGTGAAATTATGTTATAAATTCATTAACATGATTAAAGCTAGTTATGAATTCTAACATCGAAGGCTCGCTTACAATGTGTGGATTTACGAACCGTGAAGGATATTGGTAGGGTCTAATGGGCAATAGTAATGCTTGTAACGACTGCTATAGGTATTATTAATGGGAACTATGAATAGGGAACTTTATTACGTTACATCCTAATGTGCCAACGTCCCGCGCCCGTTATAAACACTGAACACTGAGGGAAAACGTAATTTTATTCAAATAATATTTAATAAAATTATGTTTTCCTTATATTTTTTCTCAAGTAGGTAAGTTAGGTTAGATGATGCCCACTTGCCCAGGATTTCGTGGATTAAAGGTTTTAAAAATCCCATGGGCTCTGTCTGTTTTCCTGGGACAAAAAGTATCTCAAAAGGAAAAACCGACAAATCAACAAATAAACAAACTTTCATACTTATAAAACTACTAGACCTTACTAAACCTAAGGAGGTAGTCTCTTTATTTATTATTAGAAAAGTATTCAATGATCAGTTAAATTATATTAGGTATTATATATGCCTTTTGCCATTGGATTTTCATAACATGTTTTTCGAACCCCCTGAAGGCCGAATGGGTGCCTAACGATTATAAGGTAGGTAGAAACTTGAGAGTAGCGTGCATAATTTTAGTATAAGTAGCTACTCGTAGGTTTTATAAAAAAAGTATGGGAACATTAAACTTTTTTTAATGTCGTGTTAATTAGGCATGCTGAGATCGCGCGATGTTAGCCGCTTCCAAGCAGGTGCAACTGATTTATCTTGGTAAAAACGTTCACCAAATTACCATTTAGCACCGTAAATATCTTATTATCTCGACTGTACGACATATTAATGCCTGGCAGATCTCCTTCGCCCGAGGAGACGAGAGTATCAACGCAGCATCCGTACAAATTGCAATATCACCTATGGACAAGTTTTAAGTGTACCTATACCTTTATAGAGATGAGTGTATAGAAGAGAGAATATAGAAGAGATAATAAGTACATAAATCAACTCGTTTAAAACATGGTATATGTTTTCAATTAAAAAGCCTTTTTTACGTAAGTAGGTCATCATTATCGTAACAATCCATCAACGCCCTATACTGAGCACGAGTCTCTTCTCAGAAACATAAGTGCTTAGTGTTAGCTGTTAGACCAATAGTTCGCCACGTTGGCTAAGGGCGGATTGGCAGACTTCGCACGCCTTTGTAAACATTGTGAAGAAGGTAAGGTACCTTCCACTTTTTGACTTTACAAGTTATTTTAAGGCCTCAATCGGAGCCTCCGTTGCTATAAATAGTTGCTACCTATGCAAGATATTTAAATAAAATATCGTTCTAGTAAGATACCTGGCTATATCATTTACTTTTAAATTAATGCAAATAAAATTTATCGATAACGAGCTAATGCCCGGGACTTCGTCTGCGTGGATCGAGGATTTTTGGTTCCCGCGGGTACTCCTTCATTTTCGGTGATAAAAAGTACCCTATGTGCTATACTAGACTATATAATCTATCTCTGTGCCAAATTTCAGCAAGATCCGTTCATCCGTTGGGGCGTGATTGAGTAACAAACATCCATACATCCATACATTCATCCAAACTTTCGCATTTACAATATTAAGTAAGATAAGATAGTGACTATCCTTAACTACTAGGTCATACTTACGTTAGGTTACCACTTATTATATGCACTAAGCGAGTGCATGGTGGCATCAAGCATCAGCTCCTTAAGATCACATTATTTACCGATGTGGACTTAATTAAAGTTAAATATGTACTTAGCACAATTGATAGTATGGACAGTTACAGATTAGGTACGCCTCTACAAGCAATATAGTCTATGACATATCGGTGATCAGACCTCCGACTGTCCCTCCTTCCTGCGATGTGAGATACTACATCCTTTCTAGGATGTTGCTCTATGCTGTCTATTAAAATAGATTACATGTTATCCTATATTTATCATCGGTACAACGTCAAATTATGTTTCATAAAAATGATGAATCGAAACGACAAATCATGCGTGAGTGTTCATCATTCGACTGCGTTAATAGTTTATGAATATGGTTGTACTTTAATGTTGTTTTAACCTTTATGGTGTCAGGTGATGTTATTAATGGATTGAGGTATGGCCAATAATTAAGTTATTAAAGATGTCAGGATAGTTTACACTTGCTTTACACTTTGGCGTACTCGTATACAAATATCTCGCATAAAACTCTACTTACTTAGAATCAAACACATAGAAAGCAAGAATAAAAGAAGAGATCGCAGTCAAGGGCTAACCTGTAGCGGATCAAAAAAAAATAGGTAGGTAAATCTGTGAATAAAAATATATGTTTTTCATCTGAGAATTCAGTGGTAATTTTTCATATCGTATTAGTTTCATTATAACTTTAGTAAGGTATTGGGCATAATAGCTTTTGGTGTCTTTTACCGATGCAAGACTGACTTTGTTGGTCTTACTTAAGCGGATTACTTTCAATGTAGTCCCAAGCTCTGAAATCTTGTACCTACATAGAAAGAAGATGGCTACATGGATGGAAGATAGATACTTGGCTGCCAAGAGAGTGGCCTTTACGGGGACCCTTTTAGGACAATGACGCTTCAGTAACGCTTAGTACATTGTGTCTGCTATGTGGCAGAATAATCCTACTTATTAGCCCATAAGCTAGATCGTAGTATAAAATAAGGCTGCCATGTTAGATAGCACTTTATGGTTAAAGAAAAACAAATGGCGGAATCGCTCTCCTAGGAAACCGTAGCTTCGTAATATGTACTGTAATCTAATAAGATGTAAAATGTTCTTCCGTACATGATTTTTTAAATTCCAGTACAAGTTAGCCCTTGACTGCCATCTCACCTGTGTCGACCATAGCTTTCATTCCAGCGTTACCGCGCAAATGCGAATCTTCTATCTTCAAAGCAAGTGCGTTCCAACCAAATTTATAGATAAAACCAATTACTCGTATCATTGCTTACCATCTGACAGGTTTGTTAATAAGCAAGACTGTGCTGCAATAAAAATGGAATTAAATTGAAATAATTATAAAAAAGTGGGTAGGCAATTTTGTAAACAATGCGGAGGGTCGTGTGTCAAAGGCTTAATTCCAGGTGTCCTGTAATTAGCTAGTCGCGCCACTTCAAAGGTGCTGGCACTCGAGTGGCGTTATGGCCTCATTCCGGAAGCTCCAATTAAGCCATCACATCATTCATTATTTTATTGCTGGCCAACCGAACGTACCCTATTTACGTTTTTACTCAACTGTTCCTTTTATGGTTGGTATATTTTTTCGTCGTTTGCGACTTTAACCTTTAATTAACTATGTCTAGAAAGAAGTTCAATAAGCTGATTAATTTGCAATCGATTAATATCTACTAAAATAAAAAATCAACGGCGCTTTGAGTAACTTGAAGTGACTTCTATGGACATGGAAATTCACAGGAAGGGTCTTATTTCAATGCTGATAATACTGAGATAACTATTTAAACCAACACACAATTGACGAATTATATTGAACTGCCCCCCGATTGTGTAAAGAAATCGTAATCGTAATCATTCTTAACCGGATAATTCGACCCGTTTAAGGAGTTCATAGACGTCAAAAGGCATGCATACAATGTCCTTAAACAGTTCGAGTAATACGTTTTAACTTTTAAGCTGTTAAACGATTACGATTGCTTAGACAATTGGGCCTCTGGTATTAGGAGAATGATCAAAATGGCAATGATCAAAAACTGTGCATTTTTATGCACTAAACTCTTTACAAACTTTTCAATTTTTCATTATTGAAATGAGATATCCCAATATTGGCTATTTTGGCCATTCGTGAAGGATTAGTTTGACAATATTTTTCTAGACAACCTGAATGTAGTTTTACATAGGATAGTGTTTATTCTCTTGTAATTTTCATTACATACTACGAGTATTTTCACTAGGACTATGTATTACACAGTATCAGTTTCACAAAATGCAACCCGTTTCAGATCAGAGGTGTGATTATGTAAGAATTGCCGATCCAATCGTCAAGGTCGGCGTCAAAGTAAAGTAAACCATAATAGCGTTGAAATAGAGCTCAATTTCGTGTATCCATTCTCATACGTTTATGGTATCGGACATACCTAAACGTATAAGAATGGATATACGAAATTGAGCTCTAATTCAATAACGATATGGTTTATTTTACTTTGCACCGAACTTAGACGATTTGATCGACAATCTTACACAATTGGGGGGCAGATTTGTTTAAAATTAAAATCATATCACAAAGTTTATTTCATCTCAACTCGGTTTTCTACTGTAAATAGTATAAAGCCGCGTTATTTTAAGCATTGTCAAAAACAACAATAACGAAAATTCAACTAATAACCCGATGTTATCAGTAAGGTGACTTCGCACCTTCGCCGAAAGTTATCGAGTCCCACATCTGGGTAAAGCTAGGCATTGTGTTCGAGATGCCAAGGCCGGGTTCCTCCATCCATCACCTGCTAAGCCCTCAAGAGCAGCCGCCACCGGGTGACATGACGTGTTCGTACAAACATTTTTGATACGGATTTGGAATGTGACAGGTCATAAATATAAGTCATCGTAAAATAAGATCAAATCACTCCATCAGTGAGATGACTGTGAGTTAGAAATTAGATCTTTCGCAGAAACAGCTACTTACATATAAGTAGGTATTTGATTTGATTATGTTAACTACTTTTACTGTTAACTAAAAAATAAAAATGACGTAGAAGGAACACATCTAGAGGAACCTGCATGTCCAGGAGATCAGGAGAGGGGGGTTACTACCAACGTTTAAAGCAGTATTATTCTAATATGACAGATTTAAGACACGTACCTAATAAATTCTACAATTATAATCCTTGTAATTATTGTAAAACACGAAGTTCAACAATATTTAAACAAAATGACTATGTGATGGTAGTATGCTCCTGATCTGCATAATGTGTAACGACTGATAATCCGCTAGCTTACTATTTACTTAGTTTTAAGAGTTTATATTTTTAAGGATTTTTACTCTACCTGTAGACCATTTATGTAGTCCGAGACTACTATCTAAAAGACTGTTAGTAGCTACTTCTACTACTACTAAATACTTAATTATAACTTTGCTACCTCTACTTATACCTTCTTAACTAGAAATACAGTTTACCAGGCAAAGATAAAAAAGTTAGGAAATGATAAACAAAAATCGTACCTATATATTTATAGCTGTTAAGTTAGTATAAGTACTTTTAATACAATACAATACTGAATACAGTATCCTTGATTTGCATGAATACAGGTACAGTGGGTGATGCCTATATTATATTATGATCCAAAGTAATCAGCCATTTCTGGCATGCAAATGCAAAATTTTACAAATTGGTCAGGTCTAAGTTTAAATTGAGTTAATCATATCTGACAGTATATTTTTCACAAAAACACAGAACACAAGACGCAAACAGTTATTTCAATTAATTAAGTAGAATATAAATGTAATTGAATATTAAAATGTCCAAATTAAATCAAAATGTCAATATTAAAATTATAGTTTTTATTTACTCTGTCAGCATGTCAGTTATTGGATAAAAACATTGAATTAACAACCACTAGAAAAGATTTTCCTAAAGCTAAAATGGAACGGCAAAAGCGACGTCTGCAATGCTACACTGGTGATCCTTGGTGCTCGTCGGGTATACATAAGCATCAATACGTTTGTCCACTAGAAAAAAATATTTAAAAAAAGTTGCCGCTAAATTTCCAGATTCTTTTCTTTTCGTTTCTTTTTACTTGGAATAATTTAACACTGAATTAATTGTTGATTTTTTATTTTTTTTATTTAATTGTTATATTTTATTTAAGAATGTCGTCAAATGAAAGTGATCTTTCTCCAAATATGGAAATGGAGCAGAAAGGAAAAGAGATAATTGATCCGTTGCCGTTGAATCACGTTTATCAAAAGTTTTTAAACTGCAGAAGTGAAAAACGAGTTGATTTGTTTGCCGTAGGAGTTTTTCTGACTTATTTTGATGACCTTGTTTGTACAGTAGGTACTTGGCAACAAAGGTAACCTACACGAATAAACAATACGAATTAATTTGCCGGAGAAAAACCAATAAGTTGACTATTCAAAATTGTTCCCATTGTACTTTTAATTTTTGATAAAATATTATATAGTTTTTATTTTATTTCGTTCCAAGTTGTTTTATTTTATCGCAATCGAAGTGAAAAGAAGAGTGTTTACCACGGCACTAAAAGCCATTCTACTCATTTCTATAGCATCCCTCGCTACTCTCGGGAAGCTAAACACCTCATATGAAATGGCTCATTTTAGTCCCTTGATGAACAATCTCCTATTAATTGTACACATGGCATAACTACACTTTCGGTATGCCGCATTATTGGCCCTACATGTTGGTTTATTATCTACTAGCTGAAGCCCGCGACTTCGTCCGCGTGGAATAAAAAAATTGAGGAATTTTCCTCAAATGGAGAAATTTTTCCTCAATTGGAGCGATAAAAAGTAGGCTATGTCACTCTCCAGGTCCTCAACTATACCCATACAAAAAATCACGTTGATCCGTTGCTCCGTTGCAGCGTGATTGAAGGACAAACCAATAAACCAACAACTATTAGTATAACTATTTATAACAAGTTCCTAGTAAATTTTCTAAATAATTTCATACAATAAAATAAAATTAAGCAATAGGCACACACTGGGATAAAACGTGCGGTCTCGTGAATAAACCGTCAATATTTATTTATGGTCTTTATGGGCACCATGTAAGAAGCTATAATTTTACGCGTTAACATGAGGCGAGAGGATCATAAATATTTAATAGATATTTTCCCACAATGGGGTGGCCATCGACACCGTGAACCCTCTGGAGCGTTGTAAAGGACGATCGGAATCGAATAAATTCTAACCCCGAGAGTTTTACTAAGCAAAATTATTAACTTGTGTCATTGAGTTAGATACTCAAAAAACAGCAAGCAGCAAACCTCAAACATCCAGGCATATATTTTTTTAAACATACGTGTTACTTAAACATTTTATTACGACATAAGATCTGGGGGTGACTATTATCGCCAAATGTTGTATGACTTATTTTAATAATAACTTTATGTAATAAATAATTATTTTATACTTTTATATAGGTGCTGATATAGGTTACAAAAGTTAAAATAAGCTGGAATTAAATAATAATAATATTTTAACCATGATATTTGCAGTAGTTTATTAAAATTGCCATCCCCACGATAACATCAAAGTTTATCACAATAAGTGGGTATTTAATTTACTCTTATCACTTATAATAGTATGAATTGCGTTATTGGTAAGTACTTTGGCGGAAATTGAGATTAGCTCCTTTTTATCCTGATGAAGCTAAAAGTTATCTGGGATTTTTAAAACTAAAATATATGAGCTTCATCTTGTATGACAAAGCTAGCGATATTGTTATATAGTCTGGTTGAGTCAATTATTTTTCGAGACATTGCTGCTCTAGTAATATGACATCTCCCTAACTTTCATTCATTGTTAACTTTCGCTCTGCCATTATTCGATACTATGAGGAATAGTTTTACTATTAGCACAAATAATCATTCGATTATTTTCGACTTGTTATTGGTTTATTGCGAAATTTATGTGATTGCTTTGTTGAATTTAAATGATTTTGGTGTTCATTATTATTAAAATTAGTACCCTACCAGCTACCTACGCTTTTCAAGGATTCCTTTACTACTATTATACTATTCCGGTACTACTCTAAAGTTAAAGTATCTCAGGATAATTAAAGAGTTCGACAGAACGTTAATTCACATGGACTATCAAAACCTCAGGTAATGAAATAAAGCAGACCAGTATTAGCGAAGTAGTTGCGGGCCTCAATTTCCCCGAACATTGAAACGTACTTACTTAGTGTACTTACCTAAGTATTGTAGTCGGAGGTCTCTTTAAATGTATGCACTGAGATATATAGTTTCTGTGAATCTAAAAAAAATGTGCTCACTTCGCTTGCGCTCACATTCCTTAATTTAATTTATCACCACATTTTCAATTTTTACCTACTCTATAATACTAATAACTTGGAAGAATTTATTTCAAAAAAACTTATAAAAATATGTATTTCATTCGATCTTGAAATTCAGTTCATTTCAGTTTAGTTTCTAAGATTCTGTTTGCTTTAAATATTAGCTTCAACCACAACATCCGAAACCCAACGCCAGCAAAGTAAGCATGGGGGGCCTCGTTCTATGGTTGCACCGTAGGTCTCAGTCCATCGCTGAAGCGGAGTCGTGGGTAAAATAAGTTAATATAAATCAATAAAATAATGATATAATAAAATATAAAATGCCTAATCATTCATAGAAATCGATTGTCACAAATTGTGTAGTGTATTGAAATGTAGTTCCATTTATCCTAATCGATAGCGAGTCAGTAAGTATGAGGCGGTTTCCGCCTATGAGTTGTTAATTGCAACCCACGTGACTAAGGCATGAAACATATCGAGCTTTTGAAAGCTGTATCCCAGCATCGTGGCGTTTGGCGTATTGCATTTCTTATTCATAATATTTACTATGTACCTACTTACTGGCTATAGAAAAAATTGGCAAAACATCATTATATACCTACTTAGTTGATTAGGCATAGGTACGTCTAAGCCTAATAAACTAGTATATTACTCTTATTGTCTGGTATATTATTTATTGCAGTTAGCGAGAGTTTTCACGGCGGAGCTAAGGCCACCACATTGTAAATATTTTAATGCATTTTCTCATTACAACTTTCGGAGGAGGAATCGCGTTGCCTTCGTTGTGTGTACAAGCCCTACATGATTGTACAAAATTCTGGGTCACCGCTGTCCGTCAATATTGACATGTTTCAAAGAAGGCTACCGGTTTCAATATGAAGCCAAATACACCCACGTATGGTTTAGGAATCGTATAAAAATTGGTTTATACTTATTTCATACTTAGTTACCTATACAAAACTCTACACTACATGTACCTCGAAAACTATAAAGGTACTTACTGCTAGCTGACCAACATCAGGACCTTGGTGGATCACAGATTGGTTATCTGTGAACCTTCCGCTATGCGCTCCGGATATACTCGTATAATATCATAAGTCATTCGAGTAGTTCAAAATATATACTATTTATCATCACCTTAAGCAATATTATTTTAATCTTGTTGGCGTTCTTGTTTCAGAATTATAATTCTTATTTTAGGGGAAGTGAAGGTACGTCATTAAAAAGTCAATTAAGTCAAAAATAATACTGCTTTTAGCTATGATAGCTTAAGCCCCCAGAACGATGCACATGAGTTTGTGTGATGTTGATTTGCTTCGTGGCTTTCTAGAAAGGTGGGCTAATTTTAATGATTTTTGCAGCAAAGCGTTATGAACCAATAAACCCTTGAACCTTGCGGTGAACTTTACAAGTCTCTGTGTCACTAAAATTATAGTTAGGTGTTACAGTCGGTTAGGTACAGTTTCAGAACTTGTTTTTTGAATCCGTGATAAAAGTTAACTACTTATACCACGTCAACTATTATTAGTCCATCAAAACTTATCTTTCACACGCCCGAAGCAATAGATTCGTAATCAAATCAGTGCGGTCACAGACGAAACCGAGGTGGTTCGTCCCAAAGGAGCGGGGGCTCATTGACAGGTTATTGATACAAATAGCCCCACCCTCCCCCCGGGAGCGCGCCTCGATAACACCAATAAAACCTGATTGATATTGTGTAAGTGCGCCCGGAAAATGTGGGAACTCAATTGATGTTACAGCCAAATTCGATTGGTGGAAAATTGAAAAGAATCACGCTTGCAGCCGAATAACAGCTTTATGGGAAAGCGGTAGAATAACTAGTGTGTCAGTCAGCCTTGTGTTATGTCGTTTTGTTCCTCAACGATCATTGTATTGATAGTAGCTGGAGGCGTGAATAGTGCTGTCTAATGGTGAAGTTACACGTGGCTCTTTGAAAGGGAGGTTTAGCATTACCGTAAGTAGCTAACTAATAACTTCTTACCTGTACGGTACATATTGTAGGTAAATGTCTTTCGATGAAGAATAAAATACTTTGACGGATCATTTTTGCTTACCTCTGACCTCTTCGAAAGGATGGATTACTTAAATAACAAGGAAGCTTGGCAATAATAATTTTCAATAATGGCTCTGATAGTTCCTTAGTTTAATATGATTTGTGAGATGGTGATAATTTAAAAAAACCCGGTTGAGTTTGTTGTGGGCTCCAAGGACTGAAAAACAGATTCTTATAGGTTACAGAAATATAAGTGTCACAGAATGAAAGGGTAACAGAATCGAAGCTGTAACCCTTTTGAATGTGTTTTTAATTCTGTTAACCCGAAAGACTTATATTTCTTTAACAGAAACGAATCTGTACCAGAAATAAAGGGATTTAAAGTGTTTTAAAGTGTAACCGAAATAGCGACGTTGCCAAAGGACATTGTCCAAATTCGCCTAAGAATCAACAAGGAATTGAAACATACAGTAAATCTTAATTTATTTTGTAGCTTCAATTTTAATAACTAGAATTTAACAGACACTTCTAAATAATAATAATGAAAAAAATGGGAATTTAATTGATTTCCTATCCTTTTTCTTTCCTCGAAACCTCAAATCAGCTTAAGCGCTGAAAACGTTAACTAAGGGTAAGAACTAAGACAGTTTATGGCGTGGCTGTCGAAACGAATATATTTTGTCTTAGTATGCGAGTGAGAAAAAACATCTTTTCCATTTTGTTAGTGTTGAGATTAAAAAGACATTATTTTATGGCAAAGGTAAAAATGATTAAAAAATCGATCTTTTAAGCAATACCGATAATTATTATCGAGTGAAAATATCGACTAACTTTATTTATCGACTGTATAGTATGGCGGTACCTGGTTTACTTTTCGAGACTATTGTGTGGTTACTATTCTTGAAAATAAAAAGTGTAGTAGAAAGCTAAGCTCCGTATAAAAAACGGCCATCCAGGACGTGGTTTATATCACCATATAATATAAACCACCTGGGAGCTAATTGAATAACCTGTGTATCTTGTGTCAACTCGAAATTAACTAACATTCAAAATCTAACCTCAAAATCAAAAATATTATCGTTAATAAATAAATTCTCTGAAGTGTCCGTTGTTATAATCTTTCTATGGTATTTATATGTTATTTGGAATCCGATAATGTACATTTTATAACTGTTGGTTCTTAGGCGAACTTTGTATGGGCGATGGTCAATGTCCTTTACTGTTCACGCGTATTCAAATTTGAACCTAAGGAGAAAGCACCGATGCTAGCAATTGTTTTAAGAAAAACATGGCCATGTTGTGTCAGTGTGTGTAAAGTCGAATGAAGTGAGAAGATCGCGTTGTCACACTCTGCAGTTTGTTAGGGCATGTACCTGTTAGGGTTACAGATAAAAACACTTATTAACAGAAATAAACGGTTACAGATTGATTGGGTAACAGTATCGATTCTGTTCCGTTATAAGTGTTGCTGTTTTATAACAGTTTCAAAAAAGTGTTTAAACCCATAATTTCGGTTACTGTTTACCGGTTACCTAAAAACAGAACAGGGCGCATTTGGAAGCTTTAGTTTTAAGACCCCGTAACTGAGTTTTGTTTTATAAGTAACTGGACTTGAATAAGTACAGTAAATACAATGTACATAATTTGATTAAATGAAAATTGAATTGAATTGAATCTTGCCACGATAAGTTCAAATCATTTCATTTCATTTCAATCAAATCATTTCATTAAGTTCAAATCTAGGCGATTAGGGGGTATATTGTTTTAAGTATGTACCTACTCATATTATATTTGAGAAGCTTTCTAGGAACTATTTCGTAACTGTGTTGTATATTGGTAACAAAACCATGTTAACCATGTAAACCTACCGATGTTAACAAAATAAAATAAAGAGAAACAAAAAGGAAAAACAATCCTATCGAAACAAAGGACGTGCATTACATTAGCCCCTAGCAGTGGCGGTCGACAAAGTAAAATTGGGGGCACCTTATTTCCTTGGCAGGTTTGCAAAACACGTTCACGCTTCCCACCTATTCCCACATCTCAACGCTTATAGATACTATCTGTTACACTTATTAAACATACGCAACAGTATACTAAAGTTCTTTATTTCGTATACATTGCTGTTTTTGTTGAGCCTGACGAAAATATTGCCTTAGAAAAAGTAATGGACAGGGAAACACCTACTTCGAACATGATTTCGCAAAGTTGCTGCGTGTTTAGTGGTAAAGGTTCAGGTGGGCGCCTTCTTCACACTGATAACACGCTAATGCCCTCAACTTTGCACCACAAAGGGGGGGACAGGGGGAACGGTGTAAAGGGGATGGGGCTGTTCATGGAGGAAAAATGGGAAAAGTCAGATCATTCGCCTTATTGAACACAAATAACTTTATCGAGTTGCAATATGCGCTGCGATACGAAATGGCGGGTTTAAATTGCCTTTTGAGAAAGCGAGTATTAAAAAAAACTAATAATCGTTTTGAAAATTGCTGGGATTTAATGATTGGAAAACTCTACAATGACTCGAAAACAGTTAACTGTTTACAAAATCGTATGAAAAAAAATATTTTTTTGTGTAAAAAGATTTTTTTGTGTAAAAGGCTTTTGTTTGTATAATATTAATAAGTCGTATATTTTATATACTCTATCTATTATTAGTGTAACTATTAAACTTCAGATTACAAAGTTTAATGTTAAAAATTTCTATGGAAACGCCTTACACAATACACTATAATTTAAGGTGGGGGTTTATTAATGATTTCCCACTTATTAGCTCAGTATACTACTTTATGTGTATCTTCATGAATTTTCCTTAAAAAGCATAGGTAACTCCGCGTGTCGGCGTAAAACAGTTTAACGACATTATAAGTCGCTGTCGGAGACGTGTCGGGGATGGTTTTTATATTTTGGTAGGTACTAAACGTGCAAATAAAGTTTTATTATGCTGAAGGTAGGTGTTACGCACCGTACACGGGGGGTAGAGTGGGGGAGGGGTGAACAGCCGGCGCTAATGTCTCTCTTCACGTCTCCACATTTCAGTAAAACTGCAAACCTAACCGGGTTGTAAATTCACGTTTATTACCGCAAATGTACGTAACGCAGGTCTTGGCATTCGCTACCGGAACGAAACGACAGTCCAGCGTTTTCTGAAAAGCTACTAAGCTCCCGTACCATTTACTAGGTAGGTAGGTGTTGGTAATAAGTGATTCCTGTAAAGTGTAAACTGATGACTATTTCTGTCATCATAAATGTTTTCAGAGCAATGCGAACACGGTACAGAGATGTATAGAGACTCGGTCTTTTCTGTTTCGTGCATGCGTACATACTTTAGTAGCTCTCGTATCTGTTCGAATCGAATGTTGAGTACATAATCGAAACTATGGGACTGATAAATCTTTATCATCATTTGAGAAGAGAGATCAGGCGCAGGACCTTTACGTGATCTCCGAGGCACGTGGGTCAAACACCGCCAACTTCCAAACTCCGGGCTAGTAAGTACCTACTGAGAATTTCTTTTCAGAAAAACCCACTACTAAGTAAGTAGTGGGTTTTTCTGAAAATAAATTTAACCCGGGGCTCGAACTCGGGACCTCGTCGGCCGCGGTCGGATAATATGCTAACCACTAAACCAACGAGGCAGTTAGCTCAATGAGACCTGGTAGGCCGGTGATGGGTTGAAATTTAAAATGATGATTTAGATGTTGCATAATTATTTACAAGCTTTTATTAACAGTGATTTCAGATAAGTACTTAAAATAGACGCATATTATACGAACAGCGTGTAAAACAAGTTTCTATACATCAATGCTCACTGAATTGTATCGAAATTCGAAGCCGAGTTCGCTAAGCTATGAACATTATCAAAACTGATCGTTACGGAATTGATTATTTTTATTTATAGCCACGTTACCTATCCGTTACTGCGCGTCGTTTTGGAAACGTTCGCGTAAATGGGCATGCGTAATTCATTTAGGTGTTAAATTTATGTCTCGTATTTTCACCCTCCGGATCGATCTAAAATATCGTTTTTATTAATGGATGTTCACCTATACGCATAAATTATTATTAAATGGTTTTGGAGACCCATAATATTATGAGGTATGAACACCTATCATTACTACAATACAATTTACAATCTATGTAGAGAAATGGCTGATAAAACAATGGCTAACTTGAAATTTTAAAGTGTTAATCCTTTTTAACCACATAATAATGATCAATTTAGAGGTTTAATCAATCAATTTAATGACTGACTTGTTTTTCCAGATAAAGTATGAAAACCCGAACGAAAGGAGAGTTAGGCACCTTTACTTACAGTTTATTAACTTTCGTTTAGTTTCGTTCTACCTATTTAAGGTTTTGAAGCGCTTTAAGAAAAAGGCGATCCTTCTGATCTGTGTGTTGTGAAAAAAGTAAGTAGTTGTAAGTAGTACACTATACAAGGATTCAGAAATCTATCGGCTTTACAATAAAGCTAAGAAAAGCGAATGTTATCGAACAGAAAAAGTGCGTAAACATTCGGATCACGTTCGCCTAGCCCGCCGCAGTTAAAAGCGGATTATGAGCGGAGTGGCCAATAACACGGCATTACTACGCCCTCTGCCCAAGGAGCCTGTCGATAATCCATCGCGTACGCTTTGTTTGAGGCGAGTGAGAGTCCCTTATTAGGAAGCTAATACTAGAGTCGTATTACACCTTACGACTTTGTTCTAAAGCTCGTTTTAGAAGGAATGGGTTTTGTTTTATACTGTGTGACCAAATATATTAGGTTGGTATCAATATTAGCATGCATTACAAGTAACTAAAACATCCCTTATTTTGTTTCAGAATCCAGATTCGCGATTGAGATACGAAAGGAATTTTATTAGACGACAAGGAAGCTTGGCAATAATTTGCTCTATGGCTCAGATAGTTCCTTAGTTAAGATGATTTGTCACATGGTGAGAATAAAAAAAACCCGGCTGAGTTTGTTGTGGGCTCTTCTCAGACCATGGCGCGTTTGGAACTAAAGCTACGAGGGTTCTTGATCAATCACTGCGATTCGGCCAGTGCATGCGGCACTGTACTGCACAGTGTGGCGACACAAATGTTTTTCTTGGTGAACTTGTACTTTTTTTACCTACTACAAGTTAGCCCTTGACTGCGATCTCACCTGATGATAAGTGATGATGCGATCTATGATGGTAGCGGGCTAACCTGTTAGGGGCATGGCAGTTAGATTAAAACCCATACCCTAATCGGTTTCTACACGGCATCATACCGGAACGCTAAATCGCTTGTCTTAGGGTGGTAACTAGACACGTTTGAAGCCTTCCACCAGGTCAGACCAGGGAAAATTCCCAAATTGACCCTGCCGGGAATTGAACCCTGGCCATCCACACGTTAAGACAGTAGGGCTCAACACTGCGCCAGGGAGATCGTCACATTTTCGCAGTGCTTTTCTGATCCATCCATCCGACATGAAAATGCTCGTGCACAAAATAATATGTGCTTGCTGCATAAGATTTTAAGTTAAATCGCACCATAACGTGTCATGTAACAACAGGCCAATTTCAAGATTGTAGTACCTACCTACTGCAGCAGGAAGTACAAACCTTCCCACTGCACTGAACTAAAATACGCTTTCGAAAGCTTACACTCCTTGGTACAGTAATTACATGGACAATAAGACCTTATCAACTTTAGTTAGTATTTAGCATGAATTTCAACTTTAATACTCAAGCCTTTTTGAGAAAAAGGACCATTAAATAAAGACCGGCAGACGGATAGCAAAGTTATTCTATACCTAAAGCTTTCCGATTATCCTTTATGAGGTATGGATAAACACCTACTATTTCATCATAATTATTATAAATTCCCTCGTACATGCAGTAAATATTCATAGTCCAGGCATCATTCAATTTATCATATTACACAAAATCATATATCATAAAACGATTACACGAAAACGAAACGAAAAAGCCAGTGAGATGGCAAATTCAATCAGACCATGTCGAAAGTACGGCGTCACTGGTACAATTTCTGCGATTGGAAACAGTTTTACAAGCAATAAATTTTTGCAACCGGTCGGCGGGTACAACATTTATTAGCTACAATCCAGATTAGATTAGCGTTGCATCCCTCGGCCCTCGGGAGATGAAATTTGTCGTAGTAATGTGGCCACGCGCCGAACTAATTCGATGGAGTCGACCCTTCCTCTATGTGACTCGAATGTCGCCTCGGCACTGTTTCATTTTAATTGAATAGTTGGAGTGGGGTTGTTTTCCTAGATAACTTTATAGTCGCTTTGCATAATTGCGGGTCGTGTCGCTCTAATTTGATACCATTTCGCAATCTGTCACGCTTTGTCTCCGACATAAATCAGTGATTGTTTCTGGAACAATAAAAGCTTGAACTTTAAGGGCCATCACACCAAGAACCAGACAGTATAAAACGTCCGCTCAATACGTCCACGCATGAGACTGTAGAGGCTGTAGAGCTGTAGGCTGTAGAGGATACTTACATTTTATTCCGGAAAATCAAAGATTTCCAGAATAATTTTGAAAAACCAAACATTTATATAACGATTGTATAAATTTGGTACCTGACTAAACGAAAACTATTAACCGTAGATACTCAAAAGATTACTTATTTACTTCCTATAATCTAGGTAGATACCTACTTACGAAGCAGGGATCATACTGCCACCGCATAGTTGCATTATTTTTGACTTTCGTGTTTTAGAATTTTAATCCTTATTTTAGGAACGTCAAGGTATGTAACATCAAACTATCAGTATGAGTAATATTGCTCAAGTATTGCTTTAAGCGTTGGCAGTATAGGACCCAAGGCGGATGATGTTCCGTAAACTTGTAAGCTTTCGAGCTTTAATACTTGTAACGCCATCTAGGGGCGGTTACGTGGACAGTGGAGAACTGGTTTTTATATGACCGGACCCCGGGAAGCTAATTGATAGTTGATACAAGGCTACAGGAGCTTTTGAGCTTCATTTTGTTTCGAAGTCAACATTTTGAGTGCGTTTCATTATTTATTTACTTTACTTAGGTGACTTTATTGTGTCATTACGTATTTAAGAAAATATTTGTGGATTTGCAGTTTTTGAAGTTCAGGAAAAGCTACTTGTAAGTATGTCCTTCTAGATGATACTCGCGACTTCGTCCGCGTGGATTAAGTTTTTTAATTCCCGCAGGAATTCTAGAATTTACCGGGATAAAAAGTAGCCTATGTCCTTTCCCGGGATACGACCTGTGCCTGTACCATATTTCATTAAAATCAGTTGAACAGGTGGGCCGTATAAGCGTAGCAGACAAACAGAAAGACACACTTTCACTTTTATAATACTAGTAGGGATTTATGTTGGTATAAAAGTAGAAACACGGTATTTAATCCTCAGTAGTTATGTTCAACGTATGTTCAACGGTTATGAAGCATAACAAAAATAGAAAACATGTCTTAGGTAGGTAGCATTACGTAGTGGGTAGTAATGAAAAGAGGAATAGTTGTTTAAAAAGGATACTCCTTTTTTACGAGCTTTAATTTAGTTTCACCTGCACCTTTGTGTGTCTGTAATCAAATCTTGCAAGTTAAGTTTGACCCACTTCCCGGTTTTCGATTGAGCTGAAATTTTGCATGTACCGAAGGATAATAATGCAATATTATTAAGACATGGAGCTGATCTGATGATCGAGCCAGAAGGCGGCGTTGAGAACTGTGTAATAAAACGACGTAACTCCATCGAATTTGGGCTTGCGTTTAAGTCGTCTTGTATGTCTTTTAATTATTTGCTACTAAAAAACCTTGTTTGGAAAAACTAATATTATAAATGACCGAACGGCTGAACGATCTGGATAAAATTTGGCACAGAGATAAATTATAGTCTGAAATAGCACGTAGGATACTTTTTATCCCGGAAAATTAAAGAGTTCCCGCGGGAACCTCCAAATCTCGATCCACGCGTACAAAGTCGCGGGCATCAACTGGTAATTAAATAAAATCAAACAAAATATTATGTTAACAAACATTTAATTTTTTTTCTTTATCAATATATTATTTATAGTAACTATAATTTAACTACATAGTAAATATAGGTACATCTATCCGCCGAACCGAAGTTTCACAGAGCCCTACCTTAAACACAGATAGCGAATATATCTACAATTTATTTATAACATCTAGCTTTCTTACTACAACCAACTATGCTTGCTAGAATATTATGTTTTCCTTTGTATTGCACTTTTTTACCTAATAAATATAAATCATTTGCCAAATAATTATTTAAAGAAAGAGATATGTAGATATTGTCATCAATAGGTAAATTCACTCCTTTTAATTACTATTTCCATACAAGAATGCCAATAATTCATAAAACTATCACAAAACCATTCTAAAAACTTTATTAGGAACATAATAATATTATTCTATTATAACAATTATTAATTACATTCTTAAAATTAATTTAAATATTTTATTTTACAATATTGTACAACGATGACCTGACATCCGTCGAAATGTTTATTTCACTGCCTATTTAACCACTCACATTTAACTTGCGAAAACACTAACATTCCAATGTTTATAACAAACTATTACGCACTAAAAATTAAACAGAAGTGCAACCATAATTACAGCGTCATTCCATTACTCTTCTAATATTAATAATCCTCTAGGTCTGCAATGTGAAAGAGATCGAGTCGTAAATAGTGCTATCGTTAAAAACACTAAGTGGGACTATGTGGAGGATGCGGAGTGTGCGGGGGATGAGGCGGCAATGAATGAGGACTCGCGTCACGAAGAGAGTCCGGAGATGAGCCGGGTGACGACCGACGAGGCGGATACGGCGAGAACCGGTGTTGGGACAACGAAGGAACCCCGCCAGGATAAACCGGTCGCGGCAACTGCAGCCCCGATCCGGATGCCAAATGCTGCTGAGCAAGTAATTGCGGAGCCAGACAGGCCCACTGTCCCCACAACGCTGCAGCCGGAACGCCATAGAGAGGGTATGCCGCGCGTAGAAACAGCTGAGACCGAGCTGCCAGAATAGCCTTCTCTTCCAGTGTCAAGTTGTTGTTGTGTTGATCCAAATCGAACGGTCGAAGAGGCGAGCGCAAGTAGTGTTGCTCCGCCAGCATCGACTCCATTGTCTCTCTGAAAGAATTGAATAAAATATAAGAAATTTGTCAAATCGTTCACAATAATAATATGAGTAGGTAACGTTTAGATGTTGTATCTACCTAGTATTGGCGGCGCTGAAGCGCGCGTCATCGGGGAAGACTGATGATCTTTCGTGCTCCCCCGTGATATAGAATCTCAAAAAGAAACAAAATTCAAAAATAAAATAAATGTCTTAAGACTTAATTAAGCCGGTTCCGAAGCGGAAAACGTGCGTCAGGTGTATTTGAGCAATGAACAAGTTGTTGGAGAAATCGTGAGCAAATTATAAATCATCGGGCGAATGCAAAGTGGGTCTACATTTATCTCGATTCGATTAGCTACGAGTTAGAGATATAGTCGTAATTGAGTAGGCCTAGGTATCAATCAGTGTCGCTGCGTTTGTTTCTGAGAGCGTGTCCAATGCTCGATTAGAGAACAGATACCAAATTCTGTCATATTGTAATGAGGGCTAATGAATGCGTGCGGCTGAGTGAATGATACATGACGATCGCTCCATCAGCCACCGGGCGATTATTATGCACGTTCCCATTTCATCATTTATCTTTAAAAAACTAATTTAAAAATTCTATGCATTTTTGATAGCGAATCTTAGCGAAGCTTAATTGATATTCAGAACCAGATCTGTTTCGATGTCTTTGAATTGTTAAACTACAACTACTTCATTTGCAGGAATTAATAAAATCTGGTTGGTATCAATAATATGTATAACGATATTTGAAGTACTAAGTACTTTAAAAATATAAAGATATTCACCTCTCAAATTCAGTGAGACGTGAGGAGTCTCGAAATCCTTTAGCGAACGGATTGCTGTCTATTTTGAGCTTAGTTATCTGAAACAAAAGATATGGTGTTAAGTTAATACAATTTTGTAGGGTTCAAAGTTCAAACAAGTTGGACAAATTGTTAGAAATTATTTCTCAGGTATCCAACGCAACTGAACGAGATTTCGTAGATGTAAATAATAATCTTATACTCGTAGATTAGAAAGTATATTAGTATGACAACGATGAGACTCATAATGTTTGTTTTCCATACATGTAACCAGGCTATACCTTCTCAACTTATTCGTAATTAATAGTACATAAGGAAACCCTGGCAAAATATCAAACAAGAAAAACTCGATAAGAACAAACTAAAGTCCTAAATCAAAATTAATAATGTGCTTGCAAGAAAGAAATGCAATTAATTTTGTTTGTGCTTATATTAGCAGAGTAGTTCCTGCAAAACTTCTCAGAATGTAAGCGGAATTGAGTCGATGGACTCATAAAATACACTGTTGATTTAGGTACAGGGCGAGGTGTTAAAAAATGTGTTTGGCAGAGACCAAGCAATGTGATGAGAAATCGCCCCCTCGCTGCGCGGGCGCACCCGCTGGGGCTTCACACAAATTGTGAATATATTTACGACAAATCTCCCGCAACCTGGTGCCATTCAAGTCTTGCTTGGCCTAATGTTTAGGCACTTCTTAAATGCCATGACAAAGTTTAGGTAATATTATGCTAAAAGAGTTATTGACGAGAATTTTATATTTAATTACATATGTATGTTTTTATTATTTTCTTTCATAATCATACATACATTAAGCACGTAGATTGTGATTATGATTTCGCTATTCAAATCTCATAAAGAAATATAATGTCAGGGCCTTATAGTATTACTAAGTTGTCTGCAAGGAACATTGTGCAAATAACAGTAACTTTGAGACATGTAAGTCTACTTGTTTAACTGAATAAGGACCCCAGATTTCATAATCTTTGATTATATCAAGATTGATAATTCATGAGGGTGCATTTTTAAATTCTTCGGATGGTCCAATTGAATCGCCAAGTCAATTGGCGAAGTGTGAATTCGGTGGAGCTGTGTTCGCAATAAACAAGTCATCGGGCAGCGATCGAGCTCGTGTCAATCTTTCAGCAGCGCGCATTACGGCGGCCGGCGACGCGCCAGTAATTATCTGCCGAGTGATGCCGCACTATGCCAACCTGCTCAGCTATTCCAGCAGATAAGAGCGCTGCAACCTCGATCTCATACATTTCATTACTCTTTTTGCTAAACCGCTGCCAGCGTTACAAATGTCGCACAGTTACACCTTCCTACACAACAGTTAATTGCATGATATTTTGACGAGTTCGCACTAGACAGGTAATTTAGGACGATGAACTCGACAAATGTGTGTAGGAAATTGCAATGTTAACGATGAAATGACTAGGAATCTTTTTAGATGGTTCCACGAAAATAATTTAAGCGGCACCGATTAACCGTCCATTTTACTGTTAAAAATGTTTATGAATTTGTTTGATCTGGCGTCACGGTGAGCGATAATCTACGAAAGTTTTTGATAGAGACGCGAAGTATTGTTACAGATCAAAGGGAAATAGTAAACAGGAGAATATATTAAGCGATATACGTCAAGTCCTCAGTTCCGAATGAATTTGATTCTAGTAATGATGACGAAAATAGTTGTGACTTTTAACTGTTCATTCCGGTGTCGTAAATTTTGGTAATACAAGAGTCGTTGTTAGGACTTTATCTTTACATCTTTCTTCTGATTTAATCTTGAATAAAAACTGGCGAATCAAAGACAAAGAATGAACAATTTAATGCATGTTATGATGTTATTTAAGATCTCCTATCGCCGCGCATTTACAATTAAAAAGATAAATGTACTCAAGTTACTTTTCAAGACGTGCCTGAAGATTTTTTACTACAAAATTCCGTCAGAATTTTCTCAAAATTAGTGGATTGTCACGAAATGAATATGATTTTTGACACAATGAGGCCTCGCGTACAAGTGTTCAAGAAGCATGTTCCTTCGCCCCTCGGTCTGGGTGAACCAGGACGAAGTGTCGAGGGTCACAGCGCTACTTAGACTTGCACGCCCACCTGGCATGCGATTGACTACAATGGAGTTTGGGTGCGACGTAACGAGTGCATCTCAGCTACGCTAGTAGCTAATAATATTGACAGATATTAAATGTGTAGCTGAGACATAACAGTTGGATGCATTTTTGGTTCTTGAAACACTTTCTATTTTAGAAACGCTAAACGGTTTAGCATAATTTATAGAATTCTTCTATTCATTAGGTTCAATCAGAACAAAAAACTTTTAGATATGGTGCTTTTGTCAAGAAAAGCTTGTACTTTGTGTAAGTATGATGTTGATGATATACAAGATCATTCAAAAGGTTCCTGTTAAAATAAATTAGATTTTGGTTTTTCTACAGCCTTGACCTTCCTAGCAATGAAGAAGCCCAAAATACTTTTAAAGGTAGTTTTGCCAAACCAAGCTTGTACCTACTTCGTGTATGATGATCAAGATCAAAAGACCAAGATCAAGCTTGTCTTGATAATGTATTGCTATGAGAAATAATAGGAGTATTTTTAATAATATTCTCTTAATTAATATAACGATTTTCAGGTTTAGATTTAAATTGAGCCAATAAAACAATAATAAAATTACTTAGATTCTATTTTAATTATCTTTCAAATATTTAAGATAAAAATCTGAGTATTTAAATTTTTTAACAATCTATCAAATAAACTTTACTTAAACAGGAGAATAATGAATGGATCGCTTTCACGCAACGGACGTTTATTAGATTTAGTACAAACATAAGGACGAGGCGTGTCAAAACAACCTAATTTAAGTATCAACAAACGCTCGCCTTGGGCGGCGGCGCTCCCGCTCTCTGGCAACATTAAAGGCGACTTAATGACATTATTCCCGGGTGGGAAACAAAAAGTCTAAAGCCTGTTACAGACTACAGACTATACAGTAGATTATTGGTACGCATACACCTGACCTTGGACCTGCGCTATGCATGATTTTCGAAACGACATTGGTCAGTCAACCTGTCATTTTACGGCATGTGTGATAAGCCGTCTTTAGCTCTATAAGTAACTAGATTAAGATTTTTGAGTCCCGCAGGAACTTATCCTATCTATATACTTAACTATCTTTTCCGGGGTTAAAAATGTCCTTCCCCGGGACAGACACACTTTCACATTTATAATATTGGTAGGTATGGATATGGATTTATAAGTAATAGACATTAGGACAAAAAGTAACTAGCGTGTCACTTCAGTATTTTTCTTGATGATTCCGTATTCAAATGGTATTCAAACATGAAAACCCGCAAAGTAGTTTATACGATTGTGTGGTCGGTGCTTAATATCATTATTCTCGGCGGTAACCAAAAAAGTTCAAGAAAAAAGCGTCAAGGAGGAAAAGAAATCTTCTGCGCCATGGCGCTGGCGCATGCCTTGCTTCAGGAAATAACGATTGTTGTGATTTATGATGTATTTGGGTAATTGCATTCCTACAAGTGTTAGTTTTTAAATGACACTCTAAACATGATATCGTCTACAGATGTTCAACTTATAAATAAACTGGGAAAGAAGAATAATAATAACCAAATTAAATTTAAGAAAGATTAATTGGTAAAAACCACAGAATTGGGAAACCGCATGTTACCAACATATTTTATTCTGCGGTGAAAACCATCAATCAATAAAATAGTCTTATAGATCTAGTCTAAGAATCAATGCGAAAGTTTGGCACACAGATTATGGTCTGAAATAACACATCAGCAGAAAAGTAAAGGGTTCCCGCGGGAACCAATTTTTCTTTTTCACTAATTATTGAGTAAAAATAACAACGAATAGTATAAGAAACATATTTTTTCAATGCTTTTTATCCCCTTAACTCATTTTTGTTAAGGTATTATTTACCATAAAAAAATAGATAATGAGTCGTGAAACATGGCGGGACGAGAAAGGAGACATGACAGGAGTATTCCGAAGAGTAAATTAATGTCGCGTTACCGTCGCCGTGCGCTTTATAGCCCTATTGATTGATATAAGACCAGGAATGATGAATCTTTAGCGAGTTGGATTTAACGATTTTCTGGTAAAAATAGTCTCTTACCTACCCTTACTAACAATAGAAGCACGGATCAGATATCCGTACTAATATGTATTACAAATGCAAGTGTCTGTCTTTCTGTATCATTTTCACTGTCTATTCAACCGATTTTGATTAATACTGAGAATGATTGGATCTGAAGGATTGATTAGAGTTCCCTTTTGATTTTTAAAATCTGAATCTATCATCATGTGAATTAATATAATTTTATCATTCATATGGAAGCTTTAAAAAAATTAAATATTTCAACCAATCTTACAAAATAGCTTTTTATTCTAATTCGTTTATATTATTTGGATCACAGACCAGTTTATATATAAAATATCGTTGATTTGGATACTATAATTAATATAAGTTTACTTATAAGTTGTAAGTTAACGATTGTATTGAAAGATTTCTTTCTATAAACAGCGTTGCAAATATCCTAACGTCTCATCGAATATAGGAACTCTGCTAAGACAATAAATTTAAAACGACCAACAGCTGCGTGAGCTGTAAACGACGTTTTCGAGAATTCTAATGCTTTATTATTTTGCAACTGTTCTGAAATTACTTCTGATACATGTGGCTTCAATAAGTAGGTGAAACAGTCGATTCCTAGGTTTTAACTAAATACAGTTTTGCAAATGCATATATAGAGCAAAGTAGAAGAGTATTCAATTCCTGTATATTTCTGGAAAATATTATTACTGATACGCGTGCCCCTCATGTCGACATAGGAAATTATTATTCCTATACTTTATTTTACTGAACCAGCAAAGGCCGCGTGTCTCTAAATGACTTCATTTCGTCTCTGAGTGTACTTGAGTGAATTTTCACTTGTCCGTCCGTCCGTCTGTCTGTCAGAGCCTTATAACTTCTGAATTACTGAACGGTTATTACTTCAAATTTAAACTTAATACGTAAACTGATGGCATCCAGCCGAATATGGCTTAAAAAGTTATAAAAATCTTTATTTCAGGGGGGCTCTCATGGAAGCGAATGCAAAGTAAAATATTTTTATAGCGCTACATAGGGTTGCGGTATATCATAATAAAGGTGATTAGGAGTTGAGTACAAAACTATTTTTCTTTTAATTTTTCCCGTAAAATTGACGAAATGGGGGCTATCAAAGTGGAGATTTTCTAACGTCCAAAGGACATTGACCAAATTCGCCTAAGAATCAACACACGTTTGAAATATACAGTAATTCTTAGCTTAATTTATAGTCTTTATTCCAAATATCAGAATTTAACGGACACTTCAAATTAATTAAAAAATAAGTAAATGGGTATTAAGTTGATTACTATACGTTTCCGTCTCTGGATTATTAACCACAGATCAATAACTTAAGTTTTAAATAATATACAATACCACCGCTTAAGTGCTAGATCTGTATCGTAAGAAACAAAATAAAAGCTGCATAAAGTGCTAAGTGCGCTAGTATTCGGAATCTCGCAACGCCCCATCTATTGCAAGTACAATAATTTAATATTTTTAACGCCATCTGTGAAGTTCTCGATGAACTATGACGATACCTGCATTATTAATAACGCCATCTGTAATGTTTTTGATGAACTACGGCGAATCTAGTCTTATCTACATACTGTTTACAGCTTTATTACAAATGGATAGAGGTGATATTAATTTGTTCATGTAGATTGATCGTGAATGCTGAAATAAACCCAAAATTGAAAATATTTTTGGTAATAAGTAATTTTCTTGCAAGTGTCCGTAGTTTTAATCTGCTCTCAAGTATAAAAAGGTATTAATTTGAACCCAGTAATCAATGTTTTATGATGGTTGGTTCTTAGGCGAACTTTGTATGGGGACAGAACAATGTCCTTTGACCTCAGAACTCTAAATTTTCTGAAAGGTTGAGCCTGAAACTTGATTATTCATTTGAATTATATCCTGTACTTGAACAACAAATACTAAAATTAGATAAATATTATAAGAAAACGAAATTATTTAATTTTTAATGAGCTTCAGTATTTTTAACAGAACTTCACAATGATGTCATAGATGGCCCTCTGTAAAAGTTTATTCATTTGTGCTTACAAATAATAGACGTTAGCACCATCTTACGTGGATTAAAAAATTGTCTACTGATAGTACTGATGTCTATGAACGTAAAGATGAGCGCGCATCTAGACATGCTCGCCGCTGGCCGCAGGAGCCGCAAGCACGCAGTCATCACATTTTATATTTTTTTATTATGAAATCGTATGCTACGTAACACCCGCTCACCGAACGAGCTGTATTTTAGTAAAATACTGTAGGTATACGTTTCCCATCCACACAAGCGGATGACGATTGACGTCATCAGATTCGGCGCGTTTTAATGCGTACGGTGCAGTGAGGACGATGCAGGAGGCACGAATAACCTAATTCTTATTAGTTTCAAAATCGGTTATTGAGCGCACGTATTTGCGAGTTTTGATGTAGGTAGTACTGCTCGCAACCATGAGAACCAACTGCGGCTCATGCGGTACGTCTAGGTGCATGTTCACCTTTAAATCTTACGATGTAATTAGGTTAGCTTATTAATACAATCTTGCGTCGAGAAGTGGTACTAATTTACTTTGACATAATATTTGTTGATTCTTAAGTAATTGTTAACTAATCTAGTTTGTTCACTATACCTACGTAATTTGGAACTAATTATTTCTTTACATTGCGATATCTTGCAATGTATTACTAATGCAAACTGATTATTACCGCCACCTTGCGTTGAATAGTAGTACCTACTGATATTTAAGCTATAAAATAACACACAGATATCAAGTTGGCGCATGTAGTTTTTAACCAAGTAGGTATAATTATTAATTGTACACTGAAACTATCTTATGGATACCCGTGAGGTCTCAGTTCGGGGCGAACCACTAGTCTATACTAATATTATAAATGCGAAAGTTTTGATGGATAGATGTATGGATGGATGTTTGATACTCTCTTACTCCAGAAGGGCTGAACGGATCTGGATGAAATTTGGCACTGAGATAAATTATACTCTGGAATAGCACATAGGCAAATTTTTAACCCGGAAAATTAAAGAGTTCCCGTGGGAACCAAAAAACCTTAATCCAATCGGACGAAGTTGCTGGCATCAGCTAGTAATGCATACTTGCATTTTTTTAATATTAAGTTTACGTTTTCATGTTTTCTTCTATAATCACAATAATCCTTGTAGGCTTATGGTTCTGTACATTAGAGATACAAATTTTAGTCACATCTCAAAACTGTGAGGCGTCTTTGACTGCATCACCTATCGAATTCGTAACTAGTCAGTATAAACTTTTTAAATCATCTGCATTTTAGGTACCTGAATATTTATTAAACTTATATATTTAAACAAGAAAATCAAATTATACATAAAACATATTTTTAATTTCTCATATCCCCTGTTCTTCATCTAACAATTCAATTAAACGTAAGCTGTCGTGTATTGTACCTATCGACAATATAAAGGATATTGAATACAAATTATATAGATCTTCAGCGATTTCAGCTGCAATCTTTATAAGAACTCTGCCCATCCACATTATCTTGCTATTTATTTATTTCTATGGATTTAGTAAATTTACATTAGATTTCGCGGCAATTTCTTCTTTTCTCTTCAAAAATTATAAGACTATCAGTGATTGTATATTGATTTGTTTCCCACGCCCAAATCATTCTTCATCAAGGGTTTTATAATATTATGTTCAACTTACAGGACCAGTGGCGGTCTTTCAATGGTTTCATTGAGACGTGCCAAAAGTTCTTTAACGGGGCCTACCGTCAATATGAGGTCGATCTTACATTCATGTCCATAATCACGACTTGATACTCTTAGAAGCAGGGAGTAGGCGATCCGCCACATTTCAAATAAAACAGCTTTTTATATAATAAACATTAAAGTTGTGATCATGTTGCAGGGGAAAAATTATTAATTGAATTGACACATGTCAATGTGAAGGCCGAGGTTTTTTTTTATTTAACTGGTTTAACGGCTCTGGAAGGCCAAGGATTGATATTTGGTTGTTACAGATTAAAAACGCGATTATGGCTAAGTGGTTCATATTGGAATAGGAGGCCTTTTATTGATATTTACGTGACAAAAAGGTGCGTGGGTGAACTGGGCAAGGTAGAACTTATCGAAAAAATAAACAGGCGTCACTTCCGTATTGAGTGGTTAATGAAAATTATTTAAGTATCTGTCAAAAACTACCTAAAATCTAGCAAAAAAATCAAAACCGCGACTTTTAAATCTTTTACCGATTTAAAACGAGAATGTAAAATTTTATTATTCACACTCGGTAAAGTGAATTTTATATTAACCAAGTAGGTAAATTAAACTTAGAGTACGATAAATGTAGTTCTCCTGAGGTGGCTCGGTGCGCAGACGCAATAAATTGAGACGGGCCGCACACGACGGCTCTGCGTGACGTCACACCCAGCGTGATCGATGGCATGCGAGAAGGAGATCACGCTTTACCACCTTACTTCCAACACAACAAGAGAGAGCGGGACCAAACACCAATAAATAATTCCATGTTAAATTATTTTAAATCCTCTCATAAGCAAGTACGTTGACTCCTTGTATTTTTGACTTATGTTGTCGTGTTATCGCGTCATATTGTTTGCTGAAAAACTAACGAATTCAACAGCATTGATATTTTTATAGTACATAATTATTGTATCGTTTGCATAAATCTTAGGATTACTTGTTTGTGTGGCGCAACTGCAAAATATTTCCCTGGCTCGTTAACCCTATGAATTCATACACCTCTTTTCCACACGAACAGCTAGTAAGGCTACTATTCTTGAAAAGAAATTTTTGCCAGGTTCAAACGGCCACTAATCCCAAAAATAACTTATCCAAGTTTGCAGGCTGTTGAGTAAGCCCCTATAGATTACTTATTTACGACATTATCAAGAATTTATTAATAATGGCAGCACGTTGACAAATATAAAAGGATCGTATTCAATAAGAATGAATCGATTATTTGGAAAGAAAAAGAAGAGCGGGGGAGAGGCACGCGACGCGGGGGAGACACACTCGTGACACCTGACCGCAGCCATTTTGGCCCGTGAAATATGTTTATTTGTCATGGTGCCCTTTGTTATTGAAATTGTGTTTGCCTTTACTCCTTCTTTATATTGTTCGATTATGTCTGGTTAGAAATCGTTTGTGGATTCTCAATGTGAGAATAGGCATGGATTGAACATTTTAGAATATTGATTGTTGATACTGAGAAATGAGAAATAAATTTCAATTATGTAGCTATTGAGCGTGTTTACGCGTATAGGTACGCATGGCTGATCGGGCAGTTATTTCCGTGATTATCATCTCAAGACGCACTCTAAGGTATGACTAACGTAAATAGTGTCATAATTTCTCTAATCGGCATATTGTACTTTCTACCTCGTTCTACCTATTAATACGGCATTTGTGTCAGCATTAAGACGGTATTAAGCAAACAAACATTAAAATACTCATAATAAATTGAGAGTTTACGAAGAAAAGCGTATTGTAGACTGTAACTTATTATATTATGTATTAAATAGTTGGTACTTGGGACACCCGTTGATTAAGCAACGTTTGGTAATGTCATTTCAACTTTAAAGGGTTAAAAGGTAACGGTTAAGAAAATAATGGCCTCTTTTTCACTTAGCAGAAATTATACTTATAATAACCAGCTGAGTAATTTATAATAAACTGCCCTACGCAAGTTTAGTGACGCAAATATAAAAATTAAAAAGATATAGCGCAACTAAAACGTACCTAATACTTAGTCAATAAATCTACTTGAAGAACTATTATAATCTGATTTTATAAATCTTGCGAAATAATTGACTAGTCGACTAGCTATAGAAAGAAATAAGAACGGTTTTAAGTTTTACGGATAAACATGTTTAAAATCATCGATCCGTCACGGCAGGTTGCCATCCGCGAGATTTTTTCTCCCGAAGGCAATCGATCATAAAAATTCACTAGTCATCAGCTATTAAAAAACGCATTGTGTATTGTAAAAACGTAAACTCTTACAAACATTGTCACCTCACCCCTTGGTGGACACCAGACAAAGGCTTGTTCACAAAACGAACAACGGAGTGGTGGGTGTAAAATGTTAAATATTGAAGCAGGTTCGACTTCCCGGGAAACCACCCCGCGGCGCGCCTCGGCGACGCGTAGTCTCATGCCATGTCACAAAAAACATAGTTCACATTTTTTTTCCTTTGAACGATCTTATCTTGTCTCAGATATACGTACCCTATGATAAAGAACCAGTAATTACGTTATATTTTTGGACCTATCTAAATGCAATGTGGATTTAGATACATAAACTGTGACACTCTCCTTTAATAGAATCTTCTATTACCTCTCTAGCTATCCTCAGTAGATTGTATGTGGGAATTGTTTGTTATTGTCGGTCTCTTACTGGGCTAGTTAATACTCAGTGATCAATTATATGGGGTAGAGTTGTAGAGTGGGTTCTTACTTCTTTTAAAGGTTGACAGA
The DNA here is from genome assembly GCA_964035005.1 of Erebia palarica. Taxonomy (NCBI): domain Eukaryota; kingdom Metazoa; phylum Arthropoda; class Insecta; order Lepidoptera; family Nymphalidae; genus Erebia; species Erebia palarica. The sequence goes on along the minus strand of OZ035985.1, from coordinate 31,954,285 downwards.
ATTTGCTACATCTTCTTTTCAAACACGAAGTTTCTATCATCAATCATTCTCGAGTTATCAGCTTCTGAAAGTCACATATTTTCCACCTAATAGCTCAACTGCTATTAGGAAACTTTCAGTACGCTTGCCTCCTAACGACCCGCAACCCATTCTGAAGTCAAAAATTCTGATTTTGCACTCTCTAATCGCTTAATGACTGACCTTTAGTGGTATGGGATTGCTGCATTATGGGATTGATATAGATACTCTTGCAAGGCGGACATAGCGCTGTGAGCCTGTGAGTCAGAATGAGGGGCCAATAATGTTAAAAATCATGAGCTGTATAACAGAAAAAAAATCTAAGCCTTACATAAATCTAAACTTTTTCCTTTTTTGATCTGATAGACCGAAAATAAAAATGTCATCACAGATTGATCACATGAAACGACCAACACTCTATCATTGTATTTTTTTTGTCAAAATTATACCTATGCGGGTATAGGACATATCGGGCGGCGCAGGTGCAAACAAACTAAGTGTGCTCTTATTGTTGTAAGGGATTGGGTTATCAGTGACACTATCTGGTTCGACAAATGTTCGGGCTGTCAGAATTGTGACGTCAGCCAAATCGGTGCGCCCGCGCCGCCCGCCTTGTCGTGATCCAGAGCCGATACCACTTTAAACATTCTGAGGTAGTTCTGTTAAGTATTTTTTAATACTGTTTATTTTGGGACTGCATTATTTAAAAATCTTGTTCATACTTATTTATTTTTCAAAATTTTATCCAGAAACAAATGTTTATTTGAAAAGCATTGAATCTTAATCGCGAACTAAATCTTTCTTGATTTTAGCATTCCAATATATCACGGTATTTAAAAAAAAATATTATGAGAAAATCACAAATAACTGTTTTTGAGTTTGAACACTGATTGTACTATCTAGTTCTCAATATTGGATTCTATCATTGCGTACTTAATCATTTATATTCAGAACCGATCCATTCGTATAGTTCTATCATTAGGCGTAAGCTGTAAATCTCGTAGTGCGTTAGAATCAATGGATATCAATAATACGACTCCGGGGAGCCATTCGTGTTGCGAATCGCAAAGGCGTGGCCGTTTACTACAATGAATTGACGCTGTATATGCACTCCAAAATCAACAACAAAATGATTTAGTCAGAATTTATCCTACAACCTACCAAAGATGTCTTAGTTAACTCAGAAGTTATCTTCTTCTTTTTTAGGGCCGATTTTTCAATCCTCTGATAAACGACTGGATAACTATTGTGAGAATAATATTATCTGAGAATTTATCAAGGGATTATAATTTTTAAATTTTTCAATCACTTTATAACCAATGGATCTATGGTCTTTTCGAAGCAACTTCACACTAAATATGTGCAAGCGAGATAGACACTTAAATCATTCAATGCATAAGACCCCTCAAGTTACTCGACACTGGCGAATTGTGCATTGTGCTGGGTTGGCACTACTCAAAGCCATAAACCAAGAGAAGAAGAAGGAGACTGGGAAAGGACGTTTGTTTATCGAATGACGTTTATCGCAAGAATTCATAACCTCGAATTTGCACAATTTTCATTTTGTGTTTACATGCACCTATAGATGCATTCTTAAAAATATGGAGCAAGTAAACAAACGTGATAGTGCATCAAACTTTCAAAAGTCGGAAGTAAACTTATTAACCTAACTTGTAACGAAATACTGGTCAATATTTATATTATACAATACTATATACTATAATATTATAAATGCGAAAGTTTGGATGGATGAATGGATGGATGGATGTTTATTACTTAATCACGCCAGAACGGCTGAACGGATCTGCATGGCAGGCACAGAGATAGATTATAACTAGTCTGGAATAACATACAGGATACTTTTATCCCGGAATAATAAGGAGTTCCCGCGGGAACCAAAAACCTCAATCCACGCGGACAAAGTAGCATCGGCTAGTTAGTAAATAAAAAAACAGACGCCGTGACCAACACAGACAAAGATGCAGCGTGGTACAAGTGTGGAAAATATCCATTGTTATCAATAGGTACCTACCACTAATGACCGTATATTGCGTACAAGGAGGACACGGAATGAAAATTGATAATTCTGAATGAAAGAATAAAATTATAAAAACCAGGCACATAGGTCATGGGTACCTACTAGCTACGCAATATAACCTAAAAACTAGAAAACGTCATAACAAACAGGCAGTTAGCCCTTTATCCGGCTCTCAAAGAAGCAGATAAATATATCCGCCCGTTACAGACTTTATACGACAGTTAACTCATATCTGCCTATTGAGAAATACGAATTTGCGCTATCCGTCGAATATCTACTATCTAGTCTTTTATCGGAGGATTAAAAAATCGGCCCTTAGTGTTTAATGTATATTGCTGAAGCTATTCTTTGCTGCTAAGAATGTTCCTTAAATATATTTTGACATAGTTTCTTCTAATTATTGAGAAAAACAATACGCCCTTTCGACTAATGAAGTCGAAGAGTACCTAAGTATTGTTCAACGCATTGAGCTTGAACCTTCAATATTTAAGATTTCAGACTGCTCCGCAATCATCAAGATGTTGATTTCAATAATTGTACATAACGTTATACCCGCGTTTTACTATCAACAATATTATAATCAAAGGCACACGGATTTCTCTAAAGAAGCCGAATCAGACAGTAGTCTAATAATATAACCCATTCTGATTCCACCTCACTAAATAGCGATACGTGTAATAATTTACAAATTGTCTAAACTCGTATCCAAATCCACATTTTAAGATGCACGAAACGAAACAGCCAATTAACGAACGAATGAAGATTTATGTACCGCGTTGTCGATATAAAGTAACGCTTCCTTTATGAACCTCAAAACGTCCTAATTACTACACGGAGGAACAAAACGAGGAGCCGTGACGCCCAAACGCTCTTGTGACAGGGAATTAATTGCTCGTGGCGACACATGTAGCGTGCGGACACGGTGGGCTTACGGCGGAGCGGAGAGCGGGTGCAACGCTTGTGATCATGTCTATTGGCTCTTAGATGTATTAACATTTTCGACACTCCGTCCGATTTATAAACACCTTTACAAGTTGGACAATTTTGCTGTTAAGCCGGCCGAGGAAAACGGTAACTGTATTATAATACAATAGACGCATGGTAGTACCATGCGGTTTTGAAGGTACACAGAGGTGAGCGTAAAAGAAAATACCCAGACCTAACCCAAGTTAGAAAAGAACTAGATAGCAAAAGACTCATGTCTGTTAGCTCTTAGATGAATTAACATTTTCGACACTCCGTCCGAGTTATAAACACCTTTAGAAATTGGACAATTTTGCTGTTAACCCGGACGAGGAAGACGATAACGGTATTATAGTACAATAGACACAAGGTGGTGGTAGGTTTTGAAGGTACACAGCATTGAGCGTAAAAAATACCCAGACCTAACCCAAGTTAGAAAAGAACTAGATAGCAAAAGACATTAGCAACAATAGCCGATTGTATAATCGAGCCACGTTAAATTTAGCTCGGTGAAAACTTTAATCATCAGCACGGCGCGCTCGTCAACCGCGCTGCCCGTCCTTCGTCGGCTTCGCCCGCGGTGGCCTCTTGCAATACACAAAAAATTATGTGCCACCATCCTTTGTTCAGACTGGACATACCTTTCAGCGAGATGCAATTAGTGTGCCCGAAATAGAACACGTCAATAGTCGGCCCGACAACGCGCCGCAATTTCAAACGTTTGGCTCCTCTGATCTATTTTAGATATCGAATGATATCTGTTAGCAACACCACGTTGGCAACACCGTTTTGGGCGTCTGAGGTTCACGCCGCTCGCGACTTGGGCGAGTTGTCTGTGGTCGTGACGTCAGCGCCCCTCCACGGAGGAAAGATGGTGGCGTAGCGACAAGGCAACGGGTGTTGAGACGGGACGACATTCTTGATTTGAACTTTGATCAGTGCACACTATAATATTATTATACCGGCTTTTTATTTATCTGGGGTTTCATTTAAAATCAGAAGTGTGTAGTAACTTACGCTATGGGGAGGAAACGGTCGAAACGCAAACGTGCTCGTTCCACATCGAGCTCTTCAAGTGCCAGGACTCCTTCGCCTCCGAGGAAACGTAATAAGGTATCTCGTAAAGATGCCGAGACTGTGAGTACTTTGAACAATATAATACCTGACTTTGATCCTTTGAAGGACGATATAAATGCATGGCTTAACATTATAAAATCTTACGCTCGAACTTTTGCATGGTCTGACGAGACAATTCGATTCCAAGCTCTGAATAAATTGAAGGGGTCGGCTAAAGTTTGGTACGATTCATTGTTGCGTACAGACGATAAGTGGCCCGTATGGAAATGGAGTGATTGGAAAGCGAAATTGTCAGTTAGTTTTCAAATTAAAAGAAATATGTTTGAACTGTTAAAAGAGATCATTGAAAAGAAACCGGTTGATAATCAATCTTTGTACGAATTTTATTTTGAACAGAAATGTAAAATTGACCGTTTGTGTTTAAACTTTTCTGAAAAAGATGTTGTTTCCATTATAGTAGGTAACATCAGTGATTATAATGTGTCTTTAGAATCTAGTAATTTTAAAACGTGTGACGATTTAGCTAGTTATTTACATGGGCGTATTTACAAGAAAACTATTAAACCAGTAGGCGGTTTACGTGACGGACAAGTTAAAACGGGAATTAATCAGGGGGCACCGCCCGTTAACCAAAGTTCGCAAGTTAATACGAACAGTGCAAATCTTCCTAGTCCCCCAAATGCTAGCACTGATAATATAAATATAAACCAAACCCGTAAGGTTATAAAATGTTACATTTGTGGGGGTAATCATAAAAAACAACAGTGTGAGGCAAACAGGTGTGATTTTTGCGGTAAAAGGGGCCACCAGGAATATTTTTGCTACCATAAAAGGAATTCAGGGAAACCGGTTATCAAACCGGAACAACAGGAAACCAAATTTGTCTCTTCGGATACGAAAAACAAGTTTGTAAAGAACGTGCATATTTTCGATACTTGTCACGAGGCTTTTATAGATACTGGAAGTAGTTGTTCGCTTATATCCGAATTGTTAGTTAAAAAACTGTCGCTTGAAATTGTTGAACTACCTTCACCTGTAGTATTACAAGGATTTTCTAGGCAAAGTTACAAAAACGTTACTAAGAAAATTTGTGTTAACCTTTCTTTTGATTCAATTGCGTTACGGGACATTGATTTCTACGTTATAGACGATCTGGTTGGGTGCAATATATTAATAGGACGCAATGTAACAGAGCGACCCGATTTGGTATATTCTCGAGTAGGTAATTTACTGAAATTTCAATACGCGAGTGATTTAAAAGAATACTGCAATCGTATTTTAATATCCGACATAAATACTTTGGAGCATCAAACCGAATTAGTTACTTTACTTAATCAATATAGTGATTGTATAGCTAGTAGCATAAAAGAATTAGGTAAGGTTGTTAATCATGAGATGGAGATTAAATTATCCAGTCCACAGCCAGTTCAATGCAGACCCTTTAGAACCTCACATTCAGATAGGCAAACGATTCGCGAAATGGTCAATGAGTTACTTGAAAATAATATTATACAAGATAGTAAATCACCGTATGCCAGTCCAGTCCTTTTGGTTAGTAAGAAAAACGGGGAAAAAAGGCTCTGCATTGACTATAGGGCCCTCAATAAAATAACAATTAAAGATAAATATCCTATGCCCCGGATAGAGGATTTAGTGGATAGGTTACAAGGTCATAAAGTATTCACCAGCTTAGACCTAAAAAGTGGATATTATCAGATTGCTGTACATAGGGATTCGATTGAGAAAACTGCGTTTATTACCGAGGACGGGCATTATGAATTCTTGCGGCTCCCGTTTGGGTTGGCTAACGCACCATCCTGCTTTCAACAAATGATGAATAAAGTACTTGGTAGTTTGAGGTTTGGGAAAGTGATTGTATATTTAGATGACGTGTATTTAATTTCGGAAACTGTAGAGGAAAACATGCAATTACTTGAGGAGGTTTTACAAATATTTAAGGAAAATGGTTTGACGTTGAATCTGAAAAAGTGTCATTTCTTTAAGCGTGAGATTGAATTTTTAGGGTACAAAATTAAGCCAGGGTGCGTTATGCCTAACGAATCCAAACTGGATGCAGTAAAGAACTTTCCAACACCCAAGACAGTACACCAGCTTCGACAGTTTTTGGGCCTTATAAGTTACTTCCGGAAATTTATACGGAATTGTGCAATCTTGTCCGCTCCTCTCACAAAACTGTTGAAGAAGGATACTGTTTGGGAATGGGGTGAACTCCAAAACCAAGCGTTCTACACTTTGAGGGATAAATTAACCTCTGAAAGTATTTTGGCTATTTTCGATCCAAATAATGAAACTGTTTTGTATACAGATGCGAGTAGAGAAGGTTTAGCTGGTATTTTAACCCAAATAGGGGACGAAGGCGAAAAAGTCGTACATTATTATAGTAGACAGACTACAAACGATGAAAAGAAATATCACTCTTTTGAATTAGAACTCTTGGCTATAGTTTGTTCACTTCAAAAGTTTCGGTTGTACTTGTTAGGTTCTCACTTCAAAATTATTACGGATTGTAGTGCGGTTAGATACGCATTGACTAAAAAGGACATTGTTCCTCGGATAGCTAGATGGGTGTTGTCGACTCAGGAGTTTTCATTCGAAATATTACATAGAGAGGGTAGTCGAATGCAACATGTAGATGCTTTGAGCCGAAACCCTGTGCCGTCCGGGGAAAAATCCGAAACGGAGATTATTATGTCGATCACGGAAGGGGATTGGTTACTTGCGGTGCAGGTACAAGACCCTGAGTTAGTGAAAATTAAAGAGGTGCTGGAATCAGGACAGGCCGAAAATAATAAAGAGATTTTCAATAGTTATGAGTTGTTGGGAGCAAAGGTATATAGGCAAACGAGTCATGGCCGTCGTTGGGTGGTACCAAAGAACTGCATTTGGCAGATTATAAAATGTAACCACGATGACGTAGGCCATTTCTCCTTAGATAAAACGGTTGAGCGTATACGTACACTGTACTGGTTTCCAAAGTTACGTAAAACAGTTAAAAAGTACATTAAAAATTGTTTGAACTGTATTTATCACAAAAATAAAGGGGGACCAAAGGAAGGGGAACTATATCCCTTACCTAAATATGCACAACCGTTTCACACATTACATCTAGACCATCTAGGTCCCTTCGTCACTACTAAAAACAAAAATAAATATTTATTGGTAGTAGTAGACGCGTTTACAAAATTTGTATTTATATCCGCGGTTCGTAAGACCAACACAGCTGGCGTAGTTAGGGAGTTAGAGAACATATCTAAAACGTTCGGTAACGCTAGACGAATAATCACTGATGCAGCATCGTGTTTTACTTCGGGTAAATTTTCTCAATATTGCGCGAATAGGAATATTAGATTGCATATAGTAGCAACAGGCGCGCCGCGCGCAAATGGACAGGTTGAAAGGTTTAATAAAACTATATTAGAATCTTTAAAAGCTATGGGCGCTGATACCACTGATGATAGGTGGGACCTGTGCATTAAGGCATTACAGCAAGGTTTAAATAGCACGATACACAAAACTACTCAAGCTGTCCCTAGTGAAGTCATGTTCGGGTATAGATTACGCATGGATAGTGATAGTCTAGCTCCTGAATTGAATAATGAAGGGTTAATTGATGTGTCTGAGTTGCGCGGAAGAGTTGATAGTAATGTTAAGGCTAGTGCTGAATATCAGAAAAAGAGATTTGATAGAAGTCGCGTAAAAGCTAAACAGTACAAGGAAGGAGATTTGGTACTGGTTAAAATACAAAGTCAAGGTAACGACGGTCAAAGTAGAAAATTATTGCCGACATTTAAAGGTCCATTCCAAGTTAAGAAAATCTTAGACAATGATAGGTATGAAGTGGCAGACCTGAGAGGTAGTCAAAGGACCTCTAAAGCGTATAATGGTACTGCTGTGGCGGAGAATATGAAACCATGGATTAATATTGATGACTGGGGCTTAGATTAGAAAATTTATGAATCATTTATTAAAAATCAAAAACCGTGTTAGCAAGGTTATGTTCTATAAATATTGAGAAATTTTATAGTAATTTGTGTTCTTATGTTGTTGATTGCTAATTAATTTAATCAAACATTTAAAAAAAAAAACTGTAAGTATGTTATGAATTACTATCGCTTTTGGCATATTATATTTTTACCACAGTTTATAGTTATCAAGTTATTGTTTGAATGTACCATACTTTAGAATTTTGGTTGTTGTAATTATTATGATGTGTATGTTTTACGCATTACACATAACGATATTATTTATTCAGCGAGCCGTGATAAAATAATAAAGGTTAATTGAGAATATTGCGTTGTAGATATAAATAATCGTTGTGGAAAACGACGCTTGAGCTTGAAGATGAGCTTGGTACACTTGAGTGAGCGAAATGCTCTTTAAGTCCAAGTGATTTTGACCAACTTGGTATGCTTAAGTGAGCGACATGCTCTTTAAGTGCAAGTGGCTTTCAACCATGATAAACCTGGTCTCCTAAGTGTGGCAAAGTCCCTTTAGGTGGGGTGGGCTGGTTGTTTGAGCTGCAAGGTCGTTGGTTGGTCGTAAACAGGCAATATTTCATCAATTAACCTATACGAGCACGTAGCTTGATGCAAACTTTAATGGTTATTTTGCAGTGATTTTATCCCGACTCGTGGGGTGCCCGGGGCAGGCACCATGCAGCATGGCCGTGTTAGCAACACCACGTTGGCAACACCGTTTTGGGCGTCTGAGGTTCACGCCGCTCGCGACTTGGGCGAGTTGTCTGTGGTCGTGACGTCAGCGCCCCTCCACGGAGGAAAGATGGTGGCGTAGCGACAAGGCAACGGGTGTTGAGACGGGACGACATTCTTGATTTGAACTTTGATCAGTGCACACTATAATATTATTATACCGGCTTTTTATTTATCTGGGGTTTCATTTAAAATATCTAACCGGTGATGCCAAATAAAACAGTGGACATCTTATTTATGTGTTCGCATGTAACAAAATGTACTTACAAGTTGATTCTGGTAGGCTGTCACTGCGGTGAACACGCACTCCGGGAAGATGAATGTTTTGAATTCCTCTTGCTCCAGATCGGTTATGGGTGCGTTGATTGCACCTTCCCGCCGCAGCACCAGGTGGATACGTGGTTGATATTTATGCATTGAGTTCAGCACCAACTATGGAGATGAAATAATTTAATTTTTAGTAAAATTCCTGTAATTTTCCCTGGTGAGAGGATTCGGCCGTGGCTAGTTACCACCCTACCGGCAAAGACGTGCCGCCAAGTGATTTAAGGTTTGATATAACTGACATACCGCTAAAAGGTTAGCCCGCTACCATCTTAGACTGCATCATCACTTACCATCAGGTTAGATAGCAGTCAAGGGTTAACTTGTAGTGGATAAAAAAAATAGTTATCCATACTAATATTATAAATGCGAAAGTCTGTCTGGCTGTCTGTCTATCTGCTATGCTTTCACGGTCCATCTGTTCGACCGATTTAGATGAAATTTGATATAGGATAGTTTATATCCTATGGGACATAGGCTACGTTTTATCCCGTTAAATTCAAGAGTTCCCACAGGAATCAAAAACCTTTAAATTACGGACGAAGTTACATCATCTAGTAATTAAATACAATTACAGGTAAAATTATTGCGACAAACTTTTGTATTGGTTTTCTTTGTCTAATAAGGCAGTTAATTTTGAAATGAAAATTATGTGCCTTTATAAGCTGGCATTATTTTTTAAAAAGAGGAAAAACTTTGTACCTGTCCATTTTTGTCCATTTCATTATTCGTTAGCTTAACCTTTTCGAATGAGACGACTTGCTTCCGTAGCTGGTCTCCGGAGAACGGTGAGTCAGGGTGTGGGTAGAGTCTTGCAGGCGCCGGTGGATCTGCCTTGCCTGCCACCAGCCATGATGACCGGTGGTAGGCGTATCGGTACCGCTTGCCGTCTACTGGTACCACGTCCAGGAGAACTGCGTACCGTGCCTCCGCTCGACACCCCGCGAAAGACACACGTACAGTCGGGAACATGCGTCTGTATAATACAAAAATGAGAGATTTAGCTTTATTTTTAACAGTACTTGCCCTTATATAGTAACATCAATATAAAACGTCCCCAAAAAAGGAAAGGATAAATTAAAAAAGGTTTCAAATATAGTTCCAGGAAGAATTTCACAAGAACTACTTCTAGGCCATCGTTGCAACTTGTAATCAATCAATTAGAATTTTGATAAATTGGTCATGATAATTTTTAATTTCCTGCGAGTAATGACCAAACATAACCAAACATCAAACCAATTCTTATTATTATTATCAAAGATCATACTTAATAATTTAGCAAAAAACTATTGAACACATAAATCGCAGAGACTCGAGATTGTCTATTACCTATACAGTCTGTTAGATAGATCCACCTAGAACTAACCGTTTTTAAGTTGCTTTAATATGTCATAAATGGCAAGTTGTCCTACGTGAAGTAAATAAATCATATTTTATCATCTATGTATCATTATAATCTCTATAATTAAAATCAAAATATCACACCTCCAATCGTAAAGTCCGAGAATTTTGCGGATGTTTTTTTGTCCTTCTTTATCGACTTCCTTGTTCTATTGTTGTGTTAAAGCGTGCATTTTCACATTAGCGCAATTATTTGAAAATTACTTGCTTGAGTTGGCAATATTGCTCGCTCGGACCGGCACCAATCGACTTTTGCTCATTAGAGTTTACGTTATCGCAAATTATCGCAAGTAATTAGAATTTGCATCTCTTTTCGAACTTTAAAGAATTTAAAAAATTCAATTTATCAAATATGTTTAAGATTTTTTGATTTATTTTAGTCTTGTCAGTTGATTGGATGTACGAGACAGAAATAGTGTTTTACTTCCCTTCACCCCTAGCGGTGTCAGCAATAATAAATATTTAGAATAAAAAAAACAATAAAATGTACCAATGCTTTGGGCTAATAAAGCTGAAAATACGCTTACAATACTTTCTTAAACCACAAACAAAACCATATCGTGTAAGGTGCTTCACTTTATACGAATGTGACTCTTAAGACTTCATGTAGCTCCCCTTCCCCTTCTTAACGGAGACATTCTTTAATGTCTCCCGTTGCAGAAAGATGAATGGGCAGGCATTTTTATATAGGTGTATGTTTTTGTTTACTCTTACAGAAATTGCTTGTGGTTGGTTGAAGTAATGGGTCTTATTACCCTCTTCATTCTCATTGCGGTTTCCTGCTATCATTTTTTCACTCAAATAGGAGGGGGTTTCAAAACGCTCAATAATTTGAACTGAGTTCTGAGTAACTAATGAGAAACAGAGCTTCAAAATAGAAATGTTAAAGAAACCGATCAAAGATAATAAACTCGTTGTACAAAGAGAGAAGTGTCACAAAAAGTGGTGTCGGTAGCGGGCGCGTGTAACACTATCTTCGAATCGACATAAAATGGTAGTCATTGAGGCGTCGAGAACGGAAACAACAAATCTTTGCCGTAAGCTGAGAAGCACCGTATAGCGGTCGCTCACTTTTTGTCAGCATTATGTACCCATTGAGACGACCAAAACGCAATTGATAATTTGCTACATGATGAAGAACTTACCTTGTGACCCGAAAACAACGTGACTATAAGTTCCGTTGAATACGCGACCACCCAAGCTAATACACTAACAACACTGATTGTTGTAGGTATCTGCTATTTCACAATAACCTTTTTGATTGGTAAAAATTTTCTATTGGTATCTTTCCGTTTCGCGGTAATAATATGGACGGTAAATGTTGAACGCGCAACAAAAACAAAGCGTCGTTAGAATCGTGCGTCCTAATGATTTTACACGATCGGGGGAGAACCAAAATAAGATAACCGTTAAGAAGATTTATGCACCTTAAGACCTATTTACACTAATTCATCAACCGATATAATTTCTATAGAGAAAATACTTTTAATCTATATTATATGCGTAGCTGTGATTACTTTATCGAGCCGCCATCACCTTAAAGGCGATGAGCATCATAGACGGGATGGCATTGCTAGAATAATAAAGTAATTTATATGGTGTGAACGGGATATCTGAGAAAAATAAAAGGCACTCCGTACCCAGCCTAGTTCATGCGGTAAAAGTAATAGCCACAAAATTACTTTTACTACATGAATGTAGCTGGGTATGGGAGCTACTGCATCTTATTATTTAGTAAATTAAACGTATTCTAAAACAATTTAAAATTTTAATCAAAAATACTTAGAAACATCATTTCAATACGAGTACATTGTAAATGGACCTTTAGCAAGTCGATTTAAGATACGTTCCATATAGCATTTGCAATACTTGGGTAAGGTTAGTCGTAAACTATGAGACTATCTTTGAGAGACCTAAAAGCGCACACAACGGAGTGCGTATGAACAGCTACAAGATTCGGTAGCATCGGATGCAACAAAAAAATGCCAAAGATGTAACCAGAAATAGAGGTGGACTTTTGTATAGCCGCATTTTGTTGCCTTGTCAAGACTGCTGATGGTACATGCAATTTAGTACCGTAAATTATGCTCTTACGGTTATGCTGTGTGCGATCTCCTTAAAGCATATGCCATAGTGCATGCTTGCATTCGAGCAATTGCACTCGCGCGTTAATGGCGACACTCCTCGCACACTGATATATATTGCTCCAATGATATATGGCCACCGAAGTCGTCCATCATTCCACCACCCAAAAGTTAGCGGGAAAGCGAGCGCGAGAAAAAGGACCACGAGACCTACACCAGTTTTAATGAGCAGACACCGAAGACAGAAATAAGGGGTGACCGTTTTACAGCGCCTCGTTATTGTTATGACATTGTTAAAGTGAATGCCTATGAACTGGATTGAGACGCAGCTATGACGAATCTACTTTAATTATAGCTGCATTTTGTATGCTATAGTGATCAGAAAGTTATCTGAAATAGGTACTTTAATGTACCGAATTCCTCATCTTTAGAATGATTAAATGAAGCAGTAAGTAGATAGATAGTTTCCTGCCACGTATATCTTAAGTACTTTCGAGGCAAGAGTGAATAGGCATCTTCTAGGCAAGCGCGTTCCCAACTAGACCTCATCATTGCTTTACACAAAGCATTGTCCCCAAGCGCAAGCCTATCTTGCAATAAATTAATACAGGTTAGCCCTCTACCATCTTAGACTGCATCATCACTTACCATCAGGTGAGATCGCTGTCATGGGCTAACTTTTAGTGGAAAAAAAAGAAAATCTATAGAACTCTACTGCTAAAAATTAAAAACAAACATACCCAGGACTTACAGAAGAATATGCAGAAGCGAGACCCAAATTAAGAGCACGCCATCAGTAATAATTTTGTCGACAAAAGAAACGGTAACGTCTATAAATGGCTATGCTTAATAAAAGGAATATGACAAGGATTCATGGTCGAGAGCCGTGCAATAGCGCGTTGAGGATATGCATCAAGCCGTCGCGCGCGCAGGGAAACAATGATTGACGAGTTCGCACCTCGGCCTCGCAAGCCCGCCTCTAATTAAGACGATATGCGCCGAGAACTGCTATAATTTCACGTGCTATTATTGCTTTACTAGCACTGCCGGTTGCTGCACATAAAATGAAATCAAATTCAACTCTATGGAGTGTTATTTTAGTATATGTGGTAAAGTAAGGGAAATGCTAATGAGGCTTTTACAGTAGATGTCGTAATGCGTTCGCACGTTATAATTTTAATACAGGTAGATATGAAATAGACAGGTTGTCACAACTCACAAAAAGCTAGTTTCCCTAGGGAAAACTTTGTAGCCACGTTCTAGAAATCAACTTCTGTGTCTGTGAAAACGATATGGAAGGGCACATAGATAGCTTGCATCCAAAAGACGGAAACAAGCTACTTTTTGTTCCGGAAAAATACACTCCCATCATGACCAGAATAAAATTAAAGAAAATTTAAATAAAATCAATTTCGAAAGCTTTTAAGTCTAAATTCGGTAGTTCCAAGGTTAAAAATCGTTCTAATGGTGCCTATTTCAGAGCTCAGGGGACAAGGCAGCCAGCCGCAAACATTAGCGCAATGTTATCACATCGTGATAACCGACAGCCAATCACCGCGCGTCTAATTATACAGGAAAGCTTTATTATTAGCAATTATACGCCGCCGCCATATTGCCGCCGATTTCATTTACTCCATTCGTTGATTAGCGACAGATGGCGCGTGTTTTGCTCATTAGCACACTTGAGGCTTTCAGTGCAAATGGCTCAACCCTTTTGTAGACATTGTGCACTTGTAAAATAAAAACATACTAGATGATGCCCGCAACTTCGTCCGCGTGGATTAAGGTTTTTTGATTCCCGCGGGAACTCTTTAATTTTACGGGACAGAAAGTACCCTATGTCTTTCCCCGGAATACAATCTATCCCTATACCAAATTGCATCCAAATCGATTAAACAGATGGGCCGTGAAAGCGTAACTGACAGACTGACAGACAGACAGACGGTCTGTCCGTCACATGACAAACTTTTGCATTTATAATATTAATATGGATTATCTACCAAACGATGTCCCGCCGCAGCCCACATGCACATTGACAGAAAAATGTTGTGTTACTACGACCTACGAGGCTACGACCTACGAGGCTACGACCCTCAACAGTTATAAGGGCAAAAACATACTACGGCCAAAAAACTTGTTTGGCGGACTTTTTTAATTAAATATGGATCGCACGGGAAACGTTCTTCCCCTCCGACGCGGACGTTGGATTCTGTCCAGTCCGTTGTGCCTTTTCGCTCTAAAAAAGTATATCAACCTATAATCAATTCCGCACACATTGTTTTTTAAAATTTTCAGATTGATCAATTGATCAATTTGCTCGGCGGACTGGGCTGTTGCGTAAAGCTGTTCCCGTTCTATCAAACGATTAGATAATATTATGTCGGTCTACGACTCAGGGCAATAATAAGTAATGATCATTTGATATACATTTTATATGTTAATTATACGTTATAGTAATAACGTTGTTAACTTAATTGTACTGTTGAAAATATTATTAACATTAACTTGCTATTTATTTAAATTGTAAGATTTTAATCTGTACCAACCTACACATTATAATTAATTAATTACCCTGGTAGAAGCAAGAAATCGGCTAATTTTCTTAGTATTGGTCGACTCTATTATATATGTAGGTACCTATTTAGGTAATTTAACATTTTCGGCTCGTTTATTTGTAATAGTTCTAATCTAAGACCAATGTTTGAAAAATACTCTATATATATCCTCTAAAATCTAGATTGTGTACTGTAAGAGAGTTGTAAGAGTTCACTGTAGTTAAACTTCCTTGTTTATAAACTAATACATTTTGAGATGGAGTCTTTGTAGGTGGACGCAAAAGAGTGTGCCGCGGAGGTTTTCCTGTAAATTTTATTTCTTAAAAATAATAAAAGTTAACTTACACGAGAAACGTAACTTATCAAATATATTACCTATTAAAATATAACTGTCAAAAACACATACACTAACATTTATGTACAAACTTCGCCTGTATTCATCTATACTAATATTATAAATGCGAAAGTTTGGATGGATGTATGGATATATGGATGTATGGATGTGTGGATGTATGGATGTTTGTTACTCAATCACGCCCCAACGGTTGAACGGATCTGCCTGAAATTTGGCACAGAGGTAAATTATAGTCTGGAATAGCACATAGGCAATTTTTTACCCCGGAAAATTAAGTAGTTCCCACGGGAACTAAAAAACCACGATCCACGCAGACGAAGTCGCGGGCATTAGCTAGTAAATAAATTAATCTGAGTCTGATTCTGAAAGAGACCAAACGAGAACGAGAACCGTTGGATCTAGCAAGCAAATATCAGAGCATATGCACCTGCCACCTGCAAGGGACCAATTCCAACAGGCGGGCGACGACGGTGACTAGTGAAGGACGAATAGGTAGTGAAACGCGTGGGGTTTCAAGTTCAACCTTTGACTTATGTCGCTCTTTAACCATTGGCTATG
Source organism: Erebia palarica (assembly GCA_964035005.1). Taxonomy (NCBI): domain Eukaryota; kingdom Metazoa; phylum Arthropoda; class Insecta; order Lepidoptera; family Nymphalidae; genus Erebia; species Erebia palarica. The sequence goes on along the minus strand of OZ035985.1, from coordinate 31,938,182 downwards.
GAGGCTCTTAATTGAAAAGATTATTCGCCTCCGATCACAATATCGACATAAGCTTAAATAGCGCTAATAACTAGTCGCTGAATATTGAACAGCGAGTGACAACAATCGTCCCTGGTGGCCGATGAATATTTCATATCAATAATGGGCCACTTAAGGCTAATTTTATGGTCTCTGGTATATCATGTCTAACGGTGATCGTTCTTAGCGTAATCTATGGAAATTATGTACATAGGTACTTACATGAGGTAGGTTTTAGCACATTGTTGATTAGGTTTTAATATTATTGGTTTTACCCATCGATGTTACCAAATAAGTTTGTATGGTTGGTACTATCTACTAATTCTATGGGTACTTAATAGTACCTACTTAGTGTTTAATTTATGTGGTACCAATTTTTATATTTTTAGTGCAGTTTCACCTGAAATTATCTAATATATTTTTTTAATGAATTAATCATCTTCGTCTGTATGTAAAAGTCCGAAATAGTTAGGGTTGAATGAGGTTGTTTCAAACATTACAGGAAAAATAAAACGAAGTGTCCAATTAACACAGGTTTTTACAAATCAGCACTAAACAAACTTAGTTTTACAGTCCTAAACTACCTAAAAGTGTTTTTGATATATTTTTTGAGACTAGAATAACATAACTAGATAACTATTTATGTCTCTTTCCTAGCTACGGAACCTATCTGTGCGAGTCTGACTCGCACGTGACTGTTTTTATTGATCTTCAAATTAGATTTTAATAACTCAATGGAACTTTGTAAAGTAGTGCTTGCCTTTAAGATGCTAATTTTCCTTGGTACAGTTGCTTTCAAGGTAGTGACTATAAACTTAATCAATAACCTACTTTTCGCAATAAAATATTTATAGGTTAAATAAATAATTTGGCCAATATCAATCCAATGCCAATAAAAGCCGACGAGAAGACAATTTGATCAAAAATAGATAGTGAATTGCAAAAATTCACCGGCGTCTAAGTCCAATTAAAATTAAATGCTTCCTAAGTAGTACCTATTTATTAATAAGTACTTTAACAAGGTGTTAAAAAATCACCAACAAAGTACAGCGCTACGAGTATTTCTTATCAACAGAGTAATCAATGCTCAGACTGAACTTGTAAGTGGTCCGTGACAAGCTTGGTAGTTATCTCGGATCTCAGTCCGAGATACGATCTGTGCGATTGACAAAATCGTGCGAGTGTCGAAAATTGAAGCTTGTATTGGACCTCCCAGTGGCGGAGATCCGGATTACAGAACACTTGACTTATACCAATGATAAGTAAGAGAAATCTCCAAAAATATGATTTGAATACTAGTATGTTCACTACCTACCTACTAGCAAAATGTAGGTGTTATTATTACTATGCCCGCAACTTCCGCGTGGATTTAGATTTTAGATTCCCGGGAAAACTCCATTTTTCGGGATAAAAAGTAGTTAAAAATGTAGGTACTTCCCCGGGACGTAACCTACCACTAAACAAACATCAAATAATCGGTTGAAAAGATGGGCCGTTAAAGCGTAGCAGACAGACAGACACATAGATTGCTATCAATATCATCAGAATTCGTATAAAAATCAAGAAAGACACACATAATTTTGTATAATTTGATTAGTACCTCGCGCTTGGTACACAATCACGTTACACAGTCAAGCTAGATAGCGATCCAGATTGACTGAGTACTTATAGTCCGTGCATGAGCACCGAGGATTCGGGGCCTGAAGAAGCGATGGTTATACGCCACGGCCGATCGTCGCTCCATATCCAGCTCGCTCCAAGCACTAGTTTCGAGCTTGACGCGTGTTATTTTGCGATAGCAGTATTGTTTTGCACTTTAAACAACTCTAGGTCATTACTTTAACATTCTATAGGCTTCCTCGGAGCTAGCGCGCGGACTATACTTGCCGGGTGCCATATATATTTCTCATAATATTGGATGCAAGATTTCAAATTTCAGATTTTTTTCCTTATTATACCTAGTCATGTACCTAATTGCGACATAAAAAAATCGGTTGTTTAATATTTCAACTCTCAATATTTTTTATCGTCTTAATAACATTTTAATTAGTGAGTTTGTTGATTTGTTACATAACACCTACCAAAAATTATGTAGATTTCTCGACTTGGACCTCCCAAGAAGACAATATTTCACCCTATGCACCATCCGACCAGCCCCGCCCCGTCAGCTCATTAAGCAACTAATACACATCAATCTCCCACACATTCCTACACGGTAAAAACTTTACTAAATATATGCATTGGGACTTATTTTTCTATAGGAGCCTTTCAGATTATACTTAGTTTTGAAAATTACAAAACAATCCAATCATAAGATACCTACTAAAGTTGAGTTTTTCGATTCGAACTAATATATTTTGAACTGCAGCGTATTAGCTAGAATAAAGGTTTGAATATGTAAAATGTATTTTTACTAATATTATAAATGCGAAAGTTATTAAAATTCGGCACAGAGATAGATTATAGTCTGGAATAACACATATGCTACTTTTTATCCCGGAAAATTAAAGAGTTCCCGCGGGAACCAAAAAACCTCGTTCGATGAAGTCTATCTATACGTACCTATCGACATTTATACTATTAAGGCTCCATCCAATTAGTTTCGTACTCTTGTAAGGGGATACAGATACCTAATTCTGTCCTCCCAACTTAATTTCGGCCACGGCGGCCCATCTCCAGAGAGATTAGCCATCCGCGCGAGAGATACTATAATGCACAAGTGTGAAGTGCACATACATAGGTGCACTCTCTGTTCCTTTACTCTCATAGCTCGATGGGACGGAAAATCCGACACGACCGGAGATCAAGCGCAGGACCGACGGCTTTACATGCTCACCGAGGCACGTGGGTGAAACACCACCAACTACCTTACTGGCTAGTACTGAGAATTTCTTGCTAGAAAAACCCAATAGGTACTCGTTATGGCCTCGAACCCGGGATCTCGTTGACCGCAGTCGAACAGGCTTATCACTAGACCAACGAGGCAGTCATACAAACATGTGGTACAGATACCTAACTAATATGCTGCAAGCACTGTGCAGTGTAGGTAATGTTCTTATTATAGTCGGATCACTGCAGATGACATGCGGTCATTTGTCATCTCGTCACTCACACGTCGGCGCTGTTACGCCCTCCTCCGTAATCGCATCGGAACGCAAAACATCAAGTGGTACTACGACCTTTACGATAATATTATGCTATTAATATATTGAACTTATCTAACTCAGGCGTAACTCCCATTCAAAAGTACCTACTTAAACTTAGGCAGGTATAACCTACCTCTGTTTATAAGCAACTTATCAATACCTTTAAAAAATTAACGAACTATATTATAGAATTAGCTAAATTATATCTACAAGCACTAAGTATGTATAATAGAGAAAATACAATTTAATAATAACATGTAGTTAATATTATAATATTGTGAAGCGTTTTGAGCAGAGGGTTGAACGCAGGGTTTATTAAATTTTCATGAGATTTTCGGAAGGGAGACTATTTCGAGCAATAAATATTATTATAATAGACTAACTTTATTTCTAATTCTACTTTATATTATGACCCTGATTGTGAGTTATCATGTTTAAATCCATACTGATACTATAAAAGATAAAATATACTGATAATATATGTCTGCTACGCTTTTACGGCCCATCTGCTCTACTGATAATCGATGAAATTTGGTACAGGGGTAGGTTGTATTCCGGGAAAGGACATAGGCTACTTTTTATACCGGAAAAAGTAAGTAAAATCTTAATCCACGCGGACGAAGTCGCGGGCATCATCTAGTTTAAGATAAAAATCTCAGTAGTCCGAATCATTCACGGACATTTCGTCCTGTCCGCGGTCTAGCTAAAAATCGTGACATTTGTTACGTTAATCTGACAAATATAGACCCAAACTTATCTGACCCGGTGGCCATAATTGGAACTATTTTTTATGCCTGTTTAAATTTTGTTTTTAAATTATTTATGGTATTTTTCATAGATACTAGCAACGCTGTCACCTGTCAGATAAGTTTGGCGAACTATACATACCTACGCATGTTTAGGTATTATTTATGTATTAATAATTCAAGGATGCTAGGAACAATTGTACATCCATGTTCAAGACGTTTGCCCGTCTATTCTTAATAATAAAACAAACTCAACGCTACTTAATAAAAATACACTAGGCCCTTTAAGAAGATACGAGGAAAGTTGTAAAATGTCACAAAATATGAAAGTCGTAATGAATAGTGTAATAAATAATTAAGCGGCATAATCTCGAACATTTACAAGTAGTTTAACATATTATTAATTAACTAATGAACTTAAACGACGCATACGACATTGAGTCACGGCGTGCAACAGAAGCCGGTGTAGGGTTTCAAACGCATCGGATGCGAGGCGACAAGTCGTGACCGAGTCGCGCGTCAGAGTCGCCTGACGCGTCACACTCATCCATCACGACACGAACTCCGTGACGGGAATATGACACTGAAGCTTTAACGCTGTAAGAAGAATGACGTTGCAATAAATCTCAACCTATCTTTCTAAGCCTCGTGTATAACTTTTTTTCTTTATCCACTACAAGTTAGCCCTTGACTGCGATCTCACCTGATGGTAAGTGATGATGCAGCCTAAGATGGTAGCGGGCTAACCTGTTAGGGGCATGGCAGTTATATTAAGCCTATACCCCTATTCGGTTTCTACACGGCATCGTAGCGGAACGCTAAATCGCTTGGAGGCACGTCTTTGCCGGTAGGGTGGTAACTAGCCACGGCCGAAGCCTCCCACCAGGCCAGACCAGGGAAAATTCAGGAATTATAAATTCCCAAATTGACCCTGCCGGGGATCGAACCCGGGACCTCCGCACGTTAAGGCAACAGCGCTCAACACTGCGCCACGGAGGTCGTCAATTTTGTGCAGTAATTTGCCCAACAAGCTTTTATCTTATTCGAGTACCGGACTACAAGATAGACCTTGACTGGGATCTCATCTGATGGTAAGTTATGATGCAGTCTAAGACGATAGCGGGCTAGCCTGAAAGGGTCGTCGTAGTTACACCCCTTATCGGTTTCTAAGCAGGCTCGTATCTACCAGAACGCTAAACGCGTGGCGGAACGTCTTTGCTAATGTAGGATGGTAGGGTATATCCACGGCCGAAGCTTACCTTATCAGAGATACCTAATTTTGAAATGATAAATTCTGAATCGTCCCAGTCAAAGGATTGAACCCGGGACGCTAAACTTATAAGACCACAGCGATAACCAATGCGCACGGGAGGCCGTCACAAGCTTTGTAAAAAAAATTAATACGAACTGTGAAAACACCATCCTTGGTGAAGAGGCGCTTTCACTTTGCACAGTCTAACTACTTGAAAACCTATGAAAGCGTTTGAATCGACAAATCATTGCAGCTTGCAGTAACGTATTAATCATATAGAACGTATTCATCCTCGATATTTTAGTCTACAATTTTGAAGTGAAACTTTTGAACTTAGAATCGTTGTGATTTGAAAAAATTCGATGAAATAAAAAAGCGACGCCAAAAAGAGAAAAACATATTATAGGATTTAGCCTGCGACAGAAAGAGATACTGAATACAAGTTATATTTATTTCATTCTCTTGTAGGCTACTTTTCTGAAGTTTCATTAGACGTGTGTGAATTGCACACGCACACTTTTTTAAGTTTACGATGATGATAATGTCCGCGATTTATTGCGCGGGTTAAAGATTTTTTATTCCCGGTTTTTTCGGGATAAAAATAATTATTTTGTAGAAACTATCTCTGTTTCAAATTTCAACAAAATCTTTTGAAAACATGGACCCTGAAAACGTAGTACCTAAACAGACAGACAGACGGTTGGACAGGCAGACATCATTTATAACATAAGTAATGGATTGAAAAAACTGTTTTCAACAACAAGAAAAAGAAAATGCACGTATCGCACTCGCTGTCTATGAGATTTCGCAGATTGCCCTATCATACACACAGTCCGCCCCTCAATTTTTCCAGTCTCCAACGTCCAATTATTATATCAGTTAAGTACAGTATATAGACTGCAAGTCCTGAAAGCCTAACCCCTATCTCAATTTACAAATAATTATTTTAATAAAAATTCCACTCCGTACACGTGAAAGCCATGTTCACACGAACAGCAAATTATAAGGTTGGAGCCGCGCGCGTAGCAAATAAAACATATCTACAATGCAATACGGAGCCATTACCGCAGCAGATGTTGCATGTAAGTATTTATTACAGGGCGCATAATTAGTGATTTTGAACAAATATTACTTAAGCGTACAATTTTAATTGCGTACCTAGTGAGGCAATGACACAGTGCGCTCTAACCCTTACTTAACGGTATGGTAATACAGAAATATTTTGTAATAAGGCTTGTTTGCTTTGTATTTGTATATTTTAAAACACAAACATCAAAAATAATACCTTCTTGAAGTACATAGGAACCTATGGGATGGGGTACAAACAGACCCATTGCAAAATCACTCATACTTTCATATTCTAACCACAAAAAACTTATTTGGTACATGTCACCATAATGTGTCTGGGTTTTATTAAACAACTTGAACTAACGAATATTTTCAAAGGATCGTTTAAATGGTTTGCCATGGGTCGTGGCGAGTTGTGTGTGTATAAAGATTATTCTTCTCAACCATAAATACAACCACAATACTAGTGCTTCGCCCCGAGCTAAGCCATCGCGTCCTATGAGTTCAGACCTGCAAATATTAAGACGTACTAAATAAGCATTTTTTTCATGTATTGTGATATATTTTATGATATTTTCTCTAATTGAGTGTATTTTATTCTGCCCCAAAAAGAGCGATCCGATATAGCGCCATCTATGAACACAATTGTACAAATTTGGCCAAAGAATTACTTGTTTTAAGAAAAAGTGTGTTCATTGAATTTCTGTTTGATAATTATTAACTATTTAGCGTTTAACTACAGGATATGCCTGACATTCTAAGTAAGTACAGCGTTTGGTGTAAATTTGTTTTTGGCTACCAAAATGATAATTTTTTTAATAAAAATTAAAAAGAAATATTTTTGTACTCAATCAAGTTGAAAGCAGCTAGCTATTCGAGGATATCCCAAAAGACAGACGAACAAATGCCAATCCACCCAAGTAAACTCAGAGACCTTCGCTTCGCTCTGTCATTTATGAATTATTCTAATAAAAAGGCTAAAAGCTTATCGTTAAAAGGGAATCCCATAAGAAATTTAGACAACTCCTAAACCTCCTAAGTAGGTACATATATCCTTAAAAACAGGACTGTCTACAAAAAGTAAACAGACTCCAATCGGAATCTTGAAACAAAAGGATTCGTAAATAAAGCAATGGTGACAGAAGCGTGGAAATCGCAGACGTTCGGCATCCGCCCAGCGCAGTGCGAAATTCCGAAGCCTTTCGCTGGTTTTGTTTCCTTTACTGCGCCAATGGTGTCACATTGCGCTGCGTATTTTGCATACCTATTTCGGGCGACGAATGAGCTTATTTTTTTTCAATACAAGCATCTTTGATACAAGCATTCGAGGATTAAGCTTTAAAAAACAAACAACTATCAAACATTTAATATTTGTTAAAACACAGAATATTATTATGTGTAGATTTTGAAGATTATCTAGGTATCGCTTTTAATAAATAGTTTAAGGACAGTTTTAAAGACCATTTTTTCATTAAAATTTAAAACGTATTTTTCATTAAATTTTTAAATTTAAGGGAAAGTACTGTGCCTAAGTTATATCACAGGTTATATATGGATATTATCGATAGTTCACTGTCTTCGAAATAAATTATTGTTTAAATAATTTATTAATCATACTGATCAAATATTATGTTTTTTATTTAATTTTTTTTCTTGGAATTAATTAAATAATAATTGAACAACAAATTAAACAAATTAACTCATAGTATCTATGAAATCGAAGTAATTTAAAACTAGGTGTGGTCAATGAGCCACCTCCTCAGCCTGCAATTAAAGTAAAGCTTCGCAAATTTGAACAAAACTGTCAGTTTATGACATAATATCATTTAAATATTAGGTGCTCCTGTGTTCAAGAGTCGCACCTGTGTTTTCGTTACTTACTTTGCGGGGAGTTTCGCAAGTCGACACCGATATTGGGATGTCGGTGATAATATTACCAAAGTCCCCTTTACAAGACGCTGTTAGATTGCGTTTCGCTTAAAGTTTTCGTGCCGCACATATTATTAACCTTTACCTCCCAGCGATCGTTTAGCTACGAATTTATTTATTTAAAAGTTAAAACTCTTCTTTCACAGGTTTTCTTAAACTTGCATTATCGAATTACTGTAAAACTATACATAAACGGCGAAGAGCACTTGGTTATATTACTTTCTTTAATCAAAAATATCTAAGTATATATATATGCCTTAGTTTACTATAAGATAAATAATAAACACTTAACTGCATACCTGATGAGGAAGTAGACTCAATGTCATATTTATAATAAATCCACAACCCATTAAGGCCCTATCCCATTAAACTGCCTATATTCCTTTACTGGAATATAATATATCCAGGATCATCCGTTTACCTAGTTATTCTATGGAATAAAAAGTCCTTAGTAGGTATTACCTACGTTAACACATTGTAATTTTTTATTATTTTATGACACAAAATTACTATTAACTACGGATTTTGCAGGCGTGACCGGTGCCTGTTAGGTTATAAATAGGTATATTATTAAACTGTGACGTTTAGGGCTAGCACAATGCGTGCAGTCTATAGTTAGGATGTTTTCGTTTTGGTTGCGACGGCGTAAACTCGCACTTGTACGGTGAGGCGTAACTTTAAACAAATCGAGGAATCATATTAAGACTCGTGGATTCAAAATGGTTATGCATGTGTGTGTACATTATGTATGTTTTAGCAATTATTTTGATTAGGCAGGTGTTTTGGGGACAAAAATCTGATCGTGTGATCAAAATCGTCCATATTGCGTTGCAAGTTACACGGTTGCGTTTTAAAGATTGTACTGTGAAGTACTGAAAAGCCCCAACGTGTTTTACAGGACTTTCTGAAAACGCGTTGCGTGTGGCTTGCGTCCGTTGAGTTAGTAGGTACTAGGTATGCGATAGCTTTTATTCAGAATATCAGTAAATTTATAATTGAATACGCAACTAAATATAATAAAAAATATTTTCCACGTGTATTCAAGTACACGCCACTATATATGTTTTGCGGTAACAAAAAATAATATTTTATACATAAAATACGTACGTAAGTACCTAATAATAACATTTTACAGTAACCGAACAGCTATATAGCAACTAACATATTATAATAACTGACCATTGAAAAGATTCTGAAATAAAAATGCCAATTGCAATATTTATCATCGTCAAAATTACAAATGAAAATTTTGAGTGTAATCCAACAATGGAGGTAGCAAGGTCATGACACAATCAACGGTCCTCCATCGCAGGTTGGAGGAGGTTCCACCCTCGCTGACATGTCGCGTTTAACAGCCCCTACGTGCGCCTCCACCGCCCCCACCGACGACATTACCAGCCGCAGACATAGGGCACGTTCCTGCCAGACGTTGATGTACCCAACCTACCTACCCAGTACCCAGTGATATATATGCCACCGCAAAATTGCAATAACCGTTAGATTGTAATCTAACCGGCGAAATTGTAAACTGTCGACATATTACATTTTAACGCATTATTTTTCGGTAGATTGTAATCTGTTAGGTATATTGACCCGATAAAACCTAATCAGGTAGTGACCACTACCTGATTATTTATGACGAACCCTAACCTAACCTACAAAAAAGAGACAAGAAAACGTAAATACAACGAATATTTCAAAAAATTTCACGCTGAACATTGAACAGCAGGGCGACTGGCTAAAAATGACAGCTATAGTGTAACGATCGCAATCACCTCTGATTAGTTAATACTCTTCCATTATTGGACAAAATCCATTGACGCAGCAAGAATGCCATAAATTCAGCCAATTGAAACAATTGATACTGTAACAATGATTGATGCAAAAGTTACGCGGTCGCCGTGCGGTTCACAATCTGTCGACAGTTTACAATTTCGCTAGTAAGATTATAATCTAACGGTTTTTGTAATTTTACGGTGACATATACCCCGTAGCTTGTAGTGCATACAGCGCTACTTGACAGAAGTGAATAGTAATTCTAGTATTTCGCATTTCTAATAAGTATACTAATACATCATAGAAATGCGAAAGTTTGCATGGATGTTTGTTACTCAATCACGCTAGAACGAATGAATAAAATGAAACGGGTCTGGTCGAAATTTGGCACAAAGACACATTATAGTCTGGAATAACACGAAGGCTACTTTTTATTGCGGAAAATTAAAAACCTCAATCCACGAAGTCGCGGGCATCAATAAAAAATTAGCAAGTGTTTCTGGCTTTCGGTTTCCTTTTTAAGGCTTAGCTACTGTTTATGATGTAGCCTACCTACCTAAATTATCCAGCGATGTACCTACATAGCCCGTAGTGCATACAAGGCTAGGTAATTGACACTCGACGGAGAGGAATAGTTCGAATAGCTACCCATAGTATCTAGAGGGCCCGGCGTTGTCCTGCCCTGAACCTGGAACCCTATTGCAGCGCACCTACTGGGTCCAATTGTGAATATAAACCATCCCGGGATACACTAAAACACACACAAAATTCATTCAAAAACGATGCGGAACTCGGAGTATACATTTTGGCAATTATTTTTTATTTATGTAGAATACTATAGTAATGGACGCCTTAATTGCTAAATGGTATCTACTGTTCTATTGAATAGGACCCCACACTAGAATTTCTGGATACGTTTAATAATTTTGAAAAGATCATTAATAAGTACGAATTAAAAGAATTTCTTATTTTGGACTCATCATAAGTAGGACTTAAGTACCAATCTAGATGTTGCTGCGATATACATTGTGGTCGTAATGATTTAAACCTAAATAGCACACTTACAAATTATAATGAAAATATAAATGAAAACATCACATCTGTCGTCTAAGTACGTCGAAATAATGCGATGCTACATGATGGCTACACGTAAAAGAAAATAAAGAGACGAGTTCGTCGCTCAGATAACAAGCATAATAATCATCATATTAGCTTCTAAATCTGCCAACAAGTGAGACAAAACCGAGATAATAATGCAACAGAGGTGACGATCGGCGCAGCTTTCCCAGAAGTCCAACATCAAAGGGTTAATTGGCACATAAACGTCTAACGAGGGATGTACAACCTGCACTCTTCACACACAAAACATTGATCTATCCAACTAACTAATATTATTTATAACTACCTCGTTGGTCTAGTGGTTAGCATGTTCGACTGCGGCCGACGAGGTCCCGGGTTCGAGTCCCGGAGTCGGGCCATAACAAGTATAAGGTTTTTCTGATAAAAAATTCTCTGTACTATCCCGGAGATAGGAAGTTGGCGGTGCTTCACTCCCGTGCCTCGGAGAGCACGTAAAACCATTGGTCTTGATTGGTTAAACGCTTGATCTCTCTCCGGTCGTGTCAGATTTTCTGTTCCTTCGGGCTATGAGAGTAAAGGAACAGAGAGTGCATCTGTGTATGCGCACTGTGCACATACTTGTATACTATAATATCTCCCGCGCCAATCTCTCTGGATATGTCTTATTTATCTTTAACTCTGTTTTAATATGTTTTATTTTATACCCATCTATAACATGTTTAGTTTAATAGCTCCGATAGAAACTGCAGAAATATTTAATTACCTAATTTTGTATCATTTACAAGTAAATGTAGGCTCTCTCCCTCTGCGTCGTATTCCCAATTGCTGAGGGACGAGGCCCTATTCCATTAATCACATAATGGCAGGGGTTTTCTTGGGACAATAATGCGTTGGGTTCCCAGCTCCATCCGCATACGACTCGACTAAAAGTACTGTTACAACTCATAAGTTACTAACGATTATTATCAGACTTTAGTAGTGATAATAAACGGGACCGACGAGTTATTATGCTCTCCGAGGCACGGAGGAATCAAAAGGATAACTTCGAACTTTCAAATTCGGTCACCCATGCAGTTACCGACTTGGGTCAACGTTGTTTATCAATCGCAATCGACTGATATGCGTTGTCGCAACTAGGCCACTGTAGCCACTGCCACTGTAGCCACTGTGGCCAAAAATATGAACTGCTGCAGAGATGTGCAAAAATGTGTTGAAAGCTAGTTGATAGACTGGATAGGACTGTATGAGACCTACAAATAGTATCACCTCATTTTCGTGGCTTAGGACGATGCAGCTACTTATTTGTTTCGATGTCCGATCCCTAGAGAGTTTTCGCCCATAAGAATAGATTATGAAAATGAAACGTAATGAATGATAGGTAGACGTTTCACACATAATCTTGCTACGTGTTTGCACATAATGTAGTCCTGAGGCCCAATTGTCTAAGCACATCGTAATCATTTCAGTTGACAGCTTAAAACGTACTACTCGAACTATTTCAGGAGTTCATACGTGCTTTTTGACGTGGCATCTATGAACTCCTTAAACAGGTCGAATTATGCGTTGGACAAACGATAACGATTACGATTACCTTACACAATCGGGCATTGTTTTCATCGGTTGGCTGCTACACATGTTTAGGCTGGCCTATTTGCATCCAGCAATCTCTATAAAAGCAACAGTAGATAGGAAGCGTGATTACACGAAAATTGCTACATAAATCGCTTGCGTGTCCTCGGTAATGTTGATCAGTAATAATCGAGGCAGCGTTTCACATTACACGGTTACATTATGTTCCTGGTATGCATATAGGGAGACTACCGGATGTCAACGGAGTGCGGGAGGGCTGGAGTGCGTACATAAACATTTTCCGCGTACTTACTTCCATAAATTAGTTTCAGCGAAGGCGCGGTATAAATAACCGCGAAGCGCATGGCCACTTACTCATTACGCCTAATAGTCTTTGGTTATTGATTTCCTGTTTACTATTGAAGAAAAAATAATAAGAAGAAAATCGATAAGTGTTCTCTATTAACTTACAAGAAAATTGGTAAATGTATTCATATTTTTTTAGATAGTGACTTGGATATTGTGTAGCTGTCACCGTAAGATTGTAAAAACTGTTAGATTATAATCTAACTCGCGATATTCTAAACTGTCGAAAGATTGTAAACTGATCAATGTTCTGAGAATCAATTTTTGAAATATTCATTTTATTTACGTTTTCTTGTCTCTTTCTTGTAGGTTAGGTTAGGGTTCGACATTAATAATCAAGTAGATTAGGTTTTATCGGGTTTAAATACCTATCAGATTACAATCTACCGGAAAATAATGCGTTAAATTCTAATCTTTGGATAATTTAGAATTTCGCGAGTTAGATTATAATCTAACGGTTTTTACAATCTTACGGTGACATAGCCAATAACCGAAGCAATGTTGGACCGATCAGCTCACCAAAAACAATTTCATATCGCAAAATGAGAGTTAAAAGATGGCGTTGATTATAAAAAAGATAAAAGATGTCTCTGTGTACCTATAAATAATAAATAAATAAATTATATTTTTTAAACCGTTCTTACAAGAGCAACGGCGAAATTAGTATTGAACACATTTACTAAATCTTGTTTGTATACAAGTAAGGTAAAGCCGAAAGGAATTTGCTTATTTTTTTATATTTTATTAAGTTTTCACCTTAATTAATTGAACCTAGGTAAAAAAAATGTAGCTAAAGACCTTTAATAAGTGCCTCTATCAGAGCCAGACAACCCGTCACCACAAAAAATTCAAATTATATCCCAGCAGTAAGTAAGTAGTTCTTAAAATTTCGAGAACTTAAAACGTTTACCAGACGTTTATCCGTAAAAAACTTACGACAATCACCTATCATTACAGGAGCGAGGCGTCGGGTGACGCGCACACAAAAGGTGGCACCGGAAGAAAACGACGAAAATTAAAAGTTTTCTCCAAACAAACCAACAGCTGTCATATTAAACCGTCAAAGTAAAGATTACAAATGAAATATTCACGGTGAAAGCGGGGTTCAGCCCGTGGTTATGTAAATAAGTGGCTACGAAAATGTACATAATTAGTTTACACGTTTTCTCCGTGGCGCCCACCACCCCCCGGCATATTGCGTGGGGGTAGAGGGTGCCGGGCGAGATTAGTCCACAATACACTTGCTAAGGGTACATTTACATGAATCACACATCTATTACACGCTGTGTTCGAGTAGGCTGCATGTGTTCACTTCACATAACCTAGAAAACTGATAGGGTTGTAAGCCTTTATTAAAAATGAATCGGGTTTCGGAACAATGTATCCGCTTGTACGCATTTTAAGTACATAATACTGTTTTAGTTCAACTTCGCCTGTAATTATAAATGCCAAATTATACTTCAACAAAGGATTGAAATGTATATGATTGTATCATTAGGTGAATGGTGTGTTTCCTAGCAATTAGCTGAAGAATAAATAACTTCACCTGGTAAAATCAAAAAGTTTCAGAATTAGGTAAGCATGTGCTGTATCCACTGACAATACCTACTGTACCGGGGATGTATAATGTGTGGTACTCCTTCAGTTATTTTTCAAGGATCTTGAAGAAAATAAAATAATACGATAAGTTTTTGCCCTTACAAGTTTAATGAGAGATTATCTCAATCTTTTAGTTCAGTTTAGTTTAGACTAGGTATAGGTTATCTAAATGATGACATATTTTAGATAACCTATACCTAGTCAGTATTGAAATAATTTAACAAAGACGATTTCATAGAACTTAAATATCTTATAAGAATACAGTTCACTTAAGCTTGCAGCTTGAAGGTTCATTATTATTACAAGGCTGTTTATTCAAATGAAAGAGCGTCAAAGCGATCGCGACCGGAGTGACAGCTAATCCCTTAACAAGACACAAAGCAAAGTGAATTCGCGAGGTGACGGCGAGAACTGAGGAGGGCGGTGTCGACGCTCCAAGCGTAAGGAGGGGAGAGGTGCCTCCTTAATTCTTTTGTCGTTTTCAGCTCCGTCAAATATCGCGTTTCCCGTTTGCATACATTTACACTGACGCCCGCCCGCCCGAGCCCCGGAGTCCCGACGCCGTCTCTCACGAATAAAATTAGTGTCGGCAGCGTGACACCAACTGAATTTAAGCTTAATAAGATATTTATAAAGAAATTTCCAATTCAGCGGCAAAGTTCAAAATTTGCCTCGGACTACGTAAAGAGTTCGGTGGCGTTTTCAATTTAAACTTGGAGCAAGTTAAATAACGTGCGAGCCCCGGCCAACTCGATTCATTTAAGGTTTTAGTGAAATTAGCTTTTGGATTTGGATGACATTAAAATATCCGGAGACGGTTGGTGCCGAACTTGGGAGCCCGTATCTTTGGAACTGAATGTCGGATATTCTGCTAAGCCTTTAATACGAGTTAGAATTGTAAGCTGAAACGCTACACTCCGGGGACTAGCTGAAGCTTTGACGACCTTTGACTAGATATAGTGCGCTGGTGCGAATTTTATACTTAGAGGGTAGGTTCACTTGCTAGGTTCCTATCCCAAAAGATGAAACTTACTTAAATATGTGTCAACCTAAACCTATTTCATTATTTACTATTCAGTAATAGGTGCCTACCTGTTTCTCTCGCCACCTTATATATGTCACCGTAAGATTGTAAAAACCGTTAGATTATAATCTAACTCGCGAAATTCTAAACTGTCGAAAGATTACAATTTAACGCATTATTTTCCGGTAGATTGTAATCTGATAGGTATTTAAACTCGATAAAACCTAAGTGCACTACTTGATTATTTATGTCGAACCCTAACCTAACTTACAAGAAATAGTAAATAAAATGAATATTTCAAAAATTGAAACTCAGAACATTGAACAGCTTACATTCTTTCGACAGTTTAGAATTTCGCGAGTTAGATTATAATCTAACGGTTTTTACAATCTTACGGTGACATATACACCCTACTAATCTACTCTTAAGTTCCAGATCCTTCCGCATATGACTTTAATACGTACAGATATAATTATGACATGTAACATGGTGGAATTAATACTAACGCAAGCTCAGAGAAATGATAAGGGCAAAATTTTGAATTCAAGGAAATTTTGTCTACGCAGCCTTATCCTGAGTTGCATCAACGATGCTTAGCCAGTACAATCGCATAAGTAAGTTATCGCATATAGGTATGCGTTCAATCGCATATGTATGTATCACAACTTTGTCACGTAAACCTCCACCCAATTGAACCTGGATAAGTATTCGTTGATTCGCAGATTTGAATTCGCAGGGTGATCGACCTGCGTATGCATTTCACGCGCTAGCCGGATCGCAGTTAATGTGGGCATAAATCAGTAGTAACACGGTGACCCGCCACCTCGCCGATAAAACTCCAAATTGTTTCTCGCCCCCGGTGGGCGCCGCCCTCGCGTCGGTTCACTCTTAAACGCCGTTTCAACTTCCACTTGTGAATCTCACTTTTTTACTGTTCTCAAAATTGGTGTTGCGAATTGCTTTTCTTCTTCGCGGCTTTTCCGGGACGCGGCGTGGAAGTCCGTTTCATGATTTCGATCAATGCTTCCTCAGTATTTCAATACTAGCTTTTCATCGTGACTTTTCAGGTGTTATAAAAACCCTAGGGAAACCCTTTGCTGATGAAAATCCTAAATGAAAAACCTAGGGAAACCCTTTGCTGATGAAAGTTTTGCTGATGAAAATCCTAAAGTTCTCTAGTTAGCGCCGAATTGGATAGGCTATAATTATGCGTTTAAATTGGTAGAGTTGATGTGGCGGGCAAACTAAACAAATTTTATAGTAGAAAACTTTATAGTTTCAAATTTATTGGAAACTGTGAGCTTCCATAGCTTAGAGCTAGTGGTTCGAAAAAGTGGTATTTGTATACCCTCACAAGACTCTGCTAACGCCCTTATTCATCCAGTTTCCGTAAAATCTACATGCCAGCAGCTTATACATTTAAACGATAGTAAACATAATCGATAACCCATTTTTTTCATGCGAACTATCGCGAACAGAGGAGTGTAGGCTGGCATTGGCAAATGCGAGCCAATTAGAAGATAAAGCGTTGACAATTACTGTGTTGGATCGCGATCGTATATCAACAATTATCGTGCAGTGCGACAAATGGAGGACTGCGGGCCCGTGTACGTGTAAGCGCGGTGCACCCAAGCGACCTGCGAATATCTATGGTGGACTCCTCCTGTTGCCCTTATAAGTTATTGGCTGAATTAGATTATCTATTTAATTTTATCTATCCGAATCACTCTTACATCTCTCACATAATGATATCATACTTACATATTATTATAGGTATATACCCTTAAAAGTAAAATTTATTTTTATATTAGTCATCACTTCATTCGAAAATTTTGAACGTCTTTACATTATACGATACATATGAAGTTACGCAAATCCCGTTGCTGTCGTTGGCAGATGGATATTGGAAAAAAAAGCAAATGGAAAATGTACTCCATTTTGATGAGGTAATGGTAACAAGGTAACAGGTCGTGTTGAAACCATAAAGCAGAGTTGCATGTTAAAGTTACATTAAAGAGTGCCTTAAATTAATAGAAACAATTTTTTTCTAAATTAACTAAAACAAGTGTTTTATTTGATATTTTTCTAAATAAACTTAAACAAACCTTGATATTACCCACCTATTGCCTATGGCCTATTGATACCTCTTCTTAAGGAGAAGAACCATCATGAAATTCGGAAAAATCAGCAAGACACTTTGCGGCTTACTGCCAAACACTATAAAGATGTAGCCGCAGCACGACGCTACTTCTAGTGACTTACACAAATCCAATATATTACGACAATGAGCCAGATCATAGCAGATACCACGCGCTGCGACATTTTTTATACAAACATCATCTAAACGTCGCCGAGGCGAAATAAAAAAGACATCAAAGTGATTTCTATAGCTCTATAATCCGGATGATATAGTACAACATTCTTTTAGCATATCACGTCATCTCTTCTATCATTTTATCTAGAGGCATGATTTTAACTCGCTAATACCAATGACATCGTCCAAGTAAAACTTCAAAATCTGCCTACTTTTTTGAACCTACCTGTTTTTAATTGAAACGAACAAATTTCTATATATTTTTATTTTACAATAATTATTCTGTTGAGGTTCGCAATATTAGGCTTTCCCAAATTTCCTTAGTAAATCTGTGATTTTCTTGGATTAAATTTCCTACATGAATACTATAAATAACCTATCTCCGAGATGCCAACTTTCTCTTTGTTTCTTTCATTTCGACCAAATCGGTTCAATTTCACCAGTTGGGCGATGAAAATGTAACAGACAGACATACTTTTGTCTTCAATTCAACGATTGTATATTCAAAATTACCTACTAGTAAGTAATTCATTTATTTCACGTAGGTCTACTTTAGCTGATCTATTGTTGAGTTCAATGTTGCAACAAAAATACGGAAACTCCGTTAGATATTCCACGCATGCGTAAGTGGCGAGATCCACGTTACGCGAGCCAGCGAAATCATCGCAACATCAAAGTGCTTCAAATAAACAATTAGAACACAATATAGTTTTGTCTCAAAGAATACAAAATATTTTATGCGAGGTAAAATATTGTACAAGTTATTTATCACACGGGTGGGAAATATTTATATTAAAGAGAACGGTGGTGAGAAGTAAATCAAAGGAGCTGTTGTCTGCCAAGACTGTGATTATGTATAGCCTAAGAGAAAACCTAAAGTTTTCTAACGAATTGTGTTAGTTTTAACCGACTTCCAAAGTCCTCTTTGTATGTAATTGTTTGCCGGTAATAATAATTGCTTTGCCGGTGGCGTTACCGTCATACTATATTGATTGAGCGTTTCGTTGCGAAGCTTTATAGAAATGTAGTAGATATACCTATGTGTTTCATAAAACTGTCATGCCTTCCAGCAGCCCTATTCTCTAACTCAGTGGCTAACAGAAGATGGAGAGAATAGGGAGCAGGTAAGGTAAGTTCCATTTGTAAGTAATTACGATATTATGCAGCTACTCATTACTAGACGATTTCTTAGTGAATTATTACCATCAAATAGTTTGAGCTTGTAAGAAGAGGTTGTCTATGTTTTGTAATAATTGGCTGTGATGAATGCCTCTGCCTCTTTCTCTTCTATATTCACATTTTTATTTGCTAAGAATACTACAATCTTGATAAAAATTATTGCATGTGACGCTAAACTTAGAATTTTTATCTTCGTTATCGCACCTAAGAGTCCTTACAATTCTTAAATTTAAAATATCTCCACATGTTACTTAATTCTAAAGTTAATCGTGTAGGTAAACTTATCTTGAAATCAGAAAGTGCTCTATGAATACCATGATCCTCAGAATTTACGTGCCTGATACGAAACAACATAATATCAAAAAGTGGACGTTAAGAAACTTTTTTTTAAGCACTACAAGTTAGCCCTTGACTGCGATCTCACCTGATGGTAAGTGATGATGCAGTCTAAGATGGCAGCGAGCTAACCTGTTAGGGGCATGGCAGTTATATTAAACCCATACCCCTATTCGGTTTCTACACGGCATCATAACGGAACGCTGAATCGCTTGGTGGCACGTCTTTGCCGGTAGGGTGGTAACTAGCCACGGCCGAAGCCTCCCACCAGGCCAGACCAGGGAAAATTCAGAAATTATAAATTCCCAAATTGACCCCGCCGGGGATCGAACCCAGGGCCTCCGCACGTTATGACAACAGCGCTACACACACTTCTCTTGCGGACTCTTATACTAGAATAGCATTGGCAAACATTGTGGCGGCACACATCTTAAATTCTTAACCACGCTTCGCTGCTGCGCGATAGAGTCTTATATCAAAACATGTTAATTTAAATCAATTAAGACAACTACAATCGCCGATCGCTAATATCAGAGCGATATCAAAGGAGCAAATATTAATATGAGTAATGGTAGATGCATGAGTTTTACGAACGTTATAAATTTTATTTTATTTTCATCTGGCTCTATTAAATAGCGTTCGCTAGTGATTTGATCGGGTTTATTTAATTGAAGACTACCAAGCGATTATCGCTTGTGACAGACTATTCCACACTCTGGCAGAGATTCCAATAATTAATTGCTAATAAATACTAGCGGTCGTAGAATTGTTACCAATACGTACATAACTATTATTGGCTTAGTTATAATAATATATATTATAAAAATAATAATATAGTAATTTTATTATTGGCTTAATTATAAGTGTGATATTAAGAGTGTAATGTTTTCAGGGTTCATGTGTGTATGTGAGTTTATTTCTTTATTCCATCATGACTTCTTAATGCCTGGTTTGGACGTATGGGGTATTGTTTTTCCATACATCCTTCCAAGTGACACTGGCTATAATTTTAGGGTACCGTACCTCAAAAGGAAAAAACGGACCCTTATAAGATAATAAATTTGTTGTACGTCTGTCTGTCAAGACCCTTCTTCTCAGGAACGCATGGAGGTATCAAGCTGAAATCATATCAAATACTCAGGTCTACTGTCCCTTGGAGCTGTCCAAAAATCAAACTTCTAAACCAACGCAATCAAAAGATACAGCTGCTTAAGCTGCAAATTTTCGACACTCGCAAGGGAATCAAAACTTACAGGGTACTTCCATCTTGTAATTTGGTACTAGATGAAACGATAAACCATTGTCTTATAGAACAGATAAAGAAAAAATTGCGAAAAGCATACATTTTTGGTTACATCATATAATAAAAATATTTTAATAATTTTAAACTAACTCACTTCAGATTTGTACAGAACCCTCGGTGCGAAAGTCCGACTCGCACTTGGCCGATTTTTTTGAAAAATATTCTATATGGCAGGGCAGTCGTGTTTTTAATTAGATAAAAACCACCTCACCATTAAGTAGAGTCCTCGACATTAGCAGTGATAACATAATAGTTCATAATCGCCAGGGATCTGAGAATCTGTCCCGGGCTTTACCTATAACTTTTGAGTTGTCTACCTTCATTTTAACTGACAAAATATCACTTAAGTAAATTTGACGGTGTAGGAATATACCTGAGAGTTCTTCATAATATTCTCAAAGCAAAGGTGTGTGTAGCCTGAACACTTTCGTTCAAGAACAATTATTGGGCCGGTGATAGGTTAAAATGATGACTATATGATGAAACGAGAACAGTAGATATTTCACTATGAAGGAGCATTGATGTGAAATAGTAAGGTATGTACTTAGATATTAAAAAAAATAACAAACAGACACATGTGGAAGATTTGCTAAGTAAACAAATAATTTTAAAAAGTATGCCCCTAAAAAATCACAATATTTGCAGACTGAATGAAAAATGGTCCCACGTTGAATAAAGTTTACATGCAAACAAAAGAGCCGCTTAATAACAGCTTATCGTGTTAGATCTGCGCAAGATTAACATGGCAACTAGCAACTGAGATATAAATTATTCTATTACGCTTGTTATGATAATCTCTTAGGGGTGGATGCGGCTAATGTGCTCGGATTTAGCGTCACCGCATTTTTGCGCGCCCTTATGATGTGGATGCAAATTGAATCATTAATTTATGTCGCATCATGTCGGAACCTTAATTATATCTGACTGAAAATTACCACCCATCTTTATTTCAATTTTAGCCTAATAAGTGAAAAGTGGAACCATAATTTGTATAGAATATCTCTTTTTGGAACTACACCTAATTCCTATCCTTTTTTATATTTTGCTAACTTTGAGAAAGCAGAGGAAAGTTCGTTTTTGACCTGTCTACGAAAAAATGTTCTCTAGTTCCCAGCTAGACCCTGACGAATTTATCGCATGCACCTGACTCGGCATTCGCGACAATTCGGCAGATCTCAGTAGGGCAATTCAATTACATTGAAAGATCCCTCATAAGCGAATCGTTTTTCCGAGTCATTAATTTTTTCGAACGACACAGGGCTCGGCGCGATATGCCGGGGTGAGTCCGCGCGGCTATCTCACGAGATAATGCTGATTTATGTCGGCGGGCGACGGTCGCGATTCGTCGCGCATCGTCGCCGTGACATGTGAATGTCGCGTTTTTGTAACGATACACACTCTCGCGTGAAAATTTGTAACATATACCTACCTACACCGGACAAAAACGATGACCTAGAATCACACATGGGTCGAAAGAAGTTTTTATGGAATGTTCCTGGATTTGTATTAAATAAAACTGGTGATGATGATGCTTGCAATTTCGTCCGTGCGCTTAGGTTGTTTTAAAAACCGACTCCAGGGTGCAAGCTGTATCTGTAGCGAATTTCGTCAAAATAGGTCGCGAAATGGTAACAAACGGGCAGACAGAGATGACATTGACATTTATAATATTCGTGTGGCAAAATTTTATTGAAAATAACATTGTATTTAAGAGATTCTCAAGGCCTAATCAATTAATAAATAAACTACTCAAAAAGAGCACTTGTTACTTAAACATTTACGTTGCTAAAGGTATATTAAAAAGTAAAATCATTGAATATCCGCTAAAAATTGAAGAACGAAAAACTGAAAACACTGAAGGCTTGCCTAAAAAACGTCCTATGATCCCTAACCTCATTTGTTGATTCCAGTATCGTGCTCCATAGCGAGTAGTCAAATCTTGTTTGTTTAACAGAATGTGCGCATTGTAGGGGCCCGCGTGCGCTCATTTGCGACGGTTAGTTGGCGAGATTTATGTTAATCGACGAGGCCGAGTCGGATAAGTCCGCGTGACGGCGTGTGGCAAATTGTCTCCCGATACGAGTTTTGAAAGCCCCTTTGAGCGTTTAATCTTTTTCTGTATGTGTAGGTATAACAGAGTTTAGATAATTTGATATGTCCATGATTGCACAATTATTGTCCCTGTTGCCATACTGATTAGCTACTTGTATGCAAAAATTTGTCTGTCTAGTTAGCAAGCAAAAGTAACCTAGTCTTTCTCCAAGAAGCCAAGCTATCTCGCCAAATTTCTTCGGACAGGTACACTTTTTCGAGAAATCTTTTTTACCGGTGGGAACTCTTAAATTTTCCGGGATAAAAAGTACCACATGTTATTCCAGTATATCTTTATCTCTGTGCCAAATTTCATCCAGGTTCGTTCAGCCGTTCTGGTGTGATTAAGAAACAAACAATCAGTCCATACGTCTATCCATCCATCCAAACTTTCGCATTTATAATACTAGTATATTAGTATAGATTATTAGAATGTAAGTACGTGGATTATTTGAGCAAAGCCAAGAGCGGTTAGCGATACCTAAAACTTGATCTCTGTTTAGCTATTTATTGCGAATCAACACAACATTAAACATGCATTGTGATTGCTATGCACTGCTTAGCTTGAGAGTAAATAATGGAGCTGGAATATTTCCGAATGTCGTTTTTATGGCGCATGAAAGAAAAAACTGGCGTCGTTAACTCGAGTACATTATAAGGTAGAAATAACTGAGGTATTAATACGGCTTTATAGTCCATGAAAGAGCCTTCATTGTTTCGTTTGTTTATTCAAATATCGAAATAAAGAAAAATTTTGGTATAGGATAGGTTACATAACAAAATTTTTCTTTATTTCGAGTTAAAAAAACGGTCGAGTTCACATTTATAATAGGTAGTAATAAGGACTATCTTTTCCAAATTAGGTCCTTAAAAATCGCAGGTGGACTAAGATCACGCCTTGTCCTTTATTTACCGGTGAAACCCCATTCAAAATCGGTTCAACCGTTCCGCAGATTAGCCCGGACGCACAGACAAAAACATGTTTGCGTTTTGGCCGGAAAAAAATATTTCATCCCCTGATTTGGGAAATGAATTTAAAAAAACTGTGAGACATGTAAGAAGGTTACTTTCTCAGTGCCTTGTTTATTAGGCAAAACCAAATTTCATGAATATAACTTGAAAAATTAAGGACTTTCATACGAATCCCTTTTGGAGGTAGATTTTTTAAATCTGTAAACACTAGTCTTAATTTTTAACCAAAAGCCCAAATACCAAGATTAATGCATAGATTTAACTTGAAAAATTAGTGACTTTCATACAAACATCCAAGTCAAAATTTAAATTTTCCAACCACAGCGTTTAGAACTGTTCAGTCAGTCAGGGCTCAGGACGTCTTTTTGTACAGGGGCCATACTGCCAACTCTTACAGCCATATTGATTCATTATTGTTGACTTTCGTGTTTTTAGAATTATAATCCTTATTGTAGGAACTTGCAACTAGCAACATGCACAAAATGCGGTATATTACAAGAAAAAAATAGTCGACATGTAAAGGTTCGTAGAGAAAAATACCACAGATAAGAAATATTATTTTTATCTCTACTTTTGACGTAACGAGACAAGTAACCACGTTAGCGTCGGTAGACAGATAGAGATAACGGGAAGACATAATTTTACTCGTAGTGCGCATGCTAGCCATACTGGTCCCTGCTGTTCGCAGTTTCGGTCGCGTCGTCGATAGGTTGCACTGGTATTGCTGTATTACCCACAGGTACCTATTGTTCTGCCGCGAACCGAGACCGACACGCATGGCATTGCAGACCATTTGCCACCTACCTTATCGACGATTCGATATACCAGAACAGAACGATAATAAGGTACAAGATAAGGCTGAATAAATAATTTATTATTATAAATACAAAAACTTGGCTTATTTCATGATAGGACGTAATTTTAAATTTGCTCGTTTCAATAAAAAAAAAATATTTTTTTTTAAACAAATGAATAAATATAAAGTTGATACGCTAGTTTCAATAATTATTTATTGGACCCAAACAAAATTCATTACAACCCGAAGTTGGGTAATTTTCATTGCCTGGGAAACCGTCATCGATCTTTCACCGGATCTCTCTCCAGTCATGTCGTATTGCCATCATCCCATCTATGAGCGTGATGGAGCAAAATGTACACGTGAAATTCAACGCTTTATAATTTGGTCATCAGTAAGTACATCATAACCTAAGTAAGATTTCGTTACTTAATACTACGGAGTACGGACACCAGTTTTAACTAGTGGTCAAAAATCCGCTTAACACACACCAGCGCGAAAGAACGAAACGAAAGGACGACCTTTCGTTTCGCTCTGACGCGGATATTTTGCTTAATAATTACACCCTGTCCAGTCCCTAGTGTGTTTTCGCTCTAAAGCAAAGGCCTTCACATACCAACGTAGGATTTATAGGGCTATTACACTGCACTTTTCACAGGGACCCTTACACTTGAATCAGTGTAGTGTAATAACAATGTAGGGTGAAAGGGTCCCTAATTTGATTGCTGTGTTATAAGCGACTAAGACTAATAGGCTTACACTGCACTTTGTACAGGACCCTGATGTTTGGGTGGGAGTGGCCGCTAGATAGAGCGTCGCTTAATACACAGCAATAAGGACCAATTTAGGGACCCTTTCTCCCTAATCTTATTACACTACACTGATTCAAGCGTAAGGGTCCCTGTGAAAAGTGCAGTGTTATAGGCCTATTACGTGGATGCAGTCGAATTTCATACCGAGCACGTACTTACTCTATTTATTAAGAGCACGGGCGGCCGATGTTCGTGTCGCGACGGCGATTACCCATTGTTCTGCCGCGGGCCGCGACGGATACGCCTCGCGCCGCCGATCGTGTGCCACCTACCTTATCGACAACTCGATATTGCCCTGATCTCGTTAAACAATAAGCTTTCCTTACCTACCACCGCGAGATTGTACACGGGAACACTTTTGGAGTATGTTTTTTTAATGGTGGTTACTTACTGGCTTCCTTACAGAGCAAAATAACGGATAGAATGAGTTTTCACGTAAATAGTGTGCTCTACGCAAAGCTTGGTTCCAAGAAACTTTTTACTTATAGTGACTTAGTGTATGTTAATACACTTAGGGCTAATTTTTCAATCGTCAGATAAAGTTTGTCGCAGGAATAAATTTGACGTTTTGACAGGTTTTGTATTGAAAATCCGTCAAAGCGTCAAATTTATTCCTCCAATAAACTTTATCTGACAATTGAAAAATCGGCCCTTAGTCACTATAAGTAAAAAGGAACTTTTCCTACTTCTAGGAAAAAATAAAACTTAGGTACCTACTAAAGGTAAGACTAAGATAGGTTAGCGACCAGAAAGTAAATTTTTACATTTTTAAGAAGATGCAGTATGATATTAGTTTCCTGTAATACTTAGGGCAAAAGCACACTACAGACAGGACAAGACACTACATTTCGTCTTTCGTCTGTGCAGTTCCACAATAGTGTGTTCGTGTTCGCGGACTTTTTGTCAGCCAGACAATTTTTATAGCCCGTAGTGTGTGTTGCATGCGAATAAAATATTGAAAAATCAATTTATTTACCTTCCAGTCTTCGTGATGATCATTTCTGTGCCTAGCTCGTTGAATTTGTCCCATAGCTCTTTGGTCTCAAGGTGGCACTGTATATGCCTCATTTCTTCGCTAGACCAGCGCTCGGCGAGCTGGGGGTTGCGGGGCGGGGGGGAGACGGCTCGCGAGCCGCTCGGGGCGCCGCTCGCCGAGCCTGCCTCTGAGGTAGACGACACATCGACGGGGGAGTCCCGCTCGTATTCGGGCAGAGGTGGTGATGGGGACCCAGAGGCGGATGCTGTCGCGTCCACGAACTTTTCTGCAAAGAGTAATGCTTTTTATTTAAGTCATAGGTCAAAACCTTCTCACTTACTGCAACTACATAAGAGATAATCCTAAATATTATTTTTCCGCCAGCAGAAGGAATATCACATTTCACCAATTATTTATTAACCGACTTCAAAAAAGGAGGAGGTTCGACTCAATTCAACTATGTTTTTTTTTGTATGTATGTTACGCGATCATTCCGCCAATTGTGAATCAATTTTGATGATTCTTTTTTGGTTTGGTAGATCATACTTCAGAAGTGATCCCATGTAAATTTTATCGAAATTGATTAAATTCTTTTTGAGAAAATCATCAAAAAACAAAATAATACCCAGAATTTTTTTTGGTTTGTGGTTCTTTTTTACTTTTTAGTTTAAGTTGGTACTTTGGTAAAGGTATCGTTTTGAAGTCGGTTTTTGATTTTTTAAATTATATTAGGTATCCATTGTAAATTATACCTTGGTACAAAACTTCAACCATCTCGTGAAGAGTTTACTATTATGTGAGTCAAGAATGATCCTATGAAGTAACCATGATTTCAGAATGGTGTTGTCCTTTCAGAAATTATAGCAAAAGCTTAACGGTGATTTAGTACCATATTGTGATTAATTCAATTAAATAATTTTTCCCATAAATTAGTAATCCCATATCTAAAGTATCCATTTCAATAATAATTAAATTGGAATGAAAATTATAATAATAACTGTCATATTATGACAGTTGCCTAGCTTATAATCATTTGTTATCCGTTGGATTGGATTTATAAAATACTGCTTTTCTTTAAAGAAATGCACAATTTCGCATTTATAATATTGGTGGATATGGATGTATATCCACCAATATTATAAATGCGAAATTGTGTCAGTCTGTCTGCCACTGAAATTGTGTCTGTCTGTGCTACGCTTGAATGACCCATTTTTTCAATCGATTTTAATGAAATTCGGTATAGGGATAGGTTTCATCCCGGGGAAGATCATAAGCTAATCCAGCTAAATTAAAGGAAATACAAGTTCATACTCAAAGCACAAAGTTTTAACATTGCTGCCATTTATAAAATACAGCAGGTACATAATAAGTTTTCCGCAATTTTCCTATTATATATTTTTCCAAATTGATTACTTTCAATTTTGGTTTTGGGTTTTCGCAAATGGTTGATTTATTAAAGGTTTCTACGAACTGTCTAGACTCCAGTTTAATATTTTTTTATTAAAAGTACTACAAGAAATATTACAAGTGAATACTAAATCTTAAAAATCTTAATAAGTATTTAATTATATTAAATCATTCCTAACATTATTGATATGAAAGCAGCTCTGTTGTATTTTCAAAACTCAACCACACCCATACTATTACCTATTCTGTGGTACTACTGAACTTACTATACATATTATCTAGGCGCTTTACATAGTCTATATTATACTAATATACAACTGATCTGGAAGAAATTTCGACTAAGATTAATGGTACTTTTCCCGGACCAGGAACTGTTTTTTTATTTATTTACATAGCCAGCAAAAGAGCAGGCGGGTCACCTGATGGTAAGTGATTACCGCCGCCCATGAACATTTGCAGCACCAGAGCAACCGCGAATACGTTGCTGGCTTTTGAGGATAATTTGAAATTATGTTATGGCTATTTATTATTCCTATCAAAAATATCAGCTAAATATTGAGATCAAATTTATGGCTTTTATTGGCAATGCGTCATTTTAACGCCTTTGGAGGTGAATTTAAAATGTCGCCAATATAGTAGTCTGCTCAATTCATTTCTCTCAGTACTTTAATTGGGTATTTGACAACTAGTCAAACCAGCAACTCTTTTTCAAACGTCAAAACGCACGGTTAGTACTATAGGGGATGCTGCATGAAATAATTAACTGTGGCGTCATCAAAATTAGAAGCACTTTTTTACTTCAATAGATAGTTATAATGGTTTTCAAATTGATAAGAAGTTGGCCATATTAATTTTAAATTACTTATAGGTAATGTTTTTTTCTGGGATCTCACTTTTTTTTTAACATGAAAAAATCAATACCATTCATTAGATTCTAAATCCCCAATGCTTAAGACTGGTTGAAACCCACCAAAGATGACCTCTTGCCAGATATATTTAAAACTAAATCTCTTCCCTAAATAGTACACCGATTTTTATGAAACCACCACCAGATATATAGCTCTGAATATCCAAAATATGTACACTTTTAAGAACAACATAAAAATCTGATAGGTAGGTAGTTTTTGCGGTATAGTGCTGGACTAGACAGGTTATTTTATTTTGTAACTGGACCTGGGTGGGTCAGTTTTAAACCTCTTTCGATTTTTCGCTTTATTTACACACTGAAACCCATCATCCTACGAAATTTCCACTTTCTACGAACACGGGAAGTGCTTCATAATTTTGATGAGTGATTAGGTCCCGTTTTATGTAATTTTTGAACCTTAGATCCCTGAAACTTATAGAATGTCATCACATAATATTTGAGCTTAGTGGCTGTTCCTTTCGTTATGTTACTATGACTATTTCAAAATTGATGAGGGACGGAAGGGGATAAAACAGCGTGAAATGTTTCGTGTAAAGATGCATTCTGCATTCGGTAGGCCGGAACTTGGCCAGACGCTCTGCCGTGTGTTCAATTCTTGTAGACGGACGTATAGGCTTTTGAAATTTATTATCCTTAAATAAAATATGACCTACCTATTGCTCTCAATTATTTAAATAAAATTCACAATCTAAGTAAACACTACAGAGGATCTGAGCCCCTAAGTGGCTTGGTAGTGTAGTGTGATTTTAACGGGAATTGTTAACTGTAATTTTTAACTATTCCCGTGAAAAACAAAGGATTTTCCTTTAAATTTCACATAAATTTCATTGGTAAATTCTTACAAACATAGTCTATTATTTTCAACGGTATGTACCTACAGCATACCATTGTTTCCTGGAGCTTTCAAAACTTTTTCATACAGTCAAAAGCTCACGAATGCCGAACTTTGTTGATCCGGCAAGTTTAACTTAAATAAATATTTTAAAATATCTATTTAATATAGGGCTATATTAATTAATTTTATCCGGTAGCTCTACCGGTTAAAATCTTGCTTTTTCTTGCTTTGCTTGTATACAAGTTGGGTGAAGCTACCTCAAATTGCTATGAAGATGAACCGATCTCGATCAAAGCGCGAAAGTTTCGTCTCTATTGTTCTAGTAGTTTTTGTGTAATACGGATGATGCTTAAATCAAAAATAAATTATTTCTAACTGATTATTAAATAGAGGGTCTTCAAAAAGGACTAAAATTCACACAAATTCCTTGGTTAGTTTTAAGTTTGATAACCTTTTTATTAGAAAAAAGTACGTTGAAATTGGATGACGTCACAATTGCAAATTTCACATAATTTCCATACTAGAAGAACGTTTTTAAGTTTGATAAAAAGTTGCTGGTTTAATTGAGTTGTCATCATTCCTATTATCGAACAAAATAGATTTACTAAGTAACTAATGATAAATATTATGTTTTATAATTTATGACAGATGGAGATTTTGACGAACCTAAAGGTGTGAGCGTGTCTTCCCTTGGGTCCCTGTGTCTCCGCGCCCTCCGCTCCTGGCGATCCCTGGCCATGATGGCGGCGATGGAGAAGTCCGTGGCGCAGGGCCGCGCAGAGCACTCCTCCTCCATGACAGGCCCCCGGCCCTCGCCTTGCAGCAGCATCAAGAACCTGTGGCCCCACGCCTCACCGACTGAACATCCCATCGGTGGCACAGATCATAATCAGGGGGCCTCAATAATATTGTGTCGTATTCGGCGTTCACTGTTCGCTTTTTCTTGTTATTTTATACCCGATATTTTACAGTCAAATATATTTTTACTACCAACAAAGTTGTAGAATAATCACCAAAAATCAAAAACTCTACACAACCAAAAAAAATACAGCCTTCAAACAATAATTATCGAGTGAGTTTCAGTGTTTTCACAGCAATCAGAAGTTTCGTAGCGGATGAAACTTTTTACGCGAAAGCAAAGCGACAGATCGGACCGGTGCGACTCCGCGCGATTTGAACCCGACTGACGACGGCGAGGCGGCGACGCTCCACAGGGAGGGGCCTGATTCCGCCCTACGCCACCACACTCCGACCACGCACACAACCGCTTTTTTATTACTTCTTTCTTATTACATGCATCTCGCTCCCACTGGCGTTTACGCCCGTACTCCGTCTCTGTCGCGAGTTTTTCTCCGCGCGATAACTATTGAAATTCGCTAAATGGCTCACCGCGGCACTGAAAAGGCTCTGGTTAAACAGTGAGCCAATATCGAAGTACTTATTCTCGTTCACGTCACTATTTATGCATTTAAAAAGTTCGCCGATCGGTTGGCTGCGATTGATTCGAGCATTGCAGTTAGGTATATTATTATGATCAAATTAATAGCCTCTTAGATGTTATACGAAATGTATGGCGGCACTTTGAGATTATAGGCCATTAAAGATCAAATGTGTTGTCTGTTAAAAATATTTTTGAGTGGTCTGTGTATATCGTAAAGAGGCTAATACCTACCATATTACGTTCAGTACATAATAAATTATGTATTATGATACTTAAAGTGCAAAAATGAAGCTAAACCATTACTATGCAACAGGTAGGAACTAGGTACATACTTCAAACTTTGCATTTGATAGGTAATCGTTTTTATTGACCCCCTACCTACTTCACAATTCCTAAAGTAATCAATTTGTATTGACTCGTTTTATAGGTATTCTGGTAATTCTTCTTAAGTACCTTGATATCACTACGACTGGACGTACGAAAGACCAAATTATATACTGGCATTTTCCTTCAGTGACGAACTTCGCGCAAAGCTTCGCGCGGGAAATTTTGAATTTCGAACTGACGAAGCTTTGACCAAGCCATAACCACACACTTACTTACAAAACCGATGTTTTCTGCACGAAATCCTACAGAATTTCACTAAGTTAAATAAATTACAGTAATTACTTATGTTTTCGTAAAACCAAAATCTGCGCTGCCATTTTCCTCGTGTGGCGAATTTTGCGGGGGAAATAGAGCTTTGTTTGATCAAACGAATGTTTTCTTGGTGAAATGTACATATATAATATGCTTTATGAATTGTATTTTTTTTTGTTTAATGAAATGATTATGATACTGATTAACCTTTATTTTTTAAATTAAGTATAAGAAATATTGATGGTATAAAATTGGACAACAGGGTGAGATGAGTATAGTTTCAAAATAAATAATTGATTATGAAGGGTTCCAAACAATAAGGTTATATACCTTGTAGGTACTTAGGCAGTTGTTCTCAGGGGCGTCTTTAACCTATTGGAGGCCTTGGGCACATTAGGATAGTGGGGTCCCCATGAATTTGACAGAAGACTATTTTGTTAAAACAGGTATAAGGAGTAGATAAAAAATTCTAAATTTATTCAACTGTCATATTAAACAGTTACTTTAAAAAAAAACTTCAAGATCAATTTTAAATCTTATTTACTTACAATTAAAGTATATTTTGAAGATAATAATAAATATAAGTGTTAAGTAATCGTTAATGAATATCGGTTATATATCGGTAGGTGATCTGGCTGGAATTAGGGGGCCCATCAATCGCGGGGCCCTGGGCACGTGCTCAGAGTGCCCATTGGGTAAGAGGGGCCTGTTGTTGTTCTCTAATACCTACTAGTATAAACGGTGCAATTTTGACACAACGTTTGACAAAACATTTATCTACTTAGGTAGGTATATCGCAACTTAGAAAATGAGTTACATAGTAGTATTGATTAGTAAGTATTTTAAATACTGTGTAAGTAGACCTATTTGCCTTAAGTAGGTCGGTAGGTACAATTTACTTTAAACTACCCTCAAAAAAAGATTTTTCCTAAAAGTGAAAACACACTAGGGACAGAAAATAAATCTGACGGAAAAGAACCACTTTCATTTGTGTCAGCACACACTAATGCGACAGAACAGAACGTTGTTAAACTCTGACGCTGACATTTTGCGCAGACGTAACTATTGTCCTGTCCGGTCCCTAGTGTGTTTTCGCTCTAACAAACAGCCATAAAAGCCAATTCACCTTTAGATCAAAGGAAAACAACTTACGAGTTACGACAATCAAACCTGCGTATTTATAGCAGTAAATGAAAATTGCGTAAAATTGGACAACATACCCTGTTGAGTATGTTTATAATAATTTAGTATGTGAGGGCTCAAACTAACCGTGTCGTTTCGCAGTTAACTGTTATCGGAAGTTATGGAGGTAAGTAATGCCGTTCAAATGGTCACCCTCAACGATGCGAATTGCGACGAATCACGTTAATTATTTATTGAGTTAGTTGGAAATTTTATTGCGTTGATTCCTTTGGAAATTGATTAGGAACGTAGTTATCAATGCAAATATTGTGAATATGAAATCGCGCAGTTGGTATGTTTTCATAGCGGGGCAGATTCTTTTTAAATAAGTTTACTTACTACTTTTTTTGGACCACTTCAAGTTAGCCTGCCGGGGGTCGAACCCGGGACCTCCGCACGTTAAGGCAACAGCGCTCAGCACAGCGCAACGGAGGTCGTCAAAAACTTACTAATGATGCGTATCCATCAGCGTAGATTAAAGATGTATAGGATTTTAAAAACGGAAATGGCAACTCTGTGACTCGATATTTTAATTTCAAATTCGATTATTGTTGAGTAAGTGATAGGACCTGTGGCTTAAAAATATGTGACTCTACATTTTTGAAACCACCTTTTGGTCAAAATGGTTTCTAGATTTTATGTCCTACTCAACTCTCATTAAAGTGTTAAAACCAGTACCAAGTCACATTGTAGGTACTTAAATCATTGCACATAAAAAGGGAGATAATAATCGTATTAAAATAAAAAGTTTTTTTTAACCCAGCTTATTAGTGATGAGCAGGACTCAATAACAACCTTTTAGTAAATACTAGGTGTACACAAATTACAGGAATTGCAGTCCATTATTGGCAATATAACAGATTGACGAACAAACTAGGTATTGTAATTACAGACGTGAACATAAACTGTCTCGTACAAACTATCGTTAACTATCGTTGAATGCACAATGTAGAGCAAGTAGAGACTGTAATTTTACCCTATCAATACAGAAAGATGCCAAGCATAACCTTATTTACTACTTATTTAATAAGAGGCAAGTCCTCAGCCAGGCTTTTATCTTGTCACTGGACACGTCCATTCCACTTTTTGTACAAATCAACAGCCGATTTGTGATTAAAATTTTAAAGTAAGCAAGTTGTGTGAATGCACTCGATACTCGGAGAGGGGAGCGACGCCCCTTATAGGCGGTCCGGGGGTAAAACAATCTAAAATGAACTCTATTCACATTACTATAAAAGTTAGAATGGTTGTTGAAAAGTGGTTGCATTGAGTGCAAGCTGTGTTCGAACGAGGGTCTCGCTAAGTAGCGTAATAAGCATTCTGGTAGAGTTTTTTTCGTTAGCCTTTCGAGTTTCGCGATATCATCGTGCATCCCCAATGTAATGACCAGGCTTTCCCTTTTGTTGGACATTGGTTTTTCTATTATTCTGTGTTAAACTATGGGTATTATATCTAGTTATTAAATGACAATGAATTTCTAAGGGAAGAAAACTTTTCCCAGTTGGTACTGACTGAATTGAATTAATAATTAAATTGTTTAACTTTTCAGACGTAGCCTATTAAAATTGTTGACCAGGTTGGTAATATTAAGTATACAAATAACATGCGACATAATTTCTATCTACCAGTAACTAAGAAGCCGGTAGTAGGTACCTATGCTATGAGGCAAAATATCCAATTCTATGGTATATATTTGTGGCATATTGGTAAATGTGATTTACTTGTTTCAATATCGTGCTTGGTGCTAAAATTTTACTGGGCAAGATAGGTACCTATGTATGTACTTGATGTTACAATGGATTCCAGTAGAGAATATAAGAATACATAAAAACATAGGCAGATATTACATGATACCCCGTCCAAAAGGAACATTTATGTTAAATAAGTTTCTATATAAATGGAAAAATGTGCGTCAATGCATTGCGTTTTTCCTTTCCACCTTAAGTACTGGATTTAGGCATAAAATGGATCATACAATGGTCATAAAACATAAAGGTCCCTAGGAGAATCAAATATACTAAATCAACGTAGACAATGCTCTATTGCATAGTTAGTAGGCCAGGTGAAACCCGCTTTCCTACTTACCTGACTACACCCCTAGTAAGCTTTACTCAGTCTTGAGCTTATTTTTTCTAATGATTAGCTCTTATATAATATCTCCCCATATACTACATATGAAACTGTCGTATGTAGTTCTTACGTATGTAGTGTTTTGTAATGAAAAAAAATATAATTGATGAGTACAATATTTTTATTAATTTTAAAATTTTGCTTTAATCAATTAAATTCTACTATCTAGTACCTGCTAGATATTCTACTCTAAAACTCGAAATATTGAAACGCTAAATTATGCCCTAGCACGCGGTATTGCTTATTACTTATTGGTGTATAGCACTGAGATACATTACGAAAACACAATTTATTTTCGCATATGTTTACCGCGTGAATTGGGGATTTACTAGCGGGGTGACAATTCGGCGTGGCAGATACACCTCGCCCAGGGGATTCGCTAAATCGTAGCGGTTACCTTACCTTTTTATTTCCCTTGCAAATACTCTTGTACATTTTACTTTTCAAAGACTTCCTAAAAAGACTTGTTTACCAGAGCAAAATTTATTGGTTGCGATCGCTACCTTCGTATACTTAAATTAGATTTAGGGTGCTGGCATTCTTTATCTGACAAATGGTTCTTCAATGATTGCATGGCAACTGATAGCATTAGATGAGTAAATATGTAGAGTACCCTTTTCATACTGGAAGGGAGATTCGTGCTTAGCCGTGGACCGACGCTAGGTTGCTAAGGACGATGACAGACTAAGGTCCAAGGAAGATGTGTCAAAACACATCATTCATGATTCCTGCATCTTCAGTAGTTAGGTAACTAGGTAGGAATCACACTAAATATAAGCAACATAAAAATTCAATCTTATTGTATTCTTTCTTGCGCTCAAATACTTACACAAGATACATAAAACGAAGCTTAATCTAATAGTTAAGCGTACACAGCCAGCCTTAACGCTTATGCGAACCTTGTTTTAAAGGGTTTAATATTTAGGCAACACTGCAGAAGCATAAATATATTAAACATTTTGTCCAAGGAGCAATGCTCTAATAGGACAGCGTCCACATAGTCATAATGTGCAAACGCCAAGCTCTCGGCGTTTGGCTGACAGTGTTCCAGGCCGCGTGAGGTGTCGGGTCTTACATAGAGCGTATACCTACATACATTAAAAAATCATCATTTTTGGGTTCAGGATCCCTTTAGACTAGTGTACTTAATTACCAAACTAAGTACATGGTATATTAAAAAGGATCAAATCCTGAAACGGTACTCAGTTTTCAGTTATCATTAAAATATCAAGGTTCAATTCATGGCTCAAAAATACTTATTAGTATGATGATTTGACCCTTACTGAGTTTTGCTGTATTTATATCTAATGTAAGTACATGAACTTAAAATTTTAATTTTTTGCCGGCTTCAGAATTCAAATCCAAGTCTGCGGCGTAGATTCCTTTAACAAATTTAGGGATAAAGTTTATTGAAAAAAAAATATTGAACTTGTACAACTATAGTTTTGTCTAGGTCTAGTCTTAACTAGGTTAGCTACACGTTGCGCCACTTTTTCTGTCTGCCATTTTCAACTGATGCCATGCATATTATGACATGGGTTCATGTACATTATCTGCCTCTAAACCGTTTGTTCACAGGGATATGTTGGAAGAAATCGCTTGCAGTGAGGCCACCGCGAAGGCAGCGAGGCAGAGCGGGGCGCGAGCTTGCTTTATCTCCGCTGGCACTGCGCGAAACAATATATTTATTGGACAGTAGCACGCGGCGGATGATCTATATAATATTCTCTGCACACTTCCCGAGGAGAACGCTGCGACAGAGGCTGGATTTTACACTCAGGTCATAC
This sequence comes from Erebia palarica, assembly GCA_964035005.1. Lineage (NCBI taxonomy): Eukaryota > Metazoa > Arthropoda > Insecta > Lepidoptera > Nymphalidae > Erebia > Erebia palarica. The sequence goes on along the minus strand of OZ035985.1, from coordinate 31,901,481 downwards.
AGAACACCTTACTTTTACGAGAGGAAATAGACCTTTTTCAGGATGTTTTTCATAATTAAAAGCTTTTAGGAAAGATATTTTGTTAATGTCTAAATTCATGATAAACCCCCCCTATACCTATACGAGGGATTTATCATGAACTCTCGTCTTTCATCGAAAAGGTACGTCGATACTCGTCTGCTATGTAGGCATACTTAATCAATTTCAAAGCATTGATTGGGCTACATGAAAAACCTCAATTCAACTTCTGGCCCTGAATTCTCATGAGACCATTATTATTATTAGTAATGAAGATTTTGTAAGCTTTGCTTATGAAGTAATAGGTAAGGTTTCAACCTAGCAAAAACCTTTATAGGAAAAGCACACGAAAATCGCTATTTCGTGAGAAAATGTTATGAAGCAATTAAAAATAATAACGAACAGAGATGTGAATTATAGAAGATTTTGTAAGCTCTACTTATGGTTATGAAGTTACTAAGTACTTACTTAATATCTACGGTTTCACCATGTAAAATATTTAAAGGAAAAGCAGAAAATCGCTATTTCGTGATAAAATATGACTTAAGAAGCAATTAAAATTAATAATGAACATTAAAGATAAATTCAACATTTAGTCGGTACTAGCTGATGCCCGCGACTTCTTTCGCGTGGATTGAGGTTTTTGGTTACCGCGGGAACTCTTTATTTTTCCGGGATAAAGAGTAGCATACCAATGTGTTATTCCAGACTCTATGCTATCTCTGTACTAAATAAAATAAAAAAAATATGGCGTGATTGAGTAACAAATATCCATATATGCATCCATCCATACATCCATCCATCCAAACTTTCGCATTCATAATAGTAGAATACCTAGATTAGTCTACGTTGTGCAGCCGAGTGTAAGCCGTGCCTCATTCGAGAAGGTCACTGGTCACAGTTAGCACAGCCCGCTACCGCGTCGCGTCTCTCCGTGACCCGTCCGACAACGCTGCTCTTGTTTTACGACACACCACAGTTTTGTTTCCAAGATTAAGCGCAGCTAAACTGCTGCCGTATACAACTCAATGACCTCACACATTTGCTGTGTTTATCAGACTACCGGCGGTTTATTTTGCAGTGCAATCCTATTACATGCGGGCAAAATAAAAATGGCAGTAATGTTGTGCATTAAATTTTACGACTTTACACGCAAAGACGTGCCTTTAAAAGATGTATGCGACTTATTACATAGAAAAAAAGTTACGAATGTTATAAAATCTTCCTGATCACGTACTTATGTCATAGTGTTGTAGAGGTATTGTAATTAAAGTGTGTCGGAATACTGGAATATCATATACCCACTAGGTACCTATCTCTAGAAAGAAGGAACGTCTGCAGAAAATTAATTATTTGAAAACAGGAAGTAGGTTTACTGTTGTTCTGTTTAATGTGTATATATAGACTGAAGCAAATGAACAGAAAACAATAGTACCTAAGCAAAAGCTCTTCAGGTAAATAAACCACCGAGAATCTCAATCACGGTTCTATTTGTTCGAACTGGTCTCTCGAGAGGCGAACAAGATGGATCGCGGTGTCAACACGAATTTGCATCCCTTGTTTGTCTCCGCAGAATCTCGGCGGAAAAAACACCGCAATCTCATTGTGTTCGGTGCACCGAGCGGCTCGCATCAGTTATTCGTCCGCTAGTCGTCCGTCCGCCCAGCTAACACGATTATCCGTCGATTCGACCGAGACGCTCCTTTTTTTCCATTTCCTTGTTTTCCAACTTGATGTCTACTCCGTGTTTTTCTGAAATGGGATATGTCAGACGAAAAATTGACAAAAATATGGCTGGCACCGATGGAAAATAGTGGGTTTTGCGATTACATCGGCCGGGACCCGCCGCGCACTATCAGAATTTATTTACAAGATGATTTCCTTGTTTTTGTGCGGATTGTTTGTTTATGCCATATTTTCATTACCATATTTCAAAATAGGTAGTTAGGCACGTTTTCCAATGATAGTTTGGTGGAGACTGGAGTGTTGTATTCATATTTTTCTAATTTGATTTCACTCCAAAAACTTGTTATTTCTTCCTATGATATTTATTACATTTGTCATATTGTCGTCTGTGGAAAACTCTTTTACTACCGAAACCTCGAAATATGTAATATTTTTTATTATACAAGTTAGAATAAAACTTATATAAGTACATAATTATGTAGTCTATAGGTACCTACTAATAATTATGTATTGTACTTAACATCTGCGTGAAATGGTGCCATAGCGGAAGGATTTCCGTGCTGCTTCTTATTTTTGCTAATTGCTGGCTCTTAATTAATTACTTCGAATAATCAGCGAAATATACTTAATTCTAAGTTAAAAGTTATATTATGGGACACATTACATCCTGACTCCGTAATCTCATTAGCGCCATCCTCAGTAGCAAAAGTTGACAAAAACTCGACCCGACCTAAAAACCGCGGGATGACAGACACGATTCCAAATATTTCGGCAATTCAAACTTCTCTCGAAACAAGAGTCTCATCTGTGATTTATTACGCCTCGTAAACCATTACAAATTGTTTTCGAAAACGTGGAGCATCGTTATTTTTTTTTCTATCCTAAACATCATGTCAAACACAATCAGAGAGGAAGAAAGAAGATATTTACTTTACCGGACTTGCTGATTGCTTGCGTGAATACCGTGCAGCATAAATTAGCTCCCGAATCTTGCTAGTCGTAAACTCCCTGTAATAATTTCCTCACTCCCGTAATAATTTAATGGTAGTAAAAATACGAAATGCAAGAAAAATGCGCTTCTTGCGTTTTTTTACATACTAATTATACGATTATCTTTGAGCAATATTAGTTTTTAACTACCAACGGCTTCACGGCCCGATACATCACTTGATCTATTGTTATCGCAATGTCATGAGACTTTGACTACAATCACAATTATAACAAACAACGCACGCAACGGATCATGAACATCGACTCTAATGTCTTCATTCAACTCTTAAAAACTAACAAAACTACTGGGAACCGATTCTCTAAAGTAATAATTTCCTCACATTGAGGCCCCCTCTTTACCTCACACGATCTAGCCGAACCACTGATTACGAGTTGATTATATCCAGGGAGCTGTAATAATTCACATTACTAGAGAAACAAAACACCGGGCGATCCAAGTGCTTCCCAATGAACACAAAGACGTTCACGTACTAAGCTAAGTCAGAACATTGTTATCCAAGTCTTATAATGTACGCAGTCAAACTGTCGTCATAATAATAGTGTAAAAATACGTAAATAATGTTATTATAAGCTACAATCTACGAAAGATATCAGTGACACAGAGGCAAAGCCGGCCGCCGCCATTTTTTACTGTAAAGCCCGAAGAGGACTACAGCCGAATCGCGTAGAATCGAATCGAGTTGCATTTGTTTCGAACTTTAACAGATGGTGAATCATACTATGATTCGATTTCACCAAGCTCTGTGATCCCTGTGGACGCCAGTTTTAAGGCTGACGAAATCACGAAACAAGCAAAACTGAGGCCCGATTGTCGGAGCAAATCATATTACTCGAACTGTTTAAGGAGTTCAGAAATGCTTTTTATGTCCAGGCATCTATGAACTCCTTAACCTTTAACGAGTTCTATTCAAGTTCTTTACGAGCCACGACTTTGTAGAGCGAGGTCCAAACAGCGACTGACAGAGGGAAATGTAAGGGATGCGTGTCGCCGTGCAAAATGGAAAAGCTTATGGGCCAAGCTACGAGCGGCGAACTAAGTTTTACGCGACAGAAAGGTTTACCACGAGTGGACATGAGTGTGAGATCATAAAAGTATTAAACAGGTCGAATTATACGTTTAACAAACGATTACGATTACGATTTTCTTACACAATCAGGGGCCTGGTTACTGCAAAAACTGGTCAGCTGTTCACACAGCTTATTAGTAGTGGATATATTACTGACTCTAGTAATACAACAACTCCGATTATATCCAACAAAAACATTCATAGCCCGGAACTTACATTACTATCGATGGCAAAAAAATAATTGTGATTCCTCATGATAGTAATTAGCACCCATCTGGCGGTCATTTCAAAATCTGGCGTACGGTGGACTTGCTTATTACCTTTAATGAGTCGCAATAACACTCATTTGTAGCTTAATTTACTCACACTACTCATACTTCTGACCCCCTTGGCGATTTTCTCCTCGATAAATTGATTTCTTAAATTTTTTACTCGACTACGGGATGTTTATGCTGAGTAGGTATAGCAATCGACTTAGTTCGTTGGTAACTCATAATTATTATCACCAAGCGTAATAGCATTAAGCAATTGTCCGTAGATACATTTACTCAGACATATCATTTTTATTTTTCTTGAGATATTATTAGACACAGACAGAAAACGAATTTTAATGTTTTCCCCCCGCTAACATCTTATATGCAACCAGAATCCTGTTTTTTTTCATGTTTTCAAAAAACTTTGTTAGTATTATAGGTAAGTTTTTGTAGGTACCTAAGTTAATTTTTTGATTATTAAATTTTAAATTCAAATATTGGATAGAATCAGGCGTTACTTTGCGGAAGTTCATGATTTAGCAAGAAAAGATTACAATTATTTTGCTATAATCTCGCCAAGTGCCGTTGAATTTTTCAAATTAATTGAAACTATTGTGTATCTATTAAGAAAATTCCACCTGCCTTACAAAGAACAACTATACTTAGGTACTGATAAAAGATTTGAAGCGCATAGAGGTGTGAAGCTCACGCCTGTGCACTGTGCAGGCCGTCTCGGGCGGACCACCCGCGCTGCCCAGCGGCCGCCTCACGACCTACCCGCTACATATGGATTATGTAGCGGGTAGCTATGGACACACTATGAATTCGAGTTTTTTGCGCAAGAATATTAAAAGTCTAGCCCCATTAGATATGCACGGAGCGGCGCGGAGCGTAGCGGCAAATATTATTTGTATTAGTTTGTACGGGGCCGCGTCACTAGCTCCATAAAACCTCATACAAAGAATACTTGCCTTAACGTTACGCGCCTCTGTAGTAAGGCTAGACCTTTATACTTAGTTCCAATTTGAATACTGTTTCTCAGAATAACAATGAAAGCGTCAAGCCCCCAGAAGTAACTATTATTTCATCTGTGCCACAGTCTGCGGTCTACACTTCAGAGTTCAGATATACCTCGACAGTTGCTAATATAATATTATTTGGAGTACTTGAAGGTATTAATTACCTCACTTCTATTATATGAATTTTCTGTTTTCCTTTGGGATTAGTATATTTTATTATTTTCCTGAGATGAAAAGATATATCCTAAATATATATTCCTTCGGGATATTTGAATTTAAAAGTTAGTACGCGACGACGCGACTGTCAGTAAATCGTCGTCGCGTCGTCGTGGTCTATTTTACACAGACTCAGAACTCTAGATCCTTGGCTAATGGGATCGGCAAACTATTAGGCATCTATTGGTCAACGTAGCTTATAACCTATCCAACTTTTCTACTAATACCTATAAATGTCAAAGTTTTAAAATTTGTTACTCCTTCACGCCGCAACGATTTAAATGATTTGGGCGAAATTTGGAATGGAAATAGCTAATTAACACAAAGGCTAACACCTGAAAATTAAAGAGTTCACGCGGGAATAGAACTCTTATTCGAAATCGCGGGCATCATAATATAGGCCATAAGTTACACAAGATTAATTTTTTTATAATAGTTCAATTAATTATCTTCGTGGTATTTTCTCATTCGTGATTCGTGATCCAAATTTAATATTTATCTAAAATCCTTGTGTTGCGACAGCAATTTTGCTAATAAGGCTTTGCGGGCTTAACCTGTTCTCATACACGGTTAAATACAAAAGTACCTAAGTACGGTTATCAGTCTTATAAGATAACGATCATTTAGACGACTTATATACGTCAACAGAATTGACCCAGAACGATACGTTCTCATGGCTGCCTCTCGGGGTCTCACCAAACTTATCCATGTGTAACTGGCTAAGTCAATCACTTTTCTGAAGAGCCAAAAAAAACGTCAGAAGAAAGTTGGGGCTGTTTGTATCTGACTGAAAACGACTCTACCTTTGTTCTCCATTTCATTTCTAATGTTGACCACAGCTTAAAAATCGTTTCATCATCTACATGCTGTGCCTGCTAGCCTTTTCCGTGTTTTTTACATTTCAAGCAATTTGTGCGCGGACAGCTGGAACTCCTAAGTACATCAACTACTTTCATAAATAATAGTACTTGTTTCAATTGTACCCCGTTCGTCTATCACCGAGATATATATATCACGCCTATTATCATCTTTTTTAGTTTTAGCGCCTTGTAGAAGAGTTCTTATAACGAGACTATGTAAACAGAAATTACTTATTCGACATTTTTTTCTGTTCTACGGTAAGATCTACCAATCAACATCATTCAAAGATTACAGCATACGATGTACCTACACCAACCAGGTCTAAAGTCAAGGAACCGTTTTATGACGATTTTGTGCTGATATATTAGAGCAGACCCTAACTTAAAGCTTCTAGTGTGGTCCAAAGCGCTGTCGGCGCAAGCGCAACGGCACGCGCGCTATGCGACTGCGAGCGTACCTTTTACTCTTGCATTAATAAATGACCAGCGTACAGTATTAGGCGGATCAAATATATCATTTATGTAAATTGTGACGAAGACATATCTAGCCAGCTCGGTCGCTGCTCACTCCACACGACTTACATTCCATGACCGCTTTGGTTAAGCCACAAATACTTGCTGTGGTTATTATAAAATCGTGTCTTCAGTATGAGTAATGTAAAAAAAAGTAACTTATAAAAAAGAGGATCTCGAGTCTAGACCCTGTGATACAGCTTAGCAAGAAATTCACGCAGGAGAAGCCACAAGTTAATGCTTGTGGTTCCATACTAATATTATAAATGTGAAAGTGTGTTTGTCTGTCTGTCTGCTACGCTTTCACGGCCCATCTGTCCAACCGATTTTGATGAAATTTGTTACGGGGATAGGTTGTATCCCGGGGAAGGACACAGGCCTCTTTTTATCTCGGAAAATTTGAGAGTTCCCGCGGTTACCAAAAGCCTTAATCCACGCGGATGAAGTCACGGACATCATCTAGTATTGTTATAAATAGTGATTAATTCAATATTGGTTAGCCCTTGAATAAAAGTCGTTCTCAGCACGACTTCACACCAGCTGCACCTTTTCCTTCCAACTTTTGATTCCTTGATGTATTGTCTTGAATTATGGTGGTTATGTAGGTACATCGCAAGACATTCTCAAATCTCAATTGCCCTCGAATACCATTGTTTGTTCATACAATTGTTTATTGTAGTGTTGTGACATTTTGTGGACTCAATTTATACAAGATTGATGTGTTGAATATCTCACTTCAAGGCTCGGCTATTTAAAATGTATTTAAACTTGTAAAAGAGACATTTCTAGCAGTGCTTCTTATTGTATCATTTAAACAGTTGCTTAAATTATTTTGCCGAAATATAGGTTTAAATATAATAAATAGGTAAGTAGGTTACAGATTTAAATATAATAAATAGGTAAGTAACTTTACTATAACAGCACTATATTTTGACACCTAGGCAATATGAAAGATGGCAGAAGCCTGGTCGGTCTTTAGAACTGCTTGTCTTCCTCATTGTCTACATAAAAAATACACGAATACAATATAAACCCCATTTTGTGGCAGATTGTGTGTCAGAAATTGTGGCAGAAAAGACCCTAGGGTGGTTTTACATACATCCCTTACATACATGCATCCTCGTAGGAACAATCCCTGGTGAGAAGATTTCTAAAGACGTCTCCAAAGAAGTCACTTCAGAAGCAACTAAAGAAGTAGATAGGTCCTTAATTAAAGTCCCGTTCAGCGGTATGACATAAAACGTATCAAATCGTCGAATGCGGAAACTGAACCATACCAAATAAACGTAAGTACACATATTCGCACAGTCATACGTTTTCTATTAACCCCCACAGAGATCCATTCGTCTTCTGTAGACTAAATTAAGAGATTGGCACACAATGTCATTGTATTTTGAAGTATGAAGGGTGTTTCTCACTACACACTCCATAAATTTTATTATTGAGTACCTTGCGGTCAAAATAAGTGTGGGCGGGCTTATTGTAGCTACAGGTTTTTTTCGTAGACTTGTCTCTAACTAGGTAGGTAGTTAGTAATGTATTTTATTCCTCCGCATTTCGTTATATATTACTTGATACGAATACAACTCATTTAACTTTTTGATATTTGACCTTCTGGTAACTTAATTTTTAATGAAGTTCTCACATTTGCACAGATAGATTCGCCATGGGTTTAAATTTCCGTGGAATTGTCCCAGTTAAATTAATAACTAACCACTACAACCAGATTATGCTAAATTACGCAACAAATCACATATCATCAAAATTTAACAGACATAGGTGTATGGCAAAGTCATCACCAACACCAACGCACAGAATATTAAATTAAAGCACTGTTTAAATTTTTGAAAGTTGACATCATTTGTGCTGTCCAACCAACCTGTCGCCAGCAATGATACTGAGTTTAATATACATGTCTATTAGTAAATACAATGACGACGAACCATGAACTGCAGCCAAAACTTGCAAGAGTATTAATTACCTACTTGAAAGAGTCCTGACGACCTCCGTGGCGCAGTGTGTAGCGCTGTTGTCTGAAAGTGCGGAGGTTCCTGGTTCGATCCCCGGCAGGGTCAATTTGGAAATTTATAATTTCGGAATTTTCCCTGGTCTGGCCTGGTGGCAGGCTTCGGCCGTGACTAGTTACCACCCTACCGGCAAAGACGTGCCGCCAAGCGATTTAGCGTTCCGGTACGATGCCGTGTATAGAAACCGAATAGGGGTATGGGTTTAATATAACTGCCATGCCCCTAACAGGTTAGCCCGCTACCATCTTAGACTGCATCATCACTTACCATCAGGTGAGATCGCAGTCAAGGGCTAACTTGTAGGGGATAAAAAAAGAGTATTCATTACCTACTACTTACTAACCCGCATTGGAGCAGTGTGGTGAGTGTAAGCTGTAATTCCCTTCTTTCCTGTGAGAATGAGAGGCATGTGCCCAGCAGTGGCACGTAAATGGGATGTAGTGGTGGAGTGATGGATGCACTGTCCTAGTATAATAAGTTCGTATTTGGCTACCCCATAAAAAAACTCAATATTCGCCACGTGGCGTGTTCGCCTACGGAGGTCTGTTTGGACATGTCACCCACCATTAGCAGCCCGCACCCCGCCGCCTGCGGCGCGCTCCAACTTTTTTCCCTCCTTGGTTTGTCAACTCGCACATTAGCCAAGGTGTTTCCACTCTGGTGGTCTTTTTTGCGGGCCGTTAATTGGTGACAATGGTGATCATCAACCATTCAGCGAAGAGAGATGTTTCCTCAACAGATGTTGATTATTTTGACTCGGTTTGTTGCATTATTTTGACGGGACTATTGTTTGACTCAATTATTATGGTTGTTAAGTACGAGTATGTATGTAGGTATGTCATAAATGAATAAGCTGAGAGACATGAATGAGTCTTATGAGTTTGATTTGACACTAAAGATCTGAACACTCTACACATTTGACACTCTAGTAAATTGTGGTAGGTATGCTTGATAGATGAAATCTGTTTACTCGTTTCGGGAAACATTCTGGGAAATGTCTATCCGGTTGGTCCGCCCTAGATTACTAGAGCAACATCGTGATTCCTAATTAGTTATATTATTTTTTGTAGAGATTCAAACGATTTTTTAGAGACCTAAATCCACTTTAACAGACCTATGATTTAGGTAAGTTTATGGACTAGATGATGCTTGCGACTTAGTATTCATGGATTTAGGTTTTTTCTTAAATCCAGGGGGATTTCTGTGATGTTCCGGGATAAAAAGTTGGCTTTGTCGATCCCCAGGACCGGACCTAACTCTGCAATTTTTCATTTTAGTATGGATTATCTTTACAATATGATGATAACTAAAGCTAAATTTAGATCTCATTGGTTAAAAACGTACCATATCGATGCGTATAATAAGTGCATGCAGAACGGTATTTTAGATAAGCCCATATGGCCCATATGCAGTTTTTCTCCAGGTTTATTTTGGTCGAAAGCACTATCGCACAGGCGCGGCGGCTCGATTGAAGTGCCTACTTTTATCCTGCCGTGTATTCTTCCTACTCATAGAAAACATTATATTGATAATAAGTCTTAAATCTTAAAAAAACGTTTTTAAAAACAAGGTTTTTATCGTCCGCCATACTGAATTTAGTGTGACGAACTTATTTTATTTTTCGTATTCTTTTCTCAGCAAACCCTTTTAAAATATACTCATATCATGCGGGTTCATAAAAAATAACTAGGTTGCCATAGTTGATTTAAAATAACGACAGTTAGCATGCAATACCTACCATTCAAACTAAACGTGTATTACGCAAAATTTCAGTTGAATCGGTTGGAAATAACTGTTTTAAAATCCAGTTGCAAGATTTTACCAAACGAACATTACAAGTGGCGTTAATCCATAATATGTAAAACTTTAATTTCAACGCTGATAGAAACTGAGACGTTCTTTCTGATTTTGAAAACATTTCCTTTCAAACGAGAGCCTTCCTTTCCTTCCCGATTTTGGTAGGAATCTTGTAGGTATCTGTAAACATCAGAAAAATCTGAAGAAAAAATTAGAAGAAATTTCAGGAAATTTGTAGCAGTGATGATTTCAATTCATAGAAGCATAATACTTTTTTTCCCAGTTGAAATAACTCGATGCACTATGAACTGCCATTAAATAGGTGTGCACTCTACTGAATTGAACCAATACATATAGTCTGTAGTACAGGTATCCATATCCATACTTCCATACTAATATTATAAATGGCTCATCCGATCAACCGATTTTGATGAAATTTGGTGCAGGGGTATCCCGAAGCAGAACATACGCTTCGTTTATCCCGGTAAATCGAGTTCCCCGGTAATCAAAAAATCATAATCCACGCGGATGAGTCATCTAGTTAAATTATAAAATAATAGTAGCTTGAGAAGTCGGAAAACCCTACACTGGCACTAGATACAATTTACATTGGTGGTTACTTGGTTTGTAGCAAACCGCTGCATGGTGCGATTATGTTCGATCGCAATTTACGCGCCTGTGGCGGTTAAACAGCTTCTTGGCAGCCGTCCTCCCACGGTACTGGAAAAATAAAAGTTAATTTTCTCTTAAGTAGTTACCTATTAAAATAAATAAAGCAATGGTAAGGAGAGCTTTTACCATCAAAGTTTTTTCCGGTAAATTTTCTTTTAGAGATGGTTTCTTCCGTAGGTGTATTATTATAGATGCCTAGCCATTTTCGATCTCAGGCGGCATCTTCAATTACCAGTTACAAGTTCGACAGTTTGCAATTTCGCGATTTAGATTATAATCTAACGGTTTTTACAAATTTACGGTGACATATATAACTCTGGGTCATCTTTTGTAATTTGCTCACTTTCGTGATCTTGTACAACTAATATTCAACAGCTCCTTGCATCGAATAGACACAATAACACAACACTGTACGTCTTATAGTAGATATCACTTGTTAATTTTACAAAAACTCCAGATAATAATAAACTTTTTACGAACATATTATGTAATCACTCTTGCATAAAACCATAATATCAAAACTAATTACAGAACACTGCTGGCATTGATTAAATAATAATCAGAGAGCTCTTGGAAATGAAATTTGAAGGTGATAGGCTTTTCTAGCAGCTTCCATGTAGAAATGGTAGTGTCTTAACGTTTCATAAGTGACACGAGTTGTCCTGTGTGAAATAAATAAATTATTTATCATTTTATATATTTAAAGCCAGCTTTTTTTTAATCTCATGTATAGTCAACTCACGAATCTTGCGCAGACCAGCTGGCAGGTTTTGTTTGCTAATTTAGAGGAACCATGTTTTAAAATGTCAGCCTCAGAGTAAGATTAAAATACGTCGGTATAACCTAAGTTTTCTCCTCTTATCAATTACCTGGTAAATATTTCCCATGGGTGCTCGGGCCATAACTTTTTGCACCGATCCACGGCAGCAATGTTACGGCATAAACGATACGCCTTCTTAATAACGCTTTTATAGCTCGGACATTCTCTCACCAGTTACCATTTAGTGATGGGCCACCATCACTAAAAACCGACTTAAACTGACTTACGTCTAGTCGAACTCGTTTTTAATTGCTTACATAACAGGGTATTACTAAAATTAATTCTACATCAATGCTACAAGGTCTTAGACAAGTACGGCATCGCTGCCGCAGCACTGTCCCATATCATTTGCTTCAGACAAAACCACGACCAAACGTACGACCAAGAGAGTGCTTGAGCATGCCAAAGATTCCTCAAGAGTGTTCGTTTGATATGGATTGCTTTCCATGTCCATTGCGCGTTACTTTACGAAGTTACTATTATTTAAAGTGTACTTTTGGAGTATGTAAGTAGCTTCCTCATATATTTGCTACGAGCACTAACACTAATCGCTACTGCGAATTCCTTCACACAATATACAACATCTATCTATACTTAATATTTTAAATGCGAAAGTTTGGATGGATGGATGGATGTAGGGATGAATGGATGTTTGTTGCGGGTAACGGATCTGTATGAAATTTTGCACAGAGAAAGATAATAGTCTGGATTAGCACAAAGGCTACTTTTTATCCCGGAAAATTAAGGAGTTCGGGAACCAAAAAACCTCAATCCATGTGGACGACGTAGCGGGCTTCAGCTAGTCGTAAATATAAGCTACCATAATTTATACCATACCATAATTGGTGCTTATAGTAGGTACCTACTTAATAAAAAAACAATCTAATAACTTTAAACGAGCAATTCTTGTAATAATAATAATTTGAATCTCGGAAACGGGTAAAACGATTTTCATGAAATTTAGTATAAAGGGTTTCGGGGGCGATAAATTGATCTAGCTAGGATTCATTTTTAGAAAATGTTGTTTTATCCATATTTTAAGGGAAAACTGTTACAATATCATAAGAATACGAAGGTAAATTTCGCCATCATGTACGAAGTTATAATAGTTCAGATGGGAAATTGGGCGGTTCAAAAACCTGAACGTCGGATTCGAGTCCAGATGTCACCAGTCCGATTATTTATTTTTCAATTTTTTTTCAAGTTCCTTTCTTTGTGAGAAAAAACTATTATTGGGAGCTCAATTGCACTCGTGATTTATTATTTAAATAACCAGTTCATATTTTTTTATTATGTCGGTAAGATCGAAAAATATTATCCATATTTCTCATTATTACTCTCATTTCTTATTCATTTTCTATAAATATCTATTTCTCATTTCTTATTCATTTTCTATAAATTACCGAGCACAGCTCGGACACCCAGATACCTACTAAGTAATAATGTTTGATTGGTGATAGCTGTATGTAGCTACGCAAGTCACCAGGGCCTGCACTAGTCGCAGCCTATAAGCAGTCTAATAAACGATTGTTTTAAATGGACCGATGACTCCATTACTAGGATGCTAATAGGACACCTTCTGTTTTCTCACTACTAAATGACTGCCTACCGGCTTACCTAATTGAAACCGTATCTAACTAATTATAGGAATGAGATCCTTAGTCAAGAAAATGTTAATAAGGGCAAGTATTCCAGTTATGGGTTGTCATTACTTACCAAGTAGACCTGATTTTAATGAATATAAGTATTTTTTCACTTTTCATTTAGCTTCTATGTTCATTTACTATGATTTGCGTATTTTACTCTACATTTAGTTGTGAGAGGTTGTTTGGTGATTTAAAATTGCACTTATTATTAGTAGGTAAATGCTAAAAACTATTGTTAAAGAATTATTAACTAATTACTTAATTAGTTGCTGATGCCTGCGACTTCACCCGCGTGTATCTGGCTTTCCAAGAAACTACGTGAGAACTCTTTAAACTAAATTAAAATATATCACGCCTCAAGTTATTAACAAAAAATAAAGTACTTATAAAAGTATTAAAATGTCCATATCCAAGGTGCAAGGCTTTCAGAGTTTTGTTTTGGGGGTAAAGTTCTAAACAAAAAAGTAATAAGGCTTATTCCCTTGACCTTTTATTTGCGGGCAGATATTATTCTGATCTAGTTATCTATCTATGCCTATCTATGCTCAGTGGCGTGCACAGGGCTTGAAGCCAGAGTAGGCATTAGCTACTCAAAAAGCCTATTTTTATGATGAAATGAGCATTGACGTATATCCAGTCGGGTAAGCAGTGCGTTTGTGCCTCTATGAACTGCACGCCACTGTCTATGTTCTATCATGAAATGCACTTTCAATAGATGAAGTCAGTTTAAAATCAAAGGCAATCAACGTGCGTGCGAATTCGCCTCGGTGCTTATACTATCGCGTAGGTTGGCTAATGGCTATTTACGCTTATTGATTAAAGGCAAAGACAGACTGAGCCCACGATCGTAACGTTTATAACGCGTTTTGGCAGTTATAGACACTATATAGATTTTAATGAGCATATGGATTAGAAACACACTTTTATCTTATGCGATGCAATCCCACGCTTCCCTGCGATCTCATGAACAGGGTTTCTAATTTCCAATTTTATTTATTAACAAAGAAATTTTTACATTTACATGGTTTCTTAGCGCCCATTAAGCCTGCACATTCCTCTTAATTCTATCACAAAAATACAATTGATAATTGAATCGAATCGATAACGAATCGATGATCGAAATTGGGTGGGATCATGAAAATTAATAAGTTCCACGCGGCAACACGTATCGTTTACAGAACAAATCTGTCGCGGCCTCTAGTTATGTGAGTAAGTATTGGGTGGCAGACGTAGACGGAGAATGCTAGGAATATCCTGTCCTAGAAGTTTGTGTTATTCCTGGCGACAAGCCGTATTGGTCATTAACTATACCTATAATAGATGTTGACGATCACATCTGATTGGCAACGGTCAATGTGATACCAAGTCTACTAAAAGCTCTGCACGGCTTCTCCAAAAGAACGAGTAGAAGTGTAAGCCAAACTAGGAACGTTGCACCTTAAACGTTGCGTACATTAGACCAGTCTGTCTTTACCTTGAAGATAGCAGGCTAGTAATAAAATGCGCCGGTGGCCATAAACTGGCACTCGAACTCGCTACCGGCGCCCGCGTTTTGGATCAAAGCAGAGCACCGACAAAGACGCCGCACCACCACTCTTCCCGCCCTGTCAACGCGGTCACAGTTAATACGTAATGCCTGCCTGCAGCCAACAGCGAGGCAGACGAAGTTTACAGGCGATTGAATATTAATGATCCTGATTTACCATAAAATACCCATACTGATGCCAAGCGCGAAAAATCACGTATCTGCTATGCGCGTGAAATCGGTTTTTATTCAAAGAAAGCTTTTAGAGCTTAATAATTTTGCTCATGCCAACTTTTTAATGTCATAATTACCCACCTAAGGCGTAGTTTATACAGAATACGAGATTGGCGACGTGAAGCAGCGGAAATTACCCAGCCGCATAAATTCGCCAAAATCCAAATCTTTATAAGCCGTGGTAGCTTATTGGTTGAGACGTTGGCCTCCTCTTAGGCGCCGCAGTTTGATCGCCGGGCTGCTGAGTTTTTGAGTTTTTAAGTTTGTGAGTTCTCTATAGTGTTTCTTAATATCTGCAAATCTATACTTGACCAGCGTGGTGTTATACCTACTCATTCTAAGAGCGAGACTGGTGTTCTTCAATTCTTCATGGTGATGATAGTGATGGAATCTTTAATCTGTTCATATACCTATTACTACTGATGCAGCTCAATGGCAGAGACACATCCACGCTACGTCTTCGGCACTCACTATATCAATTATTACAGGAGAATATATCAAGGAAATCCAAAGAAAATACAAGATAAGAATAATTAAGATGTATTAAAATTATTTTAAAATCTACCTATACTAATATTATAAATGCGAAAGTTTGGATGGATATATTGATGTATGGATGGATGGATGTTTATTTATACTCAATTACGCCAGAACGGCTGAACGAAACTGGATGAAGTTTGGCACAGAGATAGATTATAGTTTGAAAAAACACATATGCTACTTTTATCGCGGAAAATTAAAGAGTTCCCGCGGGAACCAAAAATCAATCAAAAACCAATCACGTGGACGTAGTCGCGGGCATCAACAAGTAAATAATATTTCTTTCGAGTATTTAACCAAACAATTTTATATTCACATTCATTACATACAACCTTAAAGTAAATTTAATAAAAGTACTCATTTGAGAGAATTAATATTGTTTTAATCTCCTGAAATGAGGTCTCTCACTTTCAAGATTCACTTAGACTTAATACTATAGTGTCGCCAGAGTAATCTTAATCCTATTGGAACGAACCCAAAAACTGCGGGCGTCTTAAGATGGGAGTCGCCGTTTTAATTGGTCGCATTATACTTGATCCCCTTATTAATTGGTTGATTACTTGCGGGCCGGCGGCTCAAGACGGACGCTAAACCGCCATACGAATCTTATGCGACAACATTAGGAAAATCTCTGGAAATGCAGCTGCATTTACCAGACCCAAATCCGCACCAAGCACTAAAGAAGCGTTTAAATTTTGGAACCCATTTAAAAGATTCATTGTTTTTCGTGTTAGTTATTTCACTTTGTAGTACTTTAACGCGTTGGAAGTTGATAGGTGCAGTGAGTCGAAAATATCAATATTGTTCGGAAATAGCCGGCGTATCGGCACTGCGGCTATAAATCTGCGAGGTGTCGGCTCCTATCGGACGCTCATTCTCCGCGTGATGGTTTGTATCATTTGCAAAGCAACACACGAAGTATTAAAAGTACCCATGTAGAGTTTGAAATTTAATTTTGCGTAAATATTTTTTCTTCATTGACTTATCAATTTATAATTTAATATCGTACTCTAGCTTACACTTATTAATTTTAAAATCAAAAATGTTAAAACTTGGACTAAAAAGGAAGAAAAAGGAGAACTTATTCCCACAAAAGAAAACATCTTCAAATTTAATTTTAATGAATTTAATTAATAAATGCTGATGCATGGGCATCGGAGGAATTTCAGTAAAATATTATAGACCGCAAAGGACCACGTTAAAAAAAATTACATTCTAATAGTATTAAGATTATTAATTAAAACATTATATCTATAGGATTATCCATGACCCTTGACGCTACAAGGGCCTGAGTGTGATTTGCGAATTTTGTCTGTCAAAACGATAACTCGTTCACTCTGACGATATGCTTGAACCACTCGTACTTTATGCGACAGTTGCAGAAGGTGATCACAAAGCATTCACCAAGTCTAATGTCTAGACAACTTCTAGTTTTAAATTTTGATTTAATTCGACAGCAAAAGTAGATGATTAACATGACAACTTCAAACTTCAACTATGATAGAATAATTTAAGATTCATAAACATAAATCTTTACAAACATCCATTACACTAGATTTTGAGTTACTCGTGAAGCTTGAATTATAAATTTGGGTGTTATACTACGTATATTTGAACCTTAAACAAATAACGATGCCTCACACAACTCGTCGTCGTTCAAGTACTTCTATAGGTGGACGACGCTTAAGTGGGCAACGTGTCCATCCTGATGGCTCCGAACTTACACTGTTAAAAGAAGAAACTCATACAGGTGATCATTTTCTAACACCAGCTCAATTGGAAGCTGTATTCAGAACTAACCTAAATACTGGCCTTACTGAAGAGTTTGCTCAAGAGCTATTGACAACCCATGGCGAAAATAGACTAAAGCAACTTAAGGGAAACAGTTATTGGAAAATTTTTCGTCATAACTTATTCGGCTGGTTTCAATGTGTTCTTTGGTGTGGAGCTATTTTAAATTTCATCGGATATTTCTTCTCTAAAGATAAAGGTGATGGTGGTGCACATTCCGGAAAAGAATATTTATACTTGGGTTGCGTAATTACAGCTACTATTGTTGGCACTGGACTTTTTGGATTTTATCAAGAAGCAAAAAACATGGCAGTGATGAGTGGTTTCGAAAAAATGGTGCCACCAAATGCAACTGTTATAAGAGATGGTATTAAGAAATCTATACCAAATAGTCAAATAGTGTTGGGAGATATAGTGGAAATGCAAGCTGGAGAAATTGTTCCCGCAGATGTAAGAATTCTAACTTGCTCCAATTTTAAAACAGACATGGCATCTTTAACTGGGGAATCAGAACCTATTAAACACAGACCAGAATGTACTAATGCTAATCCATTAGAGTCCAAAAATATGGTATTCTTTGGGTGTCCCATAACCGAAGGTAGTGCAAAAGGAATCGTAGTAGCTACAGGTGAGTTAACAGAAATAGGAAAAATTGCTGGCTTAGTAACTGGTTTAGAAAAGGAGGAAACACCGATAGCTAAAGAAATAACTCACTTCATAAAACTTATCTGTGGCGTGGCTTTTACTTTTGGTATAATATTCTTCGTAATGGTATACGTGATACAAAAAAGTTGGCTAGCAGCATTACAATACATGCTAGGTATTGTATTAGCTAATGTCCCCGAAGGTCTGATTGTGACGTTAACAGTTTGTATGACATTATCAGCTAATCAATTAAAAAGCAAAAATTGCCTCGCAAAAACCCTACAAGCTGTAGAGACATTGGGTTCTACATCTTGCATATGTTCGGATAAAACTGGAACGCTTACAGAGAATCAAATGAATGTTTCACATTTATTCTGTAACTATACTATTTACGACAAAACAGATCATGCACACGTCTCTGATCATGCATATGCAACATTAAGCCTAGCTGCATCCCTCAATTTGAGAGCTACATTCGCTTTTGACACAATACATTTACCGATCGAAAAACGAAAAATTCTTGGCGATGCATCAGAATCTGCGATTCTAAGATACATGGAAATTAATCGATCTGCCACAAAAACTAGAGAAGATAATCCGAAAGAAGCTGAAATACCTTTTAGTTCAGCTTATAAATACCAAGTCACAATACATAAAATGCACACCACACACAGCTATTATCTTATAATGAAGGGTGCACCAGAAATTGTGATAGAATTTTGTACAAAAGTGCTCACTGATGAAGAGGACCAGCCATTGACACCACAAGTAAAAAAGGAACTGAAAGCAAATTTCATTAAACTGGCTAATATGGGTGAACGTGTGATTGGCTATTGTGACTATCAGCTACCTTTGGCTGAATATCCAATTGGTTATAAATTCGACACGCAAGAACGTAATTTTCCAGTAGAAAATCTCAGATTTTTAGGCGCTATTTCGATGATTGATCCACCTAGACATGATATTGATAAATCTATTGGTCTGTGCCGTCAAGCAGGTATTCGAGTAATAATGGTAACTGGTGATCATCCCGTGACAGCATTAGCAATATCACGAGCATGCGGCACTATAACACACCCTACTGCATATGACTATGCCTTTGAACACCACATAGAACTTTCCGATGTACCGCCCCATATAAAGCAACAATTCCGTTCAGCTGTTATTACCGGTGACGAGTTACGGAAAATGAGCACACATGAATTAAAAGCATGTCAAAAAAGATATGATGAAATCACGTTTGCTAGAACCAGTCCTCAACAAAAATTATTCATTGTGGAATCGTATCAATCCTTAGGGCACGTTGTTGCCGTAACAGGAGATGGTGTTAACGATTCTCCCGCTTTGAAGAAAGCTGATATTGGAATTGCAATGGGAATTACCGGTACTGAAGTTTCAAAACAGGCCGCTGACATGATCCTACTAGACGATAATTTTGCTTCCATAGTACTGGGAATACAGGAAGGCAGGCGTATTTTTGATAATTTAAAAAAGACTATTGCATATACTCTCACGTCTAATACACCTGAAATGCTCCCGTTTGTCCTGTATGCCTGTTTTGGAATGCCTTTGCCTATGACTCTGATTATGATATTGGTCGTGAACGTTGGAACAGATCTGTTACCTGCAGTGAGCCTTGCCTATGAAACTTCGGAATCTGACATAATGAATCTTCCACCCCGCAAACCCACGGAACACCTTGTCAACAGAGTACTGATATTTATGGCTTATTTCCAAATTGGATTAATTCAGTTTTGTGCTGGAATGTTTTGCTATTTTGTAGTATTTGCGCAAAGTGGCTTTTTCCCTTCTAGTTTATTTTTTGTCCGCAAGGAATGGGAATCCGTTACGGGAACTGTAAAGGACACAATAGGTCGTCCTTGGTTTTATGCAGATCGTAAGAGATTGGAAAGGAAGGCGCAAACTGCTTACTTCGTAGCAGTGTGCTGGACGCAAGTTTCTGATGTAATTATCTGTAAAACACGCCGAGTTTCTCTGCTAAAAAAAGGAATGAAAAATCACGTCTTGAACGCAAGTATTGTTATTGATTTCATAGCCGCGTTGTTTGTTACCTACCTGCCTATATGTCAAGAGGTTTTTGGTACTGAACCAATAGCCTGGCATGACTTTTTCTTATCACTTCCATTTTTTATCCTTATGATTCTTGGTGATGAATTCAGAAGATATTTGATTAGACGAGCTTATTCAAAATGGATAGAGCAGGAAACTTATTATTAAAAAAGTTATAATAATTAAAGAAATAATTACTATAGTTTATTTGAAAGTGAAAGATGTTACATTTTAGTTTTTATTATTGTTTAGAAACGTTTTTTATCATGATAATTTGGTTCTTAAGAATATAAATAAAAATAACTTAATATCGTGTTTTCCTTCATTTTGTGCTAACTGTAATGTTTATACGATGTAATGCATGGTTATAAACGATAGTAGCATGATAGTAAGAATACATAAACATATTCGACACCTTGAGCTGATGTTACACGCAGAGTATAACCGTATAACCCCTAAAATCCGATACCCATCCAGTTATAGACATTGTTGTATGCTTGAAGAGCACTGGATCTATTGAGGTCCTATCCAGATTGCATCAGAAGCTAAATCTACTATCTATGGTGTAGCCTCTGCAATGATGATGATTTTATTGCAAAAGACTTATTTGTTTGATTTACATGCTATCTTTACCAATCAACTCAGAGATAATTGCGGCGTGGCTGGCGCGTGTTATTTGAGTCAGCGAGGTAAGTGCTGCCCACAATTAAGATTGCACCAATGAAGACACATGCTGAAGTGTTTTCTAATTATGTTCGACATCAATCACTGCTCACCCAGAGCAAGCCAGAACACCGCCAATCAAGTGATTGCATCGCGTGCATCGACTTTTCGGCCCTCGATAATAATAGGCATTTTATTGCTCGTAATGGAGTCTCTAGGGCCGTGGCCCGTTCAGTAAAAGTCCCTTGCTTTTAATTTAGATTAACATTTTAGGAAGCTCTTACATCCGCTATAGATATTGTTTTGTAATCAATTAAACGCCAGCTAGTTTATTTAGGACTAGGTGATGCCTGCGACTTCGTACGCGTGAATTAGGATTTTTGATTCCTGTGGGAACTCTTTAATTTTCCGGGATAAATAGTCTATGTCCTTACCCGGGAGAAAAACTACCCCTGTACTAAATTTCATTAAAATCCGTTGAACGGATGAGTCGTGAAAGCGTAGCACACAGACAGTTAGATGAACAGACAAACACACTTTCGCATTTATAATATTAGTATGGATGTAACTAGTTGATGCCGGTGACTTCATCCGCACAGATTTTTTTGGCTAAGTATCCAGTGTGAACTCTTTAATTTTCGCAACGCAAACTATGTCTGTACAGAATCGGTTAAACAGCTGGGCTGTGAAAAGAAAAAGTGGAGAAAGAAGGTTGAATACGTCTTACTGAGGTCAGACTACCGTAGGATCTAATAATTCTATGGATCTTACTGAATGAGACAGTCGGGCAAATATTTATAATATTAGCATGGATAAAGGGACTGAACCAAAAACCGGGCGGCGGCAGATGTTGCTTGCAATAAGTACATTGCTCAACACACGCTCCTAAATGCTTTACACAGTGTGGGTACCTAACTAGGTATATAAAGGCGGTCACATTGGAAACCACATCATATAATCTCGAAACGTTGGCGTCACCTGTTTCATACCATTTCTTCTACCTATCAGAAATCATAAAATTATAATTCCGATTAAATATCCGCATCTGTAAGCGCTAACATGCGCTATAGATACTATTCTATAATCAATTAAACGCTATAGCATGTCTATTTACGATACGATAATGGAATGTTGATACCGTTGAGTGCTGGCTATAATTTTGATTGATTTAAAAAACACGCAACGCTGCCCTTATGCTTTCGTATCGTAAAGTGGTGCTATGAGTCGGCTTCTAATCCAGCGGCATCTCACGTCAGCTAGATTCTTTGACACGGCATAACGAAAAAGATTTCAATTTGTGGATCGGCATGCTCGTCCGTGACCCACTCAAAGTAAGTGATACTAATCGGACAGGTGGGCTGACGTTAACCCTTCCACTCGTATCTCCGGCTAATTTGAGAACCATAAACAGAAATTGTTAATAATTTATGAATTAGGTCATTAGGGATTCATTATAGAGATTTTTTGAGAAAAGTTGTCAAGATTTCTTTCGAAATTTGTTTCGAGTTTGTTGGATAAAATATTATATACAATATCACAATAATTTTTAGTGCATATATTTAATACATTTAAGTTTAATATATATTTTTTAATATTAGACGGAAATACCAATATATTATACGGTTTTTCGGGTTTCCCTAGGCATCTGCCCATTGTACACATTTTAAATAACATAATTTTTCATATCATAACATAATAAGTCGATACATGCAATAAAACATAATACTATGTTAATTGTTGCCGCATTACGTACACCGATCAATCATATTTCATTAAGAACCTTGAAAACATAAAAATTTCACAAAAAAAATAAACCTCTTTGTTCGAATTCTATAAAACGTTTTGTGGCAACGAATTCGGCTATCGACAATCGAAATTGTAAGGCCTGATCACCTATCACCGTCCGATGTGTTCGTAAATCATGATCAGCCGTTGATCGGTATGATGCGATGTCAGATTACGGCGCTCCTAGCTTTTTGTTTGTAATTTGTGATCGCCGCCGAGATGCCTGGATGACTGGCACGGTAGTGGCCCAATCAAGAAATATTTAACAATCGTCATCGAAACAAGTGGTGGGCTTCATAGTACAAACACGGTTACTGCTCGACTTACTTATCTAATTTTAAATAGGACCGCCGATGGGGACCGCCTTTTCCCATAGGTACAACTCATATTATCACTTATAATGCGAGTGATGAGAGAATGCGAGATCGTTTGTTGGTTTGCCCTTCAATCACGTCGCATCAGGAATCGCGGAAAATAAAATTGTTCCCACGAGATTTTCATATTTTCGCGGGTATCAGGCTTAGCTCAGTGATCGATAAAGAAATTCAAATAATACCTACCTCTATGCACACATTGATACAGAAGTATTTCTTGGTAGTTATGAGATTGATACAAATTGCCCTTTGTCCCAAATTCACATCAAGGTTATAATTGTTGCCATATTATACTATAGATACAAGCAGACTTGCCCGCGACTTCGTCCGCGTGAAATAACTTTTTAAATTCCCACGGGGACTCCCTAATTTTTCGAGATAATATATAGCCTATGACACTCACAAATAATGTGGCTTTCTATTGGTACCAGAATTTTCAAAATCGGTTCAGTAGATGCAGAGATTTTTGGATATTTTCCTTTGTAATTTAAAAAAATACCCAAAATCATATAGCGAATATATACTAAATTATTATCACATAATATCACAACCATTTCCAAAATACTCCTACATATAAACTACACAACTATCCGAAGTAGGCCATACCACCCTCAATAGTTGGCTTATTAATTCAAGAAAAAAGTTGTCGGCTCGGTAGAGGTGTCGGATACAAAAGACATAAGCGGCTAACAGTTGGTAATCCGTCACCGACCGACATGCTTGACGTGACCACAAAAGACCGGCTGAAGCACCACCAGTCGGAACTTTTTCATTTTATATAGTTTTTTTTCTATTTATGTATCCTGCAGTTAGGTATGGCAGTGGGATATTCTAGAATAGTTAACGCCTTAAAGTTTGCCTGAAATTACACATGGATTTGAATGGATGGAAAATACTTTTTCTGCAATAAGTGTAGCGTGTTTGCCCATGAGCCAAATCACTTATTAGCTGATCGCATGATTCGGAGAGCACCTGATGTCTCCTGCGCCTGATCTCTCTCCTGTCATGTTGGATTTTCGGGATATGAGAGTAAAGAAACATAGAGTGCACCTGTTGAGTTGCGCACACACTCGAGCACTATAATATCTCTAATGACTCTCTCTCTCTAAAATGACTAGATAGATGGCTGGATGGAGAATCTCTAGGGAGCTTAGCCGCCGCGTGGTAGAAATTCGATCGGGAGGACATTATTACAAATGATTTTTCAGTGGAAATACACTTACAATGGAAACACTTGAAAGATGTGTTGATATGTTGCGCGGGACCCACGGGCTCTAATTAATATACTTACCATCAGTAGGTTTTACACAACGCTGCATTTTTCGGAAAACGCAGCATTTCCTGATCTCAATATGCTTTATGCCCTAAGCACTCAACACCTTATTATCCCACGGAAATCTCCTACCATTATTTGAACAATAGAAAGGTACTTACAATGAGTACTAAAGTATTATATTATCCCGATAATCAGTGAAACTTAATTATTAATTATTTGCTTTGCTTTAATATTACTGCCATTGAGAGAAAAGATGTATCTTCAATTGTGAAACAAAATAGTGAGTAGGTAAGATTGGTTACAAATGGATAAAAAATTTAGTCATGTTGGTGGTCAAAAAGTTGGTGATCATTCAAATATTTTTGACAGCATTGTGCAACTGTCAAGTCCTGGCTTAGCAAGTGAGGCGGCAAAAAATCCTGTTATACAACTCTTGATGGTTACACACCTGCTAGGTAAAGTTTGATACCTTGTAGGTACTTAAGTACAAAAATATTTAGTAAAATCTATGAACCATAAGGGTCCACAAAATTGGAAAATAGTATGACCTACCTTATAAAATAGTATCCCACCTTTATAGTTACTCAAGTTAGAAACCTATATTTTTGGTATATTATGATAATTGGCTGTAAAATTCTTAGATAGGTACTCCTTGCTACTTACATTTATAGAAATCATCATCTTCATCAACAACAACACTGCTGAGCACGAGTCTCCTATACGAATGAGAAGGGTCAAGGGCTAAATTGCCAACCCGCACTTAGTCAGGTAACTTTGAGAACATTATGGCCAGCTCTCAGGTGTACATGTTTTCATAGGAAGTTTTCCTTCGCCTTTAAAGCAAGAGATATTTTATTGCTGAAAAATACACACAACCCCAAAATTTGCACGCCGGAGGATCAACCCCCAGATCCTCCGAGTAGGAGGCCAAGGTCAGAAGTCTTAACCACCAGGCTTTCACCATAGTAATTCATTAGTTTTCTGTGCTACATTGCATTTTGTAGCTGGCTGGGTATAATAAAACTATAGTACCAATATTTTTTGTTATTTAAAATTTTACCGACTTGTGAACTTGTAAAATTGTTACTTTTGCAGTTAGATAATATGATGTTCTTTTCATAATATTCTTTTGTGCGAAATTGCATCGAAACGGGTACAATAGGACACCAAAATGTTAAGTCTTTCTATCCGTCGTCAGTTCCGCGTAATTCTTTATTGTACGTAAACGTCGCTCAAATGTCAAAACATCACCCATTGAAGCTTTGGTTAATTTTCCGTAACATTATGCCAATGTAATGGATATTTATTTATGTAACAATATTTGATATGGTCACAGCTTGCGGTGAATAAAATATAATGGATAACAATCATTCATGCGCATAACATGTGCCTATTACAAATACTCTAAATTATTAAAAGAAGTAGGTATATCTTTTGCAGATCGCCGGAGCACATTTGCAATTACATTTTTGATGTGAAACTTCTTTAGAATCCTGATTTGAAAATTCGATGAAACGAAAATGAGACAAACATATTCATAATAGGATTTGCCTGCGAGAGAATGAGATAGTTAGAGAATACAAGTTATATTTATCTCATTATCTCGTAGGTTTTCTTATCTGAAGTTTCACTTTGCCATATTTGACACACACACTTTTTTTTAGGTACTAAGTAAAACAACGTTCTTAAAGACAAACTCTTATGGTATACCAAACCATAGGACTATGATATAGACAAAACCTATCAATACGAATGAATCTGCATGTTTTAAATTGAAAATCATGCCCAAATTAAACCGATTCAAAGAGGCGAAAATTTTGATTGTGGTATCGAATTTCTACAAAAAAAATCATACACCGCGTTAGAAAGCTACTGTCTAAATAGTAAGAAACGTGAAAGATTCAACAGTTATTTGAAGTGTTATCTTGACTGAGTGTGCGCCGCAAAAAAGGCTTGGACAGATATAAAGTGCAAGCGTTTTCTCTTTGACGTAGATCCCCGAAAAGAGTTTCAGAAATTCAACCTGAGTACAACCAGGACAGGTCAGTCAATAATAATATATGTAAAGAATTATATTATGAAGGCATTCACATAGTTAAGCATGTGTAGTAGTAATGGGCGATGTGTCATGCTTTATAATCGTGGAAATTATCGACTTAACGGATACTTAAACTTTCCAGTACATAAAAACTGTAGACAATTTTGAAACGAATCTTAGGAAGGTATACGAAAAGCCTAATAGTTTGTTGTACCTAGTCTCGTGCTATCTTTTACCAATAACCTTTAATGAATCTCAGATATAAAGAGTTCAAAATAGTTCCTTTTACCTAATCCCATAACAAATTAAACACGCGTTCGGCGTGATTTTATGCTGAGCTATTGTCGTCACGCTATTTATTTGTCCAGGCCCTTTATTTGGAGATGTAACCGTGGCTGCGTGCGCCAGTCGAGCGGCACCAGCAAATTATAGACAAATCTCGATGAGGTATTATTTTTTCAACGCGTCCGGGTGAGAAACGCGTGATTGGGGGCCGGCGTGAGATTACAGGGTGAAGACGCGCCACCGGCCGCGCTCTCACCCACTTATAATCGTTATTTAGATCATAATAAAGTGCTTGTTCTCTAATTATTACCACCCAGAATTTGTATCAAAAACCACAAACTTTATTGGAATCTAAAGGCTCAGCCAAATCACAATAAATTCACGAAGATGTATCAATTCAAAATATAAGTATAATAATACTAGAAGATGCCTACGACTTCACTATGTCCGTGTGGAATAACTTTTTTAATCCCCACGGTAACTCCCTAATTTCTCGCCGCTAAAAATTAGGCGCTGTCACTCTTCAGGTACCTACTCAACTATGCCCATGCAAAAAAACACGTCAATCTGATGCTCTGTTGCGGCGTGATTGAAGGACAAACTGACAAACAAGCACATTTTCGGATTGTAATATTAGTAGGTATGTATCCTGACAATGATTATGTCCTTTGCATACCTATCTAATACCTACCTATTTGTTAAGTGAAAGATTATTGATTGATTATTGAGTGATTAGATACATGAACCTAAGTAGTAATTATACTTACAAAACTAAATGCGATAGACAAAAAGAAGTAGACATTAGATATACATAGTTATATACCGAAGGACATAGACAGCACTTATGCTGTAACCATAATCGAACCAGAGCTCATCATTTCATGAGTAATTTTTTTCCGAAGGTGTCAATGTTATTCGTCTCAAAGCATACCAATAAAAGTAGGCTTAGTGGGCTTTAACTTTTTTTAGGCCTTACCCATTGTCCTAGGTGCGTGACAGAAGCGACACGACGCAACGCGACGCGATACGACGCCATAGAAAATGACAAACTTGTCTTCGTGATTGGTTTAAAATCTTCTGTGGATGGTAGGCTAAGAAGGCTGGAAAAACTGTCTACGTAATATCTTCTTTATTGATAGTAGTACTTAAAGTGAATGCTCTACATCTCTAATCTAAACAAAAATGGTTTTTAAAAAAACGTCTAAAAGTAAATCAATATCCGCACAGTGGACGATCACGTTCACCAATCCTCATTCGGAGATGCGCCGAAAACGGCGTTTTTTATTGTGTTCGTTATTTTGAGTGAAATTGCGAGAGCATTAAGTTGAGTGTAGGGTGGAAGGGTCCATTACGCGCTGCCTTATAATCAGAGGTGCCGCCCGTACACTGAAACATACCTATATTAGCATCAAATTAATTTGTTAGAGATAATATTACTGCTTCGAGTTGCTCTCGAGTTGCAAGTGACAATTACCTTTTATTGCAGTGGTATTGACATTAAACTTACACTAGATTTTACTGTAGTTAGTTGAAAGTACCCATTCCCCACTGAGATATTGATAATGCAAGGCCTCTTCTCAAAAATAATATGGAAGCTAAGTACCAAGCCCCTTAGGTCACAGACTGCTACAGTGTGGAAATCATAAGCCCCTCTGATTGGCTGATAATTTTAAGATATTTTAAGCTTTAAAAAATGCGCAAGAATTTGGTGAGTAGGTTTTTCAATATTGTGCGAACAGTGGCATGATAAATAACTTAACTTATCTCATGTGATAAACATCGTTAAAGAAGAAAGTATGGATGTGACAAGGCGAAAATTTTCTCTGTGGAAAATTCTACGCGAAATAACTTGTCTATATACTATCACCATAAACTCAGAATATTTGCAAATTCTAAAAAACTATTACGTAGAATGTGGATAATATTAAAAAAAGAAGAAAGGTTTGCTACGAAAAGCTAACGTATGTCTAATGTCTGAATGAGTTTTGTAAAATAGACCCTCTATACCTAGCCGCTAGTTTCAGATGACATCTGGGGTCATACTGCCAAAACCAGGGACTGAAAAATAGATCAAAAAAATAGATTCATATAGGTTACAGAATGAAAGTGTAACAGAATCGAAGCTGTAACCCTTTTGAATGTGTTTTAATTATGTTAACCCGAAACACTTATATTTCTGTAACAGAAACGAATTTATACCAGAAATAAAGGGTTTTAAAGTGTAACCGAAATAGCGACGTTGCCAAATTTACTGTTGATGCGTATTCAAATTTGAACCTAAGGTGAAAGCACCGATGGTTGCAATTGTTTTAAGAAAAAGATGGCCATGTTTTGTAGTTGTGTGTAAAGTCCAATGAGGAGAGAAGAATGCGTTGTCACACCGTGCAGTTTGTTAGGGTATGTACATATTAGGGCAACAGATAAAAACACTTATTAACAGAAATAAACGGTTACAGATTGATTGGGTTACGGTATCGTTTCTGTTTCCGTTATAAGTGTTTCTGTTTTATAACAGTTTCAAAAATCAGTGTTTAAACCCCTTATTTCGGTTACTGTTTCAGTCCTTAGCCAACACTATCCAATACATAAGCAATATTCTAAAACTTCTAAATCTAGATTATTATTCTAAAACACGAAAGTCAACAATAATGAAACAATATTGCTATATGTGTTGGCAGTATGGCTCCTGAATACAGTTTACATGATTACTTTGAACATTATTCATGATTTTTACATCAACTGCGAGTCAAAAGTCACGACCCTATTCGAAAGTATGCACGTAGCTAAAAGCAGTTTATATGCAGAATTCTGCGATATCCCGCGGTCTATCTGATAAGGCTACAGAACGATGACAGTTTGCAACCTTCCTTCCAGATTATTCTATACACAATTTTATATCAAAATGTATAGGTACTCAGTTTCAATGAGTCTTTTTTTTTTTGGTGCTTAGGTTCTGCAATTACAATTAAACCGGTGTAATTGTCATATTTACAAAATATCCTTTTATTCTAGGCAGGTAAGTAAAGAATAATATGACATTATTGAATTGCCTTAATTCCAAACTTTTAGGGCTATTATTAAAAAAAGTAATAACAAGTGATGCATAATAATTTAAATGAGCTACTTTAGTATACCTACTTAGTACTAATACCTATTCCGTGGTATAATGCCTTGTAAACTCTAGATCGGTTACAAAGGTGAATGCTCCACTGTGAATCTACCTCACTTTATTTGAAACTAGCAGACTTGCTCGCGACTTCGTTCGCGTGATTCAAGTTTTAAATTCCCACGGGAACTCCCTTATGTTTCGGCATAATATATAGCCTATGACAATCACAAATAATGAGGCTTTCTATTGGTACCAGAATTTTCAAAATCGGTTCATTAGATCCAGAGATTCGCCCTACAACGTCACAAACTCACAATTCACGAACTCACAAACTTTTCCTCTGTATAATATTAGTATAGATATGAAGCTTTTCGAATTTTATTTGAATATATTACTAAGAGTAGGTAAGTAGCCACCCTAGTACCTTTTAGACGACTTCTAAGCTAGGTAAGTACCTAGGTAACCTACCCATCTACTTTCTAGAACATGGTCACTTACATCAAAATACATTGTGAAAGTACACCTAACGTAAAACAAAAGCTAAAGGAGCTGGTAAAGCAAAAGCAAAACAGATGGGTTGAAGCCGTGGCAAGGGGTCGGGGAGCTACCAGATATCCGCGTCAGAGAGCCGGGCGCCCATCTGATAGCGACTAATACGACGACAATTCGCAGCCTCCCGCTTTGCTCCGCAAATAAAGGACTACCCTCCACATGAGCTTTTTTAATCCATTTCCTTCCTTTACGCTCTAGCCAAATTGCATTTTCGTAACAACTCCCAATTAGGTAGCTCTCCGCTATTAATTGATTCGGTTTTGATTGTAAAAAAAAGAAAAGTACTCTACTTGTGTCGCTTAATTTGAATTCGTTTTTTATTTTAAACTTTCTAAGGTGTGTCTTGGTCATTTATCACAGTTTCTTAGTACATTTTAAAAGCTACGAGGCGTTATTAGCATGGTTTACTTAGCCTGCATCTAAGAAATACTACAAGTACTATCAGGTATCTTATAGCTACAACTTACGTATTTATGTTGTAGAACTTTATGTACCTACCCTTTAGGGTGGTAACTAAGCCACCCTTTAGAGCAAAACTTACTTGACGGAACGGTCAGAAGTTATCATGATAATAATAGTAATCTTGGATTAATGTCGAAAGTCTCTTCAGTAGCCTATTAGATATATACTTTTCGAGATCGTTTTTCATCTTATTCTATGACTTTTCAATTTATTGACTCCTTTACATAGTATCGGTTTTAGTCAATTTGTTTGCCTCCCTCACCCTCCGGTTCCATCGAGCATATAAGTCTTGAATTAAAGTGAACTTAATTAAATGTAACAACTGTTAGTGTTGTAAACTGGAACGACCTCCGGAATCATCCGGATGGCATTAAGCGACAACATCAAACAATAATTTCCGAAAAAGCAATTATCATTATCCGGATAGGAGGGTGTAGGGCGATCGCATTAACATCATAAAAGGGGCGAAGTTGTCTGCGCGCCCCCGGGACACCCGTCGGCGAGAGACAGTTACATATTACGCAATAAAGAGCTGTTCTCGGGGAAGGAAGTGTGAAAATGAACAACATCAAGGGGTTATCTTGAATTACTCACTAAAAACTTATTGCTGAGCGCCGGCGGCCCGGGGCGGGCGGGGGTTGAATCCGCCGCGAACAGTACCCTTACTGCAAGACTTAAAATCGAACCAACGATGAGCGTATTCGAACGTCGAAACTTTTTGGCGTTAAAGTAACATGACACTTAACCGCTTTGTTTGTGAGCTCAAGTTCGTCCACACAGGCACAGACCCGCTCTTGATGCGCGTACGTTGGAAAAATATCGGTGATACTGAATTTGTGACTTTAAATCAAGTTAGTTAGGGTTTATTTTCCCTTGACACCACATCGTTTGGTCGCTCGAATGCGATCTACGGTGGTGTGTTTTATAGACTTGTGATAGGGGTACAGATAAGGGCGCGCTATTGGGATCGCGTCGTTCTCATCCAATTACACGGTCGAGCGCGCGGCACAGCGCAGATAAAAAGTGAAGTTGCCTGCTGTCTCCGCGGGGATTGTCGCTCTAACATTTTCACCTACCCGTCCTTTGCGTTCGTTTTAATCTGGGTATTGTTTTTAGAATATAGAAGTGAGGTTTAACCTATGTTTAACCTCACTTATATATTCTAAAAAAACAAAACTACCAACCTATATCTTGTATTTTCTCTCCTACTAGTGCATGTAATTGAATAGGTATTATGTTACCTGAGTGCAAGGAAAAGATGACGCCTACTTTCTATAACACTTCAGCCCAAGAATAGAAATAATCAATGTAATATTTCTTTCCGATTTTGAAACGACTAAGCGTTGCAAAAATCACACGAGAGTTTTGCCGCAAATTGCATAAGCATATTGTGCTTGTGTTCCTGTTCAAATATCCAACCCACAAATAAAACGGTTAGCTGTTCTTAAATGAATAATTAAATAACTAAAGGGACCTATTAGATGGCTTCAATTGCAATGAATGTTCATAGGAAACATCGAGAAGTTTTAGAAAGCAATCCAAGTCGACGTGCGAAGGGAATTGCCCAGCTCGCCTCGTGATTCAATTAGAACAATCGCCGCGGGACCTTCTCGGAAGTGACGCCTGTCACTCCACTTTCGCGTGCTCAGATTGCTATCACACTACGCCGACCGCAACTGTCTTTTTCACTTTTTTTAGAAAAATTTAACGAAGGCAACCGCATTTCCCTCCTTAGCCCTAATAGCACTGTAACCTAATAAATAACAGTGACATTTGTTTTCGGTACTAAGCCCCACCCTCTGTCACAACAGAACCCAATCCGACAGCGCGGCCGCCGCCGTATGTAAATAGTTTACCGAAAGTCGCCGCTCGTTCATCACGCGTTGTCACATAAATTATGCCGCGGCGAATCCGCGGTCGAATCATTGTTTGACTTTTATCTTATTACGTATATCTCCCGATTTTGTTCGCGTCATATTTCTTCTGACTTATCGGCTTTTATCTATCGTTTTGTGGCGAGTCGCGCTATCGATCACCCGATCCCCGGCGGGCCGACAAATGTCTCCGTATGTTTTGAGTGGATTAGGCGAACTGTCGGTTCGGCCGACGCGGTCGGTCACCGTGGTGACTAATGCGCACCCGAGCTTATTTGGAGCGCGTATCGACTTATTGTCGCTTATCTGATGATGCGCCTCGGTCAACGAGGCACGGCCCGCGGGCTCCCACAGAGTTCGCTGTGTCGCCACCGATACCCCGATGACTAATGACCACTCTTCTGTACGTCTAAGAAATGTTACCACTGATCGCGGTAATAATTTTAAGTCACGCATTTGACTTTCGAGGAACGATGTTCGATTTAGTATGCAAATGGCAATAATCATATTTCATTTCAAACTGCACACTCTTTGTGAAAGGTCACAAAACTTGATGTTTACCTATGTAGTCAACACATTGGCGAGTACACAGTAGTCGGAAGCTGGCTGCTTATCATTCGATCATCCGACCACCGTCATACAACATTTGATACCTTCTACATTCTCTAAATCCACGTTGAATTAATGAAAACATCCACCCATAAAGCCTCAAACGCCTCTGCCTTCTTATGAATGAAATTCCAACCGGCACGGATTCGAATCCTTTTTTATGATGATCATAAATTAAAGGACCAATTTCCAGCGAATGTCACAGCGCGGATAAAGGAATCATTTTTATAATATCCTCAGCGCTTAACAAGGGTACAAATAATGCCCACGCATATTCACGCAGCTATAATTCCGGATCCAGGGATCTGGCCACTGACTGCTAAACTGTTAATATAAATAATGAACTGTGTTATGGTCTGCGGTGGGCAGCGTTTTGTTGACTAACTGGCTTTTTGTCGCAAGACGTATAATTCAGTTTGTGCCATGATATGTGGCGGTGCAAGTGACCGCCGGTGCACGTTTGGATAAAACGTTGCTTCGAGCGAAGTACGGGTACTTTGTCGGTACTTTTGGCAACAGCTGCAGCATTTACTCACTCTTATTGACCTTTCTTTTCAGTAGATAACCTAAAATAGATCGTGAGTGTTCAATTTTTAACATGTTTTTGAAATTCGCTTCTGCCGCTGGTTGATTGTCAAACTAATTTTTAGCTCAAAATTAACGCTTCGGGCCGAGGTTTAAATAATATCGTGAATATTTTCATTCTTTTACTAACAATTTAACATTTCGATATTTAATTAAGTTAATGTACTTATATATTATCTAAATGAGATAAGTATATGAATGAATAACTTCAAGATTATTATTTTAATCGCATATAGTGCGTTGTGAACTATAAATTGTCTTTTCATACATCTAAAATATATTCTAATTGATTCCATTGAAATATGATACGGAATGTAACATTAAGAAAATTCTAGATTTACTTTAGCTACCGCGGCTCTTCCCACGCGTGCTACGCGATGGCGACTCACGACTGAAAACCCCATGACTTAGCCATTTCCGGGATTTAGTATTTTAAGTTAAAAAATAAAGTAAGTACTTAATGATCGTCATCTGCACACCTTGACAAAAATATTTAGGTAAGTAAATGTATCTACTTAGGTACTTAAAAAATGAAGGACCTAGAAGTTTCAATCATCAATAGGATGGATGGATATACTTCCGGAAAGTAACTCGTGCTTCTATCCAATACTTCTAAAATATTTTTGGCGAGGTCATAAGATGTAAGTCTGTATGACTTTTGGATATCAATAAAGTATTTAAAAAAATTGGCAGTCATAAGGACTGCCGATTATGCCGATAGAAGTGAAAACGAATATTTAAAATAATAATAAAAAAATATGAACCTTAAAACAAAGACTTTAAAGTTTAATTACGAATGTAGTATATTTATAATTAAGATCTTTTGTCTTCGTAACAACGCGAGGTGTCAGTGACGGTATTGGTGACGCGAATCCACAAGTTTACCCCCTACCTAAAAGTGCTCAACACGGCTAAAGAAGTTTTCACTTCAAAAATTAATTGTGTGTTGTTAAGTGTTGTCTAATTTCAAGAAAGCAACTCCGAATGGTTGGTTTCCTAGTTGCGTTGGTTTTAAAATTGGAACTCCCTAGATTTTTCTAAAATAACGAAATCATACGCCGTAGTGTGATAGCTACACTTCTGATTTGATATAATTTCTCCTTATTTGGCCAACTTCAGCTAATTTACCCAACAACTAACAAATCCCTTAAAAATTACGACATACTTTAAAAAAAATTACGAAATATTAATTTCGTTGTTCTAATTCATGGAGTTCCTACTCACAACACAGGGCAAAATAACCTCACGGACCAAAACTACCTCACAAGCAAAACAACCACTTATTTATCGTCCACCTCAGTCAGCTGGCTGACTTATGACAACCGCTCCGCCGGCCCTTTATGTACCTATCTGCGTTTCAATGTCCGATTGTCGTGGGTACTGCTGCTACTGGGCACCTCGAGGCTCGAACAACACGTAATTTACACTCGAATTCGCAAGCCATGTTTAATAGCCAATGTTTTCTTTTCGCAAACACGTTTAAGGCTTGAAAATTACTGAGCGGCAGGGTCGCGATTCGCGACTCGCAAGGCTTTGCGTGGATAGTAAAAACTTAAAACTCAAAACATCTTCATTCAGAATAGGTACATATAAAGTACACCTTCGGAATGTCATGTTTACAAGGAATAAGACTTGATGGTGATAATTAACTACGGTATCTTAAAACTATAGTTACGAAGGTTCCAAACGCGCTTTGGTCTGAGAAGTGCCCACAACAAACGCAGCCGGGTTTTTTATATTTTTTATTCTAACCATATCACAAATATAGGAACTTACTGAATTATATTTATAATTATAATATAATTAGCCGCTGAAACAATTCATACCCATGGCTGCCTATCATTCAAATAATATTCTTTTACACTAATAAGACTTTTCAATTAGTTTACGTTTTACAAAAACTTTGAACTTTTTGAGAGACATCTCCAGTATTCAGTGACCTCCGAGTCATAAGCGCGATTCTTGGTCAAAGCAGCGCAATGACAAGTCTAGGTATTCCAATTACAAAGATTGTGCTAGAAACCCCGAAGCCAGATGCGACCATGAAATATCATCATCTGAATAATAAGGTACCAAATATGTAGAAAATAAAAGGGTTCATCGGCGTAAGTAAAAGCTGTAGTCTGAAATCTCGCAATAATTAGTGAGATTATCCTATGTCCTTCCTTGGGATGTAACCTAAGCCAAAGTTCATCAAAATCGGTTGAAAAATTGGGCTGTTAAAGCGTAGTAGAGAGATAGACAGACAGATAGATAGACAGACACACTTTCGCATTTATATCAGTATGGATTCAATATAATACCTACTAGACATTTTACACCTCACTTAATAATAAGTTTGTACCTGGCAAATCAAAACTAAAGGGGTTTAACCGCAGATTTGATTTAGTGCTTAATCATGCTAAATGTACATTGTACATAATACTAGTGGTTCGCCCCGAACTGAGACGTTCGGGGCGAACCACTCGCGGTATCCATAAGATAGTTTTAACTATTTATTTTGTAATAGTTAAGTTTTAGTTAATATTAGACGCAAAAGAGCTAAAGAGTTATTGGAGAAACGATAAACTTCTATTGACATCATTGTGAAGTGCTTTTAATAATACTGAACCTCATCAAAAATTAAATAATTTCGTTTCCTTATACTATTTATCTTATTTTAGTATTTGTTGTTCAAGTAAAGGATATAATTCAAATATTTGATCAAGTTTCAGGCTCAGCCTTTCAGAAAATTGAGAGTTCTGAGGTCAACTTTGGACGTTAGAAAATCTCCAGTTTGAAAGCCCCCCATTTCGTCAATTTTAGGGGAAAAATTAAAAAAATATATATTTTTGTACTTTATTCCAAATAATCTTTAAGCTGATGTACCGCAAAGCTATGTAACGCTAAATAAAATGTTCACTTCGCATTCGCTTCTATGAAAGCCCCCTGAAATAAAGATTTTTATATTTTTTAAGCCATATTCGGCTGGCCATCGGTTTACATATTATATTTAAATTAAAAGTAATTACGTTCAGTAATTCAGAAGTTATAAGGCTCTGACAGACGGACGGACGGACGGACAAGTGCAAATTCACTCAAGTAGACTCAGAGACCTTCGCTTCGCTCGGTCAATTATAAACTTACTTTGCTACACTTTTGCAATTTTAATATAGATACAGTTGCTTTCCGTGTAGGCAGCATTAATTGAAGATTCATATGATCCTCTAAATGCCGAATAATTTGATATAGGACATTTAATTCTGGAAAATCTTGGGGACGATCGATGTAGCAAATTTCATTTACTGCTCCTATATTAGTTGAAGCGACGTTATAGCCGACGCTCTAGCTGGACTTGGGTCGTATAAAGTGTCCATGTAAATGATTAAGTGCTAAGTTACGAGGAGACCAGCGCGCGCGCAGCATGGCACCGGCCTCCATTCACGACCAGTATAAGATTACCTTACCGCCGAAAATATCAAATCGACAGGCTCAGATGCTATCTCAACGGAATGTTATAAAATTGAATATTTTCATATATTAAGCACCTACTAGGGTGTCCCCGCAGTGCGCCTCTTCCGGCGCTTGACGGTCATGTCCGTCCAAGCACAGACTTTTATGATACATTTTATGTGGATAGAGACGTTATTTAATATCGTTGTTAACATCTCCAACTCCCCACAAAATTTGGAAGATGATTTTTTGTACTGTTTGTCCCGAGCCCATATCACTAGCTTTATGATATCCAATAAATATTTAGAATATAAAAGAATACACGACGCATAGCTTTTTGACGTGCATCTATGGTGACCCTTTCAAGACAGTACTCCAAAGAAACTCATAAACCACATAGAGGTGAAAGATATGGTTTTGAAATAATATTAAAAATAATATTATATTTTATTATACTAGCTGATGCCCACGACTTCGTCTGCGAGGAATAAGTTTCCGGAATAACAAGTAGCCTATGTCACTCTTCAGGTCCTCAACTACACCCATGTAAAACATCAGGTCTTTTCGTTGCTCTATTGCGGCGTGATCGAAGGACAAACCATCAAACAAACACACGTTTGTATTTATAATATTTTTATTCTTTTAATTGCTCCTTTATTTAAAAAATACTTACAACTTCATAATCCTTACTATCTTTAGTTATTTGAGCAGGATTTGGTTCGATCGATTGCAATTTGTAGAATTGAGCACTTACTTAAGATTTAGTTACTCACGCTCTTTGGATCCGGTGGTAAAATCAAAATAAGGCGAAGGCACCTATTATAGGTAAGTAATTACCTGAGACACAATATATCCTGTACATGATAGGATATCATACTAATATTATAAACGCGAAAGTGTGTTTGTTTGTTGGTTTGTCCTTCAATCACGCCGCAACGGAGCAACGGATCGACGTGATCTTCGGCATGGGTATAGTTGAAGATCTGGAGAGTGACATAGGCTACTTTTTATCCTGAAAAATTAAGGGGAATAAAAAACTGAGACCACGCGGACGAAGTTGCGGGCATGAGCTAGTATGAAATAAACTAATTGAGTATTGTCGACTATACCACGTCAAGTTAAAATATAGAAGCTGTTTGTTCAGTACTATTCTATTCCATGGTTTCTTAAAGTTTAGTTACTACTCTTTACATACCACGTGCGTAAGGATCCCTAAAAATAATGTCGTATCGCAGTAGGCTCTCAGCATGACAGACTCTATCTGTCACTATAGGATTAAATTAAATGGAACCTATAAAATAGCACTTTAAATAAATACGCCATTAAGAGTGAGTAAAGGTCCTCTGTATTTCTAAATTGAAAACTACAGATATACATGTCACCGTAAGATTGCAAAAACCGTAAGATTGTAATCTAACTAGCGAAATTGTAAACTGTCTACAGATTGTGAACCGTTCAATGTTCTGAGTGTCAATTTTTGAAATATTCATTGTATTTACGTTTTCTCGTCTCTTTCTTGTAAGTTAGGTTAGGGTTCGACATTAGGTTTTATCGGGTTAATATACTTCAGATTACAATCTACCGCAAAATAATGCGTTAAATTGTAATCTGTCAACAGTTTACAATTTCGCTTGTTCCTACCTATTGCCTAACTATAACATGCATTTATCTAAAGTTAAATAAATGTTATTAGGTTATGTATTTTTTAAATTAAAATATTATGCCTAAAAGATCAATGATAAATGATTTATTTATTTCATGTAGGACAACTTGTGTCACTTATGATACGTTAAGACTCTACCACCGGTTCGGAGAGCTGATTCTACTGAGAAGAGCCGGAAAGAAACTCAGCAGTTGCTCTTTTCTTAAAAAGGAAAAAGGTTACAAAAGTAAACAATACAACCCATTACGTTACATACATTACGTTACAATTAGTACTACACTGACTAGTGGGTCACTGGATGCGAGGTCTGTTGCTTCCATGCAACTTTGTCATTCAGAAAATCATCGACAGCGTAATAACATCGACTTAACAGATGCTGTTTAATATGTAGAACGCCTGTAGTTACCCCAATATTTAGTCGATATTTTTTCACAATGTGCTAATAATACCTAACATAGTAACAGTGTAATGATACGAGTAGGTGTGTATGTAATTATTGTAATTAGTAATGTACTTAGGTATATTTAATAATCCACAGACCTTTACTCGGAGGAGTAATCTAATGAGAATAATTAACGACCTCCGTGGCGCAGTGTGTAGCGCTGTTGTCTTAACGTGCGGAGGTCCCGGGTTCAATCCCCGGCAGGGTCAATTTGGGAATTTATTATTTTGGAATTTTCTCTGGTCTGGCCTGGTGGGAGGCTTCGGCCGTGGCTAGTTACCGCCCTACCGGCAAAAACGTGCCGCCAAGCGATTTCGCGTTCCGGTACGATGCCGTGTAGAAACGGAATAGAGGTATGGGTTTAATATAACTGCCATGCCCCTAACAGGTTAGCCCGCTACCATCTTAGACTACATCATCACTTACCATCAGGTGAGATCGCAGTCAAGGAATAACTTGTAGTGGAAAAAAAAAACAATCTTGATCATATTACCAAACAGCACGATTACATTTCATGACGATTTAAAATACTTTTTAAAATTCCTATCACCATAATAAAGCTACCGCTAGGTATGAGGTTGTACAATTTATAAAAAGACGTCTCACCATTTAATTTTGGCTTTAGAATACTAATTTTACTATGACTTGATTAAACCTTTTAAACAAATTATTTAACTTGTATGGTAATGAATTAGAATCTAAGTTAATAATGACCATTGTTTAAGCATTTTCGCGGCGGGAGTTTGTGTGACTAGTCTGCTAAATTGGTTTCAACGCCTACGTCCAGAGTTGCGACCGCAATTGGAACGTAAAATATTGCATGTGAAAACCATTTGGATTTTAAGTGAAACTGTGACAGAACATAATATACTTACCTATTTTGCTAGCTGTCCTGCCCTGACTACACGCGGGTCGGTTTACCTAATATATCCTTGTGTCTTTTCTAATTAATAGATATGAATTTGTTTCAAAGTTCAAAAATGACAATTTTCACTATATGTATAAAAACACTGAAGAATAATGGATTCTAATACTATTTTACTCCTAGGGTAAAATTATAGCGGTAGACTTTCCATAAATTCCTCTCTTGGTGAGAAAAATATACACGTCTGAACTGAAATCTAAGCATAGGTAAGTCTGCACTGAACCTACTGTAGAACTATAAGTTCTAAGCCAAGGATTTTGGGATGTACAGTGAATTTAAGCTCGTAGGACAAGTTTTTTTTATTTTTGTAGACAGAGTGACGATATCAAGCAAACTAAATAGATACCTACTCACTATAAAAGCTATACTTGAACGTAGATATAGATAATTACATGAAAATGTTTACAATTTAAAACGAGGATTTGTAAGTATCAAAAAGTGAATAATACAACGCAAGCTTTTATATATTTTATTAA
The DNA here is from genome assembly GCA_964035005.1 of Erebia palarica. NCBI lineage: Eukaryota > Metazoa > Arthropoda > Insecta > Lepidoptera > Nymphalidae > Erebia > Erebia palarica. The sequence goes on along the minus strand of OZ035985.1, from coordinate 31,860,520 downwards.
TAGCTTTTCTTTGACAGACTATGTTCTAACTATCCCTGATAAATTTTTCCGAGCTATTACTTACTTCATTTTCAATATCAGTCTGTGTGTGAATGGAACGCAAATCCTTATTTTATGTGCATCTTTATCGTTTTGGTATAACTTGGACCAATAGATAAGCTATTCGTTTCGCCATAGAAAGTTTAATATTGTACATCGAAAATGCACTTTTCTATAAAATATTACGTACTATCTCTAGATTACGTAAAAAAGGAGGGGAAAAAAACAGTTATCATAAATAAATTGCAATAAACCTTGGCTCAGCCTACTCGGATAAACTTTTAACGATTTAAAAAAGCCTTGATTTTTGCGAAAGCTCGAACAATAAACAAAATCAATTCCCCGGGACACCGGCGAACTAGAAAAACGTATGATATGTTTTCCACAGTAGATGGGCCGCGGGTGCGAGGCCGCTCCATCCGGCCCGGGCACAACACGGCACGTGAAAATTATTGCCGTACGGATTTTTCGAGAGCATTAATGCAAATTTATCGAGCCGCGTAGCGCTAATTGCGAACGACGCTGCCCCGCTGATTGTTTTCTCGTCCAATTTATGGCAACACCTATTGCAGATTTAAAGCTTTAATTGTAAACCGTTGCTGTGTTTTATTGGATAGTCGGACCCGTATTTATTTGGGTGGCACTGAGTGCGGTTTCGCTTATTGATTTTCCGTGCCTGTTTGTTGTGAGTTGCAGTTTTAAGTTTCAGCTGTCGATATCGCGCTGGACTCGACGCGTGACATGAGCTATTGCAACTTCTAATGCCAAACCGAGAGTAATGGACACGGTGGACAGTGGACATTCCAAATGAAAATAGAACTGAACTTTTGTTTGTGTTGGGTTGGTATTTTTGACATTTAAACCTATTGAACCTTAATCTTTATTCGACAAGGTGATTGATTTAGGGACACCGCAGCTAAAACTACAATAACACTAAGTAACTAGGTAGAGCATAACGTTTTCTCATATCTGTTCATACCGGAATTAATTGCGTCCGACGTAAACCATCTGACGAAATTAATTCCTACAGAGAGAAGTTGCATCCCAAGAATGGACTGAATGACTTTCATCCCGGAAAATTATAGAATTCCAAAAACCTACATCGCGAAGCGAACCTACATCATTAAGTCGCGATGCGAAATATTGTGTGGCGTTGTAAGACTTTATCATTAGTTAATTATACCATTTACATCACAAAATGAATATTATACCGATTACCATGTTTAAAAGCAACGTGATACCAACTGTCATTAGTCGTAAAAATTAACTCTCAAGGTAGGAACGTGTTAATAAATTAAATGACGTCACATCCCAGCGGTTAACAAAGTTAAACGTTGCCTGGGGGCAGTTCGCTTTTTTCGCTTAAGTTTTCCACGCTGCTGGGGCCGGAAGTTTTACCATTATTACTAGGTTTTATGGCAAGAGATGGGTGTAAAATATTTTATGGATCAAATACAAATGAAAAATAATTAATGATGCCATTTTTATTAATATCTATCTAGATATTTTATTAATATCGTAGGTCTTGTTATTTGAAAAATGCCTAGTTAGTAGTTATAGGTAATGAACAGCTGATAACTTGAACTTTTTCATTTCGTGCAAAAATGAAATCTCATAAAGTGACAACAAAACTGCATTCATTAAAAATTATAAGTACCTACTGTGTACTGTTTTATTTTTAACTAAATGATGCCGGCGACTTTGTCCGCGTGGATTAAGGGTGTTTTGATTCCCGAGTTGCTTAATTTTCTGAGATAAAAAGTAGCCTATGTACTTCCCAGGGATGCAGCCTATTCCACCAAATTTCATCAAACTAGATTGGAAAGATGGGCCGGAAAAGATTAGCAGACAGACAGACAGACACACTTTCTCATTTCTCTCGTTCTTGGGGAGATCTCTTGGCCTACATTTTACGCGGGTAACAAGCGGTGCGATAATATCCTACTCCCCGTCCTCCTCCAGACCTCCGTAATGGCCGAACGTGTCTTTCCACTTTGTGCTTAATAGGTGTCATAACTTAAATAAAATCTCGAGATTTGGATTTTAGCTTCCCGTCCTATCTATTCTATTCGGTAAGTCTTTGAACAAACGAATTGCGCGTGATGTTTCAAGGGCGCTATTTTGAAGACCCTTTAAACCGAAAAAGTACCAGGCCTACAACGAATTGCAGAAGTATCTAACAAGACACAATGATCAGTCGGTCAAGTCCTTATTGGTGTTTTTCAAGGCATGTTGATATCAGAAAACAGCGGCGTTGTATCCGTAACAGCTTTAAAATCAATGAAATTCTACTCTAACCGAAATTGAGTGATTTACCCGGGCTACCTAGTATTTCGCGTATGTTGTAAAATTTGTAAAATAGAAAACATATTGCGTTTAATAGACAGGTAATTTATATATATCAGTCGTTATGAAAGCTTGCCCGAAAGTGGTAATTATATTATAGAACTACCGCAATGATTGCAGGAAACGTGTTATTTAACACGCAGATAGCATCTTATCGGGCGATCCTAATTCACGAAATATGGTATTATAGAGTTGCCGAAAAGTGGCCGCGTATGGATATCCGATATTTTGTTTAATATCTATGTATGCTTATACAGCGTCCTTCAAATTTAATGGGCATCTATTTCATAAAAGGTAGACTTTAGTATGCAGATCTTCTATGAAATTAATACAATTTCTTTTTAGATTTTTACAAAATATGCAGCAGTTACAGGACCTAGTAGTAGATTCAGGATTAACATATTACAGATTGAATTTAAGTATAGGTAAATTCATTCAAATTTGATATAGAGATAGCTTGTAGCCCGGGGAAGGACACAGGCTACTTTTTATCCCGAAAAATTAAGGAGTTCCCGAGGGAATACAAAACTACGCGGACGCAGTCGCGGGCATCTAGTAGGTACAATATAAATGCATTGACCTGTCCGGCTACAGTTTGTGATTACTCATTCTGATATTACGGGTAAGTATATCAACGGAGTGCAAACAAGGAACATCCTCTATAAGGTGCTATTATCGGGACAAAGCGCTCTGTTTGTCTATCACGATAATCTGTGGACTGCTCGTTCCAATTCCATGTTGTATAAACGCCCTAATGGGTGCCCGGTAATGTGACACGCTTGACGATTTTACTCACAAATTGTACGAAACACTATTACAATCTAATGACAGCCACCGTCTAATTGCGAGGTTATTACGTTTTGTTGCTGGCTTTAATGATAGCGCGAGTAATTATTGGGCGAGGTGAAACCCCGAAGATGTGTCGAATTGAATCGCCGGAGTGTAATGAAGACCTGCGCGCGCGCCGGAAGCGTACGCTGTACACTCGTATTATTCACATATCGATGCATGCACGATTAATTTTTAATAGTCTTAAGTTGGCCCATTAAGTAACAAAATTACGTCTATACTTTGTATCTAATACGAGTTTCTTTGCCAATCGTTTTTAAATCGTCACATAATTTGACATCTGCGCATAACTTGCGACTGACTGACTGAATTGCGACATTGTAACCTTGTTAAGATTCTATAATATTTCGTAGTAATTCTATAGCTTTTCTAAAGATCCTATTAATACGGGAGATCTTTTGTTGACTCACCAAAATACAAAAATCGCTCCCGTGTGGACTGTCAGTCGTCTCTACATGCAAACTGTCATTGTTTTGCCGAATTTCATGGAGATTTCAGCGATTGAGCACTGAAAGGGTAGATAACTGATAATATATGCTTACAGATACATATTAGTATGCTTGCACAGCCATAGCTATGTATTCTTTAGTTTATAGTATATTCTTTTATGCGTAACTGAAAAAAAAAAAAACAATAAATAATCAAAGTATGGATAACATACCAATAGCTATCTATTCAAGAGTAGGTAGAGTATTTTTTTATTTATTTCACCTGATGGTAAGTGATGATGCAGTCCACGATGGTAGCAGGCTAGCCTGTTAGAGTTGTGGCAGTTATATTAAACCCATACCCCTAGTCGGTTTCTACACAGCATCGTACCGGAACGCTCAATCGCTTGGTGGTAACTTCATCTTTGCCGGTAGGGTGGTAACTAGCTACGGCCGAAGCCTCCCACCAGACAAAAAGATATATAGAGCCGCGAGCGTAGCAGCGGACAGAACCTTGTAATTCAATACAATGGGATAATTATAACGACATCACGACTGTCATCAGATGAGTTTCACTCATCATGTCATTTATAGAAACGTGTGTAATTTCACATATCGCACGATCTCCAAAACGATTCGAAGCGAGTGTCTTCCTACATAGGTACATTTCGTGAATAATTTAACAGACAATGGACTGATAATTATATTGTAGGTTTCGTATGATCATTGTATGCACTCTACTTAATATTATGAGGTACTCTACTCTTCGTTAACATTATGTTTTCTCTTATGGTAATCATATTGTCAAGAGCAACCTACATCACTAGAAATCTTTATTAGTGCTGATGCTTTCTAATAAAGAAAGAAACAATAATTGATATATATTATTGTTTTAAGCGGGTCCGGAAGACGTTGCCCTGCACTGAACCTTGAACCCGATTGCAACGCCACCTATCGGGTCCAATTGTGAATATAAACCATCCCGGGAGCCAGTGGAACACACATAAAAAAATCTATCAAAATCGGTCCAGGCGTTCTGAAGTTACATGCTTATATATTCGGCAATTGATTTTTGTTTATAGCTAGCTAACCTAATCTTAGAAGCAAATCATGCCCGTGTGGAATGGAATGTTGGCAATAGAACACTGGCTGCATTTCCATACTGGGCAGCCGAAAACAGAAAAGATATATTATTATTGTAATTGAATAACATTGCGAAGAATAATCCAAAATTAGTTCTCGACACCGTTTTTGAAGGGAATATAACTAGAACTATTATATTCTTAACTTCGTACTCGTGGACTGAAGTTTTTGTTTCCCGCGAGAATCCTTTGATTTTCCGGGATAAACGTAACCTTTGTGTTATTCCAAACTATAATCTATATGCCAAATTTCATCCAGATCCGTTCAGCCGTTCTGGCGTGATTGAGTAACAAACATACATCCATCCATTCGCATTTATCTGCGTGGTGAAATCTTTATTTAACGCCAAAATAGTGCTGTGAATAATGTTAGGAATTTAAGAGCCTTCACGCGTCAGAATCTGTAGCCAATTCCGAAAGCAATTTAAACTATGCTACAGCTGACCGTAAGTCCGCATTGTTAGGAAACCGGACGTGTAAGCGGATTTTCGGGCGAACTTGCGGCGAAGTGCCTTATTTTTGCCGCGTCGTCTCAACTGGTCGGGATTGATTTACGGGCAAATATGCCGACCTCGCCCGGCTTATACCTAACTAAAGCTTATCCTGGGACATGCAAAACACGCCGACCGTCTTGACATTTGACTTGCCTTGAGGAAAGACACAGGAAAATAGAGAAAGTTTTTCTGTAAAGTTTTAAGAATAATCTTATGGAGGTCGGTATATATATGATAATATTCTCATGCCATGGGATTGTACGAAGACTAGGTAAGTTCTAAATTCTCGTTGAATGATATTTTTTACAAATAACTACCTACCTAACTTGACTCTAATTAAATGACGACCTCCCTGGTCAGTGTTGAGCGCTGTTGTCTTAACGTGGGAGGTGCCGCGTTCGATCATGGCAGAATCAATTTAGGAATTTAAAATTTCTGAATTTTCTCAGGTCTGACCTGGTGGGAGACTCCAGCTGTGGTTAGTTATCATCCTTCCGGCAAAGACGTGGCGCGCCAAGCGATTTAGCGTTCCGGTACGATGCCGTGTAGAAACCGATTAGGGTTATAGGTTTAATATAACTGCCATACACCTGACAGGTTAGCCCGCTACCATATTAGGCTGCATCATGGCTTGCCAGTTACCACCAGGTGAGATCGCAGTCAAGGGCTAACTTGTAGTGGAATAAAAAAAACCTTACACGGTGCATTACCGCGAACTTTCACCCATCCACATAAGTCTTTTTAAATGCATCTCAGATCCTGAAAAGTCATGTTCACTGCCAATAACGAACTGTAGACGCAGGAGCGGAGGGGGACGGTTGATGTAAACTACCTATGGTTCTTTTTTTATTCAGCTACAAGTCAGCCAGTGGCGTGCAGTCCATAGAGGCACAAAAGCACCGCTTACCCAAATGGAAATACGTCAATGCTCATTTTTCATCATGAAAGTCAGTAAATATTCTATAATGCCTACCCTAGCTTCAAACCCTGTGCACGCCACTGATAACTTAGTTAGCCCTTGACTGCGATCTCATCTGATGGTAAGTGATGATGCAGTCTAAGATGGTAGCGGGATAACTTGTTAGAGGTACGGCAGTTATAATTAACCCATAACCCTATCGGTTTCTACACGGCATCCTACTGCATCCTACTGTAACGCTAAATTACTTTGCGGTACTACTTTACCGGTAGGGTACTACTAGCCACGGCCAAAGCCTTCCATCAGACCGGACCAGAGAAAATTCAGAAATTAGAAATTTCCAAATTGACCCTGCTGGAAATCGAACTCGGGACCTCCCATAGTAAGACCACAGCGCTCACCACTGCGCCAGAGAGGTCATTTTGTTAAAACATGCATTCAATTTTAGAACATCCTCATGCACATTTATCTACATTTAGACACGGTCTGTAAGTATCCACCTTCCAAATTAAATTCAATTAACAACTGTTTCGGATTTTTACAAAAACTAAACAGTTTGGGTTTGAGTGATACTGTGTAATAAAATAAAACTTGTAGTTTTTTTTTTGAGGATAACCTATGTATAGACATGACTTTAAAAGAAAGAGATTCTTCATTGAAAAGACAGGGAATTTACATAGAGATCTAAAACCGCCTTCATTTAATTTGAAGTTCACCAATTTAAATGGATAGCACCTTCATTGTACCTACCAATTTATCATCAACATTAATTTGTAGTAATATATGTTATCTTTCTAATCAATCTCAGTAGTTATTCGTAATAAATACGTAATGTCGTCACATTAGGACGCCCGGTTCAGAAATATGTAGCGGCGAGCTAATGACAGTGCCAGCTTATTGTTTTAAATCGCCGCCGCCTCTAATTTCGAGCATCGCCTCTAATTATGGCAACCGCTTCGCCAGATACGGACAAAAAATGTGAAATTCACCCCTTCGCTAAGTCATCTGTATAATATATGGGGTAAACTTAAGCAACAGCTATGATTATGACATGTTTATGTTGTAATTTAAATTCCCGAAATCTATTTGGTGTCCTATAGCGGCACAACGAATGGCCGAGGGAATCTCTTTCCAACTTTCGATTGCGTAAACAGTTAAAGTAAAAAAGTTTGTAACGACCATCCAATTAGTTTAAGAATCCTCACAGAAGCGCTTCGCCGACCCTAAATTTTTCTCCAATTAAATGCAAAACTCGTCCGGGACACCGGCGGTGGTTATATAAAATTTAAAGTCCACACAATTCGCGCAACACAAATTTTTATTGCCTACGCCCTATAAGTAAACAAAAAGAACAAATTAGCCGGAGCCTCAGCAGAAGACGTCCGCGCTATATCCCGCTCGGGACGCAAGGGTGTAAAAAGTAAAACAATAAGGATTCCGTGCGGCTGCGAGGGGATATTTATTGTTAATGAAAATGGCGGGATTTGAACTAACGTCTTGTAACTAAATACCCCCTCACGGTTAAAGCGAGTACTAATTTGGTTTTTATAGCGCATCCTTAATTTGATTTGGCGGCATCGCGGCCCGCCACTATTGTAGGAGCAATTAATTTGGTCGGATTATATTTTTCCAGACGCCTGCGAGCGAGCGACGCGGCCTCGACGTCGAGCGGTCCCCGACCGATCCCGCGCGGACTCGCGGCACAATCCGGCCGCCAGCCGGGGAGGAAAAAATAAAATAAAACTTAAGCCCCGTTTAATTTGAAGGGTGGTTCTGGGCTATTAAAGTAACACGCTTATGTATTGCAAATTATATTGAAATTTGTCTTCCATTACCGAGAGTCTTCCTCACACAAATGTTGCCCGCATTACGAGCGGGAGATTTTTATTCTTCGTTACGCCCACCCTTGTCTCCCGGCTTTTTTTTACGTCGGAAGTTTTGTGGTGCCTTTTTTCTCGCTAATTAAAACTCTTCCGCGCTGTTTCCTCTCAGGAACGAGATTCGATCAATTAATTTTTCGGCAGCGTAAGCCTCCAAATTTAGAGGCTACTAAAAAACCATTTCGCTTCCGAAAAAAATACATTGAAGTGTAATTGATGTAATAAACATGAAGAAAGATAGCACTGTAATTGAAAAACTTTTTTGTTTTGTAACAAAATAAAAAACGTGAGTAATGATTGTATCGGTGCGTAATTAATGGTTATATAGTAGTATATGCCAATGGGGAGATGGCATTGCCTAAGGAAATTGAGTAGACCACGAAAATAGAAGAAATTATTTCAAAAGTTCGGTAGCGACTAAAGCTGAGTTGATTAAATCGCGCAGTCAGCTATTTGTTTATAAGTACGAAACTATTTCAATTGCACAACACTTTGAAAAAACAAATTAATACTGTTAACATACTGTTAATAATATAACTGGAACAACATAGGTTGCAAAACTCGGGTATGATATTGGAATCTAATCTAAATGCCTAGAAACTTAACAAAAAATGAATATAATCCGCAGTAATTAAATAAATTAAGTTTAGATATCTAATTAAATATTAAAAAAACGACTTGAACTCTATGATTCCCGCTTCAGACTTCTTCTAATTACTTACCTACTCTTTAATTTTTACCGCGAGTGCAGCATAGAAAACCCGTTAAACGCTAAAGAAATTTAAAAATCTGCTGGATATTAACTGCCAGTTTTAAAAAACAGTATCGTCGTTGCAGTAAAGTCATTTTAACACATAGCAACAACTGCTACACATCGGTATCTTGAAAGGATGTCCACATAACAGTTTTGTACGCTATCGCTAATATAGAGAGGCTCCCCACAGTCGCGATCCCAGCGACTCACCTGATATCACCCGTGCTGTCCGTCTAATTTTACAATAGTTACTATTCACAGAATCTCATAACCTTCTTAAACGAAGTCAACAAATCGAACATATCTCAATACGTAGAGCGCCCTCCAATCAGTCATAATGAAGGCGGCGAGCAATTTGTCGGCTGCGGGCAGCGGTCGGCAGCACGCGCCGGATTAAATGGAAATCAATAGCGATCGCCGACGTGACCGCCGACCCTTCATCATCTGCTACCAACACTGTTGCCGACACAAGAACTCTGGAGTCTGGACTCTAGGAATAAGGAAACTGTCTTAAAGTTGGTCAAAGTTGACCAAACTTGACGTGCTTGCAAAGCTAAATAACATTTGATATTTCAAAAAAATATCGAGCGTCACCTTTTGTGTATTATCAGTTCAGTAAACCTGTGCTTTTATTTATTTGTCTGTCTTTTTCGATATTGATTACAAATTACCAAAGTAAGTCTTTAGCTCATAATTCAGGAACAAAACAGGCTGATGAAGAATATCTTGGCCGAAGTATTTACGACACAGGACCGGGGAAGGTGTCTGGTTCCGCAAAGCAGCACCCAAGTTATCTTGTACCTACTACACGAAGAAGGCGAACATCACAAATTCGAGTTTTTGAACCAAAACGTTCTTAAAAATTCTCCTTGTAATGTTAGATTCAAGACTAAAAATGGCAATTTCTGATAGACTCATCTTACTCCGTCGTCTGTTTTATTTCAAACAAAATAAATTAACTCAAACTTATTGAAGACAAATCAAATTGCTAATAACAGGCGGAAATAGACCAAGTATCAACATATTTTGTATAAAAGTTTCTTTTGGAAATTGCAAACAATATACTACTCTATAAACTCAATACCGTACAGCACATTGGTTTAAATTGCTAGTAAGACCGAATTAGACGGATCTCTCGTACGGGAGTCCGATGGAACAATTCCTGCTGAAATCACTATTCTCGAACACAATGACGAAATCAATCCAAATCGCTAGCGATTACAGCCATAGAACACATAAATGTATTTTATCAGAACTGACTCTTCTTTTAATATTTACTTTTCCATAATACTCAGTATTTATGTCTGGTTTTTAAAAAAATAAGTAGCAAGCCATGTATAGTTCGCGCGCGCGTTGAATGCAGAGTAAATGTATGGTGACACATACATTTACTCTGCCTTATTTATTTTAGCCTGTCTTCACATAATATGATGATGAGGTAGTAAGAATTGAATATTTTTTATATTTCTGCCTAAATTTCGTCCTTGCAACAAAGTCAATAAAACCGCTTTGGGTAGTTACAATGAAAAAAATTAAATCAAAACAGCCCTCTTATCACGGAAATATGACTGCGACAGACCATCTCTTCTGTTTGGCTGACATTCTTAACCCTATTGGCTACAATATATTGTAGCAGTAAAAATTATATCCTAAATTCAGCCAAACGCAACAATTGAGTTTGTGATTGACGCAGCTTTTCCGTAATCAATTTTTCAATACACTTGCTCGAAAAATGCACTTACAGAGGGAGTAAACAGGGCTTGTAAGTTAAATTTACTGCCCTCGTGCAGTAAATTTACAGTTTTTTTTTAATTTTTGTAAGTCCACGTTACTTCTAAATAAAAAGTTTTCTTGCAAGAAGGTTCATGATGATATTGGCTTTGTATGTAGAAAACCTAAAAAATAATGACATATAAATGTGAATTGATGAAATTAATTCATAAAATAAAAAAATTGTATTTAATATAAATAATTAAAATTGTTTTAAGTTTTATAAATCAAAAAAGTAAAGGCTGAATAGTCCAGGCTGGGAGCTAAGAACTAGAACCTAGAGCCATGAATCTAATGACTCGTAATGATTCGTAATTAAAAAATTTAAAAAACACGACTGCCCTGCCAAAAAACGAACTAAAAAGTTAAAAATCTAAATTAATCTAGTTAAATTAGAATCTTATTCACATTTTTATCAAATGATATTTTTTTCTGATTCATTGAATTAAATATATCTAGAATAAGCTAGGGATTCTAACGATACCTCATTTATCAAAATCGGTTCAGGCTTATAGAAGTTATGGTGGAATATACAAACTCACATACATACATACGTGAACCCTGAAAACAATTTACTTTCTCCTTTTTCCAGGCTGTCGTATAAAAAAAAACGCAATTACAACAACGCACCGTAGTCTATACTTAATCTTTAATCTGTGCGCGCTATGTTTAAAATAGTCATTGAATTTTTCTTATAAATTATCAATATAATATATGAGTGGTAGATGTGATGTAGAATCATAAAATTAAACCAACAATTAGGTATTTTAGATCTGAGAAAGAAACCCCGCTTATAATAGCCGCCAAAAATCTCGAAATAAATATGGGCGTGAAAAACCATTTTCTAGTGAGTACCTAGTGCCTACCAACTCGACTTTTACTTTGAAGTTTTCTCACAAATATATTGAAAAATATTGTGTGATACACGGGTGTTATGGTTTCTACATACTCGTGACGATGGTCAGCCCTCGACTGGCGTCATCGGGCTGACCTTACGCAACTCGTATGTAAAAACCTATTTACCGCTTTTATGTCACAAACTACTATTAAGTGATGTGTCGTTTCTCATTGCCAGTTCTGTGGATTTGTTAACTCTATGATGCATTGGAAATGTTCAGTGAACACGTCCGCGGACAATGCGGTTGTATAGACAAAGCAGCGCTTCCTTCGATCGTCGGTGTCCGATGATTGATCAATCGAGCATTGGAAAGGGGCTTAATTGCAACAATTTGGATTTATTTGTGCTTTTCGTGTGTGTGTACTTCTAAGTTCTTTGTTTTACGTAATTACTTACATGAATCTGTCATGTATTTTAAGTAAGTACATAAAGCTAAGGATATAGGTGGATACAGTTACTACCTAACTGATTCGACGCGGTTTCGTTAGAGTGGGCTTTTACCCATCCTTCCGACTAATAATCCTTCGTCATAAAATAAACTCCTTTCAATAGCTTTATTCAACTCAATTAAAGGAATCGGTTCAATTTCCTTGATTTACTAATGGCAGGAGGAAATTGCCTCACCTGTTCAATTATTTAGTCTATTCGATCTACTTTTCGTTATCTACCTAGGTATTTTTTATTTTTCCCTAAGAACGCAAACTCATACATCAGACAAGCGCCATGTCTCTACTTGTTTAACGTGTTTACGTGAATAATACCCCAACACTAAACTTAGTAAAGCAATATCCGCAAAAGGACAAAATATCGCTGCAAATAAACATTTAAGTTTATGGACTCGAAAGATATTACCGATTCGTGATCTCCTTTTTCTTTAGTTTCGCGTTTTGGTCGAGCGGCCATCTTGGCGACATGTGGCGGGAGATTTAGGCGGGAAACGTGCCCTGCCATATTAGATTATGGAGAAATGAATTGAGCGCCACTATTGGATATGTTATTGACGTAAGATTTGCGATCGGAGGAACGAACTGATATTTTGTATTGTTATTAGAAGCGGTCCCCGCGGACGTGCGCTGGATTTCAAGCACGGGTCTCGATACGACGCCCTTATGCTCCTATCGTTTAGGCCTCTTTATATTTTTCTTATGTAAATACGGTTTCATATCCGATGAGCTTTATTTATGTGGGAATCGTTTTAGCGAGATAAGTCTCTCTTTGGTTTCAGTGTTCACCTCTTGTGAAGCATTTGAATTTTTGTTCATGTGGGTTTGTTTGATTTATTTGATTGGCGTATTCTGAATTGATATATTGTGTTTGGAATATGGGATACATATTTTATTAAAATAATTCCTTCTTACATTGATGAATCTCTCACTGCTTTTATTTAATTTTTATTAATTATCCACCTCATTCACATCCAAACATACTGAAAGGAACCTTTAAAGAAAAGTTTACGTACTATTAGGAGTTTAAACTCAAAGAAGTATATTTATGCAAAGTAGGTAGGTACCTATATACCTACAAAGTACATCTGAACGTCACGTTTACAAAGTATAAGACGTAATGGTGATAATTAACCACGAAACTATAGCTACAAGGGTTCCAAACGCTTCCTGGTCTAAGAGGAGCCCACAACAAACTCTGCCGGGTTTTAAAGAGTTCGTTGTCAAAATACAGACACAGTAGGTACCTGTATAAGAAACTCTCAAGCCAAAGATATTTAAGTTTTTAGCTTATACTTATTCAGTTATTTATATCCTTCCTGGATACGCTATAGGATATATAAGGATCTTGATTTTCTGAAGGTGAACAAGACGTGCATATAGAGAGACCTAAAAAAAATCAAGCGAAACCTAAACCTGGTTTCCATTCAATGCATCAACATCAAAATATTTACAAACAGTTAGTTTAAGTCAAAGATCAAAAATAGAGGAGCTTTTTCCTAGTACAGAACTATATAACTAGTTACATAATTACAATTTAATCAGAATTTACCCGTAGAAACAGATACATTTTAAAATTACGCTGAATCTGAAGTGTCGTCAAAGATCAAAGATGGTTATGCCGAAGTGAGTGCTGTTAAAACGTCTTCAAGGGCCTCCAGGCGGTAAACAGTAGCTGCGGGCGAGGTACAAGATCCAAGAGAAGGCGATTTCAAAGTCATTTATTGCTTCAATGAACTCGCAACACTACATATTACTAGGTTTACTACTTATTTTTGAAGTTATTAAAATGTCGTTATGTTCTGAATGTCTATGATAAAATGTACTTCATTTAAATCTATTTCTTTATGAACCTACTAGCTGATGCCCGCGACTTCATCCGCGTGGTTTAAGTTTTATTATTTCCGCGGTAACTTAATTTTCTTTATTTTCCGGGATAAAAATGATCAGTCCTCAACTATACCCATGCCAAAAATCACATCGACCCGTGGCTCCATTGCGGCGTGATTGAAGGACAAACCAACAAACAAACACACTTGCGCATTTATAATATTTAAAAGTATGTGATGTAAAAATACCTACTTATTTTAAATCTTTTGCTCCATATAGAGGAGCATGAGTGATGCGGACCTCGAATATTTTTTATTGCGAGACAGATTTGTGCTTGAACGGTGACTTCTTTTTTGTTGACGGGGGCCAAATCTCCTTAAGATATCCAACTTCGTGGGTAAAATCAGTGCCCCCCTTGTGCGACGCCCGTAAGCATAAGCATATTTAATTATATTGGGACCGACAGACCTAACTCTAAAACCTCATAACTTAGACCGAAAACGCGTACGCCGCGGTGTGCTTTGAAGTCGAGGGTAGTTATGAAAATTAATAAAGCGACGTGTAATAGCTTCCGATAAACGTCTGTGCAGCACTCCCGTTTTTTGTTCATCTTTAATGACTTAACGAGCAATACGTTTTGTCGATGTGTGATTAGATTACCAACAAATTAAGAGTTTTTAAGAATATATCACCGTAGATTGTAGAAGTAACTTAGAGGTTTGTGGCGTTAATTATCAGTCTAACATTTACTTAGCTTTCAAAACAGCAATTTCATCTAGCTTTTCAAGGGAATATTTAGATCAAAAATCAAGGTTCATAATCTTCTATAAATATATATATATATAAATCAATTGCTGTTCGTTTGTCTCGCTAAAATTTGAGAACGGCTGGGCCTGGGATTTAGATGGAATTTTTTGTGTGTTTGAGTGGGTCCAAGGCTGGTTTATATTCATAATTGGACCTGGTAGGGGGCGCTGCAATCGGGTTCTAGGTTCAGGGCAGGACAACATCTGACGGGCTTAGTTACTTATAGTTACTTATATTTATGAGTTGGAAAATGCCTGCATAAACTGTAGATACCCGAAAAATTCTGGGTACCTATTGAGCATAGGTAGTTTGTGTGATATAGTCATGCCGACTTTTAGAATGGAATAGAATTTATTTTACTGACCCAACACTTAGTAGGTAAACATATATTATAATCACAGATAATACTTAACATCTAACATAATTATTAACGTCTAAAATGTGTCATGCCATCAAAAGGGCCCGAACTCAGCGGAATGTTGTGTTTTTCCAACTCATCAATATTATAAATACAATCAATTTATAAATACGAAAGTGTGTTTGTTTTTTGTTATATCGTTCATTTATATCGCACGAAGCAACGCAATACTTAGTAGGTAGATCTTCCACGAGATTTTGAATTGACCTAGGAGGATACACACAGACGATGTCGCGAACAGCATCTAGAAATTCTTTCAATTTAATAATACTCTTACTTACCTACTGATGATTAAGATTATGATCACACTTTATAGGCTAGCTATACCTACCTTTGGTACTATCTACTGCCTACCTACGTATAAAAGTTTTTAAAGGTATTAGCGGGATAGGAAAAAATTACAACTACAAGCTACTAACAAAGCATGGAATTTGAATTTTGAACTATTTAGCGACATTCAGTCCACCCTTATGCAACTGTTCAGCTATTCCTGTTATCAAAGGCTTCCTACATTTATATGTATACAAAGAGTGTAACATATAGAACACACCTGTCGATTTGAGACTTCATTATCTTCTTTGAGCGTTGCGCCCGCTGCCGGAGTCTTTCAAGACAAGTGTTATTCGGTAAGTTGTCCAAACGCTCGATTGCCCCACACTGGCGCCACCACTCGTTTAATACTTATTTTTAGAACCTCTTTAAGGTATCCGCTTAGAGCGCTTTAAATAAACACTAGACAAGTGGCTTCAGCCCAAATTGTTAAAACTTAAAAGATACTTAAATGTATTAAGAATCGGTTCGAATCTCACTCAATTCACGATGATAGTACTTATCTAATACAATAGTTAAATATTTATATTGCCTTAAATTTTTAAAACCTAATACTATGAAAATCTGATCAGATATTCTCCCTGTGTTGTGGACAAACAAACTAAGTATATGTAATACTAAACGAAATAACATGATAAAGAGATTTACCAAATATTTACCCTGTACTAATATCTATACCACAAACGATACTGCCAATCATATTCAGCTAAATCATTACCAATTCATTTGTATTTATAACACCGCCATCCATCTCGTGTACCTAATGTACAAAGCTAAAAGAACCTATCAATAAAACCGAACTTAACGTGTTCCGAAATAAAACACTTTGTTATTAAGTTGACAAGCAACCGTAAAAATGTTCCTTTAAAATTTAAAATAAACAGATCAATCATGTTAAAGCGATCCCACCGGGGTCGATTCACGAAAAGGAGCCTACGTAAGCGTCTATTATAAAGCACAGATGTTACAACAAGACTGATTTTGTGTTTCATTCCTTTCCCACCCGCGACCCTATGTACTGTTCGAGTGCGATATAAAATAAAAGTGATACGTATTTTTTATTCTTTTTCCAAATAAGAATTGTTCTACATTCAGGAGAGTGATTGACACACGGTCGCCGGCGGCGTGCGGTGCCCCCTGACGCGCGGTTATAAGCGTTTCACAAGATAATACTGGTAGGGGTACCTACCAGTATTATCGTTTTAAAATTTATTAAGCTAATTATGAAAGGACCGTGTTTCAAAACAAAAAGTACAACAGGGGTCATTTTTATACCGTGAAGGCTTTGCGGACGGGCCTCGTGTTACTTTTCGGGTAAATAAATCTACGAAGGCACATCAATCAAGTTGTCGTATGAACGGGAAGTCCCGTTTCACATTATTATGTAGATCTATGATTAAAAGGTTTTAAAACGTAACGAATTCACAGTGCCGGTGTAATGTCGTGTTACCCTTTTCGTATATTTACTCATTTAATCAGTTGTGGATTTACAACAAACAAGAAAACAGAATGTTATGTCGTACTATACGTAGGTAATTTATAACAAAGTGCAAGTCTATTTTCAGCATAATAATATACGGGTTTCATAGCTAAATATTGAATTATTGATTAGTAAAATTAATTACAATGTTGATGTTAAAACTACATTTTCATTTTGTACTTAGTTGCAGGAGAAGGATCCTCTGTAATTTTTTTTTATGCGTAAGAGCGTTCCTATTGTCTTTTAGGAATTAGGAATTGAGATGATATCAAGAGATCGTTATCTACCATTTACTGTTCTATAAAAAAAAACAGAAAACTTAAAATCCTATGTAAATCAAATAAACTATCACTAACTACTCCCACTGTCTACTTGTTAATGTTCTCCGTATCGATAAGTTTTTCTGGAACTTGGAAGAGATCGCTACGATAAGACAACCTTATTGTACATACGTTTTAAGTTTTCATGTTTGTTTGTTTATTGGTGTACAATAAATTATATGCATACATACATACATAAACACATAAATACATAGACTATATGAGATACCTACCCAATCGTGTCTGAAATTACGAATTTTCTTTTTCAGAAAGAACCAATGTTAAGCAAGAATCCAATATAAGACAATCATTTCCAAAGATAGTAAGGACCAGCTACGCGGACCCGATGTTAGTAATAAACCAATATCAGCCCGTGATGGGCCGCACTAATTGAAAACACGACGTGAGAAGACTAACCATCGCCTAATCCTCGGACCCCTAGCCCCTACGTGTGTATAATTAGAGATTTCACGAGATAATACTATGGACTCTAATTAAAGATCGTCCAATTGTACGCTACAATAGTAGGTATTAGAACAGCCAGGACACATTCGAGGCTCTTGCGAAAACGTGTTCAATAATACTATAGTATTATAAATACGAAAGTGTGTTTGTTCGTTGGTTTGTTTGGCGGTTTGTTTGTTTAGTCCTAACGGATCGACAAATTTGAAGACCTGGACATAGGCTACTTTTTATCCCGAAAAATTGAGGAATACCCGCCGGAATTAAAAAAAACTTAAACCACGCGGACGAAGTCGCAAGCATCAGCTAGTAATTTAATAATTTCAAGATGTTTTGTTGCAGATTCTTACCAGAACCGATCAGGGCGTTTTAAAATAAATATACCTAACTAAATAAACTAATACTATAAGACCTATTATAAATGTGAATGTTTGTATGTAGAATGTGAGCGCTGGTTTGTATGTTTGGACGTTTGTTACTCTTTCATGCCACAAAGGATGAACTGATTTGGCTGAAATTTAGAACGGAGATAAGTAGCTTATACCCTGAATTCACACATAGGCTTCAATTTATCCCGGCAAAAAATCATAAAACCTTAATCCACTCGAATGAAGTCGCGGGCATCATCTAGTTAGAACGTAAAGGTACCTGCACTAACCCTTATCCTATTGATCAGAGTGAATTTTATAACTCTTTCATTCCAGTTGTATATACCTAACAATGTAACCGACATCAAACATCTGAGGCCATTTCAAGTTTAATTTTTATACTTTTAAAATAATATCCTGTTTTATGGAAACAAACGAACACAAGCAACGTTAATCATTCTATAATGTCCTAACATTGAAGTACCCCTATTTTATTTTAAAATGTTAACGACACAACAACGATCCTCATGCCCAGCTTCAAGCCTTTTCATCTGTCAAGTTTTAACAGCTATGGAATTGGGTTATAATTTACGATTTTATCTCATGTACACCATAGGGGCTGCGGTCAGTGTGGTCAATGAAAATACCTCGCAACATTGTAAAGGACCTTTTACAATTGCGCGAGAAACGTGCGAGTTTTCTCACAAACGTGTATTGTCGTGCTTTGTCGAGTCAACATCTCCTGAAGATGCTCCGGTATCGGAGTGAAACGTTCGTTGAGAGTAGTTTGGAAGATTTCTGTGGTGTGGTAAATATCGAGGGCTCTAGGTGCGGGATACACACTGTTCCACATAGATTTACCTGTCGCGGATTATAGCGAATGAAATTTCTAGTTCCTTTATTACTTTCTAATATTTCTACCTTGATCCGGGCCGAAGATATCGTAGCTCAATTTTTTTTGCCCAATGGAATGGACTACCCAATCCTTATTCCGCTCTGCGTCCAAGATGCAGATAGCCAGCTGTTACTTCTGGAAGAAGGAAATATCTTAATTACCTACAGTCGAAATCTCTAAATCAGTCAAGAAAAAGAAATCCGTCTACAAGAAATCCCGCTTACCGTTTGTTGAAATAGACCTTTATCTACCAAATTACTAATTAGAAGTTGAACCTGGGTTCTTTAGCACCAACACATCAATTTAGCACCAACGTTTATCTGTATATATCATTTGCACTAGGAAGAGGTGCGCCAATATTTATTGCAAAGACTTACAGTGACGTGAGTCAGCTTTTACAACGCGAGTAGCTCGTTTTGCACTCAAATGTAAATGGACCCTAATGGTCAGCGCAAATGCATGACCACCCGTTACGGCCACACCCGGCCTGTTATGAGTTGCCAAAATAGAGCTGTTAGTGTTGTGAGATGCCCGCGTAACTAGCGCGTAATTTAGAGCGATCTCTAAACGACCGCTCGGGGCTTGCGCCGTTTGTCCAACGGACGCCTCTCTTGTATTACCCGGGGGGTGATTCAGATTCACTTTTGTTGGTCAGTTTACGTCTCCATTAAAACCGTACACGTTTGCTATTAATGGCTCGTGAGCCGTGTATCAACAGCGGGATATTTTGTGAATAGAGTTATTAAGCGTTGGAGTCAATAAGCTCTCGGTCGAGATTGATACTGGCAGGGCTGGGCCTGACAAATAGTTAGTTCAGCGGAGGCGTCGCATGGCGTCTTACCATAAATAAGGATTACGCTCGTGACCACGTAGTCTTGCGGAGTGGACGTAGGACAGCCTTTGTGACGTCGCTGTACCGCTAGTCTCGTGTCAAATATCCTAGCCGCTGTTGTTTGTTACGAGGCTTTGAGCATAGGATGAATTCACACTTAAGCAAATTATTATCTTTTGAATTACTTAAGTACAAGTTTTTGCAATTTTATCAGGGTTCGCACACACAACGCTGATACGTCGTCTAAAGCGGCATTTGCAATTTA
Source organism: Erebia palarica (assembly GCA_964035005.1). Taxonomy (NCBI): domain Eukaryota; kingdom Metazoa; phylum Arthropoda; class Insecta; order Lepidoptera; family Nymphalidae; genus Erebia; species Erebia palarica. The sequence goes on along the minus strand of OZ035985.1, from coordinate 31,840,551 downwards.
AGTAAATTCAGAGATAAACTCGAGACACATAAAGTCGCGAGAATTTGCGTTATTTCGGCGCCTAAATCTCGAATTACAAGTTGGAAGACGGGTATCAAGCTTGGCGTAGGAAGCGCTAAGCCATGACTGTTTTAGGCTCAGTGCCGATGTTTGAACTGCGAGTGTGCCGCGGCTTACCGGCTCCCGAGCAGAGTAGGGAAACTCGACGAAATACGCATTAAATCCCCGTTCCGCTTATCTTGTCTATATACGTCTACGTAAATGGCATCAAAGTAACAACTTCGCCAAAGGCTAATTGAATTCCAAAGCTTGGCCTTAGTTACACTTTAGAGCGGGTTTTCCTCGACTTTTCTTGATGCTTACGCTTTATCTAATGATTCTAAACTAGGATAATATAACGGGTTGCTAGTTTTTGCAGAAGTTTATGGCTGTTTTGGAAAAAAATTAACCCAATCAGCCATCTCCACCAATACTTAAATGCATGATCAATAATATAGTACAAACCAACACATACATACATACCAACACATAACGTTCTGCAACCTAAAAGTTGAGGGTAACTATATAAAGTTCAAATTTGTTGGCAGGAGTCAGGAATATCATTAACTCAATATGGCGAATAGTCCGCAACGCTATTTCTTATGTAACATGGTTAAACCCTCAATTTACCCATCTAGTTGTTGTTTAGACTTACGACAGTTTGGCAAGTCACATTACCTCACTACTCTAGCGGCACGCTATGATGGCCGGTTTGACACATTACAATAGTGATGTGGAATGTCAATTTATTCTCGAACAAAAAACAATTAAGTTTTGTTTTTGTACCTGATTAAATAGGTTTAATAAAACAAAAATGTATATGTTTATTTAATTTATTTGAACGAACTGAATATTTGAACGAAAATGAATATACATACTTTATATGCACACAAGAAACATATGAATACAAAAGATACCAAAAAAGGTGCCACAAAAGGCCATAATTAATCAGATTCGTCCATACTACTATTTTCACTGTCGTCACTGCTATCATCACATACATTAATAATTATATGTTCGTTTTCTATAATATTATCTATTTTCACATCTCTTTCATAATCTTCCCTTATTAATTTAACAGTTCTATTCACAACCTTTTCCCAGTCTCCTTTAGTCACATGTTCACAAGCTTCTTCTAATAATTTTAGCATTTTTTTTGTGGTAAATGGGGGTTCTGTATTGTGTCTTGCAGCATATCCCTTAATTTGAGCCCACACCAACTCAATCGCATTATACTCACAATGGTAAGGCGGTAACCGTATAACTCTGTGCCCATGTTCTAATGCTATTTCGTCAATGACGTATCGGATCTTGGTTGGTTTGTTTTCTTTTAAAAGACGTACTAATTCCGCTTTTAACATATTCATGTTTGCATCTACGCCATTTTTACGAAGCCATGCGACGATATCAGCTTTCTTTTGGGATTGGGCAGGTGGCTTGTCAATTTGCATCGAGTGGTATGGGGCGTTGTCCATAATTATAATAGATGGTTCAGGGAGGCTACACAACATTGAGGTAAACCATTCAGTAAACTTTTCTCCATTCATGTCTTCATGATAGTCTCCAGTGGTTTTTGACGCAAAAGCCATGAGAGAACCTTCGACAAACCCGTTGATGGTTCCGGCGTGACGTGTGGCATTGCACTGACAGTTTATACTTTTCGAAGCAACGTCAATTCGAAACTGCTTTGTTTTGCATTGAGCATTGACGCGAGTTTGCCGGAGGTAGTAGTTGTGCTAGCCAGCGATCCTATGTGACGATCGTATTAGATTCCATTTTTAAAAATTTATTGATATTTTTTTGCGATTTCAGAGGTTTGTCCACATAGTGAAAATTGTTCATATTCACAAGTACATTCACCCCTTAAATGGTGCAAACTGATTTTTCTACACTTGTATACATTTAAGAAATCAATTTAATAAATAAATTTTGAGTCCTAAACCTAAAACTACATTCGATAAAATTTATGAATCTCTGCACATCACTATCGTCAATAAAGTAATTCAATTATTTCCTTCAAAGTCGTTATCAATTAATACGGAACTTCATGAGCGGACAAACGTCAAACCGGCCATCATAGCGTGCCGCTAGTTTAATAGATATTCGTGTGTTTGCCCGTCTATTTGTTAAGCAGATTGTAAATTTAACCGAATGGGCTGTGTTGGGTTTAGACTCAATTTGAAGATAATATTTTATTGCCAATTGCGGTATATGTGATTCCTGCGAGAGAATGACGAAGTAAGTTTAATCTAAAGGATTATTAAACTGTAGATCTAGGTGAAGTTGAAAATAATTACAATCAAGTATAACCGATTACATTAATAAATATTATGTTTATAATGGAATGATTTAGGTATTTGAAAAATTGTATGCGATAAAAAGTCCCGTTTATGTCCAGATTGGAAACTATCTTTTCAGCGGATGAGCCGTGAAAATATAGCAGACAATTCCCTTACTATACAGTAAAATCAGTGTACAAAGTCATATGCATTGTCTAAAGTATTATTTTGAAATGCCATTATTAAATTAAAGCACAGAGATAGCATTGACCGCGGGCCCCCCGCTGTTTGGCCTATTCTACTCGCCCACTACACTGTGACATTAGGAGACTCTGATTTGTAGAGTGATTCATTAGTTTTGATATTTAACTTTAAGTCAAACCAAAGTATATTTTCACCTCTCATGCTCTAAAAAGATGTCATTATAGCTTGGCGTAGGCGGACTAAAGTTAGCCTCTAGGGATCAATGTAATTTTTTTTAAATTTTGCCGTGCTATCCTCATATAGGTATGTGTGATATCCTTATCCAAAATTTTTAGTCTATGGTTACTATCGACAGCCAAAAAATTTATGCCACTTAGTTGAATGTTAATGTTACCGATCGTATTCTACCATTATCCTACAGATCTATTTCTATGTTACTACTGTATTTTTTTTAAATTGCTTTGATAACTGAGAAAAATAAAGTTGGTATTGCGATTTGCCGTCAAATCAAACATTTTTTGTTGTAATTATTACATTTATTTAAATGGATGTTTTATGGATGATAATTACCTAATTGATCCATTCCAAATTTCGATGCAGAATACGTTATACAAGGTGAAGGCAGGTAAAGTGAATGTGACTATTTATTTGTAACAAATTGACAAATAAATAATTAAAATCGTTATTTATTTTATTTTCTCGCAATAGAAGGGAAAAGTAGAGTTAGTTACTACGGGACTAAAAGCCATTCTACTCGATTCTATAGCATACCTCGGTAAGCTAAACATGTCGTATGAAATGGCTCATTTTAGTCCCTTGTTGAACAATCTATACTATTATGGACGTCCAGTTACTTATAAAATATGATGGTTAAAATCAGTTACGGTATATAGTGAGACTTATTTATTCAATTTAGGTATATAGTTACCTCAATTATATATTTGGTTTTATGAAGCTACGAGGGCTGGTCTGAGAAGAGCCACAACATACTCAGCCGGGTTTTGTCACATGATCACTCATCCTCATAGATTGTTTTCATAGCTATTTATTCTATCTGAATCATTAAAAATTAAGAAGGAAAATACATCTGTCAAGGTAAGGTAAAGAAGCTCTTTGTAAATAATAATAAAAATATAACATGCATGATTATATATGATGATATATTCTATTTTTTTCATGTTCACTCCACCCTTCTAATTACTGAAAGAGAACAGCTATAAACATTATACTAGAACTATATCTTATAATAGGAGAACTTAAATTAATCAGCTTATTATTAAAATCAGCTTTGAAAAATATGTTTATCGCTTAAAAAAATTACAAAACTTAGACGAACACAAAGTTTTATCAAAAATGGTGGTTAGTGCTTTCGAACTGACGCTGAATTGTTCACCGTGCACCGCATCATTTCGATTTTCGATCCGCGGGAAAAAGCCAGTGCCAAATAGTAATATTATAACAAAAATATTCACAACCATCAAGACATCCCGGTTCGAGTACATCTCATCATTAATGCTTAAACAATAAAGGTGACCAACGATCGTGGAGAAACGACTAGGTAGGTACGCATGCGGGACAGATGACTTCCAGCACTTGATTAATTTATGGGCTTTTAGGGACGCATTAGGCGCCTACTGTTGTTATAGAATAGGTCCTGTACCTACCTATATTTTTATTTTTCAATCTTCTATACTAATATTATAAATGTGAAATTTGAATGGATGGGTGGATGTTTATTAATAAATCACGCCAGAACGGCTGAATGGATCTGGATGAAATTTGCAACATAGAAAAATTATAGTTTGAAATAACACATAGGATATCACGGAAATCAATCCGCGCGGACGAAGTCGCGGGCATCAGCTAGTATTTAATATAACTAGAAAGTTATATTTCAACGGAGTAATAAACTTTGGCTTTACGATCTATGAAAATCTGAATTATAATCATAACCTTTGTCCACTGCTTTTGACGCATTGGGACCAATAAAATAAGTCATGTCCAATTTATGTTATTACAATAAATAGTAACATAAATAATTTTGAGTGAAGGCTCACAAGACAATTTGAATTTATGAGGGTGCAGAGCTTTCTTGAGAGGTTACCTCAATCTTGGTCACATATAGGTACTTAAGAATCTTTATACAAGATTTTATATTAGCACCTAGATCATTAGGTAACAATCTAGGTGCTAGATGGTTGATAAATGAATAATGTACCTTAGATATTATTATTTCATAGAAGGTGGTGTAGCTAAAGTACCTAGTTGCGAATTGCGGTAGAACATTAAGCAGTAGCTAGGTAAGTATAATATTGTAGCAGTCAAGCAATATCGTTGATCTAAGTTCCATCATGCAAGCCCACCGCATTAATATCTTAGGAAATTTGCAATAAAATTGAGTGATTGTTTGATTGAAATCCCCGACCTCGTCGGGTTTCTCATTAGAAACTCAACGCATACCTAAAATCAAAATTTGACCCGGAAGATAAGCAAGATCGAGAGGTCGAGGCTGGTTAGCCACAGGTGTAGGTAGACCAACTAGCTATCGGGCATGCAACAACGAAACCAATCTGAGATGTGTTACTTTTAGGTTAGTCATTCTATACCAACTTCGATCCAGAAATTTCAGAAAAAATGAGATAGCACCTTGAATTTCAGGGCACCTGTACCTACTTATTCACTAATTTTCGATTTTTAGGTAAATAAAGGGTTTGCTAAGGATATTTTACGTTGCGACGGTTGCTAATCATTTTTATCCTCATAGTACCCATAATGCAGTAACCATTAAACCCAAGTAGGTATTCAATAATTGATACCAAAGTTTGTAGCTTAACTTTTCATGTGTTACCCTTGAGAATAAAAAATAGCCAGGGTTCCCCTTAATTTAGAGAAATTGTAGAAACATTATTTTCCACAATGCATATACTTACTTACCAATTTACATATCTTAAGGCGCTTTCGGTTAGACCGAAAGTGTTCGCGTGAAGGAACAAAAACCGCAAAAATAATGACATAGCGAGTAATTGTAACAGAAAACAGTTATATAAATGGGAAAGAGCGACAAACCGACAGATGCTAGCGGCAATCTTGCGGCTACGACGACACTATCGTATGTCGCCTTCGTGACCATGCGGTTACAATGTCACCGTTTAAAATCAAATTTTAGAAAATGTGCCCCCAAAATTACCCTTTAATCACTTAAAGCTGCATATCAACTGACCCTTAATTTTAAATTCCATCTAATTTTCTTAAAATAGTATACGCGTGTTTACTTAAGTGTCGAAGTATATTAAATATAAACTTTTTTTATAAAAAAGTTCGAATGAACATAATGTATAAAAGTTCATTTCGAGGCATTAAAACTTTATATTACAAAATACCTAGGACCTACTACAGACTCGGTGGGCCTATATTCTATGGGACTGCTCTCAAACGACACAGCAACTGGGAGCTATCGAGGAGTCAGATAGCATCAGGCTAAGGATTCAAATAAGACTACCTATTCACTACGATGTCTCAGACAGACCTACAGACAAAATGTTCAAACTTTTAAGATCCCTATTTTTACATCGGGGGTAACAATGAAGGGGATTGAATAAAAAATGTATGAATTACTTACGATAAAGTACGAATAAGGTATTAGGAATTTTATTAAATTTCGCCTCAAACAGGCATAAAAGTCTAAGAAAGGCTACGGAGTTTATTATTCAAGAGACATCTTAGGCTTGCGGCATTTTTCTCCAGTCTTCATTATTTTCCCGGGACACGGAGCATGATGAGAAATTAATCCGGGGCAGGTGGTGCTGGCCAATCTTACCGCGTGCGGTGCGGTGCCGCCTTCACCTAATCCGTGCGTTTACATTCCTTCAAGTGACTACGGGATGACTGTTGCGAAGAAACTGATATTCTTATAATAAGCTCCTGATTTAATAAGCAGTTGGAGACCTCTTATAAGTGATAGACTTTTATTAATATTTATAAAGCACAATTGCTTTACCAACTGTATCCATCATCAATTCAACCCATTGCCGTCTCACTACTGAATAAGAGTCTCCTCTCAGGATGAGAAAGGTTTTATTGTTATTAATTACCTTTACAATTAAATCTTGCTATCTTACCATACAGATAGGGAAACTGCAGGTAATTGCTTACCTGCTTATCAGTTGGAAAGCTCTATATGTAGAGTAGGGTAGTAGGGGGACTTAAGAAATCATCAGACCAACCAGATTGTAATAGCCAGTAATTTTGTAATAAATTGCTATGTACCTAACTATAAAGCAAATACGCGTACCACAGTACCTAAAAAGCAGATTAGATAATAGTTTAGTTTCTTCGTAGCCAAAGCTATATTACTACCACAGCTTACAAGACAGCCAAGTAAAAAGCAATAGAATATTAGTAGTGCAATATTTTTTATATTATCATCCCGCTTAAGGCTAAACGGCTTCAGCTGTAAACTTGGTTGGAAAGCGGCAGATTTGAAGGAAACTCGGAGCTGAGCGTAATCCGGACATATCTCAGTACATTGCTCAGAGCGACACAGCGGGACTTAGCGAAAGCCGCGCCGCAGATGCTTATCTCAATAACAGTTTTATTTATTTTTGCAAGCGTCTGATCCACTCCCGCCGGAGCCGTCTAAATGAAAACAGAGGGGCGTGTTCTCTATGTTAAGTGACGTGTGTTTGTTTCAAGCAGTAATTTCTAATACTTACAATTCATACTAATATTATAAAAAGTGAAAGTGTTTCTGTCTTCCTGCTACAATTATACGGCTGATCTGTTTATCCGATTTTGGCGAAATTTGGAACAGGGATATGTGCATCCCGAGGATAGACATATGGGGATTCACATGGACGCAGTAGGCGTCGCTTTCTTGTCGCAGTGCCAAAAAGGAGGATGGCGAAAATGCATGTATTTTGGAACCCACTGAAAAGGGTAGCGTTCATCATGGAAACTTAGTAATAATTGTAGAACGTAACAAAACTAAGAAAAAAGCAAATAGTAAGTAAGTCTAAAAATGTGGGAGAAAAAAGATACACCTAAAAGTAGAATATAACCTAAAAATTATTATTCAAAAACTATTTCTATCAATAATTAGTATCAGTATTAGTATGAATGAATAGGTAGGTACTTATGCCTAGTTATAATTAGGTAGGTACTTATGTCTGCGAGAATTCCGCAATAATTCTACTCACACCATATTTCTAAATAACTCTTATCTGCTTAGATTTTTCTTATCTTTTAACAAATTGAGTAACAATAATATCAAAATAGATCTCTTTTGCACCACTGGTACCTCTATGCGGATTCTGGCCAATGAATTCTTCGACACCTATAGCCCAAGTTGAAGTGATTCGCTGACCAATAATTCAGATTGTTTTCCCATTCTATAGCTTGATCTTCCTTACATTAAGCGTTTTATTCCTCTATATACTTTGATTAACACTTGCATTAAGTACTTATTTACTTTTCCTATGAGAGCTTTTTTCTTTCTCTTATAACCAAATCCATGAGAAGGAAGTCGCGGGCATCAGCTAGTGTCGTATAAGTAGTGATCACTGATACTGATAAAATCATTTACATAAAAATTAAAAAGTATCGATACGATTAGGTATCGATACTTTTAAAATACTCGTGTTAGTATCACAAGACGATAGTAATATTAAGAATACTCATTTCAGTAGGTATCGATGATACATCGATGGTGTCGGAACATCCCTCCAAAAATAAATAATAATGACAACTGTTGTCATGTCAACAAAATGTCTATCTATGTCAATTGCGTTCCATTAGTGCAAGATGACTTATTTTTTAATAAATTATAATCATTTCTTTCTTTTGAATCCCGTATCTCAGAGTCTCAATATTTTTTTATATAAACATCATATAATTATATGATTATAAATAATATAAATTTGTACTTGAACGATGCCTCCTTAATTTTTAAATTATGTGGGTCCAATTTCGCCATTGTTCTTTAAAATTACCCATGACATACCGTACTGAAGTAACAGGATACCAATAACTTCCATCTTGTGTGTTCCGTCATGATTACAATGTGGGGCTCTTCAAAGGGCGGATAAACAAATTCTTCAAAGCCGGCAACGCATTGTCGGTTCCTCTGGTGCTGCAAATGTTCATGGGCGGCGGTAATCACTTAACATCAGGTAACCCGCCTGCTCGCTATATATATAAAAAAAAGAAAAAGTATATTCTCCGTGTATTTAAAACTATATTTATTTAATTAACTAGGTATCAGAAATAGTTACGTCAAGTAGGCAAACTGGTATTTCTGTAGTTGTAATCAAAACTCAACGGTTGGTTAAAACCCCACAATATGTTTTAGCAAATAGCGGCAAATAAAGAGCAGAGTGTCTAATTAGGTCATTCAGCGTAATTGCCAGCTCCAGATTGGTTTTTTCGCGTCAACAACGTCCCACGAGACGCCTCGGTTCCTCTAATGAACATGTCTGGCGCTAAGAAAAATAAAATACTACGTAGGTAAGTACACAGTGCACTCTCTTTAATTATTCCTTTTAAATGTATCTACCTATAATAAATTCTTCAAGTTACGTACAGAAACAGATAATACGGTCTCCTTTTTAGATCTTCACATTTTTTTCAACTAAGTACTTTCTAAGTAACACAGTTTTTGCCGCTCTATTTTTCGAATATGGACACACCTATAAATTTATCAAAGTAGGTATGATATAAAATAATTAATATATCTGGCAGTGTATTTATTATTCCACTGAACAAGGCTCTTTTCGATGCCATAGAAAAATATTAAAAAGCTTCTCAGAGGTGAATTTTACTCCCATTATTTAATGCAATTCCAAACTACTACACACATCAGAACTCGGAAGCGCTGGGTTCAATGACGGGCGGATGCTGGAGGATGGATTTGTCCCGCTGCTTGAGATCGTCCTTCAGTAGGATGAGCGTCTCGTAATGTTCGGCCGAGGCGTCTAGCAGCCGCACACAGGCGCGCACCTCTGCCCCCTGCCGCTCGCGTTCAACCTCCATCGCTGCATCCGTCGCTTTGCTTACTGTCAGCACGTTTTCTACCATCTCGTCTAGCCTGAAGTAGAGCTTTGAGCTTAAGTCAAACCCATAGTAGCGATATACCTAATTAATCGCTTGGATTTGGCGATACACAGGCGCAACGCTTTGCGTTGTGTTTTTAAACGAGGGAGGAACCGGATTTGATTTTTAGCCGGTCCACGGTTGATCAGTTCTGTTCTGTGTGTAGCTAGGTCAATCATATCGAATTTTATCCAATTGAGTCAGGTTAGGTGGATAATTTCGATCGCCGTGCCCTACTTACCACACCACTTCATAAATCATAATCACATACTGAATAGGCATCTAAGTAGCTAGGCAACCGCGCGCCAACCGAGACCACATCATTAATTTGCAAATTTAGCACGATTGTCGTCAAGTGCAAGCCTATCCTACAAAAAAAACAGGACTTGATCTTAAGATACCTCCTTAGTGCTCGGAGAGACTTAATCTAGTGAACTGTTTGAGCTTTGGTTCAAAGCTTGATTATATATAGTAGATAACGGTATATATAAAATACCATGATCATCGTCATTTCACTCTCACTATGAAGTATTTATTCAAGGTACTTACTTTCGCTTCCGCAGTTCCAGGTAAATACAGAAGAACAGCACCAGCAGGGTTATCAAAGAGGCATTTAACTGCGTCCACGTAACGCTCTGATCCACTATATGGAGCCGTGAGATGCGCACCTTGGGAAGCACATTCGTTAGTGAAAACCCTGGCACCAGCAAAGTGAGGGGCAGGCCAAACACTACCAACCCCACCACTAGTGACACCGCATCGCAATCGTTTTTATTGCTTGACATTAGTACTTTTTAGTTTTTACATCGAAACATTTGAGTGTTGTGTTATGAAGTCTTGGTATACTTAATTGGACTAGAATTTAATTATAACAATTGATGAAAAAAGGATGTAATTAATTAAATATAAAATATATCACAGAGAACGTCCAATTTTGTGACATTTCTTGAAGTTTTGATAGAAAAAATAAAACGTTTGATGAAGTTCTGACCTCGACGACGGAGGTTGTCCGTACCCATTGATGTAGAATTTTATAATAGTACCTATTTCTATTTCAATGTCCAGACCAGAGGGAAAAAGTAAAACAATACTCGATACTAGTTTTGATAGTAAAATACAGTATGACTACATTACCGACTTAATAATAAGTAATTAATTATTAATACCTCTACACAGAAGTATTGTATGTATTTGTTACCTCTATACAGAAAAGGCATCTGGATCTGATCATCATCTGGATTCAAATCATGGCATTTTTGTTATTACCTACCTACCTATATAACTTTCTATATAATTTGTTCCAATAAGGATGATCTATTTCAATGATCTATTTTTTCAACTTCTATAACGTCTGATCACGTCATCTTATCTGCCACTGGAGTATTAAAGGACGACAATTTTGTAGATATTCCAATAATTATTGGTCGAATAGCTATTTTAAATAGATTACCTATGTTGAAAAATAGATCATCCTTGTTGAAACAGACTACGTAGGTAAATAGCATTTCCGTCTAACGCTTTCAAGTCCGTTGGGCGAAGCTGAGAGATAGCAAATGAGCACAGGGCCGTTGTCCGCAACATGTGACGCGGGCAGACACTCGCAGAGCATATCAATTTCGACTAGGTACACACAATAAAATTGGACGGTCTCCGGAGAGGGCTTAAACGATTCGCCGTTTTGTCTCGGGCCCAGCTGCGTAATGACCGGAGCAGGAAAAAATTGTCAGCAAGAAAACGAGAGGGTAGTCGGGGTTTTATGTGAGCGCGGCAGCTGGCGGCACCGGCGCTCTAACGGCCTCTGCTTACCTCGCAAAACCCGCGCCAATTTTATTTATCGAAAATATAAACCGATTTGCAGAGCGTCGTAAATCCGTGCGGCCGATTTATAGCTGTTACCGGCCGCGCTGGATACAAACTTGATTCTTTAGAAACTTTCCTTGGCTAAATCTCGACTTGATGACCCTGGTTAGGTGCAGAATATAAATTAACTCTTCGCTTTTATGTAGGTAGGTACCTATATAAAAACGCTTCATACGTATGAATATAGAATAATATAGAATAGATTTTATGTATGAATGTAGATACTGATTTAATAGGGATTAATAATGTGGTAGTTTTCCGTGGCTTTCAACATAGGGGAGTGGACTCATAAGTATGCAGGAGTGAAGAGGATGGCGCGTCACCGCAAAAGTTTTCTCCGACTGACCGCCTAGATTCAGTTTGAAGATGGCACCACATGATGAATATAGAATAACGTTTATAGAACGCAATCCGTTTTTATTTATTCACTAGGTATAAGAAATGTCTTAACTGCGATCACTGATACTGATAAAATCATTTACATAAAAATTAAAAAGTATCGATACGATTAGGTATCGATACTTTTAAAATACTCGTGTTAGTATCACAAGACGATAGTAATATTAAGAATACTCATTTCAGTAGGTATCGATGATACATCGATGGTGTCGGAACATCCCTCCAAAAATAAATAATAATGACAACTGTTGTCATGTCAACAAAATGTCTATCTATGTCAATTGCGTTCCATTAGTGCAAGATGACTTATTTTTTAATAAATTATAATCATTTCTTTCTTTTGAATCCCGTATCTCAGAGTCTCAATATTTTTTTATATAAACATCATATAATTATATGATTATAAATAATATAAATTTGTACTTGAACGATGCCTCCTTAATTTTTAAATTATGTGGGTCCAATTTCGCCATTGTTCTTTAAAATTACCCATGACATACCGTACTGAAGTAACAGGATACCAATAACTTCCATCTTGTGTGTTCCGTCATGATTACAATGTGGGGCTCTTCAAAGGGCGGATAAACAAATTCTTCAAAGCCGGCAACGCATTGTCGGTTCCTCTGGTGCTGCAAATGTTCATGGGCGGCGGTAATCACTTAACATCAGGTAACCCGCCTGCTCGCTATATATATAAAAAAAAGAAAAAGTATATTCTCCGTGTATTTAAAACTATATTTATTTAATTAACTAGGTATCAGAAATAGTTACGTCAAGTAGGCAAACTGGTATTTCTGTAGTTGTAATCAAAACTCAACGGTTGGTTAAAACCCCACAATATGTTTTAGCAAATAGCGGCAAATAAAGAGCAGAGTGTCTAATTAGGTCATTCAGCGTAATTGCCAGCTCCAGATTGGTTTTTTCGCGTCAACAACGTCCCACGAGACGCCTCGGTTCCTCTAATGAACATGTCTGGCGCTAAGAAAAATAAAATACTACGTAGGTAAGTACACAGTGCACTCTCTTTAATTATTCCTTTTAAATGTATCTACCTATAATAAATTCTTCAAGTTACGTACAGAAACAGATAATACGGTCTCCTTTTTAGATCTTCACATTTTTTTCAACTAAGTACTTTCTAAGTAACACAGTTTTTGCCGCTCTATTTTTCGAATATGGACACACCTATAAATTTATCAAAGTAGGTATGATATAAAATAATTAATATATCTGGCAGTGTATTTATTATTCCACTGAACAAGGCTTTTTTCGATGCCATAGAAAAATATTAAAAAGCTTCTCAGAGGTGAATTTTACTCCCATTATTTAATGCAATTCCAAACTACTACACACATCAGAACTCGGAAGCGCTGGGTTCAATGACGGGCGGATGCTGGAGGATGGATTTGTCCCGCTGCTTGAGATCGTCCTTCAGTAGGATGAGCGTCTCGTAATGTTCGGCCGAGGCGTCTAGCAGCCGCACACAGGCGCGCACCTCTGCCCCCTGCCGCTCGCGTTCAACCTCCATCGCTGCATCCGTCGCTTTGCTTACTGTCAGCACGTTTTCTACCATCTCGTCTAGCCTGAAGTAGAGCTTTGAGCTTAAGTCAAACCCATAGTAGCGATATACCTAATTAATCGCTTGGATTTGGCGATACACAGGCGCAACGCTTTGCGTTGTGTTTTTAAACGAGGGAGGAACCGGATTTGATTTTTAGCCGGTCCACGGTTGATCAGTTCTGTTCTGTGTGTAGCTAGGTCAATCATATCGAATTTTATCCAATTGAGTCAGGTTAGGTGGATAATTTCGATCGCCGTGCCCTACTTACCACACCACTTCATAAATCATAATCACATACTGAATAGGCATCTAAGTAGCTAGGCAACCGCGCGCCAACCGAGACCACATCATTAATTTGCAAATTTAGCACGATTGTCGTCAAGTGCAAGCCTATCCTACAAAAAAAACAGGACTTGATCTTAAGATACCTCCTTAGTGCTCGGAGAGACTTAATCTAGTGAACTGTTTGAGCTTTGGTTCAAAGCTTGATTATATATAGTAGATAACGGTATATATAAAATACCATGATCATCGTCATTTCACTCTCACTATGAAGTATTTATTCAAGGTACTTACTTTCGCTTCCGCAGTTCCAGGTAAATACAGAAGAACAGCACCAGCAGGGTTATCAAAGAGGCATTTAACTGCGTCCACGTAACGCTCTGATCCACTATATGGAGCCGTGAGATGCGCACCTTGGGAAGCACATTCGTTAGTGAAAACCCTGGCACCAGCAAAGTGAGGGGCAGGCCAAACACTACCAACCCCACCACTAGTGACACCGCATCGCAATCGTTTTTATTGCTTGACATTAGTACTTTTTAGTTTTTACATCGAAACATTTGAGTGTTGTGTTATGAAGTCTTGGTATACTTAATTGGACTAGAATTTAATTATAACAATTGATGAAAAAAGGATGTAATTAATTAAATATAAAATATATCACAGAGAACGTCCAATTTTGTGACATTTCTTGAAGTTTTGATAGAAAAAATAAAACGTTTGATGAAGTTCTGACCTCGACGACGGAGGTTGTCCGTACCCATTGATGTAGAATTTTATAATAGTACCTATTTCTATTTCAATGTCCAGACCAGAGGGAAAAAGTAAAACAATACTCGATACTAGTTTTGATAGTAAAATACAGTATGACTACATTACCGACTTAATAATAAGTAATTAATTATTAATACCTCTACACAGAAGTATTGTATGTATTTGTTACCTCTATACAGAAAAGGCATCTGGATCTGATCATCATCTGGATTCAAATCATGGCATTTTTGTTATTACCTACCTACCTATATAACTTTCTATATAATTTGTTCCAATAAGGATGATCTATTTCAATGATCTATTTTTTCAACTTCTATAACGTCTGATCACGTCATCTTATCTGCCACTGGAGTATTAAAGGACGACAATTTTGTAGATATTCCAATAATTATTGGTCGAATAGCTATTTTAAATAGATTACCTATGTTGAAAAATAGATCATCCTTGTTGAAACAGACTACGTAGGTAAATAGCATTTCCGTCTAACGCTTTCAAGTCCGTTGGGCGAAGCTGAGAGATAGCAAATGAGCACAGGGCCGTTGTCCGCAACATGTGACGCGGGCAGACACTCGCAGAGCATATCAATTTCGACTAGGTACACACAATAAAATTGGACGGTCTCCGGAGAGGGCTTAAACGATTCGCCGTTTTGTCTCGGGCCCAGCTGCGTAATGACCGGAGCAGGAAAAAATTGTCAGCAAGAAAACGAGAGGGTAGTCGGGGTTTTATGTGAGCGCGGCAGCTGGCGGCACCGGCGCTCTAACGGCCTCTGCTTACCTCGCAAAACCCGCGCCAATTTTATTTATCGAAAATATAAACCGATTTGCAGAGCGTCGTAAATCCGTGCGGCCGATTTATAGCTGTTACCGGCCGCGCTGGATACAAACTTGATTCTTTAGAAACTTTCCTTGGCTAAATCTCGACTTGATGACCCTGGTTAGGTGCAGAATATAAATTAACTCTTCGCTTTTATGTAGGTAGGTACCTATATAAAAACGCTTCATACGTATGAATATAGAATAATATAGAATAGATTTTATGTATGAATGTAGATACTGATTTAATAGGGATTAATAATGTGGTAGTTTTCCGTGGCTTTCAACATAGGGGAGTGGACTCATAAGTATGCAGGAGTGAAGAGGATGGCGCGTCACCGCAAAAGTTTTCTCCGACTGACCGCCTAGATTCAGTTTGAAGATGGCACCACATGATGAATATAGAATAACGTTTATAGAACGCAATCCGTTTTTATTTATTCACTAGGTATAAGAAATGTCTTAACTGCGACCATCACTTGATGGTACTCACCACTCCGTGATGCAGTCGATGATGGCGGGCCAACCTTGTAGGTACCAAATCCATCGGTTTCTACGGAGCAATCGTACCCGAAAGCTAGATCGCTTAACGGTACGGCTTCACTGATAGGCAGACCAGACCAGAGACAATTAAGAAATCCATAATTCCCTAATTGCTCCTGCTTGAAAGTTTGAACCCTTCCAGTTTTAATCGTAAATGGTTCGTAAAAGTAGGTACCTTGGTAGTTAGTAGGTACCTATATAATTACTGTATTTCACGTAACTCGATTAGGTACATACTTAAAGACTTACCTACATAATATTATATCACATTAGTTTAGTCATGATCAAAATTACGAAGCAATCAAACCGCGATCGAAGGGAGCTATCGTGATCATTACCTACAAAGGACGATCAGACATCAGCCCGAATTCATTACCTTTATGAAGGGAAAATTGTTTTGGTGAATCCCTTAACAATTTAGTTAATACGACGCTTTTATTACGTCGGCTCTTTGGGTTATACTGTCGTGGCTACTTGCTTACATAAGTAGTTATTGGAATATTATTGAATATTTGAGCATGGCTAGGCTAAAGCATGAGAATGTGATAGCTTGTAATTTTTAATCAATCGTCTAGCGTTTAGGAAACCATATTTAAGTACCCGTTTTTATAAGTTATCATTATATAGGCACACTAGATGATGCCGGCGACTTCGTCCGCGTGGACCCATGGGAACTCTTTAATTTTCCGGGAAGCCTATTTAGAATTTCGCGTGTTAGATTATAATCTAACGGTTTTTACAATCTTACGGTGACATATATACTATACGTTGGATCTTACATACCTATTCCACCCTAATAGGATTATGACTAATAGGTACAGTCGAAAATAAGAACAAAGATTATGTTTCGATTACATAATATTTATTACACTGCTACAAATGTATAAAATATCAGTCACCTTATACGTAATTGATTAATAATAAATATCATTAAAATGTTCAGCGATTCAAAAATAAAATGTTATTATATACATCAAAAAAAATTCATTACTTTTCCTTATTACGATTATACGTGTTACTAAGTGACTATAATCTGGGTTTTATAAACAAAGCACACACGATACTTTGGCTTAGGCAATTGACTATTTGGTGACTAACTAGAAGCTGCGTTAACGTATCTTAAAATGAACTAATAGATATCTATTCAGCTCGATAGCTCTTTCGACAGAAATCTGTTGTTTTCTCCATCCAGTTTTGCACAGCTGAACGGATGCATCTCTATTGAACAAGTCTATTGTAGGAACAAAAGCCGAGTCCCTAACACATTGATCGTTAGTATCGAGACAAATATCAATATTTCAGTTCAACAACTGTAAAAAAATTCACACATTCACTTGCTAATCGTATCATTACTAATGATTGAATGAAGCAGTCACTTAAAGGTGTACTTTCGTTACCGAGATGGGTTGCAGTTGGTTGTCAATACATCTACTATCAATGCAGACGCAAAATCGCTGGTCTCTCTCTCTCTCTCTCTCTGCGTTGTATTCCTTGTTGCTGAGGGTCTTGACGCCTTTCCATTAATTACATAATGGTAGGAGTTTTCTTGGCATTGGATTCCCAGGTCAATCCGCATACGACTCGACTAAGCGAACGTATTTTCAACTCTAAGATTTGTAACTATTAGATCAGATATTGATGATAATAAACGGGGCCAACGGCTTTATGAGCTCTTCGAGTCACGGAGGCAGCGAAAAGGCCAAAGGACCTCCAAATTCGTCAGACATCCAGTTATCTGCTTGGGTCAACGTTGCTTAACAATATATATAATAGCAATCGATAAGATGATATGCGTTGTCACAACTAGGCCGCTCGAAAATCGCTGGTAGTTGCTACTAAATGTATCATGTGTGCTTTGGCCCCTATTATTACGAGTTATTATTTCGTTACTTCAACTAAAGCTTATTATAAATCCTCTAAGTATTTCTTATGACTTTAAAAAAAATAACATAGGTAAATAATATTGAAAACACTCGTAAAATTTTAACTTATTACTTAATAGTTAGTATAACACATTATGAAAAAATACCTAAGTGAGTAAATAATACAATAAAGCATAAATAGTTATATTTTAACTTCAATCACTTTAAAATAATAACAATAATATATCTATCATAAATAGAAATATAGTGTGATATACACATTTGATTTTTAATGGAATGCCATTTTTGTAGTAATATTTCGTAATTTATCGGTGTTAAAGCTTTAAAATAATAATTTATAAATATGAGCATAATATCACGAATCGCTAATATATTGTATAAAGGTACGACATTTAATAAAGATATTTTTAATAGTCTCAAATTCTCTGAATTGCTCGTATTTTTCATTCGGCCGAAACATACCGGCAAACGTGGGCGTACGCGTGCACGTGGTATATCACTGCCTTGTAATGTATGGAAACTAGAGGTGTTCATGTGATCATATCACTTAACGGTTAAACAGTTAACGGTTAACGCTGTAAACGGCAGTAAATAAAAACAATGTTTTTTTACCACAGGAGTAAAGATCATTTACTACCACTGGCTTGTAATGTATGGAAACTAGAGGTGCTATAATATCGCTAAACGGTCAAACAGTTAACGGTTAACGGCTATAAACGGTATTTAAAAAAAAACAATGTTTTTTTATCACAGGAGTAAAGATCGTTTACTAGTGTTAACCGCTAACCGTTTAACAAACGGTAGTAAAAACCAATGTTTTTTTTTCACTCGCTAGTGCACAGTAGTAAAGATTGTTTACTAATATTTTCAACCATTAGCCGTTAATCGTTTCACCGTTTAGCTATATGATAACACCTCTAATGGAAACGTATGAGACATGGTACCGTGCACTTTGATATAAAAGCGATATGCTTGCCAGGTAAAGTTACATACTTACAAATATTACGGAAGCAACTTACAAGTATATTCGCGCCCTTAAATTTTACTCAACAGATCATTACTAAACAGGCTTCAGCTTTCATTAAAATTGACGAATTTAGTCTATATGGAAACTTCACTATCGATAATAAGAATTAATTAAAATATCATACTCAGCCATAAGTAGGCTTATTTTAAAAATATTCTATAGTTTATAAGTTTTATACATTCATCAATCAATTATATAAAACTTATACACCATTTAGCGCATTTCAATTGAGACCAGTATACATCACATTGTTTTATGATAATATCTAGATTAGGCACATAATATTATGACATCCTGTGCATCAAACCTATTGTTACTATTTTGGTTAGGCAAATTATAATATAATTTTTGATCTGCAATTGTTTCTATTAAAACTTTTAATTTATCATGTAAGACGTAGAAGACTGGGTGGGACTATGTTCTTAACAAAATTATGATAAAAGCACAGAGAAATCTTCTAAACAGTTTAGGAGTTATATTCATAGTTACATACGATGCGAGTTACACCGCCGCCAGCTACACCTTACATAATCATCACATTGTTCTTACTTTAGAATATAATTATATAAGCTGTCTTTTAAAAGTGTCTGCTTTCTACTATTTTATTACCTACATTGACGAGAATTAACTTTGTTATAAATCGAGCATTAATTGATAAACCTTAATAATACTAAGAAAATCCATTTCTAAAGCTGTCTACTTAATAACAAGTGAGATGAATATAAAAAGCAATAAATTATATTAGGTAAAAAGATAAACAAACAGACATAAATTGACCAATCCATTATTGAACTAAGAGAAGATAGTTGATAATTCAGATCAAGATCATCAGTGTAGTATAAATGATTAGTAATAGGCACAAGTAATGAAAAAAGTTATTACTTATTTTGTGTAAAAATAACAATAAATAGCAGGTAAAAGTTTCAAATACAATTTCTATATTCTTAATTGGTTATTGCTGCACTGTTCAAAAATTATTTTGGGTATAACAATAAATAGCTACAGTCCTAGGGTTGCCAACCGTACTATAATTATAGTATTGTACTGTATTTCAGGTCTGCGTACTATATATTGTTGAAAAAACACATAGTACGCAAAAATACTATATTTTCAACACCGAATTCTAACAAAAAATACTATAAATAACTTACCAAATTTATATTTTAAAGTAATTTCAGTCTTGCTCACTATTCCCGCCACTTCGGCATTCACAGAAATAATATTTTTGGTTATGCATTCCAAGTGGCAAGAAGAACGAAACAGATATAGCATCTAATTAATAAAAAATGAGCTTTTGATATTAATACATTAATTTAAAAATTTAATGTGATAAAGCATATGCTATTTTAGACAAAAAAATGTTAAATATAAAAATAAATAAGTAATAAATATATCTTCTTCTACTTTTTGCATTTTCCATAAAATAGTATTTTGTTTTGAAGTGAACTATATTTTTTTATAGCTTAGTCTGAAAAATAGTATATTTCGCTGAAGAAATATTGGCAACCCTATACAGTCCATTCACAGTTATTTTACCTCTGGCTGTAAGGTTGGCTAACCTGAATGTCTGTGTTTTCACATGAGTTTATTCTGTATTCAAAACATTTAATCCATTCTAATTTTCAATTTTTAAATTCATTTTTTAACTGGTTAACTTAATAGTTTAAGAACAAAGTAGGAAATATATGTTCTTTTTATGATTAAATGTAACTTTGTACTGCAGAATTTACACATATACACTCAGGTTAGCCAACCCTATAGTGAGAGGAAAAAATAACTGTGAACAGACATTAGGAAATTTTAAAAAAAACTATCTCCGAAAAACAAATATTGCTGCACTTTTTAAAAATTTAAGCATCAAAGGGGTTTCAAGTATAATAATTTAGCAGCCCAGTTAGTTACATAAAAGTTGCATATAGATTGCTCTAGCAATAAATACAAGAGAAAAGTTAGAGAACATATTTCATAGCACGGGTTATATAGATGCCTATTATAATACAAGGAAGATTCAACTAAAGATTCAAAATATACAGCATGATGATGAGCACATGATTTCCAAATAGTAAAGCTATTAATAAAACAGTAAACATAAAATTGTATATAAAGAATAGCTACTTAGATTCGTTTCACTACATACCCTTAATCTTAACATTTAAATAATAAAAAAAACAGTTGTACCCAAGCTCTAAACTAACTTAATTGACAGGTGTAAATCTTGTGCTATCTTTTGCAGCAGAGATTAAAAACTTTATGAATGGAATAGCTATTTAGACCTGTCATTATAGTTAAGAGATAGTGTACAACAGAATTAACCACACTAATATTATGGTCTATTAGATTATCCATCTAATAGACCATATTAGTCCTTTATCCATAACTAGAGATGGCAAAACCTATAGACCTGATGTATTAGTGAAAAGATTTGTCTGCAATAATATAGGTACCAGTTGTAGATGTTGATGTCCAAACCTATCTTTTCATGAATTGAAGCATGTTTCCTTTAAAAAGGAACAATATTAAATGCTTGTGTCCAGTTCGTCCACAGCTTCCATAAGACTAGGTACTGAGTCCACTTTCATTCCTCTTTTGCGAAGCGAGTTTAATTCCTCAACCAACCTTGTTTTGTCACGACCCAATGTTTCCCTGTAACAGAGAAAATAGAGTGTAAATATCTACTCTTAAAACTTATACATGTCACTATAAAATTGCAAAACCTAGTTAGTTTCTTTCTATTATATTGTAATCTAGTTAGATTACAATCTAACGGTTTTTGCAATCTTACGGTGACAGATACATATCTTTATTTTTAAAGGCTTTATCATAAAATAAACTATATTTAATTACTTTAAATATTTAAAAACTGTATACGCATTAAGTACTTCATAGAAATATCTGTTAGAAAAGTGAGATAACATGAAAGATCTCCAAAGCTCCAAAAAATCCCAATTAGAGAATAATAACATTTCCGAGATTTATTCATCTATACTAATATTATAAATGCGAAAGTTTGGATGGGTGGATGTTTGTTACTTAATCACGACAGAACGGCTGAACGGTTCTGAATGAAATTTGGTACAGGGATAGATTATAGTCTGGAATAACACATAGACAACTTTAATCCCGGAAAATTAAAGAGTTTCCACGGGAACCAAAAAATCTCAATCCACGTGGATGAAGTCGCGGGCATCAGCTAGTAATATTATTATCTTTTGTTGTGAAATGTTAAGATAAAACAATATGTATCAGATAGAATCCTATTATTTCCTTCAATCGATGACAGCAACTGATAAGTGATACAAGATGATAGCTGATAGCAGGTTTATTAATTAGTAAATAAATTCAGTAGTATCAATTTTGATAGTAATAATATAATAGTACCCTTTGATTTAATTGATGCAATATAATTGTTTTCGAAAGATCATGGACTTAATGGAATGGAAGTAATATTCATGTTACTACACAACAACTAGGCAAATAAATAGGATAAATATATTATCATGTTATGTTACTTTAGTCATCACTGATGACCTTAAATAAGAATATAAATGAATGAATGGTCTAAAAATGCATGGATAGCTAATAAACAATAGCCAAAATTATCTCTACACAATTTTGGTTATTGTCTGTAACAATGTTGGTATGGAAGGGAAGGACATGGGAACCCACCTTTCCAGTGAGAAACTTTCTTTTGCTTATAACCTGATGCCCTTGATGGTGTATGTTTGTAAAGCTTCATAGAAAACAATTTTTATTCGGGATAAGCATTTTTATGATTGATACTGGAATTGAAAGTATTTACTGATGAATATTCCTTACCATATAGAAATGCATGTATGCAAAAGTGGTATGTAAATAACCAAAAGGTCAGAGTCGCTGACCGCTTCATATCTCCTCAGCGCTAACTGAGCCCACTTTTCCACAGGGCCGGCAAGCGCCCCACCACTGGCCCCCGCACATGCCACTATCCTGCACAGAACACTCAACACAACCCGAGATCTATCTGTGTATACCTTTAAAAAGAAATAAACATATTTTATTAATAAACAAAAAGTGTAAATAGTTTATTGAGTATTTTGCTATTGAGTTATTACAAAAATTGTTTATTTTTATTTAAAATCCAGTCAATAACACTGTTAAGTTATACAAATGTTAAGCTAATGTTAGAAATTTCATCTATTTATAAAAAAATACACTTACTTTATTCAATAATTTAAAGCTTGTCTCTAATACAGATAAAGCTTGATCAAACTTCCCCTCATCAATTAATTGTTTAGCGTCCTTCAATTCAGTATTCTGAAAGAATGCAATAGCTGCAGGGGCATCCCGTAGCCGTGACTCACTTGCTACCATATTCAGCAATGATTCAAAAGCTGCACATCTGGTTGATATTATGTTTGGATCAAAATTTCCGACGACTATCTGTAAAATTATAAAATGAATCATTTATGCTTGATGTTTGTTCTATAGATTACGGGTAATATTTTATAGACAGAACTCTATAAAACATGACTTGAGAGGTAATAAGGATGTTACAAAGGACTGTGAAACCATAATTTAATGATAAGAGCAAATAGTATTTACTATCCAATATCCATACTAATATTATAAAAAATGCAGAGATAAGAGGAGGAATTAAAGAGTTCCTCCAGGAATCAAAAACCTTAACCCTTGTGGATGAAATAGCAGGCATCATCTTGTACTCTAGTAAATGCTACAATAATACTTGCATTAATACTATTTACTTCTTAAAGCTGTATTAAAAGTTGCCTGTAAGAGATTGTTTCAGCAATAAGACTACTTTTGCACCCCTCTGTACATCTAATGCCTTTAATATAAATTGTTTCTTTTATAAGTGCTATCAGAGTCATTCTATTCCATTTTATAAATAACTGCTGCATGTCACAACATAATTAATTTTTCATTAAGAAGTGAACTGCATCCATTTAATGTATAACTTAATTAAGTACGGTCTACTTTTTTTATTTTTTTATAGTTTTGTAACTGCTGATCAGGAACTTTCCTTGCTCTACTTACCAAATAATTTTGTGCAAACAAAGCTAAGGACGATAGGTACTAAGTTGAACTATATCAAACAAAGTTTATTTACCAAAATATTGACTCACCTTCCGTGGAAATGATAAGTTGCTCATCAAAGTTGGATGCTCTTTTCTTAGCCCATTGTATAAATCTAAGAAGTGCGTGTATCTCCTTTCTACATGAGCAGGATCAGGATCAAATACTCGTGTCTCGGTGGAATCCTGCCTGACCTGTAGCATGTAAGCTACAAATTTTTTTTCTTTGTCGACGCCCTCCACAGTCCGAGAAGACACTATTTCGCACTTTAACATTTTAATACTTCCTTTCTTTAGCTGCTCTCAATCGAATATGTGTTTAAATAATCCTTTACATTTATACTCACATTAAATTGGTACAATATTACAAAAAAAACTCTTTATATACGAATAAACTGTGTTGATTATATTGAAAACAAAGCTATTTTGTCATTGATTCGTATGTCTTGGAATTTTGATGTTGTTGACGGAAGGTTGACGTAAATAAGTTCCTTGGCTAGTTTTAAACAGCTGACAACGATGGCTATGACGGTGACATTTAGTCATAGATCAAAATATCCTCAGGGGAGTGTTGCAGACAGCCGACAGGCAACATCCGTTATTTTTACCAACGACGGAACGGAGTCGGAATATTATGTATGAAGAGGTTGTGCGTTTGTTTGTTTCTACACTTTTTGAAGTGGAACTTCTTTGAAATTGTTGTGATTTGAAAATTTAACAAAACGAAAATATGAAACGACTAAGCGAGACACAAAGAGACATAAATAGTATTTAGCCTGCGAGAGAATGAGATAGAATACAAGTTATATTTATCTCATTCTCTCGAAGGCTACTTTTCTGAAGTTTCACTACTGCCGCGTGTGAATTGCACACACACTAATATTAATTTAATTTTTACCCTTTTCCCATAATTTATGGAAAGCTTAAAGGAATTTATGCGTGTAACACTGCAATACGTTATGTCATCTTGCTACAAAATAGAAACGCCAATATTTTTGACAAGCTGTCATTCCAAGACGTTTAATTCCGACGTTCGAAAACCTTCAATTCTAATTCTAATTCTAATTCTTCAATTCTGCAGTGTAATCGGCCTATTGGTAGATTACACTGCACTTTTAACAGGGCTTTGTAGTAAGGGTGGGCGTGGCTGCAACTTAAGCGTTGCTTAATACAAAGCAATAAATACAATTAGGGACCCTTATCCCTAAAAATTCTTACACTATACTGATTCACATGTAACGGTCCCCGTGAAAAGTGCAGTGTAATAGCCTTTAAGTCCAGATACAAGACGTAACTTAATAGGATACATACTAGCTGATATTAATATAACAGCGGCTGTTATATTTTTAATACTCATTGCCAATTATCATGTACATAGCTTTCTATATAATCAAAGGTACACACAAATATAAATTATTAGATAATAATTAGTCACTATAGAAACAAACGCCACGGAGAAATTAGGTAGCCAGATTGCGCAACTGATAAAGTGCACAACACTGACGGTAGGGACCACCGACCAAGGAACATGGTATACAAGGAACATACAGGTTTGAGATCAGCAGGGCGACCGCGTATGTTCTGCATCAATCATTGTTAGGTACAGTATCAATTGTTGTGATTAGCTGAACTTATGGTATTCTTGCTGCGTCAATGGATTTTTCGACCGCGTATCTCTGACAGCTACACAGGACAGGACAGGACAAAATCCATTGTCGCAGCAAGAATACCTTGAATTCAGCCAATCACAACAATTGATACTGTAACAATGATTGATCCAGAAAATACGCGGTCGTCCTGCTGGCGACGGACCGACGCATATTTGCGGGTTCCCCGAGACAAGTTGGTGAAAACACTGCCAACTCCGGATTCTATCTAACTATGAATTTCTTGTCAAAAAAGTACTTAGCTATAAATCCGACAAACTCATCTGACCCGGTGACAGCGTCGCTACAATGAAAAATAAGAAAAAACTAAAACTAAAACAGAACAGGAATTTTAAAAAAATTGCAGTGATAAGGACTGCCAATAGATGCGAAAACGAATATTTAATTTTTTTTCGAATTTAATAATAAATAAGTAGGTAATAATAATACAAATTTTTCAGATATAAACCTTAAAATGAAGGTATTAAAGTTTAATTACGAATGTACTATTGCTATTACTATACTTAAGGCCTTTTGTCCTAAGAAGAACGGTGTCGATCTGGCGTATTCCACATTTTTACCCCCTACTCTAGCGGCACGCTATGATGGCCGGTTTGACGTTTGTCCGCTCATGAAGTTCCGTATTAATTGATAACGACTTTGAAGGAAATAATTGTATTACTTTATTGACGATAGTGATGTGCAGAGATTCATAAATTTTATCGAATGTAGTTTTAGGTTTAGGACTCAAAATTTATTTATTAAATTGATTTCTTAAATGTATACAAGTGTAGAAAAATCAGTTTGCACCATTTAAGGGGTGAATGTACTTGTGAATATGAACAATTTTCACTATGTGGACAAACCTCTGAAATCGCAAAAAAATATCAATAAATTTTTAAAAATGGAATCTAATACGATCGTCACATAGGATCGCTGGCTAGCACAACTACTACCTCCGGCAAACTCGCGTCAATGCTCAATGCAAAACAAAGCAGTTTCGAATTGACGTTGCTTCGAAAAGTATAAACTGTCAGTGCAATGCGATTGTGATATAGTTTTGACCTGGCTTTGGATTTCAAATATTGATACTGCATTACTGTTGACCCTTGCTCGTTAATTTGGACTCTGTTCAAGCCCTTTGTTGTGGATTTCGTCGATATGACCGAACGTACGCAGAGAACTGTTCTAAATAGTCAGACACGTGAGTTCGTAATACGCCTTCGTAACTATTTCGATCGTGAAGCTCAAAATGGAGGGCCAATTTTACCTATAACGTCAGTGGTTGAACGCGTAGCTGATGCGCTTAATATTGGACAACGAACTGTTAGACGGATAACTAAAAAAAAATATGGCGAGACTGGCACAGAAGAAAATAAACTTCACACACCAAAAAAGAGAAAACGAGCAAAACCAGTCGTAGGCATCGATAGCTTTGATGCCGATGCTATCCGAAGACATGTTTACGGCTACTATTTACAGAAGGAGTATCCAACAAGAAAAAAGTTGGTGCATTCACTGAAGGAAGCTGGATTATTCTTCGGTGGGGAAAGTTCTTTAACGAAGATTTTGAAGACCATTGGATTTCGATACAAAAAATGTAACAAACGCAAAATATTGATGGAAAGATTTGATATAGCGATGGCAAGGTATACTTTTTTACGGCAAGTGAAAGAAATCAAAAATTGGCAAAATGTTGTGTTCTTGGATGAAACATGGCTTAATGCTAACCATACTGTAGGCCGTTCTTGGAACGATGACACAGCAGCATCTACTTCCAAAGTTCCTGTAGGAAAAGGATCGCGACTTATAATTTGTCACGCCGGAACCATCAACGGGTTTGTCGAAGGTTCTCTCATGGCTTTTGCGTCAAAAACCACTGGAGACTATCATGAAGACATGAATGGAGAAAAGTTTACTGAATGGTTTACCTCAATGTTGTGTAGCCTCCCTGAACCATCTATTATAATTATGGACAACGCCCCATACCACTCGATGCAAATTGACAAGCCACCTGCCCAATCCCAAAAGAAAGCTGATATCGTCGCATGGCTTCGTAAAAATGGCGTAGATGCAAACATGAATATGTTAAAAGCGGAATTAGTACGTCTTTTAAAAGAAAACAAACCAACCAAGATCCGATACGTCATTGACGAAATAGCATTAGAACATGGGCACAGAGTTATACGGTTACCGCCTTACCATTGTGAGTATAATGCGATTGAGTTGGTGTGGGCTCAAATTAAGGGATATGCTGCAAGACACAATACAGAACCCCCATTTACCACAAAAAAAATGCTAAAATTATTAGAAGAAGCTTGTGAACATGTGACTAAAGGAGACTGGGAAAAGGTTGTGAATAGAACTGTTAAATTAATAAGGGAAGATTATGAAAGAGATGTGAAAATAGATAATATTATAGAAAACGAACATATAATTATTAATGTATGTGATGATAGCAGTGACGACAGTGAAAATAGTAGTATGGACGAATCTGATTAATTATGGCCTTTTGTGGCACCTTTTTTGGTATCTTTTGTATTCATATGTTTCTTGTGTGCATATAAAGTATGTATATTCATTTTCGTTCAAATATTCAGTTCGTTCAAATAAATTAAATAAACATATACATTTTTGTTTTATTAAACCTATTTAATCAGGTACAAAAACAAAACTTAATTGTTTTTTGTTCGAGAATAAATTGACATTCCACATCACTATTGTAATGTGTCAAACCGGCCATCATAGCGTGCCGCTAGTGTAGTTACCAAAAAGTGCTCAACGCCTATAAAGAAGTTTTCACTTCAAAAATTTTGGCCACCGGGTCAGATAAGTTTGTCAGACTGTACTTTTAATTTTGACCGCGACGGCCTGGACCTCTTGATCCACAGTTGAAACTTGAACCACTAGCGACTAGAGTAACTCAATGATTCAAAAGCACTTTAAAAGGTTATTTGAATAAAAAACATTATTTATTTATATGTTTAGGTAACGTAAGCATAGGGACAAAGAAATAAAAAGACTATACTCGTAATAATAAATTAGGACATTTTATTTAATGGCGTTATGAGTAATGCTCGTTCGCTCCGGTCAAGCTATAATAATTTTTAAGCATGAACCAAAAACACAATACGTGATTTAATAATGAGCAAGAAAGGTAGAATATATTGTTTATAGGTTGACGACCTTCCTCGCCGTGGTCTTATCTAGTGGGAGGTCTTAGTCTTACCCAGGGTTTACTAGCTTGTGGTCCTAGGTTCGATTACATGTTGTATAAAGTAAAATATCGGTACAAAGAATAAATAAGCACAATATGGATTTTAGATTATATTTATAGACATACCTTTTTTATTACTGAGTGCAATTAGTAAGTATGTAGGTATATAGGAATGTTGTAAAAGTGAAGGAACCAGAAATTTAATAAGCTATTATCCGCGACAACAGGAAAATCTGTGGTACGGTGGTTCTCACCACACCACAGAAATGGCCCAAAAAACTACCCTCAACGTACGTTTCACTCCGATACCGGAGCATCTTCAAGAAATGTTGCCCCCACAATGCACGATTGTGACTTCACAATGGACTTACGCAAAGTAACGCCTGCTTCTATCCAATATGTTGTAAAAGTATCTTATTGCTATTTCCAAATTCGAAAGTTACCCACTGGAATAGGCATTTGAGGTGTTTTACTATATAAATCTTAAAATACAAATAGGTTATACTTAGTTAAATCTCGGTTTTAGTTTCAACACATTTTTCCTAGTAAATACTATATTTCTTTCTTCTAAATAAAATACAGCAAGATTTGTCTAATTAAATAACTAATATGTCGAATTATTTTTATTTTTAAATGGGCTACGCTGAAAGACTAGCTCTATTGTCCCTTCATTCAGCTTCGTCTACTCAACTTTCGTTTAGACACGAGTTTCGCTTGCTCAGACATTTGCTTCATTCGGCCTTGCAGGGTATTTGAATTCGTTCAGGTTTTCCTTCACATTTCGAAAGTTTCTGGCTAGAACCACTAGGACAGACAAGGTTGCGTGGAGTCAGAATGATAAGATGATAAAGAGGCTTTTAGTTAGAACTAGTATTTAATAGATAAAATGGGTTTCAACTACAAACAGATTTTAGTTGCTGCATACGTACAGACAATATTAACTTTCAATATAGGTACGACAGTATATTGAGTATCACATATGCATTTACTTACTTTATTCTAGAGAGCGTATGTATGGTATATGATGGTATAGTACACAGACCACTACAAAGATTCTAAGAATTTAACCAAAATGCGTAGGTAGTTACTGCTTAAGAATTTAATGAATAATGATATCGTACAAAAATGTTTAAAATAAATTAACACCGCTGTAACTAATTTATTGTCATTTATCATGATATATGAATTTTACTGATGTAATGAGAGTGAAAAATCAGGACTTTACCTACCTATTTACTTAATTCTACCTAAGTTAAGTAATGCGCAGTCAGTTTCGATAAATTTCTTAAAAATAAATATATTAGCTAAATATATTATGAATCTGTAAAACAATTCATATTTCCCACAAAATAGGACCGGTAAAATACAAAAAACAAGTAGGTATTTACCGTTTCAAAAAATAAGGTACTTACAACTTCAAATACAATCGGTATAAATCCAATAAATAGTCTTAAACCTATTAGTTATACCATATCGTACATATTGGTCCAATATTCATAGAAGCTCTAAAAGACACCAATAAGTAAGTAAAGGTTCAATTCGTGATCCACACTCTATGGAGTACGACTCGCACAAGTCACAGCTCACTAATGTTAGCCAAACCAAGCGCATCATTTATTGTTGGAGTTTAATCTGAGTCTAAATTGAGAAATCGATAGTCCTTATGAATCGATTTTCATATTTAAGTCCGGGATATGAAAATTTATGGGGAGTAAAATCAAACTTTCTCCGTTACGTTATGTTTATGTTTCCATGGTATCACTGTGCGTCAGTAGTAAACTCCAGTCGTGCGTCGAATGCGTCGCACACATTTTTTTTAAACATTGAACAAAAACTGACATCGAGTTAAGCACATAGGGGTCGAAACTAAGCGAGGCAAAGGATGCCTTTCACACAATGAACACATTATCGAACTCTTTGTCTGTACACCTCGCATCGTGTGGAGAGTGTGGATCCGTTATTACTTCAATAAAAATCATTTGCTCGTACATATCCATGTCCAAATAAAACACGTATTTTTATTAACCATCGGACAACTTTTCAGACGAGTCGACATAAATACATGAGCATAGCTTTTGGAGGAATCTTAAAATAGACCCCGAGAAAGCGTCATAGCAATCGGGTTTTGTCTTCCATTTGACGCAAACGTAGTATACTGGTATTCCCGATAACAGTATTGCCAAGCCAATGGCGGTATCCTTAGGTTTAGTGATGGCAGGGATGAGGACTAAACAGGCGATGGCTATGAGGAAGAGATAGGGTATTGCGAGGTTAACCCTGATTGGTCGGGGCATGTCGGGCTTGGTCCGACGCAGCCACAACATGCCAACCACTGACGCTCCGACGGACAGCCACAGAGTTTGCGAGAAGTAGTTAATGAGATCGAACACGTTGCTATTCGTCAGCATGAGCAGTGAGAAGAAGCACTGGAAAGAAACAAAAAATGATATAAATAATAAAGAAAAGTATGGGTCCATTCATGTAGGTTGCCTGGCAGAGATCACTTTAGTGATACGGTCGCCTTTTGTTTGTAATGTTGTAATAATGACTTTTGTGTATTCCTTTTTGTTTATGCAATAAAGAATTTTAATAATAATAAAAATTTAACTAGTTTCGTTTTGGTCCCCCATTAACCAACAATTTCAACATAGGTACACAAAAGTTTTATTTTACCAATAGATGATGCCCGCGTGGATTAAGTTTTTTTAATTCCCGCGGGAACTCTTTAATTTTCCGGGATAAAAAGTAGCTTATGTCCTTCCCCGGGATACAAACTATGCCTGTACTAAATTTCATCAAAATCGGTCCAATGATTGGGCCGTGAAAGCGTAGCAAACAGACAGATACACTTTCGCATTATAATATTCTAGCATGTATGTGTCACCGTAAGATTGTAAAAACCGTTAGATTATAATCTAACTCGCGAAATTGCAAACTGTGGAAAGATTACAATTTAACGCATTATTTTTCGGTAGATTGAAATCTGTTAGGTATATTGACCCGATAAAACCTAAGTGCACTAAGGACACTACCTGATTATTTATGTTGAACCCTAACCTAACCTACAAGAAAGACACAAGAAAACGTAAATACAATTAATATTTCAAAATTTTGACACTCAGAACATTGAACGGTTCACAATCTGTCGACAGTTTACAATTTCGCGAGTTATATCTACCGATTATAATCTAACGGTTTTTACAATCTTACGGTGACATATACTCGGATTGAGTACCTACCAATAGGCTTTTTTTCGTCATTCTGATCGCACGATGCCCCGCGATATGATCAGTTTTTTTAACTCGTTCAGTAGAAATTCATTTTATGGTCCGGTAGAGTCATTGTTAATTTTCCTGTTGAAAGTAGGTAATAATTCGCGGACTGAGGTAAAAGTAAAAAATTAACCAGTTTTTATTCGAATACTCTTAAGGTTTTTACCAACCCAGGTGCTAGTTTTGAACGATTTCGAAAACGATATTGAGTAGCTTGAGAAAACTACGCGCCGATCTCGAATTACGATCTGCAGGGCGCCCGCGTATCTTCTGCATCAATCATTGTTACAGTATCAATCGTTGTAATTAGCTGAATTTATGGTATTCTTGCTGCGTCAATGGATTTTGTCCAATAGGGGAAGAGTGTTATCCAATCAGAGGTGATTGCGATTGTTACACTGTAGCTGTCAGAGATACGCGGTCGCCCTGCAGACATGCGGTTGTAAACAGCACATCGCTTCTCAGGCATCTGCCCCCCGATTGTGTAAGAATTGGCGATCAAATCGTCAAAGTACGGCGTCAAAGTAAAATAGACCATAACAGGACTGAATTTGAGCTCAATTTCGTGTATCCATTCTGGTACGTTTAGGTATGTACGATACCATAAACGTATGATAATGGATACACGAAATTGAGCTCTAAATCAATGCTGTTATGGTTTATTTTACTTCGACGTCGAACTTTGACGATTGGATCGGCAATTCTTACATAATCGCACCTCTGAAGTCTGAACGGGGTAAAGCCACAAATACTGGGATCATCCTCCGAATAGGCGATCGCCGAATATCTCAGGGATCCAAACAAAAATCGACGAATGGATGCGAGCAGCTAAGGATACGCAACGTCGCGTTGGTCCTTTAATAAAGAAGGTAGGACTTTAGTAGGTGGTCGTAAAGAAGCCTTTGCATAATACTTAGTAGGTGTGGTGTATATTGGCAGTTGATGATGATGTATAAGTAAACTTTTAGTAGAAGTAAACTATCGAATAGAATAACAAGTCATAATTTTAAAAATTAAAAAACACGACTGCAATGCCAAAAAACGAAATTAGTCTAGTTAACTTAGAATCTTATTCAAATTTTTATTAAATGATATTTTTTTGTGAATCATTGGATATTGAACTATAGTGTTATATATTTTTGGAATCTACTCATCATTTTCTAGATGATGATTATATAGATAATCTTATTTCACACAATCATTTTTTTTTACTTTTACTAGCCTATGTCACCCGAAATAAGTTAGGGATTCTAACGATATCTCATTTATCAAAATCGGTTCAGGCGTATAGAAGTTATGGTGGAATATACAAACTCACATACATACATACATACATGAACCCTGAAAACTATATACTTCTTTTTTCAGCCAGTCGTATAAAAAGCTCTTATTTACAGTGAATATAAGTGATGGGATCGGCGTCTGCTAGTTTATGTGGAAGAGCGTGAAGATGTGAACAGTACGCCGCGCCGGTCACGCCGCCGAACGTGGACAGAGCCACGAATACTGGGATCATCCAGCTCCATCTGCCGAATAGATGTTCGCCGAATATGTCAGCCTAGGCCTGTCGAGACGAATAGTACAAAACAGCTCTTACAGTGAATATAAGGGACGGGATCGGCGTCTGCTAGTTTATGTGGAAGAGCGTGAAGATGTGAACAGTACGCCGCGCCGGTCACGCCGCCGAACGTGGACAGAGCCACGAATACTGGGATCATCCAGCTCCAACTGCAGAATAGATGTTCGCCGAATATGTCAGCCTAGGCCTGTTGAGACGAATAGTTCAAAACAGCTCTTACAGTGAATATAAGGGACGGGATCGGCGTCTGCTAGTTTATGTGGAAGAGCGTGAAGATGTGAACAGTACGCCGCGCCGGTCACGCCGCCGAACGTGGACAGAGCCACGAATACTGGGATCATCCAGCTCCAACTGCAGAATAGATGTTCGCCGAATATGTCAGCCTAGGCCTGTTGAGACGAATAGTTCAAAACAGCTCTTACAGTGAATATAAGGGACGGGATCGGCGTCTGCTAGTTTATGTGGAAGAGCGTGAAGATGTGAACAGTACGCCGCGCCGGTCACGCCGCCGAACGTGGACAGAGCCACGAACACTGGGATCATCCAGCTCCACCTGCCGAATAGATGTTCGCCGAATATGTCAGCCTAGGCCTGTTGAGACGAATAGTTCAAAACAGCTCTTACAGTGAATATAAGGGACGGGATCGGCGTCTGCTTTTTAATGTGGAAGAGCGTGAAGAAGCCCGGCATGTGGCCCTCCTGCGCACCCGTCGCGAACAGGCGAGCTGATGTGAACAGTACGCCGTTCACGCCGCCGAACGTGGACAGAGCCACGAATACTGGGATCATCCAGCTCCATCCGCCGAATAGACGATCGCCGAATATCTGGAATAGTAAATAGACAAATTGGGATGAATTCATAATATATACTAAACCGACGACCTAAAGAAGGTTGCAGGATGCAGTGGCGTGCAGTTCATAGAGGCATAAAAGCACTGCTTACCCAAATGAGAATACGTCAATGCTCATTTTTCATCAAAACATCTAGTAAATAGGTATTTTGACTAACTAATGCCTACCCTAGCTTCAAAAGCTGCTGTGCACGCCACTGGCAGGATGCGGGTTGATGAAGCGGACGTCGGGGACCGTGTTTGGATGACAAGGTCTCAAAGGTCTCATAGGCCTTTATCTAGCAATGGATGCACACTGCTAGATAAATGGATGGACTGCCTCGTTGGTCTAGCGGTTAGCATTTACTTTCGCATTTATAATATTAGTGAGATAAGATAGTAACTATCCTTAACTACTGGGTCATACTTGCGTTAGGTTACCACTTATTTTATGTACTAAACGAGTGCATGGTGGCATGTGCTTGAAAACATCGATCGCACTTTGCCTTCTTATGTAACTATACTCACATGGTTAAAATAATACTTGACTTAATTTGATGGAGTTGAAAAATATTTGCCAGCGACGTAACGTTCTAGCATCAGCTCCTTAAAATCACATTAGTTGCCGATGTGGACTTAATTAAAGTTAAATATATGTACTTAGCATAATATGTAATATGGACTGCCTCGTTGGTCTAGCGGTTAGCGTAGTCGACTGCGGATCACGAGGTCCTGGGTTCGATTCCCGGTCGGACATAAAATTTTTTTGGTATTGGGTTTTTCAATTAAGAAATTCTCAGTGCCAGCCCGGAGTTGGAAGTCGGCGGTGTTTCACCCGCGTGCCTCGACGGAGAGCACGTTAAGCCGTCGGTCCCGGTTATTATCACTAACATGATAATAGTCGTTAAAGCCCGCTAACCCGCATTGGAGCAGCGTGGTGGGTCCAAGCTCTAATTCCCTCTCTCCTATGAGAGTGGAGGCCTGTGCCTAGCAGTGGGACGTTAATAGGCTGTAGTGGTGGTGGTGGTGGACGCACACTGGCCGCTGAATGATGGATAATACCAATGAAACTTACATAGATAACCAAAAATTTTGTCGAGAGTTTCAAGAATTGGTCAGACTTTCTGCCACAACTATGAACTACCACGTTAAAGCATTTGAACAGAAAAATCTTTGCTAACTAAATGATAGTTTTTCTATACCTATTACTGAAATAACTGTAGGTTTAATTACTCCAAATTTATTGAAAATTACTTTAAATTATTTCGAATTCAAATACCTACTTATATTTCCAGGTTAGACATATAACGGAAAGTCCGCCTTGTTCTTAGTCTGAGCGCAAGATACCCAAATTTAGATTTGCGCCATTATTGTCAAAAATGCCTCACACAATTAAGCGCCTGTTTTATAATTACCTTTCATACTCTTTGCCCAAAAATATATATACTTCTATCTATACTCTATACTAATATTATAAATGCAAAAGTTTGGATGGATGGATGTAAGGGTGGATGTCTGTTACTCAATCACGCCAGAACAGCTGAACGGATCTAGATGAAATTCGGCACAGCGATAGATTATAGTCCGGAATAACACAGACTTAATTTTATCCCGGAAAATTAAAGAGCTCGCGCCGAAAAACCTCAACCACGCAGATGAAGTCGCGGGCATCAGCAAGTGCACAACAAATAACATTAAAAACAATCATACCACGGCCACAGCTGGATTCGACATCATTTCCATTTTCGAGACAACAGCAAAGTAGGCCAAATTTGCCAACACGTAGATAATGGTCACCATTGGCATGGCGATCCATATTGCGCGCGGGAGATTCCTATAACGGGAAGGAATTTCATTATGAACTCATTATTAGGACGTGCTTCTATGGAATCGGACAGGAATGCCTAATGAAGATATATAGTATATCAATTTCCGAAAATACAATTTTATAGTCCCTTGCTCTGGATAAGTCGCTTGAAGCTACGAAAGAAATATCCAGTAACTGCTATTACTGCTATGTAACAAATTAAGAGGCCGGTGATAGCCGCTCGCAATTTCTATTCATCCCGCAAATATAAATTTGCCGGTATATTGCTATCTCTATTTAGCTGATGACACATGATCGCGTGCAAACGCGATAGCAATATGAGCGTACAGAATTTGTTATACATTTAGTCTTGTTCCGTAAATACCAAAAATGATGAATGATAACTTGTTGTGTTTTTCACTTCGTGTTGTTATTCGGGAACTTGGCAATATAGGCTATGCTCCTGATCAATTAGTACGTAAGATATCGTTGGTTCTAATATGATACAAATAAGGAGAAAACATGTAATTTATGTCGTAAAAACATGCAAAACGCTATGCGCTTACATTTCATTTTGAAAAAATATTTTGAAAACATAATTATCCAGGGCTCTAGATAAATACAAGTTCAATCTTAATAATCGCATAATATGCTGGAAATATTCTTGAATTACGAATTATTCTGGTATTACGTTTGTATGGGCAATTCACCCTCCGCTGGCACCTTAAGGTAGGTAAATAATTAATTTATTAATAATTAGCATTAATTAATTAGTAATTAATTAATGCTACGTTTAGCTAATAAGCAGCACCAGCAAAATTTCGTGTCAAAGTACATCACTATTCACAACATAAATGTTTCGGCAATTATATAGCAAGAGTTGAATCAAGGCAGTTTGGTTTACTGTGGTTTGGTTATGCGAAAGCTACCTAAGCGCACGAACAGTGCACTAATGGCTATAGCACTAAATACCTAATAGTATCTCCTCTCCTCATGTGGTCATAGCGTAACTTTATTCTATGAACGCTGATTAGAGTTCCTTCACATCTTTGCACCAAAATAATTTACGTAGCTAAAGTTTTTTGTTAGTTATCACTTTCAGAAATGTTGCATAAACAGTGTACCAAAGTATATTATTCTGTGACCAAAGTGCTAAGATACTGAAGAAAATCTATTATCTATTTCTTTAAGAGTTAGCTACTTCAAAGAGGTAAGGTATATTATTCAAAGCGTATAATTTAACCATTCATTGAGATAAAAGAACACTGCTGACTAAGCGATTGCCATGAATAATGCATTCAATAAGACAAGAGCGAAATGCCAAGAGATATCACGGGCCACTGCCCACAACTAGGAGTTATATATAAAAGAAAAAGGTTTTTACTTGTTAATCTAAAATTTATAAGCCGACTTGATCGTAATGTTTCGCCTGTCAACCAATTTTTATAAGCTTAGGATAGTCAAAGTCCTAACTAAGCAACATCATCTAAAATATATTAGCACACGTCGCGTCAACGAAGGGTTCTGTTACCATCATCAGCTTTTCACGACGTATCTGATGTGGCCAAATATGCTGAGCACACGCATATTTGAAAGTTTCATGCAGGTAGATCGCTTGTATTATACGAATACCTGGAGGTATACTTAAGTAAGATTTTTATGGCATCTACCTACTTTTCTTGATTGTGTTTGGTTCGGTATTTTTCCTGCAGTTTACATGGGAGTCAAGTTTTTCTACTCAAAGCTGTTTCTAGTCTGCGGACAAAAATAGTCTATTCTCGCCTTATTATTATTAGCGAGCTTGCACCGTGCTCTCAATCAAAAGGTTCTATCCTTGAAAAACTTGATTTTAAACTAGTTAGTGCAACTTACAAGTTGAATACTTATGACTCAGTTAAGCTCGGAATACAAAGTTAGCCACTACTTTGATTACTTCCCCTTGTTAGGTTTGACGTTTGACCTAAGCATAGCCAAAACAAATACGTAACTAAAATAGGTTTGGCGGTTACATACGCTTGGAAACTAACTAGAGGAGAGAACTCCCGTTCAAAGCTCAGCTTTGATTTGTATCTTGGCCGCGGACTCTTAGACTAATTTGGCAAAAAGTTGAAGTCTAACTACAGTTTCATAGGTATAGTTCGCGCACGAGTTTAATGCAGAGTAAATGTATGGTGACACAAACATTTACTCTGCATTCAACTCGCGCGCGTATTCCTTTCAACCAGTCACAAACGATTCAAAAATCAAGCAAACAGAAGGTTTCTACCATTGATGATAAAAATAGAGACTACACAATAGACAGTAAAATGGGAAATAAATAAACCACAAAATCCCAAAGCAATCTACCTCAACATCGCTTAGGCATATACTGCTTCTATTTAAAATGCCAGCTCAAATAAATCGCCTCGATAAAGGACTGTTTGACTTGCTCTCGAGAGGCTCGCTCCTCACTTAGGTACTTTGAAAGATTTAAGTCAGTCTTTATTTACTTCATCACGAACCTACCTAAAGCCATTATTCCTGTCGGAAAAGCTGAAAAAGATACGAAAGACTGCAAATCAAAATTTATACTTATAAAAATTGAACTGGACGATCGCGATGTCTGTACCTACATTACTCAATTATTATTTTTTGAAGCTATATTTTCGACACAGAGCCCAAATTTTTTTTTTGAATTTTCGTCTGTATGACATCATTCTGAAACTACCTACCAAAAAAGAATGGGGTTCCTTCGGGAAAGAGAATGAAAATTTTTGTCGATTTCACGCAATAACTCCGTCAAATCTATATCGGCTTTGACAATAATTCTTGCCAGGTTCTTCCTGTCAGGTTGACCACATGTGAATTTCATAATCCATGTGATTAAAGTACCTAATAGTAAAGTACCTAAAATAAAATCTATGTTATAGTAAGCTAACCCGTGCGAGGTCGGGGCGGTTCAGCCAGTATTACGATAAATACGGTAGCTCTTTCAGAACTTGCGTAATTCATACCGATTGCGATACGTGTTTTTATCCAACGATGCCTATTACATTATCAGCTACATTCCTTCTGTATTTTTACTCTGGGTATTTCTTTCTGGGATTTTACTATAGAACAAGTCATAATTTAAAAAAAATTAAAAACACGACTGCCCTGCCAAAAAACGAACTAAAAAGTTAAAAATCTAAATTAATCTAGTTAAATAGAATCTTATTCACATTCTTTTGTGAATCACTGGATATTGAACTATACTGTTATATATTTTTGGAATCTACTAATCATTTTCTATATGATGATAATATTAACTATAATCTTATTTTCGATTTTTTTTCAACTTCAGTCTTTAATGCGGGAGCATGGTCACTCATCATTTTTTTTAAAAATTTACTAACCTATGTCACCCGGAATAAGCGGGATTCTAACGATACCTCATTTATCAAAATCGGTTCAGGCGTATAGAAGTTATGGTGGAATATACTCACACACATACATACCTACATAGGTACATAAACCCTGAAAACAATATACTCATTTTTTCAGGCAGTCATATAATAAATAGAATTAGATACCTATATCATAAAATCTTTATTCAACCTACATTGTAGTATACTAGGTATTTTAAAGTCCCCTCACTGTAGTTTAAATCGTTGTTTAAATTATGTAGGTATAGGTTCTACCTGTAGGGTCATCAAGAATGACATAATATCTGTCGCTGGCATAGTAATACGTAAAAAAAAAACAAAAATTGAGGGTTTACTGTAGTTATGTTATGACCTTAGAGGTACGAAATTCCCGTGGATTTTATGATGATTTTCCGTATATAACTATTAATATTACTAATAATGTGATAATGTACTAGTTCACAGTAGGTATTATTGAGACACTTTTATTATATTTTTACTCTCATTTGGAACTTGCGAATGGTCACAACGTGTAGCGGTTCCACGAGAGATTGAATGTAATAAAATAAAAGTTGGTTTGAAATTCAAATGAATATTGTCTTTAAGTTTTAAAGACATTCAT
The DNA here is from genome assembly GCA_964035005.1 of Erebia palarica. Classification (NCBI taxonomy): domain Eukaryota; kingdom Metazoa; phylum Arthropoda; class Insecta; order Lepidoptera; family Nymphalidae; genus Erebia; species Erebia palarica. The sequence continues at coordinate 31,800,371 of OZ035985.1, read as the reverse complement.
TTGATCTGGCCACGATTGCTATCGTTAAGCTCTAAAAAAAATTGCGATCTAAACACAAAAGTATTCAATAATCGCTGAGTCTGCCTGCAGGAGACTGACTTACCATCGTTCAAACACTCGTATTTATACTAAATATTTTCAATATCGCGCCCGTATCCGCAGATTAAATCGAATGACATGAAACGAGTCAAATTGACAGATATTATACTTTCTGTTTCATGAGATACCTATATTGACAAATAGGAATGACATGAAACGAGTCAAATTGACAGATATTATACTTTCTGTTTCATGAGATACCTAGATGGACAAATAGTATTAATGTTGTGCGATAATATCTCCCGCGCAGATGGCTAATCTCTCTGGAGATTGGCCGCCGTGGCCGAAACTCGGTTGGGAGGACCTTTTACAGTACTTATATCATCAAAACAAATGTGTATACCTACTTGTATGGATCTTGAAGTTCCTCAGTCACGAAGTTAAGGTAGTTCCAGCCACCGAAAGCGAAGAGGCCCGAGTAAAAAGCTAGCGCAATGCTTCCTGCGCTGAACTGCCCTTCGAATGGTGCCTGGAAGTTCTCCGTGTGACCTGTGTAAAAAAAATATTTGATAAAGAGCCTCATATGACTTTCTTCAGGCTGTAATGATTTATTAATAGGCCTAGTTGTGCTAGTAAAATATTCCAGACAGTTCTGAATAACCTATGTGAATAGGTATGAGATCTGACCCCTGTTTTAATCATAATCCTTATCATTTAGTTATGTTATATAAACAACCTAATCTATACTTTGATTACGACGTTCAGCGAAAATTCTGTGTTGCTAGCAGACCAATTAAATCAAAACGTTGTGGTACCTAGGTGTCGAAAGTGAGATAAGTAGACCGTAGCAAAATCTGAAAAAGTATGAACCAATCAACTTATTTTGTGTTTTCTCCAAACTACGAGTACTGACCAGTAGACGCAACAAAAAGCCACAAAAGAAGACAAAAGATAGCGGGCAGAACATATCTGCGCATAACCAATAATTGGTAAATAAATGTTTTTTTCTATTTCTTTCATTGCCGTTGGGGAGTGTAGTGGACCTGGAGTGGAGTGGTAAATGCAGTATACGACGACCTTCAGCTCGAAGGCGTTTAGGAAAAATAATCTGAATAAAAGGGTGATTTATCTACATACTTCGGAATTTAAAGAAAAAAATGATAGAACTTGTAAGGTAGTTAAGGAACAATTGATAATTGTCTGTTCATCTACGATGATGCCACGTAAATTGTACGGTCATTGATCGGGCACTTAACGATTTAGACTCAGACTAGATCGATCAGAATGATCGAAACTGACCCAATTGGCAATCTACGAACAGAGAACAACGATAGCAAAGTGAACTCACCGGAAGATAATACTAATTATTGACATAAATACGGATATTATCTAACAGTATTCCTAGACCTATCCTACTAACTTGAAATGTTATCGCTAAGTACTAAATAGATCTACTATTATTTGAAGTACTAATCTTATTTGAAGGGAGACCCTTGCGAGATGTTCTGTTATGAATGGAGTATGGAAAGACTGCATGAAGAATATTAAAGATTTTTTTCATCTTAGAACTTTCCCGATGGAAATATTTCCGGTATTTCTTCAGATCTACTGCTAAATGGAAAGGTTAATTAAACTGATCTTTCTCACAGCTCACTTAGCGAAAGATTAATGTGCAGTTACCCCCGACCACCCATCGTCATTCGTCGCCCATCACTTCGGAAAGCAGACCCTGTCTACAACAAATAACAGAAACTAATACAATTTACAAATAGTTATATGATTATTTTATAGTACTTACATTATATTATCTGGTAAGCCAACCCTGCTTACTGGAACTACTTAGATAAAGATATTATATTAGATAAAGATTTTCTTGCCGGAAAAAACTTACCAATCCCAATATAGTAGATTCCAGATATGATGATGACTATTAACGCGAGTAGCTTGGAGCTGGTGAACACGTCCTGTATGCGCATCGTCCATCGCACACTGATGCAGTTGATTGCAGTCAACACGCCTGTTAACAAGAAAATTACTATTTAGTTACGTGATTACTTGAAGACAATCTTTTTCGTACCAAAGGGGCTTCAAGTCTAGCGATGAATGAAAAACATCGTAAGGAAAGCCGCATGTGCGAGAGTGCTTCATAATGATCTCAAGCGTTTGATATCAGCCAATACGCACTTGGCAAGCTTAAAGGGACTACGACTACTCATTCAGAGCTCGTGCTCAGTAATGGGCCAGCGATGGAGGATTGTTGCTGATAATTTAATAGGTTCCGTACCACCACACAATATAAATAATTGTTTTAGTAAATAACAAGATAAACACCATAGCAACACGTAATCAGCTGTGAAATAACGGTAGACTGCTAGAGTCTGATAAACAATTCGATACACCATGTGTACGGGTATAGGATTTCTTCCAGCATTTGTATTGTGTGACCTGTTAATAATGATTCTAATCATGAAATTTGGCAGAAGGCAAGGTCAACGGGTACTTCCCGTTGACCTTGCCTTCTGCCGTTCCCCTATAGGTTTTGATATACTGGCGACAAAATACTCAAAATATGCAGCTTAAATGACCGTATTTTTTATTACGTTGACTTAGAAACTTGATTTTTTACAGCTCCAAGAGAATGGTCTTAATGGTTATTATAGTATTTGATATTAATTTCACACAGAAATCAATATCCAGTTAAACAGACAGACAGACAGACGGACGGACGGACCACGAAGTGATCATTCTTCTTCTTCTTCTTGCCCTTTTCCCACGTTACGTGGGGTCGGCACAACATGTTTTCTTCTTCCACTCACTTCTGTTATCCTTCAACCTCTTATTCACCCCTTTTAAACACATATCCTCTTTCACACAATCCATCCATCTTTTCTTTGGCCTCCCTCTACTCTTTTTTCCTTCCACATGCATATCTATCATTCTTCTCGTAATATGCCTTTCTTCCCTCCGCATTACATGTCCATACCATGCTAACCTATTACTCCTCATCTTTTCTATCACTGGCGCTACTTTCAAACATCCCTTTATATATTCATTCCTAATCTTATCCATTCTAGTCACACCACACATCCATTTCAACATTCGCATTTCGGTCGCATGTACTTTTCTTTCATCCATCCCTTTCAACGCCCAACATTCTGAACCATATAATGCGACAGGTCTAACAACTGTCTTGTATATTTTCCCTCTCAGTTTCAGGGGCATTCGGACCACGAAGTGACCCTATGGGTTCCTTTTTCATTTTGAGGAGAATCCTTTAAAAAAAATGAGCAAGGGTCATGTCAGGGTTAGCACACACCTCGCCGACCACATTTTATTAGATGATAGGTAAATACCTCACTTGATTCTTTAAACGCACTGGCCTATGCAAATTTCATATTTTCCATATATTTTTATTATTGCATTAAGTAGTAACTTAACTAATGCAATCTTCAGTTCACGCAAATCTAACTACTGACTAACTCCTGTGTTTACTTTAACTAGTGTTTAAAAGATAATAAAGGTAGTTATCATCTATCTATTAGTAGTTTTAAAACGTAATAATTCAGAGCATTTAAAACATAAGATTTAGTATTTATTTCGAAACTGTTTATGTGTCAAGGTAAGCCTAACTGTGCTAATGAGATTTCAACGATCGCAAGAAAGCAAGAAAACTCAATAATAATAACAAGCTTTCTCGAGCTCAAACTCTCCCGTCCCAACTTTCGATTTTATGCGTTCAATTATTATAATTTAAGTACCTAAGTAAATTGCATTTTACGACGTGTGCCTTTTATTGATCTACCTACCTACCTGGTAGGTACCTACTACTGGCCTACCGATGCATAGAAAAGGCTTTCACAATCACAACCACGTTCTTTTAGATACGGTTTGGTTACGGTTTTTCTTGCTAAACAGAAATTAAAGCAATCGGTTTTGAATTTATGGTAGGTGTTTTTCCCTGAATTTGCAATGTAATACGCCTTAGGTAGAGTTGTTCAAAACTGCTATAAAACCATATAATTTTAGCATGCTTTTAAATATGCTATGCTATTGCACGCATGAAAGCATATGACGTGCGATCACAGCAGCGCGTAATGCGAGACTAACGGTAACGGGCGGCCAGCGCGCTACCGACAGGCGGGCGCTGCTACGGACGCTACTAGTGCTACGAACGAGCTACGCAGAACCGCGCGCGCTCGCGCGTCATAGCACCGTAGCAACATAGAGGCTCCTCGGATAGCATGCTGTCCGTGCTGTGGAAAAAAAGCGTGCTATGTTTTTGCGCTACGTGCTTTATTAACCACCTCTAGCCTCAGGGCGTAAGTTTAGATAATAAAAATAAATAAGTAATCCATACCAATATTATAAATGCGAAAGTGTGTCTGTCTGTCTGCTACGCTTTCACGGCCCAACCGTTCAACCGATTTTGATGAAATTTGGTACAGGGATAGGTTGCATCCTGGGGAAGGACATAGGCTACTTATTATAACGAAAAATCACGAACCGAATCAATGAATCATGAATCATGAAACCGCGGGAATCATGAATCTTTATTCACGCGGGCATCATCTAGTAATTTTATATATTGTTATTTCTTGCTTCAAGATGCCCACGACTTTGTCTTCACGCATTTAGGGTTTCATAAAATCCTGATAGAGCTCCCTGATTTTCCGGGTTAAAAGTAAAGGATTTGGGGGTTACTGGATATAGGTAAGCTGGCTCTAATGCTGATATCTATAGAGCGTACTTTGACTTGGCTCAGACTTCACTTAGAGATAAAACGAGATGAACTTTAGTGAGTAACATCATTCTGTCTCGTTTTAACCATGTCTTAAGTCTAAACAAAGTCAAAGTTCGCTATATATGTCACCGTAAGATTGTAAAAGCCGTTAGATTATAATCTAACTCGCGAAATTGTAAACTGTCGATAGATTGTGAACCGTTCAATGTGCTGAGTATCAATTTTTGAAATATTCATTGTATTTACGTTTTCTTGTCTGTTTCTTGTTGGTTAGGTTAGGGTTCGACATAAATAATCTGGTAGTGCCCGCCGCATCTACCGAAAAATAATGCGTTAAATTGTAATGTTTCGACCTTTTGCAATTACGCGAGTTAGATTATAATTTAACGGGTTTTACAATCTTACGGTGACATAGATCTCACACTAAGATTCAAGTACACGGGCCATGAAAATGTGTTACCTTTTCACGGCAGATACTTTCGCTTTAGTCAGTGCGTCGAAGACCGGCATACTTTATTAAAATTTTCCTTCATCGAGCAAATTTCGCCACTTTTGTAATAATTTAGACAAGTATTATTGCATAAGGTAAAAATATATTTAGTTCACTACCGAACGAAACTGACAAATTTACATCAAAGTCACAATTATAGGATATAAACACAAATCTAAAAAAAATGCGAAACAGACGGACTTGGCCGCCACGTCGGATAAGACCGTCTGAGGGGAAAATTTAGTATAAATAGATGATTAAGACGAATGTAGATATTTTGTATGTGTGTGTTTTTAAGCAGCAATTCATTGTACATCACCATTTTTAAAATAAAAGGTTCCAAACACCTTGTGTCGCACAAATTAGTGTTTGTCGGGTAAGTCCGGCATACTTCGCCCTTCAGGGGAAGAAAACATTTTTATCGCTCAAAAAAATCTTTACTTTATTTAAGATAATATCTCCTTAACAGGAATCGATCTATAAGACATAAATAGCTCGTCATTAGTAATTATTATAAGAAATTTAAAAATATTAACAGTTTACCTTGAGACCAAAAATGTTTAAAAATATTCTTATTGCAGCCTATTCTAAAATCGCTCATTCAGTCATTCAATAATTATGGCAACCGGCCACACTGCTAAATCAATTCAATTCACTTATCAATTAATTAATAATGACTTAAAATAAAACTGAATTCAAAAATATAATTAATTAACAGCTTAGCTTGGGCTAAGTAAGTAAAACTCTAAGTATTTTAATATTTGTAACTATTCAAATTAAAAGTCTGTAATTTAAAAAAGGTGTAGACGAAAATGGTTTAAAACACCTGGAATCGGCAAAGACCGGCATATGCCGATCTTTGCCTCCAAGAGGTAGACGGACTTCGCCACTATTGCACTTTGAGTTTATATTTTTTCCACCATGTGTAACTTCGTTGAAAATGTGTTTTATTCTATTCTGATATAATAGTATGGTAAAGAAACTAATCAACAATAAACTTACTTGCGCAAATCTAAGTTAAATAAGCGACAAACCACCAAACACAATATTTTTGACAACACCTTAATAACCAAATGCAGGTTGACAAGTCAACTATATTTTAAATAAGTACGTTTTTTTCTCTCTGTGTCCTAAATAGCACCATCTATGTTATTTTGTTGTAACTAGAATAGTTTTATGATTTCGTTAAATAGGCTGCCATCTGTGTAGCTATTCAAAATTTGTCGTATTCTTTACTGTACGGTCTTACCCGACAGACGGACTTCGCCGAACTGACTTATAGTAGGTAAATTAATGATAGACCACTTTCTTGTTCAATATGAGTTAATAACTCGATTTATCCGACGCCCGCCGTATCGAATGCCCACAATATGCAACGGTTGAATACCAGTTCTTCTTACACTGAGATCCATTATGCCAAGTACAGGTTTTTCTAAACAACATCGCATACACAGGGAATAACAAGAAGCATTCCACCACTGCATGCAATCATATTAAACTTATGTTCATACATAGAATAATATGATTTTTGAAGTTAGTTAGATAGATTAGTTAAGTACCACCTAAAATATAACTATCTACAATCTATACCTACCTATAAGACATAATTATAATATAAGGCAGGTAATTTTAAAGTAGAGCTGTTTAAAGCTACGGGTTTCCTACAGGTGGGCACGCATTGGCTACAATAGCGTGAGCTTATAGCGGCAACATGCTCAGATTTTAGCCACAATAGCCAATAACATACAGTCCGCGCACGAGCTCCGAGGAATCGGGGTCTGAAGAAACGACGGCTGTACGCCACCCCCGATCGTCGCTCTATATCCAGCTCAATCCCAGCAGTAGTTTCGAGCTAGACGCGTGTAATTTTGCGATAGCATTATTGTTTTGCACTTTAAACAATTCTAGATCATTACTTCGACATTCCATAGGATTCCTCAGAGCTCGCGCGCGGACTTATAGGTACATTGGCACAGAAAAAAGCACTAGCTTCAGTCTATATTAGCTCTAAAATGCCCCAGTTACGTCGCGCAAACGAACTAGATGCAAATCTCAAAAGTAAAATCAGCCGCTTCAGCTAAAAAAGTATCCATATTCATACTATTATTATACTTAATTGCAAAAGTGTGTCTGTCTTCTACGTTTTAATGGTCCATCTTTTCAACTGATTTTGATGAAACTTACTGCAGATCATACATCCCGGGGAAGAATAGGCTAGGAGTTTAAAAAACTTAATACACGCATCCAAAGTCGCGGGCATCATCTAATTTTAAATATTTATTTTTCTACAAGCAAAAAAAAATGCAAAGAGATAAATAAAAAAGGAGTGTTACGCTTTCAGTGGAAAGCTTTCTTTACGGGGCATGAAGAGCTCAGTAAACAGATTAATAAGTCGCAATTGGTAGCATTATGAATGAATAGGAACGTGAATGGTGTTATTTTGATAAGGAGCTGGAGTATTCAATAAAGTTAATGTAAAGTACACACACCCAGTTATTTAGCATAATATTATTACCTACTCGTTTTCGAAACTATTTTCAACCGATATTGGAATAAGTTATGTTCGAAGATTAATAACTTAGAAGAGCGATTTGGTGGACGTGTTTTACAGCTTAATTATTGTCACAAAAAAATCGCTCATATTTTGGGCCTAGGTTAGTTAATATAGGTATGTTACAAATGTAGATGCAAAGAAATAACTACCATGCTGAGTTGTATTTTCAGTTGCTTACATTGAAGATATTAAATTGGTGGATAAGATAGTATTTTTCAGACGGCAAACGCACATTGATAGTGGCTGACTTAGTAATTCAGACGACAATGTAACTTTTATAGGCGAATAATGATAATAAATAGAAGTCTATTTAATTATCAGTAAGCACCCATAGGAAAACCTATAGGATATAAAGATAACTGTAAAGAAAAACCTTTAAAACTAAAAATTTATGTGCCAAGGTCATCAGCGCGAATCCTTGTAGCTATTGTAATTACGTATGTGTACCAAATACTGATATTAATACCATAATTAACTTGATAATTAAATACGATGATGGATTATCTTAACGACCAAATGCTGTCAGCGTTCTTAGTCGTCGATCCGGCGCCACCATGTCATTTCAAGTCTCGTTCCATGACTCATTTGCCCCACTACTAGACGCTTAGTAGTTTGGTATAATTTATTTACCTAAACAAAAATCGCACATTTACTATAGTTCGCGCGCGAGTTGAATGCAGAGAGTTGAATATTTAAGTATGGTGACACATACATTTACTCTGCATTCAACTGTATATATAAAATATTAATTACCCGAGAAATTTTTTAGCGTATCTATGAGGGGTCATCCATAAAGTACGTCACACTAATTTCGTGTTTTTTTGACCCCTCCCCCGTCCTAGTCACAGTTGATCACATTTGCGAGACCCACCCTCCTAGTGTGATGTCACATATCTTGCAATTTTACATCTATAAATTATTATTAAATTAAAACAGCACTTCCGAAATTAATTTTTTCAAACCTTACAGGATACAGATAGAGTTGGAAATATTTTAAAGTTTTTCGTTAATAGTTCAAATTTGGCATTTTAACATAGATGTAAGTATAAGATGTTGAAATATGACGTCAGGAATGTCACACCCTTAACGTGTGACGTACTTTATGGATGATCCCTGATTATTGATGCTATGGGAAAGTGCTAGACTTTTAGCATTTACCTCAAAAAATACGGGTTTGATTTGGTGTCATGCTTGAGCACAGTTATAGCCATATAATAATACTATTATACCTTCGTTGATAGTTGATACTTACATAGTATGTAACTAATAAATTGTATAAGTTTAATACGTTGCAGCAATAAGGAAAACCACATTTTTAAGCCGCAGTTTCATAAGTATTTCTGCAGTTATTTTCCATTCACGAAATAAAATAATAAAGTCAAAGTGCAGCGACCTCCTAAAAGACCTCGTAAAATCGTCGCAAGCCCTTTTGATCCTTGATACCCGGAATATCTTGATTGACAAGAATTCGCCGCGCTGTACCATATGATAAAAGAGTTTGACAAAGTATTTAAGTTAAACCCGACCAAGGCTAAACAAAGAAAATAGAGATGATGCCTATATCAAAAATAAAATATTTTTAACTGATTATTAAATAGAGGGTCTTTCAAAAGACCCAAAATTCACATACTCGGTTAGTTTTAAGTTTGATATCCATTTTTTTAATATACCTAGATTAAAGAAATAAAGTCACAACTGTGAATTTCATACAACTTCCATACTAGAAGTATGTTTTTAAGTTTGATAAAGAGTTGCTGATTTGATTGAGTTGTCATCATCCCTATTATATACTGATAACATGACCCCATGCGGTATCTAAGTGGGGGGTCAGTATAACTGCTATTTATCAAAACAAGTTTTACTTGTCACTAACTCACTACCTTAAAGCTTATCTTGTCGTTTTGGAACATTTTTGTGTGTTATCTTTTAAATCATTTTTTTTATCCACTACAAGTAAGCCCTTGACTGCGATCTCACCTGATGGTAAGTGATGATGCAGTCTTAGATGGTAGCGGGCTAACCTGTTAGGGGCATAGCAGTTATATTAAACCCATACCCCTATTCGGTATCTATGTCACCGTAAGATTGTAAAAACCGTTAGATTATAATCTAACTCGCGAAATTGTAAACTGTCGAAAGATTGTGAACCGTTCAATGTTCTGAGTGTAAATTTTTTAAATATTCATTGTATTTACGTTTTCTTGTCTGTTTCATGTAGGTTACAGGACATAAACAATCAGGTAGTGCCCGGCCTGCGGTTCTATCGGGTTAATATACCTAACAGATTACAATCTACCGAAAAATAATGCGTTAAATTGTAATCTTTCGACAGTTTGCAATTTCGCGAGCTAGGTTATAATGTAACGGTTTTTACAATATAACGGTGACATCTACACGGCATCGTACCGGAACGCGTAATCGCTTGGCGGCACGTCTTTGCCGGTAGGGTGGTAACTAGCCACGGCCGAAGCCTCCCACCAGGCCAGACCAGGGAAAATTATTTAATATTTACAAAAAGCGATTCCTTAAATTTTACGTTTAAAGAAAGTCAAAGTTATTTTTGTCTCGGTTAGAGTGTTGTGCTCTACAATTATTATATTTTCAAACCAAATCGCGTTATTATTAAAACTTCATATGTATATAGTCACGTTAATTGTAAAGACCAGGGATTCCCAAACTATTTAAGCAAGAGACCCCTTTTTCAAAATGAACTGATACCTCAGACCCCCACAGCCAAATTTCTTTAAAAATCCTATCTCTAGTTGCTTTCCTATTGATACAAAATACTTACCAATTTTAAAACTTTTGGTCGGTTGGTTTAAACTTGACATCATTTTCTCATCAAAATTTAACAAAGTAAATAGACATATAATTCACCCCTTGGGGTCGATATCGATCACTTTGGGAATCCCTGATATAGACGAAACTTGTGCAGTTCGAAAATCGTTAATCGATTTTGGTCAATAGATGGTAGTATGCATATTATACTACACTAACTTTGATCAGGTTCCCTATAACACATGCTAACACAGCTTAATTAACCTAAATTACACTAGTATAACGAAGCAGGAAACAAAAGCCATATTTTAGAAACAGTATTACTTACATAGGCATACAGCAGCCAGTAGTTTCACAGCATCTTGCGGTGGAGCACACTCGGGGAAGAAAGGTTTCACCACATATTGGCCAAAGGTAAGTGCCACGATCGCCTGTGTCGTTGGCCTTATGATCAAGAGCGCTATCCACATCCTCAGAAAGGCTGGAAGCGGCCCAAACGCTGTGTAGATGTAGGCATAGTCACCACCCGACCTTGAGATCGAGGTGCCGAGTTCTGCATAGCAAAGTGCGCCTAGAGTCGACAATAAGCCACAGACTAGCCATATTATTAGTGATACCGCTACTGATCTAAAACAAACAAAATTTTCAAGTTTATAATATGGTATGTCAGATGTCTCCTTGCAATTGATAATTACATGAAATGAAATGACAGTGTTTTTTATTACAAGATAAGTAGGCTATAATAATGCTTATGAAAAGCAATGATGAGGTCTAGGTTGGAGCACACTTGCCTAGAAAATGTCTACTGACTCTTGCTTCGAATTAGGGTAAGAAACTGGTTGGGGCAAGAAAAGAAAATTCAGGTCCTTCTTAGAAACTACAGTATGTAGTGCAGTACACTATAGAAGCGCTGTCAGATGGCTACCAGCCTGCTAGTTTTTTTAATTGCAAAACAAAAAGTTGTTGTACGACAATCATGCAATGATGAGGTCCCTGATGATGATTTAATAGTTACTACGTTGCCTTGCCCTATTCAAGAGTAGATATAATAAAATTATATATTCTGTGTCAAGAGCAATTGACTCGTTCTCAACCGCTGCAGACAGCAGTCTTATGATCTCGACACATCAGTCTGTTTGTCAGTTTTTTTTCAGAACTCAGAATCAACGGCCTTACCTAAAGGCAGCAGAATTTTTTACAGGTTAGAGAACCTATAGCTTCAGTCCCTTCTAGGTTCTAGATTTACCTAGTTTTAACATATCATTTCACGTTGCTTCTTATCTGAAAAGTATTTTTGTAAAACCACAATGTAACAGTATCCTGCTCATTAGTGATTTTGGGGTGGTTAGGACCCAAATAAAAGTTGTTTTATTTCATTTTATATTTGCTAATAAAGGATATTGACCAAATTCGCCTAAGAATCAACACACGTTTGAAATATACAGTAAATCTTAGCTTAATTTATAGTCTTTATTCCAAATATCAGAATTTAACGGACACTTCAAATTAATTTAAAAATAAGTAAATGGGTATTTAATTGATTACTATACGTTTCCGTCTCTGGATTATTAACCACAGATCAATAACTTAGGTTTTAAATAATATACAATACCACCGCTTGAGCGCTAGATCTGTATCGTAAGAAACAAGATAAAAGCCGCTTAAAGTGCTAAGTGCGCTAGTATTCGGAATCTCGCAGCGCCATCTATTGAAAGTACAATAATTTAATATTTTTAACGCCATCTGTGAATTTCTCGATGAACTATATGACGATACCTGCATTATTAATAACGCCATCTTTAATGTTTTTGATGAACTACGGCGGATCTTGTCTTATCTACATACTGTTTACAGCTCTAGTACAAATGGATAGAGATGATATTTATTTGTTCAAGTAGATTGATCGTGAATGCTGAAATAAACTCAAAATTGAAAATATTTTTGGTAATAAGTAATTTACTTGCAAGTGTCCGTAGTTTTAATCTGCTCTCAAGTATAAAAAGCTATTATTTTGAACCCAGTAATCAATGTTTTATGACGGTTGGTTCTTAGGCGAACTTTGTATGGGGACGGAACAATGTCCTTTATCGTCCGTTATTATATTGTATAAGGTTACTAAATATATCTTGGACATGAGTGTTCTGTGTTACAAAGTGCTACATCTTTTACTCTATAACGTACTTCTTTAGATGGTCATGGCCTTCGCCGTCTTCAAGATAATAATAGACAAACAAGTCTAAAAAAAATATTGGTTAGGTACACGAGTCTCGACGCAGTTCGGGCGTTTATTATAATGGCAATCTACGTCAAAATGTATAGCCATTATGCGTACCTATAGCATACAATGATACAGTAGAGTAAAAATATTGGAGAATGATTTACGCATTATAATAAAGAGGGTAAATTAATCTTTACAATACGAGTATGCTATAAAACAGTTCATCTAAATTCTAAGCGTAACCACACTTCCGAACAGCCTTGGCCCTGTTGCTAAGTCATGCCAAGTGCATTCACCGTTCACATTTATGACAAGTTCGATCGACTTAGGGTAGATTCGCATTACAGGGAATAGGTAATTCAATAATTCAATGATATAGGTTTCACCTGTGGGTTTCACTTTTTGAGTGTCATAGTTATAACTGCTATATTGTAATATTGCTAAATCGCTATCTTTTTGATAAGGGTGCAAGAGAGTCAATGGCCAATGCAGTAAACAATGAAACTACACTTGTGCATAAGATAGGAAGAAAAAGCAAATGTTGAAAGAGGACTCCCATTTCTATGGGCATAGCATAGCTATATATCTTTACAATTGGAGTCAATGAATGTGGAGAGACCTTATTAGACATTATTTTATAGCTTTCAATACGTTACGTGCCGTGTCGAGTTAGAACGTAGAGCCGTGAACAGTTGGTAAAAAGTTAATAGAAAATCTAATAAACCCAGGTAGGTAGTTTCTTTCAAATATTATTTACTTATGTAGACCATACAAGATTGATCCCTCGGGAGTCGTCAACAGCATCTACTTTAGACTCTAAGAGTTCCGAGTCCAAAGTTGGGCGTTCTTTTAAATTTTGTCGTTAGTGTTCTAAATTGTATACCTACGCACGAAGGATTTGTCTATATATTGACCGTAGAACTATGAACTCAGATTTCTAGATCGACAGTGGGACAGGGATCGATCTTGGGCCGGGGACATGAGATATCAGGAGTTAGAAGTGTTAAAAATGTTATTATATTGAATAACGATTTTTGGGTCATTGACCTGTAAAGTCTTGAATTGAACACGAACCGTGTATGGATAGAGCTGTAGTTCGCGTTAAAGCATAAAATATAAATAAACCTAGAAATTTTAAATTAATATTCGTTTAGTAGGAAGGTATACCTACACTACACAGTGCAATGAGGATTAAGATATCCCAAGAGGCTCTTAATCCTTCAAGCCACACGTACAAATTTACGGTAATATGCTAGTATAATATTAGTAGATATAGGTACATACGAATAATACTACATTCTAAATATTACGTATATCTATGTATGAAGAATGTGACATTTTGGGTCATGAATATATTTGAGTAGGTATGTGTTATACGTCATGCTGTAATTGAAGATGATGTTGTAAGATGACACCATCCATGGTTGTTGACACCCACTTTATAATTTGAGTTTTGCTGCTGTTGACTTGCAGGCTAATTTCTTTTCTAGGGTTCTGTATAGTCAACAAGGAACCCTTACAGTTTAGCCATGTCCGTCCGTCCGTCCGTCCGTCCGTTCGCGGCTCAAGAGCTCAAGAGCTTGTTACTACTTACTAGAAAGCTGAGTAATGAGTCTACATATTAATCACCCAGATAAAGTGGTCAAATCAAAATATGAAAAAAAGGGTAAGTAGGTACCTACCCTACATCTAAAGTGGGGCTGAAGTATTTTTTCTCGTCCATCCCACCGTGTGGAACATCGTTAAATAGGTTGTTTAAGAATAATGTGGGTGTGGGAAAAACATTTTTGGCGGACTTCGGGTTAATTGAGAAAACGATATCCTTTAAATTGGTCACGAAATAGCTGCTATTTATTGTTATTAGAGTAATGCCAATTACAATCAATTGTTTTCTGTTCATTACGCTTTTTTTTCAACTAATCGAAACCATTGCTACATTCGCGTTAACCGTTTGTAGACGACCGAGATCTGGCAAATTGAAGAAGAGGTCAACTCGAATTTACGAAAATACATCGATGTACGTATGCATGAATCATTGTTGATATGTTGTTAAACTATATTTTAAATTATATTCTTGTCAGCTTAGGTATAATCTTTAACTTAACTTATTCTAACTTATGGTAACTTTGTCATTATTTTGTTTGCAAACATTGCATATTATGTAGGTCCCTATTTACGGGTTTTTCCTACCCAGACAACGCGATCTGTGTTGATAGGTACCTATACCTAATTAAGTCCCTATACCTAAAATAATTCAGAGTAAGTACCTACCTACTACCTACTTAGACTAATTTTATTATAAATGATAAATTATTTATTTATTTCATGTAGGACAACTTGTGTCACTTATGAAACGTTAAGACTCTACCACCGGTTCGGAAAGATGATTCTACTGAGAAAAGCCGGCAAGAAAGTCAGCAGTTCCTCTTTTCATAGAAAATAAAAGGTTACAATATGTAGACAACACAACACATACGTTACCAGTATTACACTGACTTGTGGGTCACTGGATGCGAGGCCGGTTGCTTCTATGCAAGTTTGTCATTAATAAAATCATCGATAGTGTAATAACCTCACCTAAACAAATGCTGTTTAACACAGTCTTTAAATCTATGTAACGACAAATCCAGAAACTCTTTGGGAACCATATTATAAAAGCGTACACTCGACCCCACAAAGGATTTCTGCACTTAGCGCACACGATACGACGCTGTTACCTACTAGCTTATGGAGTATCACCTATTTGCTTAAAAATTAATGTTCTGCCTAATTAT
Organism: Erebia palarica; assembly: GCA_964035005.1. Classification (NCBI taxonomy): domain Eukaryota; kingdom Metazoa; phylum Arthropoda; class Insecta; order Lepidoptera; family Nymphalidae; genus Erebia; species Erebia palarica. The sequence goes on along the minus strand of OZ035985.1, from coordinate 31,784,777 downwards.
ACTAACCAATAATATATATGTCACCGTAAGATTGTAAAAACTCGCGAAATTGTAAACTGTCGAAAGGTTGTGAACCGTTCAATGTTCTGAGTGTAAATTTTTGAAATATTCATTGTATTTACGTTTTCTTGTCTGTTTCATGTAGGTTAGGTTAGGGTTCGACAAAAACAATCAGGTAGTGCCTTAGGTTCTATCGGGTTAATAAACCTAACAGATTGTAATCTATCGGAAAATAATGCGTTAAATTGTAATCTTTCGATACATTTCGATACGATTTCTTTTAGGTGCAATCTTACGGTGACATATCAAGACACGCGGAAGCGTGTCCAGCCAAAGTTCAAAAAAACTGGCGAGCAGCACCGTGTGTAATATTACACGAACCATTTGGAGCCACTTTTGACCCCCTCATAACTCAAAAACTATTTCACATAAACATGTCAAATTTGGCGCATATATTGAGACCCGTGAGATACATATGTGCCCCAAATTTCATAAGCACACCTCAAATGGTTATTTAGATATAAACGTACAAAAATCGTCATTTTTATGATCAAAGGATAGATCAAAACTCTGACACGAGGCATGCTACCATTGCTTAAAGCCGTATTATTTTAATATTGTTGACGTTTATGTTGTAGTGTTATAATCATTATTTTAAGGACGTCAAAGTACGTGACATTCAACCGTTAGTTTGAAACAATACTGCTTTAAGCGGTGGTAGTAACTCCTTAACTATTGAAAATGACACATAATTATTATTTTAATGTAAATAATAATGAATAATAATATAGTTGCATTAAAACCTTACCTTCGTATTCATACATTTTGTGCAACGAAACGTCATTGACAGAAAAGAAGAAGAAACGTATTTGAAGTCGTCAGTTCAAGCTGTCAGTCATTGTGATTTGTATTCATTGTTTATAGTGGTTTTAGTGATATCGACTGTTTACCGTGCTTGTTTTCAATGTTTCACAAAAAACTTTTGATTTTGAACTTTTGCAATCAAAATTGATGAGATGTAGAAATGTGCTGTAGAGGTAGTCTGACCATAGATGTAATCTGTCAATGTCAGTGTAACTCTAGGTACACTATATATTTTTCTTGAGAATTCTCGTCTTTAATTATCTTGTACAATGAGTCGTACAATAGAATTACTGGTGGGTGACACACTGACCTTACACCAAATAATAAGTACCTACTAATGTAAAACGTAAACTAAACTAATAGAAAAGTCCTATTACAGTGTAAAGGATTATTTGAATGATAGCAAGGCATGGGTATGAATTGTTACAACGGCTGATTATGTAATGTTATATTATAAGTACATATATATAATTTCAAATATTTGTGAGATGGTGATTATAAAAAAAAGCGGAGTTTATTGCGGGCTCTTCTCAGACCAGGGCACGTTTGGAACCCTCGTAGCTTTAGTTTTAAGATATCCTAGTTAATTATCACCATCACGTCTTATGCTCTGTAAGCATGACGTTCAGAAGGTGTACTTTGTAGGTACATATTTTGAATAAATATGTTTTGAGTTTGAGATTGAGTTCAATAATTTCTGTACAAAAAGTAATGATATCCCATCAAAAACATAAATGTAAAATGAGAGCCAAGTTCAAAATTGTGATATATATGCCTTGGTTGTTGACTTCAGCGACAAAAGAAGTGAGATCTAAATGGGTGCCAAGTTCAATGGTCAGTCCTGCAATTTATATATCCCATCAAAAACATAAATGTGAAATGAGAGCCAAATTCAAAATTGTGATATATATGCCTTGGTTGTTGACTTCAGCGACAAAAGAAGTGAGATCTAAATGGGTGCCAAGTTCAATGGTCAGTCCTGAAATTTATTTATAACAACATATAATATTTTATAACAACTTAAAATATCATTTCTTCTTATAACTTAGTATAAAATGTTGAAGACTAAGGCTTTGGCTTGGCTAGTTTCCATATACGAATTATTATTAAGTAGGTACCTAAAAGTACAGTTTCTACCAGCAAGCCAAATTTTCGGAAGAATAAAATAAGAACTTACAGCTTTACAACTTGTGAACGCTATAATTCGTATATGAAAACTAGCCAAGCCAAAGCCTTAGTCTTCAACATTTTATACTACGTTATAAGAAGAAATGATATTTTAAGTTGTTATAAAATATTATATGTTGTTATAAATAAATTTCAGGACTGACCATTGAACTTGGCACCCATTTAGATCTCACTTCTTTTGTCGCTGAAGTCAACAACCAAGGCATATATATCACAATTTTGAATTTGGCTCTCATTTCACATTTATGTTTTTGATGGGATATATAAATTGCAGGACTGACCATTGAACTTGGCACCCATTTAGATCTCACTTCTTTTGTCGCTGAAGTCAACAACCAAGGCATATATATCACAATTTTGAACTTGGCTCTCATTTTACATTTATGTTTTTGATGGGATATAGATATATAATAACTAATATTTTGAATGCAATTGTTTGTTGGTTAGTTACTTTGTCCTGCTGCGACGAACTTATGATACCTACCTAGTCCATGGGTCGGAGAATGATATTGAAAAACCTATAGGTACTAAAATTCTACATCAATGGAGAATGACGTAGGTTAAGCTACAAAGAAAATAATCTAAAGAAAGTAAATTATAACTACCTACTGAATACATTAGTATTAGTATTAGGTAGGTATACCTACACCTAATTGTGCTGATTTGCAAATGCGTTTGAACTGCACGACGCGACGTGACCCCCGAATTCAACAGTGCGTGTTTTGTTTAACATCATAAAGCTAAGTGTATTATTTATTTATTGTTTGGGCTCTCACTAGACAATAAATATTTAATAGGTACCTATTAGTATTATTTGTTCATTAGGTATCATTTCTTGATTAAAATTATGTATAAGTATTTACTAGCACAGATTTTAAAAATCTAGAATCTTAATAAGTACCTACCTACCTAGAGCCTACTTTAATTACCAACATACCTTCCATAAATAGTAAAAACTCACTAATCAATTAGGCAAATTATAATCGCATGAACTTTACATTCGTGTGACCGTGTGACTACAATAGGTTCATGAATCTTGCCAATTGTTTTTTTTTAAATTGCGGTGTATCGTACCAATAATTACCATTGTTATCTTAATTTCAATGTGTCAAGGCTATATCCATGTTACCTACTTTTATGTTTGGAATACGTATAAGATTGCTGGCCACTTAATATTTTATTGCCAAACTTTAATAAACGATAAAACATCGAATTTATTAGCAATACGCTAATATTTAGATAATAGGTATGATACTTAATACTTTTCTTTGAAATTACATATGTCACTGCAATATTGCAAAAACCGTCAGATTGCAATCTAACGCTTTTTATCTCGATAGATTGTAAACTGTCGACAGATTGTGAACTTTTGAAATATTCATTGTATTTACGTTTTCTTGTCTGTATCCTGTAGGTTAGGTTAGGGTTCGACATAAATAATAAGGTAGTGCCCCGGCACTTAGGTTTTATCGGGTTAATATACCTAATAGATTACAATCTACCGAAAAATAATGCGTTAAATTGTGATCTGTCGACAGTATACAATTTCACTAGTTAGATTACAATCTAACGATTTTTGCAATTTTACAGTGACATTTACATTACACTGAAGTCTCAACAGTTTAGACTATAACGGTAAAAACAAAATTGAAACAAAGCCCGGAAAGCCTCAGGTTCGACCAGATAAACCTATAATTATCTTAAGTCTCTACCTGCTCCAACTTCCAAGCATAATTACCTAAGCTTCAGGCTTCAATAAAGGGAGTAAATACCTACTTCCCATTTCATCGTCATTTAGTTCGGAATTTAATAATGCTCTTGCGAAAATATATTTCGGGATGGGTGGGTTGGGGACTTTTTATTATACCTATCTTCGACTGAAGCGACTCATACCTATAATTATGATAGAACTTCACTTTGTAAGTTCGTTTTATCACTAAATATAAATTAAATTAATACAGATAAATTAAAAAATACGTTAGTAAATCTTAATTAATGAAAAATAACGATTAAGACGAAAGCGTGAACTGTTGACATTGCAAAATAGTAAATACTTATTCATTCGTATACTCACTGCGTCTCACGGAAAACTCCAGTCGGCGATATGAAAATTCCAGAGCCAATAATCGTCCCTATAATTATCCCGACACCATTAAACAGTGTAATTTTACGTTTTAGCGTAACTTTCCCATCACCAGCTTGAGTTTCTTCACCCATGCCGCAAAAATCAATCACAAACACTGATAATAAAACTCACGTGGCTTTGAGACTCGTGTTATACTACAGTGCAGTACGAAAGTTTCGTATTTTTGTCGTGTATGTTCGTTAAAAGCCTGACTCACTTTCAGTTAACATTTTTACAATCTCCGAAACTAGACACGAGGATTTACCGTCAAAGTACGATTATTTGTGACGCGCAAAACGCGAGCGATCGACTCGGCGCATGTGTAAATTGTGGGGCTTAGCTTACGAGTTACGATTCTCATGAATGCGATACGGAGCAACCCGGTTGTAACCACCGCGCTACAAGTAGAGAAAAGGATGGCAAGCGGAAAAGTTATGATGGTGAAAAGAGAGAGGAGTACGGTCTATCAAATGAATTCAAGCGGCAGTTCACAGTTGACACCATTGATGAGGAATGAGGATAGAGTCAATACTAGAGGGACTTCGGAGAGATCGTTTTTGATCGTTCGTACATTAACATTTTTATTTTAATATAATGTATACTATACTACTATTAAATAACTTATTATTTCACTCGATTAAGTTGATCATCAATGTATCGTTGATATGCATTTTGGGCTCTATCAGCTCTACACGAACACAACATAAATTGTGATGTCATTGAAGGGACTTGTTGCGTCATTTCCACCTCATTATGGCTAAAAGCAGAAAAATAACTTGTTCTATTGGTATGCTGACGCATTTGAATGAACTACCAGCAAAATAAGTTGCAAGAATAATATTAATTACAGAACAGATATTATAAAGAAATTTGTGAAAATTAAAAATACAAATCATTGAGTGTTTAAAATTGTGACTAATAAAATATCCCTTTAACGTTAAACGTACAGTTGATGAACCTGGCATCTGATTACCCACATCCTCTCTTTAAAATCAGACCATTCTTTATCAAAATTTAAAAAAAAAACCATCTGTTGACTTATCAGAGAGGTCACTGTGCGAGAGAAGTCATGAGTGCTGTCACGAACTCGATGGACCAACGTTTAGAGATTAAACTCCTGTGGCCATCTTCCTGCCCCATCATCGGGTCCTAATAGTCTGTCCTGTCTGAGAGCCAACTACTAATCGAGACCAAATCAGAGTACATTTAGTGTAAGTTTTCGAGGCGATAAGACGAATGCAAGTAAAATAAATGTCACCGTAAGATTGTAAAAACCGTTAGATTATAATCTAACTCGCGAAATTGCAAACTGTCGAAAGATTACGATTTAACGCATTATTTTTCTGCAGATTGTAATCTGTTAGGTGTATTAACCCGATAAACCTGAGTGAAGATACCTGATTATTTATGTCGAACCCTAACCTAACCTAAAAGAAACAGACAAGAAAACGTAAATACAATGAATATTTCAAAAATTTACACTCAGAACATTGAACGGTTCACAATCTGTCGACAGTTTACAATTTCGCGAGTTAGATTATAATCTAACGGTTTTTACAATCTTACGGAGATAAAACTGATATTTCTTATCTCTACACCGGCTGTGAAGCGCTGCTCATAAAACGTCTGAACAAATTTTCGTCAAACATAGCTAAGAAAGTAAAAGCCTTCTCGATTGAACAGACGTTCGAATAAAATAGCCATTCTTATTCAATAGATATGTTGTATGCCACAGATAAACAGAAAAAGCAGTCAAACTTATAACACCCATCTACAGGTTGATGATATTAGCTTGTTGTTACGTAAATGATAAGATGATAATATTAAAAATGGCAAATAATGAAAAATATACGCAACTCAATATACAAAATAAATGTACCTATATTTACTAAGGTAGAAAAGGCAACACTAAAAATAACTTCAAAGTGTAATTGGGCAGGCCATAATTTAATAATAAGCGAAATAAACTGGTGGCACTTCGGTAACTTAGGAAAACGATACAAAGGAAAAACATAAAAAATACGACAAAGTATCAGCCAAGATGATGGTTATGCAATCATCAAGACAGCAAGCAAAACCTGAACAAGAAGAAAGCAAGTAAAGAGTTGTATTGAAAGGGTTGGAGGAGGCTTCTGTAAAATAGCAAAGAGATTATGCAAAAAAAATTTCTTCTATAAAAAGTATCTCTCTGCCGCTGCGTAATAATCTTTGTCACTGAGATTCGTTACCACTTTCACTAATCACATACCTAATGATAAGAATTTTCTTGTCATATTGGTTGAAGCATGGATAGTGGATACCTATGGTGTTAATTATTATGATTCAATTAAATTTAAATATTTGATTACTTACTGCCTTAGTGTTTTCATAATTTTTTCTTTGATTGAAAAACATGCAATAAATTTAGACATGCAAGAAGTAGCAACTGTTCCAGTTACAATTACAATGCGACTATAGGTATATTCTTGGTACCTAACTGCGAGATTAACAGTTTGGAAATTAACAATAATTAGTAACAGTTTAATAAATAAATATGTATCTAATGTAGTTTGTATAGCGAGACAACACTAGAAATCAAGTTTGAAGACGTCGCGGGAGACATCCTGAAATAACATGAATTTGCAGCAGCGTGGTGCGCGCGCGCCGCGGCGCTGCAATCGCACGCTCGCTCGCCGCCATTTTCACACTGCCCACGAGCTTTCCCGCACTCGCATACAGGTATGTTATATTATTTTCCTAACATATGTAAAACAAATGAGAAGCTTTTAATCCATCGCTAAACGGATAACTTATAACTGCAATTTTACATGAAACAAAAGACTAGTTAATTGTTTCTTTATAAACGGAACAATGACCTCGACCGTACACGTAATAGTTAACATGTTTTTTGTTTTTTATGTAGATTACTGAATACAAATCTGAATCAGTGCCACACCAAACGCAAGTATAGCGTCTATATACAATTTCTGGTTTATCATAATACAAATTTAACAGTGTTACAATCATCAGGAGATAATAACATCTAGAAGTGAACAACGGAATGTGGTCGTCATGTTTCGGTTACATCAACGCATAGATTGAATACCAGCAATGCGCTCTTCACACGTTCAAAGTAATTGGGCAGTATTCTATTCCCTGTTTAAAAGACAATCTATTTATGTCATGATGTCCTTATTTTTTAATAGATCAACAAGCATCCCCCGCAGCGTCAAAGTTTCGAGGCACGAGTAGTGTCGCAAGCTGCGGTGCCCTTCGCACGTGCTCTACTGAAGCACACCTTTTGGAAGATACAAGTTTCTGTGACTATATAATATAGTAGGTCACTCAAAAGAAGTGTACTCCGATGACACTAATCCAAAGGCCCAGTGAGGCAAAAGTGGAAAAAATGGACTGTTCAAAGATGGACAATGGAAAATCTATGAGACCAGTTAGGAACAGACGGTATACAAGGTTAGTGAACATGACTCATTATTTTCAGTCTTCAGTTGATAATGTCTTTGTGCGTCACTTTCAAATCAAGGAACATTGACACTCTTTTGTCGCAATATCTGAAATAACCAAACATCATGTTTTTTGGAGTATAGGACCAAGAATGAAAACGACATCAGGCAAGTCATGAGCATGTTATATGAGATACAACTAAATATTTACGATTTAATTTGCAGGAGATGCTTAGTAGCGGGCCAGCGGCCGCAGAAGAGGCTCTTTACTCCAGAAATTAAACGCTATTTGAAAGACTGGCTCGTGCGACGAAGAGAAAATCCTTATCCAAACCGCGAAGAAAAAAAGCACCTGTCGCGTGAAACAGGACTAACATACATACAAGTAAGAATAAATTACCAATATATAATATTTTTAATAAAAATCAACCATTAACTTTGGTTTATGTGTCTACCACGTAGTAACACAATCGTACATATAGTCAACCCAATTGGCATACTGCCAAGACTTGCTATTTGTACATAAATAGGCACTATTTTTGTCACTGCTTGGTTAAACACAGTTCTGCTTTGTTTTACCTAACGACAGTAAACGTCTTGATTTAATACATTTGAAAACGTATCCGATTTCAGTGACTAGATCTCTTCTGGATAAACGACCAACATAACGACCTGTCTACATGCCCACATAAATTCATACAAACATATTTTCATTTCAGATATGTAACTGGTTTGCAAACTGGCGCCGAAAATTAAAAAACGTAAACGCAGACCGAAACCAGCTGACATGGGGGCATCTTATTCGTACCTATAATGATAAAGCACAAGGAAATGTGGAACAATTTAGCATTTGCAGTGATGACAGTATCTGGAGTGAACCAGAACTTACTAGCTCCAATCACGAACCCCTAGATCCAGATGAAAGATTTGAACAAAGTCCAGACTCAGCGATCAATTACAAGCAGGACGACACGGACGGATCCAGTACATCACAAGACAAATATGAAAATTTCAACAACAATTCCAATGAAATAGAGCCATGTGATAAGGCCAGTTGCAATAGCAATGCCATAACCAGCCCTGTGCTTCTAAGCAAATGGTTGGAAAGTGCTGCTCGATTTCAACCAAGTGAAGCTAATTACTCCTGGTGGGCGGAAGGAAGAAGACGAAAGCAAGAAACTAAAATACAACGTGCAGGACTTAATGCGATAAGGCATGATAGGGATGAAGTGGAAGCAGCTGTAGCACTTACGGCCCTTGCATCAGCTACTAGCCGCCTTACTGCACCGTAATCTTACGTCTTGTTCGCAAATTAGCGTAAATTCTGCGCTTAATCATTTTACCTACATTTCTTGTGTTAAATAAAATAGGTGTAGTAATAATATTAAATCACCTTATTGATAAAATGGGAAGAGTAAGATTTTCTTGTTAACAATGATAAACTCACTGAACTTAAAAACTTGCTCAAAACTGTTTTTGTTGAACATTTATGTTTAATATTAATTAATGATAGTATTGATCTCTACTTACTTGTATTTAGTCGTACCAAAGACCTACCAAAGATTGTGTTTTTGAAATACAAGAAAACTTAATTTTAAATATTAAAATCGTATTAAAACATAGAGGATGTTTGATTCATTTATCTCATACACAAACACGCACGCACGCACACACATACCCCCCCCCCACACACACACACACACACACACACACACACACACGCTCATACATTTAGTTTCAAGTTTTTATTTATGTAGTGAAGGTAAAGCTGAAAACATGAAATTTAAACTGTACCTGTCAAAATAAATTACCTACTGTCGGAGACCCGAGAAAAAGGCTTCTGAACGGCAGTTAGGGTTGTTCTTTAAAGCTACGTCATACCTACGATATGTCTTACTGCATAATATTTGAGATTGTAAATTGTAGGTACTTATCTCATTTAGCTAAGTTCAACCCGCGAAACGAAAGGTTGATTGAGGATGGCACTCACGACGGAATTAAGTATACGCAATGTACTCTGTGGTATACGCCCTCATCGGCGCCCGTCACTTCGTGCTAACATAGATTTATTAATTTTTACCCACAAGTTTAATGTCAGAGGCCGTTTTTTGTGACCTCAACTCTATCAGAATTTATCGTAAATGAAATTAAAAGTTTATGAGGACTGCGCCTCTCATGCATGTGTTTTCTCTGCACGCTATGCAAATTGCAAGGCTCATCGCACGCAAGTGTGACTTGCCATTGCACTTACCTACTGACAAACTCCTTAAATTTTTCCCTTAGCAAACGTGAGAATCAAAGTTTTCAGTTGCAGCACTTATCCTGTTGTCACATTACTTGGCTCTCATCTAGTGGACTTGCACTATCATGGTTCATGATGGACGGATGGATACTTATGTTGATTCTGAAAAGTAAACCTACAATGTACTAAAATATCAACATATAGGCACAAATTTTTATGGTTCTTATCTTAGATCAACTTTTAGTAAATGACAAAAAGATAGCTTACCTAAAAGGTTTCTGGCCACAAATTCTTAACTTATATTAAGAATACGGTAAGTAAGGAGTACGTTAAAATTTAAAATCTACAACAGACTTGATATTATATGCTCATCTTCTGGAAAAAAAATTTTCAACAAAAGTATTCATATTTTAGATTGAAAAATCAAAAGAAAATCAGAGCAACTCTGTTCTCTTTCTACAAGCAATAAATAGTACTCACTACATGCAGCCAAAAGGAGCTGCACTATATATATTTAGTTACTTAAACAACAAAAAATCATGGAAGGGTAATTAATTCAGAATGGGTCAACATTGTTTTAACTAGGAAAAAAACTTTTTCTTATAAAATTTTATATTTTTCTTAATCAACTAAACCTAAATAGGTATATAAATATAATCAACATTTCAACTCTCTACTTTTGTATCTGTCTTATTATCTTCTGCAGCAGGATTGTTTTGTAATTCTATGTGTTTCTCAAGATGTGACACAAGCATCTGTTGGTTCTGGTTGAGTTGACCGACAAGACAGGAGCCTGCACTTTGAAGAATAGAACAAAGTTGACTCCGTGCCATGTCAAGACTTGGAAGTTTGCTGAACTCAACTAGTTCATTTTTGGATACTAACTTATCTTGAATTATGCCAGCTGGAACATAAAAAATTAACAATATATAAGTATGTAAAACCCATACACACAAGAATATTATAACAAAAAAAGACAGGTGTAGTGTAAAAAGTGTGACTACTTATTGTATTCAATGCTTAAAATTGGGTTTTCACTGCAAGGAGCAAGCTCCACAATGGACTCTGTTTTAACTGCATTCAAGCACTTACTAACAAAGATCTAGCAGAAAGGACTGAGCAAACAGAGTTAAAATTAGCTTGTTCATCTAGCCAAGTATCCACATGGATTAAGGTTTTTGATTCCCGCATGAGCTCTTTAACTTTCCAGGATAAAAATAGCATATATCCTAAATAAATCAGAAGAAAAGGTGGGCCATGAAAGTGTAGCAGTCAGACAGACACACTTTCAAATTTATATTTTATCTACACAGATCCCATCCTTAGTCATTTAGCCATTTCATGCAAATGGGTTCATTTCATTTAAATTAGGTAAAGTGTTTAATGATAGTAACTATGAATAAACTATTAATGCTGTGCTAACCCATAACAACCAGCTGAGGTGTTTTCTTAAGTATTTTAAACATCTTTGCAGCATTTTCTGGCTGGCCAAATATAATGTTTTGATGTGAAGTAAAGAGATGATTGACAGCCTCATAACGAGTTCCTTTAGTTGCCATGCTGACAATTTTCTTGCCGTAGGTTCTTAGATGCATGTCATTTTTTTTCAATGCTGCAAAGATTGGAGTTTTATCCTCCATACTTATAGAGTTAACATGTAAGAGTACAACCATTTTCGATGTGTTGAACCAATTGAGGCATTCATTGGCCAAGATCCTTTCAAAGGGGTTATCTATCTCTTTCTTTGCCATTGTATCTTTGATTTTCTCACATTTCACTATTTCAGGCAACATGAACTTGGGTGGGCCAAAATATGGTTTTGATATATCAATTAAAATTTGTCTTCCAAAGTGAGGCTTGCGAGGCTTCTGCACATTGATTTTCCCGCGAAATCGTCTGCATAATAGTAACGGAGAAGAAGTCTGCAATAAAGCTAAGAAAAAAATATTGGCATACATAAAAATATTTACTTAGTCATGCATATGCTAATATTTTCACATCGTAAAAGAACAAAATTAAAATTTATAGCTAGACAGGTATTATTTTTTTTTTTAAAAGAAGTGCATGGTTTAATATAATTGTGGCTAGATTAAAAGATTTACCTTTATTTGCTTGAGCCATACTAGTTGCAGTGATACTACAATTAGATATAAGTAATAGTTGATAGCACCTTAGCGATACTTAGTTTATTAAGTCGTTAAACAAAGTAATTGCATTTATTATTTGTTTTTCCCGTTTCAAAATAACCTATACGTTTGACCAGAGCGTTTGACATAATTTGTCACAGACAAATAGTTAAAAATAGAGTAATTTTGTTATTAGAGTAGACAGAGAAAGAGATATATTTACTGTATGGTTATTTGCAATATTAATTGTGACCAAGCAAGAGAGACACTGTAATAATAATACCACAGGTGAGCGAAATGAGTATATTCGCTAATGCCAAGGAGTGACAGAGCGAGAAAATGTTGCCTCTTGTGCTGCTATCACTTTTTTTGTTAGACCTATCCCGTATCCGACAGTTTAGGTTCGACAATCCTATGTCATTTTTGTTATTGGCCCCTGTCTAATAACCAAATGGCTATGGCGCGCTTCCACGAATTGATTTTTTGCCGATAAGTGCGTTGGTGTTGTACAGTATTACAACAAATAAAAAAAAAGATAGGGACATAGACATTTTTTGCTTGGAGGGAAAAGAACACAGATTCTCATACACTTGTTGTGGGTTTGAAACTAAGTTTACTGCTTTTTTATAGGCCTATTACACTGCACTATTTACAGGGCCACTTACAGCGATACATATATTAAATTTTATTACACTGCACTGTTTTATCGGTAAGAGAATAGTGCAGTGTAATAGGCCTATTAGGTTACTTGTCTTTGAACGTCATATTTGGTCATTTTCTGAAAACATAAGCCACTCTCTGACATAAGTCAAAAACATGTGTTTTCATTTTCAGACCAGTCAGACTAACTAACCTTTTACCTATTATTTATTACAAAATACATACCAACGCAATAGAATCTGTAATCTCTCAACCGCGTTTGGTGCTCGGCTGTTGATCTATTCTAAAATCGTGTCTGAGAGCCGCATCTGCATAGAGACAGTAAGGTGAAAAAGAGTAAAATGATAGAACGCCAGGAGAACACACCGCCTTCTTCCATAAATGGTGATGAAATAATGGGCATGGAAGACGACGGGATAATCTTCGAGGAAATGGAGGAGGTAGATTTTACTGATGAAATATTCGAAGAAGTTGACGATCAGGAGGAAGAAGACGAAGAAATGGAGAAGCCTGAGGACCTAGCCGCAGTGGTGTTCGATAAGCACAATGGCTCTGTATTCTGCTGCGACATTCACCTCAGTGGAAAACTTGCAGTGACAGGCGGCGAAGACGACAAAGCTTATGTGTGGGCCACTGAAAACGGGCAGACCATAATGAGTTGCACTGGCCATAAAGACTCCGTATTTTTCGTTGGTTTTAGCTTTGACGGCGCCTACTTAGCAACTGTTGATATGTCAGGGGTCATAAAAGTTTGGAAATGTAGATTGGATGACAACCAACAAGAACCTTGGCCCGTTGCCTTTGAGTATGAGGCAGATGACCTCAGCTGGGCACTGTGGCACTTTGGATCTAGAGTACTTATATGTGGTGCAATGACTGGTGACATATATGTTTTCAAAATACCCTCTGGCGAGGCTAAAGTATTGCAGGGGCACACTATAAGGACTGAATGTGGAAAGGTAACTTATGGGAATATTTTTAACCAGATGATGCCTGCTACTTTGTGTGCGTGGGTAAAGTTATATGATTCCTGCAAGAACTCCTTAATTTTTCAGGATAAAAATTAGTCTAATATTATAAATCTGAAAGTTTATATGTTTGTTACTCCTTTGATCCACAATGACTGAACTCATTTGCCTGAAATAATTATGGAATAGAGATAGCTTATTGAATTAGCACATAGGCTAAATTTTTTCATGGAAAATTAGTTCTATGAGCCCAGATATTATATACCTACTGCCACAATCCATAGCTTATCTTAGATCTAAGACCAAGTATGAGCAGTAAAACTTGTAAAAGTCAACTAGCTAGTCAGCTGCATTGTATTATAACTTTGAGAAAGACTCTTAGTTTTATGAGCCTTTTGGCCGAATAGTTCTAGGTTCAGGGCAGGACAACGTCTGCCAGGCCCAATAGTCATTAATATAAAGTGACTTTTTAAACTGTCATTGCTTTTTTTTCAGTATTCGGCCATTGAATTCAATAGTTTTTCATTATTCAACCATTACAGTTTTAAACCATGTCGTCAACTCAAATTAGATTTCACTATTTTATTTTGCAGATGTTTCATGATGGAGTGCGGCTTGCATCAGGTTATAAGGATGGCTCACTTAAAATCTGGGACCTAAAATCTGGTACAGTTCTTCAGCATATACCACCTGGAACTCATGAGATTTGGATTAATGCTATTGATGTACATCCAGAAAACAGTCTTTTAGCATCCATATCAACAGATGGTAGTTGTTTTATTATGCACAATATAATTTTCTTTATATTTCAGTATGACTTGATTCAATATTTTTGGCGGCTGACAAGTGAGCTGCTAAACTAGGTTATACTAAGATGTGGCATGGAAAGATAATGATAGAAAATTTTGCATTAAGTCTGTGTTATTGTGAAACAACTTGTGGTTTCTTCTCAGCCTTCAAAAAGATTTCATAGTCTCATATAATACTACATTATGGTCATAAGTAGGTACTAGATGATGCCTGGAGTTTTTTAGATTCCTGCAGGAACTCCTTAGTTTTCCGGGATAAAAGCCTATGTCCTTCCCCAGGATACAACCTATCCCTGTACCAGTGGCGTGCACTACCCTACTGGAAATAGGTCAATGATAATTTTTCATTATAACAGTCAGTAAATAGGTACTCTGACTAACTAATGCCTACCCTTGCTTTAAGCCCTGTGCAGGCCAATGCCCTGTACCAAAAAAACAGATGAGCTGTGAAAGTGTAACACACGTTCACATTTATAATATTAGAATGGATACTTTCTACGCACTAGGCAATTAGTTAATAGTATTAAAAATAAAAAATAAATTACATAGGACTTTGTGTTTAGGCAACAATAGCATTTTTCTCTAATTTCAGGTAAAATTGGTCTAACAACACCAAGCAATGGTAAAGTAGTGGCACAAATAGAGACAGAGATTGACTTGGAAACTATAGCCTTTTCCCCTGACCCACAGCTAGGATACTTTGCTTTAGGTAAGTGCAATGTGCTTCAAACAAATTGATACTATTTGTGTCGGCTCAGAACTCAACATGGGTTCCTAATTGACTCAGCCAGTGATTGGACCTGGGACCTGCCATTTGTAAGATTACAACTGTGCTAGGGAGGTTAAAACATAACTGTACCTGTATTACAAATTATTAGTGTACCTTGTATAAAAAAGAAATCGCTAAAACAGAAACTTTGTTCCAACTTCATTTGCACGTCTTGCGAATGTCGCGCGTCGTCGTTGGCAACAAAGAAACCACTTTCCATCCTTATTTCAACAATCCCGAATTTCGAACTATTCATGCGTGCCCAGAACAGTGTACATAGTAAATGTCAATCGCGATCAACGCGGACCGTGGACTATCAACCGGATCAATCTGGATCACGATAATTGATTGCGGGTCGCGGATCGTGATCTAGATTGGCTGTGTATGGGACGCCTTAGGCTTCCCGCACCGGTGCTGGACCGGAAGCTAGTGCGAAACTAAACCGCATATGAGCCGTACCGGCTCTACGTCATCGTCGCTGTGTTGTGTATACTATTTTCACGTACCAAAATAGCGGCAACGACGCGGTAGCGGTGAGGCTCGGTAGGTAATATGCGTTGTTTGTTTGTGTACATTAGCTTCCGGTCCGACGCAGGCGCGGCTACAGTTTCATGTACAGGAAGCCTTAGCATTGTCATGGCACGATTTTAGTATGGTTTATTGCAAAATGTACACTTCTAGGCCTATACACAGGCTCTAGATAATAATAGCTTTATTCATTTCCTTACAATAATTTCTTACTCTCTAAGTCTCTAGATAACAATCCGATTAATCGTGTACGGTATGTGATTGACGGTCAATCCACACACGATCAGTAACTGTGTACAGGCCGCCTTAGATATGCTTCACCAAGAAGGGAGCCCTGCAAACTGGGTCTATTTAGATGCTATTTTTTGCATTACACCCAAGCGGCGCCGCAGTAGTAGATTTATATTCAAATTTTTCAAATGTCCAATTACTTTTGTTCTCATATAATTTCGTACCGTACCGTGAAACTTGGAAATACAATAAAATGTTAACTACGAATTCAAACTCCTCAAGCTCATGCTGCCTACGCAGCTCAATAAATTATCAACTCTGAGCAGGTTATGGGCCACCAGTGGGCAATGCAGTTCGACGCAATTTATTTTCCAATTTTATGTCTCACCACGCGGTCCATCATCTTAATGGCGCTCTTATTAGGGTTCCGAACCTCAAGAGGAAAATAGGAACCCTTATAGGATCACTTCTTTGTCCTTCTGTCTGTCTGTCAACCTTCTTTTTCACGGGAACGCGTGGAGGGGCGGAGATCTGCGGTGCGTTGGAGCTGTTCAAGTTCAAGCTCAAAAATCAAGCTTCTAAGTCTTCGCAATCTGTTGTCAAAATATGCATATATACGGCCGTTTATGCCACATATTTTGCATATTTTGTAGTTGATTATAAATCAAAACCTATAGGGTACTTCCCGTTGACCTAGATTCGTGAAATTTGGTAAGAAGCCAGATCTCACACCACAAATATAGGAAAAAATGCGAATCAATAATTAGGGTTCCGTACTCAAAGGATGTCGACTTATTTATCAGGCGCTACCAGTTTAGTGCCTTTTCAGATAATTTAAAGCTGATTACTTGTTTTTATGTAATTTTTCTTGTTATTTACTTAAATCATATAAAATGTGTGGTGGTACGGAATTCTTTGTGTGCGAGTCTGATTCGCGCTTGGCCAATTTTATGTGTGAGCGGCAAAAGCGTTATCGATTTAATATCCTGGTTCCGAGCAAATTTTGTAAACGTTTAATATTTTAATCAATAATTAGAATACCTTATTAGTCCTTATAAGTCTTTGACCTTGGTGTGTCACAAAATTTAGAAAAGGTCAACTACTTACGTTAGGATTTGTCTAGATCACCTTTAGTCTACTGTCTAAGCGAGTCAATATCAGATTGACAATATTTCAGGCATTTGAACTCATTTGCAATTCAGATTTGCAATGTCGTCATTGTTTTTTGTGAAATTCCTCAACCCTACAAGAAGCAAGCGTTCACATATTTCGCGGGTAACAAATTTTAAATCATTACAGTTTTTCTGTGATGTTTAAGAAAATAAACCGGTCGAAATTCAAATGAGCATGACGAAATTGATTCAAAGATTGCTAAAGTAGAAATTTAAATTAGTAAAATACTTCCTCCGACAGTCCCGTTTCCGTTCCATTTGTATACTTTTTCCTTTTGTCTTTAGACATACCTAGTTAATCATTCGGATTCGAACGATTAAAATTTTATCCTTAAACTAGTTGATTTTAGGTGTATTAAAAATAGGTAGTAGCCGATTCTCAGACCTACTGAATATAAGCATATAAAATTTCATAAAAATCGGTCAAGCCGTTTCGGAAGAGTATGGTAACTAACATTGTGACACGAGAATTTACGTCTACGAAATCATATTATATTTAAAACTAGCTGATGCCCGCAACTTCGTCCGCATGTTTTAAGTTTTTTGATTCCCGCAGGAAGACCTTAATTTTCCGGGATAAATAGTGTCCTATGTCACTCTCCAGGTGTTCAACGTTTTACAGTTACGAAACCCATGAACATTTTGTATGAGAAAATGTTTTTTCTTTTATTTTATTTTTTCGTCAATTTTCCAATGTTTTTAATAGTTAAGTATTCTGTTCTGCTATTCGGGACGGAGGCAAATACAACAAATCAAAAACCATGAAAATCGGTCCAGTCTATCTAGAATTGTAAGTGTTCGAACAATCCCAACTTTGTTTTATAAATTATGATAATTGTTAAGCAAAAAATGAGGTTACCAAAACTTTCGTATTTTACGGGATACCCAGGTTGTCTAGCATAATATTAGTGAACAGTTTTTCTTTATTTCGAGTCGAATTTTTGTTTAAATTAGGTATTTAATTATGATCTATGTGAATTAGTCATTCCGATTCAGAGTTCAGACGATTAAGTACGCCTATAAAATGATACATTTAAAATTATTGTTATGCTAAAAATAAGGTTACCAAATCTTTCGTATTTTACGGGTTATCCAGGTTATCTAGTAAAATACTAGGTGAACTTAGGTTTATTTCGAGTCGATTTTTTGTTTAGATTAGATATTTAATTATTGTGTAAGTAAAATTGGTGTATATCTCACCGTAAGATTGTAAAAACCGTTAGATTATAGGTAATCTAACTCGCGAAATTGCAAACAATCGAAAGATTACAATTTAACGCATTATTTTTCGGTAAATTCTAATCTGTTAGGTATTTTAACCCGATAAAACCTAAGTGCTACCTGCTTATTTATGTCGAACCCTAACCTAACCTACAAGACAAGAAAACGTAAATACAATGAATATTTCAAAAATTGACACTCAGAACAGAACGGTTCACAATCTTTCGACAGTTTACAATTTCGCGAGTTCGATTATAATCTAACCGTTTTTACAATCTTACGGTGACATATATTTCAAGTATTCTGAAAATGTTATCACTTTTTTCGGTTTCCAGGAACATTGAACGGGTCTGTAACGATATGGGATACAGGGAGGCAGATGATCCGACATCACTGCGCCAAATCTGACGACAGCTATTCTGCCGGTGTTACCAAGATCATCTGGATAAAGGATCAAATAGTTGCTGGGTGTTTGGACGGTTCCGTGCGTGTTTACGACTCGAAGTCCGGTGAACGAAAGTCTGTGCTAACTGGACATTGGTCCCAAGTTCTTGATTTGTGCTATAATACAAAGGAAAACATAATATTGACTACTTCGAACGATGGTTCTGCTAGAATATTTAAGTATACAGAACAAAGTGAAAATGATTAATTTTATTGTTGTTATATGTATACTCTGTGGACTATATTATTATATACATACTTGGATCTTTTACCTGTATTTATACTAGGTATATATTTTTAAAGAGGCAGCCGGTTCGGGAGGCAGTGGGATGGTTATACTTACAGTTTTAGCAATTTATACTAGGGGACGGACGGGCAAGAAGGATATTCTAACTTTGGATAAAAAGAAAAACTACTACTTATAACATAATTTATAATCATTAATTATTTCTTATTATAATTTTTGGATATTTAGGTCTGTTATTTGAGATCAGACGTAGGAAAAAAATAAGCCTTCTCCAACTCAAGGCATTATCCGTTTTGCCCGACTAGGGCGGGCAAAATGGTTACATAGGTCGGGCAAAACGAACACAGTACACTTTAATCAAAACAATGATCAGAACAGTATGAGCCTCGGCCCATGTATGATGAACAAGCTTCATGAGTCCACACGCGACAGGTGTCGTATTGTATCCAATCTTCGATTGGAGGATAGGACAGTATTTTTCCTTGCATACGATGCAGAAAAGTCTCGGTCTTTATTTTCTTTATCAACGGGAGCTTTTTTGGAACTTGTGTTCTTTCTTTTAGTATTGGATGGACCAGGAGAATCAAATGAAATTTCTTATGTAAACAATCTATGTAAAATCTATGTGGGCGAACTGGTCAATATTTCTGCTTTTTGTTGTCTTAGTCGCGGCATGTTTCTTTTTTGTACTTCTATAGGGATGGGCAGGATTTCTTTTAAGATATCTATGTCTGCAGAGGTTTCTAGAACGCGATCGTGACGTGACGCGTCATTATTTCTTTCATCATCGTTCACGGAATAATTAGGTTCATTTTCTTGTCAAGGGGCGTCTGGTTCATTTTCATTTGCAGTGGTCGTTGATTCGCTTTCTTTTGTAGAAGCATCCTGTTCATTTTCATTTGCAGTAGTCATTGGTTCATTTTCATTCTTGGTAATGGTAAAATCGATGATCATCGTCGTCGTTATGAGCGGTGCCGTTTGGTTCAGATGTTGTAATAGCAGAATTTATTTCATAAACTTCGGACGGGGCACTGATTGCATTTCCTGGTGTAGCACCTTTTAAATACGTTCCTGTGAAAATTTTCGCAATGTCATACTGACTCATTATTCTGCCCGGGTATTCTTATTGGAAAGAATTGACTTCTATTTTGAAATTTATTTTTTTTGGCCCGTAAACTGCGATATCCAATGGTTGTCTAATATTAACAATGACTTATTGTTAATATTAGACAACGGTCGGTCAAAAAGTACGACGCACTTTTTGTGTGAAAAGTTGCAGCCAGTCTACGAACTTTTCGGCGTAAATCCATTCACTCTCAGTGGTGGCTGCTTTGGCACCAGGAGGAGCGCCGTCCAAAAGCCTTGGGTTGAGCCTCTTTCTTTTAAAAATAAAGAACGGTGGGAGAAACTGTCCTGTGACGCTGCAGCAGCAAATGACTATAGTCAAAACTCCTCTTCCATTGCTGTATACGGCTCCAACTAGTTTGTTTCCGTAGGTTGACAGACTTTAGATGGCTTAGTCGATGTAGTACGCAGCCCAGTCTCGTCCATATTGAAAGTCATGTCAGGCCCAATATTGTGTTTTTCGACAACTTCCTCTAACAAGGATTCCTCTAACAACCAGCCAGAACACTGCACACACTGAATCCAGCCACTCTTCTTCTTAGTGTGATAGTAAGACTCGAAATATTCTACACAAGTGTTCTCATTTTCATCGGTACATTCTTCACTAGATTCGCTAAGCTTCAACTCTTCTTCACTTTCTGATGAAGAAGACAAATCTTTCAAAAAACTCTTCTTACGCTTTGGTGGCACAGTAATCAACTTCTTCTCTTGTGACTTCTTCTTTTCTTCAAACAATTTGTTAAAAGAGTTTCTGATGTCAAAACCATTTTATTTCCTTTTGCTTATTTTTTGTTGAATGATAGGCAATGGACTAACTATTTGCAAGGTCTTAGGTGGTGTTTCTTTTTGTGGAACCACAGAAGTAAATGATTTGGGCATCTGTTCCATACAAGATGTAGATGTACTCGGCAAAGAAAGGTAATTTGTATTCTGAATTGCCTGTAGATTACAGTTAACTGTTTGCGAATTATCATTCTGTTCGTTTCCTACAGATGCATCAGATATTCTGAAAAAGTATTCAGGAACAGCATTAGGATCATAGGGGTATATCCCTGTCGCTTTAAATTCTGAAACCCCGATTGTTATACCAAGCATCACCAATCATTTTTGAAATTTGATGTCGACTAAAAGGCCTTCCTTTTTTGTTAATAAACCAGGTCGTTATTTCTTTAGACAGGTAACTTTTGAATGGCTTAATAAAACTTCTATCCAATGGTTGAAGAGCCTGAGTAGTGTGGCTTGGTAGACAAAAAATAATCACATCATTTTCCGCAGCTAATTGTAGCATTTCATATGAGTTGGAATGAGACCAATCGCCATCTAAAATCAGAAGAACCCTACCCTCTTCCTAAATGAAAAACAGATCAGTGTTGATGTAAGATGATTTCTGATTCATGTACACATCTGATCCAGGCGGTAAACCCTCAGAAAATTCTGGTTTTTTGTATTTTCCCTTCAGTATCAAACCAGGAGGAAGAAATGTACCTTCTACGTTACAACATGCAATCAAAGATATATTTTCCCCTTTTTCAGCGCTGGTTACAGTATTCACACATTTTGCACCCTTGCTAGCTAGTGCACGTCCAGTTTTATCATTAACTTGAATTCCACTCTCGTCCATGTTGTAATTCTATCTGGTTTAGCAATCAAATCATTATCAGTCAGTAATTCCAACAAAAATTCAAAATACTTTTCGACATCCGGTCGATTCATACCACTAGCTCTCGCCAGCGATAAGCCTTCCGCTTTCCTTTTACTTAGATCTGGATTTCGCTTCATAAACCCTTGAAACCAATCCTACCCTGCTTTCTGCTTCTCTTTATTGAATCGATGTGGCAATCCAAGTTTATCTTCAAAGTCATAGGGCAATACACTGCAGTCTCGATTGTTCCAAAGAAAATTCGATAGACTTGAGCTTTTTAATGTGAGCTAGAAGTTTCCTTTCATTCTCATGCCCTAATTCTGAAGGCCTACTAATGCTCTGCTTGCACCTCCAACCCCTGAGGATGTGTCTGCGAAGTGTTCGTGACGGTACTTCATAAAGACGACTCGCCTCATTCACTCCTCTTCTTCTTGTCTTCTTACTTGTTGCATCCTCCACCGCTTTTTTCATATTTTATTCCGTCCATTTCCTTTGGTCTACAGCTTTAACCTTCCCCATTTCCTGGAACATCATAATTTAATTAGAAACTCATAAGAGTAACATCTTTAAAAAACAATCTCCAGGTAGGGCACATTACCCGAAAAAAATCAGGGCAAAGTAGCCAGTTTCGCTTTAGACAGAAAAAAGAGACAGCGCTTTAGCGCTGTCTGTGTCTGTCTCTTTCTATCCATCAAGCAGCGATTTCATGGTTGTATTATTCTTGCCCGTCCGCCCCCTATCTCATGTGTTTGTCTGTCGGTTACCTCGTCAATGCCAAAATATATATTTGAAAATGACGTGTATTTGGTTTCGTTAAGACGAAGATATTATGTGGATCCACATGTCGCTGTGAATGGCATGGCAAATAATATCAGGATATAAAAACCGAAATAAGTCGAGACAATAATTTGTATTGAGTTTGAATTATTGATTTAATTCCAACAGTCAATTTATTTACATAGAAAAAAGTAATTTATGTAATATTTATTCGTTTCACTTCTCAAATTTATGTAGTTAGGTGTCATTCCCTGATTTAAAATATCAAACGATTACGCCACGGTTCTAAATTATAATGTGAAAATATATACGATTCCACTGTATTTATATATGAGTATAGGAGATACATTTTTAGGAGTTGTATTTTTTTAATGTTTATAATTATACCTACTGTTCGTTGACTTTGATTGTAAAGATAAAAATAATTTGTATTTTCGTCGTTCCCGTTCCTGCCTCTCCCACGTAAAATTATAGACAGATAAAATACCTCGGACTTTCGTGACTGACTTTTAAAATATATTATGTAAGTAATTAAGTATAACATACATTATATTATGTATATTTTCGATCTTATATTATATACTGAATGTATAAAATACATCTATGCATCGATAAGTTTAATATGGACTTTCATTCTAAAAGCTTCATTGTTGACAATACTAGTAGTATAAAAAAAACAAGATTAATCTTTGAGCACTATCACTAACATATGGCCCAGAATAGCGGCTGTCATTGACCCCCGCAGCGTTTTAAATGAATTGCTCATATCCGGCATGTCAACAAGTCTATTCTTTTATAGTCTCGTAGGCTTATCACTCGGAGGATGTGTTATCAAGATTTAAAGGATTGTAATAAAAAGTATGTCATCCACACACGTGGTTGAGAGGCGCGAGAGAGACAACTGAAACCCGTTGTTCAAACTTGGCAATGAATTGTTGGCCTTATGTTGAAACTAAAATTAACTGTATATCAATGAAGGTAAAGTTTATAATAGTTCGCGCGTCGCAACGCTTTAAGTCGTTGCTGCTGTTGAGTCACCCATACGCGGTAGACTGTCGGACTCGTAGTTGACTTGGAGGTAAAATGAATAGTAAAGTGGGGACGGGGAGCGTTGAACGTGTGTCCATCGTGTCGCGCCATAGCGCATTTTCGATCGCAACCGGCATAATATAAATTCGTGATATTTTAAAACAGAACAATTTAATACTTTATGAAATCATAAGACAAATAGCTATATTGAAAACATAAGCCGTATCGAAAGTGATAAATATTATAATTTTCTTGAATATATATTAACCTATTTGAACGGAAGCGTAAAATATATGAATAACATCGCGTGCAATAAGTGTATATTAGCTCACACGTTATCAGCAGCTGTTTAGTGGTGAACCGACTTCACACGTTATCAGGACAAGGCTGGTTATGGTGTTTCACCGCACGTGGTGTTTGCCGCGGTGGCCGAAAGCTGTGTGATGCAATGTTTGCATGAGTGAAGAACAGACTTTTCGCAACAGGAAATTATGGCATTAATTGGAAATTAGGCATGGACTAAAGTTTAAGGATATCAAACTGAATATTTTATGTAAAGGTTGAGACTTATTGGTTATTACGGAGGATAATTTAATAACTTAATTAAAAATGACGAAAGTGTCAGCAGCAGAAGGGTTGAAGCCGAAGGCCATGGACGTCGGTGAAAGCGGCGTAAGCGTGGAAGGGCAATCGACTGAAGGGGTACGATTGAAGAAAGAATTGAGCTTAATGAATGGCGTTGCGATAATTGTGGGAGTGATCGTGGGGTCCGGGATCTTTGTGTCCCCCAGTCTGGCCTTGAAGCATGCTGGCTCAAAAGGCATGGCTCTTATTGTGTGGGTACTCACCGGATTCCTGTCGATGATTGGAGCTCTATGCTATGCAGAATTAGGTACAATTATGTTGTGAATGATACTCATATTTTTGAATTTTTATCTCCAAAACACGAAAAAGTTTAGTTTTTCGGAAACCATGTGTACATAATTATTCATGTAATGTAATTAATTAGTGGTTACATTTGTATTGTGACAAATACATTTCCAGTTACTCATACAGTTACTCTGCATTCAACTCGCGCGCGAACTGTAGGTATACACACACAAATGCGATAGGACGAAAATGGCAGGTTCTTTCTTTCCTTATTTAATTTATATTTTCTATAGGTACATAGTATATTTAACAATATTTTTTATACATATTTAGGTAAGGTATTACAATATTAAATATACCTAAGTATATGTCACCGTAAGGTTGTAAAAACCGTTAGATTATAATCTAACTCGCGAAATTCTAAACTATCGAAAGATTGTAAACTGTTCAATGTTGTGAGTGTCAATTATTGAAATATTCATTGTATTTACGTTTTCTTGTCTGTTTCTTGTAGGTTAGGATAGGGTTTGACATAAATAATCAGGTAGTGCCCGGCCGCAGGTTCTATGGGGTTAATATACCAAACAAATTACAATTTACCGAAAAATAATGCATTAAATTATAATCTTTCGACAGTTTGCAATTTCGCGAGACAGATTATAATCTATCGGTTTTTAAAATCTTACGGTGATCTTATTTAAGCGAAAGGTCACTGATTCATCACGATATCTCAGGAACTATAAGACTTAAAAATTTGGAAGATAAGTTCCTTCTATGGTGTAGACGGCCGCTAAGAAACGGTTTTGAGAAATTTCACCCCAAATAGGGTGTAATAGGGGTTGTGAGTTTGTATGAAAGTCCTATATTTTTGAAGTTAGAGGCCTGGAAATCGGCATTTAGGTTGAAATTAAATAAATAATAACCTGCATAAGCAATTTTACGAAAATCTACATGAAGCTTTTACAACATGAGGGTTTTAAGGTTTTGATGTTAGAGACTTGAAAATCGGGATTTAGGTTATTAGTTTTAAATTATAATAACCTGTATAATAAATTTTACGAAAATTCACCCCAAAGAGGGTGAAATGGGGGCTGTAATTTTGTATGAAAGTCCTTTGTGTTTGAAGTTAGAGGCTTGAAAATCGGGATGTGTGAAATTGAGGTTGGAAGCTTGCATGTAGGTTATAAGTTTTTAAAGCGGCATTAAGGTTATTACTTATTAGTTTTAGCCGCTAAATATACCTAGGCTTTTTGCAGCGAGCAAATCTCATAGGAAATCAGAAATTGTACGCGGACGAAGTCGCGGGCGACCACTAGTCTTCTATACATATCTTCTATACATATAAAATTGTTTGTCCTGACAGACTGGTCTATCAACGCACTGTCTAAACCGCTGGGGTTAGCAACTTGAAATTTTAACAGTAAGTTTCTTTTGTGACGTAGCCACTCACTAAGGAAGGATTTTCCAAAATTCCACCCGCAAGGGGGTAAAAAAGGGGGTGAAAGTTTAATTTTGTATGAAAGTCCGTCATTTTTTAAGTTATATCCATGAAACTTGGTATTTGAGCTACTGGTTCAAAATTAAGAAATTCATGCTTCACAGTTTTTGAAAATTCTACCAGAGGGGTGAAATAGGGGATGAACGTTTTTATGAAAGTCCTTGATTTCTCAAGATATTTTTCAAGTTTATCAACGAAAGTTGGTATTTTAGCTTTCAGTAAAAAATAAAGAAGTAACTACGTGTGTCACAGTTTTTCAAAATTCCACCTCCAAAGGGGTAATATAGGGGCTGAAGGTATGTTTTGAGTCATTTCAGTTATATTAAATACTAGCGAATGCCCGCGACTTCGTCTGCGTGGTTTGAGGTTTGTGTTTCCCGCGGGAACTCTTTAATTTTCCGGGATAAAAAGTAGCCATGTGCTATTCCAGACTATAATCTATCTCTGTGCCAAATTTCAGCCAGATCCGTTCAGCCGTTGGGGCGTGATTGAGTAACAAACATCCATACATCCATCCAAACTTTCGCATTTATAATATTAGTAAGAAGTTAGATAGACCTACTTCTTTCTTATTGGATTTATTAAAAACGACTCGAGCAGTCTGGGTCGTTACAGTGGTTTGTAAAAAAAATCCCGTCTCTAAATGGTTTGGTTCTCATCATTAAAAAAACTAAGTTATCGTTGTAGTATCACAGATCTTTTTTTCTGAGTGATAGAACCATCCGGTAGGACCTCTTTGGTATATATATGTCACCGTAAGATTGTAAAAACCGTTAGATTATAATCTAACGCGCGAAATTGTAAACTGTCGACAAATTGTAAACCGTTCAATGTTGTGAGTGTCAATTTTTGAAATATTAATTTTATTTACGTTTTATTGTGTCTTTCTTGTAAGGTAGGTTAGGTTTCGACATATATAATCAGCTAGTGCCGCAGGCCGGGCACTTAGGTTCTATCGGGTTAATTTAACTACCTAACAGATTACAATCTACCGAAAAATAATGCGTTAAATTGTAATCTTTCGACAATTTGCAATTTCACGAGTTAGATTATAATCTAACGGTTTTTACAATCTTACGGTGACATATAATGTATCTAACTCTTTTTTGACCAAAGTGTGGATTGAGTCCTTTCTGTTAACTATGTCCAATTACTTGTGTTGTCAGTAGTTCAGTATCTACTACCTATTAACATATTGTGGGAGAACAGAATTTATTCACACATCTCTTTTTATTCATGTCTCACAACCGAGTTATTTCTTACTTACCTTTACCTTATTCGGATATTGAGTTTATCTTCTCTCGCATTCCACGAACTACTTTCATAGAATGCCGTACGGGAGCGCAAGGCGAAACACGATGTCTAGGGTAAAATGTATTGCATCCACATTGTACGGTACCTACCTACCTATTGATATATATATGTCGCCGTACTATTCTAAAAACCGTTAGATTATAATCTAACTCGCGAAATTCTAAACTGTCGAAAGATTAGAATTTAAGGCCCCTTATACAGATATCATACTTTTTCAAGTACCATTTATAGATAAATGGAATAACAGCTGTTGGGATATTATGGTATTAAATTAAAGGTAATGTATTCATCTCTAGTTAGACCCCATAAAAAATGCACACTCCCATACAAATTTTCGGAATAAATACGTTTCTACGAACGCAAGAACTGCTGAAAATGACGAAAAATGGGGTCTGGATAGGAACCCATAAAGCTAGATCAGCTACATATTTTAACTTGAAAATAACAAAAGAGTGGGGCTTATATAGTCCTCTACCCAAATGCTGGAACATTATGCATACAAATAAATACTTTGTCATATAAGTGTCAACACAAAAAATTCTTCATACATTTTCTATGGAAAGAAGCCGGCCGCTTGGCGTTTGGCGCTCAGTACGCGCTGAGATGCGCTCGTGAACGGGTGGGTGTATCGCTTTTTTGCATGAAATTTATTACGACAAAATTAACACCGTGTTGTATACTGCGCTTGATAAAACTTGATATTGTTTACGACACAAAGAAGAAAGTTCTCAATTACCCTTTTTTTTTACCCGATCACAGCAAAGCCAAAAGGAAAGGGTACGAGAATAGGAGTCTATGTATGCCTATGCGTGTGTGTGTGTGAGTGTGTATGTATGTTGGATGTATGTAAGAATGTATTAATTGAAGTCTATGACACTCCAGAGCCCTTAACTGCACTCAATTATTATTATAGCCAACTATACCTATGCAAAAAATTAGGTCAATACGTTAGTCTGTTACGGCGTGATTGAAGAACAATCCTACTAACAAACTTTTTCCCAATAATTTTAGTACGGTAAGCGCCATTTTGAAATTCTTTTTTATCGTCCTGATTTCGTTCAAAATCGATATCTGGTGTTCCCTGGGATCACTGAACAGAAAACTTTACCCAAAATTAAAAAAAAAGTCAGCGCCATTTTGAAATTCTTTGTTATCGTACCGATTTCGTTCAAAATCGATATCTGGGGTTCCCTGGGATCACAAAATAGGAAACTTACCAGAATTAAAAAAAAGTCAGCGCCATTTTGAAATTCTCTGTTAATGTACCGATTTCGTTCAAAATCGATATCTGAGGATCCCTTAGACCACAAAACAGGAAAACGTTACCAAAATTTTAAAAAATCAGCGCCATTTTGAAATTCTTTGTTATTGTACCGATTTCGTTCAAAATCGATATCTGACGATCCCTGGGATCACAAAACAGGAAACTGGTACCAAAATTTAAAAAAAGTCAGCGCCATTTTGAAATTCTTTGTTATCGTACCGATTTCGTTCAAAATCGATATCTGGGGTTCCCTGGGATCACAAAATAGGAAACTTTTACCAGAATTTTAAAAAAGTCAGCGCCATTTTGAAATTCTCTGTTACTGTACCGATTTCGTTCAAAATCGATATCTGGGGTCCCCTAGGATCACAAAATATGAAAATTTTACCAGAATTTAAAAAAAGTCAGCGCCATTTTGAAATTCTCTGTTATTGTACCGATTTCGTTCAAAATCGATATCTGAGGATCCCTAAGACCACAAAACAGAAAACTGTTACCAAAATTTTAAAAAATCTGCGCCATTTTGAAATTCTTTGTTATTGTACCGATTTCGTTCAAAAGCGATATCTGACGATCCCTGGGATCACAAAGCAGGAAACTGGTACCAAAATTTAAAAAAAGTCAGCGCCATTTTGAAATTCTTTGTTATCGTACCGATTTCGTTCAAAATCGATATCTGGGGTTTTCTGGGATCACGAAACAGGAAACTTTTACCAGAATTTTAAAAAAGTGAGCGCCATTTTGAAATTCTCTGTTATTGTACCGATTTCGTTCAAAATCGATATCTGAGGATCCCTTAGACCACAAAACAGGAAACTGTTACCAAATTTTAAAAACTCAGCGCCATTTTGAAATTCTTTGTTATTGTACCGATTTCGTTCAAAAGCGATATCTGACGGTCCCTGGGATCACAAAGCAGGAAACTGGTACCAAAATTTAAAAAAAGTCAGCGCCATTTTGAAATTCTCTGTTATTGTACCGATTTCGTTCAAAATCGATATCTGAGGATCCCTTAGACCACAAAACAGGAAACTGTTACCAAAATTTTAAAAAATCAGCGCCATTTTGAAATTCTTTGTTATTGTACCGATTTCGTTCAAAATCGATATCTGACGATCCCTGGGATCACAAAACAGGAAACTGGTACCAAAATTTAAAAAAAGTCAGCGCCATTTTGAAATTCTTTGTTATCGTACCGATTTCGTTCAAAATCGATATCTGAGGATCCCTAAGACCACAAAACAGAAAACTGTTACCAAAATTTTAAAAATTCAGCGCCATTTTGAAATTCTTTGTTATTGTACCGATTTCGTTCAAAAGCGATATCTGACGATCCCTGGGATCACAAAGCAGGAAACTGGTACCAAAATTTAAAAAAAGTCAGCGCCATTTTGAAATTCTTTGTTATCGTACCGATTTCGTTCAAAATCGATATCTGGGGTTCTCTGGGATCACAAAACAGGAAACTTTTACCAGAATTTTAAAAAAGTGAGCGCCATTTTGAAATTCTCTGTTATTGTACCGATTTCGTTCAAAATCGATATCTGAGGATCCCTTAGACCACAAAACAGGAAACTGTTACCAAATTTTAAAAACTCAGCGCCATTTTGAAATTCTTTGTTATTGTACCGATTTCGTTCAAAAGCGATATCTGACGGTCACTGGGATCACAAAGCAGGAAACTGGTACCAAAATTTAAAAAAAGTCAGCGCCATTTTGAAATTCTCTGTTATTGTACCGATTTCGTTCAAAATCGATATCTGAGGATCCCTTAGACCACAAAACAGGAAACTGTTACCAAAATTTTAAAAAATCAGCGCCATTTTGAAATTCTTTGTTATTGTACCGATTTCGTTCAAAATCGATATCTGACGATCCCTGGGATCACAAAACAGGAAACTGGTACCAAAATTTAAAAAAAGTCAGCGCCATTTTGAAATTCTTTGTTATCGTACCGATTTCGTTCAAAATCGATATCTGGGGTTCCCTGGGATCACAAAATAGGAAACTTTTACCAGAATTTGAAAAAAGTCAGCGCCATTTTGAAATTCTCTGTTATTGTACCGATTTCGTTCAAAATCGATATCTGAGGATCCCTTAGACCACAAAACAGGAAACTGTTACCAAAATTTTTAAAACTCAGCGCCATTTTGAAATTCTTTGTTATTGTACCGATTTCGTTCAAAAGCGATATCTGACGGTCCCTGGGATCACAAAGCAGGAAACTGGTACCAAAATTTAAAAAAAGTCAGCGCCAGTTCAAAATGGCGCTAATTTTTTTAAATTTAAATACCAGTTGCCTGTTTTGTGGTCCTAGTGAACCCCAGATATCGATTTGGAACAAAGTCGGTACAATAACAAAGAATTTCAAAATGGCGCTAATTTTTTAAAATTTTGGTACCAGTTTCCTGTTTTGTAAACTTAGGGATCCTCAGATATCGATTTTGAACGAAATCGGTACAATAACAGAGAATTTCAAAATGGCGCTGACTTTTTTTAATTCTGGTAAAATTTTCATATTTTGTGATCCTAGGGAACCCCAGATATCGATTTTGAACGAAATCGGTACAGTAACAGAGAATATCAAAATGGCGCTGACTTTTTTAAAATTCTGGTAAAAGTTTCCTATTTTGTGATCCCAGGGAACCCCAGATATCGATTTTGAACGAAATCGGTACGATAACAAAGAATTTCAAAATGGCGCTGACTTTTTTAAAGTTTGGTACCAGTTTCCGGTTTTGTGATCCCAGAGAACCCCAGATATCGATTTTGAACGAAATCGGTACGATAATAAAGAATTTCAAAATGGCGCTGACTTTTTTTAAATTTTGGTACCAGTTTCCTGTTTTGTGATCCCAGGGATCGCCAGATATCGATTTTGAACGAAATCAGTACGATAATAAAGAATTTCAAAATGGCGCTGACTTTTTTTAAATTTTGGTACCAGTTTCCTGTTTTGTGATCCCAGGGATCGTCCGATATCGATTTTGAACGAAATCGGTACAATAACAGAGAATTTCAAAACGGCGCTGACTGAAATCGGTCCAATAACAAACATTTCAAAATGGCGCTGATTTTTTTAAATTTTGGTAACAGTTTCCTGTCTTGTGATCTTAGGGATCCTCATATATCGATTTTGTACGAAATCGGTACAATAACAGAGATTTTTTTTAAATTTATTACCAGTTTCCTGTTTTTTGTTCCCAGGGAGCCCCAAATATCGATTTAGAATGAATTTAAAAAACGATAGTTCCGGTTTTGTTGAAGCAGAGTTCAAACAGCCGTATACTACGCAATACACTCCTTGCATTTTTAAAAAGATCGCGGAAATAGATTTATACGTGACCACTCGTCATGACGCGGCAATCACTACTGACGGCAATGTCGATGCGCATGTTTGTGTGAGTGAGCTGTTTCGAACGTTTCTAGGTAGTTTCATCCGTTTACTGTGGTCTAGCGAGAGTATACGTGCTTGCAGAAATATTGTGTATTGTGGCGAGTTAAATACCTACAGATTTTTACTATAGGGATTTAAGAAACACGTGTTTCAGGATTTTTGGAAATTCGACCTCCAAGGAATTTTTAAAAATTTCACCCGAGCGAAGCAGGGGTGCGTCTGCTAGTATTTACTATAATAATGTGGCGCGGAGGCATAGATAATAATATGTAGTAAATAAATAATCAAATATTTCAAGTTACAAAATTGATTAGTTGGCTATAAAATCGAGCGTAGAGCGTAGTGCTATATATGCGTACAGATATATGCTGTAGTGTGGCGAGTTATATACCTAAAGTTGGCTGCGGCCTGATTGTATAAGGACCCTTAACGCATTATTTTCCGGTAGATTGTAATCTGATAGGTATTTAAACCCGATAAAACCGAAGTGCCCGGCCGGGCACTACTTGATTATTTATGTCGAACCCTAACCTAACCTACAAGAAAGAGATAAGAAAACGTAAATAAAATGAATATTTCAAAAATTGACACTCAGAACATTGAATAGTTTACAATCTTTCGACAGTTTAGAATTTCGCAAGTTAGATTATAATCTAACAGTTTTTACAATCTTACGGTGACATATATATATAAAGACAACAGGTTTACAAACTGTTTCAACACATGAAACAGTTTGTAAACCTGCATGCCTATTGATTAATAATAATTGATCGAGCGAAGCGAAGGTCTCTGAGTCTACTTGAGTGAATTTGCACTTGTCCGTCCGTCCGTCTGTCAGATCCTTATAACTTCTGAATTACTGAACTTAATTACTTCAAATTTAAATATATAATATATAAACCGTTAGCATCCAGCCGACTGCCTCGTTGGTCTAGTGGTTAGCATGTTTGACTGCGCCCGACGAGGTCCCGGGTTCGAGTCCCGGGTCGGGCCATAATTAAGTATCGGGTTTTTCGGATTAGAAATTCCCAGTACTAGCCCGGAGTTAGTAAGTTGGTGGTGTTTCACCCCCGTGCTTCGGAGAGCACGTTAAGCCGTCGGTCCCGGTTATTATCACGAACATGATAATAGTCGTTAAAGCCCGCCAACCCGCATTGGAGCAGCGTGGTGGGTCTAAGCTACTCTCCCATGAGAGTGGAGGCCTGTGCCCAGCAGTGGGACGTAAATTGGCTGTAGTGATCCAGCCGACTATGGCTTAAAAAGTTATAAAAATCTTTATTTCAGGGGGGCTCTGATAAAAGCGATTGCGAAGTAAAATATTTTTATAGCGTTACGTAGAGTCCAAAAAATTGTTTCTAATTTTTCCCCTAAAATTGTCAAAATGGGGGACTTTCAAAGTGGAGATTTTCTAACGTCCAAAGTTGACCTCAGAACTTTCTGAAAGGCTAAGCCTGAAACTTGATCAATTATGTGAATTATATCCAGTACTTGAGCAACAAATACTAAAACAAGATAAATATTATAATGAAACAAAACTATTTAATTTTTAATGAGCTTCAGTATTTTTAACAGAACTTCACAATGATGTCAATAGATGGCGCTCTGTAAAAAATTATTCGTTTCTCCAATAACTCTTTAGCTCTCTTGCGTCTAATGTTAAATGTTAACTATTACTAAATATAGTTAAAACTATCTTATGGATACCGCGAGGTCTCAGTTCGGGGCGAACCACTAGTTATATTAACCTAAATACCTACTCCATGTCCGCGTGGTTTGAGTGGGTTTTTTTATTCTAAAGGAACCCCTTATTTTTTGGGATATTAAAGTAGCTTATATCCTTCTCTGACCTAACCTATATCTTTACCAAACATCAAAATCGGTTGAAGAGATGGGCCAGCAACACACACACACACACAGTGGGACACACTTGACACACTTTAGCATTTAAATACTATTGTATATTTTTATCTTTACAATGCCGTTTACCCCTAAATCAATTAGGAGTAGACCGTGATGACCATAATGGTTTATTACTATAACAATTTCAGGTACAATGATCCCAAAGTCCGGTGGTGACTACGCATACATCGGCGAGGCTTTTGGGGACCTGCCCGCGTTCCTCTACCTCTGGGTAGCGCTGTTCATCCTGGTCCCTACTGGAAACGCCATCACAGCGATTATCTTTGCGCAAAACATCCTCAAGCCGCTGTGGCCTGCGTGCGATCCGCCCAAAGACGCTGTGAGCCTCATCGCGGCCAGTATAACATGTAAGTTATAAGATATCTATCATACCTACTCTTCTATCAGGGAAGGTCTGATTCCGTAATCCGAATGGTCAAGCCTTATAATCTTTGATGAGAGTTCTCATCCACTTACATCATTAGGCGCACACATCCGTGCCCCTATTTTTTTTGCAATCTGAGTTCTGTTGTAAGCTGTGTGAATTTCTTCAGTCTATATCTATATTTCTTCTTCACCTTTTCTACTTTGAGTTTGCCCTTGATTTGTCACAATAACGCCATCACAAAGCGAGCGAACTGAAAATGATATCCATTTCTTTAAACTCCACACGTTATTGATTGTTTTAGCTTGTATTGTTTTGGGTCATTCCCGTGCTTCGATACCTCGGGTATTAAATAGCGTTATTGATTCGTGCGTTTTGGAAAAGCCATTCGCCCAACATATATCACATTTTCAAACCGCTTTGGCCTGTCTGGAAGCCACCTAAAGGGTAACTATCCTTTAGCTGAAATTATTATGAACTGCTTTCAATGACTTGTTACTGATTGTTGTCCTGCGTGATAGTATTGCACTTGACCACAAAACAATAAAGTGTAGGTGATATCCTTTATTTGTAATAACAGTGAAGGACGAAAAATAGTTTGTATCCAACAAACACAAAATTGAACCTACATCACATTAAATAAAATTTTGTGATCTTATTAAATGGATAGTCCTAAAAAAATATAATAAAGATCCTCCTCTTGCGTACTAACAAGTACTCATTGGTTGTTTATGCACACTAATTAAGCTGGATTGCATGCGTTTAAACTTAAATCATGTCTTCCAAGAAATATATTTTGTCCATTAAATATCCATTGCTTTCCAAGTTCCCAGAAATGATTCCATCGCACGTACTTCATACTTCAGAAACGTGTGTTAATAATTTTATTTTTCATCTCCCAACAAGTACCTACTTGATGGCAACTGGCATACCTTGATGGCAAAAATATCCCTACAAGAAATAAGGTATGCTTGCGAGATATTATCAGTAATGGCAAAATGTTAAGTTTTAATTGCTTTTATTAAAATCATCTCTCTATACAATAATAATTTCGCATTTTTGCTAGGTAATTGATGTAATTTAATAATTATTTTACTTACAAATCGTCAATTTTGTTATTTTATCTACCTACCTACGGTTAGAACGGTGTTTTTTGTCATTTTTCACCCCCACTTTAAATTTTGAACCCCCATTTCTTGTTGATTTCTGAAAAACTGTCGTAGTTAAACACTTTTTATGTTTTTTATGGAAGATTGGCATATACTTATATCAACACTACCTATTTACTTCAGATCTAGTAAACCCACTTAAATTTCAAGCCTCCCATTTCAGCATTTGTAATAGTAATAAAAATATTTTTGAATTCTTTCATTACCAATAAGGTTGGGTAAGCATTATTTAAAACTATTTCAAATTTCAAGTCTGGACACTGTTATTAGCTAGTAGTGACCGGATGGACATACTTAGTTGCACCATAAGGGTTGCAAACCCACCTTTCCACCTACGCAACTCTATAAATAGACTAATTATTTAAGCACATTAAAAAGTTGCTAGCTTCGAAAAAGTGGCGATGTGACGACACGAAAACGCATATCAAATCGCGACGCCGTTTTTGGAGGTTGCTAATTATTGTAGTATGAATATGATGCAATATTGATCGCGAAAAGGTATGAGGTATTTCGTCAGGTTTTAATGACTAAAATTTGAATGTTCAAAACTTTGAGCATTGGTAGTAACTTATTATCTCTTTACATTTTCGTGTTTCTTTATTTTTTTTGCACTTGTTACTGCGAAAAGAAAATAATATGATAAGTAAGTATTTAAATTGCAGTTACCCCTCGCAGTGACCACTGGCTTTTTTTCTGTTATTTTGATCTTTCCCGGTACACCGATCGATTCGGAGAACTTGAATACAATTAGGTATGTTACTGGTAAATGCAGTTCTTGTTTAATAACTGTACAACTTTTTGTCTTCCCACATCCAGTTGAACGCACTCAAAAGGCTGGCAGATGAGCAGTTCGTTTATCAGATATTGAATTCTAGCTGATGCCCGCGACTTCGTCCGCGTAGATAGAGTTTTTTTTTGGTTCTCGTGGGTACTACAATTTACCGGGATAAAATGTAGCCTATGTGTTATTACAGACTCTAATCTATCTCTGTGACCAGATCCGTTCAGCCGTTCTGGCGTGATTGAGTAGGTAACAAACATCCATCCATACATCCAACCAAAGTTTCGCATTTATAATATTAGTAAAGATGCAATTACAAGCGTAAAAAAATAAAGCACCAGGGAGTGCTTTATTTTTTTTACTGAAACGAAAATGAACGGTACAAATTGCGATGTCACAGACAGACGTACAGAGCCACAGGAAAACCTCGTAATTTAAAACACCATAAGTATGCGTTGGGGGTGAATAGGTGCATTATCGGGAAGTATAATATATTGTACCCCTTCTTCTTTTGAATTAAGCTAACAATCTACTTGGCACTTCAGACAATGTCTGCACTAAAGTCTTGTTCATTGGTTCGTGAAAAAAACATTCAGCCTCTATGATGGAAACGGTTTAGTCTAACATCATCTAATTGCTATCTACATCTCACGCACGTGAACGTAAACGACCATACAATATAAAATATATATCGATGATTTTTCATGTGCTCATATGAAAAATCATCGATCGATGTTTACGTAGATGGGCGACATCTTACAACATGGTTTATAGCTACTTATAAAGCCATGGCAATGGCTCAATAAATCTCCTCTCTCTGGAAGTGACAAAGACGTGGCAAGGGCTCAATAAATCTTCTTTTTCTTGAAGTTACAAAGCCGTGGCATGGGCTCAATGAATCTCCTCTCTCTGGAAGTGACAAAGATGTGGCAAGGGCTCAAAAATTCTCCTCTCTGGAAGTGGCAAAAACGTGTCATGGGCTCAATAAATCTTTCTCTGGAAGAGACAAAGATGTGGCAAGGGCTCAAAAATTTTCCTCTCTCTGGAAGTTACAAAGCCGTGGTATGGGCTCAATAAATATCCTCTCTCTGGAAGTGACAAAAACGTGGCATGAGCTCAAAAAATCTACTCTCTTTGGAAGTTACAAAGCCGTGGTTTGAGCTCAATAAATCTCCTCTCTCTGGAAGTGACAAAGACGTAGCATGGACTCAATACATCTCTGTGTATGGCGTTTTGATGGAGTTATCAGGAATAGAATTTTTCGTCGTGATGCGGACACATCTAGCTGCGTTTGGTTATGCCATTTCACGTTAGTTGAAAGGCTAAAATGAACAAGTAGTAACTCGTTCACGTCAACGTAGTAACCATAAGTTAAACGATTTAATATTATGGCTCTATTGTGCTCGGTAAACTTATGGACTCAATAAATAAATAATCTTCATCGCAATTGTAAAGATGTCTGCCTCCTCGATAACAAAGAATGGACGCCTCAATCCAGCGTATCGCTATCATCGCATCTATCCGCGTCTTTATATTCCGCTGCGATGGCGCGCTACTGATTGCGCCTGACAGGATAATGGCGGCTTCCTCCCGCGTCACACGTTGGTAAGTACTCGTGCAAATTATCCGATCGTATACATCTAACGTAAGGGAAAACCTAATTGTTATTTTATGGAAGATCAAATTAAATCTTTAAGTTACAAGATTTTTGTCTTACCAATTTTACATTCGGGTTAAAGAAGTCACTCTTGCGGAGTACCTAAAGATAAAAAAACGTTAGCCTGTTTAAAAACGTTTACATATCTTTAAAGGTGGGTGGGTTAGCAGGTGATTATTACAGGTGAATATTAGGTTTAAAAACTTGGCTGGCAATCTTTGAGGATGTAAGATTTGCAGAATGTGTTTAATTTTAGGTATTTTATAGTTGAAAGAGGTAAACTATATTAAACTAGTGGTTCGCCCCGAACTGAGACCTCGCGGTATCCATAAGATAGTTTTAACTACCTATATTTTGTAATAGTTAACTTTTAACATTAGACGCAAAAGAGCTAAAGAGTTATTGGAGAAACGAATAAACTTTTTCAGAGCGCCATCTATTAACATCATTGTGAAGTTCTGTGAAAAATACTGAAGCTCATTAAAAAATAATTTTTTTTTTTCCATAAAATATTTATCTTATTTTAGTATTTGTTGTTCAAGTACAGAATATAATTCAAATAATTGATCAAGTTTCAGGCTCAGCCTTTCAGAAAATTGAGAGTTCTGAGGTCAACTTTGGACGTTAGAAAATCTCCACTTTGAAAGCCTCCCATTTCGTAAATTTTAGGGGAAAAATAAAAAAAAAATTTGGACTCTATTCCTAATTATCTTTAAAATTATATACCGCAACCCTATGTTACGCTATAAAAAATATTTTACTTCGCATTCGCTCCTATGAGAGCCCCCCTGAAATAAAGAATTTTATAACTTTTTAAGCCATATTCAGCTGGAGGCCATCGGTTTACATATTATATTTAAATTTGAAGTAATTACGTTCAGTAATTCAGAAGTTATAAGGCTCTGACAGACAGACGGACAAGTGCAAATTCACTCAAGTAGACTCAGAGACCTTCGCTTCGCTCGGTCAATTAAAAAGGTGTTAAGCAAATGCGTTTTAACTCTGCTCCTCAAATGTTATCAAAAAGCATAACAAAAACTTTTCAATTAAGATATGTCTATATCACCATTATTAATATAAAGAACCAGTTTAAATGTAGGAACGTGTTGAAAAGCTTACTATATATATTTTTTTATATGTATAGCGAGCAAACGAGCAGGCGGGTAACCTGATGGTAAGTGATTACCGCCGCCCATGAACATTTGCAGCACCATAGGAACCGCCAATGCGTTGCTGGCTTTTGAGATATTTGTTTATCCGCCCTTTGAAGAGCCCCATATTATAATCATGAGGGAACACAGAAGATGGAAGCTGGTTCCACAATTTGCGGGTACGTGGCAGTAATGACCTGGAATAACGGCTGGTGGAAGAGGACCGAGCATCCAGGTGGTGAGGCTGAAATTTGTTTCTGCGACGTAGGGTGCGACTGGAGAACGCGGAAGGTGGTATTAGATTGAATAACTCCTCAGAGCACTCCCCGTTGTAGAGACGAAATAACACACAAAGAGAACTAACATCTCTACGGTGCTCTGGGGACTCAAGCGTGCAAGTAATTTTGGGATTGTCTACGAGTCGAACTGCCTGCCTTTGTATCCGGTCAAATGGAAGGAGCTGGTACTGGGGTGCTCCGGCCCAGAGGTGAGAGCAGTACTCCATGTGGGGTCGAACTTGCGCTTTATACAGCAGAAGTCTGTGCTGTGGCGCAAAGTATCTTTTCGCTCTGTTGAGCACCCCGAGTTTTTTGGAGGCTAGTTTGGCTTTACCTTCAAGATGTTCGCGGAACTGGACTTTGGTCGATATACTAACACTAAGCATCCCAATACTGTTAGATGGAGTCAGGGGAGTGTTCTGGAAGAGAATAGAGGTTGTAAAGGGGGTCTTTTTTTGCCGAAAACGCGCATACATGTGTCTTGGTGGGGTTGAAGTGCACAATATTTTGTGAGCTCCACATATTGTGTACTTACCTACTGGTTTGGACAGATTTAAGATCACGATTCAAGATGATCCAGTGCTGTCTGACCTCTGCCACGTGTAAGAGGGGAAGCTAATAGTAAGATGTGAACTCTAAGCATAAAAGCCCAACCCAATGATAGAGTTCCTAATATTAAAATACATACCTAGAGTATGAATAGCTGAACGCATGAGCTAAAATAATGATCTATTCGTAAGCGTGACAAGATAATAAAATGGGTTTTCCGAATCGATCTTGACTTTGAGTTGGAGTGCACTAAGCTACAAGAAATAAATAATTTTCAATTTGAATCCTATTGCTTAATCCTATTCGAGTTAGAGGATAATATTAAAGGTAGGTAATATATATTATGTCACCGTAAAATTGTAAAAACCGTTAGATTATAACTTTATAGTTCAAAGAGATAGATTATTCTATCTCTGTGCCAAATTTCACCCAGATCCGTTTAGCCTTTCTGGCGTGAAAGAGTATCAAACATCCATTCATCACTTACCATCAGGTGAGATCGCAGTCAAGGGCTTGTGGCGGATAAAAAAATATTCATCTATACATCCATATTCACAAACTTTATATATAGGTAAGACGTACTTACTGACGTTCGAAAAGCTACATCTAAGCGTTTAAAAATCATGACAATAAATGTGCTTCAAGATTCAGAATACAGATAAAATTTAAGTACCAGTAAAATTCGAAATCGTCCTAGACTTGCCCAAGTTTTGAATTCGTACAGGGTAGGCTACATTCTACTCAATGGAAGTAATTTTTTTTGCAGGCTTCCTCACAGCCCTTAACTGCTACGACGTGAAATGGGTGACTCGTGTTCAAGATTCCTTCACAGCAGCAAAAATATTGGCCTTGGTGGTTACTTTCTTCGCAAGTTTAGGGTACTTATTCTGGGGACATACAGAAAATTTGGAGAACATAATGGAAGGCACGATAACCGATCCAGGGCAATTTGCCATTGCATTCTACACTGGTCTTTTTTCGTATTCTGGCTGGAACTACCTCAACTTCGTTACGGAAGAACTAAAGGATCCTTACAAGTAAGTATTGCATAATCATTCAATCATTCCATAGACATAATAATCTTAGCTGCTTGTGAATTTAGTTAGTTATATTTTGTTAAAGAAAATTTTAAAAAGAGGCAGTTATAGAAAATTTAAACTTTTTCATTGCATTGAAAATGCGAGTTTCAATGCCTGTTGCACTGCCTGCCACCCGAAACTGGTAAATTTCAGACAAATACGTCATTCAGCGGGTAGAGCCTAGGGCCATCCTTTCAAACCTGTCAGAGTATCTTTTGTTAATTTCAAACCTATAACATTGTCATGTTAGCCATCAACTAAACTGACAGATATCATACTTGTAAAGAACAACCTAGCGACAAAAATAAATAAGAAATACAATTTTAATAAAACTCGCACTTTCAATGCAGGTTAGGTACCCATATGAAAAATATAGTGTGTGCCGCCGGATGAGACACGATTTCAGACTTCGGGTGATGCCAGCCCACACTTCGCTCAGGCAGGCAATTTCACCTTCGTCTGAAATCGGCTTGTTTCACTACTAGGCCCACAATATACTATTACCGGCCTTAATTTTGTAATGAATAGCCCCATCTTATAAGTAAATCCAAAATAGTATATTTTTTTCTTTTGAGTGGAATTTACTTTAATTTGCTCCTATCAAGGGTTACACGAACGACAATAACTTCACGTTAATAGGAAATTTATATTTTAATAATATTTTAATCAGTTGACGGAAACAGGAAGCTTAGGTTGTATAAAATGTATAACCACCAATATCAATGTAGGGTCTAAACATTTTCCTCATTTGAGACTCTTTGGTTGAAATGTTATATAAGAATTCATAGAGAGATTATTTCATAACTATTTCTACCGCTTAATTAATAGTAAGAAAAGCCTGTTGATCGAATTCTTAAATGTTGCTTGTAAGCGACGTTGCAGCTGTAGGTTTATTATTTATTATTAATTTAACACACTCTCACCTAAACTTGCACGAGAATTGTTTCAACGTGTAGAGGCATCACGAGAGATTTAATCAAATTAGTTAATTATAATACTTGAAACATAATAAAACAAGTCAAATTGATAGCTAACGAAATAATCACCTACACTAAAGAAATAGTCACATAACACTTCCTTTTTCATGAGATATAATGACAAACAGTAATAATATTATTAATTTGCTAACATGATTTTGCATAATATTTATCTTCTGTGTTCAGTGTTCCCTCATGATTATAATAGGGCGGATAAAAAAATATCTCAAATGCCGGCAACGCATTGGCGGATCCTCTGGTGCTGCAAATGATCATGAGCGGCGGTAATCACTTAACATCAGGTGGCGCGCTTGTTCGTTTGCTCGCTATATATATATATTTTTTTTTTTTAATTACGTCTCCATTATCCACACGAACTAAATCCACAGATCCGAAAATACTAATATTATAAATGCGTAAAGTGTGTCTGCCTGTCTGCTACGTTTTCACGGTCGACCTATTCATCCTATTTTGATAAAATTTGGTATAGGGATAGTTTATATCACGGGGAAGGACATAGGTTACTTATTATCCCGGAAAATTAAGGAGTTCTCGCGGGAATTGAAAAAACTTAGCCCAGGCGGACGAAGTCGCGGGAATCATCTAGTATTTTATACTTCTTCGTTAGATAGCAGTAGTAGGTACCTGTACTAGGACTTTTAATAAGATGCAGTAAACGGACGTTTCACCTAATTAAAAGTCCAAGTATAAGTCGAAAGCTCTCTTTTGGTGCAAAATCGGATAGCACTGAATCGAAATCCTCTGAATCCTCTTCAGTTCAAAACCAAAACAATAATTAACAGCTGTTTTTCATCATTTCAGAAACCTCCCACGAGCCATCTGCATCTCGATGCCTGTAGTGACACTCGTGTATGTGCTTACTAATGTCGCATATTTCGCTGTACTCACTAATAACGAGATAATAGCGGCTGGAGAAGCTGTTGCAGTGGCCTTCAGCGACAAGATCTTGAGTTTCATGTCCTGGATCATGCCTCTGTTCGTGGCTTTGTGCACTTTCGGATCACTCAACGGTGCTATTTACACTTCGTCCAGGCTGTTCTTCGTTGGCGCCAGGAATGGACATTTGCCGTTGGCGATATCTCTTATCGATATAAAGCGACTGACGCCTGTGCCTTCCCTTATTTTCATGGTAAGTGCTAAGTGAGATTTATTTACTTGCGGTTTTAAACCTTTGATCGAGCTAGCGCATATCACGCGGATTAGATGTCCGCGATTAACACAATTGCAGTTCTATACTTACATACGTGTAAGCCTCTAACCCCCTGATTTTAACACGTTCCCTATAGATTCCCTATAGTAGTACTTTGGTAATTCAATCGAGCAGTGGGAAAACCACTTTCCGCAACGCACCAAACAGAATTCGCCTAAGTTTGAGTGTTCTTGATCTATCGGACTGAGATCAGAGATTCTGGGACAAATCTAGAAATATTCGGCGAGCGCAGAATGCCGCTTAAATATTTCTTATTAAAGGTTAGAAGAGGGTCCTTAATTGTATCTACAAGAATAAAGATGCGAAGTGAAATTTCAAGCCATACAACACTAGATATGTCGCTTTACTGTAGGTATGTACCGTTGTACCTACCATATGTCAGTTGACGCGTGGTCATAGACAAACAATGGTTTTTTCAGTTTTCCACTACGCTGTTGGCACAGTGTGCCATGTATGTTTATCGATTGCCAATATAGTCAATACCTGGGAAATATGTGGTATTTGTGTGCACTATAGCGCAAATCAGAGCTTTCGCCTTGAGAACTGTAATCTGTATGCAGTCGATATTGAAGCGATTTGCTTTTTGTTTTTATGCATGTTCAGTAGACAACAGAATGTAACTACATATTTACACGAGAAAGTGATATTCAGGAGAATGTGAACTTTCTATTTAGATTAAATTTTGCTCCTGTTTGATAATATTTAAATTGTAAACGTTTATTAGATTCTCAGAATATCTACAGTCTACACCTAAAACTTATTTGACAAATCCATTAACTTAAATACCATCACTAGAAGAAAAGACAGAACAAATTTCGTCCGCGTATTTTTAAGTTTTAAATAT
Organism: Erebia palarica; assembly: GCA_964035005.1. Classification (NCBI taxonomy): domain Eukaryota; kingdom Metazoa; phylum Arthropoda; class Insecta; order Lepidoptera; family Nymphalidae; genus Erebia; species Erebia palarica. Next base: position 31,740,827 of record OZ035985.1, on the reverse strand, counting down.
ACCGGAAGAACTCTCTAATTTGTTAAGATTAAAAATAGCCAATGTCACTCTCCAGCCCCCCGATTGTGTAAAGAAATCGTGATCGTAATCCTTTGCCAAACTGATAATTCGACCTTTTTAAGGAGTTCGCAGATCCCTCCCGCCTCCTCCTCCTTAAACAGTTCGAGTAATACGTTTCGAGTAAGCTGTCAAATGATTACGATTTGCTTCAACAATTGGGCCTCAGGTCTGGAACTACATTACACCCACGCAAAAAATACTTCGTTGCTCAGTTGCAGCGTGAATGAAGGACAAACATACAAACGAAAGCACTGTCGTATTTATTAAGTGGTACGGGTAATGATTCGAAACGATTAAATTGTGCGTTTTTCATTTCAGTGTTTGGTGACGCTAGTACTGCTGATCTCCAGCGACGTTGAAGCACTGATGGTGTACGTTACTTCGGTGGAATCGATATTCATATTTTGCTCAGTAGCTGGACTGCTCTGGATGCGGTACACTCGCCCAAAGCTGATACGACCAATCCGAGTCAATTTACTGTTACCCATTACATTCCTAATAGTTTGTACATTCATTTTTGTGTGCTCGTGTTTCACACGTCCTAAGGAAGTTGGAATTGGTATCGCCTTTATAGCTCTTGGCGTGCCAATCTTTTACGTTTTTATTATGTGGAAGCATAAGCCAAGTTGGATGACCAAGTTTTGTGACAATTTCAACCTCGCTTGCTCAAAAATGTTTTTAAGCTTACCCGAAAATTCGAAAGAATTATGATTGATAGAGATCTGAAATTTGACCTGAGGTGTGAAGTTTTGGCTATTTATGTTTTTTATAGTGCGCTTGGAAGCGTGATAAGCTTAAGAGGCCGGCGATTGCCGCTCGCGACTTCTATGGATGGCGCGAACAAAAATCTGCCGGTATATTGCTCTATTTGGCTGATGACACATGATCGGGTGCAAGCGCGATAGCAATGTGAGCGTTCAGAATTTGTTATACATTTAGTCTTCTTCCGTAAATACCGAAAATGATGAAAGAAAACTTGTTATGTTTTTCACTACGGGTTGGTATTCTGTAACTTGACAATTTAGGCTATGTAATTGATCAATTAGTACGTAAGATATCGTTGGTATGATATGAAACAAATAAGAAGAAAATATATCATTCTTGTCGTAAAAATATGCAAAACTTGATTTACTTACATTTCATTTGTACGTTACGTTCATTTTACGTAGGAAAGTATTTGGAAAACATAAATCCAGGGACCTAGATGAATACAATTTGAATTCAAATAATCTTTAATATGGTGGATATATTCTCGAATGGAGAAGTTTCATGATGTTGTGAATATTATATTTAACACAACGGAAGTGAAATAAAGGTTAAAAATAACTAGTGGTTCGCCCCGAATTGAGACCTCGCGGTATTTTTTTATTCCACGTAAGATGGTGCTAACGTCTTTTATTTGTATGCACAAGTTATTAAAATATAGTTTAAAATTATTCGTAATTTTTTACAGAGCGCCATCTATTGACATCATTGTGAAGTTCTGTTAAAAATACTGAAGCTCATTAAAAATTAAATAATTTCGTTTCCTTATAATATTTATCTAATTTTAGTATTTGTTGTTCAAGTACACAATTATAATTTTAGTATTTGTTGTTCAAGTACACAATTATGATATAATTCAAATAATTGATCAAGTTTCAGGCTCAGCCTTTCAGAAAATTGGGAGCTCTGAGGTCAAATTTGGACGTTAGAAAATCTCCACTTTGAAAGCCCCCCATTTCGTCAATTTTAGGGGAAAAAATTTTAAAAAAAATTATTTAGACTATTCCTAATTATCTTTAAAATGATATACCGCAACCTTATGTAACGCTATAAAAAATATTTTAATTCGCATTCGCTTGTATGAGAGCCCCCCTGAAATAAAGATTTTTTTATAACTTTTTAAGCCATATTCGGCTGGAGGCTATCGGTTTACATATTATATTTAAATTTGAAGTAATTACGTTCAGTAATTTAGAAGTTATAAGGCTCTGACAGACGGACATTTTTTTTGTCAACCCTAGGACGGACCAGTGCAAATTCACTCAAGTAGACTCGGAGACCTTCGCTTCGCTCGGTCAATAACTTAGTTTTTTTTTTTATCCATGAATTAATGAATGAGAAATGACGATTTAAAAGTTTAATTATTTAATGTACACCGATTGCTGTATCTTACTCAGTGAGAAATTTTGTGAGTGAGTTTTAATACCTAGAACAGATTTAATATTACAAAATTATCTTCACTCACAAATTAAGTTCTACTTCCCATTATAAATTATTTTGGTAATACGTTTGTATGGGCAATTCACCCTCCGCTGGCTTCTTCGGCTTTTCATTTGTTCGTCAATTATTAAGATATAAGCTTTATTTTCTTTACAATAACATTAAGTTTGTATTAGACTATGGAATTATAATATTACGTATATAGTATACAAAACGTTGTTGTTTATTTATTTTGAACAAAAATACGTTTTTTAAGGCTGACACGCTGGTTGCGTGAGCAATGTAATGTTGCATCTGTCGCAGATTTGACGACCTCTGTTTAAATAAATAAATTATTTATTGACAAAATTAACATTCATTAACATCCATTCAATCAAATCTATCTTATCTAATTATTAATACATCGATCTTATTTATTAATAAAATATTAACAATCAATGCAATTTAAATTAATACAGCCAAAAGTTGTTGAACCAGCGGCTAACTAGAATCGTACAATTTTGTGTAGGTACAGTACTTAGCTACTGGATCTTTTCCAGTAGAGTGTGGCACAGTGTTCAGCGCTGTTGTCTTAACGTGCGGAGGTCTCGGGTTCGATCCCCGGCTAGGTTAATTTGGGAATCTATAATTTCTTTTCCTGGTCTGGCCTGGTGGGAGGCTTCTGCCGTGGCCAGTTACCACCCTACTGGCAAAGACGTGCCGCCAAGCGATTTAGCGTTCAGGTACGATGCCGTGTAGAAACCGAATAGGGGTATGGGTTTAATATAACTGCCATGCCTCTATACCCGCCCGCTACCATCTTAGACTGCATCATCACTTAGGTACTAATAGATATAAACACTCGATCACTATTTTAATCATACTTTATTAGCAATTTACACACAAACACTGTACATCCATCGCTGGACATTCCAACATAGATTCTTATATCCCACCATTACATCCCGCTCTCCTTCTCCACCGCTCCAATCGCCCGTCACGGTCGAGGGCGCTGTAGAGGAAATCAGACCATAGATGGACCATAGATAGATCCGCCAATTTCAGTCTAACAGTACCATCAGGTGGGATCGCAGTCCAGGGCTAACTTATAGTGGATAAAAAAAGATTGACTGTCGCACTTTCGGCGTTGAATCTCGCATACAAGTTTACCTAGGTGAGCGACCGAAGTGACGCCACGCGATGCGACACCATAGAAAAAGGCAGACGTTGTAGCGTAAATACGTCAGTATTCTACGGCGTCGCATCGCGTTGCGTCTCTTTTGTCGCTCACTTAGGACAACGGGTCACAAACCATGTCGCACGCAGTATCGCTGACTTACCGGTTGTCCTAATTCGTTGTCCTAGGTGAACGACAAACGCGGAAATGTGACGCGACGCGATAGCAACAAACGGTAACTGACCCTCCACGTAACTTACGTTGTCGTGTAGATAAGTTTGTCATATGTAATATGTTTGGAGTCGTATCGCGTCGACTATCGTCGCTCTCGTAGGGCAACGGGCAAGTGCCCGACACTTACCCGACCCAGACACGAGACGACTTGGATAGAAAATAAGAAACAGCTTATCTTCTCGACAACGTAGGCCAGTAGTCATGGCAAAAGCCAGTCTATAATTATATTATAAATGCGAAAGTTTGGATGTATGGAATATATGGATGGATGTTTGTTACTCAATCACGCCAGAACGGCTGAACGGATCTGAATGAAATTTGGCACAGAGGTAGATAGTCTGGATTATCACATAGGCTACTTAATATCCCGAAAAATTAAAGAGTTCCCGTGGGAACCAAAAAACCTCAAGCCACGCGGACGAAGTCGCAGCCATGAGCTAGTACAAAATAAAATATGTGAAAAAATTCCCTTCACCAGCTTTCGAAGTTTCGCTGCTATATTATTCTTGAGACAAAACCCCAGTAACTTATTTTGGTACAGTAACTTATTTTTTCTCAAAACCTCATCACTCATGACAGCTGAAACGAAGCAGTATGTACTATGTAGGTGTACCTACTGTTAGACTGAAATTGACGGATCTTTCTCTGTGTTTCTATGGTCCATTTAAGGTCTGATTTCCAATACAGCGCCCTCGACCGTGACGGGCGATTGGAGGCATTCAGAGGGAGATCGAGATGTAATGGTGGTACATATTAATCTATGTTGGAATGTTAAAGATGGCTGTACAGTGTTTGTGTGTAAATTGCTAATAAAGTATGATCAAAATGGTTATCGGATGTTTCTACTTAATACTACTTATATACTAACTACTAACAAAAACCATCATTAAATACTAGAGTTAATTCACCGCATTTTACTCGGTAAGCGTTGTTGCAGTAAGATCTTAGCAGGCGTGGTCAGTGATGTCTAGAAAAGAAATATAAGATGGTTAGCTAGGTACCTACCATATCCACCGAATGGATCCATACATCAAACTACAATAATCTTTTACATATCTAACTAACAAGCTTTAAGTAATATAAAAAATTAATAAAACACGACTGCCCTGCCAATATATATATTTTTTAAATCTTATAGCCAGTGTCACTCGCGATAATGTGCGGATTCTAAAACATTACCTACTTATCCTGACTGACTGATCGGTTGATCTATCAAGTAGAGTTGTTTGAAACTGCTATAAATAAAATCAAAGCACGCTACAGGCTATAAATTTAAAGCATGGTTTTAAATATGCTATCCCAAAGCACGCATGAATTGAAAGCATGAAAGAATTTTTTATGAAAGCATGTGAGCGACCGGCAGGTGCGATAAGTCTTGCAGCACGCTTAATCCTGTAGCACGTTGTATTACATGCACCTAGCAGTTGAAACAACATGCACTGCCATGAACGTGAACTTCAGCCACATGAGGTCACGAGTGCGTTATAGGAGCTGCAAGCATAATATCTGCTAGGTACCTATCATGTAGGTATGTTAAACTTTTATGGTTTTGCGCCATCTGTAAGATTTTCGCGCATGTTTTTAACGACTAGGTCGGTAGATACGGTAAGTAGGTAGATAGTAGATACCTAAAGAATAAAACGACAAAAATTTTCCGAATTCAATAGAGCGTGTAACTAACACGTAAGAATGCCTCTAGTCGTTATAAAGCACCTCGAGCTTGGCAACGACGTCTCTATTGTGTTTCAACAGAGGAAATTAAGGTTTCATAACCATTACGGAACTGAAAAACGTGTCCGGCGTTACCGAGTAAAAAAATCACTTGAACAAACATAATGACCAAGGATACCTACCGTTACCGCTAGTTGGCTAACTTGAATAGCAGGTTCCCAGCTGAGCGCGGCAGCCTCGCCAGCAAAGACTACGAAAATATACTAACCCTGCCATGCATTTACATACTAGAATCAGCTAAATTTGTAAGGAAACAACCACACAACTTTAAAAAACTACAGGCACTACCGCGACGTTACCAACTAAGACCCACGCGAAAAAATAATGTGATGATTCCCAGTTCCAACGAAAGTATCCACAGTACCGGTCCTAACCCGGTAGGCGTCAAAATTTATAACAAAATCTCAGACCACATCAAATCTTTGGAGAGTAATACAGCCTTTGTCAATTCCTTAAAAACATTTCTAATTGAAAAAGTGTATTATAAACTAGATGATTTTTTTTAAAGAAAAATAAGGCAGCCGTCTATTTACTACCACTGATTTTTTGCTATGCCCCACCGTGGTGCCAATATTGTATTTAAGAGCTTCTCTATTGATATGTAAATTACTTTAAGAATTGTATTGGAATGCAAAATAAATGAATATGAATATGTAAATTGCTCGCGAGACTGTTTTATGATTTACCTGGCACAATGCTCGAAGATCTTGCAGCGCCGTTGGTGTAGTCCACATAGGGATGCAATACTTGCTGTCTTGCTGCCGCTGAACTTGCTGAACTCCATAATATAGATTTCAGATTAAGCGTGATTTTACTTGCTCCGCCCTATGCATCCCTAAACTTCTCGTTAAAATAATCAAGCATATTTCGTTCCTGGGAGGCATAACTCATAAATAGGAGATTAAAAGATAGAAGAGTAAAATTGCACAAAAATCATGGTAAGTTGTACCTACGTTTTTTTGGATCATTAATAAGGATAGGTAAGTATAAAAATAAGTTAGTAAGAAAATGTTCGCAAAAATATGAGAAACTCTAATCTAACACGAAATATTTTTTGGGGAGCTCCACTTTTCTTTAATAACTCAAAACACAACTTATCCTGATTGGAAACCCCCTTAGAATCGAAGACCTATGCCATAAGTATTATGTAAGTACCTATTTAATCTGTGCCAAGGCCATATATTTTTTTTTTATTATCGTAATAAAAATCGTTACAATTTTGGTGGGTAGCACTGCGAAAAACACGTAGGTTTAAATTGCGTGCTCTTCCATCAACATAATTAATATCAGTGTTTTAAACTACTTATAGCTAAACTACTATACTTGGGTATATTTACTGACAGTGCTGCCTCGCACAGCAAACGCTGTGGCTGCTGCGCTTTGTGTGGACTCTGCTAAGTAGTAACGCATAAACAACATCATCTGCATCAGGAACTTCGCGCGTTAAGTGGCGTAGGAATAAATTAATTGAAGATTTCAAATTCCAATACGATAAGTAGGTAAACCTCCTTCCTCTCTCTTTCCTTCGCTTAGTTTAAAGTTACTTAACTGATTATTTTAGTCCGTGCAAGTCGGACATGCCCTGCCATTAGGCAGAAGTCCGTAGGGATTTTTTCCTCCCCCGAAGAAAAATAAAAGATATCTGATTAGAGTCCACCGTCATCACTTCAAACCATTGCCACCTCACTACTGAGCACAAGTTTCTCCTCAGAATTAGAAGGGTTTGGCCATAGTCCACCACGCTGGCCAAGTATGGAATGGCAGATTTCAAATACCTTCGAGAATATTATGAAGAGCTCTCGGGGCTTCCCCACGATGTCTTCCTTCATCGTTCGCAAGCGATATATTTATTTTTTATAACACCGAAAAGCTAGCTAGGTGCCAGGGAATCGAACCCCCGACCACCTGATTAGCTAGGCGTCTCAACCACTATACCGCTCTACCTATATATAATATTATTACGGTTGGGAAAGCGTACCTACAAGCGTTATTTAAAACTATATATCTACATACCTATTTGAAATTGATACGGAATATGTAGGTACCTATTAATAGCTCAACTCTATTTGGAACTAGAGTTGAGCTATTTTTCAACTTCTCGTCGGAAGCTTTTAAACCACTCCACCAATAATTATGGGAATATCTACAAACTTGCCGGCTTTCATTACCCATCATTATTGGTCAAGACCAAGTGGCATATAAGATGACGTGATCAGAAGTTAAAGAAGTTGAAAAAATAAATCAACTCTATTGATGATTGGATCAGCTGCTCTCTACCGATGATTAGAAGTACTGGTACGGCATGAACTGCCTGAAAGAAATTTTATGTAGGTGTGCCCTATGACGTACGGAAACACCCGGACTTAGGTCTACTTCCTAATTTTTTTATCATTTATGTAGGTATAAACTCGAGTTATAAGGGCCGCAATTTAGGAAGCAATCTTCTCTCGTTTCATTTTACTTCTGTGAAGTGTTATTTTATTATCAAACGCTTCAGGTTCAAGTTTAACGACCTCATGAAATCTAGGATAGGACTAACGAAATAACGACTCGCACTTAAAGTCGGTGTTCGTTGGTAAGAGTACACAAAACGATTGCTGTAGAATTACCTCTATAAATAAACAGGTAAGTATAAACTTGGTACATCACGTGATCCGGGAGAAATATTATATAATTCTGAGATTAAGTATATATATATGTATTTTGTCGGAAAAATATTTGTACAAGATAAGTTATACTTTACTTAATACCACAAAATAAATTTTGGGAATGAATATTTGAATATCACACAGTTTCTCAAAGGGTGTCTTATCGATAACTACTATTATTACTACGATACTAAACTAGCGGCACGCTATGATGGCCGGTTTGACGTTTGTCCGCTCATGAAGTTCCGTATTAATTGATAACGACTTTGAAGGAAATAATTGTATTACTTTATTGACGATAGTGATGTGCAGAGATTCATAAATTTTATCGAATGTAGTTTCTCATGAAGTTCCGTATTAATTGATAACGACTTTGAAGGAAATAATTGTATTACTTTATTGACGATAGTGATGTGCAGAGATTCATAAATTTTATCGAATGTAGTTTTAGGTTTAGGACTCAAAATTTATTTATTAAATTGATTTCTTAAATGTATACAAGTGTAGAAAAATCAGTTTGCACCATTTAAGGGGTGAATGTACTTGTGAATATGAACAATTTTCACTATGTGGACAAACCTCTGAAATCGCAAAAAAATATCAATAAATTTTTAAAAATGGAATCTAATACGATCGTCACATAGGATCGCTGGCTAGCACAACTACTACCTCCGGCAAACTCGCGTCAATGCTCAATGCAAAACAAAGCAGTTTCGAATTGACGTTGCTTCGAAAAGTATAAACTGTCAGTGCAATGCGATTGTGATATAGTTTTGACCTGGCTTTGGATTTCAAATATTGATACTGCATTACTGTTGACCCTTGCTCGTTAATTTGGACTCTGTTCAAGCCCTTTGTTGTGGATTTCGTCGATATGACCGAACGTACGCAGAGAACTGTTCTAAATAGTCAGACACGTGAGTTCGTAATACGCCTTCGTAACTATTTCGATCGTGAAGCTCAAAATGGAGGGCCAATTTTACCTATAACGTCAGTGGTTGAACGCGTAGCTGATGCGCTTAATATTGGACAACGAACTGTTAGACGGATAACTAAAAAAAAATATGGCGAGACTGGCACAGAAGAAAATAAACTTCACACACCAAAAAAGAGAAAACGAGCAAAACCAGTCGTAGGCATCGATAGCTTTGATGCCGATGCTATCCGAAGACATGTTTACGGCTACTATTTACAGAAGGAGTATCCAACAAGAAAAAAGTTGGTGCATTCACTGAAGGAAGCTGGATTATTCTTCGGTGGGGAAAGTTCTTTAACGAAGATTTTGAAGACCATTGGATTTCGATACAAAAAATGTAACAAACGCAAAATATTGATGGAAAGATTTGATATAGCGATGGCAAGGTATACTTTTTTACGGCAAGTGAAAGAAATCAAAAATTGGCAAAATGTTGTGTTCTTGGATGAAACATGGCTTAATGCTAACCATACTGTAGGCCGTTCTTGGAACGATGACACAGCAGCATCTACTTCCAAAGTTCCTGTAGGAAAAGGATCGCGACTTATAATTTGTCACGCCGGAACCATCAACGGGTTTGTCGAAGGTTCTCTCATGGCTTTTGCGTCAAAAACCACTGGAGACTATCATGAAGACATGAATGGAGAAAAGTTTACTGAATGGTTTACCTCAATGTTGTGTAGCCTCCCTGAACCATCTATTATAATTATGGACAACGCCCCATACCACTCGATGCAAATTGACAAGCCACCTGCCCAATCCCAAAAGAAAGCTGATATCGTCGCATGGCTTCGTAAAAATGGCGTAGATGCAAACATGAATATGTTAAAAGCGGAATTAGTACGTCTTTTAAAAGAAAACAAACCAACCAAGATCCGATACGTCATTGACGAAATAGCATTAGAACATGGGCACAGAGTTATACGGTTACCGCCTTACCATTGTGAGTATAATGCGATTGAGTTGGTGTGGGCTCAAATTAAGGGATATGCTGCAAGACACAATACAGAACCCCCATTTACCACAAAAAAAATGCTAAAATTATTAGAAGAAGCTTGTGAACATGTGACTAAAGGAGACTGGGAAAAGGTTGTGAATAGAACTGTTAAATTAATAAGGGAAGATTATGAAAGAGATGTGAAAATAGATAATATTATAGAAAACGAACATATAATTATTAATGTATGTGATGATAGCAGTGACGACAGTGAAAATAGTAGTATGGACGAATCTGATTAATTATGGCCTTTTGTGGCACCTTTTTTGGTATCTTTTGTATTCATATGTTTCTTGTGTGCATATAAAGTATGTATATTCATTTTCGTTCAAATATTCAGTTCGTTCAAATAAATTAAATAAACATATACATTTTTGTTTTATTAAACCTATTTAATCAGGTACAAAAACAAAACTTAATTGTTTTTTGTTCGAGAATAAATTGACATTCCACATCACTATTGTAATGTGTCAAACCGGCCATCATAGCGTGCCGCTAGAGTAGGTGTATGAAATAATTAAAATGATGATTTTACGTGGAACAAAAAGTTGTAGCCCGTATTAAAGCAGAGCCAAACCATTGAATTATATGTACGTTAGTACATAATACCTCAATGAACCAAACACACAAAACGTTCTGCACAGATTATTCCCTGCCCAATGCGCCCGCCCAAAACCCAGATTATACTTTAAATCTACGCCCGCCGCAAACGGTACTTGAGTAGGTTTAACTCTTTTATTGTGTTGGAAAGTGGACTATTCGTTAGAGGCAGAGCGTATTAGCAATTTAGCAATACACATAACGCTGATCAAATTATAAATGAGAACATGTCTGTCTGCTACCAATTTTGATATTTGGTCCTTTCTACTTAACTACAAGAGCATCCCAGGGAAGGACATCTAAGGCTACTTTTTATACCGGAAATTAAGGAGTTCCCGCGGGAATAAAAAACTTAAACCATGCATATAAGTTGCGGCCCGGGCATCATCTAGTTGATAATTAACGTACCTATTTAGGGACAAAATGTCGGAGGCTACTCGCTAGTATAATAAAATATTGACTCTCGCTATCTGTGATGCTACAGTAGCGGTGGGGAATGTTTGTTGCAGATGTAGATTGGTAAATAAAAACACCTAACTACGCATCGAATATTATTCATGATTGGAGACCAAATAAAGAATATCGCTTGCGTCGTCCGATTTAACATTGAAATTGATTAAGGAAAGTAGTAGCTAGTACCTACCTATGTTTAGTTAATTTTATATTAAGAAGATAAGTAATTTTATTTGCACCGGAAAAATCTATTTACAACATTTACTTACATAAGTAATCGTGATTTTTTATTTAAAATATTTCAATTAAAACTAAGAAATAAATTAAAATCTAAGTTAAAAACTAATTATATTTACAAAAAAAAAAAATATACGCCGTCCAAGTGCTCGTTATTGGGCATGGTGCCCAAAACACTGGCGCTATTACCTCGTTGAATGGCAAGGCTAAGCCGTTGGGCTAAATAAGCGCCAGATCTTTGGTCACCAGAGGCGTGGATCTAGCTAGCTAGCGTTACTAGCCACTGCCGAAGTCTCCCACCAGACCAGACTATAAATTCCCTAAATTATCCTACAGGGGATCGAACCGGGGAACTCCCATGTTAAGACAACAGCGCTCACTACTGCGCCAGGGAGGTTGTCATAAGGTAAAAATGAGTAAGTAGGTAGGTACCTACCTATTTGATATTTTTATACAATTTATTGCCTATTATAAATAATAAATTCTTAATCAATTATTGAATAAGCTATTTAAAAGGTAAACAAAAACATCTACTTTAGTAAGTACTAACTTTTGTCAGAAAAACTAATCCAAGAATATCAGATAACACGAGGAAAAAAACAACGTACCTATGTAGGTACCAGAGGTAGTTACGTACAATATCAATATTGGACTATAGATTCGGACCTTTACTTAGTAGGAACACGTATATTGCAACGTAGGTATGTAAGTAAGTAGGTATATGTTACTAGCTGACTTCATCTACGTAGCATAATTTTTATTGCCGTGGAAAGTCCTTAATTTTCCGGAATAACAAGTCATAATTTAAAAAATGTTAAAACACGACTGCCCTGCCAAAAAACGAACTAAAAAGTTCAAAATCTAAATTAATCTAGTTAAATAGAATCCTTATTCACATTTTCATTAAAAGATATTTTTTTGTGAATCACTGAACTATAGTGTTATATATTTTTGAAATCTACTCATCATTTTCTAGATGATGATTATATAGTTAATCTTTATTTCGTTTTTTTTTTTCAACTTTAGTCTTTAATGCGGGACCATGGTCGACCCATCATTTTGTTTTTAAATTTTACTAGCCTGTGTCATCAGGAATAAGCTACGGATTCTTACGATACCTCATTTATCAAAATCGGTTCGGGCGTATAGAAGTTATTGTGGAATATACAAACTCACATACATACATACATACATACATACATACATACATGAACCCTGAAAACAATATACTCCTTTTTTCAGGCAGTCGTATAAAAAGTATCTTATGTTACTCTCCAGGTAATAAAACTATACCCACGCAAAAAATTACGTCGATCCGTTGCTCTGTTGCATCGTGATTGAAGGACAAACAAACACACTTTCGCATATATTATTAGTATATTATGATGTAGTACAGTTATCAATGGATAATAATTATTATTACTCATATTATCATTGCTTGTTATAGATAGGTAATAAAAATAAATAGGATGCTTAGTCCTAAAATTCAAACCTAAACAAAATTTTATCGATAGAAATCCTGTTCTGAATCCGATATCTAGATCATACTAATTAGATATAAATCCGAAAGTGTGTTTGTTTGTTGGTTTGTCTTTCAATCACGATCGTCGTCGGCAGCGGATCGACATGATTTTTGTCATGCGTATAGTTGAGGACCTGAGAGTGACAAAGGCTACTTTATCCCGGAAAATTGAGGAGTTCCCGCGGGAATAAAAAAGCTGATGTGATTTATTTGAATCACGCGGACGAAGTCGCGGATATCAGCTAGTATTATACATATAATTAGATTAGATTAAAAATATAATTATCTTATAATAATTATAGTTGCCGTTTCAGGTATAGTATAGGTACTTATTTACTACCTGCCATAAGTACGCAGGCAGAATAGTCATCGAAAAGTAACTGAAACAGTTATAGGAGGTGGCCCGTTGACCACATTTGCTTTTTAGGTATGTACACAGTACATAAGTACCTACTGCATGGAATGTTTTTTTTACTACTGATTAATTTTATGTAAACTGTTGGTCAATAAAAGTTCATTTAATTATTTATTTAGTTATATTTAATAGCCAAGTATGGCGATGGGGCTATTCATTTTACACACATCCTTGGCAACGCTACGGTAACGCATTTTGCATATAGGTAGGTATTTCACACATATTTGACTTTAGGGCCTAGGCCCAAGGCGAATATTGTAGGTACCTAGGTGTATATGTCACCGTAAAATTGCAAAAACCGATAGTGTAATATTTTTATTTAGTTCGTATTTTTTTATGAAATATAATACTTATGTATAAGTATATAATATGTATGTAATTATACGTCTATCGATTTGTACCTTAGGAAGGTATATTTATTGCGTATCAAAATAGGTAACTATATAGATCATTTAATATTTAATCAACAGATTAAAGTTATTATGTCACTATATTTGCCGTCTAATATCCCTGTCCATGACTGTAAATGTTATAAACAGATAACAATACCTACAAGGTCAATGTTAAGGTACAAAAAATACAATTAAAATCTTTAGAGAACCTTGCAGTTCTGACCGACCGTATGAAAGTAAAGGTTAATGTCACACATCATTGAATTCCAATCTAGGTATCAATATTTTTCATTAGATAGGTACGAAAAATCATTAGGTACCTAAAGGGCTCTCACGTAAGTACGTATAGGTTAAAAATATTCTCAGATTTTGTAGCATGAATTGTTGGTTCGCTGACATAATATATCAAGATGTAGAAAGGTACATAATATACCAATGTGGTTTTTACTATTTAGCTACAGTCAAAACTTTACTTACTGTCGATTACTACCCTAAAACCCTAGCAATTTCCTATTCTGTGGTAATAGTACCCTAGGGTTCCTAGGGTACTTCCTACGCCTAACCTAGCGATGTTCGACAAATAGGTAGGTAACATACCTACATAACAATTTCTTAGATAGTTAACGTTTCCTGTGGCAATTTTGACAAAAAACCTTTTTATCATAAATATGAGGGCTGGTTTTCGAGCAATTTAATTTCTAGAATGGTCTAGTTAGTTACATATAAAAAAACACATAATTTAGAAAAAAAAATATTTTTGAAATTAAAACTAGAATTTAAAATTGAATTCTCAAATCATTAATGATTTTATCGGTTTTCAGCGAGGCAAATCACCCAATTTGTACTGGCAGCATTGGGGACTTTGGTTTGCCAACATATTCCTTGGCAATTAAAAAAAAAAAATTGGGTTGAAAATCTTGCAACGCGCGGTCCTGCCGTGCCTTAGCATGGTTTTCTTACCTATTTTTTTAATTATGAACTTTATTTTGGCAACTGGAGTCAATTACGTACTTAGTCAACATTTTTTGTACAGCTACTTGATTAACCGATAAATTACGATATTTTAAATCCTAACTATTAGCCGTAATTGTTTGTACCTAGCTCATGATTCAAAAATTCGGGCAAAATAGGTAATAGTACAAGGTAACTTTCTGTAAAGGAAGATGTAATTGCTTATTGGATCAGGAAAAACAACAATGTCATGAACTCATGAAGAGATGTCATATCTTACTGAATAATTATTACAAAGTAATAATAATACTTATTAATTGTATTTATACTTATTTTATATTTTACAACTTTGCCCTCATGATCTGGGACGTCAGAGGCTAGGGAATAAACAGACCTTGTTTATCGAATACTTAATAAAATTTGTTAGGCAGATACCTCCATTAGGTTGGTAACTTGGTACTAGGTACCTAAGTAGTAGGCATGTCTACCCATTGAGTTTGGTATTTGCCGCGTAGAAAAATATTACATAATATGAAACTGTCGGTTTTGATGATAGGTAGTATAGGTCTCACTCAATTCTCAGAATAAGGCGCGGTCATGCCTTAAGAAAGGTAATAGACAGGCAGACAGACACACTCTATATTTACATTTATAATATTACCTTTTATGTATTCTCCTACTATGAATAAAGAAGGTATAGTCCGCGCGCGAGCTCTGGGGAAACCCTATGGAATGATAAAATAATGACCGAGAGTTGTTTAAAGTGCAAAACAATACTGCTACCGCAAAATAACACGCGTCAAGCTTGAAACTAGTGCTGGGTGCGAGCTGGATATGGAGCGACGATCGGGGGTGGCGTACAGCCGTCGTTTCTTCAGACCCCGATTCCTCGGAGCTCGTGCGCGGACTGTAGTATTCACACATTTATTTTTAATAAGTGGAGCAGTAAAATACTGATCAGGTACTGACAAGTAAATAGGTTACTAGGTAGAGTAAGGTGCAATCCTAAAATCAAACTTAGGTACGCGACATAGGTATAATAATGCGGAAGTAAATATGTATAATTATTACTGCAATAATGATAGTACCTAATTACAACTATTTTATCTTTTTGTTTGTGTATCAACATTACATGTCTAAGTTATGCAAGAAAGTAATTTAATTAATTGGTTGTGTTTTCTCAAAAAGTTTTGTATAAGATCCTCAGACCTACCAAAAAAATATAGGTATATTGATGCAGTTAGTTTAGTTACCAGAGTACCAGGATTCCTAGTTCCCTTCTTCTCCAGTGGTGGTTATAGCGGTAAAACCTACAACTTTAACCTTACCTGCAAGTCCTCCCACCGTTGAAGAAGGAAGGGAAAACTCCTCTTATTTAGTATGAAATACAATTTGAGGGTTTCCCATTCTTCAGTTCCCGAAAACAAGATTTGGCATTATAGACCTGCCATTATTAAAGAAATAAGTACCAATGCTTCAACTTATCAGCGCTACCATTCATAAATTAGCGTTGCCACCACGTGAGATAACAATTTGTCAAACCTAAGTACATTCGTTACAAACAAGAATGTAGGTACGAGTAAGGAGTGCGATTATTACCTAATGTGGTCATTTGAAGTGTTTGGGCACCCTGTCTACTGATAATACAATTTCATACTCATGCATCGCATTAATAGCCGCTTGCCAGTAGCCACTACCTAAGTACACCAGTTTATCAGTAACGGTGTTAGAACCGGCCTCGAAGACACCAGCGAGCGCCAGGTGAAAGTCTCAGACGCATACTTGACTTCGAGTTACCAAGACGCCTATCGAACATTAAAGTCGGCTCGCGATTTCGATATCGATTATCGTGGATAAATAAACAAATAAGTGCGGACTCAGTAAGCGCAAGCGCATAGTGACGCGTAGCTGTTCAGAGCTGATCGTCGATACTCGATAGTGTTGCGCGGAGGCGCGACACCGCCGCCGGCGCAGCCCGCCCGCGCTCGATCGGACACAGTAATAATGTTGACAACGTGCGCCATCGTCTTCTTGGCGGCGAACGCCATCGCTGACAACCTTCAATCTCTGGAGTCTGACACCAACGGCACTCTACCTGCCGAACAATACTTTATCGATAAGATTTTCGACAAATATGGAGACAGAGGAATCATCACTTTTGAGGTTTGTTCATACGCTGTATAAAAGATTTAAGTACATTCTTTAGAGACTCTTCCAAATTAACGTTTACTACGAGTAGGTATCTTACTTAAATATTGTTTCAAATACCTACAACTGAATAGTTAATTTATTATTATTCTCTAACTTGTTGCATTGCAAGTTGCCTTAAAAGTTTCTATTCTCACCGTGATTGAAAGGCGAACCTCGCATCTTGCAATTCAAGCTCATCGGAAAATTTCTAAAAGTGTATTTTCTAATTTGCCTTTCCCCATTTCGTAAACGGAAGTTCATCGAACTTACCAAAAAGTTACTACACAAATCGATTGGCCGTAGATATCTTAATCGAAAAACTGCTTATCTTATTTAGTTTGAGTAAGTTTAATCTATTAAATCGTACCATATCGTCTGTAGCTTTCTTAAAATGATCCCACAATTTGTTGTTTTTTTTCGTCTACCACAGAGCTGGCAGTAGAAGTATTTTAATTAGGTAGGTATATCGAGTGAAACGTAGCTTACCTGCAATTTGGCAGTTCTGTCTATCAGAACCTTACAATTTCTTATATGATTTACACAACTAAAATATATAATAATAATCCAAATATATTTATATAATAACTTAATAATAAATATCCACTTAAAATAATGTCATTTATAATACTATAATTTAATTGAAATACCTATACTGAAAAGTTATGTTAGGTAGGTAGGTATATAGACCAATAATTAAGATAATACCAATTACCTACTCAATATTTTCTCACATAATACCTAATTGCAATCATAGTTCATACTACCTACCTACTAATATTATAAATGCGAAAGTGTGTTTGTTGGTTTGTCCTTCAATCACGCCGTAACGGAGCAACGGATCGACGTGATTTTTGGCATGGGTATAGCTGAGGACCTGGAGAGTGACATTGCTACTTTTTATCCCGGAAAATTAAGGATTTCCCGCGGGATTAAAAAAAACTTAAACCACGCGGACGAAGTCGCGAGCATCAGCTAGTCAAATATAAATATAATAATAGGTGTAATTAAAAGATACCTTCTTACTAATATGTGTAGAAGTTATAGCAATATAGCATCGATTATTAATTCGTTAGTTTTATCTATTGTTTAGTTTATTTTTGTATGGGTAGGTTTAAACTTCAAAGCCATAAATAAAAAAGTCGTTAAATACTCAAAACATTCTAATTACGTGCTTATTTGAAAGTAATTTTTAACTTTGAATCTTTTTAAAATTATAATCGATACTAGGCAAAGTAGCAGGTAAGTAGGCAATAATATACAACTGATGTTAGATAATACCACTGAATTGTAAGACTGTAGATGTAGGTAGCACAGTGGCACATGCGTTTAATAAGTGCATGATATTATCAAACAAACGAGGATCATTATAAAGGCTTGGACAATCACAAAGCGCAACGGGAATAGCGCAACAGGCTAGCACAATGAACGCTCGCGTGCTTACACGTGTAGGATTAATTATATGATAATTCGACTTTATAAATTGTATGTAAAGTAAGTGAAGTGATGTACAGACTATACAGCCCTACATCATACAGAGAGCGACATGACTCGCGAGTGGTATCTTCAGCAACAAGTTTGCTACTCGCACACCTACTTTGCATTTCAAACGCTGCAATCTGCATATTACAACAGCTGTATGAGCCGCATTGGACATTTTGCAATCACACCTCGCTGCCGTCGCGCGTTGTGTGTATACAAGCCTTTATGCAGTGTGGACGTGGACGGCATACGGCTATGACAATCTTCATCGCTAGATTGCGGAAAGGGAAGCTGCGAATTTAAATCCAAGCAGGATGAGTCGGGCGCGGTTATTATGCTTGTTTTGATTGAAGTTGGGCATTTCAGGGATCCGTATTGAAAAAAGCTAATTTTGTTACTACTTAGACGTATAGGTAGAAATGGTAAAAACTTAGCCCTTAGGACGTAGCTTCTGGTACTTCGTAAGGACTCATTCTGTAGTAAAGGAATGTTGGTAAATCTCCTCCAATGTTACTTGTAACAATGTAAGTAAGTATCTGACCAATGTGAAGTATTCTATATAGGTATACTGTCATGTGTAGTTACATATTATTGTCTAATAGGCACATAAGACATCCTCGGATAATATACATCCAAAGTCCTGACCCATGGCTGGGCATACTTTTAGGGTCTCCCAAAACCTATCGGGCATCGACACTGATCCGGCTCGATCCGGTCAGAAAAGCTTTTTTTGTAAGCTTTATGTATGCGGTAAATCGCGGGAAATCGTCGTTTCCGTATCGCGTCATCAAAGGCGTGCGACGTCGTTTTCCCCCTTAATACCGTATACGTAAAGCTTCTTCTGACCGGCTCAACCGGTTACGCATCAATAGGTTTGGGGAAACCCTTAGGAACTTTCTTCTTCTTTGGCTTCGAATCGAATCTTTGCCAGCGTCCCTCTGGATAGGTATGTTTTTTCATCCTCTATAGCGGCCAGGGGCCTGACACTATCTCCATATGCCAAGATGCCGTCTCCCCTCGTCAGTCGTGCCTTGTGGACCCCTATCGCCTCCAACATCCATGAGTCCTCCCACAAATCTTATCAAAATGTCTTCAAAAATGCCTATAAGCTTATCATCACAATGTAATCAAAAATTAAGAGTATTACAGAGTACTGACAGTATTTAAATATCTTGATTCTAGAGTTCTAGACCATATACAGACAATCAGACACAAGTCAGTTAAAAAAATTAAAAAACACGACTGCCTTGCCGAAAAAAACGAACTAAAAAGTTAAAAATCTAAATTTATCTAGTTAAATTAGAATCTTATTCACATTTTTATTAAATTATATTTTTTTTGTGAATCACTGGATATTGAACTATGGTGTTATATATTTTTGGAATCTACTCATTATTTTCTAGATGATGATTATATAGTTAATCTTATTTTCAAATATTTTTTTTCACATTTATCTTTAATGCGGGACCATGGTCACCCCATCATTTTTTTTTTAATTTTACTAGCCTATGTCCCCCGAAATAAGTAAGGGATTCTAACGATACCTCATTTATCAAAATCGGGTCAGGCGTATAGAAGTTATGGTGGAATATACAAACTCACTAACATACATACGTATACATACATCCATACATGAACCCTGAAAACAAAATACTCCTTTTTTCAGGCAATCGTATAAAAATCATAATATAAATAAGTCTTAGGCCGAGCTTACACCAAATGTAAGTCAAATGTCAGCAGAAAGGTCATAGATGGAGCAGGCTCACAATGGGCCCCAGAACAGTGTAAAAGTGAATCAGACTGCATTTTTAGTTTAATGATGATAAATGCGAAAGTTTGGATGGATGTATAGATGTATGGATGTTTGTTACTCAATCACGCCCCAACGACTGAACGGATCTGGTTGAAATTTGGCACAGAGATAGATTATAGTCTGGAATAGCACATAAACTACTTTTTATCCCGGAAAATTAAAGAGTTCCCGCGGGAACCGAAAAACCCCGGACGAAGTCGCGGGCATTCGTTAGTTTTTAATATAGCCTATAGTTTATGTAATACCTTCGGCGACTTGTCAGCGACATATAGGTACCTACCTAAGTATTTAGTGAAATGTTTAAATGAAAAATTGAATGAGTACGCGTGGAAAACTACTTAAAATGCTCGATCATTCGCTTGGTGTGAACTGCACCGCGGCCATACCTACAATATTTCGATATGTACCTACTTACGGTACCTATATTATCTTTATCTATTTAATTGTGGTACCTAACTCATTCAATCTAATTATTAAAATGATCGGTTGGTTTTTCAATTAATTATCACTGATGATTTTCGTTCTCTCATATCGCATAAACACTTGATACTGTAATCTCTTATCATTAAATACCTACATACTCACAAGTAACTACACTAATAAAACACCGGCGCAGTCTTTTTACGCGGCGGATTAAACTCGGACTTTACTATTCGACAGAATACCTAAGTAATTAAATATGATAATAGTAGGTAACACGATTATACAGAGACTTCAAAATAAAAATTGTCATTAAGCCTTGGTCAGATACAACGCGCGACGGAAATGTGTCGGACTCGAGCTAATAAGTAAGAAATAAATAAGAAAAGTAATAAGTAAGAAATTTTATGGATATTTGGTTCGGGCAAACCTCAAGGGTACATAGATAAACTACGTCGAGTAGTTACTACCCGATCGAATCCAGACTCTGGTTTGAAACTCGCAAAGTGAAAGAAACATGGACACCGAAAGCAAATTTGGCGCAGCGTACGATTTTTGATCAAATCAAAAGCAATTGCCATCTGATAGATCAGCATGGAGAATAGTTATTTGGCAGTCCTTTGTTCCGAAGGGGGAGTTGGAATTAAAATGAGATCCACACTCCACAGCTCCCAGTACACTGTCAGCGTGACGCGTTTTAAGTACTGCTGCCATCGCGTGTCATTTCCACCGGGCTTTCTGGTTCAGCCCTTTTTATACGACTGCCTGAAAAAAGGAGTATATTGTTTTCAGGGTTCATGTATGTATGTATGTTTGTATGTATGTATGTATGTATGTATGTATGTGTGAGTTTGTATATTCCACCATAACTTCTATACGCCTGAAACGATTATTATAAATGAGGTAAGTATCGTTAGAGTCCCTAGCTTATTCCGGGTGACATAGGCTAGTAAAATTTTAAAAAAAATTATGGGGTGACCATGGTCCCGCATTAAAGACTAAAGTTGTTTTTTTTTCGAAAAAAAGATTAACTAAGATATAATCATCATCTATAAAATTATGAGTAGATTCTAAAAATATGTAGGTAACACTATAGTTCAATATCCAGTGATTCACAAAAAATATCATTTAATAAAAATGTGAATAAGATTCTAATTTAAATCGATTAATTTAGATTTTTTACTTTTTAGTTCGTTTTTTGGCAGGGCAGTCGTATTTTTTTTATTTTTTTATTAGTTCGATTTTTGGCAGGGCAGTCGTGTTTTTTAATTTTGTTAATTATGACTTGTTGTGTATCTCTCGTACGCGTTATGTTAATGTCACTTATTGGTTACTAGCTGATGCCCGCGACTACGTCCGCGTGGATTGAGGTTTTTGGTTCCCGCGGGAACTCCTTAGTTTTCCGGGATAAAATGTAGCCTATTAAAAACTATAATTTATCTCTGTGCCAAATTGCAGCTCGATCCGTTCACCGTTGGGGCGTGATTGAGTTACAAACATCCATACATCCATCCAAACTTTCGCAATTATAATATTAAGTAAGAAGTAAGATATATCAATTGTTATTAGTTTACCTACAACTGAAGTAGGTACAGTGGATAGTAAACTAACAGCCGCACACGTCAAAAATTTCATATTCCGTGGATTTCTCTGCTAGGAAAAGCCTGCTCTCCCGCGTAACTGATATTTTTGACTTGTTATATGGAAACAAAGTATACTGTACACTGTCATAATGCCTATACCTTCTTCATTTGAATTCGCAATTTTAGCCGCAACAGGTGTGCGCGGGCTAAGTCTTTTATTTTTAATTTCAGTATCGACTATATAGCTCATAAAACCGAAAGTATGCCTGAGAGCATTGTTCTCTGAAGTAAAATCATTTGGCTAAACGTACAGGGCTAGCACTTGCAGTGTTTTCCCGACTATTAGTTACTCGGGATAGATAAATGTAATCAGTGTAAGTATGCAATATATAATAGAGTTTAGAAGTAGGTACTTCATGGGAAAGCATAAAGCGTTTGTAAAAAAAAAATACTAGCGGTTCGCCCCGAACTGAGAACTCGCGGTATTTTTTTATTCCACGTAAGATGGTGCTAACGTCTATTATTTGTATGCACAAACGAATAAACTTTTACAGAGCGCCATCTATTGACATCATTGTGGAGTTCTGTTAAAAATACTGAAGCTCATTAAAAATTAAATAATTTCCATTCCTTATAATATTTATCTAATTTTAGTATTTGTTGTTCAAGTACAGGATATAATTCAAATAACTGATCAAGTTTCAGGCTCAGCCTTACAGGAAATTGGGAGTTCTGAGGTCAACTTTGGACGTTAGAAAATCTCCACTTTGAAAGCCCCCCATTTCGTCAATTTTAGGGGAAAAATTAAAAAAATATATATTTTTAGACTCTATTCCTAATTGTCTTTAAAATGATATACCACAACCTTATGTAACGCTATAAAAAATATTTTACTTTGCATTCGCTTCTATGAGAGCCCCCCTTAAATAAAGATTTTTATAACTTTTTAAGCCATATTCGGCTGGAGGCCATCGGTTTACATATTATATTTAAATTTGAAGTAATTACGTTCAGTAGTTCAGAAGTTATAAGGCTCTGACAGACGGACAATTTTTTTTGGCAACCCTAGGACCGACAAGTGCAAATTCACTCAAGTAGACTCGGAGACCTTCGCTTCGCTCGGTCAATAAATCGTCTTTGGCTGGACTCTTCGAGTTCTGGACTAACTATAACCAATCTCGTGCGTTACTGAGGTCCCCAGAGGCGTAAAAATTACCTATACTTAAGAAAGTTTACAGATTTAAGTTTGATCTTTCTTGATAATAAGTAATAAGTTTTTCGGAAAAATAAAAAAAAATTGTAATTTAGAGACTGCCTGGGAGAACAAGAAGAGAAAATATGACACGGTAGGTAAATGAAGTACCAACCTTGTAAGATCTACTGTGTTCTTAATGTATTTGGAAATCTGTTACTTATTGATAGTGAGTAGATTTTATAAAAATTCAAGAATTGAAAATTCAGTTTGGGCTGAGATGAGCAAAATAATCTCTGGTTTGGGTATCAAATGAATATGCGGCGGCATGCTCATTCACAGTAGAACTTACTTAGGTATGTGAGTGACGTGACGACCTCCCTGGCGCAGAGTCGATCGCTGTTGTCGTGGGAGGTACCGAGTTCGATCCCGTTAAGGGTCAATTTTCGAATTTTCTCTGGTCTGATGGGAGCCTTCGGCCGTTGGAGTTAACACCCTACCGGCAATGACGTACCGCCAAGCGATTTAGCGTTCCGGTACGATGCCGTGCAGGAACCGACGAGGGGTATGGGTTAATATAACTTAGTACTATTACCTAATCTGTGATATAACTGCCATACTCCTAACAGGTTTTCCCGCTACCATCTTAGACACTCACGCATCATCACTTACCATCAGGTGAGATCGCAGTCAAGGGCTAACTTGTGGTGGAATAAAAAAAATATCTGGAAAAAAGTTGATATTAAGTAACAAGAATGTTGCGACACTAAACAACTATATGTATAAAATGGATATGTGATGAAGAGAAAAACATGTTAGTAATTAGTTTTAAACGTATAAGTACATACAAATGAACAATTGCAGTTGCAGCCGCTAAATAAATATTTGTAAGCAGTCCTTGATTGATATCATAGGTAGAGGTGCGCAAACAATGAATCACCTACTTAGTGAATTTTGAAAAATAAAAGGCGTTAACAATGTCGAATTTTTAGACTAAGTACTTATTTTTAAAGGATCAGAATACTTATAGGTTTGCTTGACAAAAACAACAAATACTTACCTGAGCTTTAAAATCCCAAATCAACTGAAAATATAAAATTTAAATTAGTTTAAACCTATGTACTTAGTTATGATTCATCTCCTTGCCTGTGTGACTTGAGGATAAAAAAAAGTTTTTTGACCACATCATTACACGGTACACCGTAGATCACACACCTTTTCACAATAAGTACCTACCTACATAAATAGGTAGGTATGATGAAAAAGGGTGTACCTACCTATCACATGATGTAATTCACATCCATTTTTAGAACTGGTCTGAAATGTTCGTATGGATTGAGGTATTTTAAAACTTCTGTAGGAACTATAATAATATCACTCCTTGATTAGTCCATAACCTGCCTGTCCCATCAAAATCGGTATGGGTATTGCCTAAAAAGTAGACGGGCAGCTTAACGTTTTTAAATTATTAAGTTTTGGTAAAATAAACATTCTAATTTCTATGAGAACTTCTAATTTACCTACTAATAATATAATATGTAGCGAAAACCTAAAGATTAAATAAAATAGAACGGAATTTTCGAAATTTTCGAAATTTTCATGTGAGTAAAGTAATAGGTAGGTACTCACTTAAATCTAACTTGGTCCAACTTTTCAGGGGTTTGAGCATCTGCTGCACAGCCTGGGGCTCGGAGGGCAAGTATTCACTTCCCCGCACGACATTGCCCTGCACCGTATCAACGGAACCTTCCGGCAGATCCACGACACTCAGCATCGACACAGGAGATCACCCTCTACAAGTAAGTAAACTTTGTACCTACGATGAAATGAGAAATGCGGAGATCCGTAGAATAACCAAAGTAGA
Organism: Erebia palarica; assembly: GCA_964035005.1. Classification (NCBI taxonomy): domain Eukaryota; kingdom Metazoa; phylum Arthropoda; class Insecta; order Lepidoptera; family Nymphalidae; genus Erebia; species Erebia palarica. The sequence goes on along the minus strand of OZ035985.1, from coordinate 31,715,709 downwards.
CAATGAACGTTGGGGTCCCAAAGTGCTGGAATGGCGACCCTACACTGGAAAGCGCAGAGTTGGGGAACCCTCACTCGGTGGACGGATGACATCAAACGAGTCGCTGAAAACAGCCGCAGGATCCAGACGGCGCAAGACGTGTGGGAATCCCTGCAAGAGACCTAAGTCCAGCAGTAAACGTGTACTTATTTATTGACGACGACATACCTACTTCGGTTGCCAAAAGCTAAAAGTTCCTTTAGCTCCTTCAAGTCAATCCTTTCAAACCCGAGTTCCAAACATGTTCCAAACAACGAGTTACAGGTACCAAATACCATTATCTGTTCAGCTTGTTTAGACATTTAAAGCATACCTATCAAAAGCATCCTCACTTCTTTTTTCCATACATCCTGAATCCTGTCCCGATTCAGAGGTACGACAGTGCCGCCACCAAGTCGAGTATTTTTTCTTGACCCATTTTCCTTAACTTAAATTCGAGAACTCGAATTTCGCATTCTCTTTTAAGTTTTACGGTATTAGTTAGCCTAATTGATAAATGTAATATCCTTTATGACTATAAATACCTGGGTATTCCATGCTTTACAATATACTTAGCATATGACCAAAAAGTAAAAGACGGAAATAAATTAAATTTTCAATAATAGCTTGATTAGTCAGACCCTGTACGATTAATTAGTATACCAGCTATAGTTGTAGTATAGTTTTATAAAACTGCAGTCCTTGAGTGAAATGATCATTGTAACTGGTACCCACGACAAACTGACCTTCACGGTACTCAGACACATTATTCATTGTTTGACACATAGTCTACACAAATAATTACTGTCATATACAATCGGAAGCTATAATATAAATTGACTCAAACGTCTTACAATATAATATAGAACTAATGTCACAGCTAATGCGACGACAATAAACTCCAATTTTACCCAGTTTTAAAATGTTGTCAACATTGCGGAAACTAGGCCTATAGATACTTGCAACCTTCCAGTACCCGGAGCCAATATGCAAGATTATAGTGTATTTCAATGTAGGTACCATCGGCAGGTTGGCCAAGTTTTGGTCGATATAATTTCCAATCTTTCACAAAAATTGTATCTCGGAGAATTCCCCCGTCAGACCGCATAATAGAGATAGATATACGTTATGTATTTAAATCTGCCTTAATTATGACAGCTACATAACGATATTTCTTTTTTCAGACTTAGTGGTGAAATTAACTAGGTGGTTCGCCCCGAACTGAGACCTCGCGGTATCCATTCACTGCACCGTACGCATTAAAACGCGCCGAATCTGATTAATCGTCATCCGCTTGCGTGGATAGGATACGTATACCTACAGAATTTTACTAAAATGCAGCTCGTTCGGTGAGCGGGTGCATACGATTAACGATATAATAATAAAAAAATTATAAAATGTGATGACTAAGACTCTTATGTGCTTGCGGCTCCTGCGGCGAGTATGTCTAGATGTGCGCTCATCTTTACGTTCATAGACATCAGTACTATCAGTAAGATGGTGCTAACGTCTATTATTTGTAAGCACAAACCTTCTGATACATAATCAAAGGCACAAACTAATAAACTTTTACAGAGCGCCATCTATTGACATCATTGTGAAGTTCTGTTAAAAATACTGAAGCTCATTAAAAATTAAATAATTTCGTTTCCTTATAATATTTATCTAATTTTAGTATTTGTTGTTCAATTACTCCATATAATACAGCATATAATTCAAATAATTGATCAAGTTTCAGGCTCAACCTTTCAGAAAATTGAGAGTTCTGATCAACTTTGGACGTTAGAAAATCTCCACTTTGAAAGCCCCCCATTTCGTCACTTTTAGGTGAAAAATTAAAAAAAAAAATATTTTTGGACTCTATTCCTCTATATCTCTATAATGATATACCACAACCCTATGTAACGCTATACAAAATATTTTACTTCGCATTAGCTTCTATGAGAGCCCCCTTGAAATAAAGATTTTTATAACTTTTTAAGCCATATTCGGCTGGAGGCCATCGGTTTACATATTATATTTAAATTTGAAGTAATTATGTTCAGTAATTCAGAAGTAGGCTCTGACACACGGACGGACGAACGGACGGACAAGTGCAAATTCACTCAAGTAGACTCAGAGACCTTCGCTTCGCTGGGTCAATTATGTTTTAAAGTTAGTAAGTAGGTAGTTAAGTTGTAAATTAGAAAAAGTCAAGGTTCGCAGATAATAGATCAGAGAAATAACAGTTCGGGGTTTTAAAGAGAACGTTGTGCTATAAATTGCTTGGTAAGCAAAATGTCGCACTTTTTGCTTGAAACAGAACTAGACTGACGGTATATTCATCGCTGTGACCAATCTCCGTTGATTGCCTTTCGTCCTCGTGACGGTCGATGATCTAAACGAGTCTTATCCGCTCTTTTTGACCAACTTGACTCAACCTTGTGAAAATAACTCTCTAATTTGTAATCCGTTGACAAAAAATACTCTTTCAAAAACATTGTACCTAGTTAGATAGATAAGAGAAAAGAAGCAGTTAGTAAGTAGACTTTAAAAAGAAGTAAGAAATTACATTATGGTATTCAGGTAGTGATGATTTGACTGATCCTAAATAATCGAGTAACAAGAGATCATAATTCTGAATTACATCACATTAATCAATCATTATATCAACCAGACAAACTTAAAATATATTCATGTCATGTTGTAGGAACTGTAGGGACGGATTTGGTACTGGTACTACACACATAAGACGGTCGTCATTATCCTATTATGGTTCCGTGATGATCAATAAACAGGGAGCCGTTGCCTTGTCAGCCAGGTAATACGGTAAAGTTGTGAATTGGACCTGCATAGCAATATTTAAACTCGGTTTTAGCTACATCAGCTATACCGATAAATTAATTTCTCTAGACGAAATGTCTTACTGAAACTATAACAAATTGTCTATAACAAATAAATCCAATATTTTTGTTTGCGTTCTACTTTTTCTTCCTTTTTTTCATTTGCCTCCATTCTAATTTCGACTTAGTGTAGGTAGTTACTTTACCGTTTCAGACGTTAAGAATAGTCGATTTCGGACATTGATGTTTGGAACTAGATAATAGATTATTTTTATTATGGTGCTGTTAGGTACTTTTTATTACTTAGTTATTTAATTGCCCTTATTTCTGTTTCAGCAATACCCATCCTCATAAAACCATGCCTGTCACCAAGAGAAATGCTAGAAGCTTATGGAATGGAAAGCGAGCCAGGCGTTATAAATATAAAGCCGAAAACATTTTTAGAAATGTGTCCTGCACTTGTTTATCAACTAGATCAAAAATCCTGTTACAAGACTGAAGCACCCTCCCCAAAACTGGATCGAGTTTGGAGTAAGTACCTAAGCTGAGAACATACAATATTTAAATTATACTTATCTTACTTTTTAAAATCCTACTTCATTAAAGTATTTCTTTTGTTTCAGCATGGATATATGCCTCTTTGAGTATTCTGGTTATAAGTGCGACAGGACTTTTGGGCGTAGCTATAGTACCGATGTTAAAATCGGTAATATTTAGTCACGTGATACATTTTTTGGTAGCAGTGGCGGTAGGTACTCTATGCGGAGACGCCCTGTTACATTTGTTGCCCCACGCTCTAAAGTCGCACGGTACACCGAATGAACCTCAAGAGGAGACTGAAGTTATCCTCAAGTGTAGCGTCACGTTTCTCACTATTCTCTTGTTTTATTCCGTGGAAACAATCATGCAAATTCTCAACGGAGGTCATGCACACTCCCATGATGCTCCAAGTAAATCTGTTGAAGAAATGAAAATTGAATCTACAAAGCAAGTAGAGGCGATAGAGCTCGGAGCAATGATGCCTGGATCGCCTCCACCGCCAGTGGAACGTCCGATGACGTCAACGGCACTTATGGTTATAGTTGGTGACGGTTTACACAATTTAACTGATGGCCTAGCTATAGGAGCTGCATTCAGTGGTGATCCGGTGACTGGGTTTGCTACGGCACTCGCCGTATTCTGCCATGAGCTTCCCCACGAACTGGGCGATTTCGCAGTATTACTACGTTCTGGTATGAGCATAAGGCGAGCTTTGTATTATAACTTGCTGTCCTCAGCTCTCAGCTTTATGGGAATGGCGGGTGGTATTTGGCTAGCCGAGGACCATGAATCAGCCTCACAATGGATTTATGCTGCCACGGCTGGTACATTCTTTTATATTGCTTTAGCAGACTTGGTGCCTGAACTTAATGAAAATAACAAAGGGAAGAGCATTCATTTAATACTTGCGATCCTCGGTTTTCTGACCGGCGGAATAATTATGCTAATGATAGCCCTTCACGAGGATGCCATACAATACCTTTTCCGAAATTCGGAACAATAGATGTAGACTAGGTAGTTAGGTACCCAATAAACTAACTAATTACTATGCGAACTGTATTATGTGATAATTATTATCAGTACGTTTTCATGATTGTTCAAATTATTATCATACTAGTAACTTTTTAAGTTAAATTTAACCAATAGGGATAATTTAACAAAAGTCAAATCAACTGCTCAAAGAATTTTGTAAATTAAAACATTCCAATTTTAATAAATGAATTGACTAAGTATATCACGTGGTCATAGTTATACCTACAAATTTGGACATATCAGTCATATTGGACAGTCTACATTTTTACTCCCTAACAAAAAGTGCTGTTTCCTGATGTTGTAACTTGTAACTCACTCATTTTGGCTTTGGTCGTTTTCTAAATAACTATGGTCAAGTACGAAAGTACCTATTTACATTTACGTAACTAAGACGTACCTATATTGTTTTGTATAGAATAAGAAAGTCTTAAAAATAAGAAGTTGTTCCTAATACATAAGGTTTGTATTAAGTGCGTAGGTAATAGGTACGTTCATTTATAAGTTGTTGATTAAATATGAATGTATTTATTAATAAAATGTTATCCCTATTACCTACTTAATATGATTTTTATGATAATTAATTAAGTATCTACCTTTCGATATAGTACCTAAGAGAAACGGTTGAATCAAATGTGTTGGTACTTGCTTGTAAATAGTATGTATATGACTAGAATTAAGGCTGTGCTGTGTGCTATCGTATAATATAATTCTTATTTTATTTCATGACAGATTTGAACAAATAAATATTTTTTAGTATACATAACTAGTTGTTCATCAATTCATTGCATTTTAACCTCGTCTGAAACACGCCATTGGCGATATTAAGCCAAATAAAGCTGTAAGCCAAATTTTGGCGCGATGCAAATCCACTGAAATTTCCGTGTCTGCCATAATTTTGGCGTCATGACAATGAGTGCGAAATGGTGCAAACCATTGCATCAAACCGCATGTGATCTTACGAGGTTCAGTCAATCAAACAATTGGCAGTCATAGGGACTGCCGATAAAAGTGAAAACGACACACGAGTATGTCAGTCACGGTCACGCGAATCTACATTTTTACTCCATAACAAAAAGTACCTACTCAACGTGAATGGGTAATTTTTTGGCGTCAAATTAAATAATAGGTCTTTACCTATGACATTGCCGTTTTGTATGGAATAAGTGAAATTACTTATTTTTTCAAACTTTTTTATTTCTGTTATTCGAAGTAATCACCCATGCAATCGACGCATCTTTGCCAACGCATTGGCAGTTTATTGATGTCCTTCTTGTCAAAATCAGCTGGACGGGAGGCAACCAACTCTTCAAAGGCATTTTGTACTGCCTCTCGGGAATTGAATTTTTTACCCACTAAAAAGTTGTCAAAATTCTAAGGTCTGGTAAGTATGGCGGATGAGAGATAGCTTCCAACCCCAGCTCTTGCAGCTTGGAGACTGTCTGTTACGCAGTATGGGGTCGCGCGTTGTCGTGAAGGAGCAGTGGGGACGACCGATTGACCAAAACTGGTTGCAGATGTGCAAGCTTCTCCATCATTCTCTCCAGTTCTTCACAGTACACATCTGCAGTAATGCTCATGCCGTTTTGTAAAAAGCTGTGGTGAATCACACCCGCACTAGACCACCAAACATTGACCATCACCTTTTTAGGGGTCATTTTTGGTTTAGGGCATTGCTTTGGTGCTGAACCAGGATCTAACCAACTTGCTGAGCGCTTTCGATTGTCAAACAGAATCCATTTTTTGTCGCACGTAACAATTCGTTTCAAAATTCCTTCATTTCTTTGCCTGTTGAGCAGCGCAAGGCAGGTCTCGACGCGTACGTTGCGCTGGCGATCGTTAAGATCGTGGGGCACCCATCTATCAAGCTTTTTTACCTTGCTAATTTGTCGCAAGTGGATTAATATTGTTTTGATGCTTACATCAAAAGCTGCTGCTAGCTCAGCTGTAGATTGAGTTTCGTCAGCTTCCACAATTGCCTTTAATTCATTATTGTTGACCAAAGTCTCCGGACGAGCTTAATTTTTCAAGTCAAAATTTCCAGAACGGAACCGGGAAAACCAATAACGTTTGTGTCGCGGTGGTGCCACGACGGAACTCATATTCCATTTCGTGTAATTACACGAATTTTTAAAGTATCGATTATGACGAAAAATTTTGAAATGTAATGAAAATACAACGCTAATCAAAAAACAAAAGACTGAGTTTGAATGTCATGGTTTTAAAACAAAATTAATTTGAATTTGGAATACAGAGCCATTATCAACTTTTTTTTATTTGAAATGATCAGTACTGAAGAAAGGCAATTTCATAGGTAAAGACCTAATATAAATTTTTCATTTATTTTTATTAGATTTCATCAGCAAGCTAACGATATTGAATATTAATGGAACTATATTTTTGACTGAGCGAAGCGAAGGTCTCTGAGTCCACTTGAGTGAATTTGCACTTGTCCGTCCGTCCGTCCATCTGTCAGAGCCTTATAAATTAACTGAATTACTGAACGTAATTACTTCGAATTTAAATCTACACTTCTACAATAATATTATAAAGAGGAAAGATTTGTATTTTTGTATGTAACGAATAAACTCAAAAAGTACTGGACCGATTTTAATAATTCTTTTTTCATTAGGAAGCTACATTACCACTGAGTAACATAGGCTATATTTAGTACTAGATTACTATAGAAATCTTTAGAAATTCCTATTAAAACCAACCGAAGGTGTAAAAAAATTAGCCATAAAATGGTGCCAATTCTCTGTGCGTTTCTCTAAATCTTCATCGCATACGCTGCGAAGAGTATTAATGATAGGACAAAAAAATGTTCGACAATATTATAGAACATATCAGTATCTACAAAAAACTTCGCGAGACCATGTGTCCTGTGATGTGTCTAACTATTGTATAGTTACGTCACTATAACTACTTTTTTACATTTAACAAATTGATAGAAATGCCGATCAAAATCAGACCGTGTTATCCATACCATTTATAAATTTTTATCCAAATAAATAATTTAATATTCAAGATTGTCTCAATACCTGATGATTACTTTTTGAATTATTGAAATCGGACATTCCATTCAAAAGATATCATGAAATTAAAATAAAAATACATGCCGGCGGCGGCCGCCACGCAGCGCATCGAGTAACTAACTCTTCGTGAGAGGGGCAGGTAGGGGGTGCACCATTATGAACTAGGTAGCCGGTCGGCTCCTTACGCAGTGGACGCAAGCGACATTGAATATTTCGAGTTTTTTTAACACATTTTTATGCTTCACTTAAAGTTATTTTCAGAGCTACTTAGTTTTAGTATTAGGAATCACACTTTTTCATAATTAATAATAAATGCGAAAGTGTGTTTGTTGGTTTATTGGTTTGTCCTTCAATCACGCCGCAACGGGGCAACGGATCGACGTGATTTTTGGCATGGGTATAGTTGAGGACCTGGAGAGTGACATAGGCTACTTTTTATCCCGGAAAATTAAGCAGTTCCCGCGGGAATTAAAAAAACATTCACCACGCGGACGAAGTCGCGGGCATCAGCTAGTATAATATGAAAACCGATGGCCTCCAGCCGAATATGGCTTAAAAAGTTATAAAATCTTTATTTCAAGGGGGCTCTCATAGAAGCTAATGCGAAGTAAAATATTTTGTATAGCGTTACATAGGGTTGTGGTATATCAAGAGATATAGAGGAATAGAGTCCAAAAATATTTTTTTTTTAATTTTTCACCTAAAAGTGACGAAATGGGGGGCTTTCAAAGTGGAGATTTTCTAACGTCCAAAGTTGATCAGAACTCTCAATTTTCTGAAAGGTTGAGCCTGAAACTTGATCAATTATTTGAATTATATGCTGTATTATATGGAGTAATTGAACAACAAATACTAAAATTAGATAAATATTATAAGGAAACGAAATTATTTAATTTTTAATGAGCTTCAGTATTTTTAACAGAACTTCACAATGATGTCAATAGATGGCGCTCTGTAAAAGTTTATTCGTTTCTCCAATAACTTTTTAGGTCTTTTGCGTCTAATGTTACAAGTTAAATATTTATTTAAAACTATCATAAGGATACCGCGAGGTCTCGGTTCGGGGCGAACCACTAGTTAACTTGTAAGGTTAAACAATATCTTTAAGTTCTTTTTGAATTTTCTGTATAGTACGTGTAAATGCGTGAAATTCCGAAAAAGTTGAAAAGTGCGTGCCTACCCGGGTCGTTCCGCTGACCAACGAATGAAGGCCGCCAAATGTACTCTGTGAAGGCCGCTGTGACGCGCGACGTTCTTACCACTCGGCTGTCGGCTATCACCACACTATTACACCAAATTATAATTAAAGGATCTTGGACTGAAATTATAATTCAAAATAGGATTTTTTATAAATAAATGGTTCAGACGCAATAACAGCCCACTTTTGAACATTCTATTTTACAAAGTAAATATTATTAACTCGATATTCTTACTCTATGACTCGAAATCACTTTTATGTCTATGAATTAACATCTATACTAATATTATAAATGCGAAAGTTTGGATGGATAAATGGATGGAAGTTTGTCACTCCACGCGCACGCCAGAACGGTTTGACGGATCTGGATAAAATTTGGCACAAAGATAGATTATACCTACACATAGGCTACTTTTTATCCCGGAAAAATAAGAGAACTAAAAAACCTCAATCCGCGCGATTAAAGTCGCGAGCATCAGCTAGTACTGAAATTTGCAAGCGTGACAAGTGGACTGAAGTTGGGAACGACACCCTATGCTTATTTTTGAGTTAGGTATTTTTTTTAGCATTTTAGTTAGGAACCCAATTTCTCAAGAAAACATTCTACTAGAAATTCGTGAACGTGCTGAGCGAGTCAAAAATGTCATCATAGTAGGCATCCCCGAAATACATGCAGAAAATGTTGATGACAGAATAACACATGATATTGAAGTAACTAAAATACTGAGCAGCTTAGTGAAAATTGTACCACGTACTATACAGGTAATCCGATTTGGGAAATATAAACCTGGAGTAAACCGTATAAAGGTGTTATTTAATTCATCTGCGGAATCCAGAAAAATACTCCAAAATAAAGCCAATATTATATTAAGGATAAAAATCACATTCCAGTCATTACAAGATTATAAAGATTCAGACCTGATTTTCTTTTAATTTATTATGCTCCAATATAAGAAGTATTGTTACACCAGGAAAATTGGATGAGTTGAAATGTATTCTAAAATCCTTTGAACAAGAGATACTTGGATAAAATGTGAACAGGATGCAAAAAAAAAATACAAATTTCTTACTATACACGTTACTATATAACTACAGACATGATAAAATAGGTGGAGGAGTATCGATATATATGTCACCGTAAGATTGTAAAAACCGTTAGATTATAATCTAGCTCGCGAAATTGTAAACTGGCGACAGATTGTGAACCGTTCAATGTTCTGAGTGTCAATTTTTGAAATACTAATTGTATTTACGTTTTCTTGTGTCTTTCTTGTAGGTTAGGTTAGGGTTCGACATAAATAATCAGGTAGTGCCGAAAAATAATGCGTTAAATTGTAATCTGTACAACACAGCTATACAACTACGGCAGAGTAAACGGGCCATAATATTTGGCGATTTTAACACTAACCTACTTTCTAAAGATGGAAACACACAAAAATATACAGAAATGATAGAAGAAAATGGATTTAATATTATTAACAACATAACATCAGAACATTCTACAAGGACTACTACAACTACAAAAAGTATTTTAGACCATATCTTGACTTTAAAAGATAAACTACTACATAGCCTTGATGGACTCCTCAATATCGGATCATAAACAAATTGTTCTCGGAATGAAAAATTATAAACCCAAACCTCGTCCAAAAGTGTTTTATGAAGCTATTGACTACGAAACCTACTAAAATACTCTAAAAGACGTAAATACAATAAAATACGTAATAAAGAAAAGTTCAACACAGAAATCAAAGATACTTAATTCACCACAACAGGATTGGATAAACAAAGACATAATAAATAAAATAAATAAGAGAAACAAATTTTGGATGAAAGTAAAGAAAAATCCTAATAATACAGATATTATCTCGAACTTCAAGAAAGAAAGAAACGAAACTTTTGAATCAATTACACAAACTAACAATAAATATTATTTTAAATTATTTGAGGAATGTAAACCGATCGTAAAAGAACATGGAATCTTATAAAATATACTCTATCTTATAATAAAATTAAAACTGAATGTGCTCCTCCAAAGCTTATGAATGACTCTGGTGTAATTTCGGACGGTAATAAAGTATGTGAATACTTTAATAACTTTTTCGTTGAAATTGGTCCTCAATTAGCAAAAAAAAATCCACTCAAATATCACACATACTCATCAGTTCTAACAAACCAAGATAAAATGCAACAAAATCAAAAGCTATCTAAACTTACGCCGTGTACGAAATAATCCAAATAATAAACCATCTCGTTTCAAATTGAAGTTCTGGCATAGACGGAATCAATACAAAAGCGATTAAATGTATAAAAACGTATGTATCTCCATCACTTACAAATTGTATAAACCATTATTATTTAGGCAAAGGCAGTCCCCGAATGAGCTCAAAATAGCAAAAGTTACTCCTATATATAAATAAGGAAAGAAGTCAGATCCTAATAACTATAGACCAGTTTCCGTGCTGTCAAAGTAGTATCAAAAGTTATTGAAAAGATTATGTATAATAGATTAGATAATTACCGTAATCAACTAAATTTTATTTTTGAACGTCAATATGGGTTTCGTTTTGATCTTGTTACTAAAATCAAAACTAATATTGACTCAAAAAATATTGCTCGAGGTATATTTATCGACTTAAAGAAAGCGTTTGACACCGTGAGCCATTCGATTCTATTAAAAAAAACTTAAAAACATAGGAATTACAGACACTCTTAAAACTTTTGAATCATACTTAGAAAATCGGTCCCAAATTGTCAAAATTGGTAAATATCAAAGCAATGCTCAGCCAATGACTTGCGGAGTCCCCCAGGGCTCTATACCTGGGCCCCTTTTATTTTTAATATTTTAATATGTAAATGAGATCAGTCATATATCTTTGAACGGGGAAGTTACTCTACATGCTGATGATACGTGTATATTTTACTATAGACGTTCAATAAATGACCTTATAAAATGAGCACAAGAAGATCTCAACACATCGCATGACTGGTTCCAACATTACTTACTTACCGTCAATACATCAAAAAATCGAATAGGCCTGCAGGATCATACTCAACTTTCAATAAATAGTATTCAAATAAAACAATCTACCCAAGAAAAATAAATACCTCAGACTAATGATTGACAGTAATTTAACGTAGAAAGTAAAGTACATAAGTAAAGTAAAATCAACATGTCATCCCTTCTAGGATCGCAGGATTGTGGAATAAAAAGTTAAATGCCCTTCCACAAAAGGTTCGAAAAACATTTTTAACTCGCTTGTTAAACCGAATTAATCGAATTTACGCTCAAATAGATCCTTCTCTGTTTACGCTCAGATGGTCTGTCCTTTGAAGTATAATAAAGAGGGTCCGTCAACATTTTCTGACCCGGTAAATTATAATAAATTACAACCCTGTGTAAAGACCAGAACTAAACAGGCATAAAAATTAATTTTATTATATTAATTTTAAATTTAAAGTTTCAATTTAAGTTTGACGGACTGTACAAATTTTTGTAGACGTCACTTTTAAGTTACAAAAGGTTAGAATCCAGAACCATTAAAACCGTTAAGACATGTCAACGATTTGTCAATGTCATTGACAGCTGTCTGTCAGCATGTCTCTGTCTGTCAGTGTCACAGTGTCAATAAATCATAAATCTAGAAGGGTTTTTTTACTTTTTCACCTACTGTACCCTGTACCATATTAATTAATTACAATTAAATATCGATAAAATTAATCCTTTTCAATTATATGTTAACTAATTTACTACGAAAGGAATAACTATCATCCACGGCACCATAAAAATCGATAGTTTTAAACGAATTGTTATTATTTCATTCAAAACAATGTTGAAAGGACTGGTGAGTACGTTAGTAAGTGAATATTTATATTTTTATTATTCTTACATTATTTTCTCAGTATTATAGGTAGTAATAATTGTTATATTAATTATTGTGCTCATAATTAGAATCACTTCAGAACTCCCTTTTAAGTTGTTAAACAGCTCTCTTTCTCGTCTAAAAAAACTTATAGATAATACGAAGTGACTATTTGTACAGGTACTGGACGAATAAATTATATTTATTCGTACATTTATTCAATTTTTTTTTAAAGATTGTAAACTGTTCAATGTTCTGAGTGTCAGTTTTTGAAATATTCATTTTATTAACGTTTTCTTGTCTCTTTCTTGTAGGTTAGGTTAGGGTTCGACAGAAATAATCAAGTAGTGACTTGGGTTTTATCGGGTTTAAATACCTATCAGATTACAATCTACAGGAAAATAATACGTTAAATTGTAATCTTTCGAATAATAAATTGTTTGTCCAGTACATGTATTAATAATTATAAATTGTTCGTACGGTAACCATATTGATAATTATAAATTTTTCGTACAGTACCCGTATTAATACTACTAATAATACTCTAGATAATACACAAATTAAGTATTGCAGTATTTTAGTAAGTCATTTTGTTTCCCACTAAAATTCATTCTGTAACAAAGATATCTTTTTATATTTCTTATTAAGTGAGTAGGAAATTTATTTGAATATGTTTACTATTAGGTATTTGTGTATTATAAACAAGTTGGTAAGTAATCTAGGCTTATTGATTTTTGCTTTATTTTGACAGGTACTTTCAAATTTAGAAAGTCACTTTTGTCAATGTGTTATGATAGTAAATGTTTTTTGCATTTTTTGATAAAATTTTCATAAATTTATACTTAAAAATGAATTTTTGTACCTAAAATGCCTTGTTGTAGAAGGCCACCTGATGCTTGTAGCCATAAACCTCCAGCATCAGCCATGGGTTGTTTCCCATGGTTGATAAAAAATAGTGTAAGTCTTATGTATTTCCATATTATAAGTCATGACTTTTTCAGTGAATATTTCTATGCTAGTGTTTCTTATTATTTTGTGCTTAATCCTGGGGATTCCACTGGCATTGATAGCTAGGTCTAGGCATATTGGAAGTTAAGACATACTAGTTATATTATACTACTAGCTGACTTTGTCTGCATGGATTGAGGTTTTTAGGATACCGTGGGCACTCTTTAATTTTCCGGGATAAAAGTAGCTTATGTGTTATTCCAGACTTTTATCTATCTCTGTGCCAAATTTCATCAAATCTGTTCAGCGTTTCTGGCGTGATTGAGTAACAAACATCCAACCATCCAAACTTTTGCATTTATAATATTAAGTATAGATTTGCCATTACAAATCATTTCAAAAATGTTTGTACTTTTGCAAATTGTGTATAGAGTATAAACAGCTAATAATAAACTTTGTACCACTTTTAAAAGCTCTTATATTATACAGTATTATTCTGAATATACAGTTCAAACACCAATATTTAAATATATTTAACTAACTACTTGATGGCTTATGAGCAAATTATTATGAGCAATTATCACTTCTTTATTTTATTTCAGATCATCTTTGGAACTGGTGTCTACACAGGTGTTTACATAGCACAAAATTATCAGGTTAGGCATGCCCATTATATTATTATGAAATTAAAACTGTAGTATTATAAATTAAATTACAATAATTATTCTTCAATAGTTGGTTCTTTTATATCACATTATAATGTTATATAAAATAACCGACTGTGGTTTTTGTGGCACTGTTTCTAACACAATTTTATAAGATTAATATAAATAATAAATAATGATTCTTCAATCACATATTTAGCTAGTATAACTTGATATATTAATATTGGATAGCTCATTTTGCTAAAAACTCACAAAAGAGGTCATGTTGATAGTACATCTCCTCAACCAGAAATAGCTACTCTCTTGCTTGTGAGTTATTTCCTTTTTGTGATTAGGGGATAGGAAAACTAAAGTTATTCCTGGTTCAAATAAACAGACCATTATGGCCTCTTTTTGTGTCAGTCACCTTTCTGTTCATTTAATATAATGTTCTGTTTATTTACTTTGGTAAATATTTTTCTGAATGCAGACTGCAGTTGCATGGTTTTGCAAGAAAGCATCTGAGACATGTGAAAAGAATAATAAGAAGGATAAAAAATGGTTGGTTTTTTTGATATGGTACCAATGCATTAAAATATTTGAACCAATAATAGATTTAGTTTACCGCAAAATTAATATTCATGATGATTCAACATTCTATATAAAAAGGTTGCCAAAAGTTTTACAATGTTTTTATCAATGCACCTACATTGTACCTAATTTCTTTTTTCAGATAGACAAAGTTGAGGACCCCAAGGCTCTATTTGATAAAGCTCAATGCTATGTGAAATCAAAAATGGAAGAATTTAGCAAAAAGGGCAAGGATTGAAACAACTGCACATAAATTTATGAATGTAATTTTCTGTAAATAACATTTACTAGGTATAATGATTTAAAGTAAATAAATGTAGTTGTAAAAACAATTATTCCTTATAACATAGATAACCCCCCTCCAATATGTTCAACTCGTGTTATTGGCTCTTCAAATGCTAGCCAGTCACTGGAATGAGTAGGCAAAAGTCCCATGCTCTGGCATTTATAAAGAGCTAACAATATATTCACAATGTTACCAAAAATATAAACAAACTTTTGTCCTGCTGCTTGAGTACCTTCGACCATCTTAAACGTACTTTGTGTTGAAAACAAAGCCTTTATTGGTCTAACAATTAGCATTCCCACCATCATAATTGGAAATATCGAAATGGAATTTCCCGCCATATACATTATGAAAAGATTCATTGGCACCTGCTTTAGAGGTCCAAGTGCAACATCCCATAGCTTTTTGATCAAAAGAAGATTGGAGTCAGTGTCTTTTGATGATTCAGTGTAACTTGCGCTAGTGGACTGACTATACCCTGGAGGAGAAGGCAACTCAGTTGTTTGCGTCTTATTTCTGAAATAATTATAGAATGAACAATTTTATTGGCTGAAATCGTAATTTTGTACTATACTATGACAAACTTCACTCAAGTTAAGATTTTACTCACTTTTGATTAAAATCTAAGGCCCATTTAATTTTTTTGCCCAATTTTACTTGCGACATCATAAAGATATTGCAAAATTACTGATTTACAGATAAATTCGCGTCCAAAATGCAACCTTTCGATTTCACCGATTAATAACCACAGATTAAAGAGGAGGAGATCCACTATCCACCTGGGCGACCGCGTATCTCTGACAGATATAGTGTAACGATCGCAATCACCTCTGATTGGATAACACTCTTCCACTATTGGACAAAATCCATTGACGCCGCAAGAATACCATAAATTCAGCCAATCGCAATTGATACTGTAACAATCATTGATGCAAAAGATAGGCGGTCGCCCTGCACAGAGACAAATAACATAGAGGATAGCCCTGCAGATGACAAATGTCATTTTAAATAATATGTCAGTGGCGAATGGCGATGGCTCCAGGCTCTTGCCTTTTAAACCTTGCTCTATGAAAGCGTCGCTTTTTTATTTCTTAAAACTGGTTTTACAGCTCTGGGCTCTTGTTCCTTTTAGTATTAAGACGCGAGAATTAACGGGAACCCTGGGATACGTTACTTTCTTTTTAAATCTGAGAATAATTTAATAATCTGAAAGATATTTTTGCGCTATCTATGTCACCGTAAGATTATAATCTAACTCGCGAAATTGTAAACTGTCGAAAGATTGTAAACTGTTCAATGTTCTGTATTTACATTTTCTTGTCTGTTTCTTGTAGGTTAGATTAGGGTTCGACATAAATAATCAGTGCCCGGCCTGCAGCCGGGCACTTAGATTATATCGGGTTAATATACCTAACATATTACAATTTACCGAAAAATACTGTGTTAAATTGTAATCTTTCGACAATTTGCAATTTCGCGAGTTAGATTATAATCTAACGGTTTTTACAATCTAACGGTGACATATATACAAAAGTGTACGTGTCCCGTGGTTCCCGTTGCCGTTGTTACCGAATACGTACGTATACGATACGTTGCCAATTTCTTGGCAGCATACATTCAAACCTTTTAAAATCTTTTTGTCACTTTTTACTCTTTATAAGTAGGTGTGGTTGCTTAAAGCAAGTTTTCTTTATTTACATCAAACAATGCGTGTCCTGTTAATAAAAGTTTTATTTCTGACAGTGAGACAATTTAGAATGACATTCTACTCTTGATAAGATACCTTCATAAGTTTATTCTTACGAAAATCTTGAAATTTTGGGTACCACACGGATTATAATGAGACATTTATTCGATTACATGGTATTTAAAACTGAAAATGTAATACACACTAATATTCGATGAAGTTTTCCCATCCCCTTCGACAAACAATTGAGAGGCTAACACCCAACTTGAATTCTATACAGCGTTTTTTTCCATCAGTCAGTCATCATCAGTCAGTCTATAAATTCGCTCGCTAAAGGGCCTAATAGGTTTTAACCAAAATAATAATAGCAAAAAAGATATATAATAGAAGAATTAGTTGGTTCTCAATTATACGCATAGAGCTGTGATAGATGGAGATTTACAGGAACTTCACAAACACATTTCGATACAGTTTTAAATTATCATTATTATTTTTTACGGCTAGAGGGTAACTTATCGACCTGTAGACAGTTATTTGTCTGCATTATATTGGTCATTTTCAGGATATTCAAGAGAAAAATACCCGATATCGCTATTGCAAAAAATTAAAGACTATGGTTTATTCTATAAAATGTTACTTAATAAGTTTATGTTTTTATGTAAGCGCTCAAAAATTGAGAAACTCTCGGTCAATCCCAAAACAATCAAATACTTTTTCTTCTATTTTTTTAGTTTTATTCTATACTAAGTATTTCTTAGTCTACTCGTAATGGAGTATCGTTCTTTCGTAGTGTAATCGTATCGTATCCTGTGGGACCCGTAAATTTTCTCGAAAATGGAAAATCATAATATACCTATTTTTTTTAAATATTTTTCCTAAGTCCAGAGATCATAAGTATCCAAGAAAATACATAAAACAAATGTTATATCTATATTTTTAGTCTTGCTGTTTTAAGGGCTAAATTACACATAATTCGCGATTGGTCCGATTCACTTATTCTTTTCCCTCGTTTTAGTTTTCAAGATCTCGTTCGAATATCTTTTCTCGAGCGAGGCTTTATATATTAAATTGTTTCTATTTTTAATTTCGTAATAAAAAACGAAAACCTCAATCCTCAATTTAAATTCAATGCAATAAAACCATAGGTATAGTCCGTATCACGAAAAAAGTCGCGCGCCAATTTAGTGGAACTAGTTAGGATACGTTTTACATAAATTCTATATAAAGAGCATCATAGTTTTACATACAATAAACGTATTTATCGTAAAACTACTAGTGCCAGCACTGGAGGACTTCTTTCGTGACCCGATCTATTTTACCATAATTTTATTATGATTCTAATACGAACATGTGGGTCCGTAGGTCTTTATTAGATAATAATAAGTAATAACACAATAGCACAATAAACACACACATAATAACTGCAATTACAACCACAAATTATTATGAAGTCGGTACAAGAACATATTATTATTCAATAATCATTCAATATTCAAATAAAGAATTTAAGCAACAATAATTAGCACAATTTTCTTTTCAAGTTATTGAAAATACCTAGTAAGTTTTCGAAATATCCCTGCGTAAATCCAATTATTTATAGAGTTACAATTAAGCAATACTCAACAAGTAGTGTACATTCAACGTTCGATTCCGGTCTGACCATAGACTAAATATATTAATGGGTCTAACCCTAAACATTTAAGCGAATGTTGAGTGTCGACTAAATCAATCTAACTCTGCAAATGAAATTAATTTATTAAGCGCTAATTTTTATCTATTAACCATGTGGGTCCATCTACACTCATGCTATTATGCTTCCAATCCGATGCTAGACGCAAAAAGTTACAACTAGGTAAGTGAAATGTTGCGACTCGACATTCCACTTATTCAGGGCTCTAGCTGCAGCAAACAGGAAGATCTTCTTCACTCTTAAAAAACACAGTGATTTACTTAAAATCATGTGGCTACGTCAGGCGATATTAGTTATTTCTTCATAGATAACTTTTACTTCATTGTCAATAGCATTGTTTTGTATTTCTTTTCTTTTTTCTCCTATTATATGCTCTTTGCAAAATACGTTTATCCTTTGGCACGCCTCTTTTAGTTTATCTTCTGGTACGGTTAATACAATTCGCATATAGTTAGGATACTCGAAACACTGTAAAACAAGAAATCATCTAATTAATTACTGATATGTAAGAAAAAAAACATTTAAGCAAGCTTTACACCAGTGCTACTTCTGCGTTTACCGAGGTAAGCCCCGATATTTTTTCTTGAATTTACTAGTTTTTCAGAAAATAGATAATCACGATCACAGCGCAAAGTGGTGGACTTTGACCTTAAAATATATTAACTAAGAACCTTCTCACTAGCTATACATATCTAATGCAAAAAACCGGCTCGGTTTAATAGACCCGACAAATAGTATGTGGCAGTGACTTATTATTGATTCGGAGAAAAAATATTTTTAACTGTAGTAGGTAATAAAGGAGAAGCAGCAATACCTGTCCTGGCAAACAGAAAACAGATTGTTCAGTCACGAGGCTTTCTACAAACTGACATTCATCTTTAAACTCAGGAAATAAATGCATTTGTATGCCTATCATCATATACATAGCTCCTTGGGGCTCGATTGGTCGCAATCCGGGTGCAGTTCTTAATTCCTTATAAGCTAGTTTAGCTTGTGTCTGTAAAGAAAAAAAATGGTCACCAATCACCATACGCTTAAAAAACGTTTCATGTGAGTATTCAAAATAATAACAAAGTATTTATTATGAAATAATTAAAAATGCAATGATTCACAGTAAATAAAATACTTGGAATTGACAAGACAACAACAACAACAGCATATTGTATCGTAAGGGTTAATACAGGAAATCTTCAACTCACCTCGATAAACAACAATACATCGTCAAAGAAACTTTGCGGCGTATATTCTAGAATGGCGGGTAATGCAGTCTGTATTAACGCACTGGGTCCGAGAATTCTCATAGACAAATTAGATAAGGCTTGTTTTATTTCCTTTCCCAGGATATTATTACGGTCATGAATAACAATCCAACCCATTCGCCAACCAGGAACTAAAAATCGCTTTGTAAGTCCACTGCATGTTAATACAGGAACCTCATTGGATATAGAAGATATAGATATGAATTTACGATTAGAGAACACGAAGTGCTCATATATTTCGTCAGCTATAATAGGCACTTTATTTCTCGAGGCTATGTCTAATATTTCACATAAATGTTCCTTGTCATACACTGAACCACACGGATTTGATGGATTATTGACTACTATAGCAACAGTATCATCGTCTATCTGGCTTTCTAAATCATCGAGATCTATTTTCCAATATGCGTTCGGCTGTGAAGTAATAGAATAGAATGTTTTTATTGATGTAAATGAAAAATTATTAATTAAACATAAGCAAACAATACAGGATTTCTTAAGGAGAATGCGGTGCAAATATGCAAATATGTCCCTACATTATAACAGAAACTTGTTCTGCTTCTAGAAACACGTTTATGGTTACATTTACATTACATTATATAAAGTTTAGAGCCAAAAATCCTATAATTAAAACATTTACCTTTTCGAAACATCCATACCATCTGCCGATATTTTTTTTTTCATTTGTGCAAATCTTAATAATGTATATGTCACCGTAAGATTGTAAAACCCGTTAGATTTTAATCTAACTCGCGAAATTGTAAACTGTCGAAAGATTGTAAACTGTTCAATGTTCTGAGTGTCAGTTTTTGAAATATTCATTGTATTTACGTTTTCTTGTCTCTTTCTTGTAGGTTAGGTTAGGGTTCGACATAAATAATCAAGTAGTGCCCGGCCGCAGGCACTTAGGTTTTATCGGGTTTAAATACCTATCAGATTACAATCTACCGGAAAATAATGCATTAAATTGTAATCTTTCGACAGTTTGCAATTACGCGAGTTAGATTATAAACTAACGGTTCTTACAATCTTACGGTGACATATATTTATCAAAATAACAATGAATTCATTTTATTAGATAATTTTACTTACTGTCCTTGTTATGTATAGGTATGTGGCAGTATGGCTCTTTAAAAAAAAATTAGGAATATTCGGTAACTTATATATGTATTTTAATGGGTTTGGCAGCTCTACATTTGTATGAATAAACATGTAGATGATGCTTCTGACTACAAACACGTGAATTACTATTTAGACTTTGAAAACTCTGGAGGAGCGCTCCGGGATCCCTTTCCAATTCACTTATCTAACTTATCCATGCAAAAAATCACATCCGTTGCGCTGTAGCGATTGAAAGACACTAACGAACACTTTCGAATTTATAACAATATTTTTATGCATTTTAGACTTGATCACTAATAATTTAAATAAACAAAGATTCATAATGTAAGTTCGTTCATGTACCTACTCGAATACTATATAAAAATAAAAAAAAAATCTAACGTACCCATATTATAATATTCAAAATGTACATATTATTTAATGTTAAAGAAAAATTTAGAAAGCTTCGGATTGCGGCAATGCACAATCAACTTTAAAATTTTCCTTATGTTGATTGGTGCCCAAGAGTTGCACGATAACTTTTGTAGTTTCAGTTTCCCAACTTACCAATAAATTGTAATATTTAGTTTTTATTCCAAAACCTTCTGATAAAGTTTGATAGATAGAGAATCCTGGTCGTGGTATGAGGATATTTTGGCCACATTCTGCGATAGCTGTTATTACCATTTCAATTGCATGTGAGCAACCACTAGTTAAAATTACGTCGTCCGGACTAACTTCACCCTGATGAGCACTGTATTTAGCCACTGCAACTCTAGCTTCATAGTGACCCTTAGATGGAGCGTAACCTCGACTTTTATGTAATTCAATACTGTCTCGAACTGCTTGCAATAATTGGTCCGGGGGGTTGAGGTTTCCGAAAGTTGTTGGATCACCTACCAAAAAACAAGCTGAATTAGAAAAGCCCCTGAAACTGTATTGAGAAAACGTTTCAGCAGACGATTAACGACTTCTTAAAACTTAAAATATTATCGTGGAAATTATCATAAGTAGTTTTTAATTTGTGATCACAGTACCCAGTACCCACCCAATATAGACCCGTAAACCTTGACATAGGAGTAGACTCCTAGCCCAATACCTATTATATCCCTTCAATAATTTGCATACAGCCTAAAGGAAATGGCCAGTGGAACTATGGGAGCTTGCCTAGAGATCAAAAATCAATGTGCAGCAATGATTTCTTTAATATTGTAATTTTTATATTCTATAGTTTTCACACAAAAACGTTTCAGGAGGCTGAAGGCTCTGAAAACTGAGGAAATAAATAAAAATGTTTCACCAAATAACTGCTTTCCCAGACTAGATGGCGCTAGTTGTTGTGGTTAGCGAGTCTAAAAAAATATTTTCAAGTACTGCTAACCACGTTTCTCATGAAAATAATTAAGCTTTGCATTATTTGGGCATGGATCAGGATTATAGTGGAATAATAAAACTATATTTGCAAGAATTTTGTAATTCCTTTATAAATGACGGTACATTACTGCTGCACGTACTGCTGCCACACTAGATGGTGCTAAACGTTTTAGTTGGCGAGTCTTTTCAACTATTCGACAACAGATGGCGCTAAACGTTTGGTTTAGCGAGTTATTTCAACTACTCGACCACAGATGACAGACATGTAATGCCAGAGGGCGTTACGTTCCTTTAAACGCAGTGGTTCTTTGAAAATGCTTTGTTCGATCAATTACACGTTTCATTGAGGCTTGTCACCTAACAAAAATAATTATAAACAAAACATACATTTCCTTTTCAGTATTATTTAATTGACTAAAAATAAATCCCTCATAATATAGTGACTAAGTTACTCAAATGATATTAATGTAGGTTTAGATTATTTTTACAAGATTATTATAAGGCATGGATAGAACGGAACGTGGAGTAGAACAAAATGGAGTAGTGCTTAAACAGGAAACAAGACGCTCAAGATTTAAACAATAAACGTTTTTTTTAGACATTTTAACCTTGACCTTATTCGGAATAATAAATCCACAGTAAATTCGGTTTTAATTTTTAAACCTTACTGTAAAAACGGAAATCCTGCACATTGTCCCGAATCGGAGGGCAATTACTGGTCATATCATTTATTTTTTTAATTAGATGATCAGCTGCCTCTCAAACATTGCTTGTTGATTTGCTGCTACGCTTATACAGGATAGTTATATTAAAAAATCCTAAACCCATGCATCCAACAAGTGGCTGAGAAATGCTGGTTTAATTAAATCTCATTGTAATATCTGCATATTTTATGTGCATTAATATTTTGTGGTTGAATGTACATTTCTTAAATTTTGTAGCCGAATGTACCTACTTTAAATTGAAAATAAGTATGAAGCATTTCGAAATTACCATTATGAGTCCACGGAAATTATTTATCGAAACTACTTTTTTCGTACGACTCTTCATTCTTAATTTTGTTTATTTTACTTAATGATCTCATTAACATCCTCTCGATAGTTACCCAATGGATCTAATTTTACAAACAACTTATTTATTTTCAGTTCCTTAACTGTCATATTCAAATTGTTTTCGTAAACTTTAACTAACTCAGACATAACACCTTCTGATAACTTAATTGGTTCCGATATTAATAATTCCTGTAAATTAGGGTTCTCTCCACAAATAGAAACTTTCGTATCTTGGTTCTATGACGAATAAATTATTTTTATGATTAGTTTCATTCGTTTTGTGGTTGAACTTCACAAATACTTTTATTGTTTTGATTTTGATGTTCCTATTTGATTTCGCATTCATCAACAGCATCATAATTTAATATTTGTCTCAACAATTTTGCTGCTTAACCTTACTGAACCTTTTACTGCGTAGTAGGTATATCAACGTATTTCACGTTTGAAGAGCTTACCAATTGAAAGGGCAATAAGTTCCTTGTCAGGATTAGGTTCCACTTGTAAGTTCTCGACAATTCGTCGTATAGGGTTGGTGGTTTTGCGGGCTAAAGTTGAAGCACGCACCTCCCACTCCTGGGTACTACGAATACGTTGCGACATTAGCACAAAACTATCGCGGAATTAAAATCTGCGTCAACACTTGAATTAAGAATAGTGCCTACCTTTCGATTCACCTCACTTTTGTATCAATAATACGTTTGACGGATACTAGCTTCCAAGTGGCGGAACTGGTTTGAAAATGTATAATGAGATGACGACAGTAGAAGCCTGTTATTTAAATATTCTACCCTTGCTAACTGCGACACTTATGCAATAAATAATAAACACCATAACAATTTCCACAATAACCAGTGACTTAATAATATTCCAGGTATTTAGAGTTTCTTATATTGCGCGATATCCTTTCGTCGGTCTGTCTGTCAGAACTTTAAGACTTCTGATGAAGAATCTGTGACCTCACCGGCGCAATGGTGAGGCGTAATCTTATGTATAGAATATTTCTAGTTCAATTCCCGTCAGGGCCAATTCGGAAATTGAAAGACTGTGGAGTCTTTACACCTACAAACCTTGTACCTACATGTAAAGTTTACCTATTCTGTCTAAGATCAGTGAATCTAGTTATTCGTACCCATATTTTAAAACTGATCATTTCATAAATAGTCGGACATTTCGTGAAATAGTGGCGTTTCACGACATAGTCAACTGTTACTGAAATCATATCATTAACAAAGTCACCACAACCTGATTCCACATAGTCTTGACTGCCCAACTCATTTTGTTTTTGGAAAGCAAGAAGGTTGAAGGGGCAAAAGCCAAGTTCCGGTACGATACCGTGTAGCAAGTTAGAAACCAATTAGGGGTATGGGCTTAATATAACTGCTGTACCACGAACAGGTTAGCCCGCTAAAATCTTAGACTGCATCATCACTTACCAACAGGTGAGATCGCAGTCAAGGGCTAACTTGTAGAAGAATAAAAAAAAACATGTAATGCTCAGTGAATCAAAGATTTTTTAAATGATCAATTCTACAACCTGAGACGCTTATGGTTGAATATGTTTTTGCAATTTTATGAAAACAAGAATATTGTTTTGTAAGTAAATAAAACGTAAATAAATAATCGGAGTTTATGAGTATGACTTCAACATGTGGGAATTAGGTACAGATCATCTAACTATAGAAGTAGGTATTTCCTTGTTTTATAATAGTTTACTACTATAGGTTAAATGTACATTTAACCTATCTTATTCGTAATACCGTCCATATTTCTTGAACACATCCAATCACAACATAATATACCTAACACGAACACAATTAAATAAAACACTAGCAGAGTGTTAGCTGTCGGTAGTTCGGTACCTACTGTCCAATTTTACAAACACTCATTGTTTGTAAAATCGGACAGTAGGTAGGTATGTAATTAAAAAAAAAAATTAAGACATTGATTATTCAATGTCTAAATTATTTTATGTTATAGTCCAAAACTGATGTGCGGGCGCATCGCGATTTACCTAGGCAACCTCAGAAATGGCCAGGCACTTGGTCCAAAGCTAAAATTTCGGCTTTTACCGAGCGAATTTTCAGGCCAATCTGGTGAATGGAGTTTTGTGTTCTAAATGCTTCCCTGTACCTATTAAGTTCGAAAAGGGAACATCTCTGGCCACAGAACAATATTACCCTAGGCGGGTCTCTGGCATTCGTTCTGCTGACGACGTCAATATGGAGGGTATAGGTAAGGAGGAACATCTCTGTATATGAAAAGTGTCCGTCGACATGCATTAAATTGGGGGCGCCACATTAGCATCAGGGTAAATTTAAAAGGAAGCGCCAAATATTATTACCTTTTATATAAACATTCATCATTATTTTGTACTTGAACATAAGTTTTTGAAATTTTCAATAATTAACTACTTTAGTCGACTATAATAAAATTTTTTTTAACTCTGCATACACCAGCGCCGCTGTGGAAGGTTTTTGAACTGTTATTTATAGAAACCACTGGACACTTTTTCAACTTTTCTCCCTTAAGAGATGATACTTCTTACCTCTGCCCTCCATAGACATCATGTAACACATTTAAAAAAAATTATAGTACTTTAGAAAATATGATTACTTAGGTTTACTTTTTGAGTAAAGATGATTTATTTTTGTTCAAGCTAGGTAGTTATTCTAAGGTTCAAGCAGATTGATTATGAAATACGATGCTTATAGAGAGGCTAGTCGAAATAACCTCGAAATTGAAAATATTTTTGGTAATAAGTAAATTCTCAGATAAGTGTGTTGTTTAGTCTGCTCGCGAGCATAAAATATTTATTATAAAATCGACATCAATATCGACAATCGACATCGATATCAACAATCGACATGAGTATCAACATCTATATCAACAATCGACATCGACAATTGACATCGATATCGACCATCAAAATCGATATCGATATCCACAATCGACATCGATGTCGACAATCGACATTCACCATATTTGACTTTTCTATGTAAAATATAGTGAAGCTGCTTCTAATATTATATCCATAAGGTAAGACATATCCAAATTCTCAACGTCCATACCATATTTACTTAGCTATGCCGTCCATCGACTCTGGGTTATCCGAGATCATCAAACGATTACTGGAAAAGTATGAAAGTATCACTAGGCCGATGTCAATGAAAGTACCCACGAAACACTAGGTGCAGCACCACATCGTCACTGAAGGATTTCCAGTATCCGCTCAAACTCGTCCGCTCCCTCCTGACAAGTATAAAGCCGCCAAAAGGAATTTCAGGAGATGATGGAAATGGGAATATGTAGACCATCTAGCAGTCCATGGGCCAGCCCATTGCACATGAAAAAAAAAGGTGAATGGAGCCCTTGCGGTGACTACCGCGTATTAAATAAGATTACTGTTCCAGACAGATATCCATTACCAAGGCTATTCGATTTTACATACATCGCAAGCGGAAAAAATATTTTTAGCAAAATCGACGTCCGGAAGGCATATCATTCTATAGAAGTAGTGGAGCCTGAAAAAACTGCAATCATTACACCATCCGGACTTTTAGTTTTCAAGGATGCCTTTTGGATTACGCAATGCTGGACAAACGTTCCAGAGATTTATTGTTTTCATATTTCGAGATTTGGACTACATTTTTATTTTTGTCGATGTCGACATATTAGTGGCAAGTCCGAAGAATAACATTACATTTGCAGTCTGTTTTCAGCAGATTACAAGAAAATGAGATTACAATAAATATGAATAAATGTGAGTTTGTTAAAGAGTTAGATTTTCTTGGTTATCATATAACGAGCCAAGGGATGAAACCGACACGAGAAAATTCAAGCAATCATCGATTATCCCAAATCAAAAACTGTGATTACTGGGATTACGTCGTTTCCTGGGCATGATCAACTTTTACAGAAATTCAATTAAGCAGGCCGCTATGCTTAGCGCTTGACGCTTGAAGCTTCAAGCCCCACTAAACATATTTTTGAGGAATTCAAAAAAGAAAGACAACACACCGATATTGTGGAATTTAAAAGCCGAACGTGGTTTTCAACAATGCAACCAAGATTTGCGTTAAGTCGCAACTATGTCATTTCTGATATAATTGCGCTGATGCAGCGATTGCATTAATGAGCGACGCAAGCTTAAAAATATGTGGGCGCAGTTTTACAGCAGAGGGTCGATCAAGAATGGAAGCCTATTATAGCATTTTTTTCAAAAACCATAACAGAGTCACAAGTCAAGTACTCCACTTATGATCGCGAACTTTTAGGTATATATATGTCACCGTAAGATTGTAAAAACCGTTAGATTAGGTCGCGAGTTAGACTATAATCTAACGGTTTTTACAATCTTACGGTGACATTTATAAGGCGACAAAACATTTTCGTCGATTGATTGAAGATCGCAGTTTTACAATTTATACCGACCACAAACCATTGGTTCACGCCTTCAACAAGAAGCCATCAATGGATGACACTCCAAGGAGAATAAGATATAACTAATATATATAATAACTTTACCCACGGTTATCGATTTTTCTGATTTATAAAAAACTAAGAGGGTAACGCTGAATTACAACAACTTAGGCAAAATAAGTTGTTGCATATGAAGCGCATAGAAGTTCCAAATACAAACAGCAAAATATATTGCTATATTTCCACTGGAATAACTCGTTCGTATATACCACAGCAAATAAAAAGGACTATTTTTGTCAGTTTTCGCAATCTGAGTCATCCAGGCAAAAATACTACAAGAAAATTTATTGGAAGAAATTACATTTGGCCTAGCATGAATTCAGAAATAAACAAAAGGTGTGATACATGTTTACAATGTCAGCGATCAAAAGTGCATATACATACAGTTTCGCCGCTGGGTAAATTTATGCCTGCCGCGCGTTTTCACACGTCATATACACATATTGATATCGTCGGACCTTTACCTACCTCTCAAAACAAAAGGTTTTTAGTAACAATGATAGACCGCTGTACGTCATGGCCTGAAGTTTTTCCAATTTCGGATATATCAGCTGAGACTATCGCCAGACTGGTATACGAAGAGTGGAACTGTCGTTACGGATGCATGGATGTAATTAGCACGGACCAAGGAAGGCAGATGGCATCGGAGATATTCAGGAATCTGGCAAGAATGGGAATTGAGCAGTTCCAAACTACACCATACCATCCCCAATCTAATGCTAAAGTTGATAGATTACATAAAACGATTAAAACGGCGTTATGGGCTCGAGCAAATACGACGAATTGGACAAAAGAATTGCCGTCAGTTTTATTTGGCATATGCTCCAGCTATCGACAAGATACTGGGTATAGCGCTGCAGAACCTGTTTAATTCATGGCACAACTATCAAGTTACCGGCAAGCTTTTTCGGTGACAAATCGGAAACCCGAATTCATTCAAGGGATCAAGGAAAATATTAGTCGAGTCACAAGTATTCCGCAGCGAGAGAGTTCGGAACGTGTTCGTGCATCCACGTTTAACAGACTCTTCACACGTATTTTTGAGATGCAATAGACTTCACCCAAGTATAACTCCTCCATATGAAGGATCTTTTCGAGTGATCAGGCGGAGCGATCTACGTTTAGCAAAGTTTTAACAATTGAACGTAACGGCAAAGAATTGAACGTATCGATAGATCGACTGAAGCCAGCATTTTTGCTAAACGAGGAATGTGATAATCTAAATAAGCAAATATATAATAATAATGATTTAAGGCAAAGGACGATTTATCGACCGAGCACAGTGGATTTAAGCGGCAGAAGATTGCACGTACAGGGCGCGTACCGCGTACCCCACTGTTCGTTTTGCATAGATAGATTGTAATGCCAATTCCTTTATTTTGCCTAAAATGCTGTATATTTTTTCTTTTTTCAAGAATATCTATGGCACTTACAAATACGTGACCATAGAGATCTAGATTACTTTATTTATTACAATTTAAATAAATTTAGTTCACACTTTGTCACGTTGTGTAAATAAGCATTATTTTAGTAAGCACTACATGATAATTATATGGTTTTCCCCACTCCATTTTACCTAATTGCTTAGTTTAAAAGATTAGAATTAATCTCTTAATATATGCCATATTAATGTCACCGTTAGATTATAACTTATCTCGCAAAATTGCAAGCTGACGAAAGATTACAATTTAACGCATTATTTTTCGGTAGATTGTAATTTATTATGAATATTAACCCGACCCAGGTCGGGTATACCTAATATACCAAACCAAACCTGTAATGAACCTAAAAACCTATGAACCTATGAACCTATGAATAAACCTATGAACGATTTACCTGGTTGTATATATTGTCGAACCCTAACCTAGCCTATAGGAAAGACACAAGAAAACGTAAATACAATTAATATTTCAAAAATTGACACTCAGAACATTGAACGGTTCACAATTTGTTGACAGTTCACAATTTCGCGAGTTAGATTAAAATCTAACGGTTTTTACAATCTTAGTGACATTAACACCGAGTCTGTGTGCATCAATTCTGTTCCAACTTACAACAACCTACACGCAATCCGCAACAAAGCTCAAGATTTGATTTAGCTAGGCCAGCAAACCAAATTTTTTGATAAAAAAGATATACCTTATATCTTTTGCGTCTTATGTTAAAAGAACTATTACAATAGATACTTAAAACTATCATATGGATACAGCGAGGTCTCAGTTTGGGGCGGCTAAGGCTCTGACAGACGGACGGACGGACAAGTGCCAATTCACTCAAGTAGACTCAGAGACCTTCGCTTCGCTCGGTCAAATATGTAAACCGATGGCCTCCAGTCGAATATGGCATAAACAGTTATAAAAATCTTTATTTCAGGGGGGCATCATATCATAGAAGCAAATGCGAAGTAAAATATTTTTTATAGCGCTAAATAGGGTTGCGGTATATCATTTTAATGATAATAATTTAGGAATAGTCTAAAAATTTTTTTTTTAATTTTTCTCCTAAAATTGACGAAATGGGGGGCTTTCAAAGTGGAGATTTTCTAACGTCCAAAGTTGACCTCAGAACTCTCAATTTTCTGAAAGGTTGAGCCTGAAACTTGATCAATTATTTGAATTATATCCTGTACTTGAACAACAAATACTAAAATTAGATAAATATTATAAGGGAACGAAATTATTTAATTTTCAATGAGTTTCAGTATTTTTAACAGAACTTCACAATAATTTCAATAGATGGCGCTCTGTAAAAAATAATTCGTTTGTGCCATTGATGCAGAATTTTAATACCTTTAAAATCTTTACTTGAAAGTGCCCAGTTTAAGAAATTAGTCAAAATATTGACTAATTTGTGAGTAACTCACGTCAAACTCATTATTTTGACTAATTTCTTAAACTGGACACTTTCAAGTAAAGATTTTTATATAAACCTGTGAAGATGATATTCCTAGGGGCGCAATTTGAATGCCAAAGCCTACTTTGTCGTATTAGTTTACAAATTGCGAAAAACCAAATTAAATTTGAATTTCGCGGGCAGACCCTTGTCTTCCACCTTAATGCGTATGGTGCAGTGAATGGATACCTCGAGGTCTCAGTTCGGGGCGAACCATTAGTATGTGGGGACCACAGAGTACTTTTGGGACCTAACAATATACTTTGCGTGTAACATAAAAAGATAGTTGATTAGCCAATCAAGTGGCTGGATGAGGAAGGCTGAGGATCGTGTGGTGGCGTTCTTTGGGAAAGGCCTATGTTCAGCTGTGGACGTCCGCAGGTTGAGATGATGATGATGACGATGATTAGCCAAATATTATATTACTATTATGTGAAAACTAGCTTGATTAATTTAGAGATAATGATTATGACAGCGCAAATGGAGTGAAACGACATTCGTTGATACCATAGACAATTATCGGACGTCGGACAAGAGTGATGGTTTTTTAATAAGTTGTCACTCTGGCGGAGCGTCGCATTGGTGGTAGCGTGGCGGCAAACCAACTTTTTGGTCACCGCTTTCACGACGAATCATTTTTAAAAATCTGGTGCAATTCTAATTCTTTATTTAATTGTAATAATAATAATAGTAATTTCATAAGTAGTGGTTTAACTTAATAGTTTGGGTTTAGTGGATTGGATTATCAATGGATACCGACGAGAGGCATCCTGTGCCTATAAATATATGAAGCCTTAAATGACTTAAATCCAGGGCCGGAAAAATTATAAAAAATGTAATTTGGTCTATTTGACCTCCCTGGCGCAGTGTTGAGCGCTGTTATCGTAACGTGGGAGTTCCCGGGTTCGATCCCCGGCAGGGTCAATTTGGGAATTTATAATTACGAAATTTTTTTTCGTCTTGCCTAATGGGAGGTTTCGGCACACGTTTCGGCGGCACGTCTTTGCCGGTAGGGCGGTAACTAGACCACTCTACCGGCAATGACGTGCCGCCAAGCGATTAAGCGTTCCGGTACGATGCCGTGTAGAAACCGATTAGGGGTATGGGTTTAATTAATATAACTGCCATACCTCCAACAGGTTAGCCTGCTTAAGTTATGGTAAGGTATTGGTAAGTCAATGCAGTCAAGGGATATCTTGTAGTGGATAAAAAAAATACAATTTTTTTCTCTATTTGTGGTTTTGGCAATGACAAATGACAATAATTGACAATTGACTAATGTGTCGTTTGTCAAATTATGGCTAAAGACAACAAAGGAACAAAGACAAGTAACTACGAAGTTAGAACCTCCCAGATCTATAGCGTGTCTCCTCCATTCCACGCGTCATTGGCCAATGGCCAGGTATATTGTACCCATTTGGTACAAACGCAAGCCTTAAAACCAAGAATTTAATTGAAGAAGTAAGAACCCTGTAATCCAAAACATCTAAAATGTAAACTGGAGAATCAGTGGAAATCTTAATAATAATAATAAGAATTAAGAAATCTCATTCAAGAAAAATTTAACTACACAAAAGTAAAAAGATACCGAAAAAAGATTATAATGTCAATAATTTGATCACATTAGTGCGTATCGTGCTCGTCTCAAGAGGCTTCCAATTAGGTTGCGTCGAAATTTTCATGTTCTTTCGTTACTATTCTCGATCCTATATGCTCCTCATACTCCCAGCTATCTTAAAGAGCGTTTCAACTTTCTCGGTGCTGTTGATCGCCTTAAGCAGCTGCGTTCTACCATGGATAATAAATTCAAAACTCCTAGTCATCGTACAAAATTTTACAGCAGCAAATCGTACACGGTGAATGCTGTGCAGTTATGGAATTCTCTACCCGAAAATATTAGAGACTCCAAATCCTTACCTATTTTTAAAAATAGTCTCAAAGAATATTTCCTTAACCAAGTCATGCCTTAACCGCTCGGCTGCGGTGGCGCTAGTTGGCGCTGAGGGACATCTGCGCCGGAGTTTTGCACGGTGTCAAATTTCGCGAACTTTCGCGGCCCGCGCGAATATAAAAATTCATATCTCATATTACATGTACGAACTACGTAAACACAGTACCTCATTCAAATCGTTACGAAATGCAGCAATAGATTAAAGTTATTATGGTTATCGCTCTTGTTTAGGCTTTACACAGAAAAATAACAAAAACAACAACAAAAAATGACCCCGTTTTTAAAAATAAAACCTCAGAAAAATAAACAATATAATCAGTATTTTTGTTTTAAAAAGTTATTTCCCTCTATGGTTAGTCATTTCAGAGTAAAACAACAAGAAACAAAGATTCTTTTCAAAGATTCTCATTCTAGAACAAAAACCATGAATAAAAAATAAAGGTGTCAAATTACGGTTTCGTGTTTCACTCGCACGAAATTTCTACCCATAAATTCATCTCATAGAGTAGGGCCTCCAAAAAATTCCTACTGTGTCCTTGTCTATCCTATTCGTTACAGCCAAAGTTAGAGAGGAATCGAGTTAGTAGTTTACTCTGTAGAAAATCATTCTACGGCGTCGGCGATGACGCATTCCGCCATTGCGCGTCGGAGCCAGTAAATGGCCGCGTGTCAGTTATCGCCAAATTCACCAAAAGCCATTATAATAAATAAATTATACTTTTCGTTATTCGTATTTAATTTTATATATATATATGTGTAATTTGTGTATGTTTATGTATTATATGTTTATTGTTATCTATATTTATGTATTTTATTTACATACAACATAATTTTATATATTGTACTTACCTACCTAATAATAACGTGTATTCTATTGTGCTACACTACCGTACACATCTTATTCGATCCTCTCACCAAAGGTTGCCTGGTAGAGATTGCTCAGTAAGCAATAAGACCGCCTTTGCGTAGGTACCTAGTTTTTAGTTAACTTTACCTTGTATTTTTCATGTGTGCAATAAAGTATTTATATCTATCAAATTCCAGATCAAATTCATCCAGCAGGGCGACCGCGTATCTTCTGCATCAATCATTGTTACAGTATTAATTGTTGTGTTATATGATATTCTTGCTGCGTCAATGGATTTTGTCCATTTTTTGATTTTTTTGGAAGAGTGTTATCCAATCAGAGGTGATTGCGATCGTTACACATAACCTATATGTTACTTGTCTCTGGTTACACTGTATCCTTTATGTTACTTGTCTCTAACTGTAACTGTCAGAGATACGCGGTTAGCCCTGCTGATAGTGATGTATTTTGTTGTTTGTAGGTTAAATAGATTTATGCAAGGATATTGAAATCATGATTTTGCACTTGAAATATCCTTCTAGTGCCTATAACCCAATAAGGAGATTATTGACGCAGCAGGCCTCTTCAACTGAAAATTCTTTGAAGTATTGCGCGACCATTGTAAGGTATTGACCATTTTAGAGTACAATACAACACCTAGCAAGTTTG
This sequence comes from Erebia palarica, assembly GCA_964035005.1. NCBI lineage: Eukaryota > Metazoa > Arthropoda > Insecta > Lepidoptera > Nymphalidae > Erebia > Erebia palarica. The sequence continues at coordinate 31,681,734 of OZ035985.1, read as the reverse complement.
TAAAATAATTAAATATACTCAATTATTATTTACTCATAATAATTATACACGATGTGCGATTCATAATGTTAACGTCATATTTTTTGAGTAAAGAAACTTCTCGTACTTAACAATTTTCACAGATAGACAGCACGATTATGAAAACTATTTAGCTACTCTCCTCATGACAAAAGCCCTGAGGTCTCCTGCGCTAGTCGTTAGAGCTTTCAATGCAGAAATAGCAAGAGTTCAGGACCAAACTACAGATGTTCAGACTGCAGCGATGAGGTTGCAATTCTGGCAAGATGCTGTGGGTGTTATCTATAGTCAACAAAATGCCAACATACCAGCCAATCCTGTGACACAAGAATTGTACAAGGTCATTTTGTTATTTATAAGATGTTAACTTGCCTAAGCTCTGTGAAGTTATGAGGTAAAATCTATATCCTGAAGACAGTCTTAAGGTACTTTTATATCTTAGATAAGTACTTTACTAGGGTACTTTTACATCTCAGATAATACACATACATTATTTGGGATTACTTAAAATCCTACAGCCACAATAGTAATGGCAATAAAAATTACATAAACTTATATAATTTTTTTTCAAGCACAAATTATGAATTATATTTCCAGGTGTGTGCAACTTATAAACTGCCAAAACGCTACATTGATAGACTCATTTCATCTCGAGCCAGGTTGCTCAAGACTAAATATTTTAAGTCTCTAGATGATGTAGAAGCATATACAGAAAATACTGTTTCTACTATTTATTACCTATTGCTATGTATTGCTGGAGTTGCCAATGTGCACGCTGATCATGCTGCATCTCATTTGGGTAAAGCTCAAGGAATAGTCAACATACTAAGGTGAGTTTCTTATTAAAGGCTGCCTTTGCACTATGTGTGAGGATGTGAGGCAACAGATATTCAAGAAGTCCATCAAATAAGCTTTGGTTAAAGTATTCCAATCTATGTTAATAAAGTACTCTTAATGTTTAGTCTCATCAGTTTTAATTACTTACAACTGTCATGACTGCATCCCTCTAACATCTCTGCAGCTCTGGTGGAAAGGCAGCCTAACTTGACCTGTATAGCAATTAAAATTCTTAGCAAAATATACTTTATTGCACACCAAACTCAATACAAAGATAGTACACGCCAAATTGAGAACCTCCTCGTTTTTTAGAAGAACATAGAATAAGGTAATAGAATATAGATAATAGAACATACATAGGCGGCCTTATCTGTTTCAGGCAACCTTAAGAGGAAAGAATAATAGAATTACTGGATGAGAGAAACCTTTATGGATTCTTATGGAAATAAAATTTAATGCTCAATAGTGCTAACCGTAGGGATGCCAATGGGGCCGAGTATGCAGTATCTCTGCGTCGTATTCCTCATTACTGAGGGTCGTGACTCGAGACCCCTCAATACACATATGTACCCACATAATGGTAGCAGTTTTCTTTTGATAATAATGTGGTGGGTTCCCACGTCCTTTCTCATACAACTCGACTAAGAGTATTTAAACTAGGTTAATGTAACAATTATTATCAGATGTTAGTGATAACCGGGGCCGACTGCTTAACGTGCTCCCCGAGGACAAAAATGAATGTCCAAATTATGTCACCCATCCAGTGACCAACTAGGGTCAATCGCCTACAATCGCAATCGACTGTTAAGCGTTGTCGTAACTAGGCCACTTGTCACTCGTATCACAACACAACACAACAGTTAAAATTACTGACCTAATTTTTTGCAGATTCTATGTAAATAAAATCTCATTTCAAAATCCGATTTGAAATTAGTCATAAGCTACGGAAACGTCCATTTCTCCTTTTATCATTTTAATGATCTCATATCTTATTTTCAGATCTGTTCATGTATCAAACTATCACAAAACAATATGTTTGCCAATGGAGGTATTAATGAAGTATCAAGTCAGTCAACAGTCAGTTTTGATGGGGACTGATAATGAGAACATGAGGAATGTTGTCTTTGACATAGCTAGCAGAGCTAATACTCATTTAGAGAAGGTGTGTGGTGTGTGAATTTTATTATACTTACCTCCTATTAAAGCGTTTAGGTATAGGTACTGTTTCGGCATATAATCCATTCTATTCTAGATTTCAAAACGGCAAAATTCATAACACTTTGAAACCACTGTGGTTTTATTCCTGAGTGATAAATATCTAACTCGGTTTTTTCAAGGGTTTCGTTTTTTATGCAAGTTTGACAGCAATATTTCCGGAACTATTACTTTTATCAAAATAAACTAAAAACTATTTGGAGATAATTTAATGAAGTTCATTTTTGCTTGTTTTTTCCCTAGTTCTAATATTTTTTGTGAAAATTACAAAACGTATACATGGTTGTTGAAAATAAAAAAAATCATGGAATAAAGGTAGTCATATTTTTCGAACTATTGGTTCTATCTAAATAAATCAAGTTGATTTGTTGTGTTGCAACTGATAGAAATAAAAAAATTACGAAATTGCACTTGTCGCCTACTTTACGTTACTTTAATGACTTCTGGAATGATCCATCGCATTTCCAAACCTTAGCAATGAAAAATCTGATTCAGGTCAGAATTTCATAGATCACAAGTGTAGATGACAAAGTTTCATGCCATAATACTTTGCAGTAGTATATATACCTATATTTAAATTTTCCATAAACTGTAATTTAAAAAGATTTTTGATTGCAGGCAAGAAAAATTGAAGTACCAAAAATATGTAATCAGATTTTTTTACCGGCTATTGCAGTGGATAAATATTTGACGAAGTTGCAGAAGAAGAACTTTAATGTTTTTGATAAATCATTACATCTTGGTAGTCCTATGTTACCTATAAGTTTATATTACAGAAGACTGTTGAATAAATATTGATTTGATCGGTTAGTAGCTCATTATTATTGTAATTAATTTATGGTTTAAATGCTAATAAACTAAATCATTACATAGAGAGATCTCATGTGATTGTTTTATTATTGTTCAAGTTGTGTTTCAAGATTTCAAAATTCTTTATTTAAGGTGTTGTCAACTACCTACTACTTATTTAAAAAAAAAATTACAGCAGTCTGCAGGAAAATTGAAGCCGCCAAATCATAAAATCCGTCGTATTATAAAACGGCGCGGCGTGTTTTGTAATCTGGCGGCTCGTCGTTCAGCCGGATTGTAGTTGCGAGGTGACCATGCTAACGGAAAAAATGGGCTACGCCAGAAAACTTGCTTCGTCGCCCCATTATTCACGAAATTCTGCCTACGCGCTTTACAAAAACACTAAGGGTAGGCAAACAAGACTGTGTGGAGTTGGGGTGCCAAGATTTTGTTCTGGTCCTGAATTTGGATTTTGTGATAATATGGTATCTTGACATAAATGTTTACAAGGCGGCGGTTATTTCATACCATACGAAATGGCCGCCCAATTACAATACCTACGGCTAGCCGCAGACGAGAACTATTGATTCAATTTGGCGGACGTTCTGAACAATCCGGCTGAAGATCAAACCGCCGTGTTGCAAAACGGCGCCGTTGTGTAATACGGCGGATTTTACAATCTAGCTGGCACAAAGTAGTCATTTGACTCGATAATTATTATTGACAGACAAAATTTATCATTCAGTATTCAATGAGGGTAGGTACAAAAAAAAGTAGTATAAAGAAGATTCAGTTTTACTTTCAAGCTAATTCATTCATGCAAATAAATTAATCACATTTGAGATTCAAGCATGGTTTGGCATCTTGAGTATAATATAAAAGTACAATAATATAATTGCTGTAAATATCCTCAGGGCAATAGATTGTGTTTACAAACCTGTTTAGAGGCGACCCTGAGACTTACAAGTACCAGCTACATAATATTACATCTTATGATTCCTTTAGAGTTTAGCATATGCGTAACAAGGGGAAAAAATAACTAAGTATGCATTCAATGATTTAAACATAAAATAATATATCCTAAAGCTGTCAAAAATTCATTTGAGTAGATCTAAAAATCTGTCCATGGGTGCTCAGATTTCTTAATTTTTTAGTTACGTTTATGCTTAATTCTATTTAATGTTCTTAATTTTTTGACCAATCCCAATTTTCCACTAAATGCAATTGCTTCAACTTGCTTTTAATGTCAGACTTAATCACAGCCACAGCGGCCAATCTACACAAGCTATAAACTATAAAAAAGATCAATTTCTCACCTACTTTTGATATCCAAATTGTAACATAATGAAAATGCTTTGGTTCAGAAAGTTATGAAATCTTTGGTTAGCAATTAATTCACAATAAAAAATGTAACATGGGTTACATTTGTTTCATATGGATTAAAAAATCCTCACTGTTAAACTTACTGTTCTACACTGTTATGACTAGTCCACATATTTTCATCTACAAAATTACACATTTAACTGCATTTACTGGTACAATATTGATTAAAATACCCACGCACATATTTAAAAAAAAATTAAAAAATAGATTAACCCTGGAACTATTCAATTTCATGTAAGTATATAATACGAAAATAAGTACCGTGACCCTGCTGCAGGGGAATTTTTTTTAAATGACCTTAAGCCTAAAAAGAAATCTGTCATTCTATTCATTTGTTGTATTTTTTTCAACAGTATCTCTTCATACCAATAATAAAGAAAAATATTCTAAAGTTACTTAAATTATACCTGATAATGGAAAACATTTAATTGAGGGCCCACAGAGCGATATTATTACATACTAGAGTTTAATAGTGAACATCAAAACAAGAGATTTCAAATTAGAATACCATATAATTTACATGAAACACCCTTGTTTCAATATAGCTACAACTCTGACTATAATAATTAAAGTAAAAGGAATCTTGTTATTCTAAGAATATTTTCTGTAGCAATTATTTAATTTTCCATCATTAGTACTGAATTTGAATTTGCAATCATGTAATAACAATTCTCATAAATACAAAATTTTAAGACTATTATTTATTATTTCATAATCTCTAGTAGATCGAATATCAATAAATGCACATAATTTGATTAAAGTGAATATTAAGTATAACGCATGCAGTGGCGTGCACAGGGTTTGAAGCTGGGGTAGACATTAGTAGGTCAGAATACCTATTTACTAGCTGTTTTGATGATAGATATGCATTGACGTATTTCCATTTGGGTAAGTAGTGCCTTTATGCCTTTATGAACTGCACACCACTGAACGCATGCTGTATAACTTAGCAGGCCTTATAACAATTAACACAGCCAATGTATAAAATTATCAATTTGGAATGTTAAATTAAAACAGGACAACAAATAAATTAATGTAAAATATTTGACACTTATGTCTAAGATAAAAAAGCTAAATTTAAGTACTACTATTTAATCACAATAAGCTTGCTGCGCTGCACAATAAAAAGCATCAGTGTCTTTGTTGTCTATACTACTGTTATTCAGAGGGCGTCAAGTCTTTTTCTGGTTCTCCTTCAGACAATATCTGTTGTAAGAGATCATAAACTGGTTCAAAAGCCTTCCGACAAGCTGCGTTAGTTGGTATGAGGTAGTCATGCATATCATGATGACTAATTGTCCCATCATTTTGTATAAAACCTTTGTCTATAGTAACCATTTCCACCTTATTCATGCAAGCAACTTTTTCACGCAAAAGTTGATTGATTTTGGCATTTTTTTCTCTTAACACATTTTGATATTGTCCTCTCGGGAGTAGACTCTGTAAAAGTAACCAGTGTTGTTTAAGTATGTACAAGTAGGGCAAACATATAACTATAGACTGTGGCATAGTGGACCTTTTCAAATAAGAAATATGTATTCTGTTTTACAAGGTATCCATACTAATATTATAAATGTGAAAGTGTGTCTGTCTGTCCCTCTGCTACGCTATAACAGCCCATCTTTTCAACCGATTTTGATGAAATTTGGTATAGAGAAATTGGTCTTTTAGGCACTTTTTATGAATAGTTCCCGTGGTAATCGAAAACCCTTAATCCACGTGAATGAAGTCGCGGGCATCATCTATACTATAGCCGAACTTGATGTGGAATGTTTACTATCAAACCATTCCTTAACAACCAATAGCAGACAGATGTTAATAACCTATTGGAAAATTTTAATAATTGTATTTTTTTGGCAATTATACACAGTATCTACAAGCTATTTAAATACTTGACATAAATAAATCAGAGGGTTAGCTAAATTAAACATCATTATCTACAATGAAAGGTAACAATTGCGTCCTTAAATTAAATTGCAAGCAAAGCAGACGAAAAACTACAAACAACGTGGAGGATGGAGGTATAATGAAACAAAATGATGTTGCTACATGTATGGACTTGTATATGTCACCGCAAGATTGTAAAAACCGTTAGATTATAATGTAACTTGCAAAATTGTAAACTGTCGACAAGAAACAATAAAATAACGAAGTCAAGAAACAATGGTTTTATACATATTATTAATTGTTAAAGTGAGGTTTCAGTAATTAGCAATATTTACATTTTTTTTTAAACATATTGTAGTTATAAATCATTGAAAATAAGCAAATAGGAGAAAACATCATTTTGTATTTATAATATTTTATGCTGTTCGTTAAAATTGATTTTAGTTAATAAATCCAAAGGTTACTTATCTGCAACACATTCACATTCATACTAAAATATAGGGTTGTTAAATGTGTTGTAGTAATAAAAATTTTGTTAATTTGTGTTTAGAGCAAATTTCCTTACATATTATGTATTTGGCAGTTAAGTTCCACAAAATGGTGGTAAAGTAAAATTGTAACATATAACTAAGAGATTGTGATAAAATTAAAATTTTTCACTATTAAAAGGATGACAACCCTATAAGAGACGATTAATGGTATAAAACAAAGATTCCACATCAAATTCACTACAGTACTTAAAGTGGTTATTCATGTACAAAGTAGATTTCTTTTAATGTAAACTAGAGTAGGGTCTTATTAAGTCCTTTCATACTTACAGGTAAAACAATATAAATACTTGGATGCTTCTCCCTGATTGTGTGTATTATTTCTAAGATTCCTTCACAGACTTGTTCGGGTGTATGTTCAACATTATTTGTTCCCACATGCAAAACTATTACCTGAAATTGAATTAAACTGTATGGAAGTTTGAAGTAGAATAGAATAGAAGTATGGAATTGTATTGAAGTAAGTTGTATAGGAAAATAACTTAATAATAAATATTGCATGCCAAAATGCCAAACAAGAATAACTGCTAGTATAAAATTTTGTTGTTGTATTTTTACTAATAAAAACTAGAATAATTTGTCTGAGGATTCCTACCTATGTTATAAGTATTAGCGCAGCATAACTTAGTTTTTAAATACAGCTTCAACTTTGGTCTAAACTAATGACAAAAGCTCAGGAAAAAGTCAAGCAGATAGGTAGTTTACTCACTCTTGCATCAACATGGTCAAGTTCACCATTTTTTATACGCCACAACACATTTTGAGTTTGATCTTTGTGAATACTAAAATTAAGGCAATGGAGTGGTGCAAACCATTGATTCCACACTTCAGTATGTTCTAAAGCTTGTAATATTGAATCACCAATGAAGATAACATCCGCATCTTTTCCCTTGGCATCCGAAAGGAATCTATTATGCTGTAAATAAAGATAACTCAATATTAAAATAAACATTTTTGAAACATAAGTAATTTTCGGTTGGATAAATAAAAACATTCAAATGAATATTTAATAAAAACTATTTTGAAACAAACCGAAATAGGTATTTTGAAATTTTGGTGAAAGTTTTTAAAACTTACAATGCTATTCCATCTGCCATCGCCTTCGGTGTCTTGTTGTGGAGCCGCTACAGAACATGGATTCATGATACAAAGTAAACTTTACAGTTCAAAAGAATGATTGAATTGTTAGTAGTTGTGCACTCCTATTTCATTAACGAAAGTATGTATTAGATATTAATTCTTTGGCTACTTTTTATTTCCAAATTCTCCGCAATTTTTCATTCAGTTTGACAGCTGGACAGCAGAGACAAGTAACCAGGGCCTTTGCACTTAGAACATTTTTCTGTAGTATGGGGATGTTAGTTCCACAACTCCCTAAAGGATGGCGCTCATGGCGCTTATTTTGTACTGAAAGTATGTAGTCACCGTAAGATTATAAAAACCGTTAGATTATAATCTAACTCGCGAAATTCTAAACTGTCGAAACACCCATTAAGTCATTAGTCTGTGTTTCTATTTTGGGATTCTTGCAAGTTATTTGTTAGATTAATAGCTTCTTAGTGCATAAATTGAATTACTTTTGAGTATAATAAGAACTATAAATGTTTTACTTCAGGAAATAAGACATTTGTGAGTGATTTGCAATACACAACAGTGAAAATATTGTTAGCAAAGTTGAAATGTCGTGACTGGTATGTTTTGTTTACATGATTTACTCTGCCAATTGGAAGCGACTGTAACGGGCCTATGGTAAGGGTGAGCGTGGCCGCTAGGTAGAGCGTCGCTTAATACACAGCACAGAGTACATTATATATACACAGCACTTATTAGGCAGGCATATTACACTACACTTTACACAGGGACCCTTACATTTGAATCAGTATTCAGTGTAGTGTAATAAAAACTAGAAAGTAAGGGTCTCTCAAATTAGGTCCTTATTGCGGTGTAATAGTAAGCGGCCACGCCCACCCTTAACACAGGGCCCTGTAAAAAGGGCAGTGTAATAGGCCTTTAAGATTCCTCGGACATCGCGCGATAACTGTGACTGGGGACCCCTCTTAAACATACAAACTACACTGATTTTAAAGTAAGGGTCCCTGAACTAGTGAAGTGTACTGTGTAATAGGCCTCTATCTAATATCAATTGGACATTTCATTCCGGTCAGGTGTTTGACAAATTGGAAAAGTAACCATAACCTCTAAAAATAAACATAAAATATAATAAAAAATACGTATTTACAATAATGGCAGATATCGCGGACAATGCAGTGGATATTTTAGAACAAAGACATAAAAAAGAAAAGAAGGAATTACAAGCCCAAATTCAGGCTATAAAAAAGACTGCAAAAAATGATAAAACGAAAAAGAAAGAACTTGCAGCTGAAATTGTCAGATTAGAATCAGATTTAGAAGAGCGACATAGAAAAGAAAATGAAGAGTTACAAAATGGTTGCAATCGAGAGTCCAATGAACCCGAAGCAAATGATCAAGATGAAACAGACAACGAATTTACAAAACAGAAGGTTTCGAAAGCACAAAGGCGGCGAAACAAAAAGATGCAACAAGAAAAAGATCGGGAAAAAGAGATTAAGTTGCAAGAACAAGCAAATCTACTTGGCCCTAGAAATATCGAAAATCAAGAAATGTCTGCTAGGTTACGAGAAAGGAAGTTAAAGGTTTATTCAATACCATCAGATGGCGACTGTTTGTATAGAGCAGTAGCTCATCAATTAGAGACTAAATACAAAAGGAACAAGTCTGTAGATGAATTAAGGAAGGATGTGGCAACTCACATCCGTGATAATAAAGATGAATTTATGCTGTTCATGTGCCATCCAGACACTGGTTTCAGTCTCACAGATGTTGAGTTTGAGGAATATTGTAATAATATAACCAACACTAAAGAATGGGGTGGTGACTTAGAGATAAGAGCATTGTCAAATTGTCTGAAGTGCCCAATCACAGTTATACAGGCTGCTGGACCTGTGGCAATAGAACAGGGAGCTGAGTTCTCAGGTCCTCCATTGATTATTACATACCACAGATACATATTCAGCTTAGGTGAACATTACAACTCTACTGAAATATTAAATGAAGAGGATTAGATTGTTTTTCTCTGGCTTACAGTTTGAGAATGCTTATTGCTGTTGGTTATTAAAATTAATGTACAGGGACACTAGCAATATTATGTTAAATTAGACCTAAACTTCATAGGTACTCAAAGCTGTTATTATAGGAGATAGCCGTACTTTTCGTAACTATCGCTAGGAAGGCTGATTCAGTATTTGGCGTGTATAGGGCTCTACTCTGGTGGGAATTGTGATGGTCTGCCCGCATGCGGCAGGCCAACTGACTACTTATCGCCACTCAAAAACAAGTGATTGTTACCAAAAATGAACAATAACTAGGAAGGATGATACTAGCATGGCATTATAACATGAGTCGTACCTGTGTGAATGATCACTATCTCAGTTGTTGTGCGTTGATTTACTAATAAATATTATGAAGGTGTCAAATAAATAAATTGCCATCCTATTCTAATTACACTTATTTAATTATGTAAACTAAATTTGTTAGTGTTTGTGTAGGTACAGGGGGTATTTACAACACACAGGGGGTACAATAAATTTTTGTATATTACCAAAAGTACAGTTAGCTCTTAGTCTATCTGTTCAATAAAATATAACATATACCAATACCATATTTTGTAATAATTGATCTAGATAGACCAAAAAATAATAGGTTTAACATAAAAAAGGTTTACACTTTTTAAATACTTTTAATATTGAGAGTAATTACAGATTAACACACATCACAATAAAATATACTTTATGCTCCATTTTGGGGTGGTGTTTCATTAGTTGCTGATTCCTCTTTTAGATGTTTGTTAGGGTCATCAGGCTTCATTGCAGGGAATAAAAGGACCTCCTAGAGCAAATACAATTTTCATCAGTAAAAATATGATGACAAACTACATTTTTTACTTTAAACCAAACCAAGCAATCATTTGAAGCAAATTATCAAAGTAACACATAAAACAGGAATAAGTTAAGGTACAAAAATAAAATTATGAAATTGATTAATATCACATTCTTAAACCATCATTACAAAAACTTACTTTTATGTTATTAGAGTCAGTCAAAAACATTGTCAGACGATCAACTCCCAAGCCCCACCCACCAGTGGGTGGTAACCCATATTCTAGGGCAGTGCAAAATGCTTCATCTGTTGGAGGAGTTTCATCGTCCCCAGCCGCCCGATCCTTGGCTTGTTGCTCGAAGCGTTCTCTTTGGATTGCGGGATCATTCAACTCTGTGTATGCATTGCAAATTTCCTTCTTCATAACAAACAGTTCAAACCTGTACAAAGCAATAATTAGCATATATAAGACTTCAAAATAGCAATATAAAAAGAAAAGTAAAATTAACCAACTTTACTCAACTAATTTATGCTACCTATAAGAGGTATTTTTTAATAAACCCTGTGTACTAAATGTTTAGTGTTTTGAGATAAATCTAACTGAACCCATTTTTGAAAAGCTGACAAATTATGAGTACTTGGTTAATTTAAAAATACTAATAACCTCTTAATAAGGGAAACATTATTATTATATTTTTTTTAAACATTTCACTGCTCACTCTTAAGAGTCAGATTCTAAATAGACCCTCTTCAACTCCGTGTTTTTGGTAGGCATAGTCGACTAGTCGAACCACATGCGCCGATCGCAATTGGCTTGGAGTAGTGGTTGTCTGAACAACCAATTTAAATATGTATTTTTATTTGAAAAAAATTGTTCTCGGAATTTAAAAAAGTCGTCGGTCAAAAATAGTCTGTATTACATACGTACAGATGCTACCCTTAGGAGATTTATTATTGTTAAATTGACCCTGTCTGTTGACTGATTATGAAATTATATAAATATGGAGCCTTGCTGCTTTGGAGGGCATGGGTAAATTTACTAATTTATATATATATATATATATATATACAATATACCTATCTTAACTGGAATAGGCATATGTATATGAAGTAAATTATCTCAAAAATTATATAAGCGAGTCAACATGCAATTCATTTTATAAATCATTAAAATATACTGACTTATTAAGAAAAAGATTAAAGTGCTGAAGATAAATAACATCTACTGTTTTCATTTATAAGTTGATAGTGATTACAAGATTTTCAGTCACTCTTCTGGACAGTATTTGAAATAAATGCTAATTGTAAACTAAGTCAGATTCCCAAACATGGTGTGGAAGTTCTCTGATACCTTATAAAAAAAATATAACTATAGGGAATAATGGACGTTTTAGTGTTGATTTACCTTTCCGTAAGGCCTGGAATATCCCTATGGTATTTAGACAATGGACTCATAATTTGTGGGTGGTCTAAAATAAAAGTAGGATTAATACATTTTTCTTCTAAGAACTCTCCAACTAGTTTATCCAAGAGTCTTGCTGTAGTCCTTGGTGGAGGGCATTCAACCTAAAAGAAAGATCATATTATGTTAACAAAAAAATTAGGAAAAAAGAACTGGTTTTAAAACCCGCATTCTTGAGTCAACTACAGTTAACTAGAAATATTTAAAAAACAGCAACAGGGAAAGACAGCGGAGGGGATGTCTTGACAAATAGCATACTGCATACATTTATTATATTACTTCTCTAACCTACCTGGCTTCATACCACCCACCAAAACTAGATTGAGAAATCACTTACTTTACAGTTACTGTCAGCAGTATTTTAACTTTTTTACTTATTTTCCAATCAACTTACCTCATGTTTCTCACACAGTTGACTAAGTATAGCATTTGCCTCAGATGTACCTAATTGATCTGCAGGCGGCAGTTTTACATTTAGTGCCTTTTCTAATGTAGCAATCATGGGCACCCTTGCAAATGGCGGTGTAAAGTCAATTTCTACTTCCTCGCCATCTGGTCCATCTGGATGATATTTAATCTGTAATTTTTAAATTCAATACTTGTACTTAGATCATAATTCATAGATGATATTAAATGTTTACTAATTTACACTTAATGCTTTTGCTTATAAATTGCATGCAAGTGCATTTTTGCCGATCTTGTTTAATGTACAAGTAAAAAGTGGTTTACCTGCTTACAAAAATAAAATTCTGCTTACCTTATAGGTGCCATGAATACTTTTAACCATTCCGGAAAGTAATGATTCAGTTATATCTATTACATCATTGTAATCAGCATATGCCATATAGAACTCGCAAGTTGTAAACTCTGGGTTGTGAGTCAAATCTATGCCTTCATTTCTAAATTGTCTCCCAATTTCATATACACGGTCCAATCCACCAACTACTAACATCTTGTGATAAAGCTCAGGAGCTATTCTCATGTAAAGGTCCATGTCTAAATCATTATGATGTGTGATAAATGGTTTTGCTGTAGCTCCACCTGCGATCATGTTCATCATGGGTGTTTCTATTTCCAAGAAGCCCATGTTGTCAAAGAAACGTCTAATATAGGAAATTATTTTTGCTCTTGTGTAGAATATTTGTCTAACCTGAAAAAGGATCTTTTTGTATCAATTGTGCTAATTAAGTTGTGTACAAACTACTGTATAAATGTAGTACCAACCCTGCAATTTTTTCTCGTAAATTAGTTGAAATAGTATTGTTTAAAGATTCGTGGACAATCTTACCTTCAGTATAAATTATTGACTTTTATTAGATTCTAATTATAAACAAAATCTAATTCAGTTAGCATAAAATGTCAATGCACACACTTAAAATAATAACAGAACTCAATTATAAAGCATCACAAAATAACTACTTTTACATTATTTTATCAGCTTTACAAACAAAGAAATGAAACAATACGAAGCTATTATATTAATGGTACTTCACTTAAGATTGTATGTATAATAGAGGTGTAAAACTATTGTTAAACGGTTAATGGTAGTAGGCGATCTTTACTCCAGTGCCCTAGAAACATTGCTATTACTACTGTTTACAACCATTAACTGTTTAACCATTTCATGATAGTTTAACACCTCTAATCTATACTAATATTATACAGAGGTAATGTTTGTGAGTTTATAGGTGATAATCTCTGGATCTACTGAATCGATTTTGAAAATTTTGGTATCAATAGAAAGCCACATTATTTGTGAGTGTCATAGGTTATCTATTAACCCGAAAAATTAGGGAGTTCCCGTGGATTTAAAAAAAACATTTCACATGGACGAACTCTCGTGCATCTACTAGTGTAATAGTATAATAAGATTTGAACATTTTAAAATGATCTTATACTTATTACTAGTGAAAACTAACTTGTAACTTGCAATAGACATAGCTTTGCATGGATTTTCTGTAAATCCTTTCTTAGTGGTGGCATTATGTTAAAGCAAAAAAAGCAAGATTTAAATTCTTGAGAGCAACTTAAACAGGTATTGCTTTTTAAAGGTATAGTTTAATTTAGTGGAAAATTAAAATTACCTTGTCATTTAGAATGAGATCTAAATACCTCTTTCTAAACCTTGTTTCTTTGTCCTTAAGGCCAAAATGAAGATGTGGCATCATATGGAGACATGGGGATAGTAGTTTAACCGTTTTGGGTATGATAGAAAGTTCTCCCTTCTTGGTCTTGCCAGGATGACCAACACATCCAATAATATCACCACGTCTCAGCTTATCAGTGTCTGTGGCAAATTTTTCTTCCGATTCATACATTTTAGCATTGGCCATGACCTGTAAAATATTTGCTAAAGAAGTTTATCAATAAATAAATAACCATAAGTATTCTAAGTATGTACTTGATCAATTACATTTAAAAATATATTGCATGTAAACAGTTACTGTTTGAATTAAACAATGGTGATGGCTTAATTTTTTTTGTACACCTAGCATGCAGAGGATTAATGAGTAAGGAAGGATTACTTAATGATTATAAAAATATTTGGATACTGTACAATAAGTCAAACTAGTGGGGCCACAAGTAAACTCTCTAAAGCTAAGGTCTAAGTGATACCTGAATTTTGACGCCTTCACCTCTTAAATCATAGAAAATTAGTTTAGCACCAGACTCTCTTATTGAATGGACTCGGCCAGCCACAGATACAGTAACATTTTCCAAGACATCTCCACTATTTAGATTGTTATACTTTTCAATGAACTCTTCAAGGGATATAGTGACAGTAAACTTATGAGGGTATGGATGGTCGTCTTTCGATCCATTTTTAAGAGCAGCAACTGCAGCTGTGCGAAGTTTGTAGTATTCATTGGGGCTGATTTCTTCTTCAGCTTTAGCAGATTTTTTTTCAATCGTTACAACTGGCTGTTGAGCAACCTTTTCAGCTTTCTCTTTTAATTTCTGTTCTGCCTTGAGTCGTCGCTTTAATTCACTGTAAAGGTATAAATACTTGATGATATCAAATACCTACAGAAACATAATAATTTGTAATAAATAAACCAACCGTGAATTTAGGACTGAAGAATATTTCATGAATTGTTTTAAATTCCTTTGCGCCAATAACGGCAAAGCCGCGATACTTCTTGAATACAACATGTTTGATGGGTCAAATACTCACTTCTTGGATAACTTCTCGCTGGCTGCATCAGCCATTTTCTATTTGTTTTGATTTAAAAAATAAGACACAATTAGGTGGACTTCGGAAATCACGGAACTTTTATTATTGCGAGCCGTGTGTTCTGAGAATTTTTATTAAAAATCTTGAAATTTTAGGTTAGGGATTTAGGCTGACGTAATGTCACGACCTCTGGTTAACTTGTCTCTGGTCACGACAAAATGTCAGTTGTCAGACGTCGTAGTCAACAAACGTAGACAGAGAAAGTTAAGCTACTCTTCTTCTTTTCTTATCTATGGCCTTTTGTACTGCGGTTTGGTGGTACGCAGTAATTCCGCCAATGTCAACGTTGGCTTGGAGACAACAGCGTGTAAATTGCTTGGTTCTTGAAATTCTTGAGAGACTTCTCCGTTGTTAGACCCAAACATCACCAGGACAACACAACTATAATATAGATAAATATTTAAATATATATATACTTTGTATAGACAGTATAAATTATTATTATTATAATTATTATTTAGAATTCAAAATGTCAATCATCAAGGTTACTAACATTAAACATAGATGTTCTACAGTTTAATATCATAATAGTTTATATAGTTGGGTAAGGCCGTGAAATTGGCCTCATGTATCATAAAAGTAACATAAAAGTTTGGTAAGGGTACATTCACAACAACAAAAAAAAAACGCTTTTCTTTATTAAATTAATCTTTCTTTTCTTTATTAATAATTTTATGTGCCGTCTATAAAATAATTTTAACATAATAGGTACCTTACATATTAGTAAAAACTATTTAGAAATTATAGAGGGGGAGCCGGTGACACTGAAAACTCCGTCATAGCGTAATCAAATTGTTTTAGCGTAAAAAAAATATGCAAACAAAACATGCTGCTGCCTTTTTTTAAATTTCGTCATATTTTTTGAAGTTTCCCGTTTCAGTTGCTTCCTGTATCATTTTTATTTTTCACCTGGTGTAAGCGGCATCTGAAAAAATATTTATTACCCTAGAATCTCATAATGCAGCCAATTATTAGACAGGCCAGTTACTAGTTGTAGGCCAATTAGCAGTAGGTACATCTAATATAATTTGAGGGGAGTAACAAATCTGAAGTAAAACCTCTAACAACTTCTTTATTAGCAGTCAAAAAGTCTACATTAGTAAAATAGAATTTTGTGAAGTTTATGTCAATCTGATATTATAACAATAAAATACATTGCATTATGTTTTAATTTGTATTTTATTAAATTGGCGACGAGGATGGGATAGAGTGCGGACAGTGGACATTTTGAAAGCTGTTGCATCAAAACTGGGCGAGCATATTTGGAAACTAATGAAAGAAACCAAAAACGAACAAATAAATATAAATCAAAATTACAAAAAATATCCTACATGTCGAGCTCGAGTTACGATGAATCTCAAACATCAGTATCAGTATCAACAGAAAATTGGACACATAAAATAAACACTACAAGGAAATGCAAGAAAATCGACCCTATAATTAATGGTATAAAATGTTGCATGGAATGGGACTCCGGCTCGATTTACTCCATCATCAGTACCAAATTCTGGAAACGTATCGGATCTCCGGCCCTTGAGGAAGCACCACGATTAAGAACTTACTATAACTACAAATTAAAGCCTAAAGGTTTGACTAATGTGTCAGTTAGTTTGGACGGGGAAGAGATTACATTACCTGTAATAGTAATGAAACATGCTGAGCCCATGTTGTTAGGATTAAATTGGAGTGAAGCATTTGACATGCCTTTTCCAAAAACGGTCTATTCAATTAAAAGTAAACCTAAAGTAAGTAAGTAAAAGTAAAAGTAAGTAAAATTAAGACATTGGAACAGTTGATTGATGAACATTCCAAACTGTTTGATGGTAAATTAGGAAAAGTGAAGAATTATCAGGAACAGAAACCAGGAACAGAGCCAAAACATTTACCAGCAAGACCAATCAAATTTAGTATGAAAAAGAACGTAGAAACTGAGTTAGAACGGTTAGTTACAGAAGGAATCGTTACAAAAATAGATCCAAACGATACACCGATTGACTGGGCAACTCCTACAGTAAACGTAGTGAAACCAAACGGTCAAATCAGGATATGTGGTGACTACCGCATAACGATTAACCCTGTGCTACGCTACGCATACTACGCATGCTACGCATATCATATGCACAGAAATGCATATATACATAAAATAATATCAAGAGTACAAGCTACAAAAATTGAAGATATCGCATTAACAGAAGATATCATAAAACAACAGACAAAAAATGATAACATATTAAAACAAGTAAAACATTTCCTAAAAACGAGTTGGACAAAGTATCATACAACAAATGAACTGAAGTCTTATTTACGTAAACGCAATGAATTATCTATTGAAAACGATATTATTATGTGGCAGGGAAGGATCGTAATTCCAAGCACATTACAAAGATCAGTTTAAAAATATTTACATAGTGGCCATCCAGGCATTTCAGCAATGAGGGCATTGGCCCGGTTCTATGTTTGGTGGCCAGCTATAGATGAAGATATAGACATATATATTAAGCGCTGTCATAAATGTCAGGAAAACCGACCAAACATTCCCGAACTTCCAGTTTTTTCGTGGTCGATACCTGATAATACGTGGGAAAGAGTTTCATAGATTTCGCTGGACCATTTGAAGGCAGGCAATGGTTAGTGTTACAGGATGCTCTGTCCAAATGGGTGGAAATAAAACCTATGACGAAAATCACTACCGAGAAACTTTGTGACAAATTGGATAGTATTTTCACGACATTTGGGCTAGCCAAAATGATCGTATCAGACAATGGACCCCAATTTACATCACACGAATTGAAACGATTTTGCGAAACGAGAGGTATAACATATGCAAAATCATCTCCCTATCATCCACGAACAAATGGTCTAGCTGAACGTTTGGTACGGACTTTTAAAACAAAAATGGCTACTAGCATCAACGACCAAATGACATTGAAATCGCGACTGCGAGATTTTCCCTTTACATATAGAAATACGCCTCATGCTGCAACCGGTAGATCACCAGCACAACTAATGTTTGGACGACAACTGACATGTTTGTTAGACAATGTTCGACCAAATATTAAGAGAAACATAAGATTCAAACAGTTTCAAGATAATATTAATAACGCAGCGGACATAAGATCTTTCACACCTGGAGATGAAGTATACATCAGAAATACAACTAAAAATAAATGGGAACCAGGGGTAATACAGAAAAGAACAAACCGGTAATACAAACTCCATCAAAAAATTATAAAAGAATACACGCCGATGCAATCCGCACCAAGAGAGCGAACGACGAACTAGTGGTGGACAGTCGGAGCATCGCAGACGGGGCGCAACCGCAATTGACGGGTATACAGACAGAGAGTGAATTGCAGGCCACAGAGCAGTCTACACCACGGCCTAAGACACTCAACCCGCCTGATCAAACCACCGCGCCGGTTGATTGAAGAGATGTAGTCTTAATATGGCCGTGGAGGAATGTAGTAAAACCTCTAAAAACTTCTTTATTAGCAGTCAAAAAGTCTACATTAGTAAAATAGAATTTTGTGAAGTTTATGTCAATCTGATATTATAACAATAAAAT
Organism: Erebia palarica; assembly: GCA_964035005.1. Classification (NCBI taxonomy): domain Eukaryota; kingdom Metazoa; phylum Arthropoda; class Insecta; order Lepidoptera; family Nymphalidae; genus Erebia; species Erebia palarica. Next base: position 31,662,877 of record OZ035985.1, on the reverse strand, counting down.
ACATTGCATTATGTTTTAATTTGTATTTTATAGTAGGGGAGGCCAAGAGGGAATTTTTGGATTTACTCCAGCGCGGCAGATTATTATAAAGGGGGATTCTTTGGACCCTGTAGAGTACCTTCACCATATATGAGCCCTGTATATTGGTGGGTCTGTCTAGGACAGCAGATCAAATAATTATATAACTAAGCTTCGTTTATGTAACTTGAGCAATATCGTGAGAAATTAACGCCTTACATACCAACTTTCATCCCCTATTTCACCCTTTCAGAGATCGAATTTTCAAAAACTGTGAAACACGTCATTCTTCATTTTTAACCCGCAGTTTATAAACCAAGTTTCATTGCTATAACTTGAGAAATGAAGGACTTTCATTCAAACTTTCAACACCTATTTTACCCTTATGGGGTTGAATTTTGAGAAACTATGACACACGTACTTCTTTATTTTTTACCAAAAGCCAAAATACTAAGCTTCGTTGATATAACTTGAACAATATCCTGTGAAATGAAGGCCTTAAATACCAACTTTCATCCCCTATTTTACCCCTTTAAAGAACGAATTTTCAAAAATAGTGAAACACGTATTTCTTCATTTTTAACCCGCTGTTTATATACCAAGTTTCATGGCTTTAACTTTAGAAATGAAGGACTTTCAAACAAACTTTCAACCCCTATTTCACCCCTTTAGGGATCAAATTTTCAGAAACTGTGAAACACGTATTTCTTTATTTTTTACCAAAAGCCAAAAAATTAAGCTTCTTTGATTTATCTTGAGCAATATCTTGAGAAATGAAGGCCTTCCATACCAAATTTCATCCCCTATTTCATCCCTTTAGGGATAGAATTTTCAAAAACTGTGAAACACGAATTTTTTCATTTTTAATTTGCAGTTAATGTACCAAGTTTCATGGCTAGAACTTGAGAAATGAAAGACTTTCATACAAACTTTGAACCCCTATTTAACCCTTTTGGGGGTTGAATTTTGAAAAACTGTGACATACGTACTTCTTAATTTTTTACCAAAAGACGAAACACTAAGCTTCGTAGATGTAACTTGAGCAATATTTTGAGAAATGAAGGACATTCATACAAAATTTCAACCCCTATTTTTACCCTTTAGGGGTAAAATTTTGAAAAACTGTGACACACATACTTCTTTATTTTTTACCGTTAGCCAAAATACCAAGTTTCGTTGATATAACTTGTAAAATATCTTGAGAAATGAAGGCATTTCATACCAATTTTCATCCCCTATTTCACCCCTTTGGGGGTCGAATTTTCAAAAACTGTGAAATACGTATTTCTTGATTTTTAACTCGCAGCTCATGTACCAAGTTTCATGGTTATAGCTGTCATAAAAAAATTCAACCCCTATTTTACCACTTTAGGGGTTGAATTTTGAAAAACTGCGACACACGTAATTCTTTAATTTTTATCGAAAGCCGAAATACCAAGTTTCGTTTATATAACTTGAGAATATCTTGAGATATGAAGGACTTTCATGCAAACTCTCATCCCCTATTTCAACCCTTCGGGGTCAGAATTTTTAAAAACTGTGAAACACGTATTTCTTCATTTTTAACCAGTAGCTCGTATACCAAGTTTCATGGATATAAATTGAGAAATGACGGACTTTCATACAAACTTTCACCCCCTATTTCACCCCTTTAGGGGTGGAATTTTGAAAAATCCTTCCTTAGTGAGCGCCTTTGTCACTAAAGGAACCTACTGTCAAAATTTCAAGTTAATAACCCCAGCGGTTTAGGCTGTGCGTTGATCCCTTAACGATTTTATATATATATTAGATTAGATATATAGGTAGGTAGGTATCCAAATAATCACGTCAATCCATAGCTCTGTTGCAGTGTGATTGAAGGACAAACCAACAAACGAACACACGATCACATATTTATAATAAGTCAGTCGGTCAGTAACTGTCTTTTGCTCGCTACTTCATGTGCGTGGGCCGTGGAGTAAGGTTTTTAAAAAACCTCCGCAGAACCTTTCGTATTTCGGGATAAAAAGTAGCTTATCACTCACCGGTCCTCAATAATCCGTAACCATATCATGGCGTCATTGAAGAACAAGCCAACAAACAAAGTCTATACTTTTTATATATTTATAATATCTATTAGTAAGGAGGATTGTTTTGGTAAAATTTGCCAGCTGAATTAAATTATTGGCTCAGCTATAGTATACTGGCCGCGCAGTTGGACGTTCATATTTTTTTTACAGAAAGACCTTGATATGATAAGCCTTGCACTAAAATATTTAACTCCGAATTCTAATACTTTTCGAGAAATAATTTTTTGAAAATTTGCAAATGTATACCACTTTTCACTATTTCTTTCGACATTTGTCATAGATTACAGACTCATTGACGTTTAATGGCGTACTAAAGTTTCGTTTTACGTAATAAAATCCGTTCCAAACTTAGAAAGTATCACAAAATGCTAATAATCGTATTCAAACCAGAAACAATGTCTATATCGATATTCGATTATTGGAAAAACGGAACGCGTGCGTTGGCGCCAAAGTGTCCAAATGACATTATTGAATTCAAATTTTTAGAGAGTCATCGTTTTACGACCTTTTCAGTTGAGAATATTAAATTTTTATTTTTTGTAATCCTGACGCAAGAGCGAGCGAAGCGAGCTCGGGACTGGGGGCACTCCGACTCGGATAGGTTAGGTGGTTATTTCCTTTTTATACCACCCAGAATAAGGAGCCCCGCGAAGCGGGGCTCCGTCGACCGGGCCTTGGAGGGGGTGAGTGGGAGAGGGTGAAGTCTAAGGAGTTTTACTAGCGTCGCCACTTCCTCCCCATCTAAAGTAGGTACCTATGTATGTTAGCCATTATCACGATAAAAGTAACTTCATAATTTCAAAACTTTAAAAAATTATTTCTCGAAAACTATTGAGTTTCGCACTTTTTCCCTTGGAGGGGGGGTTCGCCACCACCACCTCCCGCCTCGCCCTCCCACTGTAACCAGCTAAAGGAAACCTGAACCAATTTTGAGAATCCAACCTCAAAATTTTAAAAAATTAATATCTCGGAAACTAATAAAATTCGGAACGTCTTACTTGCAGGGGGGGTTGTATCCCCTCCCCCCCCCCTCCCCATCCCCCTCCGTTGCGGCGAGTATACTATAGCCGAGCCAAATTATTCCATAATTATAATAAAATTATGATAATAACAGATAGTTAATAATACCCGAATTACTTTTTAGGAATTTGTATAAGTCTGCAATTATAAATTAAGCCTTATATCACTTCTATGTTACGTAACTTAAAAACTGGCAACATATGTCACAAAAACTAGCCTCTAGTTTAGTACTTTTAATTTTATGGAGTAACGCTATCAATTTAAGCGCGTACGCAGTTTCAAACTATTCCCTAAACATTAAATTCATAAAATAATTGGAGTTTTTGAATAAAATAATCATATTTACCTTAAAATAACCAGTAAATTTTTTTTTTACACTGCGATAATTCGGTACTGCCCCAAACAAATGACACTAAACACAACAATGGCCGATGTGTGACAGAAATGTAGCATAGACAATAAAGCCACTAGTGTAGCCATGATGTAAAAACAGTTTCTACAATAATTCAATTCATTTTTTTTTGAGAAAATATTGGTAGCATAAAAGCTTTAAATACACGGAAGCAATGTAATTTCCTAAAATAAGTATTATTTTATTACTCAAAACTGTCGTAACATACCTATGTCAGATTTAAGAAAAGATGTTAATATATAAGTTAAACTATAAGTTTCATCTGAAATAATACATCAGGTCAAAATACAATCATTTACGTACAACGGATATAATTTGGGACAAGCAATGTTCTACTCTGATAATATTTTCTTCAAAATAATACGAAATTTAATGTTTTTACTATGATAGGACATTAAAACAACTAAAAAAGACCTTGCTTTGTCTAGGGGAAAGGGAATTGTATAAGTGACATAACATTTTCATAGAAAAAAAATATCGGACGCCTAGCCAAAGTGAAATCATCCATTTTTAACGGCCTTATCCAGTTACTTCTCAGAACAGGTTTGGGAAAGAAAGGAGATATGGGAAATAGATTGGGCGAGGGATACTATGGGGTAGTATTTCGTACAAAGATGTGGGATGTTTGGTGCAATTAAAAAATATATGCTCCACTGTGCACTCATCCAGGCCGTACTCACAAAGCGCTGCGGGCTCTTACCAGAGACAAGTAACATGACTCCTATTGTATGTCAACAATGTCTTGTTGGCATTGACAAATGATAGTTCTTTTTACAGCCTTGGATTCTAGCCCTTCTGAGCAAATGTTTACCAAGACCAACTGACCCCTGCTTTCTCGAATAGAATAGATCGTCATTCAATGACCGATTCCGATTTGTCGACTGCTCAAAGTTGCCAATATTTTCTTGTGGTTCTCCCTAAATGTAAAACATAGACTAGTCAAATGTTAAAATTCTATTGGATTGCTTATATTTTTCAAATCATTAAAAGATTAATTAATAAGTTTTAATGAAAGAATCAGAACATACTGTTTAAGTTAACCTACTACGGCATTGGGCAATCAATTGTAAGATAGTGGCAATATTTGTATTGACATCACAGCTGTTCGTTTCATCGGTTTCATCTGCCTGAATGTTGTAGGTAGCTTGAAACAATTTTATTTTATTATTTAGACAGTAAGTGAAATTCGCGTATAATAGAGCTACCATTATATATATTTTTCTTTCAGTGATTGTGTGCCAGGTTGTCAAACGTTCTATAAACTTAATCAAATCTCACTTTTATTTCTCTTGCATTCTCGTGAACATCGAGTGCATGTACTTGGTGCTGTGATCTTACAATAGTCTGTTTTTGTTTTTGTATGTAGCCGTTTATTGCAGGTGCAATCTTATGTAGACGATCGTTACGGAGAATATACGCGGAAGTAACTCAAGTACTATGCCTCTTTTTGGTAAGTCTCAGAAGAGCCCTGCGGAGTTAGTGAGATCTTTAAAAGATGCGGTTACTGCGCTAGAGAGAGGCGATAAGAAAGCTGAGAAAGCTCAGGAGGATGTGAGCAAGAATTTGGTATGTAATAGTATTTGTTTATATTTTGTCTAATGTTTAGTTCCTGTTGCATTCATGTAACCTTCTTCAACACAGGTTCTGATTAAGAACATGCTCTATGGTACATCTGATGCAGAACCGCAAACTGATATCATAGTAGCTCAGCTGGCACAAGAGCTATACAACACAAATCTCCTTCTTCTACTGATTCAAGTAAGACAATATAATATGATGTGTAATATTTGTGATATGATAAAAAACTTTTCGTAATATTGGAATACTTTTTATAGAATTTAAACCGCATTGACTTTGAGGGGAAAAAGGATGTTGCACAAGTGTTCAACAATGTTTTGAGGCGTCAAATTGGCACACGGTCCCCAACAGTTGAGTACATATGTACCAAGCCAGAAATTTTGTTCACTTTGATGTCAGGGTAAGATAAAATTTATGCTGTAATTAAATCACTTAATAATAAAACCAAAAAAAAAATAAGTGATAAAGTGTCTATTTCAAGAATTTCACTAGATTACTTATTAGAAATCTTAAACATAGTGAAATTTAAGATCTATTGAGAACACAAAACATGAACAATGTGAAGCTCTTGGGCAGACTGTGCTGCCAACATAATTCCAAAGTAATAAAGCCAAGTTTGAGTTGTTATAAAGAAAGATTTTATATAGGCTCAACTCCACTCCTTCAGTTTAGTCTCAAAAAATAGAGAAAAAACGTGAGTTTAACCAGTTAGTCCAGTCAAATAAGATCTGAAATCAAAATTTGGCACTCGACTTTGCATTTTTCATATAATGTAGGTTTAATAACAAAAACAAAGTGTAAAGGTTTTTGTGTCTGCAACGTCTGGCACATAAAAATGAGTACATAAAAAAAGGTCCCATGACTTTTTTCCTTCTGTCAAAATTTACTGAGCTAGGGAGGTTTTTAAGTTTAAGGGTGCGAGCACCATTTTATAGGCAAAGAGATATTTGGAAATATCTCTGATTTAAGTTATTTACGATTTAAGTATTCAAAATAACATAATTATATCACCTTTTAGATCACCTGTGATAATCTATATATATGTCACCGTAACAATGCAAAAACTGTTAGATTGTAATCTAACTAGCGAAATTGTAAACTTAGCGGTTAGCTGGTTAGCGATAACCAAGATATCAAGTTTCGTAGATATAACTTGTAAAATATAAAGGGCTTTCATACAAACTTTCATTCCCTATTTCAACACTGGAGGTAGAATTTTCAAAAATGACGAATTTTACCCCTTGGGCTACCCCCCAATTTCGAAAAATCCTTTATTAGTGGATATGTACTCACACTTCACAAAGAACACACCCTCCAAATTTCATGTCTCTAGGACCAGCGGATTAGGCTGTGCGTTGATATATAAGTCAGTCAGTCAGTCAGCCAGGACGTAGAATTTTATAGATTATCACAGGTGATCTAAATGGTGATATATGTTATTTTGAATACTTAAATCGGAGATATTCCCGATGTCTCTTAGTCTATAATATGGAGCTTGCACCCTTAGACTTAAAAAATTTCCTAACTCGGTCAATTTTGACCGGAGGAAAAAGTAATACCTTTTTTATGTAAAACTTTAAGAAGAATCTACTTATTCGTCTTAGAACTTTTTTGGCTAATTTTTACCGTTTTCGAGTAATTGCGAAAAAACGCTACTGACCATTTTTTTCAACCCTTGCAAGGGGTTGCAGACACGAAAACCTTTACACATTGTTTTGGTATCAATAAAACGACATTATATCAAAACTGCAAAGTTGAGTGCCAAATTTTGATTTCAGATGTTATTTGACTGGACTAGGTAGTTATTTATTAACTATAAAGAGGCAACGACATTGCTAAAAGTTTAATAGGCACAAGTTACCTTGCTAATAGAATTAACAATAATTTAAAAGAATACATCATGCGTGCTTATAAGTGCAAATAAGTACATTTCTTTATTAGGTATTCTATTGAATTACTGGTAACTTTAACATGATTGTGTACCTTCCTATTCTGTAATGGCTTATATTTGTGTTTAATTTAATAAACAATTCCTTACAGATATGAGCATCAGGAAATAGCGTCGAATTGTGGCACCATGTTGCGGGAGTGTGCTAGATATGAAGCCCTAGCTAAGATAATGTTGTATTCAGATGACTTTTACAATTTCTTCCGTTATGTAGAAGTATCAACTTTTGATATTGCCTCTGATGCCTTTTCTACTTTTAAGGTTGGTTACGGTTATGGTTGGTTGGTTAGATGATGATGTATTTAGGTTTTTAATAATTCCTTTGGCAACTCTTTGATTTACTAGGATGAAATGTAGCCTATGTATATGTCACCGAAAGATTGTAAAAACCGTTAGATTATAATATAACACGTGAAATCGCAAAGTGTCGAAAGATTACAATTTAACGCATTATTTTCCGGTAGATTGTAATCTGTTAGGTTTATTAACCCGATAAAACCTAAGTGATGCACTACTTGATATTTTATGTCGAACCCTAACCTACATGAAAGAGACAAGAAAACGTAAATACAATGAATATTTCAAAAATTTACACTCAGAACATTGAACGGTTCACAATCTTTCGCCAGTTTACTCAATTTCGCGAGTTAGATTATAATCTAACGGTTTTTATAACCTTACGGTGACATATATAACCTGTACCAAATTTTGTAAAATAGTGAACAGAACAGAACATCCTTCCACATATTTTGCAATGTTAGTATGCCTTTACTGGCTAATCATTGTTATTTATTTAATGTGAAAACCAGCTGTTAAGGTTAGTTGTATTTTAGTTGTAAAATTATTTTTTTCTTTTTTCTAAGTTCTTCATAATGTTCATACAGATAGATATCTCTTAATGTCATATTTATTTTCCAGGAATTATTAACTCGTCACAAAATATTATGTGCCGAGTTTTTAGAAGCAAACTATGATAAGGTGTTTAGCCATTATCAACGATTATTGAACTCTGAAAACTATGTTACCCGACGGCAAAGCCTCAAGTTGCTAGGAGAATTGTTACTTGATCGACACAACTTTTCTATAATGACACGCTACATCACAAACCCTGATAACCTGAAACTGATGATGAATATGTTAAAAGAGAAATCACGTAATATACAGTTTGAAGCCTTTCATGTTTTTAAGGTAAATTTGTTACTTTATTTATTACTAGAGCTAGTAGCTTGTGTAGTAGTTGCAGAAGTCCATGACAGTGAAGAAACTAGAAGTTTAATTCGCTATAATCGGCCACAGAAGGCAAATCTATGTGAACAGTGTGTATCTTGAACTTAGTGCCCTCGATATTCACCACACCACGTATATACCCTCAAAAATACCCTCAACGTACGTTTCACTCCGGTACCGGAGCATCTTCAGGAGATGTTGACTCTACAATGCACGATAGTGAAGTGAAGATTTTGTCGCAAAATCTGGCTTGTATATCTTTTTGGCATGACTCAAACTATAGCCCCGCCCCCTCTACTATTATATAAATTGAGTAAAGGTGAATTTGATATGTTTATATTTTCATTTAGCAGCTCAAATCCTTTATTATTGTGTTTAATTATTTCTAATTGCTCCCATACGCACAGTCAAAATCCCTTATTACATGTATGTAGGATCATGTCTACTGTCTAAAAGAAGTTTAGCGTAGTGATAGCGATGGACCTTTGTGGTTGGCTGTTCCTATATGCAGAAATATGTCCCTTATTTGACCAACATATGTGACATCGCATTCAGGAAACTCAAGTTTATAAATACCCGATTTTTAATGATTAAATTATAATTTATCTTTCCTATTACAAATCCTCCGAAGTGTATTATTTGTCCTGAACATGCCCCTCATGAGATCTGAGCTTCTTGGCAATGCGCTCAGATAAAACAGCAGTCAGTGCAAATGAGGAAAGACATGGCTACATCTGATAAGATAAATAAATATAAAGCCAGTTTAACCTACTTTGGACCTATATCTGGATCCTATATAGGATTATGTAGAGTTATTTACTATTTATTAATAATTATATGTGGTACAGTCCAGAGATCTTAAAGATATACACTTGGACTTGGGACCATGGGCAACACGAATCGGAGCTCAACTAGGGGCTTGGCTCTACTGGAGATCTCGTAGCTTTATGGGCATTGAAGTGTACAGGCTCCTCTAAGAACAGTGGTGGATCACAGTGAACTCCCAGAGTGCTATTTGATCCACTGGTGATCAAAATATGACTGAGGGAGTAAAATATTACTTGGAATAGAAAATATATTTCAGGCACTAAAGTGGGGATTTTCCCTATTTATTTAGAGAAATTAAGTATATTTAGAAACAGAACTATTTTATTTGCTAGAAATACTACTGATTTTAGGTGTAGGTATCTAAGATGAGATGTGACATAATGTTAATATTCATGAAATCTCTTTGCAGGTGTTCGTAGCTAATCCCAATAAACCAAAACCAATACTGGATATTCTGTTAAGGAATCAGGACAAGTTGGTCGACTTCCTCACCAAGTTCCACACAGACCGCTCCGAAGATGAACAGTTTAACGACGAGAAAGCTTACCTAATAAAGCAAATCAAAGAGCTCAAGCCATTAGAACACTAACACATTTATTTTATTGCATTTCTACAAAATCGCCACTTCCTCCTCAAAAAGAAGATAGTTATAGATGCTATTATATTTAAACGCTTCTAAGTCACCAGAGGGTATTGTATCGCGCTGAGATAGGACTCGCAAGTTGCTTATGGAAAAACAAAACGTAACGCCTCTTTTAAACTGGTGCGAATACTGACGGCGGTACTGACCTGTAGGTAAATTCTGAAAACAGACCATTTTTTCACAACTATAGATTGCAAGCAGTATTGAAAATAGTCTCATTGAGATATTTCCGGTCGCACTTTCGTACCTGTGTGACAAGAGGCGAAATTCTAGTGGATTTTATATTCGGTCTGTGATGTCAGGGAATGAAAGTGTATTTATGCTACGAGCAAATTAACATTTTTATTTTTAAATGAAGATTTGTAGGAATTAGTGTTATTTTAATGGTTTCACTTATATCTTTTGTAAGTTGTTAAAACCATTTTTTAGTTTTTATGACCGGTTTAGTGACAGTTCCTAAGTCACAATGGATATAATATATTATATAGCAGCCAACGAACTATCAACTATCGTTGATTATCACAACAGAATCGAAAATCGGAAAGTCGAGATCTAAAGACTTGTAAATATGACATCTTAATTTTTGTTTTATTTTGTACTCACATTTTCAGAATTATAGTTAGATTGTTATATATGAAGGAAATATATTTTATATATTGTCAGTATTGGTTATTAATGGTTATCCGATAGTTATATTGTTCCATATTTTCCTTAACGATTATTTTGATAATGTTTGCAAAAAAGTGCTTAAAACATTGTGAGTAATAGTAATCGCAAATTTTTCACTATTTGTATATGTATGGTCAAAATTGTTTTGTCCAATATTTTATTTTATTTTGTCAGCGTCATAAATGCTATTGATTACATTTTTGAAACTGAATAAAATATTTGTATCACTATTTACTCATTTTATTTCAACTGCCGTGACGATTCCTGGTGGTCAATCTTGGGTTTCAATATTTTTTGCAGTGGTTAGAGGAAGCTCGCGAAGTGGTCCCATAAAAAATTCTGACTCCAAATCCTCAATCCGCAATCCTGATGCTGCAGGGTACTGAAATCCTCAAAAATAGGGAGTAAGGAAATTTTTATGGTGAATTCATATACCTAGTAGGTATCAAGTCACGTGTATACAATTCAACTTTGAGTGTGAGATCTATAGAGCGAACTTTGACTTTGCTTTAAACTTAAGACATGATTAAAACGAGATAGATTTATGTTACTCACATAAGTCCATCTCGTTTTAACTCTAAGTAAAGTCTGCCAAGTCAAAGTATGATCTTAGCATGAGTCCTGACTCCTCAACCCTGATGCTGTAGGATACAGAACTCCTTAACAATATGAAATTCTGAAATGCGACGTCTTTAAACTTTGACACACTTTTTCACTTTGATTGTTTAAAACGGTTTTCGAACATAAAATTAACAGGGGACGGGGATATTACGACTTTTGGGAGATCCTCTATTTAATAATAATCACTAAAAATAATTTACCTATTTGAATAGTACCTAGTCAAATACCCAATTGGTAAGTCAAATAAGCATAATTTTTGGTTTTGCGGCGCAAACTTAAGGGAATCGTCACTGCCTGCAAAATAGTTTTCAATTTAACTGTATTAACCCAGTTAAATACCCAGAAGTTGTAGGAAATAGGATGTTCGAAAAGGAAAACAACCATATCTACTATTTTAATTTTATTTGATAAGTATTCCACTGTACACCTCATCTGACTGTTAATTACTATAATATATACCTATATTCTAAAGTGTTTTTATATCACAAAAAATACATATCATACTATAGTAAGAATATAAGTAAAAACGAAACATGGTGATATTGCTTGATAAAAAGTTTTGTATAAAATAGCTCAATAAGCAACTTAAATGAACTAATTATGCAGTCTTATCTTCCTAACCACGTTTTATTGCCTTATGTATCCAAAATCCAAATAAAATGATTCATAATGATATATATAATCACAATAAGACATGTCGTAGCTCTATGTATAATAATCATAAGTTCTGTATCAAGAGATAGCAGCTCCGAATCCTTTATATCATGTTAGTCTAATGCTGAGATCTATAGAGCGTACTTTGACTTGGCTTAGACTTTACAAAGAGTTAAAACGAGATGGACTTATATGAGTAACATAAATCTGTCTCGTTTTAACCATGTCTTAAGTCTAGGCAAAGTCAACGTTCGCTCTATAGATCTCACACTAAGAAACGGGGCGGTTCGTTGTATGGAGACCCCTGCATTAAATCCTTGGCAGGGTTGTAGTATGGTAGAATCAAAACTTATACGAAAAGATCAAAAAATATATCTATACTGACTGAATAATGAGGCTGATTCTGTTGTACACCTAAAACGACTGTGATGAAAAGAATTGGCCACAATTTCTTGATTTTTTTTTGAATCATATTTATACTCAAAACCGAAATATCAAAAGAAATATTCATGCAGAACTTTTTTTTTTTGGAAGTATTCCAGACCCTAGCCATGCGAATGAGGAATGAAGATGCAAAGCGTTCCGTACGTGTGGATGGAATGTCGACGACATAGGAGTTTAGTAGGTAATGGATAATTAAATACATCTGCAGCTCTTGCATCCCTGGTTAACTAAAGTTTCTGTACTAGAGCCAAAGGTTTATGACGGACATTGGTTTTTTTTTAAAATTCTATTTCACAAAATTTTCTTTAACGAAAGTATTTAAAAAGTACTAAGTGTTAGATTTCTATGATGGTACGGAACCCATCGTGTGACTCGTACTTGGCCAGTTTCATAGTAATACGAAGCTCAGCGATAGAGCTTTTAATGAAAGTAATTTTGTTTTGTGTAACCCTAATGCAGCAGTTAGGAAGACTAACAAATAGAGTGACACAGGAGTGGATTTAATGATACCTAATAATCTTATTTACAAGACATTCAAGTTCCTACGAACATTTACATTAAATAAAGACTATAATATCAAGTTTTACACCAACTTTTGCCATTTTTTGTGACAGCTTATAAACAGTGTAAAAGCCTTGAAACAAACTACTTGTACCACATTAATCACATTTGTAAAATGCAATTGTTATATGTACAATAAATGTAATTGGAAAAAATGGACAAAGGTAGAGGTATAGTTCAGGAAAAAAGATTTGCACTGATTCGACTTAGGTACTTAAAAATAACAAAAGAGAAGTTCGGTAAGGCTCGTGCTATCTGTATACAGTGTTGCAGTTTGCAGGCTTGGTTGCAGGAACAAAGCAATACGTTAAAAAATATAAAATATAGCGATTAAATAGAGCTTAAATTTGGTTACTTCTCAATTTTGGTTGCTTTTCGAGTTATAATAGTTATTATTCTATCACTGACCACTGTTCTGTTCAGTGTATCAAGGCTTTTTTTTTACTCTATATTATTTTTGTAAAACGCGTTTTTGTGACCCTTTTCTAATAATATATAATCCATTTAGGGAGGATTCATCAGTGCAAATTAATTTTCGAATACTATTTACCAATATTCTTTAATAGCACTTTATTTTGGACAAAATTCAAGTTTTTAACAAGACACAAATTTTAGAGAAAAATAGTAATAAGTTAGAAATAAATAATAATTTAGAAAACAAAAAGTAAGATGTGAATTGGCGGAACAAAGTTAAAGACAAATCTTAGCCTAATTTGTTTTATTATAGTAGGGGAACCCAAGAGGGGATTATGGGATTTACTGAAGCGCGGCAGATTAATAAAAAGGACCCTGTAAAGTCCCTTCACCATATATAAGTCCTGTATATTGGGGCGTCTGACTAGTTTAGCGGATCAGAATAGTAAAAGAAATCGATCCTCAGAAATACTCGAGCGCGTCAGATAAGTGTAGTGTAGACGATTTGTGCGAGACCTAAGGGATTGTAACAAACTTGCAAAAAAAACGTCACCTCGATTAAAACCGTCGATAAAGTTTAATACATGCAGCTTTCTTTATTTATCTATCTCTCTCTCTCTCTCTCTCTCTCTCTCCTTTCCCACACTACTTTCCGTTGCCTCCGATGCCGTTAATGCCGATGAGTGATTATAATTATAAAAATTATTAAAAGAAATAGATTGTTTTTATTTCCATGCTATTTTCCGTGAGTTTTATTTGAAACATTCTGAGATTCAAAAAATAATAAATGAAATTTTCTAACTTTACAAAACAACGTCCATGCTGCAAACTGCATCAAAATCGGTTGATTTGTTCGAGAGATAAAAAAGTTTTTTTTACACTCTTTGAATATGAATAATGAACTTGTTGATACTCTGACGCGCTCGATGTGGCGTTTTTTTTGCATTTTAAAAAACCGCAGCGACTGCTTGATCCCTGAATATCAGTCTTTTTAATAGGCTTAATACAGCATTCTTTGGGTCTCCTTAACACCTCTGAATATATGACGCGCTCGAATATATATTTTTTTTACCAATTTTCTACCCTTCCGTACGGCCACCGCCACCATGCAAACCGGCAGATTAGCATACATCCTTTAACAGAGATACGTACGGGCGTATACGCTATCGATATCTGACGCGCTCGAGTATTTTTATGTGACTGTTTTGTTTTCCATTTCTGAAAACCTGGAGACGCTCCCCCCACCGGTGAAGGGGTATAACTCATAATTAACTAAATTTTTCTTTCTAACATCAAATCTTCCAAATCCAGGTCGAGGTCGAGTAAATCCACATTTAGCATCGTGGGCTCCCCTAGCAATAGTTATATTCAAGTTGTAATTTTAAACGCCCTGAACGTAGTTAGTAATAATTATAGTTATTTGTAGTTTACTTATTTATTTTCATTTCACAACATTTCAAATTTTTATGTTCTATGAAAGTAAGTCTAGCGGTCCAGACTTCATTTTTATTTTTTTTGCTTTATGTAATATCAAAAAAACATTTGGAACATTCTGATATATTTATTTGAAACACTGTCGAATAAAATAATAGGTCTTTACCTATGAAATTGCCGTTTTGTAAGGGATGGACATAAAGTCGATTTTTTAAAAATATAATATATTTATTTAATCAAAGTATGTACCATTGCTATGTATTTACTTTTACCATCTCATAGGTAGTTCATTGATCCCTTTACTAAAAAAACCATTCGGACGGGAATCAATAAAATCTTTGAAGGCGCTTTGGACTGCCTCATCGGAGTTGAATTTTTTCCCTTGCAAGTTATCCAAATTTCGAAAAAAATGGTAATGTGTTGGAGCAAGGTCCGGGGAGTACGTCGGATGTCTTAGTAATTCCAATTGAAGCTCCTCTAATTTGGTAGCAGTTTGTTGTGCAGTGTGTGGTCTAGCGTTGTCCTGAAGCAGCAGTGGCCTAGAGCGATTGACGAGCCTCGGTTTTTTAGCAGCTAGCTTTTCCATCATGGTTTGCAGTTGCTGACAATAGACATCCGCCGTAATCGTCTGGATCTCGTAAAGAAAGCTGAAGTAAACGACACCGGCACTAGTCCACCAAACGCTCACAAGTAATTTTTTTTGAGTCAATTTTCGCTTGGGGCAGGATTTGGCTGGTTCGCCAGGGTTCAGTCATTCCAATTAGCGTTTCCGATTATCGTACAGGATCCACTTTTCATCACAGGTAATAATTCGATTTAATATCCCTTCATTGTTGTGCCGGTTGAGTAATGTAACGCAGCAGTCGACGCGCGTTTGTCGGTTTGCTGCACTCAATTCATGAGGTACCCACCTTTCAAGCTTTTTCACCTTCCCAATTTGCTTCAAGTGGATTAAAACAGTTTTATCACTAACACCGCAACCTGCAGCTAGCTCGGACATGGTTTGCGATGGATCCGCTTCCACAATAGCCTTCAATTCTTCATTATCAACTTTGGTCTCCGGCCGTCCACGGGACTTGTTCTGCAGGTCGAAATTTCCAGAACGAAAACGTTGGAATCAAAAACGCAGTGTGTTTTCTTTTGCGACACCGCCGCCATATACATAATTAATCCTTCGAGCCGTTTCTGCAGCACTGGTACGACGATGGAACTCGTACTCATTAATAACGCGATATTTCAAGTTTTCCATTTTGTAAACTGAGTGACGCAAAGAAAAAACCATAAGAGGAAAAAACAAATGAATAAGGGTTTTCAAAACACAAAAGCATGAGTAAATAGCTGTATAAATTTGAAATTGAAATTCCTAACCAAAGAGGAGATATTTGAGATCAAAGTGGCGAGTACGACAAAACGGCAATTTCATATGTAAGGACCTAATATTTGTTACATGTTATAAAAATATCAATATAAATTAGTACATTATATTGATAATGTACTGAAAAACTAGATAATCATAATTGGGAATACCACGTACCTATGTACTATATAAATATCTTCGCAAAAATGCCCAGCAGAAGATTTATACTATATAAACCTACCACATTCTCGGCAATTGACAAACAAACAAAACTAATAATTTTATCAGATATTTTTTTCAGAATTTAGCTGAAATTAAACGAATATTAAAAAACACAGAAATAAATTTATATACTGAGCCGAATTGCCGGGTAGCGAAAGCTGCTAACGAAAAACAAACTCACAAACGATAAAGTGTCGAAGAGGTTTCCATCTTCTGTGTTCCCTCATGACTACAATATGGGGTACTAAAAAAAACTACAATATAATATCAGATGCCCTGATATATATATATATAAAATTAATCAAGATTACAATTAAAGTTTTAAGCAAAAAAAAAAGTATGTTTCAAGATTATGAATCTAGTTTTTTGCTTGAGATCAATGTTCATATGAGTGGATTTTTTTGTGATTACAACAATTGGGCATTGTGATAAAGGTAATTAAAAGGTATTAGGACCTTGCATATCTTCCCAGGACTGTTATTTTGGGTTCTGTACTATAATGGTAGGAGCCCTTATTGATTTCTTGGTTCCAACACGACGAGATTTCGCCGAAATCTTTCTGCAATTTTTTCTGGATGCAAATCGCTTGTTTTTGAGGGCGAGTGCTAGCAACTTCATAGGATCATAGATTACGATCTCGGTTCGGAACAGCTGATCTTAGAACATCTAATTCAATGTTAAAAACGAAGATTTTATCACTTTGTTTTTCAAAAAAACTAGCCCACCAAGATCACTACAAGACCAACTATCGACAGATATTCGAAGACTTTTCCTTGTTCAGAATAATCGGAAAAAAGAGAGCATTTCGAAAAATCTTGGGAATATATCCACTACAGCCTATTAACGTCCCACTGCTGGGCGCAGGGCCTCCACTCTTATAGGAGAGAGGGAATTAGAGCCTAGGCCCACCACGCTGCTCCAATATGGGTTGACGACTATTATCATGTTAGGGATAATAACCGGGACCAACGGCTTAACGAGCTCTCCGAGGCACAGGGGTGAAACACCGCCAACTTCCTAACTCCGGGCTAGTTCTAAGAATTTCTAATCAGAAAAAATCCAATACTTAATTATGGCCCGACTCGGGACTCGAACTCGGGACCTCGTCAGCCGCAGTCGAACATGATAACCACTAGACCAACGAGGCAGTCGAACGTGGGAATATATATATATAGGTAATTGCTATAACATTACAAAGCTTATTTTCAGTTCGCACAATTCAAAGAGATCAATAATTATAATAAGGGCACTAACGCTAATTTGAAAAGCTATACAATGGCCAAGAGATAATTTACAATAGGCATACCTAATGGACACTAATTCGATTGAACACAATCTCTAAACTTTATTACATTAGCAGGTCTAAAACTAACATCATCCCTTTTACAATGTCCCATGCAGAAAAAGAGCATTGCTGATAAACCTGTCAATTAAGTTTGGAGACTGAGAACAATCGAAAAAGCACCTTTATATTATGATAATAATTATATCAATTTTATAGATGAAATATAATCCTGGTTGATATAATAATATCTATTTTAAACAATGTTTAATGTAAAAACATTTTAGTTATTAACATTAAATATAAAATCTTGTGTCTCATGCACATGTCAATTCGGTTGTGCACAAATATAATTAAATTAAATTGACTACCGACCCAATACTCATCCTGTATTTTAGACTTAGTCTGAGATATATAGAGCGTACTTTGACTTGGCTCGGACTTTACTTAGAGTTAAAACGAGATGGACTTATGTAAGTAACGTACATCTATCTTGTTTTAACAATGTCTTAAGTCTAAGCAAATTCAAAGTTCGCTCTATAGATCTCAACCTTAGAGCATCTCAACTCATGAACAATAAGAGACTATTGTTTTGAAATTACACATTTTGTATAGGCAGACTCTCTTAAAAATAATAATATAAAAGTGTTCTCTGA
This sequence comes from Erebia palarica, assembly GCA_964035005.1. NCBI lineage: Eukaryota > Metazoa > Arthropoda > Insecta > Lepidoptera > Nymphalidae > Erebia > Erebia palarica. The sequence goes on along the minus strand of OZ035985.1, from coordinate 31,644,820 downwards.
CTTTGGCTTTAATTCCAATTTGACTATTGAACCTGTCAATTTAGTTTACTTATGAATTTGTAAACAACTAAATGGACACTATTACCTAATCAAGCTATTTGATTTAGAATTTGATAAATATGGCTTCAAATGTAAAAAAAGTTTGCGTGTAACTCAAATGAAAACCGCCAATAAAATAAAAATAAAGAACAATTGAATGATAAAACAAATCCAACTTCAGCAACAGATTTCCAGCAACTGGAAAACTGAACAAACGTGAATTTCTCTGCTAATGTGAGTGGAGTCACGTATTAATACGCCAGTGAGCGCAATGAACATTGGTTTATATGTTTTACTTGTCAGTTCATAGACAATATTAATATACGCCGCGTGGGTTTTTGTGTGAACATGGCATGGTCAATTATTATATGAGCTGTTTTTCTTATTTTATACACTATCAAGAACTATAGAAACCTTTGGCATGAATAAGATTATGACGGAATCGCATTTATAACACGCGGACTAACGCCATGAGACCAGAAATACCACTCAGGGGGCCAAAACGTTTGGTGTATCTGGTCATAGGAAAAAAAACTATGATTTATTTGACTCAACATATGTCGCGTGGCCTGTTATGAGTATGTTGTCGGCTTAACAAACAGACTATGTCATGCTAGGACTTAGCTCATAATAATAAGTTGTCCGGTGTTGTTCGCATAGACAAGCCCCTGCCCGGGCTGCGGCGCCCACCGTAGGCAGTTGAGACTTGTGAAGCCATTTTCCCAGGTTTGCTCCAGTTCCTTGATGGGCGACAGCCCAGTCCGGCTCGTACTCTCTGAAAGTGTTTTAGACTTTTATTCATAGGTTTTTTATGTGAAGATTTTTAGGGACATTTGGGCTCCTCCAGAATAAATCAGAGAAAATTTCCACAGCACCAGTTTCTTGTATGGGTATATTAAATCAGGAGAGTAACACCGAGTTACTCTAGTATGGTACGGTAGTTACGGTAGTCGAAGATGGACGCGGGCTAACCTGTTAGGGGCATGGCAGGTATATTAAACCCATACCCCTATTCGGTTTCTACACGGCATCGTACCGGAATGCTAAATCGCTTGGCGGCACGACTTTTACCGGTAGGGTGGTAACTAGCCACGGACAAAGCCTCCCACCAGGCAGGCTCTGCTCTAGTACCGCCGTGTGCAGGCACCGGCCCAGTCGCGACCACGCCAGAGAGTAACACCGAGTTACCTAATGGGTCGAGGCGGTAGAGCAGCGCAAAGACGCTGCTCCGGCCGTGGGGCGCGAAGGTGAAGCGACGCGAGCCGAGGCCGACGGCCAGGTGGCGAGCGGTGGGCGACAGAGCGACCGACACCGCGCTCTGCTCTAGTACCGCCGTGTGCAGGCACCGGCCCAGTCGCGACCACGCCAGAGAGTAACACCGAGTTACCTAATGGGTCGAGGCGGTAGAGCAGCGCGAAGACGCTGCTCCGGCCGTGGGGCGCGAAGGTGAAGCGACGCGAGCCGAGGCCGACGGCCAGGTGGCGAGCGGTGGGCGACAGAGCGACCGACACCGCGCTCTGCTCTAGTACCGCCGTGTGCAGGCACCGGCCCAGTCGCGACCACGCCAGAGAGTAACACCGAGTTACCTAATGGGTCGAGGCGGTAGAGCAGCGCGAAGACGCTGCTCCGGCCGTGGGGCGCGAAGGTGAAGCGACGCGAGCCGAGGCCGACGGCCAGGTGGCGAGCGGTGGGCGACAGAGCGACCGACACCGCGCTCTGCTCTAGTACCGCCGTGTGCAGGCACCGGCCCAGTCGCGACCACGCCAGAGAGTAACACCGAGTTACCTAATGGGTCGAGGCGGTAGAGCAGCGCGAAGACGCTGCTCCGGCCGTGGGGCGCGAAGGTGAAGCGACGCGAGCCGAGGCCGACGGCCAGGTGGCGAGCGGTGGGCGACAGAGCGACCGACACCGCGCTCTGCTCTAGTACCGCCGTGTGCAGGCACCGGCCCAGTCGCGACCACGCCAGAGAGTAACACCGAGTTACCTAATGGGTCGAGGCGGTAGAGCAGCGCGAAGACGCTGCTCCGGCCGTGGGGCGCGAAGGTGAAGCGACGCGAGCCGAGGCCGATGGCCAGGTGGCGAGCGGTGGGCGACAGAGCGACCGACACCGCGCTCTGCTCTAGTACCGCCGTGTGCAGGCACCGGCCCAGTCGCGACCACGCCAGAGAGTAACACCGAGTTACCTAATGGGTCGAGGCGGTAGAGCAGCGCGAAGACGCTGCTCCGGCCGTGGGGCGCGAAGGTGAAGCGACGCGAGCCGAGGCCGACGGCCAGGTGGCGAGCGGTGGGCGACAGAGCGACCGACACCGCGCTCTGCTCTAGTACCGCCGTGTGCAGGCACCGGCCCAGTCGCGACCACGCCAGAGAGTAACACCGAGTTACCTAATGGGTCGAGGCGGTAGAGCAGCGCGAAGACGCTGCTCCGGCCGTGGGGCGCGAAGGTGAAGCGACGCGAGCCGAGGCCGACGGCCAGGTGGCGAGCGGTGGGCGACAGAGCGACCGACACCGCGCTCTGCTCTAGTACCGCCGTGTGCAGGCACCGGCCCAGTCGCGACCACGCCAGAGAGCGGCCAGGTGGCGAGCGGTGGGCGACAGAGCGACCGACACCGCGCTCTGCTCTAGTACCGCCGTGTGCAGGCACCGGCCCAGTCGCGACCACGCCAGAGAGTAACACCGAGTTACCTAATGGGTCGAGGCGGTAGAGCAGCGCGAAGACGCTGCTCCGGCCGTGGGGCGCGAAGGTGAAGCGACGCGAGCCGAGGCCGACGGCCAGGTGGCGAGCGGTGGGCGACAGAGCGACCGACACCGCGCTCTGCTCTAGTACCGCCGTGTGCAGGCACCGGCCCAGTCGCGACCACGCCAGAGAGTAACACCGAGTTACCTAATGGGTCGAGGCGGTAGAGCAGCGCGAAGACGCTGCTCCGGCCGTGGGGCGCGAAGGTGAAGCGACGCGAGCCGAGGCCGACGGCCAGGTGGCGAGCGGTGGGCGACAGAGCGACCGACACCGCGCTCTGCTCTAGTACCGCCGTGTGCAGGCACCGGCCCAGTCGCGACCACGCCAGAGAGTGGCCAGGTGGCGAGCGGTGGGCGACAGAGCGACCGACACCGCGCTCTGCTCTAGTACCGCCGTGTGCAGGCACCGGCCCAGTCGCGACCACGCCAGAGAGTAACACCGAGTTACCTAATGGGTCGAGGCGGTAGAGCAGCGCGAAGACGCTGCTCCGGCCGTGGGGCGCGAAGGTGAAGCGACGCGAGCCGAGGCCGACGGCCAGGTGGCGAGCGGTGGGCGACAGAGCGACCGACACCGCGCTCTGCTCTAGTACCGCCGTGTGCAGGCACCGGCCCAGTCGCGACCACGCCAGAGAGTAACACCGAGTTACCTAATGGGTCGAGGCGGTAGAGCAGCGCGAAGACGCTGCTCCGGCCGTGGGGCGCGAAGGTGAAGCGACGCGAGCCGAGGCCGACGGCCAGGTGGCGAGCGGTGGGCGACAGAGCGACCGACACCGCGCTCTGCTCTAGTACCGCCGTGTGCAGGCACCGGCCCAGTCGCGACCACGCCAGAGAGTAACACCGAGTTACCTAATGGGTCGAGGCGGTAGAGCAGCGCGAAGACGCTGCTCCGGCCGTGGGGCGCGAAGGTGAAGCGACGCGAGCCGAGGCCGACGGCCAGGTGGCGAGCGGTGGGCGACAGAGCGACCGACACCGCGCTCTGCTCTAGTACCGCCGTGTGCAGGCACCGGCCCAGTCGCGACCACGCCAGAGAGTAACACCGAGTTACCTAATGGGTCGAGGCGGTAGAGCAGCGCGAAGACGCTGCTCCGGCCGTGGGGCGCGAAGGTGAAGCGACGCGAGCCGAGGCCGACGGCCAGGTGGCGAGCGGTGGGCGACAGAGCGACCGACACCGCGCTCTGCTCTAGTACCGCCGTGTGCAGGCACCGGCCCAGTCGCGACCACGCCAGAGAGTAACACCGAGTTACCTAATGGGTCGAGGCGGTAGAGCAGCGCGAAGACGCTGCTCCGGCCGTGGGGCGCGAAGGTGAAGCGACGCGAGCCGAGGCCGACGGCCAGGTGGCGAGCGGTGGGCGACAGAGCGACCGACACCGCGCTCTGCTCTAGTACCGCCGTGTGCAGGCACCGGCCCAGTCGCGACCACGCCAGAGAGTAACACCGAGTTACCTAATGGGTCGAGGCGGTAGAGCAGCGCGAAGACGCTGCTCCGGCCGTGGGGCGCGAAGGTGAAGCGACGCGAGCCGAGGCCGATGGCCAGGTGGCGAGCGGTGGGCGACAGAGCGACCGACACCGCGCTCTGCTCTAGTACCGCCGTGTGCAGGCACCGGCCCAGTCGCGACCACGCCAGAGAGTAACACCGAGTTACCTAATGGGTCGAGGCGGTAGAGCAGCGCGAAGACGCTGCTCCGGCCGTGGGGCGCGAAGGTGAAGCGACGCGAGCCGAGGCCGACGGCCAGGTGGCGAGCGGTGGGCGACAGAGCGACCGACACCGCGCTCTGCTCTAGTACCACCGTGTGCAGGCACCGGCCCAGTCGCGACCACGCCAGAGAGTAACACCGAGTTACCTAATGGGTCGAGGCGGTAGAGCAGCGCGAAGACGCTGCTCCGGCCGTGGGGCGCGAAGGTGAAGCGACGCGAGCCGAGGCCGACGGCCAGGTGGCGAGCGGTGGGCGACAGAGCGACCGACACCGCGCTCTGCTCTAGTACCGCCGTGTGCAGGCACTGGCCCAGTCGCGACCACTCCAGAGAATAAACACCTAAAATTTAAAACAAAAATGTATTTGAATTTTTTATTATTTATATAAAAAAATTAAATTACAAATAATTATTATTATTTAATTTACTAAACAGATATATTTAAAATAAGTAAATTATCATGCTACATTTTGTGAACTTTAGTGCTATATCTTCTTCGATCTTTTTGTCAACCCTAACTCAGACTACGGTCTATTTGGGCTGCAATTTACAAACGCCAGCCTGTGTTTTTAGTCTAGTGCTTTGTTCTGCAAAATTGTGGTGTAATTTTTGATATTTTTTTTAAAGGCATTATATAAAATAAATAAATAAATAAAATAAATATCGCAAACCCAAAAGGACTCACCTAACCAGTGATTAGTATTCCTTAGTCGAGGTACAGGGTGGAGTGCCACCAGGAGCCTCCCGTCCTTTGATATATCAATACTAGCATCGTTGTGTATCCTGCACCGTTGAACGACCACGTTTTTGGAACCTGAACATAATTTTGAGAGTTTAAGTATAATTGGATTTTGAGTAAGGTAACTAACATGATTAGTTTTAGTTTTTCAAGTTTTGCTGTTAGGGTGATAGTCATTTCTCCATAAAGAAGAGGAAGAGGGATCATTAAACAATTTTATTGCACTAAAAATCAAGCATGATATGTATTGCCCTCGACACACAAAAACCAATAATTACGAAGTACCAGTCACTCAAGTTGCATATATTATGCTCTAACAGGGTGACATGTCATTTATTGTACAGTTCATGTTAAATGCAAAATAAATAAATCTGAATCTAATTAAACAGTATTGTTACCAAAATTATTTAACAAAAGGCATAGTTTATTTATTTAGTCGAAATGACTCAATTTTGCATAAATTAAATTAGTATTTAGTAACTACTAATTATTTTCCCACCCGGGAGTCCATGCATGCTTCCCGTCTCCTTGGATACTCACTGTCGGCAATGTCGAGCTTTTCCCGTGCTGAAGTCCCAGGCCTGCACGCGATGTGACGGCGCCGGCAGCGCTTCAGAGACGCGTCAAACACCCACTATGTCTCCAGCCCGTTTAGTTACTCCCTTTCAGCAATATAGGGCGTGTTGCCTGTTGTAAGACCCAAGTCTGCACGAGATTCGACGGCGCCGGCAGCGCTTCAGAGATGATGCTCGCGTTAAACAGCCCCCTATGTCTCCAGCCCTTTTAGGTACTCCCTTTCAGCAATATAGGGCGTATTGCCTGTTGTAAGTCCCAAGTCTGACACGATGCGACGGCGCTCGCAGCGCTACGGAGATAATGCTCGCGTCAAATAGTCCCCTGTCTCTCGAGCCCTTTTGGATACTCACTGCCGGCAATATCGGGCGTGTTGCCTGTTGTAAGTCCCAAGTCTGCACGCGATGCGACGGCGCTCGCAGCCCTTCGGAGACAATGCTCGCGTTAAACAGCCCCCTATGTCTCTAGTCCTTTTGGATACACGCTGTCGGCAATATCAGGCGTGTTGCTCGTTGTAAGTCCCAGGTCTTAACGAGATGCAACGGCGCCGGAAGCACTTCGGAAATAATTCTCGCGTCAAACAGCCTCCTATGTCTCCAGCCTTTTTAGATACTCCCTTTCAGCAATATCGGGCGTGTTGCCCGTTGTAAGTCCCAAGTTTGCACGAGATGCGACGGCGCCGGAAGCACTTCGGTGACGATGCTCGCGTCAAACAGCCCCCTACGTCTCCAGTCCTTTTGGATACTCACTGTCGGCAACATCGGGCGTTTTGCCCGTTGTGAAGTCCCAGGCCTGCACGCGATGTGACGGCGCCGGCAGCGCTTTAGAGACGGTGCTCGCGTCAAACAATCCCCTATGTCTTCAGCCCTTTTAGATACTCCCTTTCAGCAATATCGGGCGTGTTGCCCGTTGTAAGTGCCAAGTCTGCACGAGATGCGACGGCGCTGGAAGCACTTCGGTGACGATGCTCGCGTCAAACAGCCCCCTACGTCTCCAGTCCTTTTGGATACTCACTGTCGGCAACATCGGGCGTTTTGCCCGTTGTGAAGTCCCAGGCCTGCACGCGATGTGACGGCGCCGGCAGCGCTTTAGAGACGGTGCTCGCGTCAAACAACCCCCTATGTCTTCAGCCCTTTTAGATACTCCCTTTCAGCAATATCGGGCGTGTTGCCCGTTGTAAGTGCCAAGTCTGCACGAGATGCGACGGCGCTGGAAGCACTTCGGTGACGATGCTCGCGTCAAACAGCCCCCTATGTCTCCAGTCCTTTTGGATACTCACTGTCGGCAATATCGGGCGTGTTGCCCGTTGTAAGTGCCAAGTCTGCACGAGATGCGACGGCGCTGGAAGCACTTCGGTGACGATGCTCGCGTCAAACAGCCCCCTATGTCTCCAGTCCTTTTGGATACTCACTGTCGGCAATATCGGGCGTTTTGCCCGTTGTGAAGTCCCAGGCCTGCACGCGATGCGACGGCGCTGGCAGCGTTTCGGAGATAATGCTCGCGTCCAGCAGCCCCGCCATGCCGCTCATGCGCCGCATGCCCCCCAGCCCTCCAGGCACCCCTCCGCCGCCGCCTGGCGCGCTCCTACTGCCAGGGGGTCCCCCACCGCCCTCACCGTTACCATCTTCGTCTATCACCATAGCGTTCTGCCAATCAAATCAAGATTATTTCTCAAGGTCCTTAGAATTTGTTAGCACAATTTTTTTTTTATCCACTACAAGTTAGCCCTTGACTGCGATCTCACCTGATGGTAAGTGATGATGCAGTCTAAGATGGTAGCGGGCTGACCTGTTAGGGGCATGGCAGTTATATTAAACCCATACCCCTATTCGGTTTCCACAGCATCGTACCGGAACGCTAAATCGCTTGGCGGCACGTCTTTGCTGGTAGGGTGGTAACTACCCACGGCCGAAGCCTCCCACCAGGCCAGACCAGGGTAAATTCAGAAATTATAAATTCCCAAATTGATCCTGTCGGAGATCGAATCCGGAACCTCCGCACGTTAAGACAACAGCGCTACACACTGCGCACTGTACTGCGGAGGTCGTCAAACTGTAGTTAAAGACGAATCCAATAGATCGATAAAACGAACATAAGTGATATCAGCATAGATATCAAAATCATTGCTTGTAATCTAGTACCTATACATATTATCTGGCAGAACAAATAAAATTAAAAGCAAAATTAAATTACTCTATAAATAAATAAATAAAAATTATTGACCAGCACTACAATACTTAGCATAACTAAACTTATACAAATACAAATTATTCTACTTTTGTAGGGCTCAACTACAGATCCGATTTTAAGGATAATTGGCCTTATATATTATAGAACTTGCATCTTGGAGATGGATAGATATAGGGAAATTTTTATTCTGGAAAACCAAAGAATTCCAGCGGTATATTAAAATCCACATGGATGAAGACACGGAAATTTTTAATATACTTACTTGAGCGAGTATAATTGGTTGTAGATATTCGTGAATTCTCGGTAGTCTTTGTGGCGGGTTCGCTTGCGCATCAGGGTTACTTATGCTGAGTTCGCCCACTTGCAAAAGAGGAAACGCTGCACCGCCTGCATCTTCCATGGCCGCCTGATATTGTTCCAGTCTTGATTCTTCCGTCGGCCTGTTTGTAGCACCTCGTGACAAAATGCGTTCCCGTGTAAGTATATGCGGCCTATAGTCGAATGAAGTAAAAGATCGACGATTAGGAGGGTCCGAGTCCTGCAAAGACGAACGGTTCTCAGGAGGGCTGTCGTTAGTCGGCCCCAAGTTAAACATCTCGCGAACCGATGACGGCGTGTACAATCTAATCGTTTGCAGACGCCTGAACCTGCTCCTTGCCGCGTTACGTAACCTCACTGCTTGCATGTGAGCTAATCTTATTAAATTGATTCTATGCTCAAATTCGTTCATCATTTCTGGAGGTAGTCTTGAGGGCCTGGTACTATCGCTGGATTGAGCACCAGAGGGACCTGCGACAGACTGTGAACTCTGAGATTCACTTCGAGCAGCCCTTAATGGCCTTGGGTTACCTCTATTGGGAAGCAAACGTAAGGCAGGAATCCTGTGAGAGAATACAGGTGGAAGTACTCTCTTTTTAATAAGAGGATGTGCTGTAGGATTTGTTTTATGTAACGCTTTGAGTCGTCGAGTTTCCATATATAAATCTCGTCTGTTTCTGGCTGTCACTGAGTAATTTCTATTTGCCGCCGAAATCTGTACTGCGAGACGATTACTCCATCTTTGGTTTATATTACTTTGAGAGGAAGTTGAAGGTAACGGAGTTGAGGTTTCTGGTGTGGTTCTGTCAGTGGATATAGACTGAGAACTCGTTGAGTTATCTCGTTTGACACGTTTGCTAGCACTGCTCTGCAAGCGATCTTCTTCCGCTTCACTTGGGACAGGGTTTTGAGGCGGTTCGTCGGGTCCATCTACATTGACAGGGCCTGTATGATCGACATTTTCAAGGCGAATCACATTCAGTGAATCGACACGTTGAGGCGATGTATTATTACTAGCGCGCCCGTTATTTCGATTCGTCATTAACAACAAGCAAGTTAGTGCTAAAGCCTTCTTCAAAGAACGCAACATATTTATGATCAGCTGACTCAATCCTCTCTCCTCTAAGCACATCATCATCATATTAAACATTATGGATAGTACTTGCATGGCCCGCATTCGGATTTCATGTCGAGTTGCACATATTTCCATTGCTCTCTCAATAGGTCTATTTAATCTCGGAGGTAAGCGATTAGCAGCAAGATTACGAGACCGACGTCTAAGTTCGTCTTCTGGTCTCCAACGATAACTAGACTGTAATCGTCTTCTAAGCGATGGCGACGAACGCACGCTGGACGATCTGGTTTGAGGTGATTTGCTAGCCGACGATTGTCTGCTGCTACTTGGACTACCTCTAGATGTACCCTGTTTAGGCTCATGAGATGGCACATTTTCAGTGTTCGTGGATTCCGAGTTTCTGGTACTCTCTCCCTGATATCTACTTTGCGTTCTTGAGTTTCTGCTGGGCGCTCCAGTGTTCATGGATTCTGAGTTTCTGGTACTTTCTCCCTGGTTACTACTTTGCGTCCTTGAATTTCTGCTGGGCGCTCTAGTAATGTTGTCTGTCACTTCAGTTAACATCATACATCTTTCCAAGAGTGATCTTGTGTAATGACTGGGCAAATCTTGTCGACCAGTTTCTCTGTGCAAAATCAAAATTCGCCTACGTAGATTTTCCCACATATTCCGTAACTCTGGCATCGTAAGACGATTACCACGTAGCCACATATTAGTTAGTAGCATGGTATGCTTTTGCATAGCAATAACTCCACCGCGAACTTTTCTGAACGCTTCTTCCGGCGCGATCCGACCGTTACCCCAAAAACTTTCTCTACTCGTCGATGGCCTGTTAGAATTTGTGTCATTAGGATCATTCTGCTCCGAGTTTTCGGGAACCTCTTGGTTATTATTGTTAGAAGTGCTAGGGCCTTCGCCTGCGGCATTATTCTGCGTCCGAACCCGGAATCGACTGCTATTTGCGGATACATTAATACCACTCGTTTCACAGTTAGGATTTTGGAGCAGAAGTTCTCCCAATTCGAAAACTAATCTTTCCGTGGGAGGAGTCCCTCGTTCGGAAGAGTTCGAAGGCGCTGAACTACCCGAGTTCTCAGGATCTCTCGTGTCATCCTCCCTGAATGAGGAATTTCGAGTTCTAAAAATATTAACTTCCGGTGACTGATCACTATCAGACTCTGAACTAGATGATAAAATGCCGGGTCGCAAACTGGAGCTGAACAAACGTACACGGGGACGCAACGAGGCTCTCGGGCGGTCGCCACTTTCGTTGTCATCCGAGTGCGCTCTAGCGCCACTACTTCGACGCGGAATATCTCCTTCCGCAGATCTAAGACTCGATAGAGACAAACTTGTTATTAAATTTAATAACCTCGTACCCGAATCCCTGAGGATATCACGTATTAAATCAAGACTTTCATTAATAGTTTGGGCATCTACCGGCGCAGAGAATTGTGATTGAGAAGCAACATTAGTGGTCTGAGTTGCGTTAGTCGCTGAAGTCGGGGGTGTATTTTGTCGAGAAGATCGCGTAGGTGTATTATCGGAAGCAGTTGAAGAGTTATCGTTGGGTACGGACACGAATATTCGTCGAGCGCCCCATCTGCGGGGGGATAAGTCCAAGAGCGAGGAAGAGTCCGGTCTATAAGCGGGAAAGATACTGGTGCGAGAAGAATTTGCCACATTTTCTGTAGGTTCTTGGGCAACCAGATTTGTAAATGAAATTCTGCTCGGTCGTGGTGTTCCGTTTGTAGACGAAAATGGATTGGGCAAAAGTCTAGATGCCCGTTCATTCTGGTCAACGGTTCGAAACGATCTTCCAGAAGTGTCATTAAGAGGATGGAATGCGGAAGGTCTCGAACCAAATATGGAATGTTCCTGACGAGTCAAATTTCGATCTCTAAATCGAGCGAGGAAGAGTCCGGTCTATAAGCGGGAAAGATACTGGTGCGAGAAGAATTTGCCACATTTTCTGTAGGTTCTTGGGCAACCAGATTTGTAAATGAAATTCTGCTCGGTCGTGGTGTTCCGTTTGTAGACGAAAATGGATTGGGCAAAAGTCTAGATGCCCGTTCATTCTGGTCAACGGTTCGAAACGATCTTCCAGAAGTGTCATTAAGAGGATGGAATGCGGAAGGTCTCGAACCAAATATGGAATGTTCCTGACGAGTCAAATTTCGATCTCTGTAAATAAGAAAAAAGACGCATACAGTATAGTTGAGATCTTTTAAATAAGTTAAACACAAGGAATACACGCAACATCTCTTTACCTGGAAGGGCCACTATCAAAAGACAAAGCGTCAAGATTGAGCAGGCGGCTATTACTCCCTTCGCCGTCTCCACTGTCAGTTTCTTGTCTATTGCTAGATGTGCCCGTTGAAGGATTTTCTGATATAAAATTAGTAAAGATATTTATTCTTCTAAATTAATGTGATGGCAATTTAAAACAATTAGTACATAAATAGATTAAAAATGTATTCTTTTGCAGTATAAAATTAGATGATAACAATTATTATATCATACTAATATTATAAATGCGAAAGTGTGTTTGTTTGTTTGTTGGTTTGTACTTCAATCAAGCTGCAACGGATCGACGTGATTTTTTGCACGAGGACCATGGAGAGTGACATAGGCTACTTTTTATCCCGGTTAATTGAGGAGTTTCCGTGGGAATAAAAAAAACGTATTCCACGCGGACGAAGTCACGGGCATCAGCTAGTTGTACAGATTTTGCTCTAACGGCAGCTATGGGCTCTATAACCACAACACAGTGCATTTTGCAATAGGCCATGCATCTGTTAACTGTATGATTGTCAACGGGCTTGCCAGTTTATCAAGCAATACTTCGTATTATATAATTTTTTAACCTGATAAAAATCTAGCAATGCTTTGATATTTCAGAAGTTTGATATTCAGGTATGGAACTAGGTAAAACTTGTTTAAGCGCGACTTATTTTACTTACAAAGACTCGTTTTTAATAAAATAATTATAATTATTTATTTTAATCGTAATAATATTATTATGTGTACGTCAAAGAAGTTCAACAGCGCGTAAAAGGTTACAAGCATTAATATGTCACCATAATATTGCAAAAACCGTTAGATTGTAATCTAACTAGCGAAATTGTAAACTGTCGACAGACTGTGAACCGTTCAATGTTCTGAGTATCAATTTTTGAAATATTCATTGTATTCGCGTTTTCTTGTCTCTTTCTTGTAGGTTAGGTTAGGGTTCGACATAAATAACTAGGTAGGTTTTATGGGGTTAATATACCTAACAGATTAAAATCTACCGAAAAATAATGCGTTAAATTGTAATATGTCGCCAGTTTACACTTTCGCTAGTTAGATTACAATCTAACGGTTTTTGCAATTTTACGGTGACAAATATAAATAATATTCAAAGTTTGAGTCCTATACAATTTGACTTACCGTCATCAAGTTGCGGCGTGGAAGTGTAAGAGCGCGCCACTCGCGTATAGCTGTTAGCTTCAGGCGATGGATCAGTCTCCATTGGATCTGTGCCGCGATCAGTCTACAACAGTTAAGATTGTCAAGGCTTGAGTGGATGGCATATTACAGCACCAATGAGCCCTTTTGGGCCACTGGAAACTTATTTATTACTGGAAGAATGTGCTAATATGAGATGCATACTAATGATAACCCTTTATTTTGCCAGAAAACATTAAGGAATTCAAATCACATCAGTCAAAGCTTATTTTAATTCAGGGCAGCACATACTGTGAATTTAATGTATTTAACTAGCTTTAACTAGCTGATGCCCGCGACTTCGTCAATGTGGATTGAGGTTTTTTGGTTCCCGTGGTAACTTTTTAATTTTCCGGGATAAAAATTAGCCTATGTGCTATTCCAGACTATAAACTATCTGTGTCAAATTTCAGCCAGATCCGTTCAGCCGTTGGGGCGGTTTTAGTTACAAACATCCATACATTCATCCAAACTTTCGCATTTATAATATTAGTAAGATAAGCAGTAAGATTGTTATCTATGTAGCGACTTATGTTTGCCGACCTCCCTGGCGCAGTGTTGCCATAACGTTGGAGGTCCCGAGTTCGATCCCTGGCAGAGCCAATTTGGAAATTTATAATTTGACTTTTTTTCGGTCTGGCCTGGTTCACTTACCATCAGGTGAGATCGCAGTCAACGGCTAACTATGAGTGCATAAAAAAAAGCTATGGACACATATACAAACTCTTCAAATAAAAAGTAGATAAACGAATGATTTTATTTACCGTACTGGGAGGCGGCGGCGTCACAGTGAGTCGGTGTCGAACCATAAATAGACGCTGGTAGTTCCTCACTAGACTGTCATATCTCTGAACCAAATTCTGATAAGAGTCTACAATAATATCCTGTGTGGGGCCGGAATTATCTTGCGGTCTATTGTTCCCTGGGCTGTCGTCCGAACCGTCCCTTCTTGCGTAGCTAGTTGTGTTTGTTGGATTTGTGGTTGGGTTCTGTTGTAGAACACTATTACTAATCCCTCCAGGCATGGGTCGTAACGATATGCCCGTTATCAGTTTGTAACCCAACGAATCGAATGCCACATACCTGAAATTGATTGACACTTTTAATAATCCATACTAATATTATAAATGCGAAGGTGTTTCTATCTGTCTGACTGCTACGCTTCCAAGGCCACCCATTCAACCGATTTTGATGAAATTTGGTACAGGGATAGGTTATATCCTGGAGAAGGCTACTTTTTATCCCAGAAAATTAAGGAGTTCCCGCGGGCATCGAAAAAACTTAGTCCACGCGGACGAAGTCCCGCGAATCACCTAGTAACAAAATACAGAATTGATAACATTTTATTATGTAAACCTGTGTCATCGTAGTTTCATCCCTGAACAGAAAGCTTTGACTACTAGGCATTACATCATATAGGTTACATTATTGTAATCCATATTTTCCACACTATTATAAATCATAAAATGTGTCTGTATGTCTGCTACGATTTCACAGCCCACCTTTTCGAAAGTTTTAGTTGATAATTGACCGAGCGAAGCGAAGGTCTCCGAGTCTACTTGAGTGAATTTGCACTTGTGCGTCCTAGGGTTGCCAACCATACTTTATATAAACGTATCCTAGTTTATTTTTGGTAATTATACTTTATTTTCAACCTTTTCTGTGATGCGTAAAATAAAATGCTCATTATGGGTACTTAAGTATTTAACGGTACACATAAGTTAAAACGGATGATGGAAACGATTTATAATTACTGAACGAAATGTTAGATGTCAGATGTGGTGTTGTGAATGTGACAGGACAGGTGACATTCTGACATAAAAACATAAAGTTTGAAAAATACTTTTTTTTCTTCCAAATACTTTATTTTTATTTAAACCAAATTATGGTTTAGATAGGACAAAAATAAAGTATTTGGAAGAAAAAAAGTATTTTGAATAAAAAACGTTCGGACGTTTTTTTTTTGTCAAAAAAAGTTGGCAACCCTATCCGTCCGTCTGTCAGAGCCTTATAACATCTGAATTACTGAACGTAATTACTTCAAATTTAAATATGATAAGTAAACCTATGGCTTCCAGCCGAATATGGTTTAAAAAGTTATAAAAATCTTTATAAAGGCTCTCATACAAGCGAATGCGAAGTAATAGTATATTGTGATACAAGGGTGGAAAGTAGGTTATTGCAAACGAGCTGTAATTAATAAGCCCGAGCCGAAGGTGAGGGTTTTTAATGTCACGAGTTTGCAATAACCTTCACACCCGTGTATCACACGACGTTTTTCAATACAGTTGTGGGAGATAGTAATAAACAAATCAAAGAATTACAAGTTTATTTCAACATACATACGTACATAGTACTTAATTAATTCTGGAAATTGAGAGTAAAGCTTGAGCAATTACTAAAATTCGCAAGTGCGCAAAATTCCATCTTGCGCAGTTTTCGCCTGAGATAAAATATCTGGTGGAGTTAATTCCATTTCATCATTAGTACTAGAACTCATATTAACAAAAATATAATCAATTTATCACATAAAAAATAAAAAAAATCAGCAAATGGCGCGTATTTACACCTGGAAATATTTTTTTTTTCAACGAAACTAGGCTACGGGTTCGTACCTACGCGTATACAGCCTATTCGATTTTTGTCAAATGTTGAAAATAATTAAATTAAAACTGGTAATTAAATATAATCAACAACCATTTAAAAGAATTTTGGAAATTCAATGCTAAAACGTACGGATTCATTCATTTTTCCTCGTAAAAAGCCTATCCGATTATATTCTATGTATGAAAACTCCTTGCTACTAAACTTTTTTGATTGACTTGGAAAATTTAAAACTAAACTGCAAAAGTAAGTGTCGAGCTTGTAAAAGTAAGTTACGACCGTGTAAAAGTAAGATGCCTATGCGAAAGATTCAATTTAACTACAGCCTCTGAAAGTGCGCCATGTTTGACAACTGTATTGAAAAATATTTTTTATAACGTTACATCGGTATATCATTTTAAAGACAATTAGGAATAGAGTCCAAAAATTTTTTTTTTAATTTTTCCCCTAAAATTGACGAAATGGGGGGCTTTCAAAGTGGAGATTTTCTAACGTCCAAAGTTGACCTCAGAACTCTCAATTTTCTGAAAGGCTGAGCCTGAAACTTGATCAATTATTTGAATTTAATCCTGTACTTGAACAACAAATACTAAAATTAAATAAATATTATAAGGAAACGAAATTATTCAATTTTTAATGAGCTTCAGTATTTTTATCAGAACTTTACAATACGGTATATACAATGATGTCAATAGATGGCGCTCTGTAAAAGTTTATTCGTTTCAAGTGCTTAGAAATAATAGACGTTAGTACCATCTTACGTGGAATAAAAAAATAGTCTACTGATAGTACTGATAATTCATAATTCGTTTATTGTCCAGAACATGGTACATTATAAAATATTATTACAGATGTTACAATAACTGACTGATGTCTATGAACGTAAAGATCAGCGCGCATCTAGACATCCTCACCACAGGAGCCGCAAGCACACAGTCATCACATTTTATAATTTTTTTATTATGAAATCGTATGCTACGTAACACCCGCTCACCAAACGAGCTGCATTTGAGTACAATACTGTAGGTATACGTATCCCATCCACACAAGCGAATGACAATTGACGTCATCAGATTCGGCGCGTTTAAATGCGTACGGTGCAGTGAGGACGATGCGAGAGGCGCGAATGATCTAATTCTTATTCGTTTCAAGATCGGTTCCTGAGCGCACGTATTTGCGAGTTTTGATTTAGGTAGTGCTGCTCGAAACCATGAGAACCAACTGCGGCTCATGCGGTACGTCTAGGTGTGCGTTGACCTTTAAATCTTACGATGTATTTTAGGTTAGCTTATTAATACCATCTTGCGTCGAAAAGTTGTACTACTTTACTTTGACATAATATTTCTTGATTCTTAAGTAATTGTTAACTAATCTAATTCATTGTTATTTTACGTTTGTTCATTATACCTACTAAATTTTGAACTAATTATATCTTTATATCGCGATATCTTGCAATGTATTACTAATGCAAACTGATTATTTCCGCCACCTTGCGTTGAGTAGTAGTACTGATATTTAAGCTATAAAACAATACACAGATATCAAGTTGGCGCATGTAGTTTTTAACCAAGTATAATTATTAATTATACACTGAAACTAGAGCGAACCACTAGTATATTAAGTAGGCAGAGGAATGCATCCCGGAGAAGGACATATGCTACTTTTTATCCCGGAAAATTAAGGAGTTCCCACAGGTATAAACACAAACAAATTCACAGCCATCATCTAGTGGATACAATAATCCTGTATAATAATACTATTTTATAATCAATCAAATAATCAAATAAACATTATAAATGCGAAAGTTTGGATGGATGGATGTATGGATTAATGGATGGATGGATGGATGGATGGATGGATGGATGTATGGATGGATGTTTCTTACTCAATCACGCCCAAATGGCTGAACGGATCTGGATGAAATTTGGCACAGAGATAGATTATAGTCTAGAATAGCACATGGCTACTTTTATCCCGGAAAATTAAACCGTTCCCACGGGAACCAAAAATCCTAAATCCACGCGGACGAAGTCTCGGGCATTGGCTAGTTAACATATAAAGGAAGGAAAATTCATATTTTGTTGGAACTTCTGAAGAATTTAGTCACAAGGAAACTTTTGAATTGTGGAGTTCTCTAGAATTTGCATTTTTATATTGTAAATAAATAATGTAAATATTTTGATATTGTAAAGAATTACTCACGGTTCAACAAACAACTTGTAATTTGATATCAGTATTTTAAATTAAATTATGGTAAACCAGAAGATGCCAGGGACTCCATCTGTGTGTATTTAGGTATCAAAATCCTCAGGGAACTCTTGGATTTTCTGGGATAATAAGTAACGTCACTTTCCAGGTCTTCAATGATTATGCTTGAAAATTATGCATTGGTAATGGATTGTATCTCAGTATCCATACTAATATTTCAACCGATTTTGTTGAAATTTTTACAGGGATAGATTGTATACTGGGGAAGGACATAGGCTTCTTATCCTGGAGCGAAAAACGAGGACGACGAAGACTAAGTCGCGGGCATCAGCTAGACATGCTAGCTGGACATAATATTGTTTTTTTGTTAACTAGAATTTACCACTTACCTGACTTTTTCATTAATATTATTAGTAGAAACTTTGGTAAAAGGAGCAGGTTGGCTCCAATCCCAAAAATAAAGCTCATTGTATGTAGCAATGACCAACAATTGCTCACGCGGGTGGAATGCTATTGATGCTATAACTGTCTCTTTAGATACATTCCATACCTCACTGCCACCCTGTGAACAAAAAGTAACAATTTTTTTTCTAGTTTTGGGCTCTTAAACAATATTTTATGGATGGCTCTTTAAGCAATATGGCCACTTTTAAATATTTAGTTAAGGTTGTCTATTATTTGTTGTATCCTTATGCGTCTGAAGTCCTTAATTTTCTGGGATGTCTTGCCTATGTCACTCTCTAGGTCGTCAACCAAAAAATTGTCATGCCAAAAATCACGTCGATCCGTTGCTCCGTTGCGGCGTGATTGACGGACAAACCAACAAACACACACACTTTATTTTTAGTTAGAAATACAAAGTAAAACTATTTTCGTATTTATTGTTATAATATTTAAGTTTAGTTTAGTTTCTGATATCCATACTAATATTTTAAATGCGAAAATGTGTCTGTCTGCTACGCTTTCACGTCCCATCTTTTCAACCGATTTTAATGAAATTTCGTGCAGGGATAGGTTGTATCCTGAGGAAGGACATAGGCTACTTTGTATCCCGGAAAGAAAGAGTTTCCGCAGGACTCAAAAAATTTTAATCCACGTGGACGAAGTCGCAGGCATCATCTAGTTTACAATAGATAACAGATGTACACTATACCTCCTAACTACATAATATTATCCTAATGTAACATGCAACTAACAGTTGGAAGGAGACTTACACTTGAAATATCCCACACTCTGACTTGGCCGCCCAAGCAGCCCGAACCAATGAGTTGAGGGTGGGAGGGGTGAAAAGCAATACACCATGGGGTGCGTGGATGACCTTTTAAGATCCTCACATGTTTACCGCTGGCCAGTTCTGACACATACACATTGTGATTGCCATGTGTGGATGCTACTTTGGTGCTACAAATAGAAATAAATAAATTAAGCTTTAATAGTCAATAAATTACATAAAATTAATTAATCTTTAGAAAATGTTAAGTTAATTAAAACTTAAAGCTAAATCAATAATAGCGATACTAGACATGCCCATGAAGTAAGGTAAGCATGGCTGCATTTCTGAGCTAAACAGACAGGATAGTTCCATATGCTAAAATTTTGTGCTAGACCTTGTCAGTGTAATAATGTTTAAAAACTACATACCCATCTGGACTGAACACCATGAGGAAAGTTGACCTTGGATATCCTGGCAACTCGCAACACTGTAATAAAACAATAACAAACATTTATCATGTTTTTTAATAACTATTGATAGAAAATAGCCAAACATTATTATCTGGATAATGCTTAAAGAAAAAATATTGGAAAACACATAAAACTTAAAAACAATCACTAAAATAACTAGATAATTATTTATTAATGGCCAATATATTACTATATTATAAAAAGTATATTACTTTTGTTAACTTCTTTGAATCTTACTCTTATTTTTAAAGCTTTCTGCACCAAGATATCTTCAGCAACATTCTCAAGTACTGTTTTGTTGGAAGTTGAACTTGGTGGATTGATGCCTCTTTCTCTCCACTGCCAGCTCCGAGCAATGTTGCCGAGACTCGGAGTTTCGTCGACTGCATCATTTTTGTATCCTAGCCATTCACTATCCAACACTGGATCCATTACCTGTGTTTGAAAAATTCATGTCCAAGCTTCAGATTCAGAGGCATTTTTTACATCTGTAGTCTTTAGTCAAGAAAGATCAAGGAACTTAAATGATCTGGTCTGGAGTCTGGGCATATAGCCATAGGTAGCCAGAACAAGAGATTAAAAAAAGAGTTTTAATCAGCAATGGCACACTTTTCAAGTTAATGAGGTGAGAAAATCTTTTTTTATGGAAAAACAGTTTGTTATTGAGATATTTGCTCCGGAAAATACAAGTTTTAAGGTTTTAGTTAAAAAATCTGGTATTTGAAACACCTATTTACTATATTTTGATGTTGAATCAGCACTACATTTATTATTAAGTAGATGATGCCCGCAACTTCATCTGCTTGGACAAAGTTTTTTCGATTGCCGCAGGAACTCCTTAATTTTCCGGGATATAAAGTAGCCTAGGTCCTTCCCTGGGATCCAACCATTCCCTCTACCAAATTTAAGCAAAATCGGTTGAGCAGATGGGCTGTGAAAGCTTAGCAGATAGACAGACACACTTTCACATTTATATATTAGTATTTAGTATGGATTATAAATGCGAAAGTTTGGATGGATTGATGGATTGATGGATGGATGGATGGATGGATGTTTGTAACTAAATCACGTACAAATGGAAGAATGGATCTGGATGAAATTTGGCACAGAGAGATAGATTATAGTCTGAAATAACATATAGGCTACTTTTTATCCCGGAAAATTAAACAGTTCCTGCTGGAACCAAAAATCTCAATCCACGCGGACAAAGTCGCGGGCATTAACTAGTAGTCCTATACAATCAAGAGGAAATTCCTGACTCAAGGCTCAGCCCAAACCTAAGACCTAGATAGCTTAATTTTTTTAGCGTTAATAATTTACATAGGCTGATTTATTTCTTAACAAGATGATGCCGGGAAAATGTAGCGGACACACTCTTGCATTTATGGATTTCTTTAAATTCATAATACAAGTACTAAGATGCTTATGTCCAGTGGTGGACAAATACTGGCAGATGATTGTGATGAGTTGTATAAGTGTCTATTTAAAAAAAAAACAACTTTTTGTGGTTACTTAACTACTTTGTAAATAAAATCTTGAATAGGTCAACTGCGACTCCTGTGTCACCTTCATTCATTTATAGTTTTTACAATATATGCATTAAGTTTGCAAAAAAATAGAGAACCATTTTTTTAATAATAAGTACTATATTTTAGCAAGAAACTGTACCACCATGATTTAGTTATTTAAAAATTTTAATGTATTCCAGAGTAGAAATCTCTGTTCCAAACCATCATCATCATTCAGGCCTTAGTCCCCATTTATGTTTTGATCTCAGAGGCTGATGCAAAAATGTACATGTAAAAATTCTTAACACGTGTATAAAAAAATTAAGGGTATGGTGTTTATATTAACTCTTCACACTGCTACATCGTTTCTACTCAGTATTGTACCAAAATGCTAAATGACTTGACATTACATCTTTGCCAGAAGGTTGTAACAAACCTTCCAAGGGCCACCAGACCAAAATATTAATGCAATGCAAAAAATGCTATGTAATGAGCTTGTCTATAATAGGGAAACAGTTTTCATGAATCAAGATTTCGACAAAATACTTAAGCATCTTTATGTTTATTACAACAGCACCGCTTTAACTTATTTAGATATGAACTTATTTTGTATGTTTACCTTATTAATTTGTGATGTATGACCAATTATATGATGAGATCTGAAATAAAAGTAAGTTTATATTATGCAAGCAATAACATTGTTTTAATAATTAGTAATTTATCTCACCAAACTAAGATACCTAAAACATGTCAAAAAATTCCAACCTAAAAATATATTGAAAAAAAAATTGAACAAGTCTTCAAATGAATCGAGAATACCTAGGTTTGATGAGGTTTACTATGTTAATTTTACCGAAAACTGAAACAATTAGATAATACATACAATAAGATTTAAGAAATTAAAATGTGAGCCATATTGGAAAATGTCAACTGATTTTAAACAGACTACCCTATTATTTATTATTATGATGTTATTTAGTAAATGTTTGTTAAAACTAAAGGAACATACAACAAGCAAAGGGTAAAGTGTATCGCTCAAAATATAGTTAATCTTACGCTAAGCCATTCCTCGTACGTAACAATAAACAATGACAATTACCTGGATCATATTGTAGTGATATTATAAGTAATAAGATATATGTTTAAATCTAAGATTAGTCTTATTTAAGTAAAATGCTTTTTAAAATTTGTTTATTAAAAAAAACTACACTTTTACGACACAAATTGTGGACAAGAAAATTCTACGGCAAACATTCAGCTGCGAACTGTCAAAATTCTTTGACAGTTATTAGCACATAAGCGTTCATAAACACAAGAACGTATTGTTAATGCGGGTACGGGTAACTTTAGATCCCCTTTGTTGTAGCTTCACAAGTACTTTCTCGCTGTTGAGGTGAAAAGTAGTGTATTCTATCACACCTTTGATTATGTATATACATAATCAATATGTATATACATAATCAAAGTATCACACGATGGCAAAGTTTTTGTTTCTTGTGCCTTTAAACCCTCACTACACTCAGGATTCTAACTTATTTAAACTTATCTATAACAGAATCCTTCGCTCCCTCGGGATTTCTAACTGGGCAGTCACAACTAAAACGAACATTGCCATCTTGTTGAAAAAATAACTATTATGGCCGAGCTATAATTGTAAGCCTCATATTCACTAGAGGACAATAGGCACGATGACTGATTTTGAAAAATGGTCAGATTATGTTCGGAAGTATCCACTATTTCAGAAAAATATCTTATTTCAGCAGAAAAAAAAGGTTTGGTAGATAAAACTGGCATTTGAAATTTCAATTTTAAAAATAACGCCAAAACGCTCGCGGGTGTCATGGCGTGCGTTTGTGACGTCACTATTGCTTTTACCAATGTACTCTTATGTACTGTGTGCAATAAACAATAAGTCTTCATACAGCAATTTAGATATTTTGTGTGAATAATATGAATTCTAAAGTGTGTAAGTCGTGTGCGGTCCCCCAGTGTGATAACACATCAAAATTAACTCCAAGCAAGTTATTTATTCACGCGCCACTTAAGAAACAATGCGATCTAAGTGGCTTTATCTTGCACGGCGAGATCCTAAGGCTAAATTCTAATATTTATTTCTGCGAAGATCACTTTGACGTAAGTTTTTGCTTTATTCTAGTATGCTGTGTGCTTAATAATCTTGTTGGAGGTCTTAATTTAATAATCAATTCGATCCATTTGAGGTTAGGTTTTATCTCTTAAAAATCCATAACTGTTTGTCTAATGTTCGTTTGCAGATTTTACGGGTTTAGGACCTTTAAATGTTATTATTGTATTTACTTGGAAGTTTTGACGTTGCAAAATTCTGCTGAACAAAAGTCTTTGTTTGATGCAAGATACTCACCCAGCATCAACAAATCAATCCTGGGCAAATTAGAGCTAGTAGCTTTGGTAAATCCTTGATCCATGGCTAACGATTTTTAATTTCTTAACTTTGGATTCGGTAAAACAAAACTAGATTAAGGAAATGATCTTTGGGAAACAAAAAAAACACGAAAGTACTTGATAAACATTTAAAACACCTGTACTTATAGAGATTGTTGGTCGATTGTCAAAGCTCGAAAACAATAGTGACGTCATTCGCTTCAGTGGTGTTTTAAACAATATGGCGGATTGCTGTATTTTATAGTTTTATTTTATCAAAATAAAAAACAATCTCACTCGAAATAGAAAAATAAATACGTTTTTTATATTCCATGAATTCTAGTTCATTAGATAAATTCATAATTTCATTGATTCTTGGATACTGTCATCATGCCTATTGTCACGTTGTACGTGTCACAAGAGATGTCGGGCGATGTCGACCGACGACGTTGCGTCCCCAGACATCTTGTCTCGCAACCTTTTTGCCTTTGTTGCCTGTTGCCAGATATGTCATGCGATGTCGAGCGTAGTCGAGCGACGTCGCCCGATTTCGCTAGCGATACAAGCCGCGGGACTCTGTCCTCGAGTTAGTACGACGCTATATACTGTAATGATATATCTTAGTGGGGATGCTAGAACATTCGCAATGGGACGGCTGGTAGGGCCGCAGTGCTAGCTGCCGCCACCTGAAAAGTACGCTAATGGGTCGATGGCTCTCGTAAGGGTCCTCAATGACGCGTTCCTTTATGATTTAACATGTTCCTAGTGAGCCTAAACGTGGTGGTCCAATTGACATCCAAAAAAAAAAAAATTTCTCGAACCTACAAGTTTTTTTAGAATTCACCGAACTCATTAAGTAACTAGGTACAAAACGGTGCCGAATTGTAATAATATGGTGGTTTAACGTTTAGCCAGATTGTATTAGGTACAGCTGAACGAACATCCGCACATCGCAGCAATGAAACAGCGCTTCGAGTTGGTCAAAGCGGCCAGTCGTAATGCATAAGTGGGTGGTTCAAGACACACGGTTTAGTAAAACAGCATGAAATAAAACGCCGGATTGTAAAATATACAAAAAATTCAAATTACCGTATCGTAAACTTCAGAAACGTAAATTCAAATGTACTCGTACTACATGAAGTGCATTTGAATTTACGTTTCTTTATTCCACGATACCTAACTTCTAAATGCCTGAACAGGTAAGGATGTATCGATAGAACTTTTTTGAAAAAAAAATCTATGGATAAGGCAGGGCAATCGTGTTTTTTTAATAAATTCAATTACTGCTTGTTCACTTTTTTAATATACCTACTTAACTACCGACACGTCTACCAGACTACCTATCTGTACGTTGATATAACTATATTTCACGAGCCGAGGACACGGTAATGAAAATATCATTGCGGTAACGAGATATTTCACAAAATTTGATTCGCGGCAATTTTGCGCGCGGGGTAGATACATAAATAATATTTTTTCCTGGAGAGGATGCGTCGCTTCGCCTTGATTTAATTTTAACGCTACAATCTAAATATTACGACGTATGATTTATGAATTTACGTATATCTTATAAATACTACGATACACTATATATTACGTTTATCTTTTTTATTTATACGTAAAGAGTGATGTATAGCGTCAACGAGTGAGATTTAACGCAGGGGAAAATGGAATTCTACCTATTTAGGTAGTCGTTGGTAGGTTGTAGGTATTGTATCAACATATCATCTGATAACTATGCCCCTATATTCTTCCATTTCTAAGCCTATTTAGGATACCAAAACTATATAAGCCAATATGGCTTTTATACGTATTTATTTTCTTCTAAATATTTTCCATGATGATCCGAGTATGATTGAGTGCGATCGCGCGTGAAATGACTTCTCGGTTCCTTTCTCAAGCAGCCCTTAAATGTTTGCGATACGTATTTAGACAAGTAGGTTACCTACTACTACGTCTAGATTTTATTTCATTGTTACTTAGGTCTACCTAAGTAGATTACGCAAGTTACATCTTTTCGACTTTTGTAATCAATGCATCAATGGTATAAAAAATGTCAAGTGAACTGTGAAGAATGTGAAGTGTTATTAAATAGGTAGGTACGGAGACGGGAGAACCAACCCCTTGCAATTATAATCGGGACTATTGAATTCTTAATTTTTTTAATATCCAGATGGTTTGAATATTTATTTTCCATAGTAATAATATTATTTAAATTAAAATCTAAATTAAAATAAAATAAAATAAAATAAAATTTTATATTTATAAAAAATACACGCCGTCCAAGTGATCGTTAATGGGCATGGTGTCCAAAACACTGGCGCTATTACCTCGTTGAATGGCAAGGCTAAGCCTTTTGACTAAATAAGTGCCAGCTCTTTAGTCACCAGAGGTGTGGATCAGTTTTTTCGACACGACATTTATAAAATTATTCGTGTCCGATGACCATGGACTCTCAAAAGCAAGCGCCGCAAAAACGTAGTCCTTAGTAATGGCTGAGTAACTGAGCAGATTCGGCAGCTGCACCCGCCTTTAGGCACGAGCCCGGTAGGTGGGATGCTGCCAACGTTTCAACGCTGGTTGCATCCCACACCAGTGCACGACCCATCGATCGGTACTATAGATCAACCCGTCCGGCCTCTTGTCGTCATAGCAGCAACCTGGGGGGTTCCAGTTGTGCAGGGATGTAGGCAGTGGCCAGAGCGCGAGTCGCGACGGACGATACAAGCACAGTAAACAGATACACAAGCGACCTGCGCTCCGAATGCAACTGAGTCCATCGTGACCAAAACGATCCACGTGGATGCCACAAGGACAGTAATGAGGCTCACATATCTACCTTGATTCCCAAGCGCAAACAAACTGCTATACGAAGCGCTGTCCGGTCGAGAATCGTTCCCAGGCTATGAGATGGCAGAGCGTGTAGTCAGTGACCTGACTCTTTTTCGGATACGGCTAAAATACAATTGAATTGATTTCTTTAAATAAAACAACTAATTTATTGTAAGAAATGGATCGCTGCATTTATAGTAAGTTTTTCCCAATTCCAGTAGCATAGTGGTTTTGTCTTGTCTAACTGTTAAAATATTTACTGCCTGCCTCTAAAATAGTGCAAGCTACGAATAGTGTCGTTCCATTTTACTCAAATAGAATAACAGCTTTACGAAACCTACTTCCTAATAATATTAGGTATGCTTGATATTAATGCGTTGGGAATGGATATTATATACGTAATGCAGCTTTACGAGTAAGTAGGTAGTTGTTGGACACTTCACGTCCAGACGCTTTTTTAAATAAATTAAATAAAGTACCTAGGTACTTAGTTGTCCACTGATATCTTCGAGCATTATAGGAATGAGATTCACCATAAGTATACCTACATAAAATAGGCCATCAAGCGCTTTTGCAGCTCAGAATATTAATTAGGTAGGTAATTTTTTAGGTACCTAATTTAGGTAATTTTTCTTAACGTTTATATCAGGTGTTTTCTAGTTCAATTTAGCTGTAGCATTCATTTCCTTGTCAAATATATTATTATTATAAATTATATTAAATACCACGACACATTGCGATGCTTCTGTGTTCACTTAGAGTGCAACCAAAAAAGATCTTTTCCCATAACTTTGTAAAAAATATAATGTTAAAACTAAAACAATAAATTCTTTTAAAAAATTAAGTAGGTACCTACCTAAGTTTACGTGGGACGGTCCAAGATATTTTGATTAAAATGCATTGACAAGGGACATTGGACTTGAGCCTGAAGATCAAATAGGTATTTTCACTCTTTGTATTTACCTATGTAAAGCAACAATGGTGCCTAATACCGAGCATTTCCCGAAGCCCTTTGTCCTTTGTTAATTACTCTCATTTTCGTATTATTATAAAATCTTTATGTACTAATATTCCATCCATCCATCCAAACTTTCGCATTTGTAATATTAAGTATAGAAATTTACCATTCCAAAAATAACAGCCCACGATTATGTGTATGATGGTCTTAACCCTCAGTAACAAGGATTTCAAAGCAAGAGGTGAATAAGTACAAAGAAACAATGTTCGCTTTATAGACTCACATACCTATTTCTTCTTAATTGCATGGAAATGTCTTAAATTGCATATTCTGCAATGATGTTCCATAAATTGATATTCTGCTCTTAAACTGTAGCGTTTGTGGTAGCGTATGGGATGGTTTCCTTTGAGAATGCGTGTCACGATCTTCAATCAGAACATGGAAAAAGGAAATTGAGGACGGAGAACTTCATCATAAAGCTGTTCCGTTTCCATATCCATATTTGGTTACAACTATATCGTTCAGCAACTATGCCCAATTTAATTGGCTATTTCACGCCAAGGGAAAATAATATTATCATTTATTAAAAGTTTCGGTTGTGGATAGTTATCACCCCTAGGTAATGACGTGCTGCCCTGTAATGTAATGTTTAAGTAGACCACGAACAACTTATACCACACCTCTTGCAAGTTCTATCCACTTTGCAGTAGCAGCTGTATGATCATTTAGATTTAACACCGCTTGAAATCGAAGTCAAGGTCATTTTCCATCGAATAATAAAAAGTTCTAATTATTGAGAGACAGAATCAAGTATGGTTGTACGCGAACTAAGTTTTTTTTTAAATCCACGACAAGTTAGCCCTTGACTGCGATCCCACCCGATGATAAGTGATGATGCAGTCTAAGATGGTAGCGGGCTATTATTTTAAACCCATACCCCTATTCGGTTTCTACATGGCATCGTACCGGAACGCTAAATCGCTTGGCGGCACGTCTTTGCCGGTAGGACGGTAACTAGCCACGGCCGAAGCCTCCCACCAGGTCAGACCAGGGAAAATTCAGAATAATTTCTGAATATTTTTTAATTTCCCAAATTGACCCTGCCGGGGATCGAACCCGGGACCTCCGCAAGTTAAGACAACAGCGCTACACACTGCACCACGGAGGTCGTCAATACGTTGAGGTTGAGGTTGATACGAGCTAAGTAGGATGATCAAATACAAATTTTATAATATCCTTGGGTTACTTCCAGGGGTACTTACGAGTTTATATTGATGTAAGAATCAGTCATCAAAGCTCTGATTGTAAAAGGGGTTTTCACAAGTGAGTCGCACTAATTGTAAAACGCCTGTCCCCATGGCACGTTGCTTTACGTTTGAAGTGCTGACAGTAGTCGTTTTGTCCTGCGACAACTAGGTCTCCACTCCACAGTTCTAGTCTCGGCTCTAGGATCTAATCTGTATTCTTTGAACTAAGCTAGATGAATGAATAGCTATTTATTTTTACGATTAAGGTATACCTATCTAGGTACTTGGATTTAGCTTTGTGTCCTCAACCTATGCAAAAAATCACGTCGATCCATGGCTCTGTTGCAGCGTGATTGAAGAACAAACCAACAAACAAGCACACTTTTGCAGGTATAATATTATTAGGTAAGTAAGTATGATATTTGTTTTGTTAACTCTATTAATTTTGCATGTATTCAAAAGTTGATTGAATAGAATGAATGTAAACTTAGCTCTTACGTTCTGTCTCTTCGGGATCATTGTATGAATATATCTAGTAGTCTTCTAGTATTAGACCTGAATAAAATTCACTTGGGAGTATAGAAAAAACATTCCGGTAAAAACCCCTATCCCTAAAAAGATACAACAAAATACATAAATTCCTAATAGTGCCGAAACTAACAATGATTTATCATTACAAAATAAGTTTTTTCGTGAATAAAACAACATCTTGTCTAAACATATTTCATCAAAATATCGCAGGCCTATTAGTTAAAAAAGATCCTCTTGAAATAGCGTTACTAGACCTACATGACCAAGGTAAGCAACCTGACATAATAAGTTTATCGGAAACGTTCTTAGATAAAAATAATGAAGCCAACTCGGTACTAAATGACTACAAATACGCATCTATCTACAGTAGGGAGAAAAACCAAAAAAGGTGGACCAAAGACCAATCTTATACGCGAGTTACTCCTCTGTAGGCCGGAAAATTACGGGATCCGGGGCCCAGCACGGCAATGGATAAAAACTTATCTAGAAAACAGAACACAATCTGTTGTAATAGATAATCTGAATAAAGAACAGGTGCTTACGGGCTACAAATCATTGCCCAAACAATACAATTTCAGCATACCTCAAGGTAGTCTACTCGGCCCCCTACTATTTATCCTATACATTAATGACATACCCGATGTAGTATCTGACAAATGCATCTTGTACGCTGATGACTTTTCGCCTATCCTGACATGCCCCTTTATTACTTATAATAATGATGATGAAATTGACATAAATAATAAAATTAAAATTATACTAATAGTGGCTTAATAATAATAATTTATCAGTTAACCTATCAAAAACCCACTATATACACTTTTATAATTATAATAATAGAAACAAATGAAATTAAATCTTAGTTATCAAAACCAAATAATAGAGAAAACCGACACAGTTACTTTTCTCGGAGTAAAATTAGACAAACATTT
Organism: Erebia palarica; assembly: GCA_964035005.1. Classification (NCBI taxonomy): domain Eukaryota; kingdom Metazoa; phylum Arthropoda; class Insecta; order Lepidoptera; family Nymphalidae; genus Erebia; species Erebia palarica. Next base: position 31,615,069 of record OZ035985.1, on the reverse strand, counting down.
GTTACTGGAAGGCACATGTAGTAGCAAGCAATAAAATAAATCTATGTTCTAAACAAACTGCGGAAAACTTCAACAATGAAAACGGCTCTTACGGGATACTACGGTTATGTATATTCGGTTTTGAAATATGGGGGAATTCAACGAATATAAAAAGAGTATTTATTGTACTGAAAAAAATTATCCGCGCAATCACTGGTAAAGCGCCGTACGAATCGTGTAAACTGATTATCAAAAGTCTGGGAATCCTCACACTTCCTAATATATATAACATACTATAGAAAGCAATGTTCGTGAGATCTAACATTCATCTTTTCAAAAGGGCAAGGGAAGTATTAAATTTCCAAGAGGAACTAGAAATAGGAAAAGCCAGTCTTTAATATTATATATTTATATTTAATACAGCACCCAAAACGGCTATGTATTTGAAAAACTGCTCTGCAATGTGTGTAAAAGTATAATTATCTATTCCCAATTCAATAAGTTTATTAGTAGTTACTTTATTCAAGAAGGCATTAAAAAAGTGGCTGGCACAAAATGCATTCTATTCAATTGAACAATTTTTGCAATTAAAAAACAAAAAATGATTTTGATTATATTGTATAACAAATGCAAACTATAATATATTATTAATTAAACTATTAACATAATTAATCATAGACCTGGTATACCTATTTGACATTATAACATTGACATTCTAATTGATGAAGCATTAAATACTTACTTAATACTATGACATTATAGCCATCCATTGTATGCATAGACTTTTTGTAAAAGTAGGTAATTTGAATATTACTTGGCCTACAAAGCCTGACGTTATTTGTAATTAATTACTCAAGACATTATTTATTTATTCAAGATGTTATTTCTGTGATCCTGTCCTTATCCTAATACTAGAACATACTTGTACTATGATAAATAAATACTTAAAATTTGTACTTCAGGGTTGCCTGACTTTTCATACTGTAACCATCATTGTAACACATATTCAGACAAATAAATTCATGATATTCTTCTATTCTATTATATACTAGAAAAAATAGAGAACTATACTGCTAAACTTAGGAATAGATTTAAAAGCATAAAAAAGTTGACTCAAAGGTGGTTGGTGGATCAATGGAACACCGGAAGAGCCCTCGTTAAGGGAAAAGCTTTAAAGACAGGCAGGGATTTTGTTTAAGGGCCAATCGAGGTCACCTGAACCCTACTCTGTAAAATGTAACAATCTAAATTTGTGAAGAATTTGATTCATTTTTTTATGTGTCTTCAAAGGCGATTCAATTTTTTTACAAAATTAAATTATTTTTGTTTTTCGCTTTTGTTCGATTACCTAGCTACTTATCATGAAGGGGAAATGAAACAGACAAATCAAACAATCGTGAGCGGCTGATATGAAATAGATATTGAATTCATTGTTCTCCTGTAGCGCTATTTTAATTTCAAAAATATTTGATTTATCATTTTGCAGACGTAGGTCTAGCTTGGCAGACAAATTATGCGCTTTTCAGTTTACTTGATTTTTGTTACAAAATACCATATCCGATCAGAGAATAAGAAAAACTTTGAGAGGTGAGGGTTCACGAAACATGCTCATGGTCTTGATTTCCCTCTCAGGTGTCTTACTTGTTCTAAATGTACGTTTCTATTTTCAGGCGTTTCTCGTAGTTATAGAGGTTTTGACCGGTTATGAGTTTTGACGGTACACACGGTACAGAGTATTATACATATTCCTATGTATATTATAGGTAGGTACTCCACATTCCATTAGCCCATCACTCTTGAACGAATTTCTACGTTTCGTAAATGGATTGGTATCGGTGCTGACGTGTGATCGGTTACAAGGTAAAATAGTTTCAGATAAGTATCCAGTGACTGTTGTATGTTGCTATGGATAAACGTTGTAGGTACCTACTCTTATATAAATCCTTGACGCTATATAACTAGTGGTCCGCCCCGAACCGAGACCTCGCGGTATCCATAAGAAAGATTTAACTATATATTGTAACAGTTATTTTTTTTATTCCACGTAAGATGGTGCTAACGTCTATTATTTGTAAGCACAAACGAATAAACTTTTACAGAGCGCCATCTATTGACATCTTTGTGAAGTTCTTTTAAAAATACTGAAGCTCATTAAAATTCAATAATTTCGTTTCCTTATAATATTTATCTAATTTTAGTATTTGTTGTTCAAGTACAGGATATAATTCAAATAATTGATCAAGTTTCAGGCTCAGCCTTTCAGAAAATTGGGAGTTCTGAGGTCAACTTTGGACGTTAGAAAAAAGCCCCCCAATTCATCAATTTTAGGGGGAAAATTAAAACAAAATATTTTTAGACTCTATTCCTAATTATCTTTAAAATGATATACCGCAACCCAATGTAACGCTATAAAAAATATTTAATTTCGCATTCGCTTCAATGAGAGCCCCCTTGAAATAAAGATTTTTATAACTTTTTAAGCCATATTCGGCTGGAGGCCTTCGGTTTACATAATAATATATTTAAATTTGAAGTAATTACGTTCTGTAATTCAGAAGTTATAAGGCTCTGACAGACGGACAATTTTTTTTGGCAACCTTAGGACGGACAAGTGCAAATTAACTCAAGTAGACTCAGAGACCATCGCTTCGCTCGGTCAATAAATTATAATACCTATTTTTTAATTAAGAAAGTTTGGATGTTTGTTTCTTTGTATGTTTGGATGTTTGATAACTTGAATTTTTAAAACATACGTAGGTAAGTAGCATTTTTAAATTAAAGAGTTCCTGCATCAATCGCAGACGAGGTCACGCGGGCACTAATCTAGGTAGCTCTAATATTACTTAACTCCCTTTTTTGTGTTTTCAGATGACTAATATATTTTCCCACCACCACCACTACAGCCCATTAACGTCCCACTGCTGGGCACCGGCCTCCACTCTCATAGGAGAGAGGGAATTAGAGCTTAGACCCACCACGCTGCTCCAATGCGGGTTGGCGGGCTTTAACGACTATTATCATGTTAGTGATAATAACCGGGACCGACGGCTTAACATGCTCTCCGAGGCACGGGGGTGAAACACCGCCAACTTCCTAACTCCGGGCTTGTACTGGGAATTTCTAATCAGAAAAACCCGATACTTAATTATGGCCCGACCCGGGACTCGAACCCGGGACCTCGTCGGCCGCGGTCAAACATGCTAACCACTAGACCAACGAGGCAGCTTCGTAATATATTTTGATAAGGATTAATTCTATGTCGGTAAAATACCTTCGCAATTAAAGCATTTTTTTAGACCAAGTTTGAAAATCATAAAAATGGATCTCGGATTTTTTATTAAAACTATTTGAGAGGAACTTATCCACCATGCATTGTTTTCGTGAAACATTAACTATTTACGCAGTTAATTCAGGAGGGGTTCTTGGTGAGTGTACTTTTCTGTGAAGTATTTCTTCTGTAGCCAAGCCCATAATTTTTGCACTAACTAAACCTCTACTGGCCTTTCGTTTATATATATTAGGCATTCTTTAACAAAAAAATAAGAACGCAATACTTTGAAATATAAAACATGCTCTGAGATGTCACGATCATAATCGGGATGAAAGTAACAACTTGTTACTTTCATCCCTACCTGAAAATTTTACCGAATTTGGCAAACACATGCCTATAAACTAAAAATCCGATAGAAATATACCGTTTGAAATGCCAATTTAAAAAGATGAATACTTACACTAATTTACTGACATTTGACACGCAAGCTTAAACCTACCTTATTAAAAACAAACGAAGTTGATGAAAAAAATTGACAAAACTCGATGTCAGACTCGTTACGTCAAGAAACGTCGGCACAGCGCCGTGAGCACTACTGAGGTTAGGGGAGGGGTTTAAAATTGTGCTATTTGGTGATACAGCCATCAGTGTAGCCAACAAACCTCGTTCAAAAACTCATTTGTTACGTTCATCCCGTGTTACTTTCATACTTGTGTGCTTAGCATGCGCACAACGAGATTATCTCGCGACGAGAGAGAGAGATGTCGTTGCTGGCAAATTTTTCATTTAACCTAACATAACATGCACAAAATGCGGTATATTACAAGAAAAAAATTGTCGACATGTAAAGGTTCGTAGAGAAAAATACCACAGATAAGAAAAATTACTTTTATCTCTACTTTTGACGTAACGAGACAAGTAACCATGTTAGCTTCGGTAGACAGAGAGAAATAACGGGTAGACATAAATTTACTCGTAATGCGCATGCTAGCCATACTTACTGGTCTCCCCTAATACCTATACTGTTAAGGTTTATATTTTAAGTATTTTAAATATTGTTATTATTATTATTTCACTTCTATCGGCAGTACCTTCCTAGCAAATTTTTTGATCTCTTTTTTGGGGGTTTTTATTCACTAGAACATGTACATAATATGTAAACCATAGAATTAGATACGTCCAAAAATATTATTGATGTAATCTGACTTCATGGAGGTAGTGGCACAGTATGTAACATCTCTCCGCGTCGTAGTCCTCATTGCTGAGGGTCGTGAACCCTTTCCATTAATCACATAATGGTCTAGCTTTTCTCGGGATACTAATGCGGCGGGTTCCCAGGTCCTTCCGCATAATATGTATACCTACCTACTTATAAAATATGTTTCACAATCTCAAAATGTTATGTAGATTAAGCCAGTTACAGATTTTATAGTAAAATAGGGGACTCGTACGATTTTTTACTCACTTTCTGAAATACCGTTCGTCAGTGCAATCTACTCTGCAAACTGGGAAACTGCAATCGTGTAATTAAATGAACACAGCCCTAATCGAGTGAAAAGGAGAGAGCTGCTTGAATGAAAAATGACATAAAAAATTGAATTTCATTCACACTTTTATTACTTTTTACATTACCACGAAATCATTTATAAGTACCTACTTCTTAGTTTGTATTGTAACTTTTATATGTGCCAGCCATGGATGTAATAATAATAACACAGACACAGAATAAAATAAAGGTAATAGTAGGTAGGTACAACCGATCACTACACCGATTGTACACCGATAATTACCAAAATTTGCGATCGGACAGACATAGTCGCACCATAAGAATTGCAAACCTAACTTTTAGGTACGCAATCCTAATCAAGCGCATACAGAAACAAAAGAGCCCGAATATAAGAAGGAAACCTAGCATGGGCATGTCCTGGCGCACGTATGGACACCGAGAAATGGGCCAAGAAAGTGTCTGCTTGGACAGGCCCCTCAGGCGAGAGAAAGAAAGGCAGACCACTAGTACTCGTACTGGGTTGATGAAATAACAAACATGGCAATAGAGAACTGGGTGCACATTGCTAAAGATATAATTGTGGAGAAAAATGGAGGAGACCTCAGTCATTATTAACTGAAATATATTTGAATAGTAAATATTGCTACGTATTAATCAACTGGAATGTCGATTGTCGCTATCGAATGCTCGATAATCGCTATCGAAAGCTCGATGTACACTTTATTGCTCAAAACACTATCAGTAACTTTAGAACATTATAAGCTTTTATTATACAGTACTGCAATAAATAATAAAAGGCTTTGTCGTCAGTATATGCCACCGTAAGATTGCGCAAAAAACCGTCAGATTGCAATCTATCGCTTTTTATCTCGATAGATTGTAAACAATTTTTGAAATATTCATTGTATTTACGTTTTTTTGTCTCTTTCTTGTAGGTTAGGTTAGGGTTCGACATAAATAATCAGGAAGTGCCGCAGGCCGGGCACTTAGGTTCTATCGGGTTAATATACCGAACAAATTACAATCTAACGAAAAATAATGCTTTTAATTGTAAGCAATTGTTACGGTTCACAATCTTTTGACAGTTTACAATCAATCGGTATAAAAAGCGTTAGATTACAATCTAACGTTTTTTATAATTTTTCGGTGACATACATATTTTGTCTAGGTAGGTACAAATAGATTGTGAAGCGAAAATAAGCTAGAAATAATAAAGAAAAGATAACTAATCAGTTGACTAGAGATGAAAGGCAATAAATGCAAGAGACAACTTCCTTTGGGTAGTATTAGGGAGGGGTGTAAGATGTAAGCACACAGCTATTCAGCAGTTATTACGCTATATTTTAGGCACACATTGCATTCATGTCATGTCACAGAATGTTATCGGGAGCCTCCCGTTGCCTTGAGTTCTGCTTAGTTGCAACCTGGCTGTGTATGATAAGCCGATTTCCTCGTGTATTGTCTCAATTTCAGCTCGCTTTGAAACTTATTTGCTGTTTAGTATAACTAAATTTGAGATAGCTGATTTTGAATATGGTACCCTTGCTATGATTACAATACGCTATTTAACGTTTGTCCCTGCAACTTGAGGCATGTTTTCATACATTACGAATACGATTCGTCATCCCGTTTAATACGCCATCTTCAAGGGAGTAAGTTGCCATGGTGGCAAAGCAAGTACAGAGAGCCTGACTGTCCTGGCCGATTCTGATGGGTCGGAAAAGTTACGTTTGCTAGTAACAGGTAAAGCGAAAACTTCACGTTGTTTCATAAACGTAAGACAATAAGAAATTAATGGTATTCTCTCCCTATAATATGAAGTAGGTACAATCTCGAGGTTGCATGACTGCAGGCCTTCGTTTCATCGACTTGTTAAAAGCTTTAGATGATCACTTTCAGATCAAACGTAGCCTCATATTTCTGTTTATTAATGACTGCCTCACTCACCCTAAAGCTATTGAACTAAGCACAGTGTTAGTGTGGAAGATTTATAAAAATCTTTGTGTGGCAGCGTCTAGGTCTAGGACGTCAAACGCATGGCTTTCACGCATAAGTGGTTCAAGTTCCATATTTTTTCTATCTTATAAGTAGGTATAGTTGTTACAGCTACTAAGCAAAATTAAGGCAGATATTGATTCGAACAGTAAGCTCGCAGTTCCACATGAAATATTGTAATTGCTGACGACGCGCTGTGTTAGATGCCAGAACTACTGGAATGTGAGCTTGTAATAACAAGGCTTGCCCTTCGAACTAAGAACTACATGGGGGATATAACCAAATTTTCTTTACAAGGTAGAGGGCTGTTAATCGTATTTGTCGTCATTTTGTAGAAAACACTTTTTTTTTTTTATGAATATGAACATATTATAAATGTTAGTATAGTATCTAGTACCTACTATGATGATAACTGATATCTATTAGGTATCAATTGCGGAACAGGCTATTCAACTTAATTTCGATTGTGCATTTGACAGTTTCAAAGGCAGTGGTTATAGCACGTGAGTCTCAGATATACGAGCAGTGAGCACCTACAGTTATCGCGCGATGTCCGAGGAATCATATGACGGAATGAGATAGAGTTGTGATTTAGTCGATATTACGTTATCGATATTAACACATCTTTAGTATCTGAGCGGGGCATTGAATTAATTATGAAATAGTTAATAATTTTATGAAAAAAACAAATTGTATCATAAAATATAAAATTGTTAAATGTAATAACCAAAATACGTAATGACTAATTTTTATGTTTCTAAATAAAGGCTATTTTTATTTTCTTTTATTTTATCATAAAATGTAACTATAATGAACTGTACAAAATGATCGTAAAATCTTATTAATCACTATCGCAATTAGAATAATATGTACTTTAAGGATTTGATGTACTATAGTCAGAACGGATAAAAGAAAAAAAACAACAACCAATAAACTTTATCCATACTAATATTATAAATGCGACAGGGCGACTTGTGTATCTGATACACTTGCACGGCCCATCTTTTCATCCAATTTGAATGAAATTCAGTATAGAAATAGGTTGCATAACAGGGAATCAAAAACTTATGCCCAGTGTAGGATCCTATGTCCTGCACTGAAATTAAAACTAAAACTCAATTAAAAACTAATATAAAACTTATTTATTTTATTTATAAAACTTATCTCTAAAACTTAACATATAAACTTAATCTATAACTTAAAATCTAAATTAATACAATATACATAATTATTATTTAACATACATTCTACATTCTCACTTACAAACATAAACATAACACGCATTCATACATACACCAACGTACTTGCCGACCAAGCCGGCGAAACGCAAGTTTGTCTCAATGCCTACGTATACCTTTGTTTTCAAGTCATATGAAGGTAGCACCGCGCGCCGCGTTTGCTAGCGATGACGTGCAACCGGCGCGAGCTTCAATATGGTTCGATTCTTGTTGACGTTGCGTACGAGCTGTGCTCCGCGAATTTACCCTCCATACTTGTTAAATTAAGTGATCGCGAAATTGTTTGTAATGATTATTGATAATTATGGTATAAAGTTCCTATTGACAATATAGTTAATAACTTTGAACGTGCGAGTGTGTTATTTGGATCACCTACCATCTACAGAGGACATTTACCGGTAGGTAACCTCACACCCACAAAACCTATACTGGTGACCCCGTGGTCACAATACTGGTGACCTTTGGATTGGTTGACCTTTGCCTAGGTCATCCAGAAGACCACGCACTCTCATCGAGGGATAAAATATACCACCATGTTTGGATTTAGCGAACGCAATCGCGAGGAAGCCGGAGGAAGTCAACAAAATGTAAGCGAAAAATGTGTTTCAACGGATGGACCACCGAAACTTTTTAAAGTCGGAATTAAAGTGCCTCCTTTTTACCCAGACGAACCTGAAATATGGTTCGCTCAATGAGAAGGTCAATTCGCACTGGCGAACATAACTAGTGACACCACAAAATTTTATTACGTTATGGGACACTTAGACCATCAGTATGCAAAGGAGATAAAAGATGTTATGATCAATCCACCGGCTACAAACAAGTATGAAAAGCTTAAAACCGAGCTGGTGAACAGGTTGTCGGCTTCTCGGGTAACAAAAATTAAGCAACTGCTTCGCCACGAAGAACTTGGCGACCGGAAGCCTTCACGATTTTTCCGACACCTGAGAGATCTAGCTGGCGCAGAGTTTCCGGATGAATATCTACATACAATTTGGATAAGCAGACTTCCACTAAACGTCCAGACTGTCTTGGCCGCACAGACTTCTGCCACGCTTGAGGAGCAAGCCGAGGTAGCGGACCGGATAATGGATATAGCAGCTCCAGCCTTACAAGTCCACGCAGCGGCAGTGCCAACTACCGGCACCGATGATCTGCGGAGAGAAGTAGCCGAGCTGCGGAAGAAAATTGAAGTGTTGACCACAAAGTGTAGTGATAGGTCCCGTGCGCGTAATAGGCAATCGCAGCGCAGCCGCTCGCGAGGTCGCTCCCAGTCCAGCTACCGGAAATATCCTGTATGTTACTATCATATCAAATTTGGTAGCAAGGCTTTTAAATGCGTCCAGCCTTGTGACTTCAAGGCGACGGAAAACGGCAAGGGCAGTCGCTAACGGCGACCAACGATTGCCCTTCCCCTGCTGTGGGTCGCCTATTTGTCACGGACCGTACAACGAAGATTCAGTTTCTGGTAGATACTGGAAGCGACCTCTGCGTCTTCCCTCGGTCTTTGCTCGTAGGTAGTTTTAAGCCAGCGAATTATCAGTTAAGTGCAGCCAACGGTTCCTCCATAGAGACTTACGGTATGTGAACTTTAGATTAGATCTTGGACTGCGTCGTGATTTTGTGTGGCGTTTCATAGTTGCTGATGTGACTAGACCAATTATCGGTATTGACTTTCTCGTATTTTATAAGTTAGTGGTAGATTGTAAGAACCAATGTTTAATTGATAGTACTACTAATGTAAGAACGACTGCGTCAATTGCCCAACCTAATTGCAATTTTTCTGTTAAGGTTATAATTGGTCAATCCACGTATCATAAAATTCTAGAAGAATTTCCGGAAGTCACTCGTCCGGCAGGTACGTTACGCATTATTCCACACAGCACGGTACACCACATCCGCACGACACCTGGTCCTCCTGTTTCTTGCCAGCCAAGGCGCCTAGCGCCTGATAAACTACAGATCGCGCAGCAGGAGTTCCAGACAATGTTGCAGATCGGAACGGCTAGACCTTCGGAGAGCCCCTGGTCATCCCCTCTTCACCTGGCTCCCAACAAAAACAACGGTTGGCGTCCTTGCAGCGATTACCGGAGGCTGAATGCCAGGACGATCCCTGACAGGTATCCGATAAGGCACATTCATGATTTTGCCTACAGCATAGCTGGCTGTAAATTATTTAGTACAATAGACCTCGTGAAGGCCTATAATCAGATACCTGTCAGTCCCGAGGACATCCCGAAGACCGCGATAACTACGCCCTTCGGGTTGTTCGAGTTCCCGTTTATGACATTCGGTCTCCGGAACGCTGCCCAAACGTTCCAGCGATTCGTAGACGAGATGACCCGGGGACTCGACTTCTGCTACTGCTACCTGGACGACTTCTTAATTTTCAGCCGAAATCAAGTCGACCACGAAGAACATCTTCGCCAGATTTTTGGCAGATTAAGGGACTATGGTATGCTCATCAAAATGTATCTTTGGTGTCCCAGAAGTCACATTTTTAGGACACCATATATCCGAAAACGGCACAAAACCACTTGATACAAAAGTGCAGGCAATCAAGGATTTTCCACAGCCCAAAGATATCCGTCAGCTACGAAGGTTCTTGGGCATGCTAAATTTTTATAGGCGGTTTTTGCCTAAAGCAGCCCAAACGCAGGCCCCTTTGCATGCGTTGCTAGTTGGTGCAGCTAAGGGTTCTCAATCCATCAATCTGACAGGTGAAACACTTCAAGCTTTTCAGGACTGTAAAGATAGCCTGGCCAATGCAGTGTTGCTAGCACATCCCGACTATCAGGCTGAGCTCGCACTAGTGACGGATGCCTCGGATGTGGCTATCGGAGCAGTTCTGCAACAACGAAAAGGTAACAATTGGGAACCTTTGGGTTTCTTTTCGAAAAAGCTAATTCCTTCGCAGCAGAAATATTCTCCGTATGATAGGGAACTTCTCGCTATCTACGAAGCGATTAAATATTTCAGACACATGCTAGAGGCTAGACATTTCGTTATCTATACTGATCATAAGCCAATAAGTTTTGCTTTTCACGAGCGGAAAACAAACTGTTCGCCTAGACAGTATAGACACCTAGACTTTATAGCACAATTCACCACCGACATAAGGCATATTTCCGGCAAGGACAATGTCGTAGCCGACACCTTATCTCGAGTGGATGAACTACATGCTCCAGTCAGTCTAGAGTCTCTAGCAGAATATCAAGCTTCGGATCCGGAATTAGCACATTACCTGAAAGAAAAATCTTCCCTGCGTTTGCAAAGGACAAACTTACCTGGAAGTCAGTCATTCGTGTACTGCGACGTCAGTACATCGACTCCCAGGCCATTTGTACCTAAACAGCTAAGAAGACAAGTTTTTGAGAGCCTACACTCCCTTAGCCATCCAGGCTTCAGCGCAACTGCTAAATTAATAGCAGAACGCTTTGTCTGGCCGGGCATTAGGAGAGATTGCAGGTCATGGGCACAGTCATGTCTGTCTTGCCAACGTGCAAAAATAAGCCGACATGTGTCTGCGCCTTTAGCTTCATATAACTTGCCCCGCGCACGATTTAAAAATATCCACATAGATATCGTGGGGCCGTTACCGTCTTCAGAAGGTTACCGTTATTGTTTGACAGCCGTAGACCGTTTCACTAGATGGGCGGAAGTCATACCAATAGCGGACATCACAGCCGAAACAGTAGCAAAGGCATTGCTGTCAGGGTGGATAGCGCGCTACGGCAGCCCAGAGACCATAGTCACAGACCGGGGCCGCCAATTTGAGTCCGCTCTGTTCAGCTATCTGTCTAGAATAGCTGGATTTGAGCACAAAAGGACAACAGCGTACCACCCATCCTGTAACGGCTTGGTCGAACGCTTCCACAGACAGCTCAAAGCGTCCATTGTCTGTCACGCTAACAGCAAGTGGACTGAATCTCTTCCTTGGGTATTTCTTGGAATAAGAAGTGCCTTTAAGGAAGATCTGCAAGCGTCTTCGGCCGAGCTGTTATACGGTGAACCTTTAAGGCTGCCGGGTGAATTTTTCCACACCTCCGAAGACGGTACAACAGACGTAACCAATTTTACGGCCCGTCTACGGTCGTTCGCGGAGAAGTTACGGCCTATGCCAGCTTCACGCCACGGCAGGAATAAAATTTTGGTCTTTAAAGACCTAGCAACCACGGATCACGTTTTCATAAGAGAAGACGCATCACGTGGTTCGTTACAACCTGCCTACACAGGCCCGTACAAAGTGCTATCTCGCAATGAGAAAGTTTTCCATTTATTGGTTAATGGCAAAGAAGTCACGGTTTCCATAGACAGACTCAAACCAGCCTATTTACTAACCAATAAATTGGACTCAGCTCCAAGCGAAACGGATGATGAGCCAGAAAAATGTAACCTTCAAGGTTATCAAACTCGCTCTGGCCGTCAAGTCAATTTTCCAAAATATTATCGCCCTTGACGGGCTCTGGAGGGGGGTGGTGTAGGATCCTATATCCTGCACTGAAATTAAAACTAAAACTCAATTAAAAACTAATATAAAACTTATTTATTTTATTTATAAAACTTATCTCTAAAACTTAACATATAAACTTAATCTATAACTTAAAATCTAAATTAATACAATATACATAATTATTATTTAACATACATTCTACATTCTCACTTACAAACATAAACATAACACGCATTCATACATACACCAACGTACTTGCCGACCAAGCCGGCGAAACGCAAGTTTGTCTCAATGCCTACGTATACCTTTGTTTTCAAGTCATATGAAGGTAGCACCGCGCGCCGCGTTTGCTAGCGATGACGTGCAACCGGCGCGAGCTTCAATATGGTTCGATTCTTGTTGACGTTGCGTACGAGCTGTGCTCCGCGAATTTACCCTCCATACTTGTTAAATTAAGTGATCGCGAAATTGTTTGTAATGATTATTGATAATTATAGTATAAAGTTCCTATTGACAATATAGTTAAAAACTTTGAACGTGCAAGTGTGTTATTTGGATCACCTACCATCTACAGAGGACATTTACCGGTAGGTAACCTCAACATCAACATCACCTCAACCTCACACCCACAAAACCTATACCCAGTTTCACGGACATCCCCTAAACAATCACATAGTTAAAAGCCCGCTAAGCTAAAAGGTCCCCTAAACCAGCCCGTAACTAAAATTTGTTTTCACGTACGCAACGTACCCATAACTAGGAAACTCCTTCACATGGGACTCCTTTTTTACAACGATAGTGCATCCATTCAAATGAAACCGTTAGGAAAGAAATAAATTAACTTTTTTTTCTTTGTTTCGAAGCTATCTATAATAGGTTGGTAAGTCAGTAGGTAGTACTCTAGTCGTCAACAGCTATCGCAAAATTAAAAACAACTCGATAAAACGTACTCTCACGTCAAGGGCGTCACTAGTATGGGAGTGTGCGGGGTATGAAGCGGCGGTCGGACGCGGGGCGTGCCCGCCCGCTACCTCATCCCCCGATTCCTCAGAGCTGTCGCGCGGACTATACTAGTTTTGGGTATTGCCACAAACCATTGTAAATTGTCTAGGGCGCCTTTACGGGATACATATTTGGTGGGTACTTTAGCACAATAGCTGTTAAAAAGAAATAGAATAAAATAATAGTAAGGCTGGGTAATTCTTAACACTTCTTATTTAATGTCCCTGACAACTTCAATAAAAAGATAATTACAGTAAAAGAATTTCGTCTGGCGGTCGGGTCGGCACGCCACTAAAACACAAGGCTAGTAGACGTGATGGATCACGTCTTTAGTTGTTCTGCATCACGTAATTGGATATCAGACCATTTCGGTGCCATAAAGCATACCTACTGATCTAAATACTTCCACGGTAAAAGTTAGAAGAAACGATAAAATGTTATAGACAGATAGAATAGAAAAGAATATTTTCTAAAGATTTTAATTCAAACAAGCTTTTACGAGCGCTGTCATACATAAGATCAAGAGCTTATTGTGCAAGATCAAGAACCAATCGGATTAATTTTGATAATCCGCATTGACATTATTTGAGAAAAAAATTAACAACAATAATGCCTGTTATTTAGATCTATATATCAAATTATATCAAGTTTAGAATCCATCCTGATAATGACCTAGATTAGGTATTACAAAATTATCTGATAACTAGCGGTCCTCCGCGACTTCGCACGTGTAGCGCTAATAATTATAATAGTCCATACCCAATAATAGCCAGTCGGCACTGGGCAGCACATCAGGTTTTACATCAGCACTGCGATATATCTCCGCACTGCCGGCCGCCCCTATTTTTATTGCGCGTTAATTTATTTCTATGATATCTTCTAAGATATGCATCTGAATTAAATGGTGTAAAGCTTGAATTTGGTCTATATTAGATACTTGAGATGACCAACCATTTTATTTTGATAAGGTTTATACAATATCAGGAAGAACGCCTACGAAAGTAAAACTTTGGACCAAATTTGAAGTTTTTAATTTTGTTTTATTTAGATTTTGATTTGTTAAGAATTTTTAAATTTGAATATTATAAAAATGCTTATTTTGAAACCGCCTTAAAAGATAGATACAGTCGACTCTCGTTAATTCAAACCTGCGATAATTCGAACCTCTCTATAATTCAAAGTTATCGCGACGTCCCAACAAAATCTCTTTATATTTCATTCATTCATTGTAATTCGAACGCATCGGCTATAGTCGACTGTATATACTATTGCGGACTTTTTTAGAACTTTTTTTTGAGAGGAACAATTCCATCATACATTGTTTTCGTGTAACTTTCAAGACACGCGGAAGCGTGTCCAGCCAAAGTTCAAAAAAACTGGCGAGCAGCACCGTGTGTAATATTACACGAACCATTTGGAGCCACTTTTGACCCCCTCATAACTCAAAAACTATTTCACATAAACATGTCAAATTTGGCGCATATATTGAGACCCGTGAGATACATATGTGCTCCAAATTTCATAAGCACACCTCAAATGGTTATTTAGATATAAACGTACAAAAATCGTCATTTTTATGATCAAAGGATAGATCAAAACTACGTGACATTGAATAATAATATAGTTGCATTAAAACCTCACCTTCGTATTCATACATTTTGTGCAACGAAACGTCATTGACAGAAAAGAAGAAGAAACGTATTTGAAGTCGTCAGTTCAAGCTGTCAGTCATTGTGATTTGTATTCATTGTTTATAGTGGTTTTAGTGATATCGACTGTTGACCGTGCTTGTTTTCAATGTTTCACAAAAAACTTTTGATTTTGAACTTTTGCAATCAAAATTGATGAGATGTAGAAATGTGCTGTAGAGGTAGTCTGACCATAGATGTAATCTGTCAATGTCAGTGTAACTCCAGGTACACTATATATTTTTCTTGAGAATTCTCGTCTTTAATTATCTTGTACAATGAGTCGTACAATAGAATTACTGGTGGGTGACACACTGACCTTACACCAAATAATAAGTACCTACTAATGTAAAACGTAAACTAAATTAATAGAAAAGTCCTATTACAGTGTAAAGGATTATTTGAATGATAGATTTTGAATAAATATGTTTTGAGTTTGAGATTGAGTTCAATAATTTCTGTACAA
Organism: Erebia palarica; assembly: GCA_964035005.1. NCBI lineage: Eukaryota > Metazoa > Arthropoda > Insecta > Lepidoptera > Nymphalidae > Erebia > Erebia palarica. Next base: position 31,599,470 of record OZ035985.1, on the reverse strand, counting down.
AAAGTAATGATATCCCATCAAAAACATAAATGTAAAATGAGAGCCAAGTTCAAAATTGTGATATATGTATATGCCTTGGTTGTTGACTTCAGCGACAAAAGAAGTGAGATCTAAATGGGTGCCAAGTTCAATAGTCAGTCCTGCAATTTATATATCCCATCAAAAACATAAATGTGAAATGAGAGCCAAGTGCAAAATTGTGATATATATGCCTTGGTTGTTGACTTCAGCGACAAAAGAAGTGAGATCTAAATGGGTGCCAAGTTCAATGGTCAGTCCTGAAATTTATTTATAACTACATATAATATTTTATAACAACTTAAAATATCATTTCTTCTTATAACGTAGTATAAAATGTTAAGACTAAGGCTTTGGCTTGGCTAGTTTTCATATACGAATTATAGCGTTCACAAGTTGTAAAGCTGTAAGTTCTTATTTTATTCTTCCGAAAATTTGGCTTGCTGGTAGAAACTGTACTTTTAGGTACCTACTTAATAATAATTCGTATATGGAAACTAGCCAAGCCAAAGCCTTAGTCTTCAACATTTTATACTAAGTTATAAGAAGAAATGATATTTTAAGTTGTTATAAAATATTATATGTAGTTATAAATAAATTTCAGGACTGACCATTGAACTTGGCACCCATTTAGATCTCACTTCTTTTGTCGCTGAAGTCAACAACCAAGGCATATATATCACAATTTTGCACTTGGCTCTCATTTCACATTTATGTTTTTGATGGGATATATAAATTGCAGGACTGACTATTGAACTTGGCACCCATTTAGATCTCACTTCTTTTGTCGCTGAAGTCAACAACCAAGGCATATACATATATCACAATTTTGAACTTGGCTCTCATTTTACATTTATGTTTTTGATGGTTACTATTTACGCAGCGCGCGCCACAGAAGATCTCAGATGAGACAATTTATTCACTAAATTCACATTATATTTTCGTCGGGATCTCATTTTTTTTTGAAAATAAAATATATAGCCTATGTTTAAAAAGCTGATAAAGTAGCTAATAGATAAGAGTGCTATAAGTGAAAGAATTTTTAAAATCAGTTGAGTAGTTTTTGGATTTATCCATTACTTTCCTTTTTATAATATTAGTTTATCTGATAATAAATAAAGAAAAGAATAAAACAAAGTAATATATAGAATCTTAGTGTTATAGGAAATCTCGCCTGAAAAACTTGTGAGAAGTAACGCGATACTTCGAATCTTGCCTCTCGGAAAGTTTTATGAATCGGATAAGATAGATTGAGCTCAGAATGCATTATTGACTATCCGAGATCTTGTCACAACTCTGGGTTTATTGATTTCAGATCTGTAGAACGGGGTGCTGTATATCACAGCACCTCGTTTTACAGAACGTTGTGAACGAAAACTTTACTTTGGCCACTATCAATAAATAATGTTTTGATTCGATTAACCTACTCGTACACGTAAGTTAAAATTTGAAAAGTTTCGTATAGGTAGTGAGTTGTTATACCTATATATGATTCTAAAAGTGGCTTTTTAGTTTGATAAGTCAAAATATTAATTGTTACCTGATGATCGTTGGTCAAAATAGGCGATTTAGGCGCTAAGTAGAAAATTCTGTGAAATCTTTAGCATCCTAATATTACAGTAACTGTTTGTTTAAATTTAATCAAACGAAAGAGATCGACCAAGTAAAATTCTCTCCGTCCGAGAATCAAAACTGCGGGATTATTATGATTAAGATGAAGCGATTGTACTGAGCTTGTTGGATGATACTCGTTTTCTTATTAAAATGAATGAGAAAGTTTGAAATTGTTTGTGCTAATTTACGAACATTGAAAGGCCTTCATCTTGCGAGTTGCGACGAACTTGGCGCCAAACAGGAAACTATATCAAATGTCGGCTTCCTCGCATTACAGTCGCTTTGTTTACAATCAAACTGGAAGATTGGATTTATTAAGATGGAACGATTGGACGAAACTTGCTGGATGATGTTAGTTTTCTAATTCAAATAAATGAAAAAACGGGAATCGTATCATTTTTTATACGACTGCCTGAAAAAAGGAGTATATTGTTTTCAGGGATCATGTATGTACGTATGTGAGATTGTATATTCCAACATAACTTGTAGACAAAGATGTAGGATATGTAGATGTAGATTGTTGAAATGCGACGACAATCAAGTAGAAAACTTTGTCAAATGCCAGCTTTCAAATTAAAGTAGAAGAGATACCGAATATGGATTCCTATTTCGAATGGTAATTAAGTTAAATATAATTTCTTCTAAATGATTGAACCTACGTATTAAATTCATCTATAATGCGATACTTTTGGGTGATTTGCTTCCTCGTTTCTAATTAGAACCGCTAGGATATGGAATGCCCTTCCGGCTTCCGTTTTCCCCTCCTCTTTTAATATAAGTAGGTACCTTCAAATCAAAAGTGAATAGGCATCTTCTAGGCAAGCGCGCTCTACCTTAGGCTGCATCACCACTTGCAACTAAGCAACTCTGATTGCAGCCAAGCTCTGGTCTATATAATAAAATAAAAAAGTATAAGAAAGCACCTCGGTGCTTAAGAAAAACTATGAAGCAATATTTATCCGTCCAATTTGATAGTTGAAAGGCCTGAATTGCTCGAAGCCTGATGGTATCTTGTGTCAACAGGCCCGTCTTAAACTTTGTCAAACGTCAGCCTCCTCACACTGCAGCATTTCTGTTTACAATCAAACTGAGATTGGAGTTATTAAGATGGAGAGATTGTTCTAAACTTGTTGGAAGCCTCGCCTTCTTATTCAAATGCAGATCAGGTCAGACGTCAATTGACTTCGAACAGTGCTATTAAGGAGGACTTTTAGAAGTTAGATTGCTTTAAATTCATTGTCGCCGATCTAAAATTATGGGGGACTAAACTCTTTCAAATGAAAATGCCTAATTTTATTACATTTTAACTCGATAAGAAGATTTATAAAATATATTGAAATTTATAGATCTATCAATCTCTTTTACGCAGGTTCCAGATATAAAGAGCAAAAAAGTTACCGCCGATTTAGTACACTACTGAGAGAAGCCGGTTTAAAAATCAGCATTGTAATCACAACACTTCCTGCACAAAATGTTCCTGCTGCAGTTAGCAGCTCATAATATTGCTAATTGCTACGAAATAACATCTCTACTTTAGTCAATTTTCGTGTTCTGTTCCAAAATACAATGCATACAAACTCAGATAGATATTGAGCTTGTAATAATATCTTAGTGGATGTAATTGAAAGCAAATTATAGCCGTCTGGAGCGCTTTTGTTGCTCGGAATTTCAAGTAGTCTGCTCCTTTTAGTACTTTTAATAAAATCTGTATAATTCAATACATCTAGTTCAAAACTATTTTCAGCAAAATGTTGCGGTGTTGGCGACCGCAAGATTTATGCGTCTCGGTATAGGTTGTGTAAGTATATATTGAATTCGTTGTGTAGGCGTTAGGTGTTTTGAAACAGATTTTAGAGATGTAGGTATAAAGGTATTCTTTTCAAGCTAACTATTGGCAATTAGTTAGCAATAAATATGTATGATCGATTTCCTACAAACTTATGGCATAGCAATTTTATGGAAAGCAATAAGTACAACCGAAGATTGTGTAGAAGATCGATCGGTTTAGGCATTTTCTACTGTAGGAATTAAAATAGAACTTGTTATTATTTATTAGGCGTACAAAACTAATTTTATGTAATCCTAAACATTGTAATGAAATAAAAACAAGCAACTTTCTACGTTGTCTTTTATTCAAGAAACAGTAAAGTCATGTGCGTGATTGGCAGACATTAAAGAGTTGTTATCATTAGCTGAGCGTACGATGCATGTACAGCCAAGTAATACACAAGCAACGGTTAAACGTAAGTACCAGACTCTCTTAATGAAGATGTATGTTTGGCTTGTCAATTGCCGCTTATATGCGGCACGCTTCTCGCACGCACTTGCATTTTATTGTTACAGCTAAGTATGTAGAGTTCGAAGACGAAATCTGTGGTCCTTGTTCACTTTTTTTAGATAAGCAGTCAAGAAATTTGAAAAGTATTGTGTGAACTGACTAAACGAACGTAACGAATAAAGTGTAAGTTTTACGCTGAAATTCAGAATATAGCACCCGGTTCTGAGCGCATCGTTTCAAGTTAATTTTAGCTTGACAATTTGTTTCGATAGTTATTACGATTATTCCATCATGAGTAAAACGGGTTCAATTTGTCCGTTTTTCAGTGGTTAAAATGGTAGCCAGTGTGTCCGATTTCAGTTACTTAAATAAATCTTTATCTTACCTAAACCTGGATCTAGCGACAGGGTGGCTTGAGTACCTAGTGGATGCCCAACGAAAATACCTAACTTAAAATCCACATCCAGAGTCCAGACCTATTTAAAGATCCACATGTAGCGTAGTTCTGTAGCGATTTTGTGTAATTTTCGAGTTGTTTTTTTTTCTGGATTTTTATAAGGTTCTAAATTTTATAATTTTTTATGGTTCCTTGGTAAAAATGATATTAAATAACAGAAAACATTAATTCAAATGAGCACAGTTATAACCCTCACCATATAAAGTATCTTCCTAATACCACAGAATAGGTATGCTAATAGTTACTATTTAACAGAGCATCACTGGCTTCGAATCGGCTTTTATTAGTAAGGTTGATTTCTCAGACGTCATTCAATCAATGCTAGTTTGTTAAGAGATAGAGGCCTTGATTATAATCTGGTCAATCCAAAACGTAAGCCTGTTGGCAGCTGACAAACTTTACCCCAAGTTTAATTTTACGTCAGTTTTGAAGATTTCTCTTTAGAGCTTAACGTCTTTTTAAAAGCAGATCAGACCTAATTATTATTGATAGCTTTCTAGCTTTTATTTCTTCAGAGATAATTTCATAAACAGCACATACAATTTTGCACGTAGCTTTATTATATAAATTTAGCAGGTTAGTTATTCAAAATACAATGTCATGTGGTGACGATTTATGAAGTTATAACATGGTGGAACATTAATCATTTGTCAAACACCTTTCTCTAGATACCTGCGTCTGAGGTTGTAAATAAATGGAGCTGGCTTTCAGAACTCTTCAGGGACAGATTTATGGTTCACATCGGTCTTAACAATTTATAACAAACAAAACAGAAACAGAACAAAACCAGTCGTAGGTATACATTTCGTTTATCATTGGATCCTCCTTCCTCTTAGAGAAAGTTACCCTCTTTACATCGTTATTAAGGCTCCCTCATACAGTGTTATCGCTGCCATGCAATAGTGTGAATATAGTTGGCAGTTATCATAGATTGTGCTAAATAATGTAAGATTTCTTAAGGCGATGCAGACGGCGCCTGAGGGGTCGTCGACCTCATCCTATTCTGGGCCCTCGTTCCACATTTTTCTTTTCGGACACTACGCCTATCGCGGGGCGTATACAGAATGTGCTTCGTCTTCGCCATACAGAATGCGCTCCTATTGTTTTGCTTTTGCAATCTCATGTGTAATCTCGTATGCTCTTCCTTGAAAGCGTTCGCGAAGGTTCTTACAAGACAGCTAAAAGACACAAGGCTGTTTTCTCTATTTCTGGAGCATAGCCTGGGCAGGAATAAGGAAGATTGCTAAGAAAAATCTTATAATTCCTGCAAGTGCTGATTTTGTTCTAGATTAAAATATTATGAATAATCTATGCTAGCATTTTGACCCTAGGCCCTAGGCCTTGGTACTGTTTTTGCGGACATAAAATAGTATGTAATATGAATTCATTTTTCACGTCGAGATTGGCCTGAAATCTCGTTATAAAAATCTAAATTAATCTAGTTAAATTAGAATCTTATTCGCATTTTTATTAAATGATATTTTTTTGTGAACCACTGGATATTGAACTATAGTGTTATATATTTTTGGAATCTACTCATCATTTTCTAGATGATGATTATATAGTTAATTTTATTTTCGAACTTTTTTTTCAACTTTAGTCTTTAATGCGGGACCATGGTCACCCCATCAATTTTTTTTAAAATTTTACTAGCTTATGTCACCCGGAATAAGCTTCTAGGATTCTAACGATATCTCATTTATCAAAATTCAGGCGTATAGAAGTTATACATGATGATACGCCATCTCAGAAAGGGTCAATTAAAATGAAATCATCGGTTACAATTACAAAATCAAACTGTTTATTCTGACATTTATTAGCTGGTATTTACAAGTTACTCCCGATAATCAATATTTATGGAATTCGTATGAATTTACAATGTGGTATCACTTTTATAATCTTTCTAATAGTTAAGCATAACAATAATATCTCTTTAATCAAATAAATCTCAGTTATAAAAATATACAATAGTATCACGCACCCTTTTACCGTAGGCCTCGTTCTAAAACTGAATTCAACAAAATGGCGGCAACCGACTAGTAACTAACCATAGATTATACCACGGATATTACGCATAAAGCAATAATGTGGTATAGATTAATTATGTCGTGTTACAGTCGGCCATCCTCCATGAACGAGTCCCTTCGTTCCTATTCACTAATCAAATCAAGCTTATTCAGAGCAATCATAAGTTAGCAAAACATTAAAGTATTACAATCAATTTAACAAGATAATGAACCTAAATTACGCTTATGTATTACATATTCATACGTTACTTAGTTATTGAAATGAAATGAAAATCCTTAAAATCCATGTAATCGAAACTTACAGATATCTATAGCCATGTGGTGTCAAAGTTACTGCCTTCGCTTTGGCACTCATGGGCGGCGAGTTGCCAATCAAAACATTCCCACTCAATCTAACTACAGCTGTACGGAGTCCTGGTTACTGCCTTCACCAGAACCCCAACGGCTGCGATGCTCTAAGCCACTCCTGGGCGGCGAGTTCATTACGCCAATCATGCCCGGCTTAGAACACCCTCCCTCGATCTAACTATAGCCGTACAGAGTCCAGGTTACTGCCTTCACCGGAACCCCATAGACAGCTGCGATGCTCTAAGCCACTCATGGGCGGCGAGTTCATTACGCCAATCCTGCCCGACTTAGAACACCATTCCTCAACCTACTCTGTAGCCGTACAGAGTTCAAGTTACTTTATTCACCTTCATTACCCTATACCCAGCTACCATGTTTTAAATCATTTCATCTCACTAAATTTACAAGGCATTGTTTAAAGTAAATTATCACACGTTACAATTCAATCAAAAGAATGCCGAAAACTGAGCTGTTTTTGCGTCTGAACCATTTATTTATAAAATATTCTATCCTGAATTATAACTTCACATAAATCAATTTAAATCAAAAGCGAATGGAGTTGTGGTATAGACATAGGCTTAATTTCGGTGACGCAAGAATAGCCCAAGTCTCATACAAAAATGGTCATGATCAATACATTTGATAGATTAGGCTTACCTAATATCTATTCAAGATTCCTTCACTAGTTATGAAATTATACATTAAATATAATGTTTATAGTATAATAACAATCTAAAAAATAGCAGCTTATACCTAAAACATAAAATATAAAATTTATACTTCACTGCCCTGGCCCTGTCTGTCGGACCGGTGTGAGCCACGTCGCAATTTCATCCCTGGGTCGCAGTCACTCATGTGTCTGAAACTTTCAATAATGTGTTTTTATACGTACTAACAAGCATTTAAATATAGAAAGGAAAGATATGCCGATAAGTCGACAAACACAAAAATTATAACATCAGTTCAGAATGTTTAACTGTTTTATAAAAGAAAAAAAACTATGTTCGAAAATCAAACTATATATGTGGGGCGTTGGTAACGAAACAATTAGATTACAATTGTTAAGCAATCCCACTTCTGAGATGATACGCCATCTCAGAAAGGGTCAATTAAAATGAAATCATCGGTTACAATTACAAAATCAAACTGTTTATTCTGACATTTATTAGCTGGTATTTACAAGTTACTCCCGATAATCAATATTTATGGAATTCGTATGAATTTACAATGTGGTATCACTTTTATAATCTTTCTAATAGTTAAGCATAACAATAATATCTCTTTAATCAAATAAATCTCAGTTATAAAAATATACAATAGTATCACGCACCCTTTTACCGTAGGCCTCGTTCTAAAACTGAATTCAACAAAATGGCGGCAACCGACTAGTAACTAACCATAGATTATACCACGGATATTACGCATAAAGCAATAATGTGGTATAGATTAATTATGTCGTGTTACAATACATACATACATACATTTATACATACATGAACCCTGAAAACAATATACTCCTTCTTTCAGGCAGTCGTATAAAAAGCATGTCTAAGATCTATCTGCGGTGCTAATACGATGGACAGCTGTCGACCTCTATTCAAGTGTCATGGCATCCTCCCTTTGCCTAGTCTTTATATTCTTGAAATATGCTTATTAGTCAAAAAATATCCAGGCTTATTCTTGACTAGCAGTACCAATCCAAACCTCAAAAGTCGAAGAAGAAATAAAATTCAGTTACCTCAAACACGACTAAATCTTTTTCCAAAAGACCATACTACATGGCTATTAAAAGGGGTTTGAACTTTTTTGTATGGAAGCTGTATGGAGGTTTCAATCCCCTTTACAACAATCCACCTGAAAGTATAAAATGCATTCCTAGTATACCACTTTTCAAACGCAAATTAAATAATCTCCTTTTAAATAAAAGGTACTACAAAATAAATGATTACCTTATAGACAAAAATAGGGCAGTCACTTAAAATTTGAATATTGAATATGCTGATAGCGAAGATCTTTTTTGTTCTCTGCCTTGCTTTTATATTTTATTATTGACTTTATTAGTATTATCTATGTGTTTGTGTTGCCTGTAAGTTTTATTATAGTATATTTTGATGTTTTATTAATGAAATTTCTTAAAAAATTGACTAAGATAATGATATAAAGATGACTATATGACAATGTACCTATTGATCTAATGAAGTTTAAACTTAAAAATACATAACTCACCATTGTATGGAAGAATATGTAAGGGAAATTGTTAAGGCCTATATGTACCGATTTTCCAGCAAATAAAATATTATTTATTTATTATTTATTTGATAGCTTAGGTAAACTAAGCGTAAATGTAGCAGGCTTCATTCGACAATTCACTAAGTAGTTCGAAATTAGAACAGTAGATAACTTTCGTAATAAGCTAACAAAACTCTAGTATAGTAAGAGAATCGAGCTAGCTATTCCCTATGATACTTAAATGCCTACATTATATAAGCTTTTACGAGCTGTGAAATAGAATGTTAGGTACATTCTTGTTAAATATTCCTTGAAAACTACAAGGCTAAGATGCTACTTAATGTTCTGGGATAAAAGTAGCCTCCATTTTTTTACGCTGGAAAATTAAGGAGTTCCCGTGGAAATTAAAAAAAACTTATTTCACGCCGACGAAATCACGGCCATCAGCTTTATTATAATTAGAATAGAGAGCCATATCAAAATATAAAAGTAAATACAAAATATTTCTAATTTGGCTTACGTGTCTCATTGAAAAGGCGCCAAGACGACGCGATATTACCTAGTGATTTATGAGATAAACCAAAAGAGTTGTAATTTTTACGAGGTGACGACGAAGACGTCTCAATTAGGTCGCATTCATGGCGTAACGAGCGAGTGTGACTTCGACGAGATTCGTAACATTCAATTCAAAGCAACCACTACGTACCTAAGCTCTTTGTGCTTGAATGTGCGTTTGTTAGGAGCGTTTTTATTCTCATTATAACCAGGCAGTCAGCATGATATAGGAAATGACGGATTACATACATCCCTGTGCTGGGCACAGGCCTCCACTCTCAGGAGAGAGGAAATAAGAGCTTAGACCCACCACGCTGCTCCATTGCGGGTTGATGGGCTTTAACGACTATTAACATGTAAGTCTTAATGAGCTGTAGTGGTGGTGGTGGTGGTGGTGCTGGTGGTGGTGGTGCTGGTGGTGGTGGTGCTGGTGGTGGTGGTGCTGGTGTGGTGGTCCAAAGTTGACCTCAGAACTCTCAATTTTCTGAAAGGCTGAGCCTGTAACTTGATCAATTATTTGAATTATATCCTGTACTTGAACAACAAATACTAAAATTAGATAAATATTATGAGGAAAAGAAATTATTTAATTAATAACGAGCTTCAGTATTTTTAACAAAACTTCACAATGATGTCAATAGATGGCGCTCTGTAAAAGTTTATTCGTTTCTCCACTCCTTAGCTCTTTTGCGTCTAATGTTAAAAGTTAACTATTACAAATATATCGTTAAAACTATCTTATGGATACCGCGAGGTCTCGGCTAGTTCTCTGATTTCGTGCAAGTCGCATTTCAATTCGAATAAAAAATAACCAATTACTTTAAAATGTGAATTGCATTATAAATGAACTCGCGTTTAATCAGCTAAGAGTTCCCCAAAATTCAAAATTGTAACATAAAAGGTCATTTAAAAAATCAGGATTTTCATATCTAAAACTCACCACCTTCAGGGGGGAAAACACGAGTCTTATGATACATCATTATGATTTTCCAAGATGCAAATTTTAAACGAGCTTAAGTTTTTTACACATAATAACATACACTATGAGGAGTAATATAACTGCATTTTCACACGTACGAATCACTTTATTAATTTATAAAAAAATAAGAAAATGTCACGACTAATCATTTTAGGGTAAGTAACTAGTTTATCTTATAATTTTATCTTCTTTGTTGAACATTAAACGATGTGAGTATGTAGTTTATTATTTATATTTAGTGTTTTTTAAAATACACTGATAAATCGGTAAAAATGCTAAAATCTCACTTCCTTCACTATCATTACCTTCATTTACCTTCAGCTTTAAAACTGAAGGTAATTATGAATTTTTCAGTAAACATTGCTGGACAATTTTTGACGGCCATATCGTATCATACAAATTGTACCAACTAACCTAATAACTATTTAAAATCGTTGTGCTTCGTATTTGAATATAAATATAATCGCCGTATCGATTTTAGGTACCACCAATCACCATGATGAGAAAAACGCATGAAGAAAAATTTGCTCAGGCTAGACTGCATAAAAGACAAAAATACGAAGAATTAAAGAAGGATCTGGAAAAATATGCGAGAAAGAAAGAAAAAGAAAGACTAAGATATTTAAAACGGAAATAAGAAAAGAAAATTAAATCTATTAAAGACATGACTCCAAGACAATAAAGATTAGAATGGAAAAATATCCATGAAAATTTAAAAAAGCATACAGCAAAAATAAGAAAGAGTGACCTTTAGTGGACCATCGACAATGAAAGAAAAAGAACAAGAGCGAACTATTTTATGTACTGATTGACAAAAATAAGGAAGAAAAAGTTGAGAAGAATACGCAACACATAAAAAAATAGATGTTTAAAAAATGAACTTGAAAAAGCTCTAACGGAAAAAAAAACATAGAAGGCTATATAAATTACTGGAAAAGAAAAAAAAAATTCAAAAAGAGAACCAAACAACAAAAAATAAGGTGGACGCTTTACGCAATTATAAACTCGCCGGCATATTTAGCGGAACATAAAAAAAGGTCCATAATTAAAAAAATATGGTTTTATTTTAAAATCTACTTACTACACTTCTTTTGTTATTTATAGTTTCATTTGTTTTACTTAAAATGAGATCACATTAAGAACAGATTTTGCGAGTAAAGGCTATTTGTGAAAAATGGTACATTTTTGAACTTTTCATGTAACCGGGAAAAGTGAAATTTAATATCAAAATAACAATTAATTAAATTAGAAAAATGGTGATTAATATTGCGTATTTCCTCCACGTGCTCTTATTAAAGTTTCTACCCATCTAGGCATACTGAGAATGATGTTATCGATGGTCTCCTGGGATAGTCTCCGCCATTCCTCAACTACGGCGATTCGCAGTTCTCCCACGTTGGCAGGAGCTGGAATTCTGGACTTAACTTTTCTTTTCAGCAAGTCCCAAACGTACTCTATTGGTTTCATATCCGGTGATCTCGCCGGCCACTCCATAACAGTGATATTCATATCATTAAGATAAGCTTGAGTTACCCGAGCGGTATGCGGCCGAGCATTGCAGCAGCATGAGCAATTAGAAGCAGTGCGGGGTGTAACCGTAAGTGAGCGTATGGTACGAAGAAGGCTCGAAGAAGCTGGTTTGGGTTCATTTGTGACCGCCAAGGCTCCAAGGCTCGAGGTAAATCATCGTAGAAACAGGTTAACTTTTGCTCAGGAACATCGACTTTGGAACGCGGACTAATGGAGTAAGGTATTGTTTAGTGATGAGTGCAGAATTCTCTTAAATCAAATTGACGGCAGGCAAAGAATATACAGACGCAAAGGAGAACGATACATTCAGACAAATTTTGAAACTACAGTTGCATACGGTGGTGGATCAATAATGGTTTGGGCGGGCATTTGTTTGGGAGTTCGCACAGACTTGGTAGTGATTGACAGAGGGAGTCTGACTGCAGACCGCTATATCAGAGAAGTTTTAGAAGAAAATGTCGTACCGTTTGCCCCATATATCGGTGAAGATTTTGTTATTATGCAGGATAATGCTCGGCCGCATACCGCTCGGGTTACTCAAGCTTATCTTAATGATATGAATATCACTGTTATGGAGTGGCCAGCGAGATCACCGGATATGAACCCAATAGAGCATGTTTGGGACTTGCTGAAAAGAAAAGTTAAGTCCAGAATTCCAGCTCCTGCCAACGTGGGAGAACTGCGAATCGCCGTAGTTGAGGAATGGCGGAGACTATCCCAGGAGACCATCGATAACATCATTCTCAGTATGCCTAGACGGGTAGAAACTTTAATAAGAGCACGTGGAGGAAATACGCGATATTAATCACCATTTTTCTAATTTAATTAATTGTTATTTTGATATTAAATTTCACTTTTCCCGGTTACATGAAAAGTTCAAAAATGTACCATTTTTCACAAATAGCCTTTACTCGCAAAATCTGTTCTTAATGTGATCTCATTTTAAGTAAAACAAATGAAACTATAAATAACAAAAGAAGTGTAGTAAGTAGATTTTAAAATAAAACCATATTTTTTTAATTATGGACCTTTTTTTATGTTCCGCTAAATATGCCGGCGAGTTTATAAATGAAGGTAAAAAACAAAAGTTAAAAAGAGATTAATATTTGAAAAAAATCTTACAAAACAATTAAAAGAGGGTTATATAGCATTAAATATGAAAGATGAGAGTCCCTTTAGCAATATTATTATAAAAATAAAAGACAAAGAAAGATTTAAGCATAAAATATTGCACGCAGCACGTTCAATTGGTTGTTGTATTAAAATTTTCATAGCATTGCGACAGTATTTTCGGTTATTGCATAAATATGTATTTAATTCTGTATGTATTTGATTAATAAAAATGCGTTTATTGTTGGAGGTAAAGTTTCATTTCATTAACATCACATTAATATCAACGCATTCCTCACCAAAATCATTATCAGCACATCAGATCTCATTACCTTCAGTGACATAAAATTTCAAATGCATTTCTCTTGGAAATCCTTTCGTGCAATTCATTATAACTTGGTGATTATGTCTAATTATACGACTGCCTGAAAAGGGGAGTATATTGTTTTCATGTATGTATGTATGTATGTATGTAAGTATGTATGTATGTATGTATGTATGTATGTATGTATGTATGTATGTATGTATGTATGTATGTATGTATGTATGTGATTTTGTATATTCCACCATAACTTCTATACGCCTAAACCGATTTTGATAAATGAGATATCGTTGGAATCCCTAGCTTATTCCGGGTGACTTAGGCTGGTAAAATTAAAAAAAAATTGATGGTGTGACTATGGTCCCGCATTAAAGACTAAAGTAGAAAAAAAAATTCGAAAAAAAAATTAAGTATATAATCATCATCTAGAAAATGATGAATAGATTCCAAAAATATATAACACTATAGTTCAATATCCAGTGATTCACAAAAAAATATCATTTAATAAAAATGTGAATAAGATTCTAATTGAACTAGATTAATTTAGATTTTTAACTTTTTAGTTGGTTTTTAGGCAGGGCAGTCGAGTCTTTTAATTTTATTAATTAGACTTGTTTTATCTATATTTTGGTTTGGATCAGCAATTTCATTATTTTAAAAAATTCTCTCATTTTCATCCGATTTGCACGAAATCTGAGAATTAGCCTCTCAGTTCGGGGCGAACCACTAGTAAATATATGCCACCGTAAGATTGCAAAAACCGTTAGACTATAATCTAACTCGCGAAATTGCAAACTGTCGAAAGATTACAATTTAACGCATTATTTTTCGGTAGATTGTAATCTGTCAATATTATTAACCCGATAAAACCTAAGTGGCACTACCTGATTATTTATGTCAAACCCTAACCTAACCTACAAGAAACAGACAAGAAAACGTAAATACAATGAATATTTCAAAAATTTAAACTCATAACATTGAATGGTTCACAATCTTTCGACAGTTTACAATTTCGCGAGTTAGATTATAATCTAACGGTTTGTAAAATCTTACGGTGACATATATATGTAAAATTTATATTGAAATTACTTATTTTTGAAGCTTTATTTCATGGACGCAACCACTTCTTTTATGAACCCATGTATAATCAAGGTAAAGGAAAAAGGCAGGGGGTTCTTTAATCGCTGCATCGTACTTTTGTGCAGTTCTACCGAGATTGCTGCAGCAGAAAGTCGTAAAATGCAAAATTGCATATGTTGTTGCTTGTGACCTGTAGGACCTTGTAGGTATTGCAAATATTCTATTCTCTGCTAAATGAACAAATAAACGTATCAAATTCACCTTTACTCAATTTATACAGTAATGGGGGAGGGGGCGGGGCTTCAGTATGAGCCATGCCAAAAAGGTATATAAGCCGGAACTTGCGATACGATAGTCACTTCACAATCGTGCATTGTCGAGTCAACATCTCCTGAGGATGCTCCGGTGTCGGAGTGAAACGTACGTTGAGAGTGATTTGGAGGATTTGTGTGGTGTGGTGTTGTGCCTGTGCGAATTGCTGGGTGGTGGGTGTCGCATGTTGCAGGTGAAAGACACGCACTGTACCACACAGATTTGTCTACTGTAGCGGATTATAGCGAATTAAACTTCTAGTTCATTCACTATATTCTATGACCGCTTATAATATGACGAAGCAACAGGCTACACTTGTTGAAACGAAGAAATATGAAAATCTTTTAAATTTCCAGTTATGTACAATCGAAAATAAAATAATTTAATGAAAACTGCCCCGATACCCGGCTAGTTGATTCCATGTGTAAGTACTTCCACCACCACCACTACAGCCCATTAACGTCCCACTGCTGGGCACAGGCCTCCGCTCTTATAGGATCTCTCCTATTAGAGCTTAGACCCACCACGCTGCTCCAATGCGGGTTGGCGGGCTTTAACGACTATTATCATGTTAGTGATAATAACCGGGACCGACGGCTTAGCGTGCTCTCCACGCACGCACGGGGGTGAAACACAGTAAGTAAGTATGTACTTATATGCATCATATTTTTTAAAAATCATTGATTTTTAACATTATTAACTTACTACAGACAAATCAGTATAATTACATACAAGTACTTAGTTACTCATTATAAACTAAGTTAGTTCATCGCGTCGAGTAACGAATTTAATAAGTAAGTATCTGTTTAAAAGGGATAGTCACAAAATGTTGTGCTTAATGATGTTATTAATTTTTTTGAGCAATATGTAACCTAAGACTAAGATGTATGGTGAGTAAAGTGTAATGAAGAAAAAGGATCCAAACTGCGTATTACGAATGTATTTAAATTTTTATCTGTTTTTTTTTAAAAAAAGCTTTTCTATAAACAATATGCAATTCTCGTGTTCTAGTAAAGATTAGGTTCTAAACAGGTACATAGGATAAGATAGGAACCTAATACCTATACCACCCTATACCACAGAATAGGAAATAGCTATACGCCAGTTGTAGCCTTCCCTCTTTACTCAAGAAGAAACACTCTCAATGTTCGACATAAGTATACATCATATAATGGAAAAAAGCTAAAAAAACTGACGTTGAGTGCGGCCCAGTTTAGCCGTGAAGTGTTTAATTGATATAATTGGCTTTTGGGCTCACCATTAGAAGCTTTTGACCCACTGGCCGTTTTAGAAACTGACTAAATTTTTTTTCCATTTCCCAAACGAAATTAACTTGCACTTTTTTCACGAGACCTTTCAGTTCCACCTTGTTCATTATTCATGTCAGATCCTTTCAAATATTTTGGGCAGTCCGTGATAAAAATATTTCTATCACGCATTTACTTGTTGTTTATTTTGTTTTGTTACAAGTACCTACTTATTTTTTGAAAACTCAGTCTCTATGACCTGCTAGAATAGATAGGTTAAAAATATAATTATTTATTAAGAGTTTCCTGCTTTTATTGTTCACATTAAAACCAAGCATCAAAAATTGAACCTGATCATTAAATTTTCCAGTTCTCCGAAAATTGGCTCGTTTTCTTTTCATTCTAACTCTAAGGCTCTCGTTTGCTTATTGGACGAGAGGTAATAAAAAACAATCAATTGATTGCGGTACGGGAGGACTGCGGGCAAAACTGATCCCCGTTCCTGGTTCGTGCAATACACATGAAAAATGGCCTCTAAATCACAACCAAGTCGTAGGGCGATTGCCTACACTGTAAAGCCGAGACAATATGGCAACATCATAACAGCTGCATCATTTATAGTCTTCCACGACAGACTTAAGGCATAGTAGGTAAGCAGGGAAAGTGTATATGTAAGTGTAAGTACCTATCTATAGAATTTTGTATCGTCCCCGTAAACTTTGGTGCTTAAAATTATTGTAGATTATCCAGTATGTATCCAGATTCGATTAGCTCGATCTTCAGAATCTGTGTAAATCTTCATTATCACTGACCGTCAGCATATTTAGCGGAACATAAAAAAAAGGTCCATAATTAAAAAAGTATGGTTTTATTTTAAAATCTATTTATTACACTTCTTTTGTTATTTAAAGTTTCATTTGTTTTACTTAAAATGAGATCACATTAAGAACAGATTTTGCGAGTAAAGGTTATTTGTGAAAAATGGTACATTTTGAACTTTTCTTGTGACCGGGAAAAGTGAAATTTAATATTAAAATAACAATTGATTAAATTAGAAAAATGGTGATTAGTATCGCGTATTTCCTCCACGTGCTCTTATTAAAGTTTCTACCCGTCTAGGCATACTGAGAATGATGTTATCGATGGTCTCCTGGGATAGTCTCCGCCATTCCTCAACTACGGCGATTCGCAGTTCTCCCACGTTGGCAGGAGCTGGAATTCTGGACTTAACTTTTCTTTTCAGCAAGTCCCAAACGTGCTCTATTGGGTTCATATCCGGTGATCTCGCCGGCCACTCCATAACTGATATTCATATCATTAAGATAAGCTTGAGTTACCCGAGCGG
This sequence comes from Erebia palarica, assembly GCA_964035005.1. Taxonomy (NCBI): domain Eukaryota; kingdom Metazoa; phylum Arthropoda; class Insecta; order Lepidoptera; family Nymphalidae; genus Erebia; species Erebia palarica. The sequence continues at coordinate 31,582,019 of OZ035985.1, read as the reverse complement.
TATGCAGCCGAGCATTATCCTGCATAATAACAAAATCTTCTCCGATATATGGGGCAAACGGTACGACATTTTCTTCTAAAACTTCTCTGATATAGCGGTCTGCAGTCAGACTCCCTCTGTCAATCACTACCAAGTCTGTGCGAACTCCCAAACAAATGCCCGCCCAAACCATTATTGATCCACCACCGTACGCAACTGTAGTTTCAAAATTTGTCTGAATGTATCGTTCTCCTTTGCGTCTGTATATTCTTTGCCTGCCGTCAATTTGATTTAAGAGAATTCTGCACTCATCACTTAACAATACTTTACTCCATTGGTCCGCGTTCCAAAGTCGATGTTCCTGAGCAAAAGTTAACCTGTTTCTACGATGATTTACCTCGAGCCTTGGAGCTTTGGCGGTCACAGATGAACCCAAACCAGCTTCTTCGAGCCTTCTTCGTACCGTACGCTCACTTATGGTTACACCCCGCACTGCTTCTGACTCATGTCGGCCGTCCAGGCCGTCAAACGGGGGTTCCTACGTACACGAAGCCGAATGAAACGATCATCCCTACTCGAAGTGCGTCTTTTTCTGCCTTGTCCTGCTCTTTTCACATAAGTACCGGTCTCCCTGAACCGTTGGATACTGCGATGGATCGTTGAAACTGGTCGACGAAGATCTCTGGATATCACTCTGTAGGTTTGACCATTTCTTCGCATTTCTAGTGCCCTGGCAATCTCCGTTGGGGCTAAGTCAGGCATAATTCAGTCATCAACTCCAGAAAGATACGCGATTTAAAAAAAACTAAAAAAAACAGTATTTCAATGAAATTTTAAATCAAACTCAGAAGGAAGAAATACTCGAAGTTCGCTCCAGATAAGGTGTATTTGAATAAAATTAAAACAATTGCATAAAATGTGATGTTCAGTTGTTTTCTTAATTTGAAAATATTTCTTTTAAAATTAAATGACGTATAAACCAGCCAGCAACCTTATATGATACTGATATCAAACCTTTTTTTATGTTCCGCTAAATATGCCGGCGAGTTTATTTAGCAAAATGCTTATAGTCATTAAAAAATACACTCAGCATCTAGTTATTAAATGCAGGCGTATTCGTGATAATGTTAAGCTAATTTACGGTTATGTAAAGCAAGTTTTTTCCCGCTAATGATTATGGCTTTAGAGCCACTCAGGGGTAGGTACATGCGTGAGTCAAAGCGGTGTTCTCAACTTCTCTTATTATGCAGCACGGTCTGTAGGTACTCTGGATAAATACGGGGTCCGCTTTGGGAAAGGCCAATGCAAACGAACATTTTATATCACTTAAAACCTAATAACTAATCAGAGATTCGTCATAGTAGGAATAGTTATTAATAATAATCAGTATAAGGTAAGTAGGTACCTACATGCGAATAAATGCGAGCAAAATTTATTTCTTAGTTTTAATTGAAATAAACTTTACCAAATTGAATGCTTTTTCAGTTAGTTTGAAAAAAAGGAAAAATAGGATCGATGTCAAAATTATTTTTAAAACGATTTTTCCCAGTTAATAGCAAAGTGTTACCTTCTACAGAGTGAATAATGTCAAACTGATATCATGCTAGTGACACATCATGCAATGTGTGGAGTGGCCAAGGAATTTTTTAATACCTGCCAAAATAATATGGAATGGTTTAAAGTAAGTATTTAATACGTTGGTTAAATGCTCGAAGACTTATTTAGTATGGACTTAATTTATCATATTATAGATCACTAGCTAATGCCAGCGACTTCGTCCGCATGGATTGAGGTTTTCGGTTCCTCAACTCACACCTTTCGTTCGGTTCGGACACACCTTATCTAAGCTGCAGATATTATTTTAAAGTAGTACCTCAACTAACTACCTCATTATATGAAATTATTACCATTAACGGATGCCGTAATTGATCTTTTTAATAAAATACGCAGGTATGCGTTAAAGGTTCCTATTGCTGGTTGCAAATAAGCCGATAGCTCATTGCAACTTTCTAATTCAATTTACATAATATATCAAAGTACCTAGACCTACTAAGCCCTGCCATAAATTTAAAATATTCGTTTGAAAGAAATGCTTTATATACATGCTTGTAGGCGTATATTGTAATCTCTATCATCTATACTTACTAATATTATAAATGCGAATGTTTGGATGGATGGATGTATGGATGGATGAATGTTTGTTACTCAATCACGTCAGAACGGCTGAACGGATCTGGATGAAATATTATGGCACTGAGATTATCCCGGAAAATTAAAGAGTTCCCGCGGGAACGAAAAACCTACATCCAGGCGGACGAAGTCGCGGGCTAGTTTATTATGAAGGTTAAAGTCAGCGGTAATATTTTCATAGAAAATTATACGAGTAATATCCGAAACACACATTAGATTATTCGAATTCACGGGATTATAGATAGGATACGGACAGCCTCGAATATTGGAAACGCAGCATAATATTATGTCAGCAATATTCATAGTAAACATCAAACATTCCTCGTTTATTCTATAAAAATATAGAATCGGAATCGGTATCGCGTAGGATCGCATTCGAAAATATTCATTGAATTCGTAATATATATTTTTAATCAAAAACATTTAACCTTATATATAAAATTCTCGTGTCACACTGTTAGCTACCATACTCCTCCGAATCGGCTTGACCGATTTTTATGAAATTTTATATGAATATTCAGTAGGTCTGAGAATCGGCTACTATCTATTTTTCATACCCCTAAAAAACCTCAATACTCCTAAATTTTCCGGGATAAAAAGTAACCTGTCCTTCCTTGTGATACAATCTGCCTATATACCAAAATTCATCAAAATCGGTGGAAAGGTTGAGCCGTGAAAGCGTAGCAGACAGACAGACTTTCGCATTTATAATATTAGTATTAACCCAACTTTTTGCATTGATAGTTACGGGTTTCAAATACAGTTTTCTCACTTATTACAATGTCAACATAACCGACTACATATTTATTAACACTGAGAGCTTTCCTAACCTGCTTTTTAAATTAATTTACATGTTTTTTTTTGTGCAAATCATTGAAAGATTACTTTCTTACGATCCACGACAAGGCTCCTTGGATGATGGATATCGTGATGCTTTAAGAAAATCTAATAAGCGGTTATGAAGTGAATGTGATATAACGATAATGGCCATCTTTTTAAATTTTATCAACTCTTGACCTCAGCTTATCCACATGATATTTGGGTCAAGCTTAGTCTCGGAGTGAAGTGGACTGATTCTGATCTATGTCGAAGCACCATCAAAATCACTCGGTATAGTATCGCCATGCCTTTGTACAACGAATTTTTTATATTAATCGGTCAAGTGGATTTTGCGAGTTACCTAATCCATACTAATCCTAATTATATAATAAATGTGAAAGTTTGGATGTTTGTTACTCCTTCACTGCAACGATTGAACTGATTTGGATGTTTGCCTTGCCTACCTTCTACATTTTATCCCAGATAATTAAGGGGTTCTTGTGGGAACAAAAAACCTGAATCCACGCACACGAAGTCGCAGGCCTCATTTAGTAGGTATTATAAATGCGAAATTACTAGTAGTATGTACGGTCTAATGGCCTATCTTTTTTTTGACAGATAGACGACCGTACATGGCGAAACTATGAGGGTTCCTTGCTGATTAAGTACGGAATGTGTGTGTCTATGGCCAGGTTGGCCAGATTTTTAGGGTCTAGTACTTAGTAGAACTGGTACAGGGGGTTACTACCATTGCTTAGAGCAGTATTATTTCTAAATGACAGTTTTATGGCACGTACCTCGACGTTCCTAAAATTAGGATTATAATTCTCAAATACGAACGTCAACAATATTAAAACAATACGGATTGAAGCGATGGTAGTATGCCTCCAGAAGTTGCATTAGGGAAACCAAATATTTTTCGGCTCTCACTTTTCATGTTCTGTAATGTATGGTACACAAACATTCGGGCCGGAAAGTTTTAAGGTATAAGCTTAAGGGTTTTTGTTTTACAAGTAGTTAAACTTTAATTTATAAAAGCTAACCTACGTATACCCCACGGAATATGGACCAGCGGGCTGGTCTAACTTGCTATATTATTTACAAAGTGTAGCATTTTTTAATGAAAAGAGCAACCGCTGAGTTTCTTGCCGGCACTTCTAAGTAGAAGCTTCCGGTGGCACAATCTTGACTGATCATAAGTGGCACAACTTGTCCTACGTGGAATAAATCATTTCATTTCTTATGTATTGATCAAGCAACGTAGAAAGCACTACTGTACTATGAATTAAATTTCAGCGTTTATCAAGCATTTAATCAAAATTACAGTCCATTTTGTTCTCACTCGTAAGCTAAGAAATTCTAAAATGCACGCTTTAAGAAACTAAAGAAATATTGAATCGTGTATAAAAATGATAGCCCTCGGCAAGTGGCCGCAGCTTTCTTGGAAGAGAGGTAGGTAACTAGGCTACCCTGAGCTCACTTCTCCGGTAATACATAAAGGATGCCGCTACCTGTCTCCCTTGTCTACCTGCCATTAGCATCGACGGCTTCACCCTTAGCATTGTAAAAACAAAACCAACGTTAAGGTTAATGGGACGGTTTTAAAGCAATTTTATTTTTGAAACTTAAAGTGCACGTCGGTCTTTAGTCCTCACGGTACGGTATTCTGTGATAAGTGATAACAATTCATCGTAATCGTCGTTTAACCGATAGAAATTCACTGATCAAGATCTACTATTAAGGCTGTAGACTAAGGCTGTAGAGATTTCCAGCCTACAAAGTTAAAGCCTCAATGAATAAAAGAAGTCTCTGTGTGACAGATACGATTATATACGAATAGAAGGTTTGATTCGATGCTTGTTAATACCCCAGAATTTTATCTAGAATAAGTGGCCTAAAGACCTATAGTTGATCTATACTAATATTATAAATGTGAAAGTTCGGAAGGATCTATCGATGGATGTTTGTTACTCTGTCACGCCAGAACGATTGAACGGATCTGGATGAAATTTGGCACAGAGTTAGATTATAGTTTGGAATAACTTTTTATCCCGGAAAATTAAAGAGTTCCTTGGGAAGCAACAAAACTCAATCCACGCAGACAAAGTCGCTGGTAACAGCTAGTATTATATAAAAGATCATTGCCTAAAGATAAAAACTCAATCCTTCGATGATGATGTATCGAAATAAATCAAGCAACAATATTAGTTACCATTTTCAGGCGAGGTGTGCGGTTCGTTGATAAGTTTATTAGCTTTCTTTGATCGACAGTTATTAAGTACATGAAAATCTGGCTGGAACTTTGCCATTTGCATAAGATGAAGTATAGATATTTTTATTGCTTATGGGCGTATGAAAATGTGCCCCTCTACAACATAGCTGCAGATGAATATGGTAAAAACAGCAAAACCATACTTGAAACAAAGTTTAGTCAAATAATAATTTTCCTTTTTGGTTCAAAATGACAGTATAATCTTTTGGCCAGTGCCACAAAGAAAAGTATGTATATGGACACTAACCATCAGAGTCCTGTTATTTTGTATTAATACAAATTAGCCTAATAAATTAAAAAAAAACAACTCCGATTAATATTGGTGTTGTGCTATTGTCGATATTCCAGATGTCGATGTTCCAATATTCCAAATAAGAGTTATTTTAAAATATTCTTATTTTAATTAACTGGCTAGTATAAAAATTAATAGGTGAGAATATAAATTATTTATTTGTTGCTTCACCGTTCAACCTGTTCTGTGTACATTTTCAATGTAAAGAAATAATATAATGTTTTCTGTTGGATGGCATTGTGCGTGGAGAGGCGCGCGCACAGGGAGGCCTGCGGCAAGCGGCAAGCGGCAGGAGACGCGGCGCGGCGGGTGAGGGGTCCTTCGCCACTCGCCGTACACCATACGTTCGGCGGCGCCCTCGCGACTCGCTAGTCACTGCCTGGCCACGGAGCGCTAGTGGTGTTTCGCGGCCGATCCGTTACGACTGCATTGCTATCCTTACACACACATAGCTACTTTCTTTATTCACCGTCGCAGCCGCTTATATTTACAAACTGTTCATACGTCTCAACGCCGTTCATTCTATTTGGTTCGCCAAGGCCGGTTCCGAACTTGACCTGTGATTGTTTGTTAGAACTGTCAGTGCGCGTGTTGTGCTTTATCGATAACCTGTATGACTTCAAGGGCACAAGCGACTTGTCAAGTTGTGCTTTGGATGCGGTGTTACAGAAGAGCCTGACTTGATCCTTGCTTTGTTGCTCTTGTAAAATGTAAGTGGGCGTATTCGAAAGTTTGATAATCGATCGGGTGACGTGCGTGGGAATTGCCTTTACGTAATCTTTGTTTACCTTGGGGATATGATGCACCGTGTAAACTACCCCAGTGATATACTTATGTTAATAAACCTCCATTGACATCTCTTTTATTCAAGTCGTAAGTTGGCAGTATCGGTAAGTGTGTGTGCAAAGTTTTGTTTATTGTTTACTTTTCTTTTATCGTGTTTCGCTTTTTTATTGGAGGTATGATCGAGTAGTTACCTCAGATTGCTGGATTTTAATTTATTAAAAGTATTTTTGATTCAACTTTTTAGATCTTGTTTGTTCTTGTTTCTTTTAGGTAAAAAATTATGGAATTTCGAAGATATAATATATAATGTTCAATATGTGCTCAATGATTGGGAAATATACCTAAAGTAGTTCATCGGTCGAACAAAATTGAAATATAAAACTACAAAATTTCCTTAGTTTTTTTACTGCATTGACCAACGTCCTGGAAATCGTATTTGTAATCCTAGACGCGTCCATATTAAGACTTGTTAATCCACTTAGTTAAGTGCTTACTTTTATTTATAGAAATAACGAACCAGGGGACAACCAACTTTCAATGTAGGTACGAAATTTAAATAAAGATCAATTAATAAGTCACACTGAACCTCTATTTATCCATAATAAAAGCTAGGAGGCCAAAATATCGACAAAAATAAAAATTGTACAGAACAGCACTATTATAAACAAATGAAATAATTCCTACGTAATATGAGTATTACCTATTCTGTGATTACCTGTTCTGTGAGGCTCATTAAGTACTCAGACTAAAATAATTATCGACAAAAAAAATGCTCTGAACAGCACTATTTTCATCAAATAAAATAATTTCTACATAATAAAAGTATTGACCCTATATCTGACACTTAACTGGTTTTCATGGGAGATGATTACAATGAAGATATGTTTTGCATACTAGTACACTAGGTACTTAAGAATGAGATAATCTATAGGTTATATCCCGGAATATGGAAGTTCTCGCGGGAATAAAAAAACCTTTATTAATATCAACGCGGATAAGTCGCGGGCTTCATCTAGTTTGCTATGTTTAAGTAAGACATTTGTGTTTCAATGTTATATTTCGCTTTGAACAAAGAAGGGATGCCCTTGAATGTAGCAAAAGTGTAATTAAATTGTGATATAAGAACATGCATTATCGTCCAATGCTATGAAGACTTGTTTTTGTTCTCTTTTAATACATGGCCAGCATAATTTATTTATAAGGAGTTTTAAGCATTCATGTAAATTTTACAGCGTCTCGAGAACCAAATGCACCAAAATTGCAAAATAAAATTTAAGCATACTAATATTATAAATGCGAAAGTTTGGGCGGATGGATGGATGGATATTATTTAGGTACTCAATGGCCCAGAACGGCTGAACGGATCTTAATGATATATTATAGTCTGATCTGAAGATAGATAATATTCTGGAAAATAACAGATACCTATGCTACTTTTTATGCCGGAAATTTAATGAGTTCCCGCGGGAACCAAAAAAACTCAATCCACGCGAAGTCACGGGCATCAACTAGTTTATTATATGAACAGGCATTAAGGTTTAATGCTTGTTTGTGTTTCCTCCAAGTGGGTATCCACGGATTTCTACAATGATCATGACAGTTAAGCATTTATGTCAATATAGGGCGTCTATAGCGAAAACGAGCTTGGGAGTAGCCGGTCTTTCAGGCACTGCATTCATATTTCATGAGCACCGGTCTGAGCCACAATGGCGTCGCGATGAGGTCGTCGGACGAGCCTGGCTTTTAGCCACAAGTATTAAAGTCTAGCCTATTTTTTCAATGTTAGTTAAAATTAAGTCCTTACTCTTCTGGCGCACTGTCTATTCATCGTATTTCAGTGCAGTAAGTATTTAAATTAATTCTAATTACATTTTTGTTTGAAAGGCACCTAAGCGATCTAGTTTTTGAAGATTCTCAAGGTTCTTCAATATTCTAAGCAAACTTTTACAATTGGTGCATTTGAAGTTTGAACTATATAATATGATTTTTATTTATTTTGATAAGTCTCGAATAATTTATATTTTTGAAAATATTATGGTATGGTTTTAGGCATTCATGTAATAATAAATTTACATGAATGCCTAAAACTATTTCTGGGCTAGTAATTAAAGATAACAAACACATTTCCTCACAGCTTGGGATGTTAATAATTAACGACATAATATAATTAAGTTCGTAAGAGTTTGTAGATAATAATCAATCAATCTTTAGGTACAACAGATCTTTAATTCGAATTCTCTAATAGCAATTTATTTTATGCAATAGGAAAAATATTTAATTAACATCCACAGTAGGTATTTTCAACATAAAATTAATTTATGAAAAAGACAATTGAACCGAAATTGCTCTGAGATTCTGCTTCAGTGTCACGCAGAGGAATACCTCCTTTGGATATCATTAGTCTCCTGGGAAATCAGAATGAATTAGATAGGAGCACATATTATAAGTCTATTGAGTTACGCGTATATTCAGAAATAAATTATAATTTATTCAAGACAAGACTACTGATTTTGGGATTCCAAATTGCTTTTCGCTGAAGTTTAAGAATTTTGCATCAATCAAATAAACGTAAGGCACTGTGGTCTGTGTCTCATACATACAATTAAATGTGTAGCTGCAAAAAATAGAAATGGTGCCAGCAAGTGTTTTGTTAGTATTTTTACAATGTTATTCTCAGTTGAATCAACATTCCCGAGTCCGCTGCTCCTCCATTTAGTTGGGGTTAGTCTTACACATAAGTTGATTTAAAAAATCCAAGGGACGGATTACAAGATCTGTTTGTAAACAAAACGAGTCATGACGGAAGACATTAACTCATGGGTACATTGGGCTGTGACTCAGTATGATGCCATCTTTTGAAGGCACGTGCGATGGCGGCAATACCTATTGCACTATTTTTAACGCGCAATTTAAATCGTACTAATTCATATCACACTTCATACTTTATAACATAAATATGATTTTTTTTGCCCTTAAATCACGCTGAAACAGAGCAACGGAGTATGTAAAGGTATAGTTAAAGACCCTGGAGAGAGACATATCCCGGAAAATCACAGGAACGTTAAACGAAATTTTATACGTTCCCAAGTATCCAAGAACACAAATTGGATTAGTAATTAAAACAGAAATTAGCTGTTGTAGTTTTAAACGAGTACAATGTAAAAATAAACTGAACGGAAATCGGAATCTATAGCACCTCTGCATAAATATACCTGCTACGGAGTATGGGCTTGTATCACGTAACTACGTTTATGAACGACTTAGTACGTTATTAACATATTTTAGACTTAATTAGTGAAATGAGCTTTTAATTAAAAATATTGTCACTCAGGTGTTGACTTTTTGACACTGGGTTAAAATACTCGGAACCGTTATTTATAATTAAAGAAGGGCATCGATTTTCAGAATTCGTGTTATTAGTCCAAGTTATAATAAAAAAAGTCCATCAGTCATATATTTGAAACCTAAACTTAATTGATTATATATGGTTTTTATGCTTTGCCAATCATAAAAATATCCTTATTAGTTAATCGGCCACAAAGTATGATTCCTTTTTCCGTCTATGTTCTTAACATTAGGTTAATTTGGTTACCTACATGACGTAATTATTTTGAAATACCAGGAATTATGAATATAGGAATAGGAGCACTTGGAGGAATTCTTCAAGATTTAGGTAGGTACTTAAAGTGTAGTAAGGCTTCCTAGGATATAAATTTTAATTTAGATTTTGTAAATGGATTTTTGGCTCTTGTAGCTGATGTTAGGTTTGCTTAATTTGGTTTCGAAATTCTTATGTTTCTTATTCTATTAAATTACCGAAAATATTATTCTTGAGTGTAATATTACTATAAATGGTTATCTTTCGAATCTGGTGAAGTAATTTTGTGCATAAATTGTGTGTATATTTTAAATTCACACTAATGTTATACCTACTTAAGTAAATCCGAAAGCGTTTGATTGTTTATTATCTTTTCATGGCCCGTTTACTAACCGATACTGATCTCATCTAGTTTGACGAAATTTGAAGTGCCTACATTCAGAAATAGCTTACATCCCGGAGACGAACGTAGGTGTTCATCATTATTTTCGTCCTGGGAAACCAAAGAGATTTTACGGGATTTTTAAAATTCACGCGGACCAATTTGCGGGCATCATACAGAATGTTGGCTGTTGTTATAATCGAGCTATTATGTCGTAGAAGTAGTATGCTAGCTAATGTGCGTTGCATGCTAAGACAACACATACTTATCTACCTGGCACCCAGTGCTCTCAAGGGAAAACAATATGCCTCCACCCTACATTTCCACATACGTGTAATGAGGAACAAGGAAAGCTACACGTCAGTTACAACATCAGAGTGTAGTGGTCCCTGTTATAATGTTTTGTTGCCTCAGTTTTACCTATGAGTAGGTATGGTTGTTCAGTTGTACGTATAGATTTTAAGCAAGAAGTGACTTTTTCAGAGTTTGTAGTTTTTTGGAGTTAACCTCCTTTAGAGTCGATAATTTAAGCCCGAGGCTCATATTTCAATGGCCCGAGGTATGAAAAATTTACGGGGAGGAAAATCAAACATTCTCCGTTACGTTATTTATATGTTTCCATGGTAAATCTTGTTTATGTTTACAATGTATGTACTACTATGTACACAATGTATTTTGATAAATATAAATTATATAATTAAATGTATCAAGCATGCTTTCAGTAATATAAAAAATGCGTTTATTTACCCTCATTTACTAATCTACACATTTTATAATCGTGCGTAAAGAGTAAACTCCAGTCTTACGTCGGCGCTGACTCACACATTTTTTTTTCTATTGGTTTAAATGGTTAATGTTTTGTGTATCAAGAAAAATATTTCAAGTTAATAAGTACATCCTCGATTTGACCTTAATTTTAATATTAAAATGATCTAAACACCTACAATCTTTTTAATAACTTTTTCTATCTAATGCCCTTTGATTGCGAAATTCAATGGGTCTAATCACTGGTTATAATATTATAGAAGGTAGGTAATAAAAACGTAAAAATATTTACTATGAGTAGGTACTTGTTTATGCTGGGCAGCATAAATTAAGTAATTATTATTTGAATCAACCTACATGGTAAAATAACTTTGTCCAAAGATTAGGTCATTGCCTATAATAAGATCTGCGCCATCTGAGGTAGCTAAACTTGTTGACACTTTATGCTTTTAAACTAACAACATGTACCTAACGTTAACTTTTAGTTGGATGCATTTATTCTCTTTAAAGTCAAACAAAACAAAACAACAAAAAAAGTGACAAAAAGTCCTACAATACTCTTTGGCATGGTTTTATCTTTTTCTGTATGGCCGATAATAAAATTTTGCTTGGCTTTTGCCGTTAGTCGTTTTTATAAAAGGTTAGCATCAACATGCTTTTAAAAACCATGCTCATTTAGAAATTATACTGCAGTAATAAATTTGTACGCAAGTTGCAGAGAAGCCATAAAGGGCAATTTTTGCATTTTTTCTACCGTATCAACGCATTAGTTAATTAGCGTAATTTTTTATAAGATATTTATTTTTGGTGTACCTATCCATATTTTGTGAAACTCTACATAATGAATTTGGTTTGGTTGATGAATTTCGTTTGGTAGTTTTTCTTAAGTAATGTAGATCGAAGCTAAGATATTCTGTATGATCGGGGTAAAAAAGCATCATGTCTGCCAGAAAATATCTTCGATAAATAAAACAAGCGTTGACGTACAAATCACATCATTTATATTCAAGGGGTCGTTTTCGTTTATCTTAAAAACTCCCTATTTTATCCCACCATAAAAGTTAGACAATTGTATGAGACGATGAAAATTCTTTTCAAACTGATGTAAAACTTTGAAAGGAGGTTTTATTCTGTTCTGGCATAATGACCATTCAAAATGATAATAAACTTTATTATGCCATGGCTGATGAAACAGGACGATCGCAGTCAAACCCTTTATAATTGTAATATCTGACCCTTTGCACCTAATAAAAGAAGAAAGAAACTGGCGCCAGCTGTGAAAGTTGTAAGTAAATTCAAATAGTTCGATGACCCTATTTGGTTTGACTATAAAAGAAGATAATTTATAATAACATCTGGTAGTGAAAAAAAACGTTGCTCTATTGAAGTTAAAGAAGAAAGTAATAGAAATAAACATGTTATAGAAATAGCTTCAGTATTCAGATAATTCTTAATTACAAAGCTTTGTATAACAAGTACCTACCTTCTACCTACGTAAAACTATTTCATATAGCTGTAAAATTTTAAACTTCCTAAAGCATTTAACCAACTTGAAATAAACGTGCTGACAAAGTCTTTGAAACGCCTACATGATTACACTTGACATTTGCATTTTTAAAAAGGTAGATAGATTTCTTTCATTTGTTAAAGTACGAGTATCGTGCAAAATTTTAATTGGAAATTACTTTTGATATCTACATCATACTTTTGATATCTACAACATATTAAAAATTAAATTGTACTACTAACATAATAGATTTATTAAAAAAGAATTCAAAGTTGAACCCAAAGTCATAGATGCTACAGGTCACGTTATGCAACTCTAAGTGCAGAGTCCTAAGTTTTATAAGTTAGTTGCATAATATATTTTGACCGTCCGACCAAAATGCTATAAGCTGGGGAACGAAACCTAATCCACGCGTTTATAGTCGTCTCTGCCCGAAGTCCTGATGCGACCAACCTCTTCAGCGTCCACCTGCTCCTACAATCGTTCGTCGAGCCCGAGTTCCCACGAGCCGATCAAGTGATGCGATGGTAGTCATAGGCGAACTGTCTCGGCATCCTCTAATTTGAAAAATAGTATGGAGTATGTACCTATATATCACACGTCAGGTTTTGAGCAACGAGGAGCAATACAAATTTTAATAGGAGCAGGTCAAAGATTAATTAGTTTTCTGCGATTTCATTATTTTAATGCCAGGTTTCACTCTTTAAACGAGGTCGAGGTGAGACTGATTACTTTCGTTAATGCATGACTTGTCTGGACAAACGCGGAGGTGGAAATAGTGTTGTATTACTGTTAACTGATCTGATTATTGATGAACTAGATCTTGCCTGCAGAATCATATGCACTATCCGGCTAGTTTCCTCGCTCATGAAATTTACTCTATTAAGTAAGAAAGTAAGTATAAGTTCCTACATACTTAATCGTTATTTTCTTGATGTCAGTTTTACTTTACTGATTGATCGAAAATCACGTGAAACGTTCTGTTACTAGTTACCTATAAGAGCCATGACACTTGTCCCTTTGGAATCGTCTGCTGTATCGGTTCTTACCACGTTCTTACCGATCCCTTCGCTGTTTTGTCTTTGACCAGTACTTTTTCAGCTCAACTGGCCAAAATCTCAACCGGTCTTTTACTGGTAGTTAATTTTAAAAATGCAATACAAAAAAATATTTACTTAAGTATTTGGCGAAGTAAGTAAATTGTATTTTCTACTCTCCGGACTCCGAGTCTCGGCCTTAAACAGTTGTGTCAATACATATAAGTGAAATAAAATTTAAGGTACCTATCTCAGTTGAAGGTCAATAACGCCCACTTTTTGTGTAAAATTTTTATTTAAGTAACTAAATTAGTACGCTAACAACCTCATAAAATTGTGACTTCAACAAAATTACTAAGCGTAAAATAATTCATAATACTTTAATAAATATAAGCGTGAAAATTAATATCTCCTCGACTTACCTCACCTCTCAGATTAATTGCTTAAATAAAAAAGCGTCTTCGCTCTTCCTTTAAAAGTTAAGATTATGTACTTTCTGTGCACGAAAGACCGATTAAATAAAGAAAGACTTTCAGGAATAAAATACGGTTATTAAAAATACTAAAGGTTTAGTTCGAGTTACAATTTGTTACTTCCACAAATCAAATTTCTTTTTTTAACGTTTGTCATAATTTTAAAACATATACAGTACGTGTTTTGAGGAAATAAAATAATCGCATAAGATTTGTTTAAAGCATAAAATTTATAAAATAGAGGTACACACTTGTAAAAAGTTCTTTAATATGCAATTTTTTGGATTTTTCTTAAATATGTTTTATCAACACTTAAACTTTGTTTTATTATTATTATCCTCTGCGAATTAACACATCTGTAAAAATAATGTTTCGTCTGAGTTGGACCGTAACTGTCGAGTGCAACGGAGCGATTATTTCAAGGTCGCACACACCATAACAGTCACAATTCAGAAATAACTTCTAAATTAGAGATTGTTTTAATATTCACTGTCTTTCATTGAGATTTCAAATGAATTGTAGGTACGTACAAAATTGACATAAGCGTCGCGGGCGTGGCCGCCGACCCTTTTCGGCCGTTTTGTCTCCGTGCGTTTCCTGCATGTTCGAATTGGCTCTATATGCCATACTCAGATCAGAGTTGCTTATCATTACTTAAGGAACTCTATAGTATTGTGAGTATTTTGACGACCTCCGTGGTGCAGTGTTGAGCGCTGTTGTCTTAACGTGCGGAGAGGTCCCAGGTTCGATCCCCGGCAGGGTTAATTTGGGAATTTATAATTTCTAAATTTTCCACTCACTCCAGAAGAAGAAAAAACGAGTGTGCTTTAGACCACACGACTCAAGTAAAACTTCTTTACCTCGTAACTGGCTACGAGAGAAAGAGAGAAAGAAAATGTGTGCTCACACCTCTCTCTCTTGCCCCTACAGTAATATACGAAACGTATCTCTCTCTCTCTTTCTATCTTCACTAACTTATATCTTCCTTTCATCTTCCGTTCGCCTCGCCCGATCACACTTTTCATAACGCTCTCGTCACGCATTCACCAGCTTACTCCCCAAGTCAAGAGTGCGTTAAGAAGGTTTACTTCAAAAAGAAGAAATTTGAATACTTGTCGGACGTACTGTTATTATAAGCACTTAACCCTTATAGAAAAAAATTGTCAATGTCAAGTAGAATAGAGGACGTGTAGAGGAGGCTTTTAACACCTACCTATTTCTGGTATAATCAATCAAATATCAACACCGGCAATAAAAAGTTTCCAGCAAAAAGCGTCTTCAGAACTATTAGCAGCCAATTTCCTTCGAACACCTTTTACTTTGCTCGAGGTTGGCAAAATGTAATGTAAGTTTTAACGAGATACATTGGAAAAATGTTCATGCTTAGTGTAGTTTTCTAAAATAATATCTCACAAATTTATTTTCGATAGATTGTAAAATGCGACATGCACCTGGAATTACAAATCTCCATCTTCTCTCGGGCCCAAAATTTCCATCTGGGTTTTACTCAGTGGCAACTAAATTCCTAATTTTTATTTTTTTAATCAAAAACAAGGTAGCCCTTGGCTGCAATCTCGCCTGATGGTAAGCGATGATACAGTCTAAGATGGTAGCGGGCTACTCTGTTAGGGGTATGGCAGTTATATTAAACCCATACTTCTAATCAGTTTCTAGACGGCATCGTACCTGAATGCTTCGCTTGGCGCCACGTCTTTGACGGTAGGGTGGTAACTAGCCACGGCCGAAGCCTCCCACCAGGTAAAACATTATGCTGATGTCGGTCACGTACGTCGGTCGTAAATTCATTGTGTGCTTTAATTAACCACCACACTGCGAAGATGACAACACTGATAGTATAAACTGGAAAATAGATGTCTTCATAAGAAGTAAAAAATCAATAGGAACTGATTCGCTATTAGCAAATCGTTTGTAGGTATAGAATCGTTCGTCAAATGAAGCGTGACGCATAACGGGTTGGCCTATTGTTCCGCGTGCGGCTACTTATTGCGGAAAACTGTTTATTATGGCCCATCGGCGATATCATACTGCAAGACGTGATTAAAATATTCATCCGTTGATATTGCATAAACGATGATTGATGTTAGATTGAGTAGTTTGACGAACTCTGTGGCGCAGTGTTGAGCGCGGTTTTCTTAACATGCGGAGGTCCTAAGTTCGATCCCCGGCAAGGTCATTTTGGGAATTTATGATTTCTCAATTTTCCCTGGCCTGGCCTGGTGGAAGGCTTTAGCCGTGGTTAGTTACCACTCTAACGGCACAGACGTGCTTCCAAGCGATTTAACGTTCCGGTACATAACGCTAAAAAAATATTTTGTGGGCTTAGAATATTCATGGTTTTAATCCATTTCCGTAAATAACGATGTGAAGGTATAATATCGCCACGTGCGATGTGAATGAATACAGAAGCATTTAAGGTCAGTGATTATATCATGTAGCCAGCAATCAAATCCGTGTAAATGTAACATGAGCAGCCTACGAGCTTAGAATGGAAATTCAGACTTCAGTAATACCTATCCTGAAGGTAGTCTCTCTCTCTCTCTTCGGTCGTTCCTTCATTGCTGAAGATCGTGGTCCTGGCTAGATCCTACCTTCTAACGGATTATTAGTTTCCATTGGCTTCTGTTGGTAGCCAGTCTCACAAAAGTATGAAATTTCGACGCGTTAAACTCCCTCAGCTGGTCAGATAACCTAGTGGGTGAGCGGCCTCTCGCTCTTTTGCCCTCAGTATTACCCGTGACAATCAGCTTCTCGAGACTGTTGTCCCAAAGGTAGTACGTAACATCAAATTATCACATGTACCTAATAACGTAACCATATCTAGAACTTAGTTACTCATACGATAGTGGTATATTATACGAGTATATACTCAGTGGTACAAGGTCGACGGATCTAGGATAAAATATTATTCCATGCTGTTGAAAGAGTCATATATCCCCATCTAGATAATTGGCAATGTATTAGAAAATATACACATAAATTATGCTCGTATCTATTATACAATGATGAAATACAAGTTACATACTCTCAAACTAAATTGTCCAAATTGATAGAACTGCGTGTCCGTCGACAATCGCACTACGATTTCTCTGTACGGATTAGGAAAAAAATAAGATTGTTTCTAATCACGGATATTACACGATGAATGCCGAAATGTTCTTTCTGTGTTGGCTCCAGGCTATTTCTGAGAGAAACCCAAATCTGACATGCGATTCGATCATGGTACCTTCACAGCTACTTCCTCAATTTGCTTAATCTATTTTTAATTTATAGAGTTTTTCACAAAACCTATTGTTTATTAAAGTGAAGTATTCGCTATGTAATATATAATGTACTAAGGTATATATAAATCATACTTATATTATAAATGCGAAAGTCTGTTTGTTTGTTGCTTTGTCCTTCAACGGAACAACGGTTCGACGTGATTTTTGGCATGGGTATAGTTGAGAATCTGGATCTACTTTTTATCTCGGAAAATTAAGGAGTTTCCGCGGGAATCAAAAAAACTTAAATCACTTTATAAATAGTTACTTATATCACTCTATAAATAGACAGGTAAAAGGAGTGTAGGTAGTAGGTATGCCATAATAAAACAGCAGATTTTTATCAATGCTTTATGTTCTACATACAGTTAATACAGAAAATGCACTTTGTTCACATGCAACGAGGAAATTAATGGAATGACTTTCTATCGATCACTTATAACGCTACCAACAAAACGTGCCATGACAACTTTATGAGCATCATGTTTTATTTAATAGTACATTATGTTAACACTGAATAAATTGCCTACAAGTTAGTAGTTAGTGTGTAGTGTTTACTTTCTCTCTTCCTTCCTTAGCTACTTACTGGTGACACACTAACATCGCATAAAGCCGTATTAATTTTATTTTTATCCACTACAAGTTAGCCCTTGACTGCGATCTCACTTGATGGATGATGCAGTATAAGATGGTAGCGGGCTAACCTGTTAGGTGCATGGCAGTTATATTAACCCTATTCGGTTTCTACACGGCATCGTATCAGAACCCTAAATCGCTTGGCGGCACGTCATTGCCGGTAGGGTGGTAACTAGCCACGGCCGAAGCCTGGCACCAGGCAAATATTGTTTGAATATTGCTGACGTTCATGTTTTAGAATTATAATACTTATTTTAGGGACGTCAAGGTACGTGAAATACAGCTGTCATTTTGAAATAATACTTCTTCAAGCGATGGTGTGTGTGTGTGTGTGACTAGTGATGTTCCGGATATCCGTATCCGCGTATATACATTTTTAACGAACCGGCACATCACTAGTGGTAACCCCCTGTAGTAGAATCATGGTGTAGCATTTAATGAAAGTCCTATTTTCTATTTTTTTTTTATAATTTCGTTTTCATATTAGAAATTTGGCTTACACGAGAAACTAAATTGTCAGGTCTAAAATTTATATCATCCTTTTCACAACGCTAACAACATATGGGGCATCAAAGAATAAAATATGAAAAGCATTCATATTTTATTCTTTGATGCCCCATATGTTGTTAGCGTTGTGAAAAGGATGATATAAATTTTAGACCTGACAATTTAGTTTCTCGTGTAAGCCAAATTTCTAATATGAAAACGAAATTATAAAAAAAAAAATAGAAAATAGGACTTTCATTAAATGCTACACCATGATTCTACTACAGGGGGTTACCACTAGTGATGTGCCGGTTCGTTAAAAATGTATATACGCGGATACGGATATCCGGCACATCACTAGTCACACACACACACACACCATCGCTTGAAGAAGTATTATTTCAAAATGACAGCTGTATTTCACGTACCTTGACGTCCCTAAAATAAGTATTATAATTCTAAAACATGAACGTCAGCAATATTCAAACAATATTTGCCTGGTGCCAGGCTTCGGCCGTGGCTAGTTACCACCCTACCGGCAATGACGTGCCGCCAAGCGATTTAGGGTTCTGATACGATGCCGTGTAGAAACCGAATAGGGTTAATATAACTGCCATGCACCTAACAGGTTAGCCCGCTACCATCTTATACTGCATCATCCATCAAGTGAGATCGCAGTCAAGGGCTAACTTGTAGTGGATAAAAATAAAATAAATACGGCTTTATGCGATGTTAGTATGTCACCAGTAAGTAGCTAAGGAAGGAAGAGAGAAAGTAAACACTACACACTAACTACTAACTTGTAGGCAATTTATTCAGTGTTAACATAATGTACTATTAAATAAAACATGATGCTCATAAAGTTGTCATGGCACGTTTTGTTGGTAGCGTTATAAGTGATCGATAGAAAGTCATTCCATTAATTTCCTCGTTGCATGTGAACAAAGTGCATTTTCTGTATTAACTGTATGTAGAACATAAAGCATTGATAAAAATCTGCTGTTTTATTATGGCATACCTACTACCTACACTCCTTTTATCGATTCCATTTTACACTTGAGCTGTTTACACTCAGACTCGTTAACGGAGAGAAATGCGGAAAATGCTTTTCAGAGTACTTATCGGTTTCAGAATCTCTATTATTGCTATTTCAGAGAATCGAAAATTTCGTCTTACTAGAGAACGACTAAAAATATATGATCTAGTATCTAACTTAAAAGACAATGAGAAATATTGTTGCCAATTCGCTGTTCATTCGTGGATGGCATTATATTTAGACCTATCCTTTAGGTTAAGTTTAGTTTAGAAATAGAATTGGCAACAATATTTCTCATTGTCTTTTAAGTTAGATACTAGATCATATATTTTTAGTCGTTCTCTAGTAAGACGAAATTTTCGATTCTCTGAAATAGCAATAATAGAGATTCTGAAACCGATAAGTACTCTGAAAAGCATTTTCCGCATTTCTCTCCGTTAACGAGTCTGAGTGTAAACAGCTCAAGTGTAAAATGGAATCGATTAAAGTCCCTACTCTCAAAGCTACACGTGGAGATTACATTCTATTTTGTTTTCTATCGGACCCCTCTCACGATTGTGGCGGCACGGAGATAAAAGTTGGATTAGGAGTCTAACTATCTGCTTAAGGGTCATTTCCTAAGTGTGGCCAGTCCTGTAATTCATTTCAGAGTCCGCTTTATTGCTTTCATACATTTCGTTCATTTACGTCTCTCGCTAATTTAAAAATTAATTTACAATGTTTGACCACCATATAATTAATTCCGAAGTGCAAACTGCAAACCTTATGATGTTTTTGGGTTTGTATTGAACATTACATAAAAGATTTATCCTTATATTATACTAATACTAATATTTCCGGGATGACATATCGTTTTATAACATTTTATATACCTACCTGGTATGCATACAGATATTCTCTATTTGAAGGAAACATTACTTATAATGTTTGTATAACACATTACACACGGTACACAAAAAAGTCATATACTGTAATATAAGTCATTTACGCGAACATTTGGTGTCCTTTATTAAAAATTCCAAAAATATTAACGCATTCAGATCAACCAGCACGTAGCGTTACACATCTCTAAAAAATTCATACATACGTACCAAATATTTTTACTGACAAGGAGCAACCTTATCCAAGTTTTACGTAATGGGCAATCCTTAAAAATGCGTGTGGCTGTAGTATCTTTGATACTTATTGTACAATTCTTTTTCACAATCTATACTAAAAAACAAATATTTACAAAAAAAACTTTTAAAGACTTGCTGTCCAAAATCCTAATGTTCAACTCTGGTATGCCTATTGCCCATATTCCATGGTTGAACCCATAACATACTATGTATTTTAGGGTACTAGATGAGAATGCAAGCATGGATCAGCATTCAGCAGCGATGAGAAATAAAACCTTTCGTGTCCAATGATTTTAATTAGTAGTAAATGACGGACCTAGAGTATCAACCAAATGCAAGCGCCAAAAAACGTGGTCTGGCTTAAGTTAACACATATATAGTTTTTCTAAATATTATAAATTGTAGCTGCTGTAGCTAAATTAATTACTAGCTGATACCCACGACCTCGTCCGTGTGGTCTAAATTTTTTAATTCCCGCGGGAACTCCTTCATTTTTCGTGATAATAAGTAGCCTATGTCACCCTCCAGGTCACGTCGATCCGTTCATCTGTTGCAGCGTGATTGTAGGATAAACCAACCAACCAATAAACCAACAAACAAACAGTGAATGAACTAGGAGTTTAATTCGCTATAATCCGCTACAGTAGACAAAACTGTGTGGTACAGTGCGTGTCTTTCACCTGCAGCATGCGACACCCACCACCCAGCAATTCGCACAGGCACAACACCACACCACACAAATCCTCCAAATCACTCTCAACGTACGTTTCACTCGGACACCGGAGCAGCTTCAGGAGATGTTGACTTGACAATGCACGATTGTGAAGATTCTTCAATCATTCATTCGAATTGCTGGGTGGTGGGGTGTCGCATGCTGCAGGTGAAAGTGTGTACCACACAGATTTGTCTACTGTAGCGGATTATAGCGAATTAAACTCCTAGTTCCTTCACTATCATGGACTTCCGCTAAGTAACGCATGCTTCTATTCAATACAACAAACAAACACACTTTCGCATTTATAATTTTAAGTATGATTTGGATATTATTGCCTAGGTTGTTAATAAGTTCATATTTAAAGTTTCTAATATACTTTCGGCCGGGCAATTGGTTGTTTTATTTTAGAAAAAGTATCTTGATGTGGTGCGTATCAAGTATCGATCTAACAGAGCTCAACTGCGTCGGCCTACATTTTAAGCCCGTCGCCAAACAGCTAAATAAATAAATCTGTTCGCATTTGTTGTACGGAGATGGTGGATATGTGATTGTTTTTATCTCATATTTTATCGAAGACTGGATGATGCCGGCGACTTCGTCCGCGTGGTTAAAGATTTTGATTCCTGCGGTAACACCTTAATTTTCCGGGATAAAAAGTAGCCTAGGTATGTCACTCTCCAGGTCCTCAACTAAACCCATGACAAAAATCACGTCGATCCGTTGTTCCGTTACGGCGTGATTGAAGGACAAACTAACAAACCAAAAAAACAAACACACTTTCGCATTTATAATATTATTATGAAATATGATCAGAAAACTTTACCATTTCTTGGCCATTATCAGTACGTTACCACTTACCTTACCAACGTATTGTATTATATTTAATGGAAAATGATTGTAATAGTTAGGTCATGAAGTTGATGGGATACGAATATAAGATCGTGTGATATACCTACAAAGAAACCAATAAATATTACATGATCTTATATTTGGATTCTTTGCATCTCCCATCTGTACGTATGGAACAGTCATGTTTCGAATTCCTAGAATTTAAAATGGAAAATCCAGTATAATATTTATGGGTAAGTTATGTAGCTGTTGCTTATTGATGCGGATTGAAGAATCCTAACTCATAATATTTTCAATAAGGAATGCTTAAATATACGTATTTTTGGGCTTTTTCATTTGCATGATAAAAAAGGTAGTCCTTTACTCCAATATTTTGTTATTACGTTTATTTCTTTGCGCCTTGTACTATGCCAGTATCTTGCTGTTATCTTGGTGTTAGGTTGCATTTTTATTCTAATGTACCTACCTATTCATGTTCATGTATTTTCTGCCCACGACGACGTCGATAGTGTGCTTTGTTCAAGGTTCTCCATTTCAAATCTTTCTTTTCGCACCTGTTATTAAATCAATAGCTTACTCGTATGTGGTCCGCCCACTACATAGGCCTTATAACGTATTACAATATGATAAATTATACAGTTGCATATTCAATACGTTAAAAGAACTGGATTAAAGTTGTTATTTTTCCGGAAGGCTTAGGCTACCTTTTCGGTGGGCAGCGGAAGCGGATCCGCGGTTACGCGATACGCTCGTGCCATAATATTATAGCGGAACACGATTCGCTAATGGTTGTTAGTTTAGCGCTCATGTCATCTTTATCGCATTTAAGTTTATCACCCGTATTTCATGAATTGTTAGCGCTATTAGTTTATCTAATAGTAAAGTGAGTTGTTGTGAACTCTTCTCAGACCAGGGCGTGTTTGGAATCCTCGTAGTTTTAGTTTTAAGATACCGTAGTTAACTATCACCATCAAGTCTTATTCCTTGTAAACATGACGTTCAAAAGGTGTACTTTTACTGGTACCTATTTTGAATAAAGATGTTTTGAGTTTCAGTTTGAGTTTATTTATCGAGGATTTTAAATCCATACAATAGTCATAAATAGTTGAATTTGTGGAACTTCCACAGGCTGTATGTATCCATCCAAAAACTTTCTTGAGCACATTGGTATTTTTCGTTCATCATACATAGCGCTGATTTGTCAGTGATGTATGTATCATATTTCAGATAATATAGGTTTCTATTTTTTATTCTATTAATTTATATTAGGCCCATTACCACGTCAGCGACAAACGTGACAATGCGTTTCGATACGACGCGATTCACGTTGTCACGTCCAGCTAGTTTGTTTTCTATCGAGTCATATGGCGTCGCTTACGTCGCTCACTAATTAGTTATTACAACGAGTAGACTAGCTCCGAGTCCGCACATGTAGGAAGCACACTTGTTCTATTATTTATATATTATTACAATGTGACTTGTTACTCATATTCTTAAACCTTTCTCGTGAAGATAGCTAAAAAATGGAATATCTAGAATTGAAAGGGTAGAATGTCTCTATTTTATTCAATTTAGAACATAAGAAAATTAAAAGAACATATGAGGTAGATAGAGAATATTATAGAGGTAGAGCAATGTGGTCGCTAATGACAATTTTTGCGAGTTATTCCATTTTTGATACCGACACTATAAAAGACCTAAGGATTTCCCAACCGGTGTAACTAATTTTAAAAATATTAATTGAAGTAGTTGTCAGCTTAATCTCCATAATCCCCTCTGGTCCGAGTCGAGACGGTTTAGTTGCGGTTTGCATAACACCCAGATGTTCGCTGACTCACTTAAGTACCTAAAGCCTACTCTCTCCATTGTTAATGACCACAATAGTTTCTCTAATTACTAATAAACTGTACGTATTATCCATGCTAATATTATAAATTCGAAAGTGTGTCTGTCTGTCTGTCTGTCTGCTACGCTTTCACGGCCCATATATTCAACCGATTCTGATGGAATTTATAGCGGTAGTTTACATCCCGGGGAAGGACATAGGCTACTTTTTAATCCGGAAAATTAAGGAGGTACTCCGGGAATCAAAAAAACTTAATCCACGCGGACGAAGTCACGGGCATCATCAAGATTTACATACAAGCTGACTCGCTTCAGCTTTTTCTCACGGATGGATTTACCTATTCTTCGTTTAGACAGGTGAATTGTGAGTGTTATCACATATTGTATCAGGTATATATTATATACCTATGTGAAATGTTGAATAGTGGGGCATACAATTTCACTAAGCTTAGACTTTATATGCGAATACATGCACAATCAAACACGAATGGCGACTGTTTCATAATAATATTGAAAACCGACTGAGTAATTTTAACATTTGATAGCACTGGAAATAATGACGACTAAAAAGAAATGGAATATAATAAGTCACAAAAATCTACAGAATAAGTATACGTATTTTCTCCTAGAATTCGTCGCCTGCTTTTATACTTTGATCTATAAAATAGCCGATCTTTTATTACGTAATAATACTGTGGATTGAAACTTTAAAAGATCAATGGCGAAATTGGACCCACATAATTTAAAAATTAAGGAGGCATCGTTCAAGCACAAGTTTATATTATTTATAATCATATGTTTATATGATGTTTATATAAAAAAATATTGAGACTCTGAGACACGGGATTCAAAAGAAAGAAATTATTATTATTTATTAAAAAATAAGTCGTCTTGCACTAATGGAACGCAATTGACATAGATAGACATTTTGTTGACATGACGACACTTGTCATCTTTATTTATTTTTGTAGGGATGTTCCGATACCACCGATGTATCATCGATACCTACTGAAATGAGTATTCTTAATATTACTATCGTCTTGTGATACTAACACGAGTACTTTAAAAGTATCGATACCTAATCGTATCGATACTTTTTAATTTTTATGTAAATGATTTTATCAGTATCAGTAATCACTACTTATATGTCACTAGCTGATGCCCGCGACTTCCTTCTCATGGATTTGGTTATAAGAGAAAGAAAAAAGCGCTCATAGGAAAAGTAAAGAAGTACTTAATGCAAGTGTTAATCAAAGTATAGAGAGGAATAAAACGCTTAATGTAAGGAAGATCAGGCTATAGAATGGGAAAACAATCTGAATTATTGGTCAGCGAATCACTTCAACTTGGGCTATAGGTGTCGAAGAATTCATTGGCCAGAATCCGCATAGAGGTACCAGTGGTGCAAAAGAGATCTATTTTGATATTATTGTTACTCAATTTGTTAAAAGATAAGAAAGATCTAAGCAGATAAGAGTTATTTAGAAATAAGGTGTGAGTAGAATTATTGCGGAATTCTCGCAGACCTAAGTACCTACCTAATTATAACTAGGTATAAGTACCTACCTACTCATTCATACTAATACTGATACAAATTATTGATAGAAATAGTTTTTGATTAATAATTTTTAGGTTATATTCTACTTTTAGGTGTATCTTTTTTCTCCCACATTTTTAGACTTACTTACTATTTGCTTTTTTCTTAGTTTTGTTACGTTCTACAATTATTACTAAGTTTCCATGATGAACTCTAACCTTTTCAGTGGGTCCCAAAATACATGCATTTTCGCCATCCTCCTTTCAGTGATCTTTTTCTTAGCAAAAATCACTACAGGTACAAGATTTATATTTATTTATTTATTTCTCTAAATTACATCGGATCCTTTTTAAAAACTATAGAACGATAACAACAGCGTTAGTTTGAAACTGTGTTGCAGTTGCTAACGCCCACCTCCAGATTACAATTTGATAAGAATTACACATTAGGAACATAATTAATAAATAATAAAGGTAAAGTGACCTGTGTGTGTGTGTGTGTGTGTGTGTTTGTGTGTGTGTGTTAATTAAATAATTTTACATTTAAACCAATAGATAAAAATCGTACATTTAAATCATTAATGAAATGATAAATTCTACAATTTGGGCACGATATCTATGAGTACTTAAAATATTTTTTTAACAGTAATCCGTGATAAAGTGAAGACTATATTCAGCCCCGGATCTTAAATTTTTTCGAGGCGGGGCAAAAACAGAAAAATGCCCCCCCCCCCCGCCCGCCTATATTTTACTTTTGATTCTCATGTTTACAATTTTTAATTAAAAAAACTGATTTTCAGTTTATTTTTAATTAAAATTCAATTTTTTTTTCTATCTGGCCAATTTTTGTCCTTGTAGGTATATCAAAATATTGATTTTTTGCTGAGTTACAGGTGCCGTTTGTTTATCAGCGCGCGGCCGAAATGCTCGCGTCAGCACTTTTCTTAATTTTTTTCTGTTTCTATTAGTGATAGAAACTTCTAGTTTGCTTCAGTTTGTCTACATACATACTAATTTTATTTGATGACTTTTCAATAGATATTTTAACTACCATCTTATTTTTTTATTTAAAAAAAATTGCGGCCAATAAAATTCTTTTGAACTTAATGTGTAGTTTTTAATTTAGATTTTAATATATTTCGTAGTTTTAAGTTGAAAAATATTGTTCTTTATCTGTATTTCATCTAGCGCTCCGCCCCGGCTTCGCACGTGTAGCACTAATCATCATAATAGTTCATACCCAATAATAGCCAGTCGACATTGGGTAGGTAGCAGTCAGCACATCAGGTTTTACATTAGCACTGTGGTATCTCCGCCCAGCCGGCCGCCCCTATTTCTGTTGCGCGTGAATTTATTTCTATGATATCTTCTAAGATATTCATCGGAATGAAATGGTGTAAAGAGTGAATTTGGTTAATATTAAATACTTGAGATGACCAACCATTTTATTCTGATAAAGATTAAAACAATATCAGTAAAAACACCTTCGAAAGTAAAACTTTGTTGTAAATTCTAAAATCATAAAAATGGTTATTGTGAAGCAACCTTAAAAGATAGCTTAAAAGATGCTATCGGGGATTTTTTTAGAACTTTTTGAGAGGAACAATTCCACATTACATTGTTTTCGTGTAACTTTTACTATTTCGGCAGCGCTCGCCACGAAAGCTCTCAGATGAGAGGATTTTTTCCGACTTCATTCACATTATTGTAATTTTCGTAAGAATCTCCAATTTTTTGTAAATAGAAGATAGGTACTTTTAAAATCGGTCGAGTACTTTTTGAGTTTGTCCATTACAAACAAACAAACAAATCTTTCCTCTGTATAGCCCCGCGAAAGCGAAAAATAATTTATTTTATATAACTTCTTGTCCATAAAGTACTGGACGTCTCAGTGGTCAAAGTTAATGATAACTTGTGTGTGTGTGTGTGTGTGTGTGTGTGCGTGTGTGTGTGTGTGTGTGTGTTGAGCTGCCAAATTTGAATTTGCCGCTCGGGGTATGGGTGCCGCCCGGGGTATGGGTGCCGCCCGGGGTATGGGCCCCGGCTTGCCCCCCCCTAGATCCGGGGCTGACTATATTAAGACCCGCCTATTTAGTTTAGTTAGGAAACTCGTTTAAAGTCCAATTATTAACACCATTTTATTTTTTTTGAGACTTGAGAGTAACTTAGAATATAATATATTTTTCTCCTTTTAAAATACGGCCAAACAAAACATCTGTTTTATTTTATCAGTTTCCTCCTGCATTTTCCTAAATTCTAACATGGCTTCTTTACTTCTAATTAGTTGATGATGATGTGGGTTTTTTTAGATACCGTGGGAATTATTTGATTTTCCGGCCTAAATGTTATTCCTTAGATCTTTGACTATCATGCGAAAAATGCCGTCGATCCATTGCAAAACAAACACTTTCGCATTTATAATACTTGTGGGTACAAGTATTAGCAGAACAAATCGATAAAATCTAATTGATTTGCTGCCTTACTGTAGGGAGGTTGTAACTTGTAGGCTGTGTGCCTGTGTGACATAGCCTCGGGTTACGCTTGTATAAGATCATTAATCACAAAATCCATTTGCGTAAATGATATTTTCATATCGTATTTTTATCATTCTCTCTATCCATTTGGTTGGTCTCATCGAATATTGAAATTACTTACAGCGTTCAAATATTGATAATAATTATAATATTTGATGTTTTAATTAAATTATCGTCTCCACTCGGATTTGACGTCATTGTATATTTACTAGCTGACCCAGCCTCATTTCTGTACGGGTGTAACTTTTGAAAATCAATGAGTTTTATGATCCCAATAATTTTGTTGATTATATTTGAGAAATGACGGAATTTCATGTAAAATTTCATCCCCTATTTAATCCCCTTAAGGACAAAAAGGACGTTCTGTATTCGACCTGTATGTATCAAATTGTATGCCATAAGATATAACGATTTTACCGAAAACAATAATTGTGTTATTCTTTGTGTGCGTATAAGAAGGGTTAAGTTTATATTCCTACATCTCTATATACTTAAACGTGTCAAGTTTTTCTTGATAAACTTTGCTATTATAACATAATACATTATATCGTACTCGTAACTGTAGGAGAATAAGTACAGCTATTCCAGTAATGGTTGATAATTTAGAGCGTTTATGGTTACCGTGAGAAACTTTCAAAGATACATTTCACTGTTATTATAGGAAGTCTCATATTTCCTAACCTTTGCTATATTAAGAAGCTATAGATACCTACGTATTATTACAATAGAATAGAAAAATCTTTAGTTACTTAATGTGCGTATACCTAAGATGTTATGTCTAATATAACAGAGTCCAGCACATTAGCCGTATCGGCGTACAAAATATATTATAAATAGGCAGTTGAGCTTAAATTCATTATAATTACTATTACAATAATTTATCAAATCTACTTCTATATTTTAATGTAGAGTACCTAGTGTTTTCGTAGCCCACTGAAATTGAACTGTGCAGTACCTAATGTGATTTTGTATGTCAAAATATTAAAAAGTAGGCACGTATCTCACGCAAATGTAATAGAAAGAAAAGTTCTGACTCATCAATACCCAGCCCTAACCTTTGGACCTAGAAAGCTTACATTTTGCACAGGGGTTCCCTTTATAATGTATAGACAAGGAATATGGAGAAATATATAGGAATATATTTCTATTTAAATGCTTACTTAAATAAATAAAAAAAGCAATTTCCCTTACATATTCTATCATCTAATGTACCTATTATGCATATAAACTGTTCTAATAAATTATGGTTTGATCATTGCACTCATTTATGTAGAAAGTATTTAAGCGATTACACAGACGACGAATTAATGCATGTAAAATTCAGGATGAAAACGCGTACAAGCGATTTGGGTCATTGAACTAACGGCATGTGTAGAGTAAGAATGGATATGAGTAAGAATATTAACATAACGACGCGTAAGACACGTAATATCATTAAATTTTCATGCTTCATTCAATAAGCATTGTTTGGTGCCATATTACAAGATTTAATATCACAAATGCATTTTAAGAGTCTAAGTAATCCGTTTAAGTAATTTTGTTTGCAAATTGCAATCGTGTGAGGTAAAAATATATATTATACATTAGTTTTAACACAAAATATGAATGTTATTTACAAAATTTGCAACGTATTGCTATGCTATTTTTTTACTTTAATCGATTGTTTTAAATGGTTATTCATCATAAAACTACCAGCGGACGTGGATATTACGACTTATGGGTGATCCTCTATTTAATAATCACTAAAAAATAATTTATTTCAATGGTAGTCAAATACCCAATTATACGTTTTATCCAAACGATACAAAAAGATAAAGCGGTTTGAGCCAACCGCTTTATCTTTTTACGTACGAATAACAACCAGCTGAATAGGTGAAATATGACTTTTTTATTACTTCTAATAGGTAGGTATTGTTATCACTATTTACATCTACAATCATTTTTGCAAATTATTAGGTTATTTATCATAACGATAAAGACCATAATAAATTGCAAAAATATGAACAATTCGTTTCGATATTACCTATATTATTAATTATTACTTTAAAGTGATATGACGTGAATATACTTTATAATATTGCCCAGTAGTTTAAAATATTATGAGGACGCAGGCAGTCGGGTCACGTTTTCCGGATAAGCGAAAACCCTTCTAAATTGCCGAAATATAATTAGTTAACGTGGACCGTCAAAATTATTATTAGTGGAAGATAATATTGTGTTAATTAAAAATTTGTAGAATATCTATACTGTCCATCGATAGGTGACCACTGGTGACCACTAAACTTACCTAACTTAAAGACCATAGTTATGGTATTTTAATATGCTTCAATTGAAATACCGACCTCACTTATAAACTATAAATATCTACCTATACTTACAAAAAATTCTTTAAGTCCAGTACGCATGCATTTTCCAACGCTGGGAAATCTTCTTCGTTCGGCACGAGTTGCAATGTGCCATCAGCTTTATTTGCACATCATATTTAGCAGTTATACCTATTAGGAATGTTGCGTGCTAATAAGTCAATCATTAGATGATACTAACATTCGACCATAATGCTTCTTGATAAATACGTAAACACTGTACTGTTCCTATTCCTACAAGTTAGCTTTTCTAGAGTTTATTTTAATTTTCATTTAACATACTGGTAACTTTAGCGTTTGAGTATTGGTCATCTGATTGATACGTGGATAACTGCATAATTAATGTGGGCACATTCATGAAATATGGTTTCAAACCTAGTGGCGAGGGAGGCATATTTCGAATTTACATTGCACGCTGGGCTAGCTAGTGTTCTTTAAAAAAATAGAATATAAAAACAAATAGCACACAAAGGATAGAAAAAAGTGATCACACGATCGCGATAGTTTGGGATGGGACACGTATAGCCAATTTCATTCGGCCTTGCCGGCTCTATTGAAGCGGTAGCAGTATTGTTTGCTCTTTTAATTGAAATCGACCCTATAGCGATCGTGATCCTCATATGTATACCTTTGAGACAAAGGAGATCATATTGAGCCTTCTTTGCCAAGAAATACATAGATATAAGTATTAAAGGTAATTATTATTGACTGTGTCTTACCGTAACATAACCTACGATGTGTCATCGTGAAGATAAATAACTATCTACTACAACTACATGATCATGCGGAGATATTACTAAATGACTAGGCAATACGTGAATAGCAGCTTATAAAAGTACCTATTATGACATCTAAGTAAACTTTGCATATACCTAGACGAATTCTTAAAAATTTGTCTTGTTTCTAATATGTAATTCAATAATCTCTTTCTTTGAGTTTTCTCCCCACCTACATCTCATTTAATAGATTTGACCATTCCAAAAGGATGCACAATAAACTTGTAGGAAATTTATGCAAAATAAATGAATAATATTTACATAATGTTAAACTGACTGACACTTTAGAAGTCATTATGGCGTACCAAGGTCACGTCCAATGGAATCGTATGCTGAGGACTGTTAAGGGTCCTTATACAATCAGGCCGCAGCCAACTTTAGGTATATAACTCGCCACACTACAGCATATATCTGTACGCATATATAGCACTACGCTCTACGCTCGATTTTATAGCCAACTAATCAATTTTGTAACTTGAAATATTTGATTATTTATTTACTACATATTATTATCTATGCCTCCGCGCCACATTATTATAGTAAATACTAGCAGACGCACCCCTGCTTCGCTCGGGTGAAATTTTTAAAAATTCCTTGGAGGTCGAATTTCCAAAAATCCTGAAACACGTGTTTATCCCTATAGTAAAAATCTGTAGGTATTTAACTCGCCGCAATACAAAATATTTCTGCAAGCACGTATACTCTACGCTAGACCACAGTAAACGGATGAAACTACCTAGAAACGTTCGAAACAGCTCACTCACACAAACATGCGCATCGACATTGCCGTCAGTAGTGATTGCCGCGTCATGATGAGTGGTCACGTATAAATCTATTTCCGCGATCTTTTTAAAAATGCAAGGAGTGTATTGCGTAGTATACGGCTGTTTGAACTCTGCTTCAACAAAACCGGAACTATCGTTTTTTAAATTCATTCTAAATCGATATTTCGGGCTCCCTGGGAACAAAAAACAGGAAACTGGTAACAAATTTTAAAAAAATCTCTGTTCTGGGGTTCTCTGGGATCACAAAACCGGAAACTGGTACCAAACTTTTAAAAAGTCAGCGCCATTTTGAAATTCTTTGTTATCGTACCGATTTCGTTCAAAATCGATATCTGGGGTTCCCTGGGATCACAAAATAGGAAACTTTTACCAGAATTTTAAAAAAGTCAGCGCCATTTTGAAATTCTCTGTTACTGTACCGATTTCGTTCAAAATCGATATCTGGGGTTCCCTAGGATCACAAAATATGAAAATTTTACCAGAATTAAAAAAGTCAGCGCCATTTTGAAATTCTCTGTTATTGTACCGATTTCGTTCAAAATCGATATCTGAGGATCCCTAAGATCACAAAACAGGAAACTGGTACCAAAATTTTAAAAAATTAGCGCCATTTTGAAATTCTTTGTTATTGTACCGACTTTGTTCCAAATCGATATCTGGGGTTCCCTAGGACCACAAAACAGGCAACTGGTATTTGTGTTTTGTGATCCCAGGGACCGTCAGATATCGCTTTTGAACGAAATCGGTACAATAACAAAGAATTTCAAAATGGCGCTGAGTTTTTAAAATTTTGGTTACAGTTTCCTGTTTTGTGGTCTAAGGGATCCTCAGATATCGATTTTGAACGAAATCGGTGCAATAACAGAGAATTTCAAAATGGCGCTGACTTTTTTAAATTTTGGTACCAGTTTCCTGCTTTGTGATCCCAGGGACCGTCAGATATCACTTTTAACGAAATCGGTACAATAACAAAGAATTTCAAAATGGCGCTGAGTTTTTAAAATTTTGGTAACAGTTTCCTGTTTTGTGGTCTAAGCGATCCTCAGATATCGATTTTGAACGAAATCGGTACAATAACAGAGAATTTCAAAATGGCGCTGACTTTTTTATAATTCTGGTAAAAGTTTCATAATTTGTGATCCTAGGGAACCCCAGATATCGATTTTGAACGAAATCGGTACAATAACAGAGAATTTCAAAATGGCGCTCACTTTTTTAAAATTCTGGTAAAAGTTTCCTGTTTTGTGATCCCAGAGAACCCCAGATATCGATTTTGAACGAAATCGGTACGATTACAAAGAATTTCAAAATGGCGCTGACTTTTTTTTAATTCTGGTAAAATTTTCATATTTTGTGATCCTAGGGGACCCCAGATATCGATTTTGAACGAAATCGGTACAGTAACAGAGAATTTCAAAATGGCGCTGACTTTTTTAAAATTCTGGTAAAAGTTTCCTATTTTGTGATCCCAGGGAACCCCAGATATCGATTTTGAACGAAATCGGTACGATAACAAAGAATTTCAAAATGGCGCTGACTTTTTTTAAATTTTGGTACCAGTTTCCTGTTTTGTGATCCCAGGGATCGTCAGATATCGATTTTGAACGAAATCGGTACAATAACAAAGAATTTCAAAATGGCGCTGATTTTTTAAAATTTTGGTAACAGTTTCCTGTTTTGTGGTCTAAGGGATCCTCAGATATCGATTTTGCACGAAATCGGTACAATAACAGAGAATCTCAAAATGGCGCTGACTTTTTTTTAATTCTGGTAAGTTTCCTATTTTGTGATCCCAGGGAACCCCAGATATCGATTTTGAACGAAATCGGTACGATAACAAAGAATTTCAAAATGGCGCTGAATTTTTTTTAATTTTGGGTAAAGTTTTCTATTCAGTGATCCCAGGGAACACCAGATATCGATTTTGAACGAAATCAGGACGATAAAAAAGAATTTCAAAATGGCGCTTACCGTACTAAAATTATTGGGAAAAAGTTTGTTAGTAGGATTGTTCTTCAATCACGCCGTAACAGACTAACGTATTGACCTAATTTTTTGCATAGGTATAGTTGGCTATAATAATAATTGAGTGTAGTTAAGGGCTCTGGAGTGTCATAGACTTCAATTAATACATTCATAGATACATCCAACATACATACACACTCACACACACACGCATAGGCATACATAGACTCCTAATCTCGTACCCTTTCCTTTTGGCTTTGCTGTAATCGGGTAAAAAAAAGGGTAATTGAGAACTTTCTTCTTTGTGTCGTAAACAATATCAAGTTTTATCGAGCGCAGTATACAACACGGTGTTAATTTTGTCGTAATAAATTTCATGCAAAAAAGCGATACACCCACCCGTTCACGAACGCATCTCAGCGCGTACTGAGCGCCAAACGCCAAGCGGCCGGCTTCTTTCCATAGAAAATGTATGAAGAATTTTTTGTGTTGACACATAAATGACAAAGTATTTATTTGTATGCATAATGTTCCAGCATTTGGGTAGAGGACTATATAAGCCCCGCTCTTTTGTTATTTTCAAGTTAAAATATGTAGCTGATCTAGCTTTATGGGTTCCTATCCAGACCCCATTTTTCGTCATTTTCAGCAGTTCTTGCGTTCGTAGAAACGTATTTATTCCGAAAATTTGTATGGGAGTGTGCATTTTTTATGGGGTCTAACTAGAGATGAATACATTACCTTTAATTTAATACCATAATATCCCAACAGCTGTTATTCCATTTATCTATAAATGGTACTTGAAAAAGTATGATATCTGTATAAGGGGCCTTAATCAGGCTGGTTACTGTAACGTATGTTTAGTGAAATATTTTTAAATATATTATGGTAATATGAAGCTGATTATGCAAAGCGATTTTACGGCGAAGACGGTAATTGATGAGGTATGCAGTAAAATTGATTTTGTTTTTTAAACTAGGTAGGTACTATCTTCAAATATACCCAAATAAAAATCCTTTGCCATCTATCATCTAAAACATCTATACTCAAATTATAAATGCGAAAGATTGATGGATGTATGGATATATGGATGTGTGGATCGATGTTTGTTACTCAGTCACGCCCCAACGGCTGAACGGATCTGGATGAAATTTGGCACAGAGATAGATTATAGTCTGGAATAGTACATAGGCTTTTTATCCCGGAAAATTAAAGAGTTCCCGCGGGAACCGAAAAACCTCAAACTACGAGGACGAAGTCGCGGGCATTCGACAGTTACATGTATGACAGAGCATCACTTGAGAATGGCTCGACTGATTTGGCTGATCATCTCTTTTTTGCTGTGTCATAATGTCATAATGTTCATATGTTCATATGTTCATAATGTCAGGACAAGGCTTGTATGAAAGAAAACACGATTTCTCAAAAACTCCATCCCACATACCTAACCTAACTACCTAAAAATATTACTTACAAAACATAATTTTGTAAATAATATATTATTATCATTATCATACTATGCTATCATACCAATCAATATAATAAAAGCGGAAGTGTGTTTGTTTGTTGGTTTGTCCTTCAATCACGCCACAATGGAGCAACAGATCAACATGTTTTTGGGCATAGGTATAGTTGAGAACCTGGAGAGTGACATAGGCATAGTCTTTATCCTGGAAAATTAAGGAGTTCCCGCGGGAATTTAAAAAAAACCACGCGGACGAAATCGCGGGCATCAGTTAGTATTATTATAATATTTACTTACTACATATCTATTTGCAAGTTCTTGCGATTTATTAGGTTACGAAATATTACGGAAATTTTATTAAGTTTTATTAATATTACGAAAATTAACCTCTCATAAATCGGACGGCTATTTGAATAAAATGTTTTATGTAATGAAATATGTACATAAAATGTTGAGTTATAAAAATAAATTTAACAGGAAGCAGTATAATTTTTTTGTTTTTCTTGCTGAATTTCAAATATTAGGTATTACATCATGACAATTTTAATAATTACAATTCTATTTTATTAGGCACCGACTGTGGCATATTCTCCGCGTATATAGACCTATTTGAGGTGCACTCCTTTAAATATAATTTTACTGAACTAACTATATATAAAATATTTTCATTTCTTGTAATATTGCTACTGTTTCATCGTTGCATCAGTGCGAAGCGCTATGAGATCATAATATTATATTGGTATCGTGTTGGGCTATCAAAGTCATTGCTTTCACAATATTTATGATAGAATGAATAAAATATGTAATCTCATAGTCTTATGAAAGCATAAATTCTTTCATAATCCAACGTTAACGCGTTTTAACGTTCGAATTAACGATACAATAAATATAAAAAGCTTTTCTGACCGAATTTATGGTTGTCTTATGAGAAACTGTCTATTAAACCGTATGTTAATGGTTTTTACAGCCATTGTGATGTAGGTACAATAACGAAAAATGTAAGTAAGTTACTTTATAATACGAGTTTAAAATTCGTTATGTAGACATTCAAAAATAATAATTAATGTATGTTCATAATATAGGTACCTACATAATTGTAAGAATAAGATCCATATCTATTCTACCTACAGCAATATATCTATCACTTCTTATTACCTATTACTGAAGGTAAGAAGTCTTAGCTAGGCTATTATTCGAACTGATATAAAACGTGTTTCAACAACAACGTAGATAAAATGAAGCGAAGATGACGGTGCCAGTATTTCGGGTCGTTTATTGAAAGCTTTGTAAGTCATTCCCGTGATTGACAAATTGCCATTTATCACGCTGTCCCTGCGCCTAGATGTTTAAGTCGATGCTGAGCATTTTAATAATTGTACGTTTCTCGAACTTTTCTTTTAACATCTAATTAGGAGTCTGCTAGCTAAATTAAAATGTACATTTAATAATAAAATAGTTAAAGCGTGCGTGGTTTACGAAGAATTGTTGATATTCAACATGGCCAGCAAACGAAGCGTTTATAGAAACATTTTGGAAGACACTTCCGTAAGGGACAAATCTGCGCTTATCCTGTTCGACGGCATTGGCAAGTAGCAACACTGTGCCAACAGCGATTATTTCGCCTCTAATCTTGATGTTACTCAGCGCTTATGTTACTCACATGCTAACATGTCGAATTTGATATACTTTGTGCTTGGACTTGATTTTGCATCCTTTGATTACTTATTTAAAGTCGTAAAAGGACATGACCAGTAATTGCCCTCCGATTCGGGACAATGCACAGGATTTCCGTTTTTACAATAAGGTTTAAAAATTCAAAACGAAATTATTATGGATTTATTATTCCAAATAAGGTCAGGGTTCAAATGACAAAAAAAAACAGTACGTTTATTGTTTAAATCTTGAGCGTCCGCTTTCCTCTGTAGGCACTACTCCATTTTGACGTTCCATTATATCCATGCCTTTTTTTTTTTTTTATCGCTGGGAAATGCGTTTAGGCATCCCTCTCGGAAGCAGGCAGTGTGAAACTGCGGTGCTTCCGAGAGGGTATGTGGGACTCACTGGCACTCCAGAATACCCACTAAAACCCAGCGGCGCTCCTGCGCATCGCCTTAAGGCTGGGTTACGGGAACACGCAATCATCCGCGACATTATATCCATGCCTTTTTTTTTTTTTTTTTTTTTTTTTTTTTTGACGCTGGGAAATGCGTTTAGGCATCCCTCTCGGAAGCAGGCAGTGTGAAACTGCGGTGCTTCCGAGAGGGTATGTGGGACTCACTGGCACTCCAGAATACCCACTAAAACCCAGCGGCGCTCCTGCGCATCGCCTTAAGGCTGGGTTACGGGAACACGCAATCATCCGCGACCCAGCCAGCGACGTCCGCCCAAGCGGACCCTCCTGCGGGGGGCATGCTGCCCCGACTCCCCCTGATGTTCCTCCGCGACTGAGGCTCAACGGGCGACAACGACGACGACGACGACGAAAACGACGACGACGACGACGGGCTGGCCGCCCGGAGCTCCCGTCAGGGTGGGAGGCGCCGGTCTTGCGCGCGCCTCCTGCGCCCGGCCCTTCGGCGGCGGAGAGGGTCTGCGTCGGCAGCAGCCTCACGCAGCCGTTCCGCCGCCTCCTTCTGGGACATCACCTCCTCGCAGAAGGAGGCGACGGCGTCCCAGGACTCTTCGCTGCCCACCATGGCTCGGACGACGGCGGGCAGCGAGAGGTCCGGTCCCACCACTGCCGCGAGTGCGGCGCGCTGGGGCGCCCACTCGGCGCACGACTCCAGCGTATGCTGAGCCGTGTCCTCCGCGTGGCCGCACTCGTGGCACACCTCGCTGGGCTCCCGTCTCGCCACCCCGCACAGGTATCTCCCGAAGCAGCCGTGCCCCGAGAGAACCTGCACGAGGCGGAAGGAGAGGGCCCCGTGCGTCCGGCCGGTCCAGAGCTCCAGAACGGGCCGGATCGCCTCGATCGTCCGCCTGCCGGCAGTCGGCGCCAGAAGTCGGTCCCGCCAATGAGCGGCGAGATCGGCCTCCGCCAGCCGCCGCCAGGCGCGATCCTGCGCCGGCGTAGGGTGTTCCCCCCGGATGCGGGCATCCACCCTACGCCAATACGCCGCCGCGAGCACTTCGGCGTCTAGGTCCCATACATTATATCCATGCCTAATAATAATCTTGTAACCCTACATGAATACCATTTAAGTACCTTAGTCATTATATTATGAATGATTTATTTTTGATCAATTAAATAGTAATGAAAAGGAAATGTATGTTTTGTTTATAATTATTTTTATTTTTTGACAAGCCTCAAACTCGAACAAAGCATTTTGAAATACTGCCTTTAAAAGAACGCCCTTTCACATTGCATATGCTGCCATCTGTGGTCGAATAGTTGAATTTGTTAACCAAGGTAGT
The DNA here is from genome assembly GCA_964035005.1 of Erebia palarica. NCBI lineage: Eukaryota > Metazoa > Arthropoda > Insecta > Lepidoptera > Nymphalidae > Erebia > Erebia palarica. The sequence continues at coordinate 31,543,115 of OZ035985.1, read as the reverse complement.
GAGTAATACTTAAAAATATTTTCTAGACTCACCACAATAACTAGCGCCATCTAGTGTGGGAAAGCAGTTTTTGGTGAAACTTTTTGTATTTATTTTCTCAGTTTTCAGAGCCTGCAGACTCCTGAAACTTTTTTATTTGAAAACTATAAAATATAAAAATTACAATAATAAAGAAATAATACTTGAAAATATTTTTTTAGACTCGCTCAACACAATAAATAGCGCCATCTAGTGTGGGAAAGCAGTCTTTTGGTGAAACTTTTTTGTTCATTTTCGCAGTTTTCCGAGCCTTTAGACTCCTGAAACTTTTTTATCGGAAAATAGTGAAAGATTACAATTACAATAATAAAGAAATCATTGCTGAACATTGATTTTTGACACCTAGGCAAGCTGCCATAGTTCCACCGGTCAAGTCCTTTATAATTAATGAAATAATGTTTCAATGTGTTAAGAACTCAATACAGCAATTCAAGGAGCGTTTATCGAAAGCATTGTTAGGATCGTTATTGACAAATTGTCGCTCATCAACTTGATGAATAACATCGCATCAGCTGTGATTAAGCCCGCCTCCGAGCATACTTTTTTCTACTTAAGGCGTGCTTTGTATTTTCCGTCCCATAGTAATTTTTTTTTGTGCCGGATTTCGCGAGTGTGCGACTTCGTCCGCGTGGATTAAGGTTTTTTTGATTCCCGCAGGAACTCTTGAATTTTCCAGGAGAAAAAGAGGCCTATGTCCTTCCCCGGGATACTACCTATCCCTGTACCTACCAAACATCAATATCGCTTGAATAAATGGGCCGTGAAAGCGTAGCAGACAGACGGACACACTTTCGAATAAGGTGAAGGATTCTGATAATCAATCAATTTATTTATTTGTGAATAGAGTACCTACATTATATGTGGAAAACAGGATAAAATAAGTATTTTGCGTTTAGTCATAAATTACATTGGTAGATGTATTTGTTTGATCTTGATCAGATGATTACAGCGCCGATTGCGTACAAAATAAGGAATAGCTTTTTGCGTGGTAGCCCGTAGCTGGAAAATCGTAACAAACTATTCTGCGGTTGAGCGTGGAAATCCGTTTTAAGAGTGAAAAAGTGTCAATTTTTATGAAGGCAAACGTATTTTTTTGTGTTCGCCGCATTTTTCAACCAAAAAACAGGGATCATTTCTATTAATACAAATACTAAAAATAAAATAAAACCAGTTTAACAAAAATGCCTGAAAGTATTAAAGTATAATATGCGCAACGTCCCAGTCTAATAAATTGCGTAAGTATGTTTTTAATAATAAAAGAAAATATTGTATTGTTCTTTCCTAACATAAGTAGGTTGGATGGATGTATGGATGTTTGTTACTCAATCACGCCAGAACGGCAGAACGGATCTAGATGAAATTTGGCACAGAGATAGATTAGAGATAGATAGATCTGGCTACTTTTTATTCCACTTACCGCGGGAACCTAGAAACCTAAATCCACACGCACGAAGTTGCGGGCATCAGCTAGTGAGTTATTAAGAAAACAAAGCGATGTTTCAAACCATAAGATAATAAGTAGTTGTGGTATTGTGTCTCGAGGCTATTTTTCTTCTGCTATTATTACATAGACGTATTACAGCCGTTGGACTGGTGTTGTGTGAACCGGGACGTATCGGCTGTCTGACAACTAGTTTAATTGTAAGGATTATAATTTTTTGTATTTGTTTGTTTCAAGTTTGGACTAAATTTGTTATTAATTGTTACTTAATAATTACTTATAAATTGTTTTCAACAGATTGCTGGGTCACATTTGAAATGGTGGTAGAGTCTTAACATTTAATTCATAAATAGGTACCTTAGTAACTGGTATTACTTAATACTGGTAAATGCAAGATTAACCGTATCATACAATACAGACATTTCATTTCATTTGACTTGTAATATGTAGTATATTGTATGTAGTATGAACTAAATAATATTATAATCGATGAACAAAATTAGATTCGATTTATGACACGTTGGGCCACAAACCTCTTGACAGCTCTGCGAACGCTTAGACTAGGTACTCGTTGTGGCCTAGACACATTCCTATTATTCAATAAACCCGTACATATTTTTAACAATATACAAATGCGAAAGTGTATTTGTTTCTTGGTTTTTCCTTCAATCGTGCCTCAACAGAGCAACAGAGCGACATGACCTATTCCAGACTATAACGATCTCTGTGCCACATTGCAGCCAGATCTGTTCAGCCGTTCTGGCGTGAATGCGTGATTGAGTAACAAACATCCATCCACAAATCCAAACTTTCGCATTTATAGTATTAGCATAGATTATTTACGCTAAAATTATAATGTGAATATGAAATATAGAATTCTATTACCATTATTACCATTAGATACCATTAGATACACATAATTAATAATCAAGCTATGCAGTTATAGATTAATATATATAACAACTATTTAACTCGATAATTCATATAATATCGTATCGACTAGGTACGTAGTAGACGGATACGATGCCCATGTCTGAACATAATGCACCTTAACTAACTTAAAATAAAGCTCATTACCAGATGCATTACCGCGATATTGATACTTGGCAGTGTTTTCCCTTGAGACATGAGCTAATTTGAAGCGAGATTTTTAATGGTATGAAATTGCATATATACGTAAGGGCAAGGGCCCGCCGAGAGAATAATAAAAGGAGCTCGTTGTACCGGCGGAGGTCACGTTCTCACCACTTGTGTGGCTCGTACTCCAGAGTCCCGCCACACTCTTGCAGTTAAATTAAGTATAGCTATCAATTGTAATCATGTCGTTGTATTTGATTTCGTTTTTGATGTGACGTGATTTACGCCAAAGATAATTGTTCAAACGGAAGTAAGGCAAGTTTAAAATAGGTTGTGGAATTTTGTTATAGAAAAGAATGCTCATTCCCACGAACGACCTGACTTTTTGAGGCGGAGCGATGGAGTCACGAGCCTATTACGGCCTCTAGTTTGCCTGTTGTGCAGATCGTTTTTTTTTTGTAAATATGGATGTGCTGTTTTACAAAAATTATATTACTGTAAATATATTGCGAGGCTACATAATACTTTGTCAATAATCAATACCAAATTACAGATTTTTTGTTAAAGACTCCCAAGTGTCTAAGAAAATCGTAAACTAATGAAGGAGTTCATACGTATCCTTTTTGAAATGCAGGCATCCATGAACTCCATAAACAGTTCGAAATTTAGAAATAATTTATTGAGAGCCAGCTTTCAAGCGCTTGACAATTCCATAGAAATCGTACGTATGTTAACGTTGTCGCGATCGAATGGAAAGAAAATCTCCAACTAGGCACTTTGATTTTAACGTGCGCTAGTATGTCATCTTGTGGTTCTTGAAGATGCAGTAGTAATTTATCTCCTCCGTACGTACATCACCGTTCGATTGTTTATTGCCTCCTCCGCCGGATGCTGCTATCCGTTCTATTTCGATTCCATTGTTAATTATATCTTTAGCACGGTCACTGGCTGTATGTAGATGAAGATGTTTTTCTATGTGATCTTGATCTTTATAATTACCTACTCCGTTTTTTTAGAAATTTTATTCACCAAGGAACGTAAAACGTTGCTATTATTGATAAAAAAGAGAGTAGGCATGTCTTTGACCATTTAACCGATCTTGCCGAAATTTGGCATTGAGGTAGTTAGCTTATATTCCGATTAACAATCCTAACTCACTGAAACACAATGTTAAGAAGTAAATTTAAAAAAATGTTTAATTATAAAAGTAATAAAATAATTACTTAATAATAAAAAAAAAAAATGTAATTATTATAATAAATAAATAATCAAACTGTATTAATTCTCGTACCGAGGAGAAAGCGTGTTTTCGTTTTCGCTCTCGGATTTACATTTTCAAATAGGATTAGCGGTGTCTGGTGTAGTATGAAGCTTTCTAATGAAATCCTTAACCAGGCGCCCGACATTCAGCCGTGACCTCGCATTGATATTCACTGACATTAGTCTACTTAATGGAACCTTCAAATGTAATATTTTGAAACGTTTCTTTTTAAATAGGTATGTAAGTTGCATGTTTTTTAGTTAAATTTGAAATGAAAATTATTCGTGCTTAAGCGTTTGGTTTAAAATGGAACTTCAGCTGGTGGATTTTAATCATAATTCAAATACCTGTAAAAATACATGTATACTTGAGTAAAAATCCATATGGCTCTCATTACTAGGTACTTTAAAACGCCTCAATAAGAAGTAGCTTTGAAAAGGCTGTACTGATTGCCCAAAAATTTAAACACTAACAACAGTAAGTTCGCTTTACTTCCGTCCAAAAAATATCTGAGTTGCTTTGTTTTGCTTCAAAAATGTTTCTTTCTAAAATCAAATAGTTTAGAAGGGTTACGTTACCAAGTACTAATATCGAGTGAACGGTCTCAGCCGTTCCATTTCGATTATTTATCGGCACGTCTCGCAGTGTATCGAAAGCTGTTGCACTTTCTAGCACGACTGCCCTAAGTACAACAAAACATAAACGAAACTTTCAACATCTGTTAAGCCATTGCTATGAGCTATCGATAGCGCTTTAAAGGCTTTAGCAAATATAAAGCGCAGCGGCAAGTATACATTCGGACATAAACTTGTGTAAACCATAAAATAAAAAATAAAATAAATATTCAATATAAAAAAGCGTGTGTGAAAAACCTATCATTTCTAAACTTTTGTTTAGTCACAGGATATTTGAATTTAACAAAAGCGCTTAAATATATTTTAATAGGGAAATGCTGTACACTATAAGGGACTTCAACTATACATACAAGCATACATTTAACACCTGTGCTTAAATTGTGTTTGCGTATAGCGTAATATATTATGTACATGTATTTTACTCAACACCTAAGTGTTCAAAAGTTGTAAGTATTAGTTACTACTTACGACTCCTTAAATCACGCATTGGGCATGTCCATTGCGTCATTTAAAGAGTTGTAAGTTCCGTCCTGCTTTTACACACTTTGTGTGTCCAAGCCTCTAAAGAATGGCTCACGGCAATCACGGCGCGCTACCATTAGTCTCACCAGTATCTAATTTTATAAATATTCCCAGGAAACGGTGACTTGCCATGTTGCTTTCTTCGTTCTTAAAACGGAAAGAGTTATACAAACACTGTTTGTAGATTTGTCGTTGACAACATCGGGGATATCTTTATCTAAGCAAATACGTGAGCGCATTGAACTCTATCGTGAGAAACCTTTAACAATGGCAGTTACATGAGAATTTAAATAGCTCTAATTGGATCATGGTTCACCTTTCCATCGTGAATTTATTTTTTATTGTGAATGATTTATTTATCAGGTCAGGTTATGAATCTCGCGAAGTGTACTCGAAAGCTGCAACATGTGCATGCATGCCGCATGCTACGCAGTCATGTGGCTCGAGTGCCGACTACGGGAGGTCATAACCTCCCTCCCACCACCTATGTAATTATAAGCCGTGCACCCTCCCGCACGTTACTAGTCAATTTACCATTATCTGATATTATGCAGTTTTTGCTTCTAGCTCGCATGAGAACACTTACGCTTTCCCTTCATGTAATTAATTATTACCGATGTTATTCAACATGTGGTGCATTAGGGCCAAAGCACATAGGTACGATTACACTTTTCGCACCAACATCGTCATCGTAGACGTCCACCGCTCGACGAAGGTCTGCAAGGGTCTCAACAGGACACAGTCTTGACTTGAGTTCCGGCTCCTAGCTACTCGCTTGAAACTCGCCTCGCACCGAAAACCGCAGCGTTGGACGACCCCCCACTGGGTGGACGGAAGATCTCAAGCGAGTAGCTATTAGCATTGGCGATCACTAATTTTGTACCCATAATCGGATCTGTACCAACTGCATGACATTTTGGTGACCCTAGGTAGTAGGTACACGTACAATCGATGTCAAAATAGAAATTATGCTGTTTAGATGTGTTAAGATTGACTTGCGGAAGAAAACTTCGCGCAGTCGCTGCATCGCTCCGAATACATAATAACTTAATGATCGAATGTGCGGAGCAAGCTTAGTCGCAGCTTCTACCCGATTTTAAAAGTATCGGGTGTACTTTGACCCTTATTCAATGCTCCACGTGGATGGCAGTTTTCCGGTGCAGCTGTTCAAGCGGTCATATTGTCGTTCCAAAGGCGAAATATGACCACGATTCTGACATTTATAGTTCAATATCGATTGCGTCATCTTTTCTTGAAATGTCGGGCTCTAGCGAGTGTTGCAGCAATATCTATTGTTATTGGTGATTCATATGAAAAAGTATTGTGAACAAAAACTTTCAGAAAAACCAAGAATAGATAGGATACGATGCGCTGTTGAAACCAATTATAATGTGCGCGAGTTCAATCGCGCTAGATTTTAAAAATTGTCTGAAATTCTATGAGGTGCATATGTAGAGCCAAATCCCTTTTTCCTTATTCGGTTTACAAGTTTTTAAAAAATATAACATTTTTTTTAATGAGGTGATGCTCGCAACTTCGTCCGCGTGGATTGAATCTTCAATTTTCCAGGATAAAAAGTAGCCCATGTCCTTCCCCGGGATGTAAGCTATTTGAGTACCAAATTTCATCAAAATCGGTTGAGTAGTTGGGCCGTGAAAGCGTAGCAGACAGAGAGACTCACTTTCAGATTTATAACATTGGTATAGATGTATCTAAAAAATATTGATATTATGAGAATACTCGTCCAAACTCCAAACTAACCTGATACAGACTACAGTGCTTAACAATAATATGTATACCGCAGCGACGTTAAAAGAGTTATATTTTAAAGGTCAAACTACTGTGTTTTATGTGCCATTGGGGGATGCATATCCCAGAATTATATTCGCTTTCCAGATTTTTATTTCGTATAGCATGTAACAATGTGAACACAATAATCGTAAAAGGGGCCCCCTTGTCGAAGTGCGCAAACTGTCCGCACGGTGATAAAGGAAAACGCATTACTTCCCCTCCGGTCTCCGAGCGCGAGTAGGGATTTTAGGATTTTTTCTTTAAGAGCCTTTGAAACGGCCTCCCAGGTCATTAATGCTCTTCCCCAGGAGTACCCAAATTATAAAAGTCCACTTCCTTTTTTGCATCACTTAAAGTTGGTAAGTCATATTCAGCAACAAAAAATGTGAATTGCTACAAATTATATTTATTCCTCATCTTGGCAATTCGTAACATTTTATTGCTACCGACAAGTGTTTACTTTTATACCGAGATATTTTCTTTTTATACCTAAGGCGGTTTTCATTTAACAACAATTAACAAGTTATATTCACGCCTAGCTACGAGATAACCATAAGTCATGGTTATCTCGTGGCTAGTCGTGAATATAACTTGTTACGTTTTCTTTTAATCCTATGTACTTTTATATCAATGTATATAGGTAATTTTATCAGTGAAATTACACTATTTATTATTATTAGAGCTAAAACTAAGCCAAAACATCTGAAGCTTAATATTGCCTTCTTCTAGGCAGATATCTATAGGTCGAGCGTATTTTGACTTTCTCTCTAACTTAGGCTTAAGTTTTAGTAAAAATGAGAAAGATCAATCCTTTAAAGATAAATCTGTCTCGTTTAAAATAAATTCTGTGCTAAGTAAAATCTACAGTTTACTAAAGCGTTTCTATTTTATAATATACTGCTTGTCTGATAGAGATCTGAACATAATATCATTAAACTGAATAACATAATAGAATATGTTTGTTTTTACACATGACCTAAATAATGTTATAATATAACCTAACGTAACCTTAGCTAACCTTTTTATATATTATGTCACCGTAAGATTGTAAAAACCGTTAGATTATAATCTAACTCGCGAAATTGCGAGCTGTCGAAAGATTACAATTTAACGTATTATTTTTCGGTAGATTTGTAATCTGTTAGGTATATTAACCCGATAGAACCTAAGTGCCACTACCTGATTTTTTATGCCGAACCCTAACCTAACCTACAAGAAAGTCACAATAAAAAGTAAATACAATTAATATTTCAAAAATTGACACTCAGAACATTGAACGGTTCACAATCTGTCGACAGTTTACAATTTCGCTAGTTAGATTACAATCTAACGGTTTTTGCAATCTTACGGTGACATATATAATGAAATAATATATTCATTAATATACATTATACATAATAAATAATAAATAATATGAACATAATACAATAATATAATGTGTTGTGTGTGCTTTTTTCGCTGACCAAGATACAGGTACCTACCTATTTTCAAACTTACCGATTTAAACACTTAGCGGATTCCTTTTTCTGTGTGTTTCAATATCAGCGACAAAATGACACATATCAAAAGTCAGTAACTAAAACGTTTATATAACGAGACATAGTCGCAGGTAGGTATCTCAATGTGTCTAAATTCCGTATGAAGTAAGGCTAAACAATGTAACGTGACGTGATTTAATTACTGGTATTTTACGGTTACCACTGCCGTTTCTACTACGTTTCTTTCGTAATATTTAGACGTTCTAATTAAAAAGTGTTAGCACGCTTCAAGTATGTACAAACGAAGTATATATAAACTTATATACCTTACATTATGTATTTCACAAATATATTGCAGTTTACCAACTTGTAAAAACGCAACGTCAGTTAAGTAGGTAGGTACCTACCAATATATCAGACTAAATATCATAAATTCATAAGACTACCAAAACAAAAAACTTTCAACCACCGCGCAGTTTAAAGGTTATATTTTGATTTAAATTTACAGAAGCCTTGCCGGCTTCTGTAAATTTAACGTATTGGTAACTGATGACTAATGAAACAATTTAAGAACAGCAACCACTATTCAGTAATACCACAAAATAGTTAATAGTAATACTAAAAGCCTAGTCATGTCTTTAAAAATGATTAATTATTTATATGTACCTACAACAAAAACTACTTACTTTAAATTTGAATAGAGTCGAGGTATCCAACTTTTTTGAATGATAAGCAGGTTTTTATATAAATCCAGCGACGTGCTAATGATATACATAATTAAATATGTCGTTGAATGCAATTTGAAGAGACAAGACTTGACTAACGCACATTCAAGCAAAACAAACCTAATTTCTGTTCAAAATGTCTCTTTATTTGCAGTTTAGCAAGTCTTATTTTTGATATCTACTGGTTATTTCTTTTTTCGGATGAAAGCAAAAACTTTAAACATCTAAGATAACTGTTTATATTATTTTCATTGCCGTTGACCATGTCTGTCATACGTGACCTACAAGCTAAAGCCATGCGCTATTAGGTACTTTTTTTGAATACGTGCCCACTGCCCACTAGAAAAAGACTCGGAACTTGTGACTTTTAGGACCGACGCAAACCAGATTCTGCGAGAATCGGCTCCATACTAAGAAGCCGATTCTTTTGAAAACAATTACTTACACTCAGCTTTATGTTTATGTATGGTTCAAATTGATATACCTACGCAAACCCAAACAGAGGAGACCGTTGCTATTATGTCGAAGTAAATAAAGCTTAGTTTGGCTTGTTATCACGATAGATGCTGGGCCTTGGCTCTGCTAGTAGTGCCGGGAACCTAAAGTTTCTTAATCTGTAATTGTCACATTAAGAAGTTTTCAGAAAATTTGAGCATAAATATATTTTAGTTTTCTAGTCGCAATTGCGAACAAAATATAATATACCTACTTCAGCCAAAAAAGGAAATGCTTTGAATTTAAATTCGTGACAGGCGTGTTGTTTCACAATTTTATAATGAATATTTGGCATGCGCTCTTAGGAAATACCTAATAGCCTAAACTAATGAAAAATGGTAAAGAGTGCTAAAACTAATCGTTCTCTTTTTCGAATTTGGATATAGAAGATTTTCTCAAACTATCGAGTTTTTCTTTAATTCATTTAAATCGTAAGTTTTATTATTTGACTTATTACTGCAGTGATGACTTTTAATATTTAAAACATTTTTGTTTCTCAAAATCTTATAATGATATCAAAGATAGACGTAGGCGATACATTACCTACCTACTTAGTTTTTTACGTAACAGTTGTAGTTATTTACGTAGTTTGGACCGGGTATCTATTCAATACGGTCATACGTTGTCAAAAATGTCCATACTTATCTTGAAATTCGCAAAACGAATACATACATTGATGATAGAAACGAGCTACACATATCTAATGTATGTATGAAGGTGGGTTTCCCAGACCTTTCCTTTTCTAGCGATATCTTAGTTGAGGAGGAAGACGGGAACGTGACACGGATGTAAAATGAGGATAATCAGGAACCACGGGCGCCTCCCTCGCCTCCGGTTCACACCTCATTCTATTCATATTTGATGCCTTCAAGACCTCGCATTGTAGGTTTCCTTGAACCCATTTAGTTACAGGTACCTTAATTTGTAGTGAACACCTACTCGTAACAAACACCATTTCCACTGCACATACACATACCACAGCCTATATCAGTCAACAAGAAGAATAGTTGATAATATCTTCGGTTGTTCGAATAATATCGGTAGGCATTATATGACAAAATGTTCCACTGCTTTAAGATTACAACTGTGCTACATTAGATTTAAGTTGTTATCATCATACCGCTACACTAATACCCGGATGGGCCTGGCCCCTTGACTAATCCACCGGCCTGAGGTCGGAGGAGGCGGCGGTCAGAAGTTCGGACCTTCCGAACTCCCAAAATCCTTATGACGTTTTCCACTCCGTCAATCCACAGGCTTTTAGCTCTTCTCAGCTTCTACGTCCCTCTGGTGTCCTGTCCATCGCATTAAATTTTTAGTTTTGACTACATTCGGTTCTTTAAAAAGTCCGTAGCTCTACACTTCACATAACATTATATTTCTGAATATAATAAATTTTTGACTATTTTGTTTAGTTATTTAAAACAAATTATTTACATTAATCAAAGAAAAGTTATGAGCCGAAGCTTGGCTTTACTCATTCGTGCTACGAGTAAAAATGTCGATAACCCGATTTGAGGTCTTATTCGGAGTTAGTACCGAAGTTATTTTGCTATAAAACTGGTGCGTGATGGATGTTATAAAATAAATGCTACAAAAAGTGGATAATTTTTTCTAGGTAATAATTTTTTATTGTAACTACTATTTTAACATAACTTTATTTTGTGATTGCTTCTGAATATGTATAAGGATTACGATTGTGTATTATGGTTGGGTTTAGTAGAAAAAAGAAATTGGGATTTTTTAAGGTAATAGAAAGTGTAGGTTTCCTGTGTAAACTTTTATATAACACTTAGAAGGAAGCCATTTATTATTCGAATCGCTCTGTAATTGATGTAATAACGAGGAAAGCGTAAAAGGTATAATATTTATAAAACATTCACTGGGAAAAAATATATTTAATCGTAAAGATTAAATAACATAATAAGTAATAGGTATACAACAAAATAGTTGTAGTAATACTCGTACCTTCATAATCTGCAATTAAACGTAATTTATTTAATTTGAAACAAAATTGAATAATTCTACTACCGATATTAATGTTAATTTAATCCAACATAGAAGTTCAATATATAATAGATTTATGAGTATATAAAACAGAATATTTATCGTCGTGCCAATTGAATGACACATATACCTACTGCCACCATATAGGGATGCCACTGGCAATGTAAAAATACTCAGAACTTTACAGTTTATAACTATTTACTTTTATCATTTTTAGTTCGGGGCTCTGAAAAGTAGGCAAACTTATTTACCTACACAGACAGGTGAGGAAGCCGGCATACCTCAGCTCGTTATCCATAATGTTATTGTAGGTTGCAAGCCTGCAAATTCGCACTTGGCCAGCATGGTGGACTTAACTCTTCTCATCCTGAGAGGAGACCCGTGCTACAGTCATGACAGCAAGTAGACCAATCAATCAAAACGAGAAAAAAACACATTGAGTAGAAATTAACCTCATCAAGCTATGCTTGTAAATTGTGCCTTGTTTGTATTATAAATGGGAAAGTGTGTCTGTCTGTCTTTCTGTCTGTATGCCTGTCTGTCTAATTCGCTTTAACGGCCCATCTTTTTACCCAATTTTTATGTGACCTTAATGCTGGACTTGTTATTCCAGAAAATTAAGGAGTTCCCGCAGGAATCAATCTTCGCGGGCATCATTTAGCACCTCCTTGATTTAACACCGATTATCGTTTCCTATTAGATTAAATAAGTGAGAGTCGTTTATCTTATTTGAGACGGCATAATATTATATCAATTAATTGGAGTGTGCTAATCAATGTTGACTCAAGTCGTAAATCGGTCGTGTGATATTATGACTGCGGCACAACATTAGGCTGTCACTTTCCTTTCGTGCCTCAGAAACAAATAATAATTATTTACCGTTATTTTATCCTTATTTTGTTTAGTAACCTTGATTCACTCATTGAGTTCGGTCTGAAACCCCGAGGAAAACATGGACTTTTAAAATTTAATATTTTTTTTTTAGAAATTACGACGAATGATTTAGGTATTCGAATTTGTTCACTATAGATCTAGTTCAGTAGTTTTATTTAGTAGCTTCCTTTTAGTTAGTGAGATTTCGTGCAATAAGATTAAAAAAGCGGCGGGGTAAACAAAAGCCGAAGTTACAGAAATATTCTGTTTCGTACACCGTGTAGCCGGTCGCAAAAGCGATTAACGGTACCCTGAAATTGCGGGTCAATGACCGACCCCCGCACCACCACGTGTTCTTGCATTACGCGATATTGTATAATTCATAACACATGAAACTAATGAGTGAGGAAATGTTTTGCTTCCGTTGTTGTGGGGTTGCGTTGCGTGTAAGTGGTAATACATACAGAATCGTAAATATTAAATACTAATTGAGTAACTCCTCGAAAAGTAAGCTACGAATAAACTGTCGAGTAAAAAATACATGGCGTAATTTGTGCTAGTTTATATAAAACCTCGTAAAAACTAGATATTAAGCCGAAATTGTATTATGAACCTCAGGCTGCAGGCATAATATTGCAGCAGTGCCGAAGCGATGGGCGCGTCTTAAATGATTTAGTGTGAGGAAAAATTAAAGAAGCGCTAGTACTGTGCTAGTCGATTTTATGTTGTTTTAATGTAAGTACTTATCCCTCACATTACTAGATTGTTCATCAAGGGCCTAAAGTGAGCCATTTCATACGAGATGTTTAGCTTACCGAGCGTAGCGAGGTACGCTATAGAATCGAGTGGAATGGCTTTTAGTCGCGTGGTAAACAATCTACTTTTCACTTCGATTGCGAGAAAATAATATAACTAACGATTTTTTATTACTTCTTTGCCATTCTTTTGTTACATTTTAATAGTAGGAGTAAGATCTTTATTTTAATTTGATGATATTAACCAATACAAAGTCACATTCACTTAACCTTATGCCTTCACCTGGTATTACGTTTGTGGATTGTTATGGATTAAATAAACATCCCTTTAAATAAATGTATTAATTACAATAAAAATTCTAGTGATTTCGCAATCCGCATAGTTACCAACTTTATTTTTCTCCATATTGTTAAAAAGACGGAATTAAAAAAAAAACATTAAGAACCATAGACATTGGTAGGTGAGGAGATTGGTAGGTGACGATGGGCAACCTTATAGCACATTGACGCATACTAACATTCAACGAAGGATTGCGTGAAAATTAATTCAAAAATGGAACATAAAAAAGTAGATTCTATGTGGATCGTTTTAACATAGCGTAACTATTTATTCATTTCATACAGTGGGTCGACGCTCACACAAATGTCAAACCTGACTACCATCATACCATGACAGTTTTAGCAGTCTGATGTACTGTATTTTGTATTATAAAAATTCTGCTAGTTTCATTTGTCCCCTGACATACCCCTGACATACCCCTGACATCTCGCAGCTTTGCTTTGTCTATAATATGCCTCCGTTGAACGACTGGTAGTACGTATCTTCTTAGACTGTGCCTATGACATTAGTTTGGGCTGTTTTTAACAATAGACTTAAAATTTTGGATAACCGAATGAGGATATCACGCATACCGATATGAGGATTGTACCGCAAAAATTAAAATAAATTACCTTAATCCCTGGACCCTAAATAATAACTTTAGTCCGCCTATGCTAAGCTATAATGACCTCTTTTTAGAGCATGAGAGCTGACAAATATATTACGTTCATAACAAAATTTATTATTCCGTGTATCATCTAACAAAAGACGCGTCATCGCGCGTCGTCATTTTCGCAATAGGCCAGAGGCATCAGAGGCCTTGAGCCTTTGGCCGACCTAAATAAATAAAGAGGGTTTTATACGTTATTGCCTCTAATAAGGTATCTAGTAGGTAAATTCAAAGTTATCAATATTACAATGCTGAAGTTAGACGACATTAATTTTATTTGTAAAACATTTTCAAAACGACGGTGGGGGATTTGCTAATTAGCAATATATTTTTATTATTACGACACTCGTGCGGTTACAGGACATTAATTTCGCGGCCGCACTTAATGGGTTTTACGTGGATATAATTTTAGACCTTATATTATTAGACGAGGAATTCTAATTGAAAAGTGTAAAAATGGGCTGTTTTTCATGTTTCACAGATGTAAGTTAAACCTTCAAAACTTGGCCTACCATCTTGTATGATATAATCATACTAATATCATATCATACTAATATTATAAAAGCGAAAGAGTGCTTGTTTGTTGGTTTGTCCTTCAATCACGCCGCAACGAGGCAACGGATCGGCGTAATTTTTGGCATGGAGAGTAACAGGTTACTTTATGTCCCGGAAAATTAAGGAGTTCCCGCGGGAATCAAAAAAACTTAAACCACGCGGAGGAAGTCGCGGGTATCAGCTAGTTACTCTATATTTTGCACTAGCTGATACCCGCGACTTCGTCCGCGTAATATCCCTAATATAATACTAGCATGATGAAGGGATACAATTTCATGGTAAAAATTTTTGAGTAATTCATTCACCACATTGGAGCAAATTTATTTTAATTGGTTTGGAGTAATCAGCTCATTAATTAATGGATCGAACGTGATCCATTTCCCTAAGCAAATAAATTATTGCTCCAATTTATTTTTAATCCATGAGTTATTTCCATAATTAAGCGGCATACATAAAGGAAGATATGGCAGCCATGTGCTCCGGACAGCGTCTCTTCAAACTATGATTGTTGGCTTCGTGCCAATGGCTAATGAATTATTCATGAATGGTTATGATTAATTTGTTTTTATTGATAGCCACGAAGAGACTGATATAACAGTATAAAAATGGTATGTTGCGCCTATAGAGTTTCGCAGATTTTTTTACACAAAAGGCTTAGCTTTATTGTGCAGAGGTGTCCCAAGTCCCAACTAGACAACTCTTTTTAGATACCTAATCCATTTTTACTTTAGACTCTTTTTGACTTTGTAAAGTAATATTAGTATGGAATATGGATGGATCATACTAATATTATAAATGCGAAAGTGTGTTTGTTTTTCCTTCAATCACGCCGCAATGGAGCAACGGATCGATGTGATTTTTGACATGGGTATAATTGAGGATGACATATGCTAAGTTAAAGAGTTCCCGCGGGAATCTAAAAAACTTAAACCACGCGGACGAAATCGCGGGCATCAGCTAGTGAAGATATATCGCAGAATTATCGTATTTAGTATGAATATATCTATGTATGTCTACGAGTATGTAGAGTAATGTGTCTACTGTCTATATATGTCCGAAAAATAATGTAGACGCATTGTTCTAAAATTATAGTAAGTGTTTACATCCGGAAATACCTAATAATTAATCACCAATGTAATGTTAAACAAAATGTCTACTTCTATTGTATTATGCTATAAATAATTCTAAAATTACTAAAGTCGGGAACCTTCTATATTTCTTCCAACAATACGGCTGGGAAAACGCATTATGTTTTGTTTCAACATTATTCTCACAGCCAGATACCGTAAGATACAGGAGTTTAGACTCATTTATATATAGTAGCGAGGTAGAGCCTCGTTCGCTTTTGAAAAGAATTTTTCCGCTTATCACCCATGACACAATTATAAATCCCGCCGGAGACGGCATCGTATATGCAGGATCATTGTTTCATAACAGGATTAAAATATTTCACAAAAATATCAAGTAAACGTTTCGCTTGAATTGGGGTAAATAATACTTTTACTGAATATGATACGCGATGTGGTAGGTATAGTTTTTTTAAATTTAAGATAATTTTACACTTGCAAGCAGGGGGCATACTACCATCGCTCAAATACGTATTGTTTTAATATTGTTGACGTTTGCATTTTTTGATCCTTATTTTAGGCACTTCAAGGTACGTAACATAAAACTCATTTTGTATGCCCCCTGCTTGCAAGTGTAATACGGAACAATTTAAAATGTAAGTACAGAAAAATAAAATTTGTTGAGATAATATAAAGTACATTTTATTCGTGTACCTAATTCTAAGAAATGTAGCTGAATAGCAATGTTCAAATAGCCGTCAAAGGATTGGATGAAGAAAGGAGGTGTGCAATGAGTGGATTTTATCATTGATCATTTCAAGGGCGATAAATCGATCTAGCTAGGATTTTTTTTATAAAATGCCGTTTTATCCGTGTTTTCAGGCAATGAAAAACTGCTACAATACCATTAGAATACGAAAGTAAATTTCGTTATTAACCAAAAGGTTATACCTAATAACCCAGGTGGGAAAACGGCGGCCCCGAACTCAGATGACCCCGGTTCGAGTCCAGATGTCTGAAGTCCGGATTATGTGTTTCCCTTTTTTAAATATAATATAATATTTCATTTTATTTAAAAAAATTAAGTATAATTTATTATTTAAATATACTTTCCAAAAACAAACATATCCAGGTACTATCAATTTAAGGGAGAACCAAAACCATGTCGATGAAATATTTCTAGCGATAAAGAAAGATGAAATTAATCTATCGATAGTTGCCATGACGTGAGGGATATCGAATTAGGTCATCTCTTGTAACATGAGGAAGCAAACAGAAACCTTTACGTCACACGCGCATCGGCAGGCCATTCATGATAATTTTATTTGGCTACTTGGCCGTTGACAGATATTGATGTGTTCCACGTTCCTCTCAGCCTCCCTTGTGATATTTTGTAGCCTCATATGGATGTAGTCGTAGCTTAATGGGCAGGGTGGTTTATTTATGTGACAGCATCATAAAGACGCTTCCGCTATAATATGATCGGAACTCATTCGATAGCCGCTTTGAGTCCTTCGAGATCGAGAAATGCCATTCTGGTTGCTACTACTTACTTCGATTTTTTATGACCACTGCCTTTATTCCTTACGATAATGTGATCGGTGTTGGGACTCGTAAAAAAGTATGTCTCTCTGTGGGCCCTTCGAGATCGATAAATTTTTGTAGAAGAATGTTACAAAGCTGCCATTAAAGGTATAAGTAGATCCGTAGGAACACAGCTACTTATAGCATTATCGTAACTTGATTTTTCTAGAAACTTGTGTGGTTATTATTCCATCATACCACGATGCAATACCTGCCTGATTTATCGGGAAACCTGCATACGGTATGTGCCCTTGTAAAACGTAAAAAAGTTTAGTCGTAAGCGATCAATGTACTCCGACGAATCATAGGCACTTGGACACGTGCGCTGCAATGTATGGAACCATAACTATTATGCTGTCGCTTACAGACTGGGTACATATAAATACATTGTACTTACTCAAGACACTTCAAGCGAAAAAGTGAAGGCGGCTGAGTGCCTTTTGTGGCGGAGAGTGCGTGCGATACCAGAGCTCTCGACAAATACGATGGGCCAACTATTACTAATTATGACTTGGGGGCTTGCTGGGGTGAGCGAACAAAATCCTAGTAAATGAATATCGTCATTCCTCACATAGGCGCTTCGCTATAGTATAATGTTATATTATTAGCTTGTCATAGAAAGCACGATCGGTACTATGAATCCTCTTCACATCAAGCTGTCAAGTGAAGATAGTTCATAGTGGAATAACATTAAGGCTCCCTGGAATAGGATAAAACGGAAAGATTAATATTTATTAAGTAGGTACCTTAGGAGACAACAATACCATAAATAACGACATAATTTTCTTTGTTTCAGATAGCCTGGTGTTTTATGAAACGCGTGTTTTCAAAGGTTTGTATGTTTATTTTACTGATCCTAATTCGTCACTTTGAACTTTGTAAATGTTTTGCCCTTGTGATAATAAGTTAGACGTTACGCCATGCTGTCTTACTTTCAACATTATGTGCAACCTAGAGACAGTAAAGATAATTTATTTCGTCGGAAAATTAATGAGCTATCTACTAATTATAGAGAAAATAAAATCTATTATCCAATTTATACAGAACAGATAGGATTATAAACTAACTGAAGAAAAAAGAAGCGTAAATCGCTAAATGCACTAAAGCGTTTCTACATAACTTACGCTTCTCGCTTTTTCAACAGTTGATTGTAAAATAATTTGTCGGCAATTTAGCCTCGTTCATCAGGTAACTGGGTTATATTGAGATAATAGTTGCTCGTCCCGCTTGGGTGTTTCGTTATTGTTAGAATTCTCTGCCGCGTTCGCTTTATCGAAAAAGTTCTTCTTGTTAATAGGGTTAGGTCTTTTTTGTCCTAGTTTGGATGCTCTGTGCTCCATTGCCGGCATTCTCGTGAATGGAATATCAAATTGCGATTGGGAATTTGTGAAATAACAATCTACGGATGAACAATATTTTTTAATCGTTGATGCATTCTACTCTAAACATTTAGTAGGTATAAACTTTCGTTACGTACTTAATCTGAAACCTACCTTTAAACTTCAATAAAAGCAAAATTGTTGCATAAGTCAGGGTGTGTTAACTTTAAACCCAAATTTTGCTGAAGTTGTAAATTACTGTGTGATATTTTGTGCAATCCACCTTGCTTTTTTTGGTGGTCAAAGTTTCACGGTAACCGTAACGTATTTTTAACCATCTTATATGCAACTGGACCTCTCAATCAAGACACGCGGAAGCGTGTCCAGCCAAAGTTCAAAAAAACTGGCGAGCAGCACCGTGTGTAATATTACACGAACCATTTGGAGCCACTTTTAACCCCCTCATAACTCAAAAACTATTTCACATAAACATGTCAAATTTGGCGCATATATTGAGACCCGTGAGATACATATGTGCTCCAAATTTCATAAGCACACCTCAAATGGTTATTTAGATATAAACGTACAAAAATCGTCATTTTTATGATCAAAGGTATAGATCAAAACTCTGACACGAGGCATGCTACCATTGCTTCAATACTGCTTTAAGCGGTGGTAGTAACTCCTTAACTAACTCTAGGTACACTATATATTTTTCTTGAGAATTCTCGTCTTTGGTATGAATTGTTACAACGGCTGATTATGTAATGTTATATTATAAGTACATATATATAATTTCAAATATTTGTGAGATGGTGATAATAAAAAAAAAGCGGAGTTTATTGCGGGCTCTTCTCAGACCAGGGCACGTTTGGAACCCTCGTAGCGTTAGTTTTAAGATATCGTAGTTAATTATCACCATCACGTCTTATGCTCTGTAAGCATGACGTTCAGAAGGTGTACTTTGTAGGTACATATTTTGAATAAATATGTTTTGAGTTTGAGATTGAGTTCAATAATTTCTGTACAAAAAGTAATGATATCCCATCAAAAACATAAATGTAAAATGAGAGCCAAGTTCAAAATTGTGATATATATGCCTTGGTTGTTGACTTCAGCGACAAAAGAAGTGAGATCTAAATGGGTGCCAAGTTCAATGGTCAGTCCTGCAATTTATATATCCCATCAAAAACATAAATGTTATGAAAACTAGCCAAGCCAAAGCCTTAGTCTTCAACATTTTATACTACGTTATAAGAAGAAATGATATTTTAAGTTGTTATAAAATATTATATGTTGTTATAAATAAATTTCAGGACTGACCATTGAACTTGGCACCCATTTAGATCTCACTTCTTTTGTCGCTGAAGTCAACAACCAAGGCATATATATCACAATTTTGAATTTGGCTCTCATTTCACATTTATGTTTTTGATGGGATATATAAATTGCAGGACTGACCAGTGAACTTGGCACCCATTTAGATCTCACTTCTTTTGTCGCTGAAGTCAACAACCAAGGCATATATATCACAATTTTGAACTTGGCTCTCATTTTACATTTATGTTTTTGATGGGATAAAATTTTATAGATACTTTAGATCTAATGTGTTTTAAAGACTAGAATAGAGTCCAGATATCTTTCTAACTTATTTGGTGTATAACGATGCAGATTTATACCACACATGTGTGTGGTAAACACTTAGCCAAAATCCGACCCCACGTAGGTACGCGACGAAAACGTTTATCGTAGATACGTGTACGTAAAATCATGCACGTGGAGGAAACCCTAAACCGGACACCAGATACTATAATGAAAATTGATGTGCATCATTATGTGTGGTGGTCATCATTTCCCCTTCATGGTATACGTGACCACGAAATGGACAGTATCGTTTACCGTTACATCCATAATAAGTTGTCGGACAAGCTATATTAAACAGAATTGACTTTGTTTCAATTTAAAATGTTATTATTTCTATTTGGTCTGTATTTGTATAATAAGGTTCTTGATTTGAAGACAGTGGCGTGCCTACTGCTTAGGGTCCAAAACCAGGTCAAGCCTGCTATATATATTTTCTAGGATAGATAGTATATCTTAGGATTTCGCAACGCGAGCCTGGCATTTTGCTTGTATTATAAAAACGCCACTGTTTGGAGACTGTCTGCACATGTGATTATTCAAGGATTGCTATACCTACGAAAAGGCGACTCGCAAACCAGATTTTTATACTAAAAATAAGTAAAAAGCTAAGTTTAAAATAATTATGCACATTTTGCAGCTTTTGTGGCTCTTTTGGTGTACTTGAGTTTTTATTAATATCGAAAAGAAAATTATTTCTTACACACCGATCTGAGATCCTGCTCCTCGATCCTTTTTGATAGTCGGCTAAAAAACGTGAATAGAAATGAAATTGCCAATCACTATTGCGTGTAAACAGTAGGTACAAAGAAAAACTACAAAGCAAGCCTGTATCAGCTTGGTTTATTTAACAGCAGCAGCATCGACGTGGAAATATCGATGGCTGAACAAACATTGAAATTATGTTGCTTTTCTGTGTGGTATGAACGGAAAAGACAAAAAACTAAGATAATATTCGCAACCCATGGTAAATTAAGTAAATTGAAATTTTTTTTTTCAAAATTTGATCAAGAATCTTTTCACGACTTCAGTTAAACTACGACGACTAGCTTTCGATTTTGTCTAAAAGCCAACATCGACATCACGTCATATTTCCAGTTGACCTGGATATACAGATTTTTATCAAAATAGCAATAAAGTTTAAATCACTTGTTTTAGAATAATTTAGTCATAGTTTTACTCTCCATCAGTCACGATTGTTTTTCGTGGTTTGGCACAAAATAAAGCTTAATATAAATAAATTATTGTCAGTAGAGTTTAAAAACGTTTCGTTACGTAACGTTAACACATAGCGAACATACCTAGTTAATTTTAAACCTGAAAAACGCCGACGACGAGAAATTTAATGAACAAATGCCTGTCTGAATTCCGTTACTATAACTAAGAACATCTATGAATTCTTTACCCATATAACTGATACGGCTTACACCGTGCTTTATGACTTATGGTCACGCGCTCCGATAGCATGACGATCGTTTGACGACGCAGGACTTTTCCATGACAAACATTCTTATTGAATACAGAAAAATATGTAGCAATCCGGGTGTGTTATAAATATTTCGTTTCTTACTAAAGACATTTTTTACTTTAGCCGCGTCGCAATCGTTAAACTTATTGAAGAGGTGTTGCTGTGTGTGTGCGTGGCATCGTAGTTCTCATCAACTGATTTTCATGATACTGTCGAGAAAATACAGAGGCAAGAGATATTTTAAATTCCAAGTCAGTTACCAACGGCCCACAGTTCTGGATGATAAGCCTTTGTCACTATTTTATACCTACGTAATTTTATGGTAAAATTTACCAACATTTATTTAAACGTCAAACAACCCGAGAAGCTGGCTCGTAATTTTAATAAGTAACTTAGTAGGATGTTTATGACAACTTGAAAGGGTTCAGTTAACCTAAATAAACTAAGTATACTATATTATATTACTTAGAAAGGTCATGACCTTTCGTTTGTTTGTTTATTTCACTTTAATGGCACTGTAGATAATATCAACTTAGAATTGTTTGAAAGCCTCTGTAAATAGCTTTCGCTGAATTTTTTTTGGCGCGAGCCTTTTGGATGTCAATTTTATATTAAATTTTTACGTTTTTTATTTGATATTTTTATTTAAGGAAAATACTTATTTAACCCTACTTCATATAAGTTTTCCTAATTGTAATTAACATCTCTCATCGTGTTTTTATATACTATAGAGGCTAGAGGGTATGGTAAAGAGGGACTTTCTATTTCTGTTCCATAATAGCGAAAGGAAGAGTATTTCGAAAATAACCAGTTTATTTAAATGGGTAACATTTTCAAATGCAAATGAATGGCACCAATCATTTATTTCGAAAATATAATATATCCCAATTCTTTTCACGTAAAGCAATCTAACCCCGACGGGAGCTTCAACGTGAAAATGGACCAACGTTAATTAAAAACTGAATCAGACAAAGTGCAGACTCCAATCGTCCAGTGGACCAAATTGCATGAGCCAATTGGTGATCTGGTTATTTACTTAGCCCATTTTACGGACACAAAGCCCGTGTTGACATTGATATCTCTGAGCGGACGTGGATTTCGCGGATAAATTAATTGCCGCACTGGGAAATGGAAAGCTAACCGCTGCGACTTGCATATCCAATATAAACCGCGTTTCCAATTCCATAGACCCCTCTCATTCATTTTCTTCGGATTATCTATCGTAATACTCTCTTTCTTTTACGTACCTTTATGATACTTTAATTTAAACATATAAGCCGTTTGATTATGTAGGGACGCACTTAATAGCACTGTTCTACTTATGAAATATTCAGTTCTCTTGGGTGACTTTCCCCGTGTAAATGCAAAACAAGGAAGTTTCGTCCTAAATTAAGTAAGCACCTCCCCTACGTGCCTCGGGCTTTAGAGATGGCCCAAGTAAAAACAAACTTTCCTCCCGAAACTTTTAAAAACCCGATGGGCGCACTTTTAACTGGACTTTCATGAATTTCGTCATGGAATTTCGTGCACACAAACAAGAAAATACTCGTATCCGTACGGGTGCAGTACGTACGGTACTTAATTAACTTAGTTGCTGGATTTCTGACTATGGAATTACGAGTATTGACGTATTTGAATTGGATCTACATTATTGTGTGGGAAATCATGAGACCCTATATATCCTATGTATATGTATTCAAATATTTTTTTATAAGAAGATTACATACATAGGTATTAATGTACCTATTATATGATTTGTCCATTATTGAGTATAATAATAATTTTGTAAATAATTTAATTAGTATAAAATTAATTTAATTTAAAAATGTTAAAGATTAGATATTAATAATTCTAAATGTTGTACGCCAGAAATGGCAGAATGCATTTCAATATTGTGTTCACAACAAATAAACCAATAAATCAAACCCTTATCAGGCTCATTTCAGCTCATTTCGTTATATAAGATTATGATGATAGGTATATATTTTATTTTTGATAATTTTGACCGATAATTTCGTATAAGTAGCTGAGTAAGGTAATATTATTTCTGATCTGATCTGATTGAACAGCGGCCCGACTGTTATGGGAGCAGCCTCAACCAGCAGCCTTCTGGTGGATCCGAATCTCTAAAATCTGAGTGAATATATCGTGGTCATGTCCACAGAGTACAAACTAGTGATATTTGGATTTTATAAGATCCTTCAGAAAAAAGAAATTTCATAATTTCTTTTTGAAAAAGAAATTTCCAGATTCAACTTTATTTAAAAAACTAGATGACGACCCCGCTTCTCTTGTTAGCCCAGAGTGTTAGCTTTAAGTGTGTCTAGATGGATAATGCATTCAAATCCATCCAATTAATACCTACCTACTAACTATCCTGCCGCAGCTCTACTCGGAAGGAATAGGGATGATGCCTTTATCAAAAAAAAAACTTACTGATTATTAAGTAAGAGGGTCTTCCAAAAGACGTAAAATTCACATCCTCGGTTAGTTTTAAGTTTGATAACCATTTTAAAATAAAAATTAAAGAAAAAAAGTGCGTTGAAATTTTATGACGTCACAATGGTGAATTTCATAGAACTTCCATACTAGAAATGCGTTTTTTAGTTTTAGAATTTTATAAATGTTGTGTCCCAAAAACTGATCCACGCCTCTGGTGACCAAAGAGCTGGCGCTTATTTAGCCCAACGGCTTAGCCTTGCCATTCAACGAGGTAATAGCGCCAGTATTTTGGGCACCATGCCCATTAACGATCACTTGGATGGCGTGTATTTTTTGTAAATATAATTAGTTTTTAATTTAGATTTTAATTTATTTCTTACTTTTAATTCTAATATATATGTATAGTTTATTAAAATGGTCTCTTGAAGCCTTTGTAAATTTCAAAAAAAATTGGGAGCACAATCAGCTTATTTAGTAAACTTTTATTACACTAAATAAAACCAAATTTTTTAGTTTGATAAAAAGTTGCTGATTTGATGAGTTGTCATCATCCCTATTCCTGAAAATATTTTCTTAGTATACCTACGTCTTTGGGTATTAAAACTGACCTGCAAACGTTTATATTATAAAATAGCAGGCAGTCAGTTTATTCTGATAAGTTTAGACAAACCATGTAGAAAACATAATGGTCGGGGCGGAGGATCTATATGACACGCCTGCATTCACGAAGTAATGCACCACAATGGGCAAGCGGATTCTCTTGTACGCCAAAGAAAAGGCCCTATGAGTCGGAAAAATCGAATGAGTCTTCGATTATTATCGAATGAGTCTTCGATTATCGATAGTTACCTACCTATTGTGGATTCAGTAGATAGGTACAATAAGCTACGGCGACTTTTCACGATAAAGTAATTTTTGGAACTTCAGCATCATTATTGTGGCTCTGGATCATTGCGTTTTTAACAATAGAAAATTACGATCAATTTTCTATAATTATTTTTAACATTGCGCCAGGGATCAAATTATAGAATTTTGTATGTTCACAAGACTATCTAACAGCAGCGCGATGGCCGAAATATAGACAGAATTATGATGTGCTTTATGAGAATATGCTTGGTAGGTAAATTAAGCAAAAAGTTTTGAAGTAGGTATCTATGCAGAAAGTTTGTACTTTGTAAGGTCTTCCAAACTTCCATCTTTTCATATTGTATAATAATGAACTCAACAGGGAAATTATGACATCCATTAAGTATTATGAAACCAGTTTCAACATAGGTTTCAGCTAACTAAAAGTTTTCAATTTTACTTAATTTTAAATAATATTTTTTGTAAAGATTGTTACTTGTTGTAAGTAAGTATTATTATTTTGATGAATTATTTTTTAGTTATAAATCGGATATAATAATATGCACACTAAATAGTGAAATAGTTGAATGTGTGAGCGCCAAATAATTTGAAGACCTAATTGTACCACATTCTTGCAAATAATCAGCTTTTTATCTGACCTTTCCGCAAAATGACTAACGCGTTTCTGGACTATAATTTTCTTATCCTATAAATATTCAGGTCTTAGTTCTAATTCGGGTATCAATTATTATAATGATCTACCAAATTATTATATCTAACTGGCTCAAATAAATTATACTAAAAGCTTCTATAAATAGAGAGTATTATTGCGAATAAAATATTACCAGCCTACAGAGCCATACAATTAAATTATTTTTGTTATTTCGGTCTCATTAGGATGTCGTTTTTAAATTAATCTCGCTTAATGACGTGAGGGTTCATCCCTAACGTCGTGTAGACGCTGCTGATGAATCTGTATCAAATTATTATTTGCGTGGCGGCGTCGCGGCGATTACTGCCACAGTGTAGACAGGATTCACGCCAAATTACTTTTGCAGCTTATGAAAATACTCTGATGATGCCCGCGACTTCGTATATGTTACTTATTAGTTTATTTTATTCTCACGGGAATTCTTTAATTTTAAAAATAAAATTCATCAAAATCGGTTGAAAAGATGGGCCTTTACTTTAAAGCGTAACAGACAGACGGACAAACACACTTTCGCATTTGTAATATTAGTATAGATTCGCCTTCTTGGCTTCGAAATTGTAGCTTTGTAAAGAGCCGCACTTGTAACAAGTACCACGGCTGCCACCCTGAGTCGCTATGGGGGCGTGTTTTGGTTCTGATAATGTTGGTGAAGTCATCAGCAACGGGTGCGCGACAAATAAGTAACTATGCGTTATTCGAAATCACGTCGACAACGTCCCCTTCTGAAATCATCATCTCAGCATCGGATCATGCTAAACATGCATTTTTTCCGAACCGGTGGTAGAGTCAAAACATGACGTAACATAAGAGACACCTGTATGTCCTACATGTTTAAATAAATAAATTGAATTGAGTTAGTCATGTTAAACAAGATTCTTAAATTGATAATTGAACAGCTATACCTGCCGTAAAACAATACCTACCACAGCAGCAGCACGAACAGCCAGCAGAATTATCCGACAGATATTTACCAATTATTAGACAGTTGTTCACCTGCCGAGTAGTTTTCATCGCATCATAAGCCGTGATGCGTTATGTGATGTCTTATAAGATTGCAGCTCACTTTTCCCGAAATTAAAAAGTTCTTAATAAAATAAAACTGTGCCAAACAATTCTATTAGGAAACTATTTTTGGCTGTGGTGGGTTCATGGCCTGCCGCCGGCCAGTAATCTGGTTAGGGCGACCGCACGCGCTGCCGTGGGCTCGCAGCGCGCTCCGCCGCCCGCCTGATCGAAAGGTAATTGGGTGTACTCACCTGCCGCAGAGTCGATTATAAAATAACTGTTTTGTGCAACATGATTCATTAAAGATAAAGTTGTTACAAATGATGAGAATCTATTACGATGTCGAACTTTATGACTAGTATTTTTAAATGAAGTAGGATATGAAAATAACACGTTACACACACCTAGTTTGTATAATTACATAAGCACAGCAGGAGATCCTCTTGCTTCTCTTGCTGTTCATTGTCAACGGGTACTCTAGATCAACTTCTGGGAGATTGCGGACACTTAGCGGGTCCTAAACCTGTAGCCTTGAAAGACGTCGCTGAAATTTCTTTAATTTAACGTCTAAGGCAAATAACTTCTCTCTTGTGTTATCATAGAACAACAATAATTTATTAATTTATTTGTCCTATTTATTATTTTATTATTAATAACCAAAAGTTAGGATTACAAAATTTTAATTAAATGCTTCTGAACCTGCCACCAACATACCTCCAATCAAAATCCACACCGCAGTTACGAACTTGAGCGCAATTCAAAGTAAAACGTCACTGTGTCAAATTAGACCCAGTGTTTTGCGTCCTAGCCACCCGTCAGACTGCGGACTTCGTTTATATTACTAACTTCATGTTAACAATAGTCACATTTCATTCGGATGGAAATCAAGTATGCTGAGAGCTTTTATAATGAAAGTCTTGTACCTAAACGTGTTCTAATAGCATTTGTATCAAATCCAACTACCTTCATAATATTCCAATGTAAGTAAAATAAAAGGATCAAGGTTGTCTATTGTTTTATTGAGGCACAGAGCTTTTCGTGAGTTGTAAACGAAGGGGAAACGTAGTTTAGTGAACGATACCGATTTTTCCCTTTTTTTAATATAAACTTGAACTGTATAAATTTGACCCTTGATGCCAGTGATAACAAATTGCAATTTAATAATCAAACTATGAAGGTGTATTGGGTAAAGAAATTATTATTTATATCAAACCTAGTTGGTTGTGTGTAATCTATGTGTAATAATATAATTTTACCTGAGCATAAACGTATTAATTTAATGTTTGAAGCTTTATCCAATCTAATTAACATAACAAATATGATAATCGCTTTTGTCATGATGTCAAAGCTCCTGGCACGTAAATATTCAACAATGATTTATATACTTCGATTTTCTGTACAGTATTTGTAAAGACGGTCTATAGAAGTTAAAAAACCTTCCACTAGTGTCAGTTTGGAACTTGAAAATCCACCTTGAGTTAGGTAAAAAAACACGGAAAAAAAGGTAAATGAATTTCTACGAATTTCCAGCATAAATCATCATCGTTAAAAGACACTTAATATGCGGTACTTTTCCACACATCTTCACGTTAGAGCTACATATCGTGAAATATGGGTTATGAAAGAAATTCTAAAAAATTCTAAACTGTTTTGCTGCGATACCGAAGTGGAACAACGCGCATGGTTAGCCTTCAAACCCCTCTTCCTAATAAAGGAAGTCTTTGCGTCATGGTAAAAAAAATGTGTGTAAATTACATACTTATTCACTTTTTCAAGGCAATTTTCTTAGTGTATGATTCTAATCATTATTAATACCATACATTCATATATCACACGTAGTCAGCAATTTTGCTACGTCAGGGACAAACATGGCCTACCTTGATGCACTTGATGCACTTAGATAGTTAAGTTTTTCATTCTCTATAGATCGATATCACGTCGCGTCACTTTCGTCGCTCAAATAAGCCAAGGGATAAGCATGTCCAACGCCTGTTGTTTATGTACCTACTTATTGTATATGTCACCGTAAGATTGTGATCTATCTAGCGATATTGTAAACTGTCGAAAGATTACAATTTAACGCATTATTTTTCGGTAGATTGTAATCTGTTATCAACCTGATTGAACCTAAGTGCCCTGCCCTAACCTTTTTTTTAACGCTAAAAGCGTTTAGATAAAAAGCGATAGTTTGCAATCTGACGTTTTTTGCAATTTTACGGTGACATACACATATCGGATCTATTGTTCTATCGTTCTTGATTGAACTAGTATGATTGAGATCATTTTATGAAATGATAATGATGTAAGCCCTATCCCTATTATATCACAGAATATATAAAAGTACAAACGACTCTAATGACGTCTGACACATTATCGTCGTCGTCATCGTCAACTGATGGACGTCCACTGGACATAGGTCTCCTGTAGGGTCCTCCATCGTAGTCCTCCACAAGCCACGGTCTTGCGCCGCCTCACGCCTGACACACTATGCTACAACCTTTTTGAACTTAGCCTGGTCTAGTTAGATTCCTACAAGTAAGAAAGTACAGTCAAATAAAAATGTTTCAAGTTTTTTTTGTGAAATTTAGAATTCCTTACCCAAAATTTCTTTGAACATTAAAACGGATAACGGGTCTTCATCAAAAATTCAGGAGATGTCAATCATTTCCACTTTAACATTTCGTTGCCGAATTCCGCTTTTTACAAATAATAAAATATTCATTACTCATTGCTTTTTCTTTCATCATAAAGAAAAATAGTTATCACCTTTTTATATTATCATCGGAACGTTAGTAATTTTAAGGAGTAGTTTTTATTCCATTACAACTTGTAATGGAATAAAAAATACTCTTTAAAGTCAAACTTGTAATTTACAAGTTAGCCTTTGACTGCGACCTCACCTGTCTGTGGTAAGTAAATAGTAAGGATGCAGTCTAATATGGTAGCTAACCGGTTTATCTATGTTATGTTATAGGGGGCTATTAAATTAAACCCATACTACTAATCGGTTTCTACACAGCATCATACCGGAACGCTAAATCGCTTGGCGGCGGCCCATCCTTGCTGATAAGGTGCTTACTAGCAATAGCCACCTCCCACCAGGCCAAACCAGAAGAAAATCAGAAATTATAAATTCCTAAATAATTGACCCCGTTCCAATATTGTTGCACTATCATCCACTGGCACAGTGGTGAGTCCTGTGCTCTTATATGTGGGAGATTGATCATCGAACCCGGG
Organism: Erebia palarica; assembly: GCA_964035005.1. Classification (NCBI taxonomy): domain Eukaryota; kingdom Metazoa; phylum Arthropoda; class Insecta; order Lepidoptera; family Nymphalidae; genus Erebia; species Erebia palarica. The sequence goes on along the minus strand of OZ035985.1, from coordinate 31,513,151 downwards.
ATCTCCCACATATAAGACCACATCAGGGCTCACCACTGTGCCAATAGAATATCGTGCAACTATATTGTATTCCAATAAGTTGTACTGAAAAAGAGATCAAATAAAAAAACTACCTAGTAGGTGCCTATTAATGACATAGGTAGCTAGTCTACTATATAATAGCTACTGTTTTAAAGGTCACTGTCGAGATGCAGTCAACTGGTAACTTTTGTTTAGTATTGTCAACAGACACACTACTTCAGCTTTATTGTAACTGGTATCTGAATAAGCGGTGAATAGGCAAATGGTGTCAGTTGATTCCGGCGTCTCGTAGACCTGAATAGTCTTGTCAATGCTGGCCTTGCCCGACATTCGATAAACAGACTGATCCAATATACCACGTGTTGCCTTTTGGCCTATTTGTCTTATAAAACCTGTTAAAGAAAAGGTAAACCTGTTAAAGAAAAGCTACCTATTTTTGTTCTTAAGATTTTGCGTAGCCTTTGAATTTGATCGATGTAAAAATAAACTAAATATGAGTTTTCACATAGTGTTTTTTTATAACTTAGATGCCTGCTCTTCGTAACATGCAAAATACGTATTGTATTTTACAAACGTTTTACAAGATCCACCACTATATAGCCCATTACAGTCCTACTGCTGGGCACAGGCCTCCACTCTCATATGAGAGAGGGAATCAGAGCTTAGGCCCCCACGCTGCTTCAATGCGGGTTGGCGGGCTGGTATACAAGATCGATGGACTAAATTTTTTTTTTATTAAATGCAAGTTCTTTATGCAAGTACTTAGTTTTCATTTATACAATTTTGGTAATAAAACTCATTTGTATATATGTTTAAATAAATAAAACACTAGGTAATATTGTGTATACATAATAACATTATACTCAAAAAAGATCAAATTTATTAATTCCGGTAGATTCCTTCATTAAACCACCTTTTCTGAAAAATAAGTTTAATATTGTGATGTTATTAAAGTGTTAATGAATTATTATAATTAGTTCGCCTAACTGATAATACTTACAATTGTATTTTTTCTCATCGATGTGCATGGTTTTTTGAACTCAAAGATGGTGTGGTCCCTTAAAACAAAACACCACTTTATAAATAATTCGGCAGGGCTTGGCCGCAGGCGGGGCACTTAGGTTCTATCGGTTTAATATACCTAACAGATTACAATCTACCGAAAAATAATGCGTAATATTGTATATACAGTTTATAATCTATCGAGATAAAAAGCGTCAGATTACAATCTAACGGTTTTTATAATTTTACGGCTGTGTTTACGGTTCCATTTTTGTAATTTTCTGTTTGATTGTTTAAATGCAGCAGTAGAAAGTCTAATTTGTTAAATGCTTTTAATGTTTTATTTTAATCCGCCTCTGGTTGATAAAACGAAAAACGAAACGAAAAAGCGACACCAAAAAGAGACAAAAATATTCATAATAGGACTTAGCCTTCGAGAGAATGAGATAGGATACAAGTTATATTTATCTCATTATCTCGTAGCAACTATATTACACCTATTCTGTGCTCGTAGGCTACTGAAGTTTCATTTAGGTATGCCGTGTGTGAATTGCACACACACTTTTTAAAATAATAACTAAGTATGTACGTACATAATTATGAATCGAAGATAGAAAATTAAGTAATTTGTAATCGTATACCTGAAAAATATTTATCATCCACAATAATTTTGTTGAAATACTCGGATAGGTTCTTCACACTTTCCAAAGTTTCTAAATAAAAAAAATGTAATTTAAAAATTTAATATCTGGTTCTTAAAGCATCTTAATAAAACTTCCCTTCTTTTGTCACAATTATACTCGATTAAGTCAAGTAGTAGGTACCTACAGTAGGTCATTTATATCCCTGTGTAAGTGTGTGATGCGTTATTTATTTATATTTTAGTTACATGTAAGTACTCATTTATTTTGTTTATTACTAGATGATGCCCGTGACTTCGTCCGCGTTGTTTATGGTTTTTTATTCCCGCGGGAATAAAAAAAATACATGCAACGCGGACGAAGTCGCGGGCATCATATAGTATTATGCAATTAAATGGACACTTGAAGCGTAGCAGACAGACAGACAGACAGACACACTTTCGCATTTATCATACATATTAGTATGGATAAAAATTATTTTATACAGTGAGTATATTAATAAAGTTCCTATTTTTGTCATGAAATAATCTTATACTTATTGTGATAAGAGACCTATCAAAACTCACTTGTATTAGGCGACTTTAGTTGTAAATTTCTGGATTCCACTAAAATAATTAAAATATTAAATTAGCCAGCTAAACCTTCAATAAACTAAAATATTCATTAATAACAATCTGTAATGGCTTACATATTTTTTCAATTTCTTCATCCACGGTGCATATTCTCACTAAATAGTAGATAATATTAAGTTTTATTACAATGATATAAATTGCAATGATAACTTGCCTATATTATGTACATATATTTAAGTAGACACCTAAGTATTCATTTTGTAAACAGTTACGATACTTACACATTTTTCTAAAGCGTTGCATTATTAAAGTGTCGTTTAAGACGCTGTCGTTTTTGATGGATATTTCTGAAAAAAAAAAGAATTTGTAAGTTATCAATTTGCAGGTCTTGTCAGTTTGATAGACGCTGAATTTAAAAATGTTGTCTTCTTGTAGATAGATGTAGACTCCAGGAAACACTATGACGATGTACTTAATACTACCAGTACTTTAATTAGGAAATCTATTTTGTGTTTCCTATATCTAATAAAAAAAAAATTTGGCAGTCATAGGGACTGCCGATAGAAGTGAAAACTAAATCCATTCAATTTTACTTCACATTAAACATTTGAGTTTGTGACTGGGAAATGTAGAATAAGGTATTATAATATTAGCAACAACTTCAGTTAATTGTAAATTGTGCTGTTTAGTTTAGACTAACGCATAAAGTTTCGTTACGATTGGAAAATATTAATTTTTAAGACGTTCTGTCATCAGAGAAACGTAGGAATAACCTTTCAATCCAAACTAAATATATACAAAATTATTAATTATTAAATAAACCTTAAAATTAAGGTAATAAGTTTAATTTCGAATTTAGTATATTTACATTTTTGACCTTTTGTTTTCGTTATAACGCGAGCGGTTCTCGCTGTTCGCGAGCATGTCGGCCACGCGAGCATGTCGGTCACGCGAGCATGTCGGCCACGCTTGTCCACAATTTTACCCCTTACCAAAAAGTGCTCAACGCGGCTAAAGAAATTTTCACTTTAAATGATCAGTTCTCCCCTTTCAAGATCCCTAAAACTAAAACTATAAAACAGTTTAGAAGTAAACCTACCATCTGTTGATTTTTTAGGGGCGTCATTAATTGCGCATAGCGAATGTATTCTGCAAGTATCAAGATCAACCATATCACTACACTCGTACTTCCACCGACACGTTTGGTTTCTAGTCATACCAGGCTTTTCTGTGAATAAGAATAAAAATCCGCCTTAAATTGACCAATAGCATCGGTGTTTATTGTTATAGTATTACAAAGAACATCTGGAACGTAGGTCACAACTTCACAAGTTCACAAGTTCACTTGGCTGCAAATATCATAGCTTATGTATGTTATCCATAGTAATATTATAAATGCGAATGTGTATATGTCTGTCTGTCTGCTATGCTTTCACGGCCCATGTGTTCAACCGATTTTGATGAAATTTTGTATAGGGATAGTTTTTATCGCGGGGTAGGACATATGCAATTTTTTCCCGGAAAATTAAAGAGCTCCTGCGAAATCAAAAAACCTTAATCCACGCGGACGAAGTCGCGGGTATCATCTAGTACGTTTCAGTTATTAATCAGTAGGTAAGCAAACTAAGAAATAAATCGTTAAATAATATCAATTTTGATGCGGGTGATTTTTAGATGGAAAATGAAAATAGGTAAGTAATTTATTTCTCGTAGGACAAATTGTGCCACTTATGATAAGTCGTAAGAATCTACCACGCGGTTCGGTTTAACTATTCGTAATAGTACATTGATATAGGTACCTTTCTTGTCTACCGATGGCTCAGGTGTTTTTCTTATTACTGGCTTGAATCTATTGACACGTCTTTTGTTTATGATTAAATGCCTTTTCTTATTCAAATTCTTTGTAAGTTCTCCTTCAAAAAAAAAAATTGAATTTAGTATTATATCATTATGTAATTATTTAATATCTAAGCATTAAATATGATTCCATAATCTGTAAGATTCCGAAATACATTTTCGATTTTAAATAGATTTTTCTTAGTTACTAATATAAATTTTTATTATTATCTTATATATAAAATTCTCGTGTCACAATGTTAGTTACCATACTCCTCCGAATCGGCTTGACCGATTTTTAAGAGATTTTATATGCATATTCGGTAGGTCTGAGAATCGGCTACTATCTATTTTTCATATCCGTAAAACACCTCAATCCACGCGGACGGAGTCGCGGGCATCAGCTAGTGGGATATATAAACTTATGACACTTACTTCCTCTATTAGACTTGCGCGAGCTGGCTTGTTTTCTATCTGTGACAACTGCAAAAGAATGTGAAAATTTCAATACACAACTCTGCTGTACCGTAAGTAGGTATTAGTTAAATGATTTACCGCAAAATGTTGAAAGATTAAAGGTACTTACAGTAATATTTACTCCGTACGAGTTTCATTCTCTTCAATTTGCCTAAAATATATAATTTTTATTGTTCTTATAAAATTTATGCCCATGAGACCCATTGACCTAATGATGATTATCATGATATATGATTGATACTGTGTCTTGAATATTTTTCTGTACTTACTTCTTAAATCAGCTGCTTCAGTGACGTCACTTTCGAATTGCGTGTCGACAACTAATTTAAACAAATCATACTTAAAATCCAATATGTAACAGTACTTACTATCTATATCAGTAAATTTTTAGAAATTTTATTCCCTAATTTTGAGTCTTATATCAATAATTATGATTTAGTTTTTTTTTGCAATAGGTATATTGGTATTTTCAGTTCGTTTGTTATGCATTAATGAATCACTTAAATTAAACAGATCTAGCTGATGCCCACGAATTCATCCGCGTGGTTTAAGTTTTATTTTATGCCCGCGGGAGTTACTCAATTTTCCGGGATAAAAATAGGCTATGTCTCTCTCCATGTTCTCAACTATGCCCATGCCAAAAATCACGTCGATCCGTTCTTCCGTTGCGGCGTGATTGAAGGACAAACCAACAAACAAACACACTTCCGCATTTATAATATTAGTATGATGATTAATTTAGATCCAATTATTTTCCTTACTTTCTCCGCTTAAGGCCAGAGCTTGCAGTGCATCAATTCCAGGAATATCTTCGTCTGTAAAATAAGTTAAATCTTGCTATTGAAAAGTTTATACATTCTTCAATAGGCAGGTTTTATTGCAAAGTAGGTATAACTCACCATTCAGAAAAACAATTCTCTTTGATGTGGAAACTATGAAAAATATTCACTGTATTAACGTGTAAATAAATAAAAATCATATCAAATAATTAATAATCAATTAATACATAATATAAGAAGATTTAGAGAAAAAACTTTATTTTCAATTAATAGATCAGAATTAGATATCATATATATAATTAGATATAATATAGATTAGAATAGATCAAAAAATATTGCATACAGAATGCTTCAAATAACTTATCTGCAAGCTCCTGAGGACTGTCAGTAGAACTCACAAAACCATGACCTTCTGCAAGCAAATAATAATTTTAACTAATTTACCAATATCTATATTAAGCAGTAAATAAAAACAGTTAAATAAAGAAAATAATAATTAATTTAAATGCAAGTAGATACTCACTTCCTGGATTTTCCACTAAAAAGATGAAAAAACACAAATATTATGTTATCTAGATACTTAGTCCGATTTTGATTTTGTTATTTCATTACAATACTAGATGGTGGCTGCGATGTCATCTGCGTGGATTTACGTTATTAAAATCTCCTGGAAGGCCGCCTTTTATTTTCCGGGATAAACTGGCCTTTTTCCATCTCCGGGATGCGAGCTATACCTCTTAGGTAAAGAGAGAAAGTTGAAGAAGAAGAGAGAGAAGAAGAATTAAAAAGAGAGTATGCACACTGTATTTTAAACGCGCAGGAAGCGTGCGTTTCATGAGCGCGCGGTGTTTGAGCGTATTCAGTTTGAAAAGCAGACTGTAGCATTTGTAACAATACAAACGCGCACGTAACTTAAACTTAATATTTATTTCATTAATTTTACACTACTTTAGGCTGTAGATTTGCCGACTGTGTTAATTTCGTATTTCATTAATTTATCCAAGACAAGTGTGGTCTATTGAGTATTAAAACAAAAATAATATAATAGTACATAAGTAAAAACCACAAACCTTTATTAAATAACTTCTCTGCTATCGGCAACATGTGACTGGGAGTAAAAATATCACCTAGAATCATATAGGTATTAGAATATAGATTAATCATTATCCATAAATAAAGTATACATGTCTTAACTCACCAGCTGCCAAACTTCGTTTCTCTGAAAGTAAAACACATTTTAAAAAAATCCAAATAAATAAAAACCGACTTTAATAAAAATCACTAAAAAAATATTTTAATTTATTACTGAATCTATACTATGATAAAAATGCGAGAGTTCGGATGTGTGGATGGATGTTTGTTACTCAATCACCCCCGAACGGCTGAACGGATTTGGATGAAATTGGGCATATAGATAGATTATAGTCTGGAATAACACATAGGCTACTTTTTATCCCGGGAAATTAAGAAGTTCCCGTGGGAACTAAAAAACCTCATTCCCCGCGGACGTAGTCGCGGGCATCAGCTAGTACATTATGTTTAAAAAAGTTAATGTTGTTCTATATTATTATATTTTGGAGCCGGTGCGGCGAAGTAATCGCTTATCAAACATACAAAAACATACAGTCGAATTGAGAACCTCCTCCTTTTTTTTGAAGTCGGTTAAAAATTAGATAAAACATACTGGAGACCGGTCAAAGCGTTTGCGCTAAACGTCCACGTTGGAGGAGTCGATACGGTCATGTTGTGTTGCATTGGCAAGTGCAGCTTCATATTATATGTGAGTTGTAACGCGGGATTTTTTGCCAAAGACACTTTTTATCCGTAGTTTGTTGTGGCTATTACTGCCCGAACAGAGCGATCCTAAAATCTTTTAAACTTGACATTTAAATTTGCTATCAACTTAGTTTGATCAGCTCACTTTGTTTTCCCCCTGAAAAACCTCCAGTCTTTACGTCTCCCGCACTTGTTCGTGCTTTAACTGAGTATTCTGTATTGCGCCCGATAACAGGAGTATTAACTGCAAAATGTAAATTTTATTAAGCAAAACATCAAACAATGGAATAACTAACTAACTTATATCATAGATGCATGCGACTTCGTCCACGTGGATTAAGGTATATTTTGATTCCCGCGGGAACTCTTTAATTTTCCGGGATAAAAAACCTATGTTATTCCCCGGGATAATATATGTGACTTTTGACTTACCTCTATACCCAATTTCATCACAATCGGTTGAACAGATGGGCTGTGAAAACGTAGCAGACATACTTATAGACAGAAAGACACACGCACTTTCGCATTTAAAACATTAGTATGGATTTGTATGGATGATATAAGATGGATTAATATGGATACAAAATTTAATCCACGCGGCGAAGTCGCAGGCAACATTTTTAAAATAGGTATTCGTAGGTAGGTCTTGCTCTGGCTTACAATATTACTTTTACTTACTTTTTTTAGGAAAAGGTTTATATTTTTGACTAACAGGAGTATGTGACATTGAGAATACCTGAAATTTGTACTCATAATAATTAATAAACATAAAATATATTCCACAGTTTTTTAATTATTAAAACCCTATCAATTACAAAATAAAAATTACTTACAAAGTTGCAAAGGGCTGTGCATAAATAAATTCTAACGAGCGACCAACTCATTTTATTAAATCAATAGAAAGATTTCGCTGAATACAATAAACTGAAATCCAATTAACAGAGTTAATAAATTGCAAATAGCGTGAAGTTTGCCTTTCAACCAAATGCCTATTTATATTTTAAAGCATTTATTTAATTCTGTATTCAAAATGCTTCGAATGTTTTCGTGTTACTGATGCTAATGTTTTATTTTATTTATACGTCATACTCATAGTAATATCCGATCACTTTAATAGCAAATGCTGATAATATGTTCATTTGTTTGATATGAAAATATAGGCTGTTAATTAATGTGAAAGGTTTATCATATATGTATATGATACTATCATACTAATATTTTCAATGCGAAAGTGTATTTGTTTGTCCTTCAGTCACGCCGCAACGGATCAACAGATCGACGTGATTTTTGGCATTGGTATAGTTGAAGACTAGAGTGTGACATATATGCGACTTTTTATCCCGGAAAATTAAGGAGTTCCCACGGGATTTAAAAAACTTAAACTACGCGGCTGAAGTCGCAGGCATCAGATAGTTTAAAATAAAACTGCTTGATATTTGTACATCGAATATTTTTTGAAAACTTCAATTGGTGAAAACTTTTTAGTATCGATACATAGCACATTTTTTTTTGGAATTTTTGTCAGTCTGTCACAAATGTCCAGGCATGAGAATTTTAACATTTAAACTCCACAACATCACCCCTCGCAGAGAGCTTTACGGCAGGCAGCCCGCAGTCGTTCGGCTTCCGCGTCGTGGGAAGAGGCTCATGAATAAGGGCTCCGGACGGATTCGAAACTAGTTGGGCACTTTCCGACAAAATACGTGAGTTATAACCGAGATATATTTATAGTTATAGCCAATCAGCTCTTAGTAATATTGCAATTGTCACATTGTAGCTCACAAAACTTATAAAGCGCTGTATAGAGATAATCATAGGAGACATTATAAGAAACGAGCATGATTTAACTAATAACAGATCTATCGTTACTTACTTACTACAAAATAAACAATGCAAAACAAACGCTTTACTAAAACCAACCATGCATTTTATCTCGTACAGCATAGGTAGGCTAGTGAAAGGTTACGCGATGACCCGTAACCGATATGCACACACACCAGCCCGATAGCAGACGCTGTTCAATTCTATTGTCGACCAGCAGTTTCGCCACTTAACACCACTCTCACCACTGTGCACTGAGATAGCAAAGTACTAACGAGTTTCGTAAAGAACGCATTGTGTTTGATTTAGATCATGTTCGAATATGCTCCTAAGATCATCAGTAGCCATTGTTACTAGCTGAATTGTTAGTATCATGCAATTACCAACATTTTTATAGTCTTTTGTTGCTTAACTCTTTTGCTATCGCTTCTATTATTAATAGGTAGTTACTTCTTTAAAATGGCTGCTTAGCAGACTCTTTCAATCGTGATGCTACTTCTGATGCTGCAGGTGGACCTAAATAGCTTACATTATATTCAAATTCAGTATTTCTTCAACCTGTACCGAATTAACAACGGATCTAAATCTTGATAAAATATCAAGACTCATTTTCTGAAATTGATCTTGCCTTTTACTGAATAAAATACATCATTTATTCAATCTTTTCTGGATATTACAAGTAAGTAAGTATATCAGTTGAGAATCTTGCATTGTGAATAGCTCGGATCGAGTGGCGGCGTTCTTGAATTCTAGCCGCTAGGAGCTAATCGCCAAGTCATCTATAAACTAAGATAATATTGTCGCTCCATTACATTATAATTTGTACTACATTGCATTTTATAATCATTTCCCATTTAATTTATAGTAAATAAATTAAATAGAGCTCTATTTAAGTTTGCTTACAGTTTTAACAAAATGTTAGCATATTTTAGAACAAAAAGAGCGTTTATAATATTATAGGCTCACTTTGTGTCGCATTGCAGGCTGAAAGCTCTTCTTGTGCAGTGGGCGACAGTAACACGGCCTATGTTCCGTGATCTTTTATGCATTTGTGTAGCTGTTATAAACTAAATATATATACCAAATATTCAAATACATAATTGTTGGAAAAATAACCTATTAACCATATTTTATTTCCTTAAAATATTTATAATAATTAATAAAATAATTATTGGATTTAAGAGGATTAAATTATTGGGTATGTAGGCTTTTATATCTATTGTTTCCACAATAAAATTATATTAAGTATAAATAGCACTTGGTTAAAATGTAGTATATTAACAATTTTCTTTAATATTATTATCTACTATTAATTAAATATTAAAATTGGCAAAAAAAGATTCTCATGTATCACTAGATTATACAAACACCTGTTGTACACAACTTCATGCTATTGTAATTAATTCATAATATTTATTTGTAAATATTGTAATGTAGAAAAGGTCGAACATTATTATCCTAATTATTGTAAAGATACATATTTCATCTATCATCGTTCTCTCTCTTTCAAGCTTAATTTATCTCTGAGATATTATATTCTATAATGCGATTTAAGTTTAGGATCAGATATTTCAAACCTTTTCGAGTAGCTATACATATTTTCGCTTACGTCACAATTCTACCGAGACCGATAGAGATCCGACGCGCCGTCTAGACCCGACAGTCCCGCTAGACTAGTCTTACGACCATTACAATATACGCGAGATGCATTTCACCTACTTCCCGATTCGTCTGCCAACAAATCTGATTCAAGAATGGGTGCTAAAGTAAGGCTCTCGATCGAAGTCGAGAGCTGGTAGCAATAGTGACAGCTTCTTACCACACAGTAAGTGCGCCGAGAATTTGCGGCGACTATATTGACACATTGAGTGCAGCGCCTTAGAGGCTTATGCTTGCTATGTGCTCGACACATAATATTTGCCACTACTATTGCCATATTGGATCCATTAAAATTAGAACGAACGAACCAACGTACGAAATCTCCGAGAGATAATATTTATTATACCTTTGAAATACTGTACTTCAAAGTACGATAAGATAAATAATTTACGCTTTAACTAACTACCGATGCAATGTTAATGCTATTAAATGTTCTTGGGAAGATATAAAACAGAGAAGTGGTGAAAATTATACTTATACCTATTTTCATATACATCCAAATGTGATTCAGTAAGCAATATTATTATATAATTCATAGTAATAGTATTCTGAGCCGAAAGTGTGGTATCGCTAAATTTAATCATTAATGTTTCCTCTGAAATAGTTAGTATCAAAGAACATAACAGCCATTTTGAACATTACGACTATCTCTGGGATGAGGTAATTATAATAAAGCGGTTAACAAACCGGCCTAAATTCTAGTCTGACCTATTTTCATCACACGCTAAAAGGTATCAGATGATTTTAAAAGCATCGTTAACACGGTTTCATCACATAAATATTTCGTACACCTAATATTAATATTTAAATTCGTGAATTAGAATTTTGACCTCGGTTTTCTACAATGAAAACATTGAACATGCAGAAAACTGAGGTTTTTGTTTCCTTTAGGTATGTGAATTCCGACAATTTTATCACTTAGGATCTTATTAAATTTACCAATTTCTAACACTGTATTTTTATTGTAAGATTGTTTGAGAAAGGTAAATATCCAATCCAATATTATTTCATTTACTAGCAGCCCATAAAATATACTACTGCTTCTAGCTGAATTTATTCATTGCGAACAAAAGAAATTCAGTAGATACCTATTATAATTGTTTAGATACGAAGATAAATCCCAAGTCAAATAGCCATCTGAAATGCTAAATTTTCCACGCTTTTGAGTAAAAAGAACCAATATAATTTTAACACAACGAAGTAAAAATAACTATGACAGATTCGTAAACCGCGTCATTATATATTACCTACATGTTAAGTGGCAAGTACAATTTGAGGTTGTTGTAGAGTCGAGGATTCATTAGATCATCCGTGATAACCTTGAGACACGTTACAAGTTACAACATTAGTTTAGTCTCTATAGTATTAAAGTGATGGCATTTGTTAACAAAGGTGTGATTTGTTGACGCTATAATAGATAGGTATGTTGATTTAATTGGTATAAGATACTTCCAATTTTGGCGATCAATAAAAATTAATTAATCAAGATACATATTTGAAAAAAGTTCATAATGCTATTCAAAAATGTTAATCGTTTGTTTCCTATTTGGATTTGTTTGTCATGAGTGCTTTGGGGAATGGTAACTTAAGGTTAGAACCCAAAGAGATAATACTTACAAGCGATGTTGATAAATCCAACCAATTTACATTAATATAAATAATATATATTTGATTAATTGATCTAATAAAATTTACACAAACCTACTGTAGCTGCCTGGATTGGATTAACACTGCTTTTTACTCTTTACTGTGTGAAAAATTCTTGATGCTACGAGAAATGACTAATTTGAAGGAGAAAAAGCTAGTTAATTCAAATTAAATTGCATCGAGTAGGTAGATACTATAGTGTAGTAGTATAGTATATAAGTATGTTTCATCTTGAACGCTGCTTATATAAATGTAGAAATAATCAATTTCGTGCAGCAAAGATGAATTACAGTCGCGACGCGTAATTGTAACGTAATATTGTTCAGCAAATATGCATGAAAATTAAATTGAAGATTTTCTAAAAAAAAATCGTTAAGTAAGTACTATCGAATTATTCGATTTCGATTCTGCAATTGAGGATAAATTAAACGCTTTCACTTATTTCCTTAAACGTGACGCATCATAACTTTTTGTCTTTTACTTGTAATTAAGTGCTTCTAACATCACCGATGTATCAGTAAATATTATTATGACACTGATATTGATTTATACCATCTCTCTCTATAGTTAAAAGTTATAATAACTTTGGTGGTTATGGTTTTTAAAATCAGTGATTTGAAACTGTTTACCATGAAAGCACGGTTTTTTTATATTTCAATACATGCCTATGTACTATTATCTATATTATATTATGTGGTAGCGGTAAGAAGGTTCTACTAGTTCTTACAGGAGTAGTCCTAGCCGTACTTAAATTAGTAATCTGGCTATTACACAAGACAGACAGACAGACAGACAGTCAGACTTATAGACACGATGAAACTATGAGGATTTCTTATTAATTAATATAGAACCAATAAACTGATTTTATATCATGTGGGTAGTAGCTTTTACGGTGATCAGTAAAAATAAATGAATAAGTGCCTACCTAAAGTTGAAAATAATTGAGATGTACACGTTCAACTAGTACATCTTTCAGTTATTTGCAGTTTACTCAATTTGTACTAGTAGTCTGCAAATGATAAAATATGTTTCATCGTAGCTCAGTTCATAAGTAAGTCAAGTTCATAATAATTGTCGTTCAATGTCAGTGCTGGGACGCGTCTACGAAGAGGGCCGCCCTTTCCCAGGCTGCCAACTGCATCCGGGGGGGGCTTGACGTCACTGACGATTTCCTTTTATAAACACCACGCGATGAAAAACAAAAACCACTTTATTAAGGGCATTGCGATTTCTTATGCCAAAAGATAGAGACCGTTGCGCTAAGCTGTTGGTCATCTTAGTGAGCCCAGCACCAAATTTTTGATTAAGTATCAATTATCATGAGCGATGCGCAAAACTGCTCATCAAAACAATCGGCCTTCAGCAAATAATTATGTGATAATCATAATCACATACGACTGTTTAATGTAGTTCCTTCCTTCCAGTTTTTCCTATACCTGGGTTAAATACACAATAATAGAGAGTATCTATTCAATCGGAAGTGATTGCGTTAGGTCTAGTGACAAGGTGAGTCAGCAAATATGTGTTAATAATAATCACGTACGAATGGTTAATGCACTTCCAGTTTTTAGTATGGGTACTGGGTTAAATATACAGTTGTAGCAAGAGAAGGCAATGCCGCCTTAATTCAGCCCATAATAAGGATTGCTATTTTTGGTTCTACGGCCTCTGTTCTATACATACTGAAGCCGGTTACTAAATGGCTGGCCATAATATAGCTGGCTGGAGATACATTGAATATTCTCAGAAGTTCGATATTATTTCAACATCTCCCAAAATCCATATTTGGACACTTACTTCATGTATTGTACCTATGCTTTATTTATAGGAAGAACTATGTACTATTTGGAAGAAGAACCTTTAATCGTATATCTTCGAAGGTATGCATAAAGTGTATCTACTTCAATTAAAACTTAATAAGCCTTTTACTCCTAATATAATCAACGGTTGCGCCGCACAGCACTATTAGGTACGGTTTCCATTCAAAAGGTGATTATTGGTTTCGTGATGGTTATTGTATCACATAATGCTCTTACCGTAAAAGTTTTACTCTCAATTCGATTTCATTTGAAATCATACTTACACGTACATAAGCTGAAATAACTTTCTCTAGTGAAAGATGCAATCATCGAAATCGATTTGGTAATGTCACGCTTACTCATCATTGTTTTTCTTGTTTGAGTACATAGACATGGCAATCTTTCATAGATCTTAAAGTCATTGAATATGTTCTTTTTATAATCATTGGATACAATACAGCGAAAAATAAATACTAAAATAATAACTAAGCGACACTCATTAGGTTTCATTTATTTAAATGACTTTCACTCTGTCATTACTATCATATTTCTGTTTGATGCGAAAACTTCGTCATCAACTTCAGGCAGCTTAACGTTCCACCATATTAAATTATGTATATTCTATCATAACATTATCCATGGCCATCACCGGCCCAGGAGAAGACTGTCGCGTTCAGCGAAGCTCGTGAGTGCTTTTCATCTATTGCGATAGTCTATCAAAATACCTCTAGATAAAAAGTAGCCAGTGGTTTATTCCAGACTATAATCTATTCTATCTCTGTGCCAAATTTCATCCAGATCCGTTCAGCCGTTCTGCAGGCCTATTCGCTAAATATTTGACAACAAGTTACCAACACTCTATTGTTGGTAACTCATTAGTGGTTGCTAATGCTTACGTCACATGTTTCGTATTCAGTAAAACATTTTAATGTCAACTGCATAAAATGACTATCAGATTGCTTGATAGTCACTGCTAATTTTATCGACTATAATGTGGTCAAATTAAACATACCACGTCTGAGAAATGTTGTATGAGCAAATGTCAGACTTTTTAATTTGTACGACTAATACTAGAGTTCAATAATCTGCGGAAGGTAGACATTATGATTTGCGATGTTTATGTTTTTCTCTGTGGTTTATATCTTGAAGTTTGAACGTCATTAATATTCTCAGTTTTCGTATGATTTTACCGGTGGTTTTTAATAGAAAAAAATAAAAAGGAATTACGAAAGTTTTGTCGTACCTACTGCGTTCAAAAGTAAGTATGGAAACAAATTAATAACTAGGTAAAGAATTGTGCGATTTGTGAGTGCTTATATCAAGTGTTTTGGCATAATTCCATGCTGAAGAAGTCTTTCTTCTTTCATATGTTGTTGTTCATATTCATATGTTTGTATTAACTTACTAAGTACTACAAACCTATTATAAAATCCCCTTTACTTTATTATGAGTAATTCAAACGCACTTCATTTTAAAATGTAGACCAGTTTCTGCCTGTGACTTCGTCCGCATGCGAAACTTTAACCGTTTACGCAGTGCACGTAGTGGAAATTCATTGAAACATTTTGAAACATTCTTCATTGGTGCTCCGCTCCTATTGGTCTTAGTGTGATGATATATTATAGCCTATAAGCCTTCCTCGATAAATGAGCTATCTAACACTGAAAGTTTTTTTTCAAATCGGACCAGTAGTTCATGAGATTAGTCCCTTTGATTAGATCTTTGAACCCTTCAATTTGAAAGTATGTACATATGTACCTACTTTCTAGATAGAAGTCTGGCAAATTAATCCTTTTTGTTGTAAAAGATATATTCATTGTTATTTTATTTGAGAAATAGTAAATAGATTTCAATTATTATTTTGCAGGCTACTGCTTCCACATCTACAAATTTGGTGGCAACTCCAAATATTGGCGGACCTAGCCACTCCAATTTGGAGCAGTCAGAGGCAGCGGACGCCTCTCCTGTTGTTCTGGTTGTTTCTGAACTGGATCCTGCGATGCAGGAAAACGAAGTTCCTAATTAGTCTGTTCCGTTAGAGTTAATATTTTAATGCATAAGTGCCTCTTTTGTTGATTATATTGTTATTGTAATTTCTACTGCGACTAAGTATATTATATAACAGTTAAATTAATAATCAATAATAATAATGTAATGTAATGTTAATATTGTAATGTTAGAAGTAATAAATAAATAAAGCCTTTATTCAGACATTTTACATTAATTCTTAATCTTAACTATTATTTTCCTGCACTGCCTCGACAAACCCATCCATTTGATGATGGCAAAGGCCTCCTCCAACATTTTCCACAGCTCTCTGTCTCTAGCTGTTCGGGACAATATGCCACCTGCCACTACTCTGATATTGTTGACCCATCTTTGCATTTGTCTACCTCTTTTTCTCTTGAAATGACCCGTGTACCAATTCATTACCTTTTTGCTCCATTTATCTTGTCCCCTGATTGTATGCCCCGCCCACTTCCACTTAAGGCGCTTGATTGTAACTGTAACACCTTTGTTTTAGTACAACTTCTTATGTTTGTTGTTTTTATCCTATCGGACAATTTTTCACCATCATACTTCTGTTCATAGCGTTCTGACAAGATTCCATTTAAGTAAGTGTAATGCAAGCCATGTCTTCTTTTTCTTCTTCTTCTTCACGCCTGTCCTTCGACGAACGGCTGGGAGATGATCCCTGAGTTCTTCAAGAACCTGTAGGTACCCAACCTTGCTCAATCGAAAGTTCGCAATGAACTCTCTTTCTGGCAGCTCCATAGGATCGTAAAAGTCCCGCAGCCTACGCCTATGAACGCGTAAAGCTTTCTCTTTACGCAGTTCGTCAGCATGTGCAATTAAAATTGCGCGAGTCATTGTCGTTCGCTTGGCTGTTGTTTGTTTTACCTTTAATTATACAAATGGACGCTATTTCACTTCTATTACTGTTGTGAGCCTAAATTCATTGAAAATAATTTAAATTTTCTTTATCTTACTAACTTGTTATCATTGTTGATGTTCAAAAACACTGCTCTCTACTAGTTGCTAAAGATATAGGCACTTGTCTTATTGAGTTTTCAACAATGACCTGTCATTCTGCTTAGCGAATACGAAAGTATAGTTGTCGATACGAGAATTTAAGGCAAAATGCGTTTCCAGTCGCCATCCCAACACTATGCGTGGCCATCTCACTAAAGATGTACTTTTGACGTCATTTCGATTATCAACCTCTTGTCAACTGAGTTACAGACTACAAAATTTGATTTTGACAATTTTAGATTCTAACAGACAAGCCGGTGCCCATCAAATTTTAAAAGCCACTGAGATACAGAATAGGCCGGCTGGTATGATTAAGTTACAAACATCCATCCATCCATACATTCACATTCATAATATTAGTATAGATAATTCCACTGCTCGATATGATACAACAATCAAAAACAACACATAGGTACTTTCTACGTCAGTTTTAATTCAACCAATGCACCAATAGTACTATATACAGAGAAAAATTGACACATTTCTATATGTAATTGAATAGTTTATCATTAACAGAGCTCGTTTCATATTAACTTAAATAAAACCACGGTCCTGTTATATTTCCTTTGTGAGCTAGTTTTTGCTGTATTTGATTACCGACTACTATCGCTATTACGGTAAAACATAAATAAAAACCTATGTGTTGTCCGTTGATCTCATTGCAATTGTAATTGAAGCATCGGAACGAGCATTCAGATAGCAAATAGGTACTAAACCCGACCACTCTGTTTGGCTATTTGTGGACTACACTGTACAATCAGTACCGGACTAAGCGGACTAACGACTAAAATCGTTTTATTATTAGAACGATTGTAAGTGGAAACCATAATAATTTAATCGTGTACGGTACAGCAAACGTAAAAGTTTTGAGTAATTCATTTAGTCTTCCAACTGCATTTCAAAGTCATTACAACAAAATATAAAGCATCTTTTCTTTGACGATTTCTTGTTAAAATAACTACCTGATAAACATGAAAAGTTGAGACTAGTTAGCTTATTAGACTAGAAAGCAGCATCCACAAAGCGTTCCATAATACGGAAAATAAGTAGACATTTGTCGTAATGTGCACAAATATACAGAAGAATAAAACGGTCTATTGTCACAACAGTCCCAGACTCGAGATGTACTCACGGTATCTATTCTTTGCCGAATTCTGACGAAGCGGAATGACAGCTCTTATAGCAGCAACATCGAGAATACTCGAAACATCCATGGGATTTTTGTCGTCTTTGAAGAGCCCTAGAGTTATAGATACGGCTATGGATGTTCCTACGAAAAGAAAGTGCAGACAATATCCTTATTTTCGCAGACAGATAATAGTTACCACTACTACATAACAATTGTTAATGTTTTCCTTGGAATAGTTTGAATTAGCAGATTGTTATGGGGGACAACTCTGCCTCGTCCAATAAATCTCGATAGTGAACATCATTTGTGGCTTATAAAATTTGAATTGTACAGTTAATAAATTTTTTTTTTTTTACTAAAACGTGTACAAATATACTTATAAGTACTAGTATACCTGCCTAACTAAAACTAAGAATTAAAATAATTATCAAAATTTTGTGCCCTAGGTAAGGTGCCCAACACGCAGGCAGCATTCCCGCGCTGAATAGCTATAGAAATTCGTTGCGCGAGATAACTGCCCGCCCGAGGGTCGCCTGTTGCCTCCCTGAGGCGTTTACTAAGCTTAATTTATTAATGTTATTATTAATTCTTATTTGTGTTTTTATAAAACTTAATGGAATAAGATATTAATGTTGAAGCTAATGGAGAAGCTTTAGTAAAGCTTCTCCCATGATTGAAACTTTTTCTTTGTCTTGATATTATTTGGATTTTGAATTCCCACGATAAAATAATTATTACGTTACTATAAAACTGAGTAAGTAGAAGTATTTAACACTGATGTTACGGAAAGCCGAACTGACCCGTTTTTATTGTTAGCAAAGATGTAAAACTGATGGTATTGTACCGGGTGGTATTCCAATTAACTATCGTGTTCTACTGTTTCTTTTCGTGTCATCAACCCCACAGATGTCAATATGTGCTCAAAAAGTTCATGCATAATAATTAATTAATTAATTAACAGCGAAATTCTCAAACGTATTAACATTTTATTTCCCTATCTATTAAATACCTATCTATTTCATATCTGATGATCATTTATTTGCCAATTTTGATCTAATGGCGTCTTATAAAAATAACTAAACATTAGGCATGCTAACAGCTGCTATAGTCCTTAGTAAATCGCAGTAGGTCCTGCGGCGAGCACTGAGTAACACTGCTACCTGCGACTTTGTCCACCTGAATCCAGGTCTTTTGAAAGTTTTTCGTGGGAACTTTGATTTTCCGGGTTAAAAAGTAGTTTATGACAATCCGTGGGTTGCCACTTATCTCTGTACCTACCTAAGTTTAACAGATACGCCGTGAAAACGTAACAGACTGACTGAAAGACTCACTTTCATACTAATCATATTAAATTATGAATCCCGTTACAAGTGTACATGCGTGGTGCATTGCGAGCGAAGCCTTCCTTCAGTAGAGCATTAAATCCTGAGCTAATGAAAAAAAAACGACAGCTAGATTCACCTAATCTATAGTAGAATCTCGACTTATCATCCTTCGATATAAGTCTACAATAATAAATAATTTGGTTTGATTGGTCGCTGAAAATTCGTTTCTCAGAACAGAGAAAGCGGTTACGCTATCCCAATCTCTCTCCTCTATTAATGATTTAAATTTCTTCAATCATAACACTTGCCTCTCTTATGTGCGAATATTACGCTAAAGCTTACAAAATAAGATTGAAAATTGTGGCTTTTAGAACTAACTACACCTACTGGTTTATTAAATCGTTATATTTTATCAATAATCAACCTGAACGGAGAATTGAGTACCAGTAAGTACAACGACAAACTGCAAAAATGTATGACTAGGTTCTTACTTACTCTTCTATAGGTACTACTAATAATATTATAAATGCGAAAGTTTGGATGGATGTTTTTTACCCAATCACGCCAAAATCTTTGAACGGATCTGAATATTTGGCACACAGATCCCAGAAAATTAAAGAGCTTCCGCGGGAACTCCTTAATTTTCCGGGATAGACTCACTCTCAAGGTCCTCAACTATACCCATGCCAAAAATCACATCGACCGTTGCTTCCGTGATTGAAGGTCAAACATTGGTTTGATTAGCCCTACAAATAAACACTCTTTTCGCATTTATAATTTTAGTATGATGATGATATGATAAGTATATCATACCTGTCATAACACCCATACCTACCTAATATCTACTCGAAGCCTACTTTCCACTCACAAAATCAACATTCCCTTTCTGAATGTTGTCTGTAAAAATTCTACATAATAAAAGAGAATCAGTCGCTCTAAACCGATAGTAATTTAATTGTAGTAATAAATATTCCCTCAGTGTTACTCGATCGTATACTGAAATGTAACTTGAAGCTTGGCGGGATGCCAGGGGGTTCCTGGCGCGGAGTCAGGACATTTTGATACCACTCGCTCTATCTACCGGCGAGAGTCTACTTCAATTAAATCGATTTCCATGGAATTTCGCGGAAGCTTTCCGTTTGAAGTGGATTCTGGTTGCGCTTTTGCGCGAGTTCACCAGGGGGTATACTACGTATTATTATTTTAATATTAATAACGTTCGTGTTTTAAGCTAAGTAGCACGAAACAAATCCAAAGTTTTTAGTAGAGGTTAAACTAATTTAATCGCAAGAATTGTATGAAGTCTTGTTATTAAATTAGTTTAATCGCCACTAACAAATTAAGTAATCCCTAATTAATTAGCGAATTATAATCCTTATTTTAGGGACGTCAAGGTACGTAACATAAAGCTGTCATTCGAAAATAATATTACTTTAAGGCTTTAAGAGATAGTGGTAACCCCTAGATTCGGTAAACATTTTGTCTAACTTCCAACATTTTATTGATAGAAATAAAATCATACAAGTGGTTCCATCGATTTGTTTTGCAATATCGATGTAAATAACAACAATCGCTGTGTTTGAACCATGAAACGTGCTGCTTCATGGTTTACTCTCAACCTTCACACTATCAGGCGTCAAAATTGTGCCTTCGCCTTATATTATTATTTATTTATAATAATATGAGGCGCAACTTGGATCGCGTGCAATTTCTATAAGATGAAATTTTATCAAGAGGCCTATTGAAAAGTCCTACCACTAGTAAAAACCTGGACTTCGTACTTATAGAGATTAGAAGCCAGAAGGCGTGTAGTAATGTAGTGTATATGTATAAAAGCAGGTCTACTGTCAATTGCCACTATAATCTATGAGGAAAATGATTGGCAAACTTGTACTTATACTAAGGGTAGGTACCTATGAGCTACAATGAGTACTGTACATAGTAATAGTTAGAATTTCGCGAGGTGAAGGCAGCTCCTATGCCTGCAATAAACAAACGACTTATAATTTTACCAAAATATTTTTTTGCGTAGCGATTCAGAGCGTAAATTCTGCTTATTAGTACAGGTACTTGGCACCATTCCATGCATCTGAATTTGTATAAAATAAATAAGGAAAAGAAATCATTAAACCACCGACCACAAAATATGAACAGACATAGATCATAGAAATGCCTCTCTATAACATATTTTACTAGATGTTGCCGCGGCTTCGTCCGCTCGGATTAAGGTTGATTCCCGCGGGATCTCTTTAATTTCTCGGGTTTAAGAAGTTACCTATGCCCTTCCCCGTGATGTACCTACCTATCTATGTTAAATTTCGTCAAAATTGATGAAAAGATGGGCCGTGAAAACGTAGCAGCCAGACAGACAGGCGGACAGAAATACAGACAGATCCATAATACTTTTCTGTGTCGATGTGCTAGAGCCGCAAAGCGTGTATTTTTCAGTGCTGATACTGATACAGCAGTGCTTTACTGAAAAGTGAAAACGCAAGTTATATCACAGGTTAGGAGCAGATTTTACAACAGCGCAGACCTCAGCTGCAGCTGACGTTCAATTCCTTCTGGTTTTGACACACTCTTACACGCATTTTACAGTAGTATTGTGAGCTGGCCCACATCAAACAAAAAAATCTATTCCGCAATAAACGTTTCTATAAACAAACAGCTATTTTCATCGTGTTTGTGTGTAGAGCAAAGTGGAATAGCTAAGCGGGTCTCCATTACTTTTTATTGGGAGTTCGTGAGCGGCCGCGACGACTTGCTGACTTGTCGACTTCAACTTTGAAACAACGTAGCGTAACAAGCCTCCGCGAAACTTTGTACTTGAAATTTTCAATTATTCAGCTTTTTCAATTATTATTCAACTTCAGTGACCGCCCTAAGTAAAGTGTAAGCTCACTTAAAATAAATATTCTATATGAAAAACTCACTGTCTAGTTATTTAAGGGATTTCAAACTTGAATTTGGTGTGTTGTCTCTGTAAAAAGCATAACAGAATACTCAAAGTATCTTACTAATCTTACTCGTATTTACTAATATTATAAATGCGAAAGTTTGGATGGATGTATGGATGTTTGTTACTCAATCACGCCCCGACGGCTGAACGGATCTGGCTGAAATTTAGCACAGAGATAGATTATAGTCCTGGAATAGCACATAGACTATTTTATCCCGGAAAATTAAAGAGTTCAGTAAGATATTCAGTAAGTACTGTGGGTGTATAATCCAACCCATACTTAAGTTTTAGTGCTTTCAAACAGACAATAATATTATGCCAACTCAACTTTGCAAAATATAAATCTGCTCACAGAATTCCTTATAATATAATATGAACACTTCATTACATAATATCACCCCTCTTAAATAAATATCACACATGCTCAGGCGTAGCATTCAGCAAGATTACAATTTGGGAGGCACCTCACTTACACGTCGATAATCCTTATCAATGTGCCCGGAGCTACCGGCAAACTGCCTAATGTAGTCACTGACTCCATCCTAAACCTTAGCAGGTACATCTAAAGCCGTTTAATGACAATGTTCTCCGTTCATTAAGTCTACCGTACGAGCGTATTTTGTCACATGTCAGTGAGATGCTAATTTGCTCCCGGCATCCAATATAGGCCCGGCTGTATCCATACGCTTTCACATGCAGAGTATAAACTGTGCCGTTTATTTATGCTGAATATTTATACTTTCTACGAAATACGTTCGGAAACCTGTTTTGGTACTCGACTTGATTTTTTCCATTTTATCCAAAATGGATATTCACTTTGTTCAGATTTCTAAAATAAGCACTGAACTGTTGTTGGCATGACATAATATCAGCAAAAACAGATAAGAACTTATATTACCTACTAGCAAACTCGGCGAACTCCGTTTCGCCACCAGATGGCTTCCTTTTCAATTTTTCCTGAATTTTCTTTGCTATAAACCTCACGGAGCCCGAGACCTTTCCAACGAATGCAAAACCGTGGAAATCGGTTCGTGCGTTCTGGAGTTATAGCGTCAGGAAGGAAAACCCGACTTATTTTTATATAGTAAAAGATATCATTCAGATTTTACAAGGATTAATTATAAACTATTGTATTTTATACCTAATCAACTATTACCAAGTTCTTACGACACCTTAGACGCATGTAAATATTATATTTCTCGTAGAAATAGCTCTCTGAGTAATAAACCAATAGCTATAGGTGTAGAGGCCTGCTTATGCGAATGCACTTCGACACTTCAGGATCTTTTGTACTGGCACCCCTTCTTTCAGTCCTCACCCTAGGGAGCTTTAAAGCCTCGAGCTTAGTCTGATTTTTTTCGAATAGCCTTTATTCATTTTGACAAAAAAAACTCCTAATATTTTTCAAAACGCTGCAATTCTAAGGTTAAAAAACTGATACCATACGATATATTAATTATTCGCTCAAATCACGGTTCTATATTCCCATCCAAAGCATTTTATTGATCTCGGTTTATCAGCTCGGTATGGTAAGGTACAGACGATTTCGTTCCATGTCTGTTTAATGCTAATTTGTATTTTATACCGATACAGGCCCGGCCGTATCCCTAAATAAGCTTTCACATGCAAAATTAAAATTGCCTCGTTTGTTCATGCAAATCCACACTTAATTTTATAAAGTAACTCTGTCTGTCTGTGTGTTACTCAATCACGCCTAAACTACCGAACCGATTTAAATGAAATTTGGTACAGAGATAGTCTAGACTCTAGAGCCTGAGAAAGGACATTTTATCCAGGAAAATTCAAGAGTTCCCGCGGGAATAAAAATAATTGTCTCTTAAAACGATTTTGATGAAATTTGGTAAAGGGATAGTTTGTATCCAGGGGAAGGACAAAGGCTACTTTTTATCTCGGAAAATTCAAGAGTTCCCGCGGGAATCAAAAGATCTTAATCCACGCGGTTCTTCATATTTAAGTTACCAACTCTGTAAACGTTGGGAAACTAGGTCTTGCACGGATATTTCACGCCACTTGACTTTGTGTGAAACAAATGCACAAAGCTTAACGCTGTTTATTTCGCTTTTTGCTTTAAAGCACCCGATTGTTTGAAATGAATTTTTCTTAACATGTGTTCAGTAATTTTTTATTGTTGATACACATATTTTTTTGCTCGAATTTAAAGTATTGCTCTTTTCCTTGTATATAGAACAATTTTTTAACCGACTTCCAAAAAAGGCGGAGGTTCTCAATTCGGCGCGTATTTTTTGATGGAGTTCAGTCAAAATTTAAAACCTTATCTTTATCTCATTATTATATATCGAACAAGAATACAAACCATAAAATGAAATGATAAATTTAAAACTACATACTTATACATATCTAAATATGTACCTAAGTACAAAAAATCCATGCCTCAGGTTACTCAAGAGCTGGCGCTTATTTAGCCCAATGTCCTTAACCTTGCTATTCAACGAGGTAATCATCGTCAGTATTTTTAACGATAATTTGGACGGCGCGGTGTATTTTTTGTAAACGTAATTAATAGTAGTTCAGTAATAAAAATACTGGACATAATATCATCCATCACAGTTTGTCTTGGTCCCCAGTCCCCATCGTTTTCAACTATTGCAGTAATAAATGTATTTATGAGACACCAGCAACCTCGAAAATAAACTTGGCGTAACCCTCGTCAAATTATAGAGGCAGATTAGTCTTAAACACTTGCCCTTGCCTGTCAGTTTGATTTTATTAAACTTTTGGTGGGGATTATAGGTGTAATAAAATACAAAGAAGTATACTTATAAATAAACTTATTAAAATAAATTAATTAATGTGTGGTCACAACACATCACAATTTAATAGATACTAACGAATTCTCCGTATAAAGAAATCTGGTATGGTATGGTATGGTAGAAAAGAAACTAGAAACTTTTAATCAAGCTGAATAAGTAAAATAACAACATTAATTCATTTTATAAATACCTACATATAAACTTCTTCTTTTCGGGGTAAGTTTTATTGAAAACTGAGAGTGTTGTTTTTAAAATATATTAGATTATTGTGTTGTATGAAATAATTTATACAAGTTCCGGACTGATCCATGCCGGTGCCCCCAGAGTTCTGATGCGTGCACGTCATAGAAGTAATAGAAGTAGAATATTCACATATTATGTGAACATTAAAATCGAGTGGTTTCAACGCAATCATTTCGTTGAAAGTGTTTTCTTCGATTTTAGGAACAGGATTTTAATGAATTAACATTAAATTCCTTAGAAACGATCATTTTTACAAGTCAATTACAATCACTAGTCTTCAATAGGACACCAAAGCCCTTGATACTAGAGTTCGGCAGTAGATTGTAACTTCATACCTAGTCTCGTTAGGCTAGTAAGATTCAATCGAAACACGTTTGGTGTTAGGTCACAGGCTATATCTAGGTCACACGGGCACAATTTACTATTGTCCAATCAATACGTTAACAATGAACCAATTTGTTTTACACTGGGTAAAATTATTATCATGATATTCCCGATGCATATTAAATGGAAAAGCAGAAAATGGTAGTATTCGTCTTCATATAATAAGTATTAAAAAGCTCTTTCAGTTTAATTATCAAACCTCATCAACAATAACTATTATTTACTATACTACTAATTTCATGATATTTTTAACATTAATTTATGCAGCAGGTATCTACCATTATTTCATTGCAACCTCTCAATATGCAGATCTTCCTATGATCTTTCGAACTTCTAAAGTAAAATGAGCTCTGACAATTATGTAACTATGGGTAAATATTATGATTAATAATTATTTTCTTACTGCCTCGTTGGTCTAGTGGTTCGCATATTCGACTGCAGCCGACGAGGTCCTGGGTTCGAGTCCCGGGTCGGGCCATAATTAAATGCTGGGTTTTTCTGACTAGAAATTCTCAGTACTAGCCCGGAGTTAGGAAGTTGGCGGTGTTTCACCCCCGTGCCTCGGAGAGCACGTTAAGCCGTCGGTCCCGGTTATTATCACTAACATGATAATAGTCGTTAAAGCCCGCCAACCCGCATTGGAGCAGCGTGGTGGGTCTAAGCTCTAATTCCCTCTCTCCTATGAGAGTGGTGGCCTGTGCCCAGCAGTGGGACGTTAATGGGCTGTAGTGAATGAAATTATTTTCTTGAATCTAAACCCGATTTATAAATCCACTCAACTCAGTTCCTTAATTTTTTTAACAGTGACACAAATGTTTGCACGAAAATTCAGACATTACCTTACTTTTATCTTACCTACTTCATTCAGGCATGGCTTTAGAACTTTCTAAATAATATCAGTTTTCTAGATACTAAAATCCTACATCAATGTATAACTCAATTATCAACTGTGATTTCTGTCATGTAACTCAGATCAGCAACTGTAGTTTTATAGTCTGTTATTATCAAGTTGTCATACTATAATTTAAAACGGAGAGTGAAACGTTTTGTAAAACTTGTTTTCGCACACAAAAGTGTTTATATCACTCCAAATTATAGCGCACTTCACACGCAAACAATACGTGCAATGTTTCTAAAGCACGATTTACATAGAGGCTGCTCTCACGAAGAAACGAACTTTCGTTTCTAACCGATCTGTATCGGTCAACTATTGTTGAGAAAATCAAGTCTCTTGCCTATTTTCCTTTCGGCTCTATCTCTATGATAGAGACGTTGACAAACAGTAGGCATTGTTTTCTCTTAATTATCAAATGATTATTAGGTCTCTTCTGCTGACAGCTCCTATATAGCTAAAAAAATAATTAATTTAAATTCGTTAAACGATGTTATACATGATCATGTTTCGTAGATATATTATTGTTTTTATCTATGTATATGTCACCGTCAGATTGGAAAAACCGTTAGATTGTAATCTAACTAGCGAAATTGTAAACTGTCGACAGATTGTAAACCGTTCAATGTTCTGAGTGTCAATTTTTGAAATATTCATTGTATTTACATTTTCTTGTCTCTTTCTTGTAGGTTAGGTTAGGGTTCGACATAAATAATCAGGTTGTATCAGGTTAATATACCTAACAGATTACAATCTACTGAAAAATAATTCGTTATATTGTAATCTGTCGACAGTTTACAATTTCGCCAGTTAGATTACAATCTAACGGTTTTTGCAATCTTACGGTGACATGTATATCTATACTTATATTATAAAGAGGTAAAGTTTGTGAGATGGTGACGTTGTAGGGGATGTACTGAACCGATTTTGAAAATTCTGGTACCAATAGAAATCTACATTATTTCTGAGTGTCATAGGCAGGTATTAACCCGAAAAATTAAGGAGTTCCCGTGGGAATTAAAAAAAATTTCACGCTGACGAAGTCGCGGGAATCTGCTAGTCTATCTATATAAACTTTTCGTTACCAGCACAATAAACAATTATTGGATCACGAATGGGAATGGGCAAGTTTAATTAAAGAGATCATATGCAGTCAGCGTAATGGGATCCGCTCTTGTCAGTGCCACTTCCTCGAGCAACAATTCCATCTTGAGACACTTCATTTATTATTCACAATGGTTTACTCGCCCCTCCAGATATCTATCTACTCGCAACTCCTTTTGTTCGTTTGTCTACCTACTTCGACCTATTTATATGGAATGGAAAAATACGAATTAATAAATTGCGTAATATTGATATTATGTTTTGGTTTTTTTTTTAATTTTACTTTCAACGAGCTGTTTTCTCTTGGCTTCAACCACCGCATGGATTCAGAGCTGCTATATCCTTTAGTTCAGATTGAACAAGAGAATGGATTTGGATCAAAGATTATTACAATTATTATTGAACTATCGAACTTAAAATCTTTCGTCAAAATCGGTAAACAGACCATAGTCTAGGCAATAAAGCTAGTTGACCCCAACAATAATTTTTCAGGCGACGAAACTTTAAAGTACGATAAAGTATCATGAGTTAGACGTATATTATAAATATCCAATATAAAATCACACAGGAATTAAGGTTTTTTTATGCTATTCCCAATTGTTGACGCAGGAAGGTAAACGTATCGCGCAAACGCAATTTAGATTTGATAATAAAATCGGTTTAAATATCGATGTTCTGCATGATTATTTCGTTTGATATTTCGGTTTTGAGTGTAAGTATTCTACCAATTATTATTATATTTACGATAATAATAGTCGAGAATAATAAGAAATCGAGAAAATATTCAGTAATAAATATTAAGTTTTAGGTATAAATACCTAACTTCCAGATGTTTTTTTTGTTGGATATTTTTCTGTATGTTTTGGATCATCCAATATTAAAACCCAGCCAAGTTTCATCGACTTAGGATTTAATGCGGGGGTCTCCATACAACGAACCGCCCCGTTGACTAAACTAAATATAATGCAAGTATGCACTTTGCGCGCACAAGAAATAAATACCTTACCAGTTACCCATCTCATTCTGATGCTCATGCGTGGGTCAGCAATGAGTAAAAAATTATGATGATAATCTTAAATAACAAACTACCTATTATTAGATTGCTCTGTAGAATTATATTAACCTGACCCTATTATTATTGACGCGAAACCTATTTGTGTACCCGCTCCCATCAATCTAGGTACATGATCGATCGTTTGTGAAAGTAACATGACTGTTATAAGTTTATTAAATTAGGTTTAGGTTTAGGGTTACAAGTTTATTATATGAAAATAATGATTATTGATATAATATAACTCTGGGTGTTTATTTGTAGATATAACAGGGCTAGGAATACCTTCATTCAGATTGAATGAATGAAATGAATGAATTTCTACCCAGTGAAACTGATTCATATTCTCTTAGTTAGTTCGAAACCTCAATAGCTAAATTGGGTATAATCAAATTCGAAATATGGTCTTCCGGGAATGGGTTTCCGTTCGTGCTTTTTGGTACCTTGCATAGATTTAACGATAAGGTATTTATATATACGATGATCAGTGTATTTAGATACATACTTTTTAAAGTAAACTAGTCAACGGCTTCTATTATATTATTCGAAGTAGTAGTTATTTAGTTAGTAGTAAGTATTGTAGTTCGAAATTTTAATTTCACCATAGTAAATAGCATTATGTTTATCATGTAAGAAAGTAATTTAACCAAAGCGAAGGGGATACTGTCAGTTCCCATCGAAATTAAATGGGAAAAGGCGGCTTGTCTCACATTTTGTAGGCGCAATAAGACTCCAAGTTTGGTTTCATCGTGACATGGGAATGCTGATTGCTATGGATTGCATACAATTATATAAATAGATATCTACCTACCTTGTTAGGTACAAGGTAGGTAGATAACAAGAAAAACTAGAGCATTGTTAGTTTTATAACTCTTGAAATTAGGTGTCTGAGCAAAACTATAACATGTTAATATTTGGCAGCATTCTTTTATGCACTAAAAGTTATCTCTTGACTGCGATCTCACCTAATGGTAAGTGATGATGCAGACTATGATGGTAGTGGGATACCTGTTAAGTAGGTATGTTATAATTGCTTTCTACACGGTATTGTACTGTAACGCTAAATCACATGGCGGCACGTCTTTGCCGGTAGGATAGTAACTAGCCACGGTCGAAACCTCCCACCAGGCCACACCAAGGAAAATTCAGAAATTATAATTCCCAAATTGACCTTGCCGGGGATCAAACCTGACACCTCCAAATGTTAAGACAACAGCGCTCATCACTACGCCTGGGAGCGCCTTTTGCGATGTATTTTTGCCCATATCTTTGTGTAAACTGTCCGAATTCAAGAAGGCAGTTCCTTAATGAATACGAATAACAATGTATTCAGTACAGCAGTAACATTTACTGCCGCCCTGTTAACGTCCCTAAACCCGGTTATCCATCACGACTTGTAATTTATATGGCAATTTGAGCTGAATCCTGTATTCATTAATTCTAATAAGGTTCCCCTTAAGGCCAGTTTCCTTGTGTAAGGCTCTATATTTACAAATGGATTCACATCCTACAAGCTGTGAAGTTTTAAGAGAAGATTTAAGTACTTAATCATTTTGAAAACTGGCTAAGGACATTCGTCTATTAGGGCAATATGAATAGGGCATCTTTAAATGTTCTTCGTTAACTTCAAAATTTCTAAACTATATGTATGAGATTTTTATAGGCGTCGTTAGCGTTATAGGCTATTTATAGGGAAAATTCATTACGACCGATATCACAAATATAATAAGCAAAAAACAATTGTTAGATAAAATTTTCGAGTTTGAAACCAAATTAAAGGGAAAAGACATAAAATCCGATGAAAATCTTTCCCGTTAGCTTTTTTTGTGATATGTAATGGCGTCTTTCCAACGTACCATAGATATAAAAAAATAAAAACATTTCAGTTTTCACAAGGAATTGGCTTGATGTAAAATTCGAACTACCAAGAACTCAAATTGAAGGGGGCGCCTTGCGCTACCCTGTGTGCCAACACTCTTTGATACACGCCTTTTGATGTCTGCATCGTACAATGTTACTTTCATATCCGCACCAAAAATAACTTTCTTTTGACTATAAAATTGCATTTTTAGGCAGCGCTCTTACCGGTAATGAGGATAATTTAGGGCTATACTTTATGTGTGTAACGCTTACTTAGCAGCTCTTTGCAGCTTTTCAAATTGCTATCTGTTCATTTAAGAGAGCATTCAAATCCTGTTTAGAAAACTTATCAAATGTCATAAACTTATCTAATCGTCATAAAAGACAGTCACATTAAAACTACATCTAATTTTATATCATAGTTATACCTACGAATTTTTGAACATCGTAAAACCCTTATGAAAAAAAGAAGAAGAATAAACACTATAGTTTACTAGCAATTTAAGCTGGATTGTTGTAAATGTTAAAGCCGAGCCTGTACGTTCTCGACACCGAATAGTTTCTGCCGCACATGCACATTGATACTGTAAAGTTTTACTATCTCATTTAACATGCCGCCTTTCAGATAAAAGTCTGCCTTTATGACTCAAATGGAGAATGATAGATGATTATCAAAATAAACGTAATCCCAAATGTTCACGTTTAAAATAAACCTTCTCGATAAAGTGCTCCAACTTAAGCTACGCGCCGAATTCGCAAAACTGTTGTTTGACTTTAATTATTTATCTTTATATTCTTTCAGGCCCCGTATCATTCGGTAAATCTTTGTCCGATGAAAATATCTATATAATTATTTTTTATTATGAGTAAATTATATCATTGTCACTGCTTGGCTCAGACATGACTGACGATCATTCC
This sequence comes from Erebia palarica, assembly GCA_964035005.1. NCBI lineage: Eukaryota > Metazoa > Arthropoda > Insecta > Lepidoptera > Nymphalidae > Erebia > Erebia palarica. The sequence continues at coordinate 31,481,431 of OZ035985.1, read as the reverse complement.
TCAATCTCACAAATTCGTGATTTGATTTAACTCTAACAGGACTTGAAAGATCGTGCCTCTAATTAAGATTAATCTTGTCATATTTTGTCTGTGCCATCTAAAAATATTTCAGTGGGTACATAGTTCTGATATAAAGTTATTCCGCGCTTCTTCTTTTTCCGTAACTTCAAGATAAAATGCGAGAATTTCTTCACTAAACGAGGAGGAAATATCTTTTTGATGCAGTCACTCCCTGTTATCAGATAAGAGTTGCCAACTTCGTAAAATTGCATTTCAATTTTTTGTTTTCCAGCAGTTTCATAACAAATAAATAATAAAAAGAATTTAATTAAAGGTGGCGGGGTCAATGGTCATCAATATTATTATGAGTCCTACTGATTAACTATGCAAACAGAGTAAGTACACGTATTGTATTTTACAGTTGGTACGATCAAATATTACTGTCAAAAACTCAAGAGTGAATAATTAAATCTATTAAAGCACAAATTTATAAAAAGCGACAGCTGTGATTGGTTGAATTAAACATTTTGTTAATTGATGGTGAGAGAGTTCATTATTAGATGCGGTTGCGACTGTCACCATGCAGCAGTCTAACTTCTGTGGATTCTATGGACCAAAGAAATTACGTAGACCTACAAGTACATTTTACTTGATACAAATAGAGCCTAACAATACTATTTTTAGCAGATATTTTAAATATTCTTACTACGTCGACGACAAGCAGCCAATCTGATTGTAGCACTGGCGCCGCGATAAAGTCGAGCTCGAGCTACTTCTATAAATATTGTTCTTTAAATCACGTTTTCTTGTACTGCAATTGTTTTTAAACAGATGTTCTTTTTTCAGAATTGCAATATAGTAAGAACCAATTTATTCGAGGAAAAGATAGGTACTTACCTACATCTGAATTTAGAGGCAAAACTCGAGTTACGGATAATATTTTTTTTCGATAAGTACACCAAAAGTCTGCTCAGACAGCTCTTATTATTTCACCAACAAAATTTGTAAATAAATTGGACTCGTTACTTTTCTCTCATCCCTTTCGTTCTTGATTCGTGAATCGTGATGAACGATTCTTGAAGGATTCTCAACAGATGTCTTGAAAAACATTGTCTCAACATTTTTTCAATGAAGTCTTTATTTAATATTCTTGTTGTGAAACAAAAATATTATTGACTAACAATAAATTTATTTCTTCGATAAATTCATACGAAATTTTATCGCCCCACTTTTGAGCAATGGCCCTTGACGCTATAGAGACTATTATGTTTTCAATTTCGAAAATTAATTCAAAGTTGCTATCGTTCCACCTTGATATTTTTTATAAAATTTGTTATTAATATGACCTTTACTGTGATGTAGTCTATAATGGTAGCGGGCTAACTTTACAACTTGGCAGTTTTAGCGTATATATTGGTTTTTACTAGGCATCGTACCAGAATTCTAAATCGTATGATGGCACACCGTTGCCTGTAGTGTGGTAGTTAAATATCCTAGGCAGAAGCTTACCACCAAACCTATAATTTTTTTCCAAATTGCCCTTGTCGGGAATTAAAAACAGATTCACGTATAAGACAACAAAGCTGACCACTACGCCGGGATGGTCAGAACTCTATCAATCTCTTAAATTCTTCTCATTTATATAAATGGAGAAGATGCGACTGACTGATATATCAACGTTCAAACCACTGAGTCGTAGATACCTTCAAATCACTGAGATTATGAGATTTTGGATGTAGGTTCTTTCTAAAACTTATAGACCCCGAAAGGATTCTCAGAAATTCTTTGACCAATACCGGGGCGGTTATTATGTATTTTCCTCATAGGAATAAGCCGCAATCAGATACTGGTACTGCTGTCGTCGATAAGGAGCTCAACTCGAGCAGGTTTTAAATATTTCGCCTGAATTATAATATAAGGTAAATATTATAATTCAGGCGAAATATTTAAAACGCACTGGGGATGAGGTGACAATTAATTAAACTTCGTCCCGGCCACAATATTTAAGATAGGAATTGTTTGTTTTCTTCTATTAGACGAGGAAAGTTCTGGAGCATTATGATTGTATCAAATGTTTTAAGAGGGCGGAAAATTACCACTAATAAAATTTGAAAAACGGCAACGTTTAAGTATGAGAGATTCATTCATATTTATTCATAAATTTTGCGCATCCATACAATTCTCAACAATATTATGAATTGGTTGTGTTGATATTTGGCATAGTCTGCACCCTGCAAATAGGACACTCTTAATCTCTAGGAAAACAAGAACTAAATCCACGTTTAGGTTCATGAAAGTTAAATGTATAATAGTGACCGCAAAATTCTATTTCTACATCGTAGTGCTAACGAAACATTCAACAACTTAATGCTTAATGCCAACAACCTCCCACACAAAAAATGTAGAAGAAATTTCAAAGAAAGGAATTTCCAACTCGACAGTTAAAAGCGTTCATTGTAAGCGTCCCTGTTTTTCTGAGAGAAGCGAAGTAGTAGAGGCGACCGCGTGCACTGGCCTGCAGCGAGCCACCTACATCACTGGATCTCTGCATACCGAGCTCTCATAGCGAAAGGGACCGAACTGAACAACTGAAGATTTAACAACATCTAATGTACATATTTTCAAAAGGTTTTGTTTGTTATTATCGTCATATAAATAACAGTGGAATTCTGGAGACTTCCACATTTTCGGAACGCAAAAACCAAAGAGATTAGTCAAACGGCTTATTAGAGTTTAATGTCCAAATTAAAACAAATAAAACTCCTTTAGTACAATTTCTCATTATTAATCGAAATGGTAGCTTTAAATAAGATTTCTGAACTTTGTTTTGCGGACGCTGACTAAATTTAACAAATAGAGGCACTGGTCAACGGTCAATACACATGGATGACTTTAATAGCCTCTCCATTGTTGATCGCTAAATGGGGCACAGGGGTCCCAGGACCTAGCTTTGTTTTACGTTGGTGAGACTAAACTGCTTGTTCATTTTGCTCTTTGATAAATAAACATAGTTATTTTACCAACGTAGTTATTTTGAAAAGAGTAACTGCTGAGTTTCTTTCCGGCTCTTCTCAGTAGAATCATCTTTCCGAACCGGTGTTAGAGTCTTAACGTATCATTAGTGACACGAGTTGTCCTACGTGAAATAAATAAATCAACAAAATAATATCTAAGAGACTTGAATATTGATACATTTTTAATTGTTTTTTATGTCCTCTTCAATAATAAATCTTTGATTAGTATTGGAATAATTTTTCAATTTACAAGTTAGCTCTATTTATAGACATCATCACCATTTTGATTTTATAATGAGAAAGAAATTGTATTTAATTGGAAAAAGTGCAGGTTTCTATATGTTGTTATCAGTATACCAAATCTTTTCAGCTTATCTTTTGAACTAATGTTGTATCACTATTGATATGATCCCGTCGCTGTGCAAATCATATCCGGATATTACTTGCTAATTGGAAATGTAATCTTTAAATTAATTAGCAAAAGTGTTATAAGCACGTAATAGGCTAAATATTGAAGCATAGGTTACGAATTTTCATTAGGTTTTATAACGTAGATTATTTGATCTGTGGTGTGTGGTCACAGTGGATTTTTGCCTAATTTTTGCACTTTTGCCATTATAATACGAGCCTATTCGAGTACCCGAATTTGGGTACCATGTTCGTTTCTTGACAGGCATGGTTTATTATTCTAATCTGACTTGTTTGAGACAATCGTTCATATTTTACACTTCATCTATAGCTCAAACTCTAAAAGCATCTAAATGCGGGTAAACGACCTAATGTATTTCCGCTATTTGTATATGACGCTGCGCTGATAAGTTGTCAAAGTCCCCTAAGTATATGATAATAATATGATATAGTATAGTAAGCTAAACAAAATAATTGGGTAAGGGGAACTCAGTAATGTTTCCCTCTCTGTCACTTCCAGGGAACAAAAATCATTAAGATAGATACGGAATGCCTCGCAATATCCTAACAGTGCATTACGTTCACTCGACAGCACAATATGACAATATGCTTTCGCAGAATAACAGAGTAATATTTATTAAACCATTATTCCTGTTCGGATGTTTCTCTGTAACTTTAATAAAGTAGGTCTGTAGGAAGTGGGTCGCGTACCGGGAATACTTTGTTCGCACCCGTTTTAATATTACATTAACTGCATTTCCCATAAAGTTGGACCCTGAACCCATGGAGTAGCGAAACTAATCAGTCGGCAAAAAAACCACACCGGCTTAAGTTGCACAAACGTAAAATTGAAACTATTAAAAAAATTCAGTAAACATAACTCTTCCACCCTTAGCATTGATTAGAGTCGTTATTAAAAGACGTGACTGCCTCGTTGATCTAGTGGTTAGCATATTCGACAGCGGCTTCGAGTCCCATAGTTAAGTATTGGGTTTTTCTGACTAGAAATTCTCAGTACTAGTCCAGAAATAGGTTGGCGGTGTTTCACCAGCGTGTCCCAGAGAGCAGCTTAAGCCCCGGTTTTTATCACTAATATGAATAGTCGTTATAGCCCGCCAACTCACATTGGATCAACGTGGTGGGTCTAAGCTCTAATTTCCTCTCTCCTATGAAAGTAGAGGCCTGTGCCTAGCAGAGGACGTAAAGGGGCTGTAGTAGTGGTGGTGCTAATTAAAAGATAGCGATGAAGTTGAATTTCACACTTCAAGTTAAAGCATGTGTCTGGTCAGGGTACAGGTCAGGTACAGCAATGGTTAAATTTATTGTGCGTGGCATTGCTGCTCTATAATGTAACAACTCTCTAGCATCCCTAGCTCCGTTGATATGTATCTGTCACCGTAAGATTGTAATTTAACTAGCGAAATTGTAAACTGTCGATAGATTACAATTTAACGCATTATTTTTCGGTACATTGCAATCTGCTAGGTATATTAACCCGATAAAACCTAAGAGTATGTACCTGAGTACCTGATTATTCATGTCGAACCCTACGAGAAAGACACAAGAAAACATAAATACAATTAATAATTCAAAAATTGACAGTCAGAACATTGAACGGTTCACAATCTGTTTCGCGAGTTAGATTATAATCTAACGGTTTTTAAAATGTTACGGTAACATATCGATTGAACACGTTGAAATGCAGTTACTGCTGACCACCACCGAATATTTTCCGAACATATTGGAAAATTGTTCAAATCTTTCCTCATGTATTGCTCGTATGATTTTAAACCGACTTTCAAGCATTTGGATAGAATTCAATTTATATCCTAGCATCCGTGTTATGCGGCGAGGTAATCGGATTCGTACAACTGGATAAAATTTTTAGATTGAATATTTCTGATATGGAACATTTCCAGTTTATGTTGTCGTAATCTAAACTCTAAACAAATCGACTTTTACAACTATAGACGTCAAAGAAGATAACTTATCTTCCAATCCAACCACATCTATACTAATATTATAAAGAGTAAAATATGTGAGTTTGTGACGTTGTAGGGGGTAATCTCTGGATCATCTGAACCGATTTAGAAAATTCTGGTACCAATAGAAAGCCACATTATTTGTGAATGTCATAGGCTAACTAGCCCGAAAAATTAGGGAGTTCCCGCGGGAATTTAAAAACTTATTTCATGCGGACGAAGTGGCGGGTATCTACTAGTAATACGTATTATTGTTAGATACGAGTAGGTGCCTTATCTACAAAGTTGGAAGTAGGGCGCCTACCAACACTGCGCTTTCCAGAGGTTTGACAGCCCGGCATCTCTGGATCCATCGGTGCATCTAGATACGCAGGTAGCCTAAACAGTATACATCAGGATTTGAGTTTTGTTACTCGTTGAAGTGTTTGTTAATATTGTTCTCCTACGAATCACCTCATTGGTTCATGTAGAGGTACTCTTTCCCACCTAAAACTGAGCTTAATTATCAGTTTTATATTTCATAGAGTTAATTATTAGGTATAAAACGGTATACAGTACATACAGAAAGTTGTAAGGAAGCAAGAGAGTTCCAGGTAATCAAAGACGAAAGTGGTTGGATGAGACACGTGACGATATAGGGAACGATACTCTATTAAAAGATGTATTTTTATCCACTACAAGTTAGCCCTTGACTGCGATCTCACCTGATGGTAAGGGATGGTGCAGTCTAAGATGGTAGCGGGCTAACCTGTTAGGGGCATGGCAGTTATATTAAGCCCATACCCCTATTCGGTTTCTACACGGCATCGTACCGGAACGCTAAATCGCTTGGCGGCACGTCTTTGCCGTTAGGGTGGTAACTAGCCACGGGCGAAGCCTTCCAGCAGGCCAGACCAGGGACAATTCAAAAATTATATATTCCCAAATTGACCTTGCCGGGGATCGAACCCGGGACCTCCGCACGTTAAGAACAGCGCTACACACTGCGCCACGGAGGTCGTCAAAAGATGTGGTGTGGAAAGAAAAGGTGTGGTTTTAGATAGAGAAACTTTTGGCGTGATAACTGCCAAACTTCAACTCGAAGAAGGCAAACGATTGTAACGATGAACGGCAAAACCACAGAACAGTGGTTCATATTACAATTGAGCGTCGCGTCGTTTCCGATGATATATGATTTTCAAAACCAAAACCGTCAGAGTCGTCCTCGTACAGCACTTTGTAGGCCGTAAAGTGTTTTATGGCGGCCACAGGTGCGCTGGGAACCGCAGCGGCTCGTAAACGTTTATGTGGTCTGTTTTAGACAACTCTTAACTATCCACCCATTCGGGTCAATGCGAAACTTTAAATACTCCCGAAATACCGATGTGACACTAATTTTATTTTATTACCTGCATAGTACATTTGGGAATATCTAGGAATGTCATTATTTGTTTCAGCTATGGTTCCGTTGTTTAATATAAACGTAGAAGACACTAACAGTTGTTTTCTCACTATTATAATCGTAGTAAGTAATCAAATTGAATATGGGCATTCAGGAATATGTCTAGAGCAACCAATACAATGAAGAGACTTGATTATTGCAAAACTAGCTCTTGTAGTCAAACTTTCTGGCAAGAGGTGATGCATCTTAAGGTGGGGCGAAGATGCCTATTTACTCTGGATTTGAAGATACCAATGTTAAATGCGGAGGAGAAATTCTCACTGTGTTGCAGGAATAATGTAAAAGTAATCATACTTAATATTATAAATACGAAAGTGTGTTTGCTTGTTAGTTTGTTGGTTTATTGGTTTGTCCTTCAATCACGCCACAACGGGGCAAGGGATCGACGTGATTTTTGATATGGGCATAGTTGAGGACCTGGAGAGTGACATAGGCTACTTTTTATCCCGGAAAATTAAGGAGTTCCCGCGGGAATCAAAAAAACTTAAGCCACGTGGATGAAGTCGCGGGCATAGTTATAGAATAATTTTGTAGCTATACAACTTTTCCAAGTCTTAGATGTTTTTGTGACCAGGCGTGAACGTGAAGTTAGGGAAATTCAGAAATAACATTGGTGCATGTTTGTGTTGGGACTAGGGATGCGCAAACCGGTCAATCTTGCATTTGGGTCAACGGGACACGGCCAACTTGGCACAAAACAATGCCGGTGAATTGGTCCCTAGACTAAAAATGAGTTCACCGCATGTGTACCTACGGATGATAACAGGCAATTAGATTCATTTATGAAGAAAAAGCCCGCGACATCATCGGTTTTTTTGGTTCCCGCGGGAACTGTTTAATTTTCCGGGATCAAACGTAGCCTTTGTGTTAATCCAGACTATAGTCTATCTCTGTGCCGAATTTCATCCAGATCCGTTCAGCCGTGATTGAGTAACAAACTTCCATCCATACATCCATCCATCCACACTTTCACATTTATAGCTATATTAGTATAGAAGTATAGATTCCATCTCAAATACAATGAATGTTAAAAAAAACTAAGTATATGCAGAAAGACGTACTATTTAAACGGGACGTTTTTCGGTCAGTTACAGACACGGGTCGAAGTTAAGGCTGTCAATCATCTGTGAGCGACGTTCCTGTTGTTTTGAAAAAACATTTATTGTAACAGTTTGTTCAATATAGTAGTTGTCACTTTTGTTAGAATAATATGAACTCTGACCTAAATATCGGTCGCACTCTATGTAACGAAGTTGATAAAATTATGATTTAATCTATGCTTTAACAGCCTTTTTGTTGATTACATTAAATGTCAATGATCAAAGGCTTTTTCTTTAAATCCGAAAATAGTTTACGAGTAGGTACAACTAAAGTTGTTATAGATTCAAATTTATAATTACTAGCCAGTAGGTGTATGAAGGAAAAGCTTTATAAATCCAGTGTGACTAAAATAAATACGACTTGCGCATTCTACTAATAGCTCATAGTAACTGATGATTTGCGTATCGCATACCCTGACACAGGATACTCAATCTAATGTTTCCATGAGAAACGGTAAAAAAATTTAAATAAAGTAAACTTGCGTGATATGTAAGTTGTTTATATGAGAACTGAGAAAATAATCATACACAAAACACGTTAAAGCATAGGTAGATATTGAATGAGTTTCCGAAATTCCGATTAGTACGTCTTAGACTCTAATTGCTATGTAGGTATTTATTCTCCTAATAAATCCAATCAACCGGCAGTAGGTATTAAATTGTTGGACTAAGAGAATATTTGCCCTATAATAATGCCCCTAACCTACTTACTACTATAGAAAAGGCAAAAGTACATGAAATCCTTAGTAATTATTTAAGTACCAATCCTAAATCTATGGTACCAATGTTTAAGCTATTGACCATAACTCTACGTTCTTACTTCTTACTAATGATACTTATTTGTGTTTGTTTCAGATAATTGGAATGATCCAAAATAAAAGCCTTGTCTACCTGCAACCGGACCAGTCGTCCAGGTAAAATTAATTTAGTAATTAATCAATCATACATAAATAATAATACGAAAATAGCCTAAAAATTAGACATCACAAAGGCCGCGCGTGTTCTCGAGAACGAATCACTCAAAGCGCTACGGGATACTAATTCTAGAAGCCACGTTACCATTCTTGCAAAGAATGATAACGTGGCTTCTAGAATTAGTATCCCGTTCAGCTTCTTCATGCATAAATAAAGGTGTGTCCAAATATACAACGACAAGTACGCGGTAGCAACATGTGATGTTTGCAGGACACAATTCTGCCGCGCCCTAGTACCTAGTAACTAGAACTTAGACGCTTTACCGATGAATATAGTAATATCAGACGGCAGACGTCTCATAATACCGCGGCATTTGACGCGCGGCAGCCGCACAAGATTGCCACAGTATGTTTGGACACACCTATGTAAGACCACCACGGGAGAAAAATTCCACACGCGCACTTTTATATGGATACAGATACAGATCACTACGACACGACGAAATGTCCTGTCCTGTCTTGTAGGTATATGGTGTTTCCCTAATAAGTTTTTTAAATGTTTCGTACTCAAATTATCCTCTGATAAGGAATCCGAGTCCATTTGCTGCGAGTTTTGCTCTGTAAGAAGGTGCCAACTCACGTTGGTCGTTAGGTGTGTGTGTTTTTTCCCTAATAAGTATACAGCTACTAGGGTTGTAACTCGTTATATTTAAGCAGACAACTAAGAAGACTCGCTAAATTAAAGTCTTAAAGGGACGAAAATCTTAAATTGAATGATTTTGTTCTAATTACGTAAAATTCGCTCTCCTAGTGACGCATAAAATGAGATTAGAATATGAAACGAGCGAGGGTGCTTTATGATTCCAGTTTCTCTTTTGCAATTTCTTTCGCAGTCTCCCCTACTAAGAAAATTTCAATATCAACAAATGGTTGTAGAGCCAGAACAATTTAGAGAAGGTATTAGTTAAAGGTTGACATTTGGTAGGTATACTTACTCAATTAATATTGCATTCTAGCCCAGTAGTGCGTTGACAGAATATAAATGAACTTGAAAGTAATTAATTGTAGCAGATTTAGTATATCTGCACGTTGAAACGGCAGAGTATGTTGGAAGTTAGAACTGATCAGTAAAAATAATTTGTACTTATCTTTTTTATGCCCTTCAAGCAATTAAAACAATATAATATGTCCCTAGGATACCTATCTATAAACTAAATTACATATAAATCGGTTGAAAAGATGAGGTTGAGAAGAGGGCTGCAGACAGACCGACAGACACACTTTCGCATTTATAATCCATACAAATATTGTGAATGCAAAAGTCAGTTTGTTTGTTGGTTTGTCCGTCAATCACGCTTCAACGGTACAACGGATCGACGTGATTTTTTTCATGGGTATATCTGAGGACCTGGAGAGTGACATAGGCCACTTTTTATCCCGGAAAATTAAGGAATTCCCGCGGGATCCAAAAAACCTCAACCCACGCGGGCGTAGTCGCGGGCATCAGCTAGTATTAGTATAGATTAGCATGGATTTTCACCAAGATACAACCTAAGAGAAAATCATACCTACACTTTTTAATATGAAAGCTTCCTGCTTTAGTGTCCAGCTGGTAGGTTGCCAAACACAAGCAGAATAATCTTAGAAATTTCAGTTTTTATCAAGCACCTCCGAAAAGTTTCCTGCTTACTGGCTCACAGCTTCTAATAAAATATCATGCCTCCATTTCAATGCATTGGTCTTTCATAACAATGGATGGAAGGAATACATTCGGAAAATGCGAACAAGATTTTGTATTTCACAAAGTTTTGTTGTACCTACTATATGTAACTTTCAATTCTAGATGCACAGAACTCATAAAATTCACGTGATATTATACCTAAATGTTAAAGTGTGTTCGTTTGTTATTTGATTGAACAACGCGATTAAAATCGTCCCGTAGCTAATCTACTTCAACTAAACCATAGGAAGATATTTTTCTAGGTCCATTAAATATCCATTTATCCCATCACAAAATTATATATTATTACCCATTAGAGGCTGCAAATCTTCAAAATACCACTTTTAATTACCCAAATTTCTTTGCCTATGATCGTCCAAAAAGTAATAATTTGAGGATACAATATTTTGCGTATGTACCTACTCATAGTATCATAAAAATAATTGTAATAAACATTAGGTACACTTTCGGTTGGTCTAAAACTAACTGAGTTAAGGGGTCTACAAGTAACAAGGCCGAAGTAAAACGACGAATCGAGGACCGTACTTCCTTATATAAACTAAATCAGCGGATACATAAATCAACAGTTAATACAATTATACGCGACACATGTTAGCAAGTGCTAGGATAATGGCAAAATTGCGTGACTCCACGAATTAGGTATATGCGTTTCACACAATAACAAACAACGCTCAAAGATTGCGACTCTTACGGTTGTATTACACTTTAAACTTTACTTTATTAGGTAAAAAGTTTTTACCTAATAATGTAAAGTTTTAAATGCTAAAAACCTAGTTCGCCGTTAACACCTACACGTACTCTTTCTGGGATTTGACAATAAGTCAAATCAGTAACTTTTTTAAACCTCAAAACGCGCGCTTAGTATGGGATGTTGTATTAAATACTGAACAGTCACGTCATCAAAGTTCGACGCACGTTTTTTTACTTCAATCGATGGTTTAAAAATGTTCTTCGAACATAAAACTAACAGCGGACGAGGATATTACGACTTTTGGGAGATCCTCTATTTTCAAGTCTATGAAAAATAATTAATTTTAATAGTTGTCTCATTTGTATTCATGTGAAATTATAGGTAAGGTATAGGCCAGCTGCCAAACCTAAAATAGGTGTAATTTTCTATATTTTGTCATTTTAATTATTTATATAAATGGTAAAACAAGTAAGTGGCATATTATTATATTATTTTCATCTCTGTCTACATAAATGTCCAATATTAAAGAACATCTCCATAGCACAATGAACTGTTAGTTTCGCTACGGTTGAAAATGTTAAAATTCAGCTGAAACAAACAGTGCCGAGGTCGACTATTAATTGCCTGCCATGGTCCAATGTATACCTTTACATCTTTGAGTTAGAACATGGAGCAACTAACCTCATACATTGGGCATCAACAAAGATGATAACTAAGACAAACTTGCAGTACTAATAAAAGACGACGACCATACTTTCGTAAGATTTGAGTCAGTAATTTTGGTCGTGTAATTAAAATGAATCGCATTTTTTCATTTTAAAGTCAAAAACAAATCGTGTGGCAGCTTTGGACTTTTGTATAAAATATTAGCCGAAATTACGCGACTCGAAAATCAAAATATTACGCACGTGTAGCCTCAAAATAAGAATAAGAAAATTCCTATCCCTTTTGCGTCATTATGATAAATATACTTACACCCGTATTCACAATTAGGTCCAGTGCGAAGGAACGCACAGGCTACAGAAAACTGAATCATAAATACACAAAACTTGAGGGACGAACGACACATGATGCGTTCCTTGCGAGAGAGTAAAAGCTGCTGCAGTGCTAATAAATATTAAAAAGCATACTAGAGTTTATACCATTTTCAAACACTGCTGCTCTAGTAATATGACAACTCTCGGCTTTAGTTGAAGATGTCGCTTAGATGCACCGTTTCGACACTGAAATATACTCCGGAGGCCATCCATCAAGCTCCACGGAATTGATTGCTGATTAAACTGCTAAATTGCAGCTTTTATCTAGAAGAGAAATGGTTCAAAGTGGATAGATGAGCTACCGTTGTAGACGCAACTTAATTTGCCTCTCAGGAATTGTATCGGAATTTTACGCAGCGGTAGATTCAAAATGAAACTATTTTAATGTATTTTAATATTTGTACTTAGTTCAATGTGTTCTATAGTGTTTACTGTTATTATCTACTACAAGTTAGCCCTTGACTGCGATCTCACTTGGTGGTAAGTGATGATGCAGTCTAAGATGGTAGCGGGTTAACCTATTATGGGCATGGCAATTATATTAAACCCATACCCCTATTCGGTTTCTACACGGCATCGTACCGGAATGCTAAATCGCTTGGCGGCGCGTTTTTGCCGGTAGGGTGGTAACTAGCCACGGCCGAAGCCTCCCATCAGGCCAGACCAAGGAAAATTCAGAAATTATAAATTCCTAAATTGACCCTGCCGGGGATCGAACCCGGGACCTCCGCACGTTAAGACAGCGCTCAACACTGCGCCACGGAGGTCGTTAAAAGGTTTAATTTTAGTGTAGAGTTCTACGCGATCAGTAAAAGAGTAAAACACAATAATACCTATATAATTCATACTTGTGCTGTAAATTTTTTTTACAATTTATGAGAAATATAGGTATATTAGCTACCAAAGAAAGCATATACAACAACAAAGCGCGGATTGAGGTTTTTTGGTTCTCGCGGTGACTCTTTAATTATCCGGAATAAAAAGCAGCCTATAGGTATGTTATTTCAGAATATATTCTATCTCTGTGCAAAATTTCATCCAGGTCCATTTAGTCGTTCTGGCGTGATTGAGTAACAAACATCCATCCATCCATATATTCATCCATCCATCCAAACCTTCGCATTTATAACATTAGTATAGATTACAAGATTATTTTCCTTTTTAACAAAAGGGATGTACCCCTTTTGTTTTTAAACCCCCGTCATTTACCTAGTTTAATAATTGTTCCGCGCAATGGACGAAGACGACTGCATTGTAACAGATTATTTATGTAAAAATAATTTGTTGTTTCATAAACTAATAGCGTGGATGCAAAAGCAATGGAATGAAATAATTGGCCAGGAGAAAATGCGAAACGGGAAAAATGTAGCGCGCTCGATTTGATTCGCCAGTATCGTCTGTCCAATATAAGATAAAGGCTGTTTTAGCAGTATTTAGTGGAAAAGATGCGGAAAAAGGTCGTGTCGACGTTAATGGATGGTTCGTTTTTTTTCCCAGGGCGTGGGCGTGAGATGGCACGCGCGGGCATGCTGCACAGGGGAGGAAAAAATGGAGCTGAGTAAGTTCCTTAACTTAGGAGTAAATTTCGCTTTCGCTAGATTATATACGCTAGTTATATTATGTTTAAGCTACTACGTACTGTATATTCCTATGTTAATATGTGTAACTATAAAAGTTACACATAATAACATAGGAATATACAGTACGTAGTTACTTACTTGTTTTTTTTTGCTAAGAATTTCATTTCTGTTGATACAGTTGCTATGTAATTATGTCGTAACAATATTTTTGGAAGTGCCTTAAAGTACATCGGGATGTTATAGACAATTACTATACAAGCGCATAGAGTTCGCAGATTTTAACTGTTTGCTGATGAAAAATCAATAAATTAGGTACCCATCGAAAACAAAAGCGTATCTAATTAATCGCTGTAAAATGTAGGTAATATTTTTCATGAATCATAGGTAATTTGTAAGTGACTATTTACATAAATGCTACCAGAACATGGAATGTTTAAATGAGAAGTGAATGCGTTCAAATGTACTATTACCTACATTATACAAATCTATCGATGGACAATGTTTTCTTTTAAGTTAGCCATTCAGTTAGAGGTCGTATTCGTAACCTTCGTATCTTACCACTCTTTATTGGAATAAGTACATCAACGTTCACTTTTGCGATGTACATATATATGGTAGCGTGCTCAAATATATAGGCACTCGCTAGGAAAGGTTTAGGTCATGCCAGAGTGGGCTGTGGTCATGCTCATATTGTGTATGTGCTAAAATTTATATCAGCCTTGGGACATTTTAGATTCTATGCGTATAGCATTAGATAAAAGTAACAATTTGCAACACCACAATTTCTAAAGGGACTAAAATACGCTATCCTCGTCGAGAGCTGGCGAAGACAAAACTGCCCTTATCGCAAAGTATACTTGAGAGTTAAGGGCGGCGAAGGCGGGCGGCGGGGTTCGCATCGAAGAGCGGCAGGTGCAAGCCTGATAGAGCTATTACTTATTTTAATATTTTTAATGCCTACCGGGAGCAGATGGCATTTTCCCATCGTCGGAACAAATGATATTCTTTTCATCCCATAAACAGATTATGAAATTTCCATAGACATCATGTACCTGCTTTTCATTCACAAAATCGACACAGAGATAGATTATAGTCTGGAATAACTTAATAGGCTACTTTCTATCCCGGAAAGTTAAAGAGTTCCCGTGGGAAACAAAAGAACCTCAAAACACGAGAAAGAAGTCGCGGGCATCAGTTAGTTAGATATTTATACTGAAGGAAGTAAAAAAAATTACACGAAATCTTATGTAACCTATTGTTAAAATACCGTTTTGTGCATTTGATATTATGTAACCCTCAACGGAATAATTTCTTTTTTCTCTGTCAGAGTCCCGATTCGAGATTTAATTAAGAGGAAGTGGTTATCATGCTCTTTTAATTTTGAGACTTATTGCGAAATCTAGAGCAATGCAAGTAGAAACTATTGTTTCATCCGTGGGTTATTTCGCTGCAAGTTTCAAAATAAAATAAAAATACTCGTTGCTTTAGGTTTGAAAATATTGGGTAAACTTATAAAATATAAAGAAGCTACATGGAGTTACCTTGTCAACGGAAGCATAATTGAGGAAACTGATCGAGAAAAACTTTATCTACTGCTATTAATACTGCCCGAAGCGGTATCTGTGGCGTAGGTAGGTACCTGAAGGCTATTCGTCTTGTCGTTCTACTTTAAACTTTGCAGACACGTCCCAAGCGATGCCTCTTCATATGTAGATTCGAGGACTAACTATTGACTAGACATCTTAATCTAATAGCTAGATACATAGTATATTTATAAAGGAGATTATTTTCACCCCGTTGTACACCGGCAAGCCCTTTAGTTCTCTCAATTTCGGTAATTCTTGAATTACCGGAAGTATATTTATCATCCTTATTTTACCTCAAAATTTACTATACATACTGTTTCGTCCGCAAGTTCGCGGAGCTAATAATATAATCAAAAACTTTATATGTAGTGGGAAGGGAAATGTTACTTTTGTGGAGTGTCCTCGCTGGTATATCGGGCCCGATGCTTCTTTTTAGAATTTACACTTCACTTTGTTGGTGTATAAGTAGGTGGTGAATGGTGTGATGCGGTATATACTTAATATAAATAATCCCGAAAATATATGTCAAAATAGGGAGCCGAAAAGGGTTCAATCAATTCTTGGTTTTATGGCTTGCGTTTGTCCCAAATGGGTACATATACCTCGCCAATGACGCGTGGAATGGAGGAGACACGAAAGAGTTATTCGAACCAAACCGAAAGACGGAAGCGGAATGAATGACAGACAACGTCATCTGTCAGAAAATGAGTGAAATTTGACGTTTGAGGTTGCCGTTCAACAATTAAATACCAAACACATACATCTTCAACATCTTCTACAATCTAGCTACATACAGTATCGATATCGAATATAGCAACTCTCCTTTTGAACTCTACAATGCTTAGAAAATAGCAGCGGTTTATGCTACAATGTAAATTCTATACCACAAGGAAGGGATTACATAATACTTTGATACCTTAAGATATTCCAGTGTAATAATATTATTAGATCGTAGTACTGTCGACATCAAAAGACCATACATAGCTTAAATGCTAAAACTGTGTGCAAGCAATCTGAATCACTCATCCACACATACATAATCTGTCCTAAATATTTTACAGCATAAGGTTGAAACCATTACTATTCAATACTACTTAGATCATTGCCATATATTGTCAAGATGACTATTATTCATTTAAGTTTGACGGTGACTTTGTCACTAACAACCCATCTTGTTTGCTTATTCTATATGGACTTTTGACGTCGACCGTACATCTACTAGCACCTACTTGAACCTTCGATAACATGACTGCTCATAACCGCTCTCGCCACTCTGCAATATCTACGAGCAACATACCCGCAATATCAGATATCTAATATCCGATTAAATAAAACATATTATCTTATGTTACCAGTAGGAATGATTACTTACAGTATATTCTATTTTTCCTTATTACTTAATTTATTTTCCTTTTTATTTGTATAATTCGTTATTAAAGATTATTATCCACCCTTCCAAGATCCATTGTAGTAAGTAGATAATTATAAACCTAAACTATCGTTTACGCAATACTATCTGATACCCGCGACTTCATCCGCGTGGATCGAGGTTTTTTGGTTTTGCGGGAACATTAAATTTCCGGGATAAAAAGTAGCCTATGTGTTATTCCAGACTATAATATGCCTCTGTGCCAAATTTCATCCAGATCCGTTCTGGCATGATTGAGTAACAACAAACATCCATCCATCCAAACTTTCCTAAATAACCTTTACTCCCGCTTCTTTATTGATCACGTGATATAAATTTCACAAAAGTACTTATATTAATAAAAACGCAAACAACGTTCCTCTTTGTTTTCATAACTTTCCCCTACACCTGTGCATATTTATTGTCTGTCTACTACGTGAAAACACCGTCACTTCCGGAGTTCCTCCCAACTCGCGCGTTCTCCTAACTCTACGATGCGATGTTCCATCTAATATTAAAGGCTATCTCAAAGTTGGGCCGCGCTTGGTTAAGTCACTTATTTCTGGTTCGATTCAACTTTATCAATGTCGGGAGTGCTCATACACCTAATCAGAGAGTATATATTTTCCTAGAGGAAATGTCTCGCAAAACAATCTTAACCTGACGCGTATACAAACGGAGATATAGACTCTTCTTCTTTCATTTAGTGCCCTTAATAGTTTCTCCCTGTTGGTGAATAACAATCTTTACGAATTAAGACGCAACGGTTTTAAGGCAACGTAAAAATATTGAGAGAGTTCTGTTTTTATTTTACTACAAGTCAATCCTAAGATGGTAATAGACTAACCGGGTAAGGGCAGATACATGGCAGTTAAATGAATTAAAATGTGGAGTAATCAGTAATTTGTTTCTACTTTCTACACAGCATCATGCTAAAACGCTAAACTACTTGGCGTCTTTTTCAGTAGATATAGATAACCGAATGTTTACCTTTAAATTAATGTTTATTAAAGTTTGTAGCTCACATCAGATCAGATCAGTCGTTTTGGTCATGGCGCGAGCATATTTTAACGCCATATGCACGATATACTCTATGATCTAAAACTCAATGGTTGGTAATGTCCAGTGCCTCCCCTTACCTCGCCGCGATTTCTCACCTCTTCTACAACCCCCTACAGCAAGTTTAAATTGTCAGCTGGAACTTTGCTTGCCACTTAAACGAGCTTTATTTGTTCACTCCAACTTTAACTTTTATTTCTTTATCTTTGCTTTGCTTTCTGATATCTAGCTAAAAATTGCGTTCCTCAAAAAAATACAAGAAATATTATTTGGTTTTTCGTCAAGGGACTGCAATATTTTAATAACAAATGAAGACAGCGGGAATAAGGCTGATGTTTTGACAAGGTTCTGCAAAATGCGCGCGGCAGGTATGAAAATATCAACATATTTTCGTACCTATACTACCTATAAGTTGGAAGGGTCCGTGGGGAAGATATTTGATTTTATCTACGATGGAAATCCGTCACGCGCACAACCGATACTTCACGCAAAATATCGATACTATCAGATGTAGCTACTAGGTTGGTATTTTGTTCCTATTGTTCTATTAATTTTCAGCTTTTTACACTTATTATGAGCAACTTTTGTACAATAAGATACTGAATGCTTAAAAAGTGTTTGCTCCGTCTTTCGAACTTTTGAGCTTGAGGCTTCTATAATAATGTTTGTGATTTGTGAAAGTCTTGTGCAGTAGATAGATATTTTTAAAGGGTAAGTAGGCTATAATTACCCTACCTATATTTATCATGGAACTATAGTCAGACGTTCTAAATAAACTGGGACAGATTTTATGGCCCTTATCAGAATGATCCCTACGTACAAGTATTGCAGGTCACGTCAGATTGTTTAGATGTGGATCAGTGTCCCGTAAAAGGTTACGGACATCTCCCGCTGGCCAATTACCGGTAGGTACCGATCAAAGGCTGCTTTAATAATAATGCTAAGCTCGTCGCTTGATTTTTAACTAACTGACCCAAAATCATCCTGCGAAAAAACTAATCAGGTTTTATTTAAATGCATCTTATTACAATATCACGTGCTACCAGTCACACTGCAGTTACAAAAAAAATGAAAACATTATTGAACTACTTAAAATGCTAGTTAGTAGCATTTTAACATTAAATATTGTTCGTAAAGTAGTACCTACCTAAAATATGTTAGATAATGTTCAATAATGTTTTGAAACATTTTATAGTTCTGCAGTGTCTGCCACACTGTTTAATGTTAGAAAATGTTATTAACTCTACGTGTAATTTACAAACACTTATCGAATATTTTCTAGATGATGATAATAAAGACAACATTAAAATCCGATATTTTAAAAGTTTTAAGTGAATACACCGACAAACGTGAATTGCGACTTTGATCTAAATTAAGTACAGTATTAAGACAGTTTTAATAGTAAAATACAATGAAAAAAAAGAAAATCTCAATGAAAGGCTGTATTTAAAAAGCTTTTGAGAAAGCTTTAACTGAATAATAATATCCTATCTTCCGCGCAAAATAGGGGTAGAATTTATCTCGAGCCAGTCTGATGCACTAAGCGGCATAGCAGCATTATTATGCACAGTATTTGCCCCCATTAACATCTGCCGCCAGCTCAGTTACAGTTTAGAGAGCGATTACACTAAAGACTTGTTTTGAACTAAAAAAACTGTCAAAATCCACGTCTTGTAAGTTGTAGATGATGCACAAACACTACGAGGAAGTACGTGCGCATCTATGTAAGTAAGACACAACAGAATTTTCGGAAAGCCGAAGTCCGAAAACTATTTCTCTTGTACTGTTAAAAAGCAGACGCGCTTTTATCAAGGACTTATCTGCACTAGTTATTATGGGCTACCATATTGGTATCTAATAATAGATTGAAAGGTATACAATTATTTGAATTACTGGTTTGAATTTATACGTATACCTAAGCCGCAGAATCGATACGTCTTTTGTGAATTTCATAATGGAAAAAAATATAAAACAGCAGTTTCTACTAGGCCACCTTAGACTATTTCACCACTTACTAACCAGTTTTTTTTTCCACTACAAGTTAGCCCTTGACTGCGATCTCACCTGATGTTAAATGAAGATGCAGTCTAAGATGGTAGCGGCATGTAACCTGTTAGGGGCATGGCAGTTATATATTATTATATTAAACCCATATTCGGTTTCTACACGGTATCGTACCGGAACGCTAAATCGCTTGGCGGCACGTCTTTTACCCGTAGGATGGTAACTAGCCACGGCCGAAGCCTCCCACCAGGCCAGACCAGGGAAAATTCAGAAATTATAAATTTCCAAACCCTGCCGGGGATCGAACCCGGGACCTCCGCACGTTAAGGCAACAGTGCTCAACACTGAGGTCGTCAACAATTTATTGCAGCCAAATGCTAGCCTATAAAAAAAAACTATTGCAATTTCTGTGTGAGGTGCATAATATAGTATGTAGTGTATGCTAATACGACAAATTATGTATTATGGCTCGCGACATTTTGCCCCAGTCTGACAGAGCTCATGCCATAAAGTTGGATCCGCTAAGGCTTGCGTAATTTTACGGTGCACTGTACTGTGAAACTCACGAGCATTTTCTCAGCGATTACGAAGAAAATTGAATTTTGCCCTTATAAGATATCTTCTTAAACCAACCATTTTATATAAAATACCATACTTGACATAAACCACGGTGAATAAATATGTTCATGGTAGTGAAAGAAAAAATTGTTTATTCACCAGTGGTAAATAAACACAGACAAAACTAGATACTAATGTAAAACTTTCGTCTGTTACACCATCCAGAAAGGGTGCACAGCTCAGAGTTTTGCCTTGCATCATAATATGCTAAAATTTAATACAAAGCAACGCGATTTTCAGCTGTGACCCCGGGTTATGTGCTTTATACTCATAAATTTCGACCGATTTTATTTTTTAGGCTGAATCCCTGGAACACCCCTAACTAAATCCCTAACTTAGGTACCAACTACAACTGTTAAAACAGTCATCGTTTTCTGCGCCACAGTGCATGGTCGTAGGAAAAATTCACATCTGATATTTCTCTACAAATATTAGTTAGGTATAATACCTAATACAAAAATAATATTAAGTTTATCAAAAATGATACCGGCAATTTTGTTCACATGAATTTATATATATTTACTATAAGCCCCGTGGGAACTTTTTGATTTTCTCTAGTCTAGTCTCGCGGGAGGCTTTAGCCGTATCGAATTAATACAAGCAAAAACATGCGTTGCCGCTGCCTGCAAGCTTACAGCGTCCCGGTACGATTTCGTGTTAAACCGATCAGGAGTACTGTTACACCTTAGCCATTCCGGGATAGCCAACTATGATTTAAGACTGCAACAAAATTAACCGGTGGTACCAGATGATAGTCAAGTTATAGAAGAATATTAAAAAAATGAAGAAAAAGTCAAGATCAGTTCAACGGCTAAGCCGTGAATATACTCGTATAGGCAGGCAATATAAATGTCACTGTAAGATTGTAAAAACCGTTAGATTATAATCTAACTCGCGAAATTGCAAACTGTCGAAAGGTTACAATTTTACGCATTATTTTTCGGTAGATTGTAATCTGTTAGGTATATTAACCCGATAGAACCAAAGTGCCCGGCCTGCGGCACTACCTGATTATTTATGTCGAACCCTAACTTAACCTACAATAAACAAACAAGAAAACGTAAATAAAATGAATATTTCAAAAATTGGCACTCTCAGAACATTGAACAGTTTACAATCTTTCGACAGTTTAGAATCTCGCGAGTTAGATTATAATCTAACGGTTTTTATAATCTTACGGTGACATATACAATTTACTTATACGTTACGTAACAAGTATTTATGTAAGTATTTATTTAAATATTATTTATTCGTTTATTAGGTATACGTAAATGAGATTACATTTTACATTTAAGGATGACATTAGGTGAAAATGATAAGAATTCCACTGACAGGTCAATGACTCCGGACTTTATAAGTTTTGGTTCCATAAGCATAATTATTAGGTATTTGTTAAATTGTTTGATTTGATTGATTGTTAAACCCAAACTTAATTTTAAATGGTACAGAATATCCATATTACCACAGAATTTTCAAAAACCATGCGAAGTCGCGGCCATGTTCTTGTACCTATTTCATTAATACTTCGATATGCATAGCTGCTCTGCGACTACTGACTTTTTTTTTTACTAGAACTACCAACAAAATTACATGTAAATTAAACTTAGGCATAAATAAACTTACGGTAGCGGAACACACATAATTTAATTTAAAGGCAGTAACATCATGCATAATATAAAGTTCGTATTATATAAACTATCTAATTACTTATTGCTCAAAATACTACATTTAGAATTATAAGATTCTTCTCTTAAGATGGCAACAGAGGGATAAGATAATTCAAATTTTACGTAAAAACTTCGTCTAATTTGAATATTCATATTTTCTATCTAACTTCGAAAATCGCAGGATAAAATTTTACATTGAAATGAAATGTAATATCCACAGTTAGAGGGAATCAAGATTGGGGCTTTCAATTTTGCCGATTGCATACGGTGTAATTTCCGATGTCTGATGGCAATTTATGTTACGGTATACTCAAGCAGTTATTATTGATATAGCGTGTTCACAGGACCATTAACCCTTAATTTGGTATTGTATGCTGTGCCATACAAACTCTTAAAAAAAATAAAGTGTTAAAGAAATACTATAATTTCAATATATTTAATAATATTTATTCTCCTAAACTAGTCACACTTTATGAAAAAAAATATTTTTGAGTGTTAGCAACACTGGTTCTGTCACTTTTTTTCAAAATGCCTGCCCGAAAGAAGCCGGTTGTGCTCACTAAGGTATTTATTTGTTTTTTTATTACTTTTTCCTCGTAAATTTCTAATAAAACACTAATAATTCGATCGTGACATTATAGTGAAGTGTTCACTGTTATAATTTTGGCAATATTTGTGGATATTTGTTGTTTTATTTGATAATAAACTTTGTATGCCGTGACATACATTGCCAACTTAGTAATGAATTACTGCATAACGAACCTGTATGTCACAGCATACATTGCCAATTTATTTGATTTCTTTTTGTGATATTTTTTTTTGCGATTTATGGGTTTTTGTTTGCTTGGGCTTGAGTTTTGGTGTATGCAAGCTTTTTTTTCTTTACAGCACGCGCTACTAACACGTGGTGGTAGAATTTTAGCTTTGAATTGGGCGCTCAAGTTTCGCATTCAGACTCATCTTCCCCAGCCCCATCTATTGCGAGTTCCTTAGAAAGACTGAATATATTAGATTCCGATAATGAAACCTCAACCGATGAGAATGTTCGACTTACGCCTGTATTCCAAGAAGTATACCCGAATCCATCGCTTGAGCCCGATTGCAGTACTATTCCGATAATAAGCGACATTCCAACACTGCCTGCAACCCCTGCCACGCCTGCAACTCCTGCCACTCCTGCTACTCTACATCCTGTATCTCAAGTCGCTTCTGCATCACAAGCTTCGCCTGCACAACCTTCAGTGTCCCTACCTAGCACCCCCACTACATCCTCTACATTGCCAAATCGTCTAACTAGAAAAACACGATCGAAAAGACCAACGGTTCCTGTTGCTAAACGCCCACGCAGAATCAAAAAGTTCGTTCTGTGCTATAAATGGAAAAGGGCTGCTGTTTTTCGACACAAAGCTACTGGTGAAGATGTACCAGAAATCCATTCTCAGACACCTACTATTCCCTTGGACTATTTTTACAAGTTTTTTTCCCCAGACGTTATAACTGACATTGTAGAACAAACAAATACGTATTCAGTGGAAAAAACCGGACGATCGATTGAATTAGTTGAAGACGAACTTCGAGATTTTCTGGCTATTCACATCATCATGGGGGTCGTGTCCATGCCTTCATATACAGACTATTGGAGTCTGCAATATAGATTCGGTTTAGTTGCAGATCTAATGCCCATAAAAAGGTACCAAAAAATTCGAAGATACCTTCATTTCGTCGGAGACCAAGTTCAGCATCGACGAAATGATGATTCCTTACAAAGGGACTAAGGCCGGCAAGAGACGCCAATACTTGAAAGACAAACCCAATAAATGGGGTTTCAAAAACTATGTCAGAGCTGGAGTATCAGGTATGATCTACGATTTTATCCTGTACGGAGGAGAGGACACTTTCAGGTTCCATAATTTCACAGAAGAAGAACTGTCGCTAGGCTTTGGAGCTGAATAGACGTGCTGTGATTGACCCACTCGACATCAAAAAACGACCACAAAAAGCGATACAGCCCGTTCCCGTTGAGTCCTCGCGATTTGACAGTGTGGGTCATTTAAACCCAGGAATTGTCAACTAATTTATCATTTTCAAAAATGAGTAGAGTTTTTGGGTTTACTTCCAGCATTTACTGCCAATCACAGTGTTGCAGACCCATTATACCCGCTACTTTGCTTTCATAATGTATGTCCAGCAACTCATTTTTATAAAGAGGTTTGATTTATGTTTGTTTTTAATTAAACTTACAATACATATTTATGATTTTTATTCTTACTGGTTTTGGTAAGGTATGTCCCAACATACATTCAAGTGAATACGTATTTCTTTACTCACTTGGCAATGTATGTAGTAGCATACATGATTTTTCAGGAAAACTGAAAACCCTAGATTTTTTTTACTATTTTTCTGGGCATATTTAGGCTCTACACGTTCCTATTTCAGTATTTGTTTCAATTCATTTTTTTTTTTTTTTTTTGCCAAATTAAGGGTTAATTCGATTGACCATTTCAAATACAGACGGACACGTAATCTTGGTAGCAGTGATTTTGTTTTCACAATGTCTTTTAATCAAAGTCCATTTACTAAACTGTATTTTATAACTGTTTCCAATATGCAATAAAATTGCGCTTTGTTTAATTACATCGTCACAAAAAAAAAGAAATCTGGAATTAGGTAAATTATTATTTCTTACCGAAAAGGCCGCCGCGCCGCTATAAACTACTGAAAAAAATTGGATTCCGACGCAAGAATTCTTCGAACGGGTACATATGCGCCTATTGCTTACTTTTGACGACTTGTGTTATCGAAGTGTACTTGGGATCTCGAATGTATAAAGGAGAATCCGTTTACAAGCGAGAGAAAAGGGCAGCAAGATCGAATCCGTTCCAGACAGAGCTCGATCAATTTGTTTAGGATCTCAGATGTTACCCACTTTACGGAATGTATTACGAGTATCTTTCACTCACGCAAAGCTTCGAACTCAATCCTAGCATTACTGTCCGAATGCAAAGTGATGAAAAGGCTTACAATCCGTACTTCTAGTCCGTACTTTTATAAACATCAAAGCTAGATGAGTATGTCAATTAGAATTCCATAAAAAAACAAGGCGGGTGTTTAGTTTTTGTGGCCAGTCTGTGCGTCTCGACTATTTTATCAGTTGAATATAAGCGTTATTGAAAAGTACAAGATACAGGAACAGAAACTTGTACAAAGTAAGTACAAAGTACAAAGGCTTTAGCAAAGTTGTTTACCAAACTAATATTATAATTGCGTAAGTGTGTCCATTAGTCCGTATATCTGTCCGTCTGTTTTTCTGTCTGTTTACTATGCCTTAACGACCCATCTTTTCAACAGATTTTCATGAAACTTGGTATGGGGATAGGTTGCATCCCGGGGGAGGATATAGGCTAAAGTATCCCGGAATATTAAATAGTTCCCACGGGACTTTAAAAAGCTTTGTAAATGCGAACCAAGTCCCGGGCATCATCTAGTTTGAAATAAAATTATAGTTAATAGTATTTTCTTCTCTTCAAAATAAAGGTAATCAAAAGAAACTTAACATCACATGTCTATGTGAATATCAGCTTTCAGTTATTATATCAAGTACATTTTTTTTTATATTTCACTCATATTATATAATATATTTTTATCGAAACTGTATCGAAATGTTGTCACGTAAGCAAAGTCTCATACTTACTCAAAACGGGAAAAACTTACATTTTGCTATAAAAAGCAACCCTCTAACCCTCCCTATTCATTTTTAGGGCGTGCTATGATTTACTAGCTGCTTCCTCAATCAGAAAAAGTGTTCTAAGTAATAGGTACACATAACAATTTTCTGTTTTACATTAGCTATAAATTTTGTTGGCGAGTTGATTAGATGTTAAAAGAACTTTCATAACTCGCCAAATTATAGAGCTAGGGTACTTTGTTGTCATTCCGTATGGGATATTTCGAATTTTTAGATATCCCATATTATATAGAGTAGGCTAAGTATTTTGTATTTACTAACATAGGTTAAGTAATTGTAACTAACAAAATATGGGACAGTTTCCTGAAATAAAGTTATTATTATTATTATTAAAAAATTGGAAATATCCAAGGGAATATCAAAGTTCTAACATCACATTTTCATAACACGTATAGCTTCTAATAAGTTATAAAAAACTGCACACTGTGTTTTCATTAGATACTGAGTGAAAAAATAGATTTCCCTACGTAATTTTGTCTGACAATCCATATTACTTGGTACAACAATATCATCCCGGAGACAGACATCGAAGGCTACTTTTCATCCCGGTATATCAAGAAATTCGCACGATTTTTTTTTAATTCACGCGGACTAAATGACGGGCATCTTCTAGTTTTCATTTGTGCCCTTATGTGCCATTTTGTGGCTAACCTGAAATAATTTAACTAATCTTTTATACACTGAAGTCATGAATACAATGCAGGCAGCTAAAAATACGCGTAACCTAGACCTCACCCCCCTTGTCAATTTCCATAATGGAATGACGGGACTGCCGCTGACCAGACAGCATTATGTTATACCTGAAAAACCTTTAGTATTGCTGACGCAAAGGTTAAAGCGCGCTGAGGCATAAACGGTCCGTGTATTCGATTGGAAAGTGAATTAATGTTATGAGCCGCTTGATTTCTCCAGAATACTTTTGTCCTGCGTCCTCTAATTAATATTTTCACTGGATATTGGTTAGGCAAAAATGAAATCATAATAGCACCTATTGAGCTAACCCAAAAACAAAAGATCGAAGATTCAAACATTACATTTTGAGCTGAGTTTGAGGTATCACAATAGCAATATCTACTAGTGAGTAATTTCCAAAGAGCTGATACCTATATTATTTTAAAGAAAACTGAGAGCCGTGAATAATGACGATGATTTAGGATTTAGGGATTACATTTAAAACATATGAATTAACAATACAATAATACAATGAAATAAATATAAATAAAGTCAACTTAATTATTTTAAGATCTAATTTAATAAGTAGGTATGTCAATTATAAATTATATGCATGTCACATTTTTAGATACTTTTTGATGCTGTGACTTTTTGTTTATTACTGAGTACGGGGTTGACATGAAAAGGACAGGTCTAGAAAATTGGTATTTGACAAATAGTCAAATCAGCAACTTTTTTTCAAACGTCAAAATACGTCCTAAGTATGAAATTCTGAAATGTGACGTCATTAAAGTGCGACGCACTTATTTACTTTAATCGATTGTTTAAAATGGTTATTCAGCATAAAACTATCAGGGGACCTGGATTGTACAATTTTTGGGAGATCCTCTATTTAATATTGGCTAAAAAAGAATTTATTTGAATAGTAGTCAAATACCCAATTGAACTAAAACACGTTATGCGACCTTGCACTTGTGAGCCTTAAAATACAAAAGTAGACAGACAAATCTTGAATTTTAAACAACAACAAAAATTACTTCCTGAAATAAGTATCGATTAAGAAAATATTATAACAGGGAAGGTCGACGGGCGTCGCTGTTCACGTCGAAAGTGAAGGTTCCTCCCACTCCCTCCTGGCGCGCCAGACTTAGCCGCAGACATCGGGGAAAGTTGGGGAGGGTGTTCTTGCTGAATATTACTACGGGATACCTACGTTCCGTAAAATGGATTACGTAGCAGTATTGGATGATCCGAATAATATTACAGTTAGCAGTTTGTTCCGTACACTTATGATGGATGAATGAATTAATGAGATGAGAACAGTTGTATTGTATGTAGGTAATATACAAAAGTGGTTACAGTATAATAGAGCTTGGATTGGATAACATCATGAAATATTTAACTACTTATGGATTTCCATTAATTATACATAAACCTCACACCCCCATTTGGTGAAATGGGGGTTGAAAAGAGTTAGTGTTACCCTTAGGGGTAGAATTTCTCAAAACCGTTCCTTAGCTCATGTCTATGCTTTACAAGGGACCTACCTTCCAAATTTCAAGTTTGTAATAGCGCTTGTGATATTGAGTTTACTTATTCAGTGAGAAGTATTTCGCTTTTATACACGAAGTAACTATATAGATTAAACAAACTATTTGTTGTACAGTTATCGCAATAATACAGTCCAGCCAGACCCTTAGTAAAACATTGTGAACAAAATCATAGACAACAAACAATATAAAATGTACTCAGAAGTTGTACCAAAATCTACTGAAGTGCTCGTTAAAGAATAAAAAACAGATAGGTACCAAGCAAACAAACTATTGAACTTTAAAGTGCACGATACACTAGGCAAACGAACTGTAGCCTGTACACACAAATAAAAACTACTTTATTACCTACTGCAACTCTTATTGCCTGGCCAATAAAATAAAATAAACAAAACATTTGAATGAAACCCCGAATAGGTACATAATGAATTTTTTTTATTAATAATGGAACTGTTGATCTTTGTCGATTTTTAGTTGAATAAATGAAAAGCAGAGAAACATTTTAGTTAAAATTGGGAAAATTAAATGGTGGCAAACACTGCAATTTGCAACATTGTCCCATGTAACATGTAAAAGCAAGTTACGTATAATATGTATGAGTGGCCACAGACTAGTGGCATAATTTAAGCTCCCTCACTAACGAGCATGCACTCAAGTGGATCCTTTCCTCTCGTTTATTGCAGTACTTACTCCTAGACTAGATATTGTTATCTATATTGTGAGCTTATTGTTTCCGTCGCAGTGCCAACTTCGGTGATAACTACATATCTATAAATCCATAATATTCTTTACTAATGGTTTTAATTCTTTACACCAATTTTGGATTGGTGAAGTGAAGCGCTAGCCTATATTATTAAAAAAATGAGCGTAGAAATTAGGTAAAGTAGTTGGAAGTAGTAAAATACAAAGAAGAAAACTAGTTATCTTCATTCTACACTTTGATTGAATATAATGACACTCGTATTTTTATAAAAAGATGCATTAATATTACAGTACCCTATTTATATTACAAAAAAATCCTTATTACTAAGAAACCAGATATTTTTTGGAATCACTTATTAGGTACGTGTTCGTGTATGTTAATTTTGTACTTTTTTCGTTTTAACTAGTGCGATAGCATTATGATTGCGTGCAGGTTGGTTTCCACAACAAAGCCTACGTGAATGTTTCAGTGTCATCGACCTCACAACTACTGAAATCGGCATGAAATGTACCCTAACATTTCTTTGGAAACTTACACATAAGTCGAATGCTATGTCATAAAATGTATCATTTAGTCTTTTTTTGCAAATTTTTAATTTACGACGAAAGGAAAAACGCAGCCGTTTTTAAGTGTTTAGTTATTTAAATGAACTTCATAAACACAAGATGCCTAAAGGCTGACCTAACTTTAGTATAAAGTGTAATAAATTGAAATATTTATTGTACTCGTGACAAGACAAAATATACCTACATAGCGAAAACGATTGATCGATAAAATTCATAAATTATATAATAATATGTATGGATGAAATCTTACGTTTCTACCTACGTCGACACTTAAAATTGTGTATTGAGATATTAACAATAGTAAGTATACAAGATTATGCACGCAAATTCGCTTTTAAGTTGAAATTCAGTTAAGCAGATGGGTCGTCAAAAGTTAACCGATAGACAAATGGACAGACACACTTCCATAATGTATATATAACGTTATAATATGAAGTATGGATATGGATTTTACATAAGACTTTCTGTGCTTAAAACAATGCCTTTAGTCAACATAGGTAACATTAGAGTTTTGTATTATATTGATCATTTCATTTTTTTCTTACAATTTAGTAAACAAACACCCCCAAAAAACCCGACTTTTTTCTTTTTTTTAAATTCCAAATAAAGTTACGAACCGATTTTCAAAATTCAAACGCTCACACGTGTCTCGATAAATTCTTCAACTCTTGGTACTATTTCCATGTCGATCCTTCCAAAATCCTCGGAGCTATGGGCAAAAATATGTCTCAGGCGATTTGCATCTCATAACCATTTTCAATGGTAAAATATAGGTTAGCATACAAGTATAATCAAGCATTACATTAAAAATTGCTTATGCATAGAATGGTTAAAATTCGCTAAATAGGTGTTTCCATTGGCGCCAGCGGGTGACCGTCAAACATCGGGCTAATTTAAGTCAATTAGGCATGATGACTGATTTTGAAAAATGGTCAGATTATGTTCGGAAGTATCTACTATATCGAAAAAATATCTTATTTCAGCAGAAAAATAAGGTTTAGTAGATAAAATTGGCATTTGAAATTTAAATTTTAAAAATCACGCCAAAACGCTCGCGGGTGTCATGGCGTCGTTTGTGACGTCACTACTGTTTTTACCAATGTACTCTAATGTACTGCGTGCAGTAAACAATAAGTCTTCGTACAACAATTTAGATATTTTGTGTGAATAATATGAATTCTAAATCAAGACACGCGGAAGCGTGTCCAGCCAAAGTTCAAAAAAACTGGCGAGCAGCACCGTGTGTAATATTACACGAACCATTTGGAGCCACTTTTGACCCCCTCATAACTCAAAAACTATTTCACATAAACATGTCAAATTTGGCGCATATATTGAGACCCGTGAGATACATATGTGCTCCAAATTTCATAAGCACACCTCAAATGGTTATTTAGATATAAACGTACAAAAATCGTCATTTTTATGATCAAAGGATAGATCAAAACTCTGACACGAGGCATGCTACCATTGCTTAAAGCCGTATTATTTTAATATTGTTGACGTTTATGTTGTAGTGTTATAATCATTATTTTAAGGACGTCAAAGTACGTGACATTCAACCGTTAGTTTGAAACAATACTGCTTCAAGCGGTGGTAGTAACTCCTTAACTATTGAAAATGACACATAATTATTATTTTAATGTAAATAATAATGAATAATAATATAGTTGCATTAAAACCTTACCTTCGTATTCATACATTTTGTGCAACGAAACGTCATTGACAGAAAAGAAGAAGAAACGTATTTGAAGTCGTCAGTTCAAGCTGTCAGTCATTGTGATTTGTATTCATTGTTTATAGTGGTTTTAGTGATATCGACTGTTGACCGTGCTTGTTTTCAATGTTTCACAAAAAACTTTTGATTTTGAACTTTTGCAATCAAAATTGATGAGATGTAGAAATGTGCTGTAGAGGTAATCTGTCAATGTCAGTGTAACTCCAGGTACACTATATATTTTTCTTGAGAATTCTCGTCTTTAATTATCTTGTACAATGAGTCGTAAAATAGAATTACTGGTGGGTGACACACTGACCTTACACCAAATAATAAGTACCTACTAATGTAAAACGTAAACTAAATTAATAGAAAAGTCCTATTACAGTGTAAAGGATTATTTGAATGATAGCAAGGCATGGGTATGAATTGTTACAACGGCTGATTATGTAATGTTATATTATAAGTACATATATATAATTTCAAATATTTGTGAGATGGTGATAATAAAAAAAAAGCGGAGTTTATTGCGGGCTCTTCTCAGACCAGGGCACGTTTGGAACCCTCGTAGCTTTAGTTTTAAGATATCGTAGTTAATTATCACCATCACCTCTTATGCTCTGTAAGCATGACGTTCAGAAGGTGTACTTTGTAGGTACATATTTTGAATAAATATGTTTTGAGTTTGAGATTGAGTTCAATAATTTCTGTACAAAAAGTAATGATATCCCATCAAAAACATAAATGTAAAATGAGAGCCAAGTTCAAAATTGTGATATATATGCCTTGGTTGTTGACTTCAGCGACAAAAGAAGTGAGATCTAAATGGGTGCCAAGTTCAATAGTCAGTCCTGCAATTTATATATCCCATCAAAAACGTAAATGTGAAATGAGAGCCAAGTGCAAAATTGTGATATATATGCCTTGGTTGTTGACTTCAGCGACAAAAGAAGTGAGATCTAAATGGGTGCCAAGTTCAATGGTCAGTCCTGAAATTTATTTATAACAACATATAATATTTTATAACAACTTAAAATATCATTTCTTCTTATAACTTAGTATAAAATGTTGAAGACTAAGGCTTTGGCTTGGCTAGTTTCCATATACGAATTATTATTAAGTAGGTACCTAAAAGTACAGTTTCTACCAGCAAGCCAAATTTTCGGAAGAATAAAATAAGAACTTACAGCTTTACAACTTGTGAACGCTGTAATTCGTATATGAAAACTAGCCAAGCCAAAGCCTTAGTCTTCAACATTTTATACTACGTTATAAGAAGAAATGATATTTTAAGTTGTTATAAAATATTATATGTTGTTATAAATAAATTTCAGGACTGACCATTGAACTTGGCACCCATTTAGATCTCACTTCTTTTGTCGCTGAAGTCAACAACCAAGGCATATATATCACAATTTTGCACTTGGCTCTCATTTCACATTTACGTTTTTGATGGGATATATAAATTGCAGGACTGACTATTGAACTTGGCACCCATTTAGATCTCACTTCTTTTGTCGCTGAAGTCAACAACCAAGGCATATATATCACAATTTTGAACTTGGCTCTCATTTTACATTTATGTTTTTGATGGGATATATTATACTCTGTGTAAGTCGTGTGCGGTCCCCCAGTGTGATAGATATTTATCTAAATTCTGCTATTTATTTCTGCGAAGATCACTTGACGTAAGTTTTTGCTTTATTCTAATACTAGCTGATGCCCGCGACATTCCCGCAGGAACTCCTTAATTTTCCGGGATAAAAAGTCCATATAAATCTTCCTCTTGAATCATTATCTATCTATTAAAAAAACCGCATCAAAATCCGATGCGTAGTTTTAAAGATCTAAGCATACATAGGGACAGACAGCGGGAAGCGACTTTGTTTTATACTATGTAGTGATCATGTTTTGCTCATAGCACAAATAACTGCAAAAAGTTAGATGCGTGCCAAGAATCGAACCCCAGACGCACCGAATAGGAGGCAGACGTCATATTTACTAGGCAATCACCGCTCCTATTAAGTTATACGGTATAGTTTTAAAAAACAACATTTAATTAACATAACCTCTAATAACTAAGTACCATGAAGTGCTTAATATATAAAATAGCAGATTTTACGGGTTTAGAACCTATATATTATTATGTTATTATTGTACTTACATGGAAGTTTTGACGTTGCGAAATTCTGCTAAACAAAAGTCTTTGTTTGATGCAAGATAGTCAACCAACATCAACAAATCAATCCTGGGCAAATTAGAGCTAGTAGCTTTGGTAAATCCTTGATCCGTGGCTAACGATTTTTAATTTCTTGATTTTGGATTCGGTAAAACAAAGCTAGATTATGGAAATGATCTTAAGGAAACAAAAAAACATACAAAAATACTTGATAAACATTTAAAACACCTGTACTTATAGAGATTGTTTGCCGATTGTCAAAGCTCGAAATAAATTGTGACGTCATTCGCTTCAGTGGTGTTTTATACAATATGGCGGATTGCTGTATTTTATAGTTTTATTTTATCAAAATAAATAACAATCTCACTCGAAATAGAAAAATAAATAAGTTTTTTATAATCCATGAATCCTATTTCATTACATAAATTCATAATTTCATTGATTCTTGGATACTGTCATCATGCCTATTGTATTACTTACTATTAATTACATTCACATCAAATACGTCCGAGTATAATAAAGGGTGAAATCGCTTTAAAGTGGTCCTCAACCACTGAACCTATTCAGTGTCCTCAACTCTTCAGTTTAGCAAGGTTGCTGGCTAATATCACGAATAAACGTCATGTTAAAGCATTTACTAAACGGCTTACGACAAGCACTTCAAAAAGCGTTACACAAGGTCGTTACGTGTTTCCATTAGCACTGGCCGTCAAGCGGCTGCGATTAATTTAATTCATCCGATTCAGACACGAACCGCTCCCGGCACATGCAGCCGGTAACGGCACTCCTGCCTTATGACGTCACCTTGCTCTTAGCGTAATGGTTTACACCATTTTTAGTATTTCGTCCATAAAATACCTTCGCCGTCTCCTTCAGTATGTCAATTTGAGCCAAAATTGCGACTGCTCGAGATATCATGATGTTATTGTCCGTATGAAAAATTTTAAGGTTTCATAAGATTATATTTTGTACTGACATTTTTCTGTGATTCTGGGTCTGTGCATTTATAATTATTAATCATGTTATTGTTTTCACAAAATGTACGAATTTTTGTATCAATCAATCATATATCTTTAAATTCTGCTACACTGTACACATTTTGAAAGTCAATAATTATAAGATGTGATGGCAATTTATAACTTCGGTATTCTTAAAACAAAAGCTTCGAGTAAAGGGAGCTATTTATTCTATTGTCCACACTTACATCATATGGAAGCACTATTGATTTTAGTATAAAATCAATGTTGCTTAAAGTAACATCATAATTATTGTATTTACAGCCGGTATTGATTCAGTTTCCCCCATTTAGTTTAATTAAAACTAATTTCAAGGGCTCAACGTTTAGATACCGTCGGATCTTGGGACTGACTGACGAAGGGGGAGGAATTGGCGTTCGCATCCTCCCCCTATCCGAGCCCCAAAGATAATTAACTGCAGATATAACCCCATAACAGGGGTGCGATCAAATTTTGTACAACGCTTTTTAAAGAGCGGCGAGTGCCACTGGGGTGTGTAGGACCGCAGGTTTGACAGGGCCATACAATTTGTTAGGGTTGCTAAGCTGCTGTGATTCTATTGTATTGATTTTTGACGTCTTACTCCCATAAAAATCATCGTGTTACAACTATGGATGACAAACAATGACCAACAACAAATATATTCATACGCGTGGTATGAATTTTCTGATTTACTTTATGTATCAGTAGAAATAGAGTTTGGGCACCCAGTAGGTACCTATTTCAAATGCATACAGTCTTATTAAACGTAGTTCAGTTATGGTACCTAGATTGTGAAATTTTTTTTCAATACACTTGTTCGAAAGATGAACTTACAGTGGCAGTACATAGGACTTATAAGTTTTTACTGCCTTAGTGCTTTTTTTGCTGTTTTTTTTAATTTTTGTAAGCCACTTTACTTATAAATAAAAAGTTTTCTTGCAATAAGGTTCATAATGACATTGACTTTGTATGTAGAAAACTTAAAAAATAATAACCTTTAGATGTGGATTAATGAAATTAATTCATGAAATTAAAAATTGTATTTAGTATAATTAATTTAAATTATTTTAAGTTTTATAAATCATAAAAGTAAAGTCTGAATAGTCTAGGCTTGAACTTAATAGCTAGAACCAAGAGCCATGAAGTCAATAATTTAAAAAAAAAAACAATTTCAAAGTCACGTCATAAATTATAAATAATTATTTATTGAGTGGTTGTGATATGTGACAGTTTGCAATTTCGCGAGTTAGATTATAATCTAACGGTTTTTACAATCTTACGGTGACATATACATAAGTAACCGCTGTCCTTAGCATTGCTGGAGTGATCAAATCCATGCTCCTCTATCATTTACATAATCCTCAACAGTATAATAAGCTTTTTTCAGGAGCATACTTTATTGGATTTCTTAAATTTGTGTATAGGCAAGTTTAAAATAGGTTGTGGAATTTTCTTATAGAAAAGAATACTCATTCCCATGAATGACCTTCTGACTTTTTTGAGGGGAGCGATGGAGTCACGAGCCTATTACGGCCTCTAGTTTGCCTGTTGTGCAGATCGCATTTTTTTCGTAATTATGGATGGTTTGTTTTACAAAAATAATATTACTGTAAATATATTGCGAGGCTACAGTTAGAATACCAATTTCTTTGAATTTCTCTCTAAGGGAATCACGCGGTTTTAAATTGTAAATTGCACGTATTGCCCTTTTTTGTAGTACAATTTTTTTGAATATCTGCCGCTTTACCCCACAGTAAGATTCCGTAAGACATAATGTTAAGAAAATAAGCAAAATATACAATCCTGGCAGTTTCGATGTCAGTTAACTGTCGAATCTTTCTGACAGCGTAAGCAGCAGAACTATGCTTGCCAGCAAGTGTTGATATATAGGTGCCCCATTGAAGCTTTGCGTCTAAGGCTTCTTTGGGGTGACCAAGGAATACTGTAGTATCTTCTATTTTCAACATATCATTATTTACCATTTGTTTTATACCACTTGTGGATCTGGCATTCGGCAATGCGAACTCAACTTATTGAAAATTTCTTATTTATTATAGAAATTAGAAACACTGGTCCTTCTCTATCAGTAACTCGCACACATAAAAATAATCTCTTATACGCATCCAGCCCACGCAGGGCATTGATCCAAATTTATGACGTTTAACACTTTTGTCCAATTCCACTAAAGACTTCAATGGTCCATGGTCACTGCACCCCATTCAGCATGGGGGAATTAACGTAGACAAGTACACACGATGCCAGACGAATAAATCACGACACTAATGCCGCAGCATCCGGCAAGTCTCCGCGTATAGCCGAGGAGCGTTTGCCTACCTAAATGTTTGTTACTTTTCGACTAGTGATGTGACGAAGCTACTCATCCGGCTCTTAGAAGTCAAAACTACCGATATCCGACTAAGTGGTGTAAGGTAAATTCTTGCGGTTTTTATCAAACTCCGCTCATAAAATTCAAGAAAAGGCTCGTTTATGGACAGTACCATGCTAATTAAAGTATTATGCCGTCTATCTGGCCTCCTTTACCTAATCTCCTAAATGCAAGAAGACAACAATACACACTCGTCAAGTTTTGACGTGGCGTCGTTTGAACGTGTGTCTATTAGTTATAACTAGCTAATAGAAATGACAAGGATTATTTATCTAATATTTCTTTTAAATAATAAGTAAAAATTCCTTCGGTACTGTATTCTGCAGCATATCGACTGGAGCAGTCAAATCTCTCGACTCTACACCTGCGTTACATCCCTATCACCGACACCCCTACCATGGCAATTGCAGGGACAAGGGCGACGACATTATTTATTAATACACGTTTATTGTTTTTCCCCAAGCTGTATGCTGAATGACTTGTAAATACACGAAAGCAGTTAGCATAAAGCGTTGTGAGCTAGCGAATCAAAGCGACCGAGCGTATAGTATCGCGGACCTCCTGATGAGTATTTGTGTATCACTCCACATTTGACAATGACCTCACTGCCAGGTATACTACTTTCAAAAGTCTATTCATGCTCTTGAGCAACGATATAATTACGTCGTGTAGGTAAATCCACAGGTTTAATTATGTTCCTATATCATTGTCTTCTCGAGCACCTCACTATTATTGCAACTGACTTTGCAATAAGTATCTTCACAAATTAGTGTTTCTCAATGGTTTCTCAAGATTCTCTCAAGACTTCACTGATGAGATTTTGTTTGAATTCAAATGTGGAATGTTCTAACTGACCGATGAACCCGTCAAACCGCTGGAAATTTTGCTTCTACCTACGTAGATTCTCAACTTGAGTGGGATCGGGAACCCGACCCCGTATTCCTAAACTAAGATTTCTAGAAATTCCTCCAGAGCCTTAGACGGTAAAATTGTCCAAATCAATGTAGAGCCATTATCCTAGAGATGATAGTACCTTACACATTACCTACAGTACATTATTTTAACATAAAGAAACGACTTAAACAGTAATCAAAAGGGCATAGACTTATCACACTAATATTAATAAGGCGAAAGTTTGTTTGTGTTTACTGTGTATGTTTGTTACTCTTTCACGCAAAAATTAGTCACATTTAATGTGGTATTATTGGAAAATATTTTGATGGATATGATATTAATTCTTATCAAATTAAATACGTTAGTTACCTTCGGCACTTCATACTAATTGTCCTTTAGATACACGATACAATTTTAAATAATATCTTAGGAGTTATAGAAAACTAAAACGAGAAAAAAAAACCACGCGGACGAAGTCTAAGATAGTTCTGTTATAAAAGCATACACACAAAAAGGCGTCAAGAATATCGTCACTATCGTCACCTGTGATCGTCACACAAAAAATATAAGACATATGTAATTTTGCGCATGAAGACATGTCAGGTATTTGATTTGAGGTAACCCCTCTTGATAGAACAACCCCTCTCAAGATTTGGTTATATACCGACATAGATGTATACCTTTAGGCTTATTATAAGACTTGCTTCTTCTATATCGTATTCTAATAAACCTAACTAACATTATAAATGCGATGTTAGTTTGTTTTGTTGTTACGCTTTTACGGTTCATCTGTTCAACCATTTTTGATTTAATTTGATACAGACATAGGTTGTTTCCCCCGGGGAAAGACATCGGCTTTTTATCCTGGAAAATTAAGGACTTCCCGCGGGATTTAAAATTACAAACCATGTGGACGAAGTCGCGTGGATTAGCTTGTAATAATACAATAAAGTAAACGATGTCATGTTAGATAAATGTCACATGCATCCAGTGATGTGTGAAGCCCACTGGCCTAATTCGTTAACATACTAATCTAGTTTCAGCAACACTCCATACTAACAACTGTCGAATTATAATTTGCGCGGAACATTTCATACCTTTGTTATTTTTCACATAACTACACTTTTTTTTAGTGCATGCAAATTAGACTTTCTGCCAGTACAGGTACTGGCAGAAAGTCTAGTGTTTATCCAGTAGGTCTACTGGATAAACACTGAATGAATTTTCCTTCAATAGAATTATTTTCAAAACTTGCTATAAAAAATCAATAAATACAGTCAGTATATCGTTGTTTTTGTTTAGGAAATAGTGTCTATATATAAATTAGTTTATCAAATTATTTATTTAAAGTGTGTATTTGTCACCGTAAGATTGTAAAAACCGTTAGATTATAATCTAACTCGCGAAATTGTAAACTGTCGAAAGATTGTGAACTGTTCAATGTTCTGAGTGACAAGACGACGTAAATATACATTGTATTTACGTCGTCTTGTCTCTTTCTTGTATGTTGGGTTAGGGTTCGACATAAATAATCAAGTAGTACAATCTACCGGAAAATAATGCGTTAAATTGTAATCTTTCGACAGTTTGCAATTACGCGAGTTAGATTATAATCTAACGGTTTTTACTATCTTATGGTTACATATTCGTTACATCTGTTCTGTAGGTAGTAATGTAAGTGAAATGAACATGTTTTTTTTTATTTTAAATCTTTTTGTGTAAACATTCCAAACAGTTAAATTGTTATGGATAGCAGTGAGTATTGAGTATATATAGCCTTACTGGTGTGATGCAAAAGTTTACGGTCAAAAAGCATAGTTTTTCATTGGCGCATCGTCGTCTGGCACAGCTTCAGATCGATAGGGTGGCGACAGCATTCCACGCTTTTACAGATTATACCAATTTAAGTAATTTAACGAGTTGCCTTAAGTATTTTTCAACCAAAAATATTTGAATTAGCTTCAGTGAATATAAATAAGCCTGCAATTGGATCCGCATAATGCTAAGTCAAAGAATGTTATTAGTGTTAATGTTTAGAGAATAAAGAATTATACTCAGATTTTACTACCTAATGAATATTTACAACCATACTAACACAGAAAACAGATACAACCTAATCTACATATAGTTACATAACTGCGAAAGTGTGTTTGTTTGTTAAACCAACAAATAATTGAAGGACAAACCAACAGGTTTGTCCTTCAATCACACCGTAACGGAACAACGGATCGACGTGAGTTTTGCCATTGGTATAGTTGAGGACCAGGGAGAGTGACATAGGCTACTTTTTATTCCGGAAAATTGAGGAGTTCCCGCGGAATTCAAAAAACATAAACCACGCGGATAAAGTCACGGGCATCAGCTAGTCATTCATGTGCCCAAGTCACTGCTCGCATTATTGCTCCTTTGAATTGGGTTAAATAAACACGAGAAGCTCTTGGGTCACTAGTAGCGTGGACCAATTTCTGGAACACAGCATTAACTTAATGTTTCGTGTCCGATGAACATGCAGGGCTCAGTCTTAAACGCAAGTAGTAGTAATAAGAAATACATTAATCAAGAAAATTGCTTTATTGATACGCCTGTATCAATTCATTTTTGTGTAAAGGCGGCCTCGAAGAAATCGCTACTAGCGATAAGACCGCCTTTTGTACTTCTTTGTTTTATTTCATGTTTTCTGTTATTTATTTTTCTTGTGTGGTACAAATAATGAGTTTAATAAAATAAATAAATAATAAATGTATTATGACAATGGCGTCATTAACCAACTAAACAACCCATTAATTAGTCCACCAACGAGCATTAGGGGACGCAATGCTAATCACATTTACATGCATGCCGCATCAACGCGAGGAAAACGTTAATTTTACTGAGGAAACTCTCTACGATGCCCAAATGAATATGTCACCGTGATACAGCACAAATTTAAAATTATTCTCCCTTCGCTGGCTCGCATACAGAATTTCGATGACACCGCTAATAATTTAGGGCGAAAATTAAACTCTCCCCACGCGCAACTGACCATAAATATTGTCGTATAATAACAAATCGCAGGGGGCACGTATTTACGGCATAAATCCTGTGATTAAAGTTAAATTTTAATACAACTATTATGTAAAATTATATTTAATAATTCCACTTTATTCAAAGGCGTAAAAAAATTATGCCTAGTGCCAGTGCGAGGGCTATAGGAAGTTAGCCATATTATTTCACACTATAATGTTATTTTTGGATTTACGTTTTACTTCAGTTTACAGATTTTCACGTCTTCATCCGCAATATGACTATGAGAGTGGAAGCCTGTGCCCAGCAGTGGGACGTTAATGGGCTGTAGTAGTGGTGGTGGTGGATTCGCAATATGTACCCAAATTTTTCCTTTTTTTAAATAGTTTAGCATTTTTAAACGTTAAAAAGTAGTAGTTTTATTTGTTGGACAAATATCGGCTAGATTACTTCCTATTCTTCCCAAGATATCACCAGCAAAGCAAGCAATTTATCGTTCCAGTACGATGCTATATAGAAACTAATTAGGAGTATGGTTTAATATTACTAACATTTTTCACCACCTTACCACCAGGCGAAGGGCTAATATTGAAGAGGAATAAAAAAAAATTAAAAAAAATCTGAGATAGCTGTACTATATACATG
Source organism: Erebia palarica (assembly GCA_964035005.1). Lineage (NCBI taxonomy): Eukaryota > Metazoa > Arthropoda > Insecta > Lepidoptera > Nymphalidae > Erebia > Erebia palarica. The sequence continues at coordinate 31,440,123 of OZ035985.1, read as the reverse complement.
TCACCGTAAGATTGTAAAAACCGTTAGATTATAATCTAACTTGTATAATATAAATCTAAAATTGTAAACTGTCGAAAGATTACAATTTAACGCATTATTTTTCGGTAAATTGTAATCTGTTAGAAAACTAACCCGACAGAACCTAAGGCCGCAGGCCAGGCACTACCTGATTATTTATGCCGAACCCTTACCCAACCTGGAAGAAACAGACAAGAAAACAATGAATATTTCAAAAATTTACACTCAGAACATTGAACGGTTCACAATCTGTCGACAGTTTACAATTTCGCGAGTTAGATTATAATCTAACGGTTTGTACAATCTTACAGTGACATACACAAACGCAGCCACAGAATACTTAATAAGTAGTACCTTACCTGTGGCTACCAAAGTTACTCGTATTTAAGATGCCCGAAGATTTCACATGTGCAACAAGCACGTAATATTTTATTTTATAGTACTTTTATAGGCAGGCGAGGTCCAGGCATAAGTTAGTTGTATATAAACTCACTTAAGTACTACTAGATGAAAAGTAGGAAAAAAGCTGCGTCATCAAAAGATCGCTTGCCCGCTTTAATTTCGCGACGAGTGTTCCGTCGCGCCTTGCAGCGAGTTGAGATCTCAGCTAATTGCCTAGTTAACACCAATCCGAGAACTAACGTCGGTTTGCGTCTATTTATACTGTGTTCTAGACTTGAATTTAAATGATTCATGTTGTTTCCTAAAACAATACGAGTTTCGACATCAGACGGTCTGTCTTGATAGTTATCTCTCATTTTCTGACTTGCTGTATGTTTATCTTGACTCCGATTTGAGTACCTAATCTGCTTATGTACCAAATTACCATCTCGAATCAGAAACGCCTTTAAAGACTATTATAGCACATTTATTAGGTAGACCTACCTAATGCAAAAGTCTATTTGTTTGGTTTGTTAATTTGTCCTTCAATAACGCCGCAACAAAGCAACGGATCGACGTGATTATTTATTTTTGTAGGGGTATGGCCATTGACTTACCAATAAATCGATGGGTATGGGTGTTGAGGACGGAGAGTGATATAGGCTACTTTTTATCCCGGAAAATTAAGGACTTTTTAAACTTCCTTCCTTACGAAAAACATTCCACGCGGACGAGTTTTTCGCGGGCATCAGCTAATGTAATATTTTTTTTGTTACATATGACAAAGCTCACTTATCTTTTCAAAGTGATTATATAGGTCAGAAATGGGCAATTAAAGATTTTTAGACAGTATTAACCGGACAATTCCTGTAGGTACATTAAATATTTAATTATTTAAAATTTTAATGAAAATATTCTAACAAAGGTTTGTCTATTAGGTAAGTAAGTATATTTAGCTAAGTTAATTATTAATTATTTTAATATACTTACCTACTGTTTTCATTAAGAATAAACCAATCTATACTCTATCCTAATCTATACTCTATATCTATACTCTATCCTAATATTATAAATGCGAAGGTTTGGATGTTTTTTTTTATCCACTTTTAGTTAGCCCTTGACTGCGATCTCACCTGATGGTAAGTGAAGATGCAGTCTAAGATGGTAGCGGGCTAACCTGTTAGGAGCATGGCAGTAATATTAAACCCATACCCCTATTCGGTTTCTACACGGCATCGTACCGGAACGCTTAATCGCTTGGCGGCACGTCTTTTACCGGTAGGGTGGTAACCCAGGACCTCCGCACGTTAAGGCAACAGCGCTCAACACTGCGCCACGGAGGTCGTCAAATGGGTAGATGAATGGATGTTTGTTAGTCAATCACGCCAGAACGGCTGAACGGATTTGGTTCAATTTTGGCATAGTGATAGATTATAGTCTGGAATAACACTTAGGCTACTTTTTATCCCGGAAAATTCCCGCAGGAATCGAAAAACCGCCATCCACGCGGACGAAGTCGCGGGCATCAGCTATAGATAAATAAGTAAAATAGTATAACTATTATCTTCCAGATTTTATTCCTAGTTGAATATGTGTAAAAGTAGGTATATATAGTATCATAATCGAGCTGATTACGTCTTTTTTCTGATATAGGCACGCAATTGTTTTTTGAAAGCGAGAAAGGAGGTATCTGGGTATTTAATTTTTTTTTGAAAATAACATACGAATACTACAATAAAATTATATTGATCACAGTTGTGCCTTTGGTTGTGTTAAAGTCTGGTTATATGCTCCAAGTGTTAAAGATGTGTTACGAGTTGGTAGAGTTTACATAGAGGTCTTGACTCTGTTTGTAGGATAAATAACGAACCTTTCAAAGCTCTCAGATCCCCGGTCCTAATCCTAATTAGGCAATTAGTTGAGATTTCGCAACTAGTTTCTTTGTTTGTAGGAGGTGCTATCAAATAATTAGAAAGTCCTAGGGTAGGTACGACGTAAAGTTCGAGCATGACAAACTTATTAAGGAATTATACTTTAGGACGATCCGTCCTAAATATATTTCTGTAAGAAAGTAGGTAGGTACTAGGTATATCTACGTATTTTTCGTAAACCTATGAGTCACAAAGTGGAATGTAATCAATTTAGGTACCTAAATATAGTGAGTCAATGTATTATGAATATTGAGTAAGTATAGGTATCTACCCAAAACCTACACACTTGGGATTTAGCTTTTGTTTATATTAATGTAAAACTTAATTGTTATTATTATTAATACGAAATCTATAATAAATAATTTGGAGCTATCCAGATGTTATAGTTCTGGACCATAATACTTATGATACCATAAACCTCTTTGAATTGGGCAAGTAATCCTGTAGTTGATTTATTTGAAAGGGACACATCGTTTCCAAGACTTGGAAAGTTCAATATTGACTCGCAAAATTGCTTTAAGCTGCTGCAGCCGATAATATAAAGTGCTTATTAGAAATGTCAACCTTATAGCACACTCTTAGGGGGCGAAATCGCTTCCGGCAGCTGTTTGAGCGAGGTGTTGTTATAGCCGCCGCGCTTTATTGGCAAGTCCTCGACGCTTCCTTCCGACCGGCTCGCGAGGACATTTCACTAAATAGCTCAATTTTCTTCGACGAATTTATATAGTGCCGTAAAAATGTGCCCTATAATATGTCTGTACTAAATAATTTGATATTTCATTAAATAGGCATTTTATCTAAAATATTTGGCATTTACGAGTGCTGTACGAGTGCTTACGAGTGTCCATTATCTATGTTTTTTTTAAAACAGTCAAACAGGCAATACTAAAAGTAAATAGGTAAATTAAAAAAAGGAAATAAGCTGCATAAAAACGTCAAAGTAACATTGTTTTTCACAGAAAAACATAGATGTTTGTTTTCTAACAACTTTATACCGTTTGTAGTTTGTACCATGTGTAGTTGTGTGTAGTTTGTAGAATAGTTATATCAGTTGAAAATATGTAGATATATAGTGATTACTATACATATATCTACATCTAAATACCTAATAACCTATCACTATTAGTGATAGGTACACTATTTATTATGTAACCTTCATATCTGACATATGGCGTCAGGGTGAAACTGAGGTAAAGCGCTTGATGTCATCATAAAAGGGGAGATAACAAGAAGGGTTAGTTCACCCTTTCGAAATTAGGGTTAGTTACCTATTAGGCATTACCTTGAGGGGGTTTTAATTTTAGTAAAAACGTAAAATATTCTCAGCTGATATACCTACTTACCGAGTATTAGACCTAATGGTATGTGAGCTGATAGGACACTTTTTTGATTCTGTTATATGTATATTGCTTTTTTAAGTTATTTGAATAGGTTAGTTTTTACATTCATAAAATCGGATAAAATAGACACTATGGTCACCCATAGTACCTAAACTTTAAATTCGACTGTAACGAAAATCATAGCATACGTTAGTATCGTACGTAAGTAACTTACATACGTGACTTACTAGAATGTTTACGTTTCGTAAGTTACTCATATCCGAGACTTAGGTACTACATGAGTAGATAGGTATAGCATACAATTGTAATAGTGGCCTTATACTAGGTCTAAAACTGAATTAATTTTACAATTAAATCCGTACACTGGACACACCTAGAATAAGTTATACCAAAGAATAGATATGTATGGTAATACCAGCTTTACTATTACCTATTCTGTGGTAATACTTACATACCTGCTTAAGGGGCTACATTCGACTTTCGGACGCTAGTGTAGAGCGTAAATATAAGTACATAGTAATTAATAGATACCTGCTATAAGTACCGGATTCTCCTTGACACCAAATAGTTTTATTTTTATATGTATTAATAAAAAATAACTGCATATCCCTGCCACAATAAACGTTCATAATTTCCATTAACGTTGTTTTATTAAAAAAAAACTAATTACCTTCAGAAGAGCTAAGTAATACTTACCTAAGGCTTTCAAATATTTTATGGTCTAGAACTTTAGACGTTACTTTACCCTCATCAGCTCCATTGTCGCTTACTTAAACAAGCGCATACATAGATATAACAGAAATGCAAATGTTACTCTATACTTTTCAAAAGGAGGAAGCACATTCTTTAAAGTACGAGGGTACACAGCTACGGGACAAGCTCTAAACGCGTGCCGTCGTGCACAAAAAGTATTATTTGTCAGTTGTCACATCAAATAGCACCCCGTCTACACGTCTGGTGCAGCATTCATTATAACTATTCATATTAAAGGATGTATGTACTCTGCTACGAAGTGGTTGTAGTGGCGGGCACAAAGCTCCCCTTTGAAAGAAGAGCAGCTTTCACGCGAGCTCTCGATAAGCCCTCAACGCTGCACTGAGTTCTACGCCATACCAGCCATACTTTCTCAATCGAATGCCGCAGTAAAAAATCCATGGCCAATGTTTTGGTTCACATTTTTTATACCGCTGCAAAACTGGACATTAAAGTAGGAACTGGGATTAGATTTGTCCAGTACCTTTCCAACTGTAATTTTATTCTTTGCACATTTTATACTGCACCACCACCATCACGCACGTGCCAATTTCAAAGGAATATCATAGTACTAGCTGATGCCCGCGACTTCGTCCGCGTGGATTTAGGTTATTTGGTTCGCGCGGGAACTCTTTAATTTTTCGGGATAAAAAGTAGCCTATATATTATTCGAGACTATAATCTATCTCTGTGCCAAATTTCGTCCAGATCCGTTCAACCGTTCGGGTGTGGTTGAGTAAAAAATATCCATCGAACATCCATCCATCCATCCAAACATTCTCATTTATAATATTAGTAGGTATAGATAGTATAGATGGAATAAGAGACGAGTTCGCTGAGTTGCACGAAACAAATCCAAAAATTTAAGTAGGTATAAGTTAAACTAATTTAATCGCAGTATTGTATTGAAGTATTGAGATTAAATTAGTTTAATCGCCACTTCAATTTTTAAATTTATTTCGTGCAACTCAGCGTAACAGTAGGGAGGTCATAACTCAGCGTTCGATGACTATTAGAGAAATTCGAAGATTCCCAGTTTTCAAGCAATGCTGCTTTCTTTACAAATGATACAAGTTATAGCTTCAAATATCTTAGCAAAATTATTCTGCTTATTATTTTTCCGTTCGCACATCGATAGATAAAGAATCCTCTCGAGTAGGTAACACGAATGGAGACTCCGATAGTTTGGCCGAAGCGCCTTACATCTGCAGCATCGAGAGATTCATTAGTGTTCGCTTCTAATGATCTCCGTCGTGTTCAAGCTGTTTTCAGCCACAAAAAAATGTTAAAGGTTATCGCCCACATAGTATACAAAAAAAAACATTGTGTAACTCTAACCACATACGAAATCTGTCAGAAAATATACCGTTTCTCATAATTTATAATACAAAACAGAACCAAGAAAATAAGTAGGTAGGTGCATTGTAAAACTTAGGTACCTTATTTAGATTTTTTTTTAAATAGTTACGCTGAGTTGTACGAAGCATATTAAAAAAAACAGATTTCGCAGTCCCCGCAAGAATCGGAGCAATATGAATACAAAAATTAACGAAAATAAATTTAGGTTAAAAAAATAAAAATCTCTTCTTCAAAATTTTTCAGAAATTTATTAACCGATTTGCAAAATTTCAACTCGAAAGCACTTCTCGCCTGTATCCGCATCTTATAACACCATTAGCATGACGATCGGTCAATAATCATAGAAGCTACATCACTTTTTATATACGGAACGGAAATACCCGGTCTACAATTCCAAATCTAATAAAGGTCACAATTATTAACCAATTTTCCCAATTCTTTTCGCCATTTTGTAGCTAATCTAATACTCTAGGTCCCTTTTTTCAGTTTTTCCTAAGTCAGTTTTTTTTCCGAAATTTACAATTTACTAAACAAACACTAACCCAAAAAACCCGACTTTTTACATTTTTCAAAAATCCTAAAAAAGTTACCAGTCAATTTTCAAGATTCAAACGCTCACAGGTGTCTCGATAAATTCCTCAACTCTTAGTACTATTCCCATCTCGATTGTCCCACAATCCTGAGTCTACTTGAGTGAATTTGCACTTGTCCGTCCTAGGCTTGCCAAAAAAAATTGTCCGTCTGTCAGAGCCTTATAACCACAGTAAACAGATACAAATCTGTTTACTGTGTTATAACTTCTGAATTACTGAACGTAATTACTTCAAATTTAAATATAATATGTAAACCGATGGCCTCCAGCCGAATATGGCTTAAAAAGTTATAAAAATCTTTATCTTTTTAATAATATTTTAATGCGAAGTAAAATATAAATATTTTTTATAGCGTTACATAAGGTTGCGGTATATCATTTTAAAGATAATTAGGAACAGAGTCTAAAAATATATATTTTTTTTAATTTTTCCCGTAAAATTGACGAAATGGGGGGCTTTCAAAGTGGAGATTTTCTAACGTCCAAAGTTGACCTCAGACCTCCCAATTTTCTGAAAGGCTGAGCCTGAAACTTGATCACTTATTTGAATTATATCCTGTACTTGAACAACAAATACTAAAATTAGATAAATATTATAAGGAAACGAAATTATTTAATTTTTAATGAGCTTCATTATTTTTAACAGAACTTCACAATGATGTCAATAGATGGCGCTCTGTAAAAGTTTATTCGTTTGTGCATTTATATACAAATAATAGACGTTAGCACCATCTTACGTGAAATAAAAAAATACCGCGAGGTATCAGTTCGGGGCGAACCACTAGTGTTCATATGAATGAATGAATGAATGACTTTTATTTCAAGCAACAATGACTCATATTTTGTTAGTAATACAAACTTATTTCCTACGTTAGTACTTAATAAACCTAATAACTAAAACTAAACCTAAATATGAGTCATCACTGTGCCATTCCGCTAGAAATAGCACAGCAATGACCTACATATATGCAGTCCAATCTGCTGGCAATTAACTTCAGAATGCTGTTGGTACTGCCCCGCACTCTGCGCACCAGAGCTCCGCATCTTTTGCGCATAGTGGCATAAAAACAATCAACTTGCGCCACGGCAAACATCCCTGATGCACTACAGAAACGAGGCAGCCCCATCAGCACCCTGAACGCATTGTTGTACTGGACACGGAGAGCGTTGTAAGATTTTTGAGTGTACTTGGCCCACAGGTTGCACGTATAGAAAGACGTGCAGTAAGCTTTAAATAAAGTGATCTTAACGGTGCTGGAACACCGCACAAACCTGCGAGCCAGCATATTCGCTCTCACTGACAACGCCCTCCGCTCTCTCTCGATATCAGTATCATCTTTGAGGTCGGGAGTCAACATATGCCCAAGGTATTTAATTTGATACACCCTTTGTAGTGCAGTACCATTGAGCAAGATAGGTGGAACTTTATTTGGTGCCTTACCCTCGGCCTCAAAGACCATCATTACACTTTTTTTGACATTATATATTTATGTTATTTACGCAAACTCCGTCTATGTAACAGCCGACCCTGGTGCCGCTGAGCTCGCCGATCAATTCGTTCACGTACAGGTTAAAGAGCGTTGGTGAGCTTAACCCCCCCTGCCTCACCCCGCACTCCAACCCATACGGTCGCGACAAGACTCCTGCCCATCGAACATAGTTGACCTGGCTTCCATACCAATATTTGAAGATATTGGTGAGTTCTAGAGGTATGCCAACTTCATCCATTTTTGTCCATAGAATATCATATGAAACCAGGTCAAAAGCCTTCGACAGGTCTAGGAAACAAGCATACACTGAAGTCTTACGCCTAGCATAGTATGTGACAGCATGCTTAAGACCCAGTATGGCGCTCTCTGTAGACAATCCAGCTTGAAAACCAAACTGGTTGTCATGCGGGCTTATGAACTTATTCAATTGGGTATTAAGCAAGCTGTCAAACACTTTCGAGATGACCGTAGCCAGTGAGATGGGTCTATAGTTATTGTTATCTGACAGGTCTCCGGTCTTATTTTTTACAATAGGTACGACTATCGTGCGAATCATCTCGCTAGGCAGGAAGCTGTGACTTATACAAACATTGTACAGCATCGTCAAAACCCTAGTAAGATGTGACCCAGCACATTGTAAATGCTCAATGCTAAGACCATCATGGCCCGGGGATTTACCTCTGGTCATATGTTTGATGGTATGAGCAATGTCCTTGCATTTAAACTGTATCCCCACTGCCATGTCGGCCTCAACCTTAAGCATCGATTGTGAAGGCCCTCGCGGCGACTTCACAAAGAAATGTTCCATAAAAAGATTTGAAATCTTGTCAGGCTCAGAAACGCCACTGACGCTCACGGGAAGGGACGGTTTGATATTCATTTTGTTAGTGTTTTTCCAAAATCCGCGAAAATCCTTTCTAGAATGATGCGAGGCCAGAATATCCATTTTGATCTGTTCTTGATGGTTTTGACACCAATTTAAACGCGAATTACATATGTGTTCATCTTGTAATTTTTCATTTAAGTATACTTAGTGCCAATGAAACATCGCCAACTAATAATTAGTCTCCCACACAAGTCACAGATTACACAATTGGAATTTTCAGAGACGTTTCTGAAGTGAATTTGTCACCGTAAGATTGTAAAAACCGTTCGATTATAATCTAACTCGCGAAATTGTAAACTGTCGAAAGATTGTAAACTGTTCAATGTTCTGAGTGTCAATTTTTGAAATATTAACTTTATTTACGATTTCTTGTCTCTTTCTTGTAGGTTAGGTTAGGGTTCGACATAAATAATCAAGTAGTGCTCGGCCGCAGGCCGTGCACTTACGTTTTATCGGGTTTAAATATCTATCAGATTACAATCTACCGGAAAATAATGCGTTAAATTGTAATCTTTCAACAGTTTAGAATTTCGCGTGTTAGATTATAATCTAACGGTTTTTACAATCTTACGGTGACAAACATAAGAGTATTTTTCGAGTATTTGACTCGGGTGATAAATAAATAAAAGGCTCAGGTTAATTGCCGGGGGAAATATAACTGCTACGTGACCAAAACTTTGATGTTACGCCATAGTTATGACTTATGTTCCATTCCTTAATGGTTTCTCCAGATTTTCATAACAACAGGTAAACTTTACTTACCGCTTAGAAAAATATTTTAAATGACAGTGTATGTCACGGGAGTAATAAGCTTTAACACGGGAGTTTGTACGCTAGATGGGCTTACGTGTTGGTGTACGTACTACATTGTATCGCCCGGGCTTCCACAAAGCAGCACTCAGCATGAGTGCCGCGGCGGGCGCGTGCCTTTGTTTTATTTCACCCACACTCCTCCACTTTCGAAACTTCGCAGGGGGACTTCGAATTGCGTTCGTTTAAACCCGCGCGGTTTGCGCTGATTGGTTATCTCAACTTTTTTTTAAATTACCACTTAATTAGACCGAGCAACCTTACTTACCTGTTTAAACATTTTGGAAGCATATAATATTTTATTTCGTTACCTCTAAACACTCTAGGGTACACATATCGTAATTACTAATTAGTAAGCGTATCATGTTACCACGGAGATAATGTGACTTATGCCGTAATTCGTAACTCATAAGTCTATTTCTTGGTGGATTAAGGCAGGTAGGCACTGTTTATGCGGAAATGAGTGCAGTGAGGCGGAAGCGCAAAACGCCCCCCGGTGCACCCCCGGGCGTCGACCCCCGGCGATGACGAGCGTGTGCGCGCCAGATAGAACAGCGTCTTCTCAACACAGACAGTACGCAAAACCTTGCCATAGATCAAATAAGTGTAGAGTTAACAATTGACCGGAAAATTAATGCAAGAATTGATACACAGATTCTTGGATAAAGTAGGTATCTAGGTTCACTCGTTGCTTACATGCGTTCATGTGCTCTTTATCACTAACAATTAGCTACAAGTAACGACCGTAAATACCTATTGCCAAATGCCAATACAGTGAGTTAAGTTCAAAGTTCAAACCAATTATATAAATAAGAAGATGTCACGAGTTAGGTATTTTAAAAAATATGAAAATAACTGAATTCGGCACATAATAGGTATAGGAACATTTTTCCAACTGTGGAAAAAAGCCTGACTGAAATAAGACTAGGTAAGTACCTACTTAATGATCACAATGTATTGAACAGATTGTGATCATTTTTACCCCTATAAAAGGTATTCAGATTCGTCAAAACTTTGTCAACTAAGTACCTACTCTAGTTGAGCTCAAAGTTCTGTTGGCGGTCCATAAACTGAAATAAGATTGGGCTCAGAATTGCAGCTGGCAAATAAATATTAACAAAATAAATATTATTAGTTCAAGAGACGATTTCTTATTCCGGAAAAATTAAAACCAACTAGAATGTTGTTTGAGTACATAATATTATATTCCCCAAAACTAATTTCACTCGTACAAAAAACCATGAAATATAGATTATTAATTTAATGAATTATATATTTTTGAGGGTAGGTTTCACCATTTTGCTATCGAATTTGACTCATAATTGACATCTTTCATGGTAAATTTAGTACCACAATTAACAGTTCGTGAATTCGCAAGTTCATCATTTCAACATCAAAGCTATAACATAAAGTATATATGTCACCGTAAGATTGTAAAAACCGTTAGATTATAATCTAACTCGCGAAATTGTAAACTGTCGACAGATTGTGAACCGTCCAATGTTCTGTGTCAATTTTTGAAATATTCATTGTATTTACGTTTTCTTGTCTCCTTCTTGTAGGTAAGGTTAGGGTTCGACATAAATAATCAGGTAGTGCCTTAGGCAAGGAACATGATTACTTAGGTTTTATCGGGTTTAAATACCTATCAGATTACAATCTACCGGAAAATAATGCGTTAAATTGTAATCTTTCGACAGTTTAGAATTTACTTTACTAACGGTTTTTACAATCTTACGGTGACATATATATAATTGTAACTTTGTAAAAATATTACCGTCCGGTGTCCCTATGGGCGATAGCGGTAATAATCTATCAAAAAAGTCTGCTAGATACTTGTTTTGATATTTTTATCGTATTTAACTTCATTTTGAATATAATTTTGGCAGTTAATGATGTCCAAGGTATATAAAAATTTCGTATTCAGCGAAAATGAGATCCACAAACTTTTCTTGAGTGAAAATAGTAATGACGAAGATGACGAAAAGATTTTGACGCAGTATGATGGATATGAGGGATGCAAAATGTTGGGATTGAGTTTTAATAGTTTCCAGAATCTTCTAAATCTTTAACAGCTAAACCTTCAACCATTTCAACATATACAGCTGCAGATCTCATAATACAGACCCATTGTCACCAACTAGCAGTTTCTAAGTGGATTCATAGAAATTATTTTCCATATATTTCTCACAATGTCGGCAAAGTGCAAATGTATGAAGAAAGTGTTTCATATTCAGTGGCACGTTTAGATATTTCAGTTTCATAACTATTTTTGAAGTGTTGCTTCAAATAATAATGTCAGAACTCAGAGTCGGGTATGCTCAACAAAACTGCCGAGAATTATAATCGGAAACATATCGGAAATGTAAGCATTTCTTGGCATAAATTTAGTTGGTTTCATCATCATGTTTTGCCACCAATTACAGATTATTATTGGAGATTAGATTCATATTTCTGTGGATCTAAACGCCGATATGGATCCTCTTTATCTAAATCAATTGACATTCGAGAAGAAAACTTTTCAATTGAGTCTAACTATTGTAACTAATTGTATGTAATGAACTCGATGGACCTGCACAATTATCCTCTAATAGCGCAGTAAGAGGAAACGTTCTGAAGGAAATGATTTCAATTTAACATTATGTCGGGGAATTGGCTGTCCAACCTCGTCTTGTTACGCTAAATTATTTCTGAAGCTGCTTGGAACGCGACGAACGAACGTAAGGAACTTGCAACGTTTAGTTTTTGAACTACCATACATTTTACGTACAACTATATAATTTTAACTAGATACCTACTTGAAATTGAACTGACCAAGGAATAAAAATAAACAGGTTATATAAGCTCACATTTTTTTCCGAAAATATACATTTGCTATTCCAAATAACTAAACAAAGTAGAAAAGTGCTTATTTAAAATAACTTGAATACCAATTTCTCACTTTCTGTAATCGTTATCATCAGTAGACTAGGTACCTAATTTGACATTGAAAGAGGAATCGGTCGGATCTAAAAACAACTTGTTAAATTCTTATCAACGTTTGTAAATGCCGTAATACTCAAAATCGGAGTGATTGAGTGAGAACCTGTTAAAATAATAAAATGTTGAGATTTATATAGAGTTGTCTATGATAGAGACATGGCCACTAAGGATAGAATTTTTCAGCCAGTTAAACTTTGCCTCCTAATTGGTTTAAAGTTAACTCGACTCAAGCGAGTCTAGCGTCCATTAACTATAAATAAGTGGCAAAACATTTTACTATGAAAACAAACTATACAAACACTGCACTGAGAACTTTATGAGATTCATTAAACAATGTATTCAAAAGCGCTTATTAATTATTTTTTGATGATAAAACTTCTAAAGGTACTACTACCTACTACCTACTTGAATTTTATTGAGACAGATTGCAGTTATTTTAAACATCTCCATAGGGACTGAATCAGTAACCGAAATAAGGAGTTTAAACACAGTTTTTGGAACTGTTATAAAACAGAAACATTTATAACGGAAACTGAAACGATACAGTAACCCAATCCATCTGTAACCTTTTATTTCTGTTAATAAGTGTTTTTATCTGTAACCCTAATAAGTGCATGCCCTGACAAACTGCACGGTGTGTCAACGCGTTCTTCTCAATTCTTTGGACTTTACACACACTGACACAACATGGCCATGTTTTTCTTAAAACAATTGCAACCATTTCTTGTGTTCAAATTTGAACATAAGCTTTCATCTTAGGTTCAAATTTGAATACGCGTCAACAGTTAATTTTGCAACGTCGCTATTTCGGTAAATTCGGTTACACTTGAAAACACTTTAAAACCCTTTATTTCTGGTACAGACTCATTTCTGTTACAGAAATACTTTTAAGTGTTTCGGATTAACAGAATTAAAAACACATACAAAAGGGTTACAGCTTCGAATCTGTTATACTTTCATTCTGTAGCACTTATATTTCTGTAGCGTTTATGAATCTGTTTTTCAGTCCCTACATCTCCCATGTAAGTAATAAAATTATCATCACGTACTTACTTAATTTAATTATTTTCTCGAAAAAGATTGGGCTTTTCTAAAGAGCCTAATCATTAATAATAAGTAACTAGAATAAGATAGACTAAGTATATTATCTACCTGAGTTCATCTATATTGATTTTCATTAAATGGTGAACGGAATTCCCTTTTCATATGATACGTGATACATGAGTGTACACCATCAGCTGCTCAAGCTCAATTCCACGTTTCTCATAACCAACTTATTGATACCAACAGACACGTGTAACTAAAATTCGACCTTTTCTTTTTTCAGTGGGTGTGACGACGTGCAACGTTCCTTGGAACTCCTGGACCAGGTGTTAAGCGAATACGACGAAGGGGAACCAAGGTCGTTAGAGGCGCGTGCACCGCCCACGCCGGCCACGCCGGCTACTCCTGCCACGCCAGCCACTGATGACGACTCGCCGCTCGCCGGACATACATCCGAGGACGATGGATACATGAGCATGAACGGCAGAAGGTGAGACAAAAACCTGAGATTACTCCGAGTCGGCCAAGCCGGTCACTCCTGCCTTGCCCACCGCTTACGACAACTCGCGCTCGCCACGTCGGCCACTCCTGAAACGTCGACCATTGATGACGACTCCTGCTCGCCAGACACACCTCCGAGAACGACGGATACTCGAACGAGAACGGCAGAGGGTGAGACTAAAAACTAAGGTAACTCGCCCATAAATCGCTCGCAATTCGCAACTGATGACGGATCGCGCTCGCCAGATTCATCTCCGAGGACGATGAGTTATGAGTTAGGAGCATTAACGGTTGGAGAAGAGAGCATAATAATTATTATTATACTTTTATCTTAACCCAATAAGTCCTAAATCATTATAAACGAATCTCAGCACAATATATACTGTAGGTGGCATTGTGCAAACACTTTAAGTTTTTTTTTTCGCTACAACTTTGTCCTTGATTGCGATCGCGATTGGTGGTAAGAGTTGATGCAGTCTAAGATGGTCGCGGTAGTTGTAATTGAGACTGTAAAAGATTAACAATCTTCATAGACCCCGAGAAAGCAAAGAACCATAGGAATTCCACTAAAGAACGAAATGGAAACTGGGCCATTAATAACGTTCAAAAAGCTAATCAATTTGCCCAGTACTTGGAGGATATATTCCAACAAATTGATCTTAGTGTGAATGGAGAAAACCAAGACGATCTGCAAAATATCAAACTTGCAACACCAAAAGAAGTATGTAAAGAAATAAAGTTCAACTTAAGTAAGAAGAAGTCTAGAAATACTAAAAAACCTACCTCGGAAAGCTTTAGTAAAATTTACGAATCAGATAAATGCGTCATTTAGACTAAAACATGTACCTGAGCTATGGAAAGTTGCTGAAGTTATCATAATTACCAAACCAGGCAAACCACCCCACGAAACAACATCGTATAGACCGATCTCATTATTACCAGTTATCTCAAAACTATTTGAAAAATTGTTACTTAAGAGACTAAAACCCATTTTAGATGACAAAAAATTAATACCAGATCACCAATTTGGATTTCGAGAAAAACACTCAACAATAGATCAAGTTCACAGAATTACTGATATTATAGAGAAATCACTAGAAGTGTTCTACTGTATTTTTAGATGTAGCACAAGCTTTCGATAAAGTTTGGCACGAAGGACTTATCCACAAATTGAGAATCATGCTACCAAAGTCATTTGCAGAAATTCTTGAATCATATATTTCGAAAATAGATATTTTAGAGTGCGCCAAGAAGACGCGTACTCTGAAGTTAAAGAAATCAAAGCTGGGGTACCACAAGGAAGTGTTTTAGGTCCGGTCCTGTACTTATTATACACCTGTGATATTCCAGCACTAGAAAGTAATACCGTTGCAACATTCTCTGATGATACTGCTATAATAGGAACTGGAGAGAGTCACGAAGAAACAGAGGAAAAAGTTCAAGTTGCTATAAACAAAGTCAATGATTGGACTATAAAATGGCGAATTAAGCTGAACGATTCAAAATCAGTGCACATAGATTTTACCAATATGTCACCGCAATATCATCCGATATATCTCAATCGGCAACTAATCCCGTACGTAAATACAGCGAAGTACTTGGGCATGACGCTAGATACAAAGCTTCGATGGAAAGCTCATGTTAAAAAGAAACGTGAGGAGTTGGAATTACGTTACAAAAAAATGTACTGGCTGCTTGGAAGGCATTCAACGCTTTCATTACATAAAAAACTCATGCTATAAAAGCAAGTCTTGATGCCTGTATGGTCGTATGGTATACAACTCTGGGGATGTACTAAACCGAGCAATATCCAAGTGCCACAGCGATTTCAGAACAAAGTACTCAGGGAAGTAGCCAATGCACCCTTGTACGTAAGAAATTACGATCTCCACAGGGACCTAAAGATGGAGGTTATAACCAAAATCATCCAAAAATACTCAGAAGCTCACCAACATCGACTTCATCATCATGTAAATCTGGAGGCTGTAAAACTTCTAGATAACACGGACATAAAAAGGAGACTTAAAAGAACGAAACCGTTCGAATTAGTGTAAAACGTGTACGAGTGCTGTGTCAGTGAATTAGTGCGTGTGCTACTTATGTAGGTCACAAAAAACATAGTGAACGTTAAGTACATTAGATTCTAAACTAAGGACAGTTAATAGACTGTAAATTAGATGTAGAAATTAATAACAAGTAGAACTTTAAGCTAGAATAATATTACTTATTAGCCCATAGGCTAGATGGTAGTAGACAGTAAAGTTGCCGTTATATTGTAATGGAACTTTATGGTAAGAGGAAAAAAAAATGTGATTCCACTATTCCAAAGTTTTGGTACAGAATACAAACTAGTACACTTTTGGCAAGGCAACATAATATTATCTGCCCAATTTAAAAGTTTACACACGCATGACGTTGAAACGTCCCTTAAGATCGAATGAAGCATGAATCGTGTTTTTGCTATTCTATAAAATCGAACATTCGATAGCTCCTTGACGCACGATGTACATGATTAGGTAAACTTATTTTTTACTATCAATTTTCAGAGCGAAGTTCGCACTGGGCTTTCGACCGACGGAAGAGCGTGAGGAAGGCTCTCCACCAGATCCGCCATCGCCGCACTCACCGCCGCCGCCCGAAGAAGCTGAGAGAATTATTTCTACCTTATTGCCTAAGTAAGTATTTTTTTTCTATAGATCTGCTATATGCGATCTGCGACCCGAAATTTTCAGTGCCGCCCTCGTAGATTTCTACGAGGGCGGCACTGAAAATTTCGGGAATCAAGGAAGTGACACAACATTACTATTTAAAAATGTATTTATTGCTTTTCGAAGTATTCTCCGCGAAATTTCACACATTTTTCCATACGATGGAACCAATCATTGAAGCAATCATTCCATTCGGAAGTTGGGGTCTCTCCTCTTTTGTTCTGTGCGCGGTGTGAGAACTCGCATTGTCGTGATGGAGGATGATGCGGCGGTTGCAGTTCTCTTTACGGAGTTCAGAAACGACCTTTGGCAAACAAATGTTAGCATACCATTCTGCATTAACCGTTCTTTGTCCCTCAAGAGGAATAGTCGCAACATGGCCGGTTTTGGAGACAAACGTGGCCACCATTTTTTTTGCAACACTCCGTGAACGAACAATTTTTGTTGGCT
The DNA here is from genome assembly GCA_964035005.1 of Erebia palarica. Lineage (NCBI taxonomy): Eukaryota > Metazoa > Arthropoda > Insecta > Lepidoptera > Nymphalidae > Erebia > Erebia palarica. The sequence continues at coordinate 31,422,878 of OZ035985.1, read as the reverse complement.
TTAACTCATTTTCGAACACCCAAACTCGTGACTGGTTTTTAGTTTCGGGTTCGTACGCGTATATCCAGGATTCATCACCTGATACGATGTTGTATACAGCATTTGAGGATCCTGCGTGGAATCTTTCGAGAGTTCTGACGCACCAAGTAACGCGAGCCGCTTTTTGCTCTTCACAGAGCAAATGCGGTATCCATCGGGAAAACAACTTTTTTACACCTAATTGTTCATGCAAGATTATTTGTATTTGACTCATGCCAATGTCTAAAGTTGCCTGAATTTCGCGGTATGTCACATGTCGATCTTCCTCAATCAGCTTACGCACAGCATCAACGTTTTCTTGGGTGACTGCAGTTTTTGGACGACCTTGACGGGGACCATCACTGAGCTTGACACGTCCACCTTGAAATTCGCAAACCAGCGATAAATTGTGGTTTTGGATGGGGCTTCATCACCAAATGCAGAAATCATCCGGTCAACACACTGTTTTTGTGTTAAACCACTTCGAAAGTCATAATAAATCATCGCTCTAGAATTTTCTTTCTCAATTCCATTTTCTCAACGACAAAACAAGTTTGACAAGACCTTGTGACAAGACCGAGAATCTTTTTTTAAATAAATAAACGGTATTCGATTTATAAAACCAAGGAGTTTTAAATTAAAAAGATTTTAATATGACAGGAACAGTGGAAATATTCCATTCCCGATACTTTTAGTGCAGCCTATGTACTATATGAGATTTCATAGGTTTTTTTTCCACTACAAGTTACAAATTAGCTTGAGCGATCCTTGAGCGATCCCATGCAGTTTCAGATGGTAGCGGGCTAACCTGTTAGGGGATGGCAGTTATATTAAACCCATACCCCTAGTCGGTTTCTACACAGCATCGTACCGGAACGCGAAATCACTTGGTGGTCTTGGTCTTTACCGGTTGAGTAGTAACTAGCCACGGCCGAAGCCTTCCACCAGACCAAACAGAGAAAATTCAGAAGTTATAAATTTCCAAATTGACACTGCCGGGAATCGAACCAGGGACCTCCCACGTTAAGACAACAGCGCTCAACACTGCGCCTGGGAGGTAGGTTGTACCTCGTGATTGACTGTGTAGTCTAACACAGAAGCGAGCTAATATGCAAAGAGTGTAATATGGCAGTATTAGTCCTACAAAGTCTCTCATCTGACAAAAAAAGTATCGTCTATCAAGAAATTGAAATGGATCTCGTAAGTAGGAATGTCCATCGAAACGGGCTTAGACTTTTAGACTTTACCAACTTCACATATTTAAGCTTGTCCGTTAAGTTGGACAATCATCATCATTTCCAACAGAACTTCCAGAACATTAGCAGAATTCTCGGGCATGCAGGTTTACTCACGATGCCTTCAACGTTTAGATTAACTTTATGCAGATGGCGTTTACAGTCTTAAAACGCACATAACTTCGAAGAGTTATAGGTGCGTGCTATAGGATCGAATCGACTAAGACCTCCCGAATCTGGGTGTTTAAACCATACATAGGCTATCATCGCTTCCATCAGTAGGTACGTTTATTCAATTCAAATCCAGTCACATCATTTTATCGTCAATCCAAAGTGCTGAAGGGCGTGTCCCACTTTTAATATCCAACATGTAAATTATTTTCAATAAATTATTTTTATCCTACTTGCTCGGTAATTGCTTTATTGTTTAAAAATAATACCTACGTTTGCCGATGTCCCTCAGGGATCAGTTCTCTCTGCAACGCTTTTTTTGCTGCACATAAACAACATGCTAAAATCCGGTATCTTTCGGTATGCAGATGACAGCACCGTTACAGAGAGATACATATCCGGTCACGATGCCAGTGGAGCTGAGATTCTCAAGCACAGAGTTGCTTTGGTAGAATGAGTTAACTTGACCTTGAAGGAGGTGTCCGACTGGGGTGACACCAATCTCGTCAAGTTTAACGCTACTAAATCGCAAGCGAAATTACTATATTATTACTTTCCGAAATATATCCGTTCCAATTACCGATAGTGTCGAGCTCCTCGGTATCAAGATATCGTCCAACCTCAACTTTGGACAATGCATCGAATCCGAGGCAAAAATAGCTGGCAAGAAACTTGGCATCCTCAACAAAGTCAAGCGGTACTTCACGCCGGAACAGCTTCTAATCCTGTACCAAGCACAAGTTCGATCGTGCATGGACTACTGCAGCCATTTATGGGATGGCTCTGCCAAGTACCAGCTTAATGCATTGGGTTCGGTAGATCGTCGCGCCAGGAGACTTATTGGTAGCAAAGCGCTGGTCAGTCCGAAGCTGCAAAGCTTAGAACATCGGCGCAAAGTTGCCTATCTGTCGGTATTCTACAGGATATATTTCGGAGAGTGTGCTCAAGAACTATTCGAATTTGTCCCTCCGTCACCTCCGTCAGGTCTGCACCCTTACGCAGTCGAAATTCCGCGGGCTTGTACGAAGCGATTTGCTTCCTCGTTTCTAATTCGAACCGCTAGGATATGGAATGCCCTTCCGGCTGCCGTTTTCTCCTCCTCTTTTAATATAGGTACCTTCAAATCAAGAGTGAATAGGCATCTTCTAGGCAAGCGCGCTCTACCTTAGCCTGCATCACCACTTGCAAGCAAGTCTGATTGCATCCAAGCGCTAGCCTATACATTTAAGAAAAAAGTACATTGGCTCTTTCTGAACGCTAATAATTAATTACTCGTATAGAAAATCAGATCATTTCCATACAACACAAAGTTTTTAGCGTGAGTTAAGGAGATTCTAGGAGAGTCAAGGCCATCTCTGGGCAAGGTAGAACACAAATTATATTTATTGTTTCCTCGCTAATAAGAGAAAAGTAGTATACAAGTCTAGGGCGAAATAGTAATTCACGGCCTCGATTACTTAAGGACACCTCGTCCTTCCAATTTTACTCAGCCGTGAATTGCTTTATTTCCGACCTGGACAGTACTGTACTATTGTATTGCCTTGCACTATTATTGTAAGTATCCCGCCAACCCGCATTGGAGTAGCGTGGTGTGTCTAAGTTCTAATTCCCTCTCTCCTATTAGTGTGGAGGCCTGTGCCCAGCCGTGGGACGTTTATGGGCTTTATGGCTTGTATGTATGTATGTACTTATAGAGGGGACGCCCGCCGTCGCCAGGCGGGTGATCGGTCCATTAATTGAACCATTCCACCCATTTCCCCGTGTTAGGACACAGGTTACTGGTGTCCCGGCAGCCTACCCCCCCGAACCTACCTGTAGCTTTAGTGAATCTTACGATATCCCCTATGGAGAGATGTCTTAGATCTTCTTCACTGATCCTGTCCTTGCCTTTTAATTCCCACCTTATCAATGAGTACATGGGGCACTCAGCTATAAAGTGAAAGCTGGTTTCTTCCTCGCCGCACTCTGGACATGATGGGTCATCTTCGATTCTCATTATTGTGAGGTGTCTATTTAGCAGGCAGTGTCCCGTTGTTATGCCTGCTATAAGTGCTATTTTGTTTCTACTTTGCGACATAAGTTGTTTTGTCTTCTTTTTTTTTATCGAATGATTTCAAGAACAACTTCGATTGCCTATATTGTGTAGAGTTGCTCCATCTTGAATTCGATTCTCTTTCTATAATTCCTTCGATCACTTTCTTAGTGATCGAGTATGGAATGGGTAAGCAAGGTTCGGGGCCACAGAAAGGAGTGCTTGCTCCCATTCTTGCTAATTCATCTGCTTTTTCATTTCCTTTATGGCTTAGTGGTTATGGTTTATGGTTTGGTGGTGGTTGTGGTGGATTATTGTAAGTGTGAAGTTTTCTGGGTGCTATTTAAATAAAAGGTAAAAGCCAGTGAGTCTTTAATTACTGGCCTCTCCCTGTAACCTTAGAATTATTAATAGAAGACATAAATATAATTTATATATTAAGCATGTTATGGGCAAAAAATAAGTACATACCCGCGTTTTAATTCGAAAACACTATTAGCAAAATTATTTTTCCCTGTTACAGAGTATCGCCCGCAAATTCTGCAAAACGCACAAATTCCGTCGAAAAGTGTGGCGCCGAAGAAAAATTGGACTCTATCATTAGCGTCAATGGGATCACAACTGCGACGCAAACTACATTTGTAAGTAGATAATGTAAATAACCTACCTATAAAATTTGTAATGGCTAAAAGAAAATAATATTCCCTTCCGACGACAATACTATAATTCCAAGACAATCTTTGAATCTCTTATCTCTTCTGATAAATTATTATGAATAATTTTATATAATGAAAAGTAAAACAGTTAAGTTTTGAATAATTTTCAGCCGAAGACAAGACATCAACGTCCATACGGGTGGGAAAAAGATAATATAGAAACAAATGGTTTCCAATTGCAACAACCACCGGTGCCTCAGTTCAAGTTTTCTTCACTGCAACATGGCGCGCGACCACCTCACCCAGAAAGTATACCAAGTTGGCTTCCACCTAGGCATTCAGCTCTACCCATCACCAATAAAAAATCACCTAGTTACGAAAACCCACCAGTATTCCCGTTCATGGGGTTCTCAAGCGAATTTAACGACAAGCCCTACAATGAACATCCGGTGACAATTTATCCTGGACCCAACATCCAGTATAATCGCCAGTCGCATTCTCCAACGTATAAAATTTCTCCATCCAACAGTAAGAGCTTCGATAAAAGGAACATTAAAAGGGACAGCAGGTCTGATGGAGAAATGTTGTCGCCAAAGAGTAAATTACCTCCGCGTACTCTCGCTAGTTCTATGGAGAGACATAGAGAAGTGTGTAGAGGCTCCTCGGAGGACGTGATGGATAGCTGCAAATTGCGAAGCTCGAGCAGAGGCAATGATGAAGAACATTTTTCGGATGACTCGTTAGAAGAGTCGTTCCCGCCACCGCCGCCCGCAGTCAGCACACCTTCGAAACGCAATTCCATTGCTTGGGAAGTGTCTCTCGATGGTGACGATCCCCTTCTCACACCAGGAAGTACAAAGGTAAAAAATACTAATGCTCAGTTTACAACTAATTTCTGATTGTTTTAAAATATCTTACCCACCACCACCACCACTACAGCCTATTAACGTCCCACTGGTGGGCACAGGTCTCCACTCTCATAGGTAACAACTATTATCATATTACTGATAATAACCGGGACTGACGGCTTAACGTGCTCTCCGAGGCACGGGGGTGAAACATCGCCAAAACTCCGGACTGGCACTGAGAATTTCTTAATTGAAACACCCAATACTTAACAATTTTTATGCCCGACCGGGAATCGAACCCAGGACCTCGTGATCCGCAGTCGACTATGCTAACCGCTAGGCAGTAAATATTTTACCCAAGGTAAAGAAAGGAACTATGGGAGCTTGCCTAGACATCAAAAATCAATACGCAGCAATGATTTCTTTTTTATTGTAATTTTTATATTTTATAGTTTTCAGATCAAAAAGTTTCAGAAGTTTAGGCTCTGAAAACTGAGAAAAAAAAAATGTTTCACCAAATAACTGCTTTCCCAGACTAGATGATATGGTTACCGAGTCTAAAAAATATTTTCAAAAATTACTAACCACGTTTCTCAGGAAAATAATTAAGCTTTGCATTATTTGAGCATGGATGAGGATAATACTGGAATAATAAAACTATATTTGCATGAATTATGTAATTTTAAAAAACACGTTACATTGTACTGCTGCCACTGGCCCTAAACGTTTTGGTTAGCGAATCTTTTCAACTATTCGACCACAGATGGCAGACAGATGCAATGCCAGAGGACGTTACGTTCCTTTAAACGCAGTGGTTATTTAAAAATGCTTTGTTCGATCAATCACACGTTTCATTGAGGCTTGTCAAGTAACAAAAATTGTATGTGTCACCGTAAGATTGTAAAAACCGTTACACTATAATCTAACTCGCGAAATTGTGTGAAGTGTCGAAAGATTGTGAACCGTTCAATGTTCTGAGTATCAATTTTTGAAATATTCATTGTATTTACGTTTTCTTGTCTGTTTCTTGTAGGTTAGGTTAGGGTTCGACATAAATAAGCAGGTAGGCCGCAGGCCGGGCACTTCGGTTCTATCGGGTTACTATACCTAACAGATTACAATCTACCGTTAAAATAATGCGTTAAATTGTAATCTTTCGACAGTTTGCAATTTCGCGAGTTAGATTATAATCTAACGGTTTTTACAATCTTACGGTGACATATACAAAACATACATTTCCTTTTCAATACTATTTAATTGATCAATAATAAATCACTCATAATATAGTGACTAAGGTACTTAAATGGTATTCATATAGGGTTACAAGATTAATAATAGGCATGGATAAAACGGAACGTCAAAATGGAGTAGTGCTTAAAGAGGAAAGCGGACGCTCAAGATTTAAACAATAAACGTATTGTTTTTTTTTTGACATTTCAACCTTGACCTTATTCGGAATAATAAATCCATAGTAATTTCGGTTTTAATTTTTAAATCTTACTGTAAAAACGGAAATCCTGCGCGTTGTCCCGAATCGGAGGGCAGTTACTGGTCATGTCATTTGGCAAGCTATAAATTTTATTATAGGATTGGGTCCATACTCCGGGATTCACTTAAATATATGGATACATAGATTAACCTTATACTTCTGGATTTCATAATTTTACGATTATGTTTTAGGTTATAGGGAGAAGACGAAGGAAATCAGGAGATCAATCTCATTCGAGCACAAGTTCCATACCTCAACGCTTAGAGGATGACTGGGGTGAAGAATATTGGCCTCCACCTCCACCAATATCTCAGTGTGAGCCTATCGCGTCCCCAATTTTGGATGCAGAACCAGAACTTCGTCGAACTCAAGATCTTGCTTCAGGCACATACGTCATTAGAAAGGGCAAGAATCGAAAACAATTACCAGCCTTCAATAAAAATGCCAATAATAAAACACAATCTAATCCTAATAACATCATACAGAGTCACAGTTTAAACAGAAGCATCGATAAATCCATAGATGGCTCCAGCATTTCATTAAGCGGGTCAGGATCTGTCGGTTCCTATAATTCTAGGCCAAGTTCGGATTTGAGTTTACCTCAATCGCGATATAGTGCTGACCTAAATTCGCGGTTAAGTAGGGAACTTAACACTCCGAACTCTAGATATAGTATTGACCTTTGTACTCCAAATTCTAGATTAAGTAAAGAAATTACGTCACCTAAGTCAAGACTAAGTTTGGATCTCAATAATGGTCAAGATAGGTTCATAATTCCAGAGTATTACGCACATAGTCCTAAAAGTAGACAAGTAAATTGTGATAAAGGTATTATTGGATCCAAGAATAATGGTGTTCAGAACAAATTGTCTCCGCAGGCTAGATTTACAGATTTTAAAAAATATTCTTCTACTTTTGATAATATTCAGTCTCTAATAAAAGAGGGTAAAGTTGAAGAAGCGCCTTCGTCAGAATGCAATGAAACCGTTGGTGAGCTTTCTACCGTGCCTCCGAATATGGTTCGTGTCATATCACTTCCGAGTCTAGGAGCTGAAGGAGACAGTAATAGTGCTAGTCGTCAAGCTCTTATAACTACCGTCGAGGAAGAGGAAGACCAAGAAAGTGGTGAACCAGGCTCAAGTGGTGAGACCTCACCACTTCGTAAGATTGAAAATAATATTAGCGCAATACTGAGTCAAGGTCGGGACCAAAAACATTATACCCCATATATACCAAAAGACTGGAATATTCATAAGGATGAGTACTGTGATGAGGTATCTAAAGATATATTATTAGAAAAAAACTTTCGTTATAGCTCTAGAGATAACCAAAAAAGACACGATATTCAAAAATCATCAAGCCACAATGAAATTCAGAATCAGAAGTCTATAGAGAGGCGAGAGCGATCGTCCAGTAGAAGATCGAATAGTATGCATAAGTCAACTAGCGCTAAAGACGTGCCAGTTGGCTTAATGCGGCAACCATCTTCTTCTGATTCTGCAGTATCCAGTGGGGGCGATTTCCCTCTCAATGTCCAAATTGTTGAGCACCCATACAGGCATAATCAGTTACCTCCATCGCCAAATATGGGTCATGAAATGGGACCCTTACCGCAAACGCCAGAATCTCCAAAGTTCCCACCTTTGCCGCCGTCGCCTGTACAGGAAGTAGAAGATGAATACACAGAAATAATGCAACCCACAGATAGACGACACGGCAAAAAAGCCGACACTCTACCGACACCAACTTTAGATTCTAGAAGAAGGTACGTTGAAAAGTGATAATATCATTAACACCCACATATTATAAAAACGATAAAAGGTGTTTTTAAGAGTGATCAGTGAGGTAATCACATTTCCTTAATTATGTAGTAGATGGGACACGCTTTGCATTATATTTTATACTAGCTGATACCAGTCACTCTTTGGTTTTCCGGAATAAAAAAATTTCTCAGAGTGCAAGCTATAACTTTGCCAAATTGTATCAAAATCCGTTCAACGGTAAAGCTATGAAAGCATTCGCATTTCAATTTACAACTCAAAGTCTACATTTTCATCCAATTCGTCAATAATAATATGCATTTCTTAGATTTCTGCTACTAAATATTATAACATACCTATTACTTAAAGTGTCTTTTGCAGGCCATCAGAACCCCCCGCAGTGCCTCCACATCGAGACACAACAAACAGCCTTAAAACGAGATCAATGGAGACCAGTTACAATAAGAATAGAAGAAATAGTAATTTCAAAAGTGGTTCGACAGACAGAAGAACTTTACCTACTGGTATGTGACATAAATTTGTCTATCTATATAGAGATCTTATCTCGTCAACTGGGAAAAAGCCAAGTTAAAGTTAAGGAGGACAAAAAACAAATTAGCCAGGTTTTGATTAAATTATTTCCACTATTAGATCAATGAACGAGTGGCCTAATTCCGACAACACATATCACTCGATTGCGATTGTTAAGCAATGTGAACCCAAGTCGGTAACTGGATGAGTGACCGAATTTGGTGGGCTAAATTTGGCCTTTTCGTTACCTCCGTACCTCGGAGAAGACGTTTAAGCCGGCAGTCCCGGTTATTATCACTAACATCTGATAATAATCGTTACGAAAAGCTAAGAGTTTAATACTCTTAGTCGAGTCGTATGTGGACCGCGGAAGGAAGTGGGAACCGGGAAGTGGGAAGCCGCATTATTATCCCAAGAAAATTCCTACCAATAGATAAGTGATACTTTTAAGGGGTTACGACCCTCAGTAATGAGGAATGCGACGCTAAGAGAGATTAGATCAATTATCTTCATCATCACTCTCATCTCTCCAGCTCATTACTGAGCACGAGTCTTCTCTCAGAATGAGAAGGGTTTGACCACAGTCCACCACGCCGACCAAGTGAAGATTGGCAGACTTCACACACCTTTGAGTGCACCTTATTTTAAACACGTTTCCTCACGATATTTTCCATCACCGTCAAAGCAAAATATGATATTTCCCACCACCTACCACTACACCACTACACCACTACAGCCCATTAACGTCCCACTGCTGGGCACAGGCCTCCACTCTCATAGGAGAGAGGGAATTAGAGCTTAGACCCGGCTGCTCCAATGCGGGTTGGCGGGCTATTTAATTCCATACAACCCACATTACTCCGAAAACTTAGAGGTACCCTGGGATCGAACTTCGGACCACCCGAAAGGAGGCCGGTCATCCAAAGCACTAGGTTTTCAGCACTTTTTATCACCTTTCTAGTCGGCTGAAAATATTATATATCACTTGTAGATACTGGAGTCAGCGGTGCGAGACGAAGAACTCTACAGCGTCAGAATCGGGAAACTTCTTCCAACGTGCGCGGTCAACTCCAGACATCAGCCAGTCTGCCCGAAACACCGGTGTTCGCTCGAGGTTGTGACGTGCCACGAACGCCGCCGAGAAACTCTACTGGACCACCGAGAAATAACACTGTTAACTCTATGCAGACTATAGGTAAGCTTTTTCACAAATCCCATTAATAATTTTATAATTCATACTAATATCATAAATGCGAAAATGTGTCTGTCCATCTGTCTGTCTGCTAGCCTTTCACGGGTCATGTGTTCAACCGATTTTAATGAAATTTGGTACACGGATGGGTTGTAAACCAGGAAAGGACATAGGCTTTTTATCCCGGAAAACTAATGAGTTCCCGTGGGAATCAAAAATCGACGGATCCACGCGGACGAAGTCGCGGGCATCATCTAGTGAATTGTATGTTAATTATAGATAAATAGAGGTCGCCCGCAACTTCGCGTACAATTTTTGAATTTCTGTGAGATTTTCCCGCAGCAAAAGGCATACTTAACTAATGCGGCTTTAAGTTTATGCTGTGTGTTAAGCATGTTTGACAACGGATGACGAGGTTATGGTTTAGAATCCAATCCCAGGAGCTGGACAAAAAATATGCTTTGTAATTGTTTCACTTTAGTACCTAGGAGAGCACTTAACGCCGTCTGTCCTAAGCCTGATCTCCGATATTGTTGGAAAACTGTCCCATCGAGTATGCCATAAAAACTTGGCCAATATCTCCCGTGCACACTGGGACTACCGACCGAAACTTGGTCAAGGATGCCGTTTAATCGTAACCACCACCACTACAGCCTATTAACGTCCCACTGCTGGGCACAGGCCTCCACTCTCATAGGAGAGAGGAAATTAGAGCTTAGACCCACCAGGCAGCTCCAATACGGGTTAGCGGGCTTTAACGACTATTATCATGTCAGTGATAATAACCGGGACCGACGGCTTAACGTGCTCTCCGACGTGCACGTGCACGAGGGTGAAACACCGCTAACGTCCAACTCCGGGCTGGCACTGAGAATTTCTTAATTGAAAAACCCAATACCTAACAATATTTATGCCCGACCGGGAATCGACCAATAATAGACCAACGAGGCAGTTAATCGTAACTATTGCGTAATTATTGTTGGCAACAACTTGCGGTACTAACATGAGATTTTATGGTTTTTATTTTGCACAGGAAGTAGCGCAACATTGGGAGGCTATGGGCGTGGTTCTGTGATGGGCACCTCCGGAGTATGTACTGGAGCAGATCTGCTTCGCTTAGGCGGACCACCCCGCGGCTGGTATCCAAGACAACGACATCGGTAACTTAGTTCTTTCTTTGTAAAGCATGTACTTACCTAGAAATTCAAATTAAATACGATATCATAATCGTTGTTGAGTTGCCCTATCTATCATAATATAAAATAATCCATGACCCTATTGAGATCCGTAGTGTAGCACATGAGGAGACTATTGCTGATTGCAATAATAACAGGACGCGCGCGAATTGAATGCAGTCAGGCCCTGAGATAAATCGGTGAGAACATCGTTCTGTGTAACCACTGTAAGATTGTAAAAACCGTTAGACTTTAATCTAACTCGCGAAATTGCAAACTGTCGAAAGATTACAATTTAACGCATTATTTTCCGGTAGATTATAATCTGTTAGGTTTATTAACCCGATAAACTTTATTGTTATGATTGTTAAAGGCCGGCTTCAACGGAGCACCTGGACAGAATAACAACATCGTCAAAGATAGCCCTGGACCACCCCGTGCCCTGGGAAAGTTCTGCGGCACGCAAACCGCTGACGCTGCCCCCAAACTTGACGCCCAAGTTCTTCCAGAAGTCTCCGAGAGAAGCCTTACGAAGAGTGACGAGTCTATTAATACGAAAAGGTAAGCATACTGTCATAGATTTGTTAAAAGTAAAGTTAGGATAGGTCATTGGTATCTAAACTAGGATAAGGATCTCACTTCTCACCAACCCAAGTACATACCGATTAAAAGTAAGTACCAATCCATCTTTTACATTCCACTCCCTGACGCAGTGTTGAGCGCTGTTGTCTTAACGTGGGAGGTCCCGGGTTCAATTCCCGGCAGGGTCAATTTGGGAATTTATAAATTCTGAATTTTCTGTGGTCTGGTCTGGTGGGAGGCTTCGGCCGTGGCTAGTTACCACCCTACCGGCAAACACGTACCGTCAAGCGATTTAGCGTTCCGGTACGATGCTGTGTAGAAACCGACTAAGGGTACATTGGTTTAATATAACTGCTATACCCCTAACGGATTAGCCCGCTATCATCTTAAACTACATCGTCACTCACCATTAGGTAAGATCGCAGTCAAGGGCTCACTTGTAGTGGAACAAAAAGATATTAGGTATAAGAAAAAAGCGCTCACCAACCGCGCCTTACTACCTAATACTTTTCACCTATCTATTATGGCAGCGATTTGAAACTTGGTATACTTACGTAAACTTATGCTACTCCAATCAAAATACATTATGTAATTATACATATATTATGGTTGTGTACTAAGCTGGTATCATGATGGAGAAACGAGAAGGGCTCCTGAATGCTTAGGAAGCTTAAAAAGGTCTGATATTATTGGAGAGCCGCGGTCATGGAATGAAAACTTTTTTTATTGCTTACAACTTGGTATTTAGTTCGCTCCTTGATAATTATTATTTACTTAAGCTATGCCCAATTTCACCAACAATCCCTAAGTTTTAGGGAACACCTATGCCCAATTAAATGACAGGTTTCATAGCTAATCGAACAAAACAAAATCAGACTTTGATGCCTGTATTCATCAACAATTCCTCATTTTTAGGGACAGGAACACATACGCCTAGTAGTTGATAGTTTCTGTACGTGAAAACTGTCACCTACTGGTTTTAGGTGTTCAGTAAAGGCAGAAAATCTAATGTTATACCTAATAGTGATTAAGTAGTGTTATTTTATTTTTGTTTAGACGAATACTATAAAGCCCTTTGTAGGTTTGTTAATTTAAAACACTAGCTAAGAATAGACAATTCATAATTCACAAATGAATTCAAAATTCTTCGTTCGTTCATAGCACTTCCACCAATATTAAGATGTATAAGTCGTAACTACTAACCAAATAAATGATGGTACAATTTATAATTAGATCTCACGTCATGGTGTTGCTAAGTTGGTAGGTAAGTACTTGCTACTATGCGTTAATGCCGAATTCTTTGATTGTAAATTTATCGCCCACATTGTTTCTGATTAGCGGATATTGATAAATCCGCTTTTAAGAATTTATCATGTTAGTGTATATATACCTACACTGTACCTACTTTTTTTAAGATTCTATTTATTTTTATTTAAAACTAATACAATAGAACTTAATGCTAGCTAGCCTAACCTAATTACTAGGTATATAAATTATGCCCGCGTGGAATGGTGGCAAGAATACTGGCTGCATTTCCGCGCTGGACAGCCAGGCTGATCCTTTGCGCAAAAAATGAGCCAGCCCTTCTGTCACCAGATGAGGCAATTAACCGCGATGAAATATCTCGCAAAAAAATTTATATTTTTTGTACCTACTTACATTTTTCATTTTTTCATTCATTAATCGCATTCTTTAAGTTTGAACTTTGCTCTACATCATCATTTCAACACATCACCGGCTCATACTAAGCACGAGTCTCCTCTCAGATTAAAAAGTTTTGGACCAATGTACTACACCACAATGGCCAAGTGCAGATTGATGAAATTCAAACACCTTATCGAACGTTATCAAGAACTCTCGAGCACGCAGATTCCCTCACACAGGTGTAGTTGATCTAATTATTTTATTGAATTTTTTGACATAATAAAAGTAAATTTAAAGTAGGTATGTATAGGTACCTAATACTAATAACATCTTTTTCTATTTTCAAACTCGGCCAAAGCGACTGAATAGCTATTTAAGCCTAAGTACGTACCCCTAAAATCTCATTTTTTACAAGATTTAATATAATTTGCAATGTTTGTGGGCTTATGCAATGTTTAGGTCAAATCTTGCAGCTGAATTTTAAAACAGTTATCCCAACCGATTCTTCTAAAACAGAGATTCCATAACTATTTTGGGCAAGAGACCCCTTGTCCAAAATGAACTGATAACTCAGACCCCCACTGCCAAATTACTTTAAGAATCCTTTATCTAGTTTATTCCTATTGATACCAACTTTAAAACTGCGGTTGGTAAGTGAGTAAAATTGAGATCATTTTCTCATCAAAATTTAACAAAATAGATAGTTTGAAAAATCGGTAAATATCCGTAACATTATTAATTATCTATACAAATAAAAAAATGCTTACGTAAAAACTGTCCAAGACAGATTTAAAAAAAATAGCGCGCAATCACGTTCTCCGCCACACCGTTCCGCCCATTAGTGTATGTGGCGCCGTAGAGATGGCGCTACTCTACACTTTTCGACTGTGTGTTATCTTTTAAATTTTTTATGAGTATAATACATAATAATTGAAATCAATAATTAATTATAGAAATACTAATATCTTAGGATTCATTAATATACGTACCTGTGTTAGATAATAAATAAATATAAAACATAATAAATTAATAGGTATAAACATTTACCTACTTCATGCACTTGACTTACGCTCAAGTAGAACTTAGAAGTGATAATTGTCAGATATTTTTAGTTAGAACTACTAATTAATGTAAGTATTAATAAAATTTCAACCTTTTGTATCTATCTAAGTGTTTTAATACCTATAATGTTTAATAAAAAAATTCTACTAAATAAGCTCAAAAACTTCTAAATCCTAATAGGTAGGTATGCAATATTAACGACATTTATAATGATGAGGGGTATATTATCACAACTTGGAATAAAAGCGAATGGTTTGTAGGCTCAAATACCTAAGTCGGTAGATAACTGTTATTGTTCCAATCTAAATAATAAACCTACACGTCTGTTCCGTGAAACAATAACTTAGAATAAGGCGCTAACAATCGGTTAGGGGACCTCAAAGGTTCGGCTGCACAATAGCATCCAGCATACAATAGCGATTCTGTTACCTGCGGCATCAATATGTGCATAATAGTACGCGTGCAGTGAATCAGTCGACGAATCGTTGTCGCCAGTTGCCATGCCTGTCTTGTCGTGAGTCACCCATGGGCCATGACATCCTACCTAGCGCGACGGAGGATGCCTGTACAGAAATGTTTCTATGGGTACTTACTTATCATACCTACGCTAAGCAAATATTATTATATTATGTAGTACCTATCGTCCGACTCAATAATTTTAAGGTCAAGGACAATTATAGCAAAATCACATTGCCCAGGTCAACTGCCATGTTGAAGCTTACAAAACCATGACAATAGGTATGTGCGCTCTTTGGACTTTTGTTGATAGTCAAAATTAACAGTAACCGTAAAGTAACTTTGAGCACTTATCGTGTAATTGGTAGTTACACATTAATGTAGGAAAAATTTCGTAGAAAGCTAGAAACTACAAACGACAAAAGCAACCTATTTCACCTTTACACCGTAATTTATCAAGTTAGAGTCGATAGATAGAGGGCATTTGATTTCCCATCACCTATTCTGACTTTGGACGCATAAATTAAGACGTACCTAAAGTTACCTACTCAGGAACAAATAACTAAGTCATAGGAACTGTCGGAGACCAAACCGGTAACTTTCAGACTTTCCGATTGCGAAGCTACAATACCAAGTAAAAGATCATAAAACCAAGTTTAAAACAACGAATTAAAGTGTTATGTAGGTACAGAGAGCGTATGGTCACAAACCGGTCGCTGCCAAAGATGGTAACCGGTCAGGCTTTGAGGCCAGCGGTTGGCCGCGGCGGCGCCCTACATTATTACCACTCAGTACAATCCTACTTTTCTCATAGAAACTCATTACTTATGTACTTACAGTATTTACGATTATTTATCTTTCACCCAAATGATGTGCAACTTTCTCTCTAAAGCACACCGAAAACTTTCCTCGAGATACTTCTCGGAACCAACGAATTCTTTGGATCGAAGCCAAATGTCGCCTATTGTTTTTAAGTCACAATTTTTGTGTAATTTTTAACACATTAGGCCCCTGATGATAAAAATGTACAGTCGACGTCAAAACTCCATAATTATAGACACAATAAACAAGATGGTTTGTTAGTTACATAGTCACCCTCAAACTTACAAAAATAATATTCATTTTGCAGTTAGACATTGTTGACAATATATGGCGATAATTATTAATCTCAGAAGTATTGAATAAGTAGTAATAGTTAATGTTGTTAAATTAAAGTAAATATTTTGGACTTATTAATATGTTTGTGTGTAGTGCCGTCTGTTCATCCAGGATGCTCACTGCCGGGCTTTAAAACCACTTTCAATCGATCTAGTTGGTATCGAAACCAGTGCTAAGCATAGGTATCTACTGAAACCACATAAATTACATAATCTACTACCTTTCCTACCTTTAACCTCAGTTTCTTGCAGTTGAAAACAGCTGTTATGACCAATTAAGAGTTCTGACTGTATTAAACATACATACATTGGTTTCACGTGAAAAAACTATGTAGAACGAGCAAGTAAAAAATATTTATTTTAGTTCTTGAAGCAGTTCTGGTAACGTACAATTAGTTTGACGACCTCCCTGGCGCAGTGTTGAGCTCTGTTGTCTTAACGCGGGAGGTCCCGGGTTCGATCCCCGGCAGGATCAATTTGGGAATTTATAATTTCTGAATTTTCTCCGGTTGGCCTGGTGGGTGGTTTCGGCCAGGGCTAGTTACCACCCTACCGGCAAAGACGTGCCGCCAAGCGATTAAGATGCCGTGTAGAAACCGTTTAGGGGTATGGGTTTAATATAACTGTCATACCCCTAACAGGTTAGCCCGCTACCATCTTAGACTGCATCATCACTTACCATCAGGTGAGATCGCAGTCAAGGTCTAACTTGTAGTGGATAAAAAAAGTATTTATAGGTATACTGTATAAGGTGTTGTAAATTAATCATGAAAGTTTGATCAAATCGGTAACACTGTATACCTATATGATGTTGAGATATGCAATGTTAGGCCACCTTTGTTCTTACCCGAAAACGATAACAAATTTGATATGAACATTCTACCTGTTCAATATTGCATTGATGCTCACCTATAATCATTCACTTGAAATCATTAATATCGAGCGTACCACCCATTTCTCTATCTACTTTGTATTTAGGTAACGCTACATATATTTTATCAATTGCATAGGAAATAATTAACGGAAATGCACATACGAAGCAATGTTAGATATTATTTGAATTCAAATTCAAATGTTTTTTATTCAAACAAACTTTTACAAGTACTTTTGAATCGTCAAGTAAATCTACCACTGGTTCGGAATGCCATTTCTACCGAGAAAAACCAGCAAGAAACTTGGTGGTTGCTCTTTTTAAATAAATATTTCATTTAAAATTACTATATTAATGTTTACATAATCTTCAACAGTATAATACGCTTTTTTCAGGAGCATACTTTTAATGGATTTCTTAAATTTTTGTATAGGCAAGTTTAAAATAGGTCCTGGAAATTTGTTATAGAAAAGAATGCTCAGTCCCACGAATTACCTTCTGACTTTTTTGAGGCAGAGCGATGGAGTCTCGATTTTTTTATTTCATTATTGTTTGATATTTCTATTTTGTATTAAATGCGATGCTAGGATAAATGTTCAGGTGAAATCCTTTTATTAGTCGGGTCTCCATTATTGAGATAGAAATTATACAATCAACATCTCGTTTTTCTAGAATCTAAGCTTATAGTAGTTTTAGTTTCGTCAGTCGGGTTATTGTAGTTTATACGTCCATGCCATGGTTATGTAGGTACCATTAATTAGCCTGTCAGCAAAGGACCCCTTAAACTTAAACAGTTAAATTCTATCATTTATCGATTTAAAAAAGTCCACTGTTTTATTCGTTAATATTATATTTTCAACATCATGAAACTTCCCCATTGGGTATTCCCATAGAGTATACCTACTATAATATCTACTCTATGGGTAATCAATCCCCTTTCTGAGGTAGCTACATCCTAAAGTAAAACACACGTACAAGTACAAGCACAGTAAAACGGTAGGTTATAAGTTCCTACGTAAAACTATAATGGTATGGCCTTAGTATGGCATTTAAGCCGCTAAAAATGTATTTACCTATATAAGTTAAAATAATATCTTCCCTCTGTAATCATTATTCTGGTGTTGGTCCCTTGTGCGCATTGTCACCGGGTCGCGGCGCGCATGCAAATGTCGACACATCCGTCTTCAACCAAATCTACGACTATATCCGGTCGATGGTACGGACTAACGTAAAATAGTATCATATTATAATAACTACTCATCCCAATACCAATTATAAATATTATGTATGTATTTATATTATTATGTTCAGGTCGAAATATTCTAAAAGATATGAGACAAGCGTGCAGCATTGTAGTGTATAACATTGACTTGCATTTAGTTGTTTATAATATGAAAATACCTATTATGGTATATCAAACTAGTTCCCATTTCCTATCACATAAGAAATTTATTAGTGGTCTGGTAAGTATCGGTCCACAGACGCTTAGATTCGAATAGGGATGAACTTTTGTACCTACCTATACCGATTTTCATAAGACGTGTTCGGTGTTCATTTGTTTATGCAGGAGCATATAAGTACAATGTTTTATGGACCAACAACCGCCAACCTAAAAGCTTTTAAGGGTATGAAGTATGAACGTCGTCAACTATCCGGACCATATGGCGCAATACTGTCGCGTGAAAAAATGCATACCATTTTAGTGGGCTGGCTAAATGGATACCTATAGCCACAGTAAACAGATACAATCACTGTGCTACAGCAGCGGACGGCCTAATCGTCACATAGGTATAGCAGCCTATTTAGTGCGGATGAGAAAATGGTTAAGAATGTAAACATTATGAATATATATATGAACGATTTACATAAACTAAAAACTACATAATATTCGACTGGGTACCTACATAATATTATGTTGGATGTTGGAGCTCCAGACCATTAAAATTATTCAGACGTAGCACAGACACTAAAAACTCATCGCTTTACAGGGGTTTAGTTATATTGGTTATTTAAACGAGTACCATACCTAACTTTAGAACTCTTGGTTTTGCGCTTACACAAATTAAAAAAGCCGTAAAGGAACACTTGTTGAGTCGAGGCTATTATAGCTACAATTGACGAATTTCTTAATGACAAAGTTGTATAGAAGCAATCGACTTTGGTAGATTCACTTGACTATTCAAAAGTACTTGTTGAAAGTCTACTTGAATATAAAATATTTGATTTTGATTTTTGGGTACAGCGCCTCACAAGATAGTATGATAACTTTCGTTATAGTATTTATTTAATTTATATACCTACCTACGTATTGTAATATCTTGTTATTTAAAAAGAGCAACTGCTGAGTTGCCGGCTCTTCTCAATAGAATTTCCTTTCCGAACCGGTGATAGAGTCAAAAAATTACGTAACAAAAGAGACACCTCTTTGTCCTACATGTTATAAATAAATAAATTGCAATTAAAATTTATTGTTAGAATTATAATGCGTGAAATACCTACGCATTTAATGTTATTGGGCATGATATTACCCAGCTTAACCTTAGGGTATCTTTCGTATCACACGGTCGAGTACGGCATCGTAGTAATTCAATATGGCCAGGCGCCACGGTCGTAAGCACGATTGCTCTTTTGTAACTAATCGTATTATGTCTATATTAAAACTATTATAAACTTACTTTCTTATTATTTTGTAATAAAAAAAGGCTTCTATACCCGTACACTGACGGTTAGAGTGTTTGTTGAAGATTTTGTTGCAAATAAATACCTACTATTTTATTTGATAAAAAGTATATGTAATAATATATACAATAACATATATATATTATAATATATCCAAAAACATAAGTAATAAGTTATTTTTAAGTAAGTAATATTTTAAAGCTTACTTAATCTTAGTTTTTAAATCCTTTTTAAAGAGAGAGCAATATTATGATATTATTATTTCTTAACATCTGATGAAAGAATTATCATATCCTATAGAAATATCATATAATAATCGCTATAACATACCTATTATGTTTGTAGAGCAACTGATGAAGCGTATCTACCGTATGCCCGTTTTCACCAACATTGCCTATAAATATTATGGGGACCTAAGCCCATTGGGTGACAGTTATTGTATATGAAAACTGCCACCTAAGTATTTGGGAACTGTTGGTGATAACGGTCATTATTCATGCATGTGGTGGGTATACCTATCAAATGATAATCTTTTAATTTTTTTCAATGATCATTTTCCATCCATCCATCCATCAGGCTGTATGCCTGTACACTGCTGAACATAGGCATTTTCGAGAGCCAAACAGGATACCCTAAGTTAAAAACAAATTAAAAAAGTATTCACACAGTTCTTTCAATATTTCTACTTATGCACTTTTAATCCGGTTTGTCCAACCATAAAAATGCCTAAGACGAAAGAGATAATATTATTGAGTTTTAAGTTTCAGTTATTCAATGTTTAGCTTAGTTAGATTCAACGAGGCTTAGTCGACCGTGAACCAGTAGCGTTGACCTGGAAAACCGCTACCTACTTAGGATTTACACTTTTACGATCATCTGTCGGTTAACACTTAACACTAAGCTTAACGCAGTAGGCTTAAAGCCTTATACACACTGTAACACTATGTATAAAGTAAATTACTTGTACATATCAGTGTACAAGCACGTACAAGTACTTTACTCTAATACGCCGACTTTATATGGACTACTACTTATTCTGTAGGTATTTAAAGGACATTATTTTTTTACGTAACGTAAAACTGAATTACTCTTGCAGGCAGAACTCATTTCCTGCCTTTTGTGTTGAAACTTTTGTAATGTTACTTTTAATTTAGATTTTATTATTACTATGTTAAATACCTAGTTAATTACATAATTGCAATCAACATCTCTTCTTTTTTTTGGATTTTTACAACAGAGGAAATACTCAGTGACTACCGCACGAGTACCTAGTGCCGCACTCGTACCGACTAAAACCCCTACTGTCTGCCTGTTGACCGTGGTGTAGGTACCTACCTTTCAGCCTACAACACGACAACACTTGCGTCTTTTTTCACGACCTTTTTGGTCGGCATTTTTCTTATTGCTCCTTTTCTTTGATTATTATTGCAACATAGTTTGTTACTGCTGTCCAATTTTCCTCCTTTTCAAGCATTTTGTGCACTAATGTATCTACACATATACCTACCCCCAATCTTTTTTTACGAGTTCTTGTCTCTCTCTATCCCATTGTTTAGCCCGATAAAGCCCGATACTTAAGAACCTGTTCTTAGCAGACTTCGGTTTATTAATACTGACCTATTTAAGGTTAAAGCCACGGATAACAAAGACGAAAGACTATTTTGCTACTACTCCACCACCGGTACTTTTATGCCCATTTTATTTTTATTTTCAGTTTTTTATGACCTGCGTAACTACATACCTACTATCAATTAAGTACTTCTATCTTACTGTCTTTTACTTAATACAGATGAGTATGACTCATGCTTAAAAATATCTTGCACTCACACTTAATGACTCTCACACTCACACGAAATTAGAGTTAATATGCTAATTATTTCATCTTATTATATAGAAACGGTGAATTTTTTAATTAAAAAGGAGTACCTATTACCTACAGTAATCAATTTTAAAACTCGTTCTAATATCGCAAAGTACTTACCTGTATGTCGTGCCGCGTGCGTTTATGTAGCTTTATGAATATTTTAGACATACATATAGCAAAACCAAATAATATATTATTAAATAAATAATACCTTATATAACGCAAATTCCACTTATAAAATTATATAAATTTTTCGAAACGCGTCATTCAGTACCTATTTCTAAATTAGATAGGTAGGTAAGTTACTTACCTAATTTTCAATAATCCCGGGGAAACTATTTAATTTTCCAAGAGAAAAATAGCATATGAATCTCTCAGTCCTCAACTATACCCATGCAAAATATCACGTCGATCCGTAACTCTGTTGCGGGTGATTGAAGGACAGTGAAACAAACAAATCGCATATTTGTACCTATGTAACAAGCAAATAGGTATGATAACTTGGCAAGGTCAACTCACAACTGCATGTGTAAATGCTGTGGTAAAGGTTTAATTTAACAATAGTGCCAGTATATAACTAGATTGTATTAGTACCTAGGTAAAAGGTATAGTATAGCTCGACACTCGACACCTGTGTACATAACATATACCTATGAAAACTGAAAACTTGCTTTGTCCTAAAAGGCTTGAAATACATATAGGTAGGTATAAATATGAATAGGTACTGTAATATCCAGACAATATTAGGATGATAGTAATGTATCCTTTTCTCTTGAGTGAGAGAAAAGAGATATGTAGGTAAATGAAACTGAAATGTAAACTGGGTTTGCCCTAACAGGGCTTGAAATGCAAAAAAATGAATATTAATATGAATACTAGTGGTTCGCCCCGAACTAAGATTCGCGGTATTTTTTTATTCCACGTAAGGTGGTGCTAATCTATTATTTGTAAACACAAACGAATAAACTTTTATAGAGCGCCATCTATTGACATCATTGTGAAGTTCTGTTAAAAATACTGAAGCTCATTAAACATTTAATTATTTCGTTTCCTTATAATATTTATCTAATTTTAGTATTTGTTGTTCAAGTACAGGATATAATTCAAATAATTGATCAAGTTTCCGGCACAACCTTTCAGAAAATTGAGAATTCTGAGGTCAACTTTGGACGTTAGAAAATCTCCACTTTGAAAGCCCCCCCATTTCGTCAATTATAGGGGAAAAATTAAAAAAATATATATTATTGGACTCTATTCCCAATTATCTTTAAAATTATATACCGCAACCCTATGCTAAGCTATAAAAAGTATTTTACTTCGCATTCACTTCTATAAGAGCCCCCCTGAAATAAAGATTTTTATAACTTTTTAAGCCATATTCGGCTGGATGCCATCGGTGTACATATATATTTAAATTTGAAGTAATTACGTTCAGTAATTCAGAAGTTATAAGGCTCTGACAGACGGACGGACGGACGGACAAGTGCAAATTGACTCAAGTAGACACAGAGACCTTCGATTCGCTCGGTCAACTATCATATCCAGACGCTTATCTGTTTACTGTGCTATTAGGATGATAGTTAGCATTCTCCTTTTCTCTTGAGTGAGAGGAATAGGAAAAGAATAGTTTCTCTTAACACACCATATTGTTCTTTTCATTTCATTTCATTCATTGCACACAAGCTGCTTTTAAAAACAAAATGATTGACACCACCTCTACAGTCTACACTGCCTATAAACATTATACCTATCCGTACTCCATAGAATTTTTTAGAAGCTGAAATACCGAGTTATCTTTTTATAAAAACTGCAATCGTCACACTAAAGCAAAGTTACACTACTTAGGTAGGTATTCTGTTACTACATAATATTATAACTACTAACTACCTGATGCCCGCGACTTTCGTCCCCGTGGAATAAGTTTTTTTCAATTCCCGCGGGAGCTTCTTAATTTTCCGGGATAAAAAGTCAAAAGAAATCCTATGTCACTCTCCAGGTCCTCACTATACCCATGCCAAAAATCACGTCGATCGACGATCCGTTCCTCCGTTGCGGCGTGATTGAAGGACAAACCAATAAACCAACAAACAAACACACTTTCGCATTTATAATATTGGTATGATACTAGCTGATGCCCACGACTTCATCCGCGTGGAATAAGCTTTTCTCAATTCCTGCGGGAACTCCTTAATTTTCCGAGATAAAAAGTAACCTATGTCACTCTCCAGGTCCTCAACTACACCCGTGCCACAAACCACGTCGATCCGTTGCTTCGTTGCAGCGAGATTGAAGGACAAACCAACAAACACACTTTCGCATTTGTAATATTAATATGATTATTAAAATATGTCTGTGGTTATTACTGGACTAACCATTAATAATATTATTATTGAACATTTTAGTTATTTAATTAATTTAATTATTAGTGAGGCACCTCGTTATCAAGTAGGTCTTGCGTCAGCGCTTAAAATAACGGTGTTAAATGGGTATTCAATATGCATCCAGTTATGGCTATTTTATTTCCCCATACTAGGTATCTATGGAACAATTGAATTTGTAGAAAAGCTACTATGTAGTAGGTAAAGTACCTATAGACTTTGGAGAACTTGGAGAAGCTTTAGGAAACGGTTTCCTGTTGTCTAGACTAACACTAAAACACTTTTTTACTAAAACATCAGGTTCATGTCCTTTTTAATGGATATTTATTTTAAAACTGGTGGTTAGTATAATAATATGATGACGTGTCAAAAATAACCAGTAGAAGATACAGCGACATAACGACATCTGCCTTTCTTCGCATCAAAGTCTAACATAGATATCCGTATAATGTATAGTATGATCGACCATGTGTCGGTTGTTACCAACTTGCTAAAATAATATGTAGAGCTACCAGGTATGACTTGTAAGTTTTTGGAATCTACCTCCTACCTACTACCTCGTTTAGAATTGATTTTCATTATAAGCCCGGGGTATGAAAATTTATGTGGAGTAAAATCAAACTGTCTCCGTTACGTTATTGACTTTATTTTTCCATGGTAACACTTGTTTGTTTCCATAACTATGTATTTTGATGCATATAAATTATATAAATAAATGTATCAAGCATGCTTTCAGTAATATAAAACATGCGTTTTTAATTAAAAGCGGTCATAGCCTGCCTAGGTAGGTAGTTAAGACGCCGGTTCGAGCCCCCGGCCATTCGGTTTTTCGGGGGTTCGATCCCAAGGCACGCACTTTTAACTTTTCACAGCTACTTACGTGCTTTTTAAGATTTACCTCCAATTAATTAATATATCTTGTTTTGACGGTGAATCGTAAGGATACCTGCTTGCCCGAGAATCCTTCAATAAGGTACTTTCAAAGGTCTGTGAAATCTGCCGATCCGCACTTAGCCAGTATTGATTATGGCCATAACTCTCTCATTTCGAAACGAGGAGAGAGGCAGGAAAATTTTATAATGTAACTACCTGATGCCCGCGACTTCCTCCGCGTGAATTGAGGTTTTTTGGTTCCCATGGGAACTCTTTTATTTTTCTGGATAAAAAGTAGCCTAAATGCTATTCCAGGCTATAATCTATCTCCGTGCCAAATTTCATCTAGATCCGTTCAGCCGTTCTGGCGTGATTGAGTAACAAACATGCATTTGCGGTTTATTGGTTCCCGCGGGAAGTCTTTTATTTTTCGGGATATAAGTAGCCTATGTGTTATTCCAGACTATAATGTATTTCTGTGCCAAATCTCATCCTGATCCGTTCAGCCGTTCAGACGTGAAAAAGTAACAAACATCCATACATCTATACATCCATACATAATACTTATTAGTAAGAAAGTGATCGTGTAAAAAAGACAAATCCTGGGAAAGCCGGCAGACTGGTAACCTAAAGTATAGCCACAGTAAACAGTGGTATAGCGCAGCACGCGATTTGACGGTTGGTTGAAACTTGCGATTTAAGGTCGCATAATAATATCGCACCCCCAGAATGAAAGTGACCTAACTCAAAAATAGCAATTTTGGGGGAAATGAGCAAAAAAGATTTCAAAAAGGATATATTGAATATATTTAAATGTATCTCTCCCGTGATTCATTGGAAATCATTGATAATTTGCGGATTTATATATTGATCTTCTATGTATGGATTGGTGTTGTTAGGTATATTAGATTTAAATGTATTTTAAATATGTATTTTGTTATTAAAATATAACATAGTTTTAAATTAAGTACTTTTGTTGCAAAAAGATTTCTGAATTTCTAAGACTTTTTATGAGCATATTATTTACAAATACTGATAGCATATCATGGATATAGATTTAAGGGCACAAATAAAAAATATAAATTATTTGCAGTAAACTGGTACAACTTGAATAGGTCGATGCTATATACTACCACCTGCGAGCACCTCTAACGCAATACTGATTCGGTCTCTTTTATATAACAAGCATAGGTGAAAAACGCGATCAACTAAAGTTACAGATGTATAAGCTGTCCCTTTTTTACTCATAATTCGGGCTCTTTTTTACCACAGGGTTTTAGAGTAGGCTTTTTAAGGTCAGTTTATTAAAAAATCTGTTAGGAATTTACAGGAATTTTTAGTTAGGTCACTTTCATTCCAAGGGTGCGATATACACACAAGTCAACGCCACTGCCAAGGTCAAACGGTCGTCCGGCCTCGTCAAATAAAAATTCGATGCAATCGAACTTCTGAAGTATCATTTCATATCATCAATAAGAAATGAATAATGACGTCAACTTTTATATTTTTTCACTTTTATAGAGATAGATTTCCGTTTAGAGAGTTATTGATAGGTAGGCAGATATGTACATATTTTATATCTTTTATAGAATAGGAAGTTACCTAACCTATGCTGATCGTGAAATTTTTGCTTGATAGGAAACATGATCTCTTCGCTACGTTGTTTTTGTACGGTCTTCGGTGTCTACGGTTTTGTAACAGCTAGGTACAACCTAGCTGTTACAAGATTTCACATTATGCTGTTTTTTTAGTATATTTCTACTTTCTGCATTCTTATTGCATTAGTTCTTGAAGATGGTTAAAAAGCTATTCGAGCAAAGAGGAACCATCTCTGCTCGCTAATTAGGTATTATTCGGTAAGCCGAATAAAAATATAAAAAAGGCATCACGTAAAAATGAAAATCTAAATATATAATATAAGACTGACTGACTGATCTATCAACGCATATCTCAAACCACTGGACGAATCGGGTTGAATTTGGCATACCGTTTTCAAAATTTCAATCCCTAAGGGGGTAAAACAGGGGTTTGAAATTTTTATGGAAATCGAACTAAACAAGCTGCGGGAAAGATGTTCAATAGAATATGATTACACAGTAAACAGATACAATTTTGAATCTGGAAACAACAACAATCTGATTTTTTATTTACATAACCATTGTTTTACACGAAATAATGTAGCTAACTACCTACATTAGGAGATAGTCGATCTGCGTAAATTTGCGAGCTTGCTGTGCTGAGTTGAATGATCGCTAGAACCGGTCAAACAAGCGAGAGCGGCCACGGCATAAAAGATCCACCCCGGGTATGTATGCCTCCGACGCGACGGGTGACCCTTCTCTATCTGCACCCAGATAGGTATTTCCGGCTCGGATTGATTGAACTTACTAGGTATTATTATGCCTACTTATTACTTACCGTATTATACTTAGTCAACAATTAACAGTCATCGGCTAACATGCCATATTAATATTATGAAAATTTATTTCAAATGCTGCATTGAAAAAACTTGTATTGGCTTTTAAAAATCCTATGAGAACCTATGACCATTCATCATTTCAACCCATTGCCGGCTGACTACTGAGCACGAGTTTCTCGGAATGAGAAGGGTTTGGCCATAGTCCACTTCGCTGGCCAAGAGCGAATAGGCAGACTTCAGACACTTTCGAGAACATAATGAAGCATTATCGGGCATGTAGGTTTCATCACAATGTTTTCCTTCACCGTTTGAATTGAAGCAAGTAATACCTATTTAAATTCTTAAAACACACAATGACTAAGAAAAGTCAGAGTCGGGTCCCGGGGATCGAACCCACGGCCCCTATATGCCGGTTGTCTAAACCTAGCTAGGCTAACCTGTCTAGGCTTATCTACTTATCACCATTTATATTCACCACTTGGCTACGACTTACGACAATTATAATATGAGTAATATATATTATTATTAAAATTGAAATAATATTCATTGGAACTATACCTGGGTACCTAATTTGATTTTGATAGGAAAACATTATCAATGGACACAGCCGTGCAATTTGTTTGATGATAATACGTTCACTGGACTAGGTATCGAACATTTTAGTATTCACTTCGATCATATTTTGTTTGTTTGTATGTTACGGCATCTCGCTGAAACTACTGAACTTTTTAACAATAATGTTTTCCATGTATTCCTAGCGCTCAATTTAATACGATGCTTTGTTTATTAAAATTATGTACCGATTACAAATAAGATATAGAAGCAAAACGTGACTAAAATCACGTTTCTACAGTTCTAAGCTACCGATGCAAGGTTTTTATAATTTTCTTTATTCCTAGGTAACAATGGGAAGGAGAAGGAAAATGCTCGAAGCAAGGAGGCGACTTCGCCAGCGGCCCGTTCTGCTAACGGTTAGTATAAAGAGCTAACTTCTGTTTATTACAAAACGTCCCAAAAAAGGAGTTGTTTTCAGGGTCCATGTATGTATATGTATGTTATAGTGTATTTATTCAACCATAACTTC
Organism: Erebia palarica; assembly: GCA_964035005.1. Classification (NCBI taxonomy): domain Eukaryota; kingdom Metazoa; phylum Arthropoda; class Insecta; order Lepidoptera; family Nymphalidae; genus Erebia; species Erebia palarica. The sequence goes on along the minus strand of OZ035985.1, from coordinate 31,394,702 downwards.
TAAATGCCTGAACAGATTTGCATGTATGGGGAATCGTTAGAATCATTACCGCACGTCCTGAGTGACACTGGCTATATTTCTTTGAAAAAGTTCAATAAGCATAGCTGCAAAACATGACGTCATGTTTTTTAATCTTTTAAATTACTTTCACTTGTTTTAATTATATCTGATCTGTGGTAAACCCAAAAAGCACATAGATAGTGAAATATCAAATTTAATGTACCTACCTACGTACTTAGAGATTTGAAATAAAATGCTTCCTAGAATCGCATTTATTATTATTATTGGAATCACGGATATAAATCGATTGAAAGTTTATTTTTTGGCTTAACTGGGGTAAAAAGTCCATTCCGTTTCCAGTTCCAGTCAACTAGAGAAAGCTGTTTAAAAAATACGGTTACTTTTATACTTATAGGTAACTACTAACTGCCTACCTTTTTAATTACAATATTGAAACCCTTTTTATTTAATTTATGGGTCAATAAAAAGGCTACATTTTCATATAATTTTGGCGTTAACTAGGTCTAGGTATAGATATCATTAGCGGTTATCATTTGCGTTGGGTCTAGGCATCTAACTTATAGCGTTGCTATAGCAATCATGGAGCTTAGAATGAATGAGCGAGTAATGATCGAGCTTTTCATTGGGAAACGGAGGGTTGATCGGGGGGGTGTGCGCGGGTGTGCGGGTGTGCGCGGCGTGGGGTGCGGCTAGGGTTGTACATGCCAGCTTTTGATTTAAAACTCATCGTTTCAGCCCAATTGAGGTCTATCACAAATATGTCTCTTTTAACTTTAAATAAAGTCTGAGCAAATTTAAAGCGCGCTCTAAACATCTCAGCTACGTGAGAAACTAGATGATTCCCGCGACACGCGTGGATTAAGTTTTTTTTATTACATAAAATTGCAGCAGAAATAAGAGAGTTCAAAAGAACTCTTGTAGAGTGCTTAATATGAAACAGGTCTTGATTTTTTATTATGATAAAGTCTCTATATTAAATACCTAATTATTGTAATAAGGACCTATTTTGAATAAAAAGGGGTAGCCCCATAATCATTTGCTGACAACCCTTGGTGCAACATCGCGCACATGTCGTCCCGGGGGGTTACGACTAACGGAGGGTAACGGGTATCGCGCACGCGCGGCCTCCACCCTGCCGGCGTCACCCCCCGCGCCCTTTTTTCTCCCCGCTCTGCAGGGGCGACGACTCCAGAGTCCAGAGGACACCGCATTCAACTATTCTACTCGCATTTTTGCGGAAATTGGAATCCTCCCTCGATATTGACTGGTGTCTGATCAGAAGTTTGATATTGCCTGTCATTACCACATCTCGAGTTGATTGCCGCTCAATAGCCGCTTCAGATCGCTTGTTTAATTTGCCGCAAATCATAACAATAATATTGCCTCCGTAGAGACTGCAAGACACTGCGAACTGTTTATATAATAATTTTATTATAATATGTGTACTTTATTTAAACTATAAGATCAGAAGTCAGAACATAGAGTCTACCTCATTACGGCTTAAAATAATTTATATTAGGTATCTTCAGGCGAGAAAGAGTTGTTATTTGTTACGTAATAGTACGGCCCTTCCGGTTTTAAGGTGGGTCACTCTTACTATGATGCCTCCCGTCATTTCATAATTCATCTATTTAGCTACGGACATAATAATTCACACCGGTTTCTTGCTGACGAACCACGATAAAATGGCCCGCATTATGTTTTCCTATAATTCACCCCTATTTATGAAACAAATAATATTTTAAATGCAGACAAAGGCAACCCAACAACTGGCGATAATATGGTAATAACTTGAAAACACAATGTCAGATTGTCTCCAAACGTGACATATCAATGGGACAAAGGTTTAGATAATAGTACATCCGTCTTTGGAAATGAGTAGGTGGAATACATTTTGTTCGCCGCATTGTTTTAATTAAATAATTACAGCGCAATGCGCGTAGATTATCTTTATACTGAAGATTGAAATCCAGTAAAATAATAAATATCCTAATCGAGGCAGGCACTAAGGTAAAACAAGGAAAAAGAAACGTAATACGTTTTCTTCATTTTACTTAACCTAAAATACCCAATAAATGATTAGTTATCAATATTTAGTGATTAGTCTGGCAACAATTTAATTTCGATGGGTCAACCACACCCAAATATATTACGGTCATTCGGCCATGAATTCGAGTTAACTGTTATCATTTTATTTATCATCATTTATCAGAAACGTTTAGTTGACTAGCCGTTTTGCTAATGTAAGTATTGCCTAATTGGTCATAAAAATATGACGCTATTCTAATGGAAAATAAGACATCAATGGAAATACCTAATGCCTTGTTTAAAAAGGTAAACAAAATAAGTACCTATCGACTTTATTTTTAGATCGGTAACTACTAACTACTTATTCTGTCGTTGTCACTGTTGACGATCTCTATCTCTCGACCCCATTCTATCGTCAGCGGTCATGTTTAAAAGGAAACCAAAATATTATACAGCTATGACAAGGATTATGAATAAGATACGATAGGTACGTCATACGATATTACACATTATAATAGCTAGCTGTTGATAAAGGTAGTGCTTGAAGGGGTACCTATCGTGACTTTAAAGATAACATGCAGCTAAGGCTAACCAAAGGACACGCGGACGTATCTAGACAAAACGGTAAACCGATACGAGAAATAAAAAAATGCAGTTGAACTCCTAAAACAGGCATAATATGTAGCATGTACGTCCATAGAGCTTATATTTTAAGCGTTGCTTTTTAATAACGGACGTGTTCGATGATGTCATAACTCAAAACAGGCCACTTTTCCATCAACTGGTTAATTGGTTAGTCTTCCATTACCAGTCTTGTATGAGCCAGTGTCGTGGTATTTGTTAATTGTCGCCAGTCTGTATTATCGGCCAGCACGATAACGTTGTTACTTACTACTTTCTTTTTTTATTTACCGAACAATTATACCTACGTACCTACTACCTACGTATTTAAAAGGCAAGTTCATACTGTTACAATATGTATTGACGATATTTTTCCCAGTATCATTTTTGCAATATGTGTTGACGAGTTTTTCCCCAGTAGCCCAAGCTATAGGTACCATTTATATTGTATGTCTAATTATAAAGGACTATAATCATATTCATTCAATACGACGAAACAGAGATATTCTCTATCCGGGGGCGAACTTTTAATCGAAAGAGTTGAAACTCGGGGTGTTGGAAAGACCTACATACCAATTAAAATCACCGTACACGCAATTAATTTTCCTTTTAATATTAAATGTTAATAATGTACCTATTGAAAGTTACTAACCTACTCTAATATACAAAACAATACTTACTATAATAGTTTAATGACATTTACATGACAAAAATAATATGTTTAATTAGGATAGGAATAAGGATCTAAATCCCTTACTTACCTATTTTATTTCCACATAATTTAATGTACCTACGTAGAAAAAACTTAATAATGTCATTATTTAAAATTATGAGGAAAATGGTACTTAATGATTGTACCTAATTACGAAGGCTGCTACGAAGCCACATACCGTGCTAATAAAGGTTTATTTTCCAAAATGAGTTAAGTATTTACTAAAATCGAGGATAAACTAGGACTTCCTTAAAGTCCATTGATTCGAATTAAAAAATATTTAATATTTTTTCATCAAATATGGACTGAATATAAAAGAAGCTTTAATAACTGTCGCTTAGTCTTTGCATTAGACAAAAGTACCTAGGTAAAAATGCTGCCTTATATGATAAGCTAAAACAGTTTACTACTGACTGTGCACTGTGCAGTATGCACTAACATTCATTTAGTAACTAGGTATTACTTTATACATACATATTCGCAGGCTGAGGCTATATTTGGCTGGTCTGCCGTGAACAGGCCCAAATTATTTCACAATAATCATTTTAATTACAAGGCGAATACCTACTAAAGTATGGGCATGTTTTAATAATTATAGTATCAATTACACTGATAAATAGTGTAGTTAACAAATAACTACTCACTATAATAATTATTTAAATTAACTCGTATCTTGTAGCAAGTGATGGTTCCTTTGTTGTCTTGAATTAGGTCACAATAACGTCAACTTTGGCGATGGTGGTAGATAGTGAATTATAGTGATGGGCAAAGATAGGTACCTATTTTGCAGAGGAGAGAGATGAGTACAATGCTGCTCAAGAGCTTTCCAATGATTGAAGAAGAGGTTGACCTACCAGCGTCAGTAGAAGGTTAATTTAGGCTGACCATAAAAGAGTGACATGGTTTAGCTCTCGTTAAAATAGGTATGTCAAGGCAATAGCCATGAGGCGTGAGACAGGAAAGCATGGAAAACTACTGCTGCAGGCTCATTTTCAATGTCAAGTGTCGACCTTGCATAGAAACATAGTGCGCGGGTTTATTCATACAAACGTATTCTCCTGTTTTCTCCGTGGATATAATAATTAATAACTAGAGAAAATAGTTTTGCATCATAAAATCCATATGTATCCTTGCCCATGTCCCTATGTTTTGCTTTTTTCAATAAATTAATAATCATAGAAGGAACAAGTTATTAACAAACAAAGACGAATATAATTTAAAAAATAAATGACGACCTATAGTCCATCTTAATTTTTTTTAATCCGTTCGGTATTGGCTGAGGAAACGGGAGAATACGAGAGTACGAATTCGTTTGTTTTTCACTTTGATAATGTATATTGAGAAGGTTAAGCAACATCATATTTAAATTGAAGCTTCCGGTAAGTAAAAATGGCGTATGGGTGGAGCTTAAGCTGGGGGTTAGAGGGCTGGTATTATCGATACTTATATAATCGATATAAAATTATCACAAAAAAAATATTAAATAATTAAACATACAATTTTGAAAAACACTAGTATTCGTATTTTATAATGAAATAGCTGATGCCCGCGACTCCGTCCGCGTGCATTGAGGTTTTTTAGTTCCCGCGGTAATTTTCCAAAAAAAAACTAGCCGATGTGTTATTCCAGACTATAATCTAACTCTTCTATCCATCCATAAATCCAATATTTCGCGTTTATAATATTAGTATAAATTTATATTATCAGTTCAACGTAAACCTTACAAACAAAACTGTTTCATAATATTAGTTGGAATATCTAGATATTATGGAAAAAAATTACTGAATGACGTGATAATAATATGAATAATAAAAATACAGTCTATTTTAAAAATTATTCATTGCGGCTCTCCTTTGTGCCCATAAATTTGAAACATTAATTAGAACTTTTAAGAATATGCACATCTAAACCCAAAAACATCACTTTTGTGCTTTCCAACATATCAATGAAAAAGCCGCACTGATTGATAACAGATTGCTGACATTCAGTAATCTTACTTAGGCTCATCTTTTGTTTTTTACTAATTCAAGACACGACTGAACCGATTTGGCTGAAATTTGAAATGGAGATACCTAATTCCCTGAATTTACATGAGCTATATTTTATCCCGGAGATTAAAGTTTCCGCAGGACCGAAACCTTTAAGGTTTTTTCCACGCGTATGAAGTCTCCGGGTATCATCTAGTACTAAACTATATAATAAATAGTCATATTATATTCGAAACTACTTGTAAGTAGAGCATTGATAAAGAAATAGGTATGAGGCACCTAGTAAAATATTAGTAAGGGTAAATGACTGAGCGCTTGTAGCCTGTTGCTGTTGCCTTGCGATACTGTATCTCGATTCTCTACCTACTTGGCAAAGAGTTCGTCGAACCGTACCGTTTGTCTACAACAATAATATAATTAATAATTCATACTGCAATTTCCAGTACCTACAAGGCGATCGTTTACCGTCAAAAAATATCAAAGTAGGTACTGAGTACTGACTACTGGGTAGGTATGTCTACTTACTTGGTTGACAAAAAATTTAAAACTTAATTACCTAATTAGTGATAACCTTTAGCTTAAATTAATTATCCAGTAGTATTAGAAGACAAGCATGCCATTAAAATATAAAATATAGGAATTGAATTTTTGTTACACAACCCTATACCTACTTATATTTACGATGTTCTCAACAAATGAAGTATATGAATTCTTTATGAAATTTAAAAATATTTTTAAATGCATGTCAACAAAAGAAAAGTTAAAAGCATACTTACGTAATATTATTATATAAAAAGGGAGAATTATTATGCTAATGACGGATCTCAAAACTCATCACGAGTCGTAACGAATTTAGGTCAGTTTAAAAGGAAACGTCCTCGTTGATGCATATCTGTTGAAACTTATTTTAATTTTATTCTTTGTCATTCGTCACATTCGCAATGCCTAAGGAGTGCTAAGTAGTAGGTAGGTAGGTACGCGAAGGTCCCTTCCTTTGCGAGAGAAGGTCAGTTCCGCTTGTCGTTCCCATTAGCTAACGAAAGTGAGTCACTGCACCTACTATCGGACTAATTACTTTTTCTATACATTCCTCCATCATTAGCTTTATGTTTTTCCAATGGTTGCTTTACTCAAGGCACAGAATACTTAATAGTACCTAGGTTAAGTACTCCTATAAATCCATCGTCAGTATGTAAATCTTTTATTAACATACTAGGTATATAACAGAAATATTTTACCTACTCAGTGGTACTATTTAAGTATCTATTAGTCCGCGCACGAGCTCCGAGGAATCGGGGTCTGAAGAAACGACGGCTGTACGCCACCCCCGATCGTCGCTCCATATCCAGCTCGCTCCCAGCACTAGTTTCGAGCGTGTCGCGTGTAATTTTGCGATAGCAGTATTGTTTTGAACCGTAAACAACTCTAGGTCATTACTTTAACATTCCATAGGATTCCTCAAAGCTCGCGCGCGGACTATATGTAGTAGTAAGTAAATCAAGTCAAAGTATGATTATTGATTATTCAACACTGGTACCTACTACTTTAACTACGGAATTTTAAAACTAAAGCTACGAGGGTTCCAAACGCGACCGATAATCTGATAAGAGCCCGCAACAAGCACAAACCTATTGCAATTAGAAAATGAAGCTACCTAGGTAATTAATAAATTCGCTTAGGTAATGTAAGACTTAGAGAGCGTAAAGAGTTAAACCGTAATGTTTCAGTTTTACCACTTTTATCGTTAACTCGGTTGCTGAAGCGGAGATTAGGTTAATCAGAGCAATGTCGAATTTTAATTGAGGACCTCGTATAAAATACTTCTCTCTCTCTCATGCTATTGCCGACTCACTAGTCGCTACTTAGCACGAGTCTCCTCTCGAATGAGAAGGGTTTGGCCATAGTCCAACACGCTGGCCAAGTGCGGATTGGCAGATTTCACACACCTTCGAGAACATTATGAAGAACTCTCGGGTGTGCAGGTTTTCTCACGATGTTTTCCTTTACCGTTTGAAACAAGTGATATTTAATTTCTTGAAACGCACATAACTTAGAAAAGTTTGCGGTGTGTGCCCGGGGATCGATTTCGCGACCCCGTACAGGAGGGTATCACCACTTCAGTATAAAACTTAGTGACGCCTTGTTTACGTGCAGAGTTGCAAACGAAGCTCGCGCAGCCAAGACAGAGCAAAAAAGCATTCTAATAAGCCGTGCACCAATATAAAAAATTTGCATTCTGCGTCGTGCTCGAAGTTTATATTGTGTTTGCTTATTATGATTTATTAATAGCCCTTTAAGGCATATACTTACAATGTTACAGTAATAACTTAGTTAAAAACTAATTTTAACTGCAAAAACTTTAAAAAAATACAGTAAGGTTTTGACAGGATAATCGCTCAGTAATAGTTTTCATTCTGAGACCCTCACCTGTCCTTTCCTTAACGTGTTTAAATGGGCTACGCCCAATACGCCGTGGGTTTCCAGTTTTTGTGGCAACGCCAGAAGAGGTCCCTTCATTCAGCCTCACACCAGTATTGGACCTCCGTTTCCAGGTCTAGATTACCAGGTCGTCGGTTCGCTACGTTTGCCACACAAAACAGAGTTGATCTGTGTGTCATAGTTCGCCGCCTCTTCGATTCATTCAGGATTTCCTTCGTGGGTCGTCCACTAGTAGGACACTCTATGCGTAGGAGAGGCAAGCAAAGTGGAGTCGGGGTGCAGTTAAAAGTACTTTTGACTGGATAAGAGTTTTGACGGTAACATACCTATTGTATATAACCATAAACATACCTATTATTTATACATGGGTCGATCGATAAGAGGTCACACGGTGAGGTGACCGCGTCAAGCGTGTTATTTATTATTTACTAACGGTAGGTATGCGATAGGTACAGTGCAGTGGTGATAGCAAAGTGGTTTCTAGACGTTCGGCCTCCTGCACAGATAGTCGGGGGTTCGATCCTCTGGCATGCACTTTTAACTTTTCTATTATGTGCCTTTTAAGCAATTATATCAATCAGCAGCAATTATCAGCAAGGTGAAGGAAAACCTCGTAAGGAAACCTGCATCTGCGACTGTTCTTCTAAAATTTTCTCAATCCAAACATCCGTGGTAGACTATGCCAAACTCTTCTTCTCAGTTCTCATTCTGAGAGAAGACTTATGCTGATGAAATGATCATGATTATGGTGATAACGTATATCATTTAGGTAAACTTTATCACCTAAATAATCCATAATAATAATTTCCACACCACCTGTGAGGTAGTGTATCTGGCGCGATTTTTTTAACGTGTTTTCCCGGTAGGTCAAGGTAAAGTAGGTTTGTAAGAAAAATCCAAAAAACCTAAAATTTGGACCTTTGACCTTGAATATTTTTTTTTGCACATGTGCTCGGTGGGGATTTTTGGCACATTATTTTGTACTGGTGTGCTCAAGGTCTTTAGCAAAATTCAGCTCTGTCGGAGTTTATGTTATTTGATCACTATTTTTGTCTATTTTGACAGGGCTACATTGTGTGATAAAGCTTTGTGCTGGTACAAAGTGAATGTCTTCTTGACGACTGTCTTGAGGCCTAAGCTTTCTTTATCTTGTTGTTTCGTTGCAAAGCAATCTATACTAATAATATAGATGCGAAAGAACGGATTTGGCTGAAATTTGACACAGAGATAGATGTCTGGAATAGCCCATAAATTTTTATCCCGGAAAATTAAAGAGCTCCCGTGGGAATTATAAAAACCTAGGTAATTCACGTGGACAAAGTCGCGGGCATCATTTAGTATTTTTAAATATTAAAAGAATAGATAAATAACTACTTCATAAGAACATCCTACATCCTACGGTCTACCTATTATTCTATACCAAAACATGTTTTGCAGTTGTAACTATGTATTTAATACACCTACACCTATAGTGCCTATACGTAGTACGAGTATCTAGATGACTATCTACTACACAACTATTGTGAGAAAAAGCCGACTTGTGTTACATCAAGTTTATCTAGACCAAACCTTGTGGTCGCTATGATCTGGTGGTATATTAGGTACTTACATTGTAATAAGTTCTAGCTTACCAACTGGTAATTCACACACATAAGTATAAGTAGCCATTTGGCAAGAACCTAAATTAAATTAAATTGTACTACTAAATTATACCTACTTAAACCCTCAGGCTATGTAATTATACCCTCGCTACGCTCTTGCATACCTACAAATACCTCGGGTGTGAATGGGCTACCTACTTTCCACCTCGTTTAACAATTTACTATTAAATACAGGCGAAGTTGAGCCAAGGACGTTGATTTTACACATAACTTACTTTTTTTAGATGCATCTTATGTTCGTATATCTAATTACTTCTTTTGAAATACATAATATTGTTGGCAGGGTTTAATTAAGCCAATAGATCACTTTTGTGTTTTCTCCTACCCTGCTTGGGAAAGCCTTGACATAGTCGGTTCAGACTTCAACCGTTTTGAATATTAGCGAGAATAAACAGGCAGACGAATAGCTATTAAAAAAATTTAAAAATGCCTTTGCAATTCTTTAATTATTTTTCTTTGAAAATGGCAAATTCTTCTTATACTCCCAAATGTATTTGTAAAACGTTGTTTGATACACGTGCTCATTGAAAATTTAACTCTGGGCGCTACTTAATAATATGCAAGTATATTTGCCTGCGGCTCAGTCACTACAACTTATGATGAAAATTAAATCCGATACCCATCTCTGCTAATTTTCATATCACTTGTAGCATAAATTATTCTGATAATTGTGACCTTATACATAAATAACAGTTCCTAATTACCTATTTGTCAAAAGGCAGAACTTATTGAGAAATCACAGACACACTGTACGAATTTGAATCGTTCATAGTTTCTAGGTAGATAGATGTTAGACCGATACTCTATACCTACCTATGTAGAGCTGTTAATGATATATAGAGTAAGCTGTAGAAATTGATGCTAGTGTTCAACGTCTTCGTAATAGGTGGTTAAATTTTATTGCCAAATTAGATTGTGATACCAAGAAATATTTAATGAGGTACAGAACATATTGGGCACAGAATTACGGACAGACTCAGAGCGGGAGAGCGGAGGCTGGGGTCGATCAATACCTACGTCGCGACCGCCGCGCGCCGGCGAAGCGAACGCACCCGCACCGTGCCAACCTCGCTGCCCTTCACCGCAGAGTCGACGAACCCTGTACCCCCCTACCCCCTCTTACGGCTCTCGCTTGAGCCCTTCACACTTCCCCAATGCGATCTTCCTGACCTGATTTCATATTCCAAAAATATCAGATTTTAATATCACTCAATGCTACGGCCGTAAACGGTAAAATCTGCCTCCGGATTCAAAAATTCCATACAGGACATTCGCCTGCATTAGGCTTTTGAATAGAGATGACCCTTCCTACCTTAGCTACCAATTTTAGAACACTGAAAAGAAACTTAGATAAGTATCAGTAGTCAGGAAAATTGTGATTCTTTTAATGGGTCCGTGTCCATGCCATGTCTCCGCCTAAAGATAGGTAGGTAAGTACTCGCCTTTTTTATGAAAACTGCGCCTTTATATTAGGAAGGACAGTTTTTAAAAAGAGGAGGACTTCCAAAACGAAGAGGTTCTCAAATTAGCGTTTTTTTTTAAATGGTCCAAATACTTGACAACTGCCGATTGGCGCATTTTTTCAATCTCTCTTTCCTCTTCGGATTATTGTTACCAAGTTTGGTCTGATTCAGATAACTTTTGGGTTCTTAGTCATCACCAGTGACTGATTCATTATCTTACAAAGAAAAATAAAATAAAGTTTCTGACTCATTGCTATCCTGAGCTAGTCATGAAGAATGATCACTTCGATATACAATACCCTCAATTAACACTTAAAACATCGATCCAATTCATAAGCAATTCATGTTTTAACGTTGTCCTTAGTCGCCCCCAAAGCCTCAAACTAGTTTATTTGAAAAACCTGATCAATAAAGCTCTCGTTATTATTCCAGAGGCGTAACTTGCTACTTCGATTGTACGAAAGCAGTTGGATGGGTAGGTAAGGTGATATGATACATCGTACGGTCCCTTCAGATTATACCCTTATTTCATATCGTTAAAAAATAACTAGGTACGTAAGTACAATTATTATTCTCTTTAGATCTTTTATGTACGTAATTGATCGGCTTCTTGTATTTGTGTTGTTTCCAAGAAAGATTTTCTTTTACTTTCTCTACTTAAGTAGGTTACTACCAATATTTTTAAATCTGAAAATTCCTACTAACTGTGCCCAGCCAGCCCTGTTTGTGTAGATGTAAATTCCTGAAAATATATACAAATTAAAAGAGTAATTTATACCTAAATTATATTGATAGGTACCTGGCAACTTGGCTCAAATTTACAGTTTCTTATCATAAAACTGGCACGTGGAATCGAATGGACATTTTGCACAGTCGATTAAAATAGAAACGTTTTACGGTTTTAAAGTAACGTTTAAACATTACCGTGATAATGGTTCAACTCAAATGTGATTCGCGTATAGTCCTTGTGTAACTTTAAGTGTTTAATGGACATTGTGTAAGAGTCGAGTGGCGCAAATGTATGTGTCGGTAGTCGGCTGAATCTTTGCGGGGAGTCTAGCCAATGAACTTGAATCAGAAGCGCCTCCACTGCGCATGCTATAAATAGCAGATTGCTCTGTGATCTGTGGTATACTGTGAATGATGATGCTGTGCCGATGTTCAATAAATCTATGATTTATTGAAGCTATGAAATCGTCACGTTTTGTTCTAGCGGATCGACTATGGCATATTAGGTATGTATTCATCTTACGTTGAGTTTGTACCTGGTAAAATTTGCGAAAATAGCTGCGTGTAGTAGCTAAAATGTGCTAAAGAGCTTAACTAGATAATTTACCTATCAATAGTAACGCTGCTAATTCGGTACAATATCTAAAATAAACAAGACTGGTATTTAAAAAAATAGGAATGAAAGATAAGCACTCTTAAACACTTTCTATGGTGATTGTTACCTACCTAACTACCCCCGAGACTCGAAATAACGAATCGGATTATTGTGTGTCGGAGTTTGAATTTCAAATTAGCTAGGTCAAAAGTTATTAATTTGAAACGGAGTCAGATGTCGGGTACGGCATCGTGAGGGCTATTTTAGGCCACATGCGAGGCATTTGGGACGCGCGCTGGAAAATATCTACTAACCGGTCTATTCTCGGACGCGACGCCCTACTAACGGTGAGCGAGCTCTTACTTCATCGCCGAAATTCTATACGAATCTTTAACCACTTTACTTTTTTTTTATTGATTTGCAAGATCATTTTGTATTATATATTTATACGTACGAGACATAAACATGTGTACATTGTCATTACTTAGTTATTTCGTATCAAAATTACTTATGTAAATACAAAATGTACCTACTGATAATGTATGAGTACCTACTCAAATGATGACTAAGACGTTAAGTACCTACAAAAGGTCATGACTACGAACCAGAGTTAACTCACAATTGACAATAATAATTGTAATATTCTCATTATCAAACGAGAGTGCAAACACTGATAATTTTATCACAGTGTCTGTGAGCTCATTAATTGTTATTTACATTGTCTCAGCGGCTATAAACAAACGCGACCTTAGATACTCGTATCAATGGGCGGTGATTGATCGCTGTTCGAGTCCACTAAACTCAACGAGTGTTTAAAGATCTATTTTAATTATGTAAATATCGTTGCCGTAGTAGCTAGCCGTTTTATAAAATAGAGCATGACAAAAAAGGCAGGTCAGTGTTTAGCCGGATTGTCGTTGCACTAAGCAATACGGCGGTCCACGTTCAGACGCAATGTAATCAAGTTGCATTTTAGGGTGAGCATACTAACGTAATAAAAGCTACGCCATAATTCATAATTTTATTTTGCCAAATTGTGGGTAACAACAGTTGTTATCATAAAAAAATTAGTCCCGTTCACAATTTACCGCCAGTGGCAGTGTGCAAAAATATACATCCATAAATTACATAATTTATCAATTATTTATAATATAGGTATATCCAACATAATTCCCTTATGTCCAACCATTTAAAACGTGTCAGTATAATAATGTAGGTATGTTGAATCATTTTCATTTAGAATTCCATGAAGACTCCGCGCTTTGGGAAAACGCTCAACGGTAGATGGCGTGGGGTCGCGGTCGGGGTGTTCTGATTTCATTCTGGTCCTGATTCTAGAGTTGACACTTAAGGGCCAAAATATGATTCTATCTTTTAAATAGTAAGGCGCATGTCGCACTAGTGCGGCGGTGCACTGCGCGTAGATGTACCTACAATCCAACATTTCATTATACGCTGATTTACAAAACGGCCGCGGCGATTCATTTTACATTACGGCTAGCCGCTTTGAAACGTGAACAAAGTCTCAGAAAAAACGAAACAATATACTTCTTACTTAGTGATTTGGTAGCGTGCACTTTCTGAAACTCGTGTGCTATGCCGATATCGACCCACGGCGGCGCGGCGGGCGGTGCGGTGGCCCTGCCAGCTCGTACACTTGACATTCGCACTCCCTCGCTCTCCAAATAAGGGTTCACGACCCTTGTAATTTTGTATCGTATTGTATTGTAGACAAGGAATGCAGTATTCTGTATTGCAAATGCAGTAATATCTATAAGTAAAATATGCTCTTTTGCTTGAAACCGATGTTACTGCAAGACCTCGCTTTTGACAATCTAAAATTACCTGACCTTGTAGTATTTCAGGTGGGAGGTCCAATATTATATGGATTCCGGAGTTAATAATTTCTAATTATTTGTCTCTGGGCTAGTTACCACATACCTACTTATTAGGTACGTGGTAGTCAATTTTGGAATTTACTATTTCTGAATTTTCTCTGGTCTGGTGGGAGGCTTCAGCCGTCGCTAGTTATTAGGTCTATTACACTGCACTTTTCACAGGGACCCTTACACTTGAATCAGTGTAGTGCAATAAAATTTAGGCAAGAAAGGGTCCCTAAAGTGGTCCTTATTGCTGTGTAATAAGTCACGCTCACCCTTACCACAGGGCCCTGTAAGAAGTGCAGTGTAATAGGCCTATATATCTTACCGGTAAAGATGTGCCCACCAAGCGATTTAACGTTCCGGTACGTGTAGAAACCGATATGAGGAGTATGGGTTTAATATTATAGTCCTATTAACTTAACCGATTCGTTGCGGCACCCATTTTGGAAAACTGTTCGCCATGGCTGGGAACAAATTTTCTATGACACGACTGGCGTGTCAAGCGCCATAGAAGTCCATGGCACGCCTAGTGTGCCATCAGCCATGTGTATAAAACTACATGCTTTTTTTACTTTTTTACTGGTTTAGACTTGATTCAAGTTTAGTTGGAGTCAAACTACGGGAATGTACGGCACGATACGTTAATTACATTGGTTTTGCAGAGGTAAACTACGTGTTATTCCTGAAATGGAATGTAAGTGACTTTACTTATTCAGATGTTTCAAACCTTTTTTGATATTGATTATTATTTTTCGGTGTATTCACGTAAGTGGTCAAGGAAACTAATGTCTAATGTGTGTAATATATACTATATTTGTATAAGGTAATAAATAGGTACATATAACATTTAAAAGCTAGGGTTATGAGAGGTATTATTTTATTTGTAAAAGCATTGAATTACAATTTATTTATAAACAAACAACAGCTGGTCAGATAAAACACATAGGACTTTGTAACGCGTTAATATTGAACTACAAGTGTTTACCGCGACGAAGGGAAATTTTTAAAATTTAAATTAAATCGTCGTATGTACTGCAAAAAGTCATTACTGCCAAGAGTAAGATTCGAGATAATTGCGATTTAAAATTTCTGTGTTTTTATAATGCGCGTATTTCGTCAATACTTACGAATTCAAAAATTATTTCTTTGAATAAAATGTTAATATATTTATCCTGCACAATAATGATTTTCATTGGTTTTTCATTATTTTACCGTTATAGAGTAGAGTTGTAAACAAAATTTTTGACTAAGAAATATTATCCGTATGCTTATTGAAGTAAGGTTCATTTCAATTTTGTTCGAAGTATATCCTTTACATCGACCTATTTTATGGTCCCTTTGTTACAATCAATTCAAATAGACACGCCTTTCGTGTACCTAGTGCAAATGTAAATTCAATGCAATTTATAAAGGTTGTCAATCCCTGGAAATGTTGCATTCACGCAATATCGAGAGGCTAAGACAACAGGCTTAATCTACGTGGAAAATCTTGATAGTTTTGTTCTGGGCAGACCCTTCTAAAACTTAATCTGAGGGTGTTACAGTCGATGAAAAAATGACACGCCTATCGTGTCATAAGCCACTAGTTAAAACCATTGACGACACGCCTGTCGTGCCATCAGCAACGAATCGGTTAATAGTATGACAATAAAATTGTAATTTCAATGCCTCTAACTAAAGCACCTCTAATGCCTACTGTGTGTGTACTTTGTACTGATGATCATCATTGAAGTTTAAGATTTCTATTCGTCTCATGAAAATCCCGTGCCCTGCCGAGCCGTCTATGGGCGCAGGCCCCTTAGCATGAGGCCCTAAGTGATACATCTTCTATTTCAATAATATAGAGGTGTATTAGCACTAAGCGTGCCGAAACTGTAAAGTACTTAATTGAGTTTCTTTTGATAACAGGTGAGGAGCATCCAGGCCAGAAACAAAGAAAAGGCTTCTTTAGAAGTTTTTGGAAGAAATCTCGCCATTACTCTTTAGAACATCCGTGACCATGTCAAGATATTGATACTTTGTTCCTGACTTTGAAATCCCTACCGTGAATATTAGTTTAGTCTTTTTGTACCACAATCGATATCCTTTCGACCTGAATGATTTATAATAATAATGATAATGTTAATGACTCATAGATTGATATAATTGGTGAGTGTTAGGGATAATTTGTTGTAATAACATGTGCGTGAATGTGGCTTTGAAATAAAATTAATAATAATCTTAGTTTGGCTTTGAAAAATTACATGTTTTAGTTTAACTGGATTGTAAAGGGGTATTTTCTAACCTTGGTTGGTTACGAGTTATTTTAAGGCATTGAATCTTTTATAGAAACACGACTAACTTTTCTTTGATATACATAGAATAGTCTGTAGAAATGTAGATAACCCACATAGTAAGTTATGTACCGACTACCTACGTCTGGCTTTTCAATTTTCTTTTTTATATTAAATTATTATTATCCAATATAATAAAGATTATTCTTCAAATCTGTATTAAGTAAGTAAAGTTAACAATAGAGAAAACGATACTGTTTTTTATTTTTTTCTTTATAGAATTAGGTAGATATTATGTAAAATGATCTTGTGTGGTATATATTAAAGAACCAAATCACTTATAGACTACCAGTTCTAACATTTTATACTGACCCTTGTATTCGAGTGTACTTAATTCTTATTATTGTAGATTTTGTCAAAGGAAATTAAAATATGTTCATTAGCAAAAACGTGTTTAATTTTTTTAGGAATGAAAAGAAAACGAATTAATTTATAATACAAATCATTTTATTATTAGATAGACACAGTTCCCATCGCTTATCAGAAACAATGTACAAAGCTATAGTAGTAATATCAAATATAAACAATATGCACCCTTCGATTACTGTAAGCCTTGTTTTGAGGATACAGAATTATAATTGAGCGCTTATAGTTTCTGCAGATAAGAGATAGTATTGAACAGAATGCAAATGTTTATTACTCACTACACAAGTTCATATAGGCAGCACAATGAAAAGGGAAGCATAGCGAAAGACGACGCAACGAGAGCGACGCCTGCGCACCTCGTGCGTCCACAGTTCTCACACGATGGTTCCAGTGGGACTAGAGATTTTCAATTTAAATTGTAACATGCATCTTGGGTTGCAGTGTCTTTCAATTTGTAACAAGCCCTTACACAAATGCCTATTTGTAATTACATATATATCGTTACAGTAATTTCATTACGTGGTTATTATAATTTCATTTCAAGCGTCTGTTAATTACGCTCGTTTTGATTTCATAAATAAATTCCATTAAGTCGTACTCGTAACCACATACAGTAACTTCATATAAAGTAAGTTTCACGCGAGATGCAAAGATGATACTATCAGACTGCTTGAAAAGAAATCTAAAAAAATCTCTATACACCATGCTTTAAGACCTCTCCGGGAAGCCGTACATAGACTCGCCGCGTGTCAAGGTCGACAAAGCAAATTTTTAAAATACAAATAAAAACCATCCTGCAGAAACAATTACTCCATGGAACAGGTGAGCGTATAAAAAAATCCAAAATCCGCAAAGTAATTGCATCTGCAAAGGCCGCTAAACGCATAACACTGATGGCGCCATAATTCATCAAATATCAAAACAAATGACGGTCCTTATCACTTTTATAGAATATACAAAATGCAGTTACTTATTTCCCTGTGGAAAAAATATTATCTTATAGTATTCTTAAATCACGGCGCGCTTCGATCTGCAAAAGAAGAAAAACACTCTTATACTGAATGCATTTTATAAAACCACCATCTAAAATATAGCCAAAATGTTATTTTAAATAGGAGGGAAATCGCGGGTACTGCAATTTTTTTATATCAAACTGAACCGCAAAATGTATTGCGGTAAGGAAAAAGGTCCGACACAGTATTATTGGGGAAGTAAGGGGTAAAGTACGGAAAAAAACACGTTTTAAACTTCGTAGGCGCTAAAAAACCTTTTAATGTAATATTTTCCTACAAAGTAAAATGATTTATTTTTATTGACAGTATTTCGCGTCTGTATGGATATGCCTTGAGTCTGAGATTATTTACTACATATTATATCAACTTACCTTTAATAACCACAGGTAATTAAATAGTCTCCTAACTTCTCCACTACTGATGCAGCTTGTTGGGGTTGGATCGGTTCTTCATAGAGAGAAATTACGACGGCTGCAACAAAGTAATATTAATTAGCAAGTTTTAGACGCTTTTAGACGTAACAATTAACGACCTCAATTTACTTAGATGGACCCTGTCAAACAAAGTATGTAATACTATAAAAACTTATTTTACTAACGCCATCTAGATTGAGCAGCGGGACAGCGCTATGGCAGGGACAAAGACTTATACAGGTGTTGAGCGCGCTCTACAGGTCGGACGTCCAATTTTTTTTATGAGAGGGCCCATCTATTATATAATATATCGATGGTTACAATTCGATTCAATCTTTTTACGGTTGTGAAGGGGTGCGTAGGTACAGTCAAGATATTATAGTCCCCTCTACTGAGCTATAAACAAAATGCTATTGCAACGCGACTTACGCGTTAAAAAAAAGATTGCATCGAACTTTAAAGAACATCACCCACCCCACACTATAATTCTTCAAAGTTTTCTCTATTATTTTATAGGTTACCGCTATAAAGCTTTAGATACCAATAAGATTGTAACAAAGAGATGTGCAAAAAAATAATAATTAATTAAATAACAATTTCTAAAATGATAATTATTTGCGTGTTTCAGTCAAATTTAGGTCAATTAACAAACTAAGAAAGAACTTAACGGTCCATGCACACTATCGCGATTTCCGTTTCCTATTTTATGTTGATAAAATTCATATTTTGTGTGAGAGGATAAATCATGTTTAATTTGGTGAAAATGATAATAATAATAATATATAATTGGTTGCTATGTTACTTGGTCCAAATGTAGGTCTGGGCTGGGCCAGCCAACTTGGCAGTGTTGCCAGATCCACAGCAAGTATAAATAATAAAACGTATTTATAACAAACTAAGAAAGAACTTAACGGTCCATGCACACTATCGCGATTTCCGTTTCCTATTTTATGTTGATAAAATTCATATTTTGTGTGAGAGGATAAATCATGTTTAAATTGGTGAAAATGATAAAAATAATAATATATAATTTAATAATATATAATTGGTTGCTATGTTACTTGGTCCAAATGTAGGTCTGGGCTGGGCCAGCCAACTTGGCAGTGTTGCCAGATCCACAGCAAGTATAAATAATAAAACGTATTTATAACAAACTAAGAAAGAACTTAACGGTCCATGCACACTATCGCGATTTCTGTTTCCTATTTTATGTTGATAAAATTCATATTTTGTGTGAGAGGATAAATCATGTTTAATTTGGTGAAAATGATAATAATAATAATATATAATTGGTTGCTATGTTACTTGGTCCAAATGTAGGTCTGGGCTGGGCCAGCCAACTTGGCAGTGTTGCCAGATCCACGGCAAGTATAAATAATAAAACGTATTTATTTTTTTGTAATCT
This sequence comes from Erebia palarica, assembly GCA_964035005.1. Classification (NCBI taxonomy): domain Eukaryota; kingdom Metazoa; phylum Arthropoda; class Insecta; order Lepidoptera; family Nymphalidae; genus Erebia; species Erebia palarica. The sequence goes on along the minus strand of OZ035985.1, from coordinate 31,375,032 downwards.
ATACTGAGTCTTTATGTAGTCTGTCTGTGCTACGCTTCCCCGGCTCGTCTTTTCAACCGATTTTGACAGAATTTGGTACAGAGGTAAGTCGCATCCTAGGGAAGGGCATATATGCTCTCTATAGCTTTTTATTCCGGAAAATTGAGTTCCCGCAGGAATCAAAAATGTCAATGCGGAAGTTAGGTATGTATACCTAAAACTTATTTTTATGACTGAATATCTTCTCGGTTTCTTTTTCAAATAAATTAACCGAAATAATCAAGCAGAACATTAATATTTAAACCGATTTTATTATCAAACCCAAACTGCGTTTACGCGAAAATGTAGCTTCCTTCTTTAACAATTGGGTATAGCATATCAAACCTTACTTCCTTTCTGATTTTTTATTGGACATTTATAATATACGTTTAACTGATACTTTATTATACCGTAAAGTTTCGTCACTTAAGGAATTATTATTGGGATCAACTAGGTTTATTGCCTAGACTATAGGGTGGAATTTCCAAAAATTCTAATTTCAAATTTAACCCCAGCGATTTCGCCTGAGCGTTTATAGGTCAGCCAACCAGTCAGTCACGAGAAGTCATAACGTATTATAATTTTGTAAATAATTTTGAACAAAAATAATTGCATTAAAATTTACTTTACAAGAAAACTTGTTCAAATTATACTTTAGTTTAAAATGTACATAGGAACCTAGTTAAAAGTAATTAAATACACATCAGTTTAAAATCCAAAGACAGCAAAGATCATTCAATTATTTCAATAAAATTAACTATTTAAATATAGCGTTACGCAATATGTAGTGTGTGTGAAAAGGTAGAACATAATAATATTATTTCTATGGCTCGCTAGAGGACAGCTATTGTGATAGATAAGAAAAGGGCAAATATTATACGAAGCATCTATCAAATAGGTACCATCTCAACTTTTATAAAGAGCCCCAAAAGGAGAGATGAAATAAAATGAAAATGAAATGAAAAAAAAAGAAAAAAATAACATCCTTTACAATCATTCCGTCTCAAACGAGAAACACAAAGAGCACGTAAGCGACAGTCTATTTACCTTGTTGTGTCTTCATGCAGTGAACGCCAACCTTGCCGAGCTTTGCACGTATGATGCGGTCTGTCCCGCTGAGGTAGATGTACCGCGTGCCCGCTATCGTGACACCGCCACTTGTTAAAAGTGATTCATTTTCAAAACCGGCGACTATCTTTCCCACTTCGTCTTTTGATATCTGTTGACAAAACGAACGACATTGAAGATAATGTTCAGACGCCGTTTATCACGCGCTTAAATACCTAACAGAGACTAGATTTCGAAATGGTATCATAATTTACTAGATGATGCCCGCTTCGTCTTCGTGGATTGAGGTTTTAGAAATGCCGGGGAACTCTTCTATTTACTGGGATAAAAAGTAAACACTCAATTCCCTAACGAAACCCACGCAAAATATCACTTCAATCGTTTGTTCTTTTGAGGTGTGATTGAAGGACAAACCGACAAACACAATTTTGCATTTGTGGATAGCGTGTTCGACTGTGGCTGATAAGGTCCCGGGTTCGAATCCCGGGTCGGGCCATAAAAAAGTATTTGGTTTTTCTGCTAAAATGTAATTATTCTCAGTACTGACCCGGAGTTAGGAAGTTTGCTTGTGTTTCACCCCCGTGCCTCGAGGAGAACGTAAAGCCGTCGGTCAATTAAAATTTAAAGCGGAATGAAAAATTCGTCTGAATTCAGAATAAGAAAAGTCCTACCTTGAGTCCAAAATGAACTAATTCTGACTTGTGTAACGCATTTTGCGTAATCAATCGCCTGTCATAAAAGTTTATGTCCAACCTGTACAGTATATTTCTAGAAACATGCCAAGGCGCTTGCCTAGTTATGTTTCTAGAAAGGTAGCAAACAAAACGCGTTGACTCATCATATGGTTAGGTACCTAGTACCTACCTACAACGTAAGTAAAGCATCATAATAAATTACCCATTCATTGTATTGCACTGTCCGATGATAATATTTATGAAGAATGCGACCAAAGATATACATACAATAGTAACTAATCAGAGTACAATAACATTTAGTTAAGTTATTCGAATCGAAATTAACGAATAATCTAATATACTAAAATATTATCTTGCTAATGTTCGCAAGCAGGCAGATTTTGACTTTCTATCAAATATGCGTGTTTTATGCAAATTAAGTATTATTTAATAGCAGCAATCACCCAGTTTCGATCCTGTGGGAATTTCGGAAAAGGTTAGATTGGTAGATAGTTCGGAATACAAAAAGAAACCTAAATAAACAGCGTTCTAGGCCCAAGGGTTTGAGTTGAACGATGATGAGTCAGTGAATGAGTCAAAACTTTTCTTTTTATTGTATGAGATATCGTTCTTGCATAACTAGCTAGGTATCTCATCTAGGTATCATTTATGTAACGCTGACGATATCGCGGGCTTATCAAGTAAGGTTATCACTCAAAAAACTTTCCATATGCTCAAGGACGTTAGTTGAACCACGAAAGAAGACGTTGCTATAGTCTCCTATACAGAAATTAATTTCGGATAGTCCACAAGTCGAGATTTGAATATTTGGCATTGAAGAGTATTATTGTTTGTGCGCGGGGATCTCATTAGGACCTCATACCATACCATGCCATGCTGTGATCGCAGAATTTGACAGATTTAAGACAACTAGTTATTATAATATAGACAGTTAGATAAATAGACTACAAGAACCCAATGCAGGAACAGAAGTGTTAGCGGGCAATATTTGGAAAGTGAGCTGTGAATTCCGATTAACAGGATATTTTAAGTGCTTACTCGTGTTGTTAAAGTGCACAATATCTTCAATGTTTTTTGCAAACATTTCGACAATGCCCAAGAGAAACCCCTACAATAACACACAGTTAAGCAGTAAACAAAAGTTAAGCTTCACTAAGATTCACCATGAGATATATTCAAATCGATTGCAAATATTGAGATTTTTTGATAACTTTTTTGATGTATCTGTCCATACGTCTGTCTGCTAAGCTTTCACACTCCATCTGTTTAACTGGTTTTCATGAAATTTGGTACAAGGATAGGTTGCATCCCAGGGAAGGACCGAAAGACAGGCTACTTTTTATCACGGAAAATTAAAGAGTTCCCGCAGGAAGAAAAACTTAATACATGCGGACGAAGTCGCGGGTATCATCGTAAAATATTTGAATTAGCTAATTTTTTATTTTGAGTTAGTTAATTATTTTTTATTAGGCTTGGGCCGTGGCTACATGCAAACCATTTCGGCACAGCCGAGCCACTAAGCGTTGTGGTAGGTAGGCCGTAGGTAGGTAGTACCTAAGAAAGATGAATCGAAGATATCGATAAGCCAGCTCCCTACTTCTTAGAATGCATTGTCACCAGTTGAGATCACAGGCTTACTTGATTACAAATAAAAAAGAGGAAGCAATGTGATTTCAATCGAGAGATGGATAGCGCATGTTCACTGCATGGATCTTTTAGACCAGCCGCCAGACACTAGGTAGACTATGGCAGGGCCTTCAACTTTACGTCTGGCCCCAGTCGCGCCAGGCGATTTCGAAATCTCTCTAGAGTTAAACAGCTTTCGGACTAAAAGGGTCCTACCTGCAAGACCCCACGTTGATACCTACCTATATTAAGTTATTTGCCTAATATTATATACCCTGACATAAGGCACTAAATAAACTCGCCGACATATTTAGCGGAATATAAAAAAAGGTTTGATATCAGTATCATATAAGGTTGCTGGCTGTTTTATACGTCATTTAATTTAAAAAGAAATATTTTCAAATTAAGAAAACAACTGAACTTCACATTTTAATTTTATTTTATTCAAATACACCCTAACTGGAGCGAACTTCGAGTATTTCTTCCTTCTGAGTTTGATTTAAAATTTCATTGAAATACTGTTTTTTGTTAGTTTTTTTAAATCGCGTATCTTTCTGGAGTTGATGACTGAATTATGCCTGACTTAGCCCCAACGGAGACTGCCAGGGCACTAGAAATGCGAAGAAATGGTTAAACCTACAGTGATATCCAGAGATCTTCGTCGACCAGTTTCAACGATCCATCGCAGTATCCAACGGTTCAGGGGGACCGGTACTTATGTGAGAAGAGCAGGACAAGGCAGAAAAAAACGCACTTCGAGTAGGGATGATCGTTTCATTCGGCTTCGTGTACGTAGGAACCCCCGTTTGACGGCCGTCCAAGCCCGACATGAGTTAGAAGCAGTGCGGGGTGTAACCGTAAGTGAGCGTACGGTACGAAGAAGGCTCGAAGAAGCTGGTTTGGGTTCATTTGTGCCCGCCAAGGCTCCAAGGCTCGAGGTAAATCATCGTAGAGACAGGTTAACTTTTGCTCAGGAACATCGACTTTGGAACGCGGACCAATGGAGTAAGGTATTGTTTAGTGATGAGTGCAGAATTCTCTTAAATCAAATTGACGGCAGGCAAAGAATATACAGACGCAAAGGAGAACGATACATTCAGACAAATTTTGAAACTACAGTTGCATACGGTGGTGGATCAATAATGGTTTGGGCGGGCATTTGTTTGGGAGTTCGCACTGACTTGGTAGTGATTGACAGAGGGAGTCTGACTGCAGACCGCTATATCAGAGAAGTTTTAGAAGAAAATGTCGTACCGTTTGCCCCATATATCGGTGAAGATTTTGTTATTATGCAGGATAATGCTCGGCCGCATACCGCTCGGGTAACTCAAGCTTATCTTAATGATATGAATATCACTGTTATGGAGTGGCCGGCGAGATCACCGGATATGAACCCAATAGAGCACGTTTGGGACTTGATGAAAAGAAATGTTAAGTCCAGAATTCCAGCTCCTGCCAACGTGGGAGAACTGCGAATCGCCGTAGTTGAGGAATGGCGGAGACTATGCCAGGAGACCATCGATAACATCATTCTCAGTATGCCTAGACGGGTAGAAACTTTAATAAGAGCACGTGGAGGAAATACGCGATATTAATCTAATTTAATTTAATTAATTGTTATTTTAATATTAAATTTCACTTTTCCCGGTTACATGAAAAGTTCAAAAATGTACCATTTTTCACAAATAGCCTTTACTCGTAAATTCTGTTCTTAATGTGATCTCATTTTAAGTAAAACAAATGAAACTTTAAATAACAAAAAAAGTGTAGTAAGATTTTAAAATAAAACCATATTTTTTTAATTATGAACCTTTTTTTTATGTTCCGCTAAATATGCCGGCGAGTTTAGTTTTATATTTGCCATCATTTTCCTTCAACTGTTTGTATTTAAGTTTTTAAAGTTGAGATTGGAATAGAATTTTCAAAAAGCTTTCTTATTAGGTCTTTCATAAGTACAGTACCTAAAAGCTTTGTTTACTTTAAGATCCTCATAGGAAGAGGCGCGCGGTCCTTCCAGTCGCGCTCGGGCGAGTGCCCATGTACTGTGTTTAGTAAAAAAAAAAACAACTGAGTATCAAAGTCATATATATATATACTTGTTTCAAAGTGACAAATGACTGTTTTTAAATGCAGTTATTGTGAACATGAGTTGCACAACTGCTGACTGTGCAGTTCGCGTGAGAACTTATAGCTGTTCTAGTAGGACAGTGTCAAATGCATCAAAACTGCATTGGACGCAGTTTTTGTGCATGCGAAAACTGTAAATATTTTTTGTTTTAATTATAACTTATCAAAGGCCCCTGAAATATGAATAACATCATCTAAGAGAAAAAATCAAAGGCAGTACTGAACTATACAGATTATTTACATACTAGTGACAGTGCTCGGCTTCACACTAGTGCAAATTAGTAAGGTTCCATGTTTAAAAAACACTATTAATTGGTCAGTTTAGAGTTCACATTGGTATTGATAGTTCATTGTTGTGAATTTTTCCGGCTAAGTATTAATCCGTACTACTTAATATTATAAATGTGAAAGTGTGTCTATCTGTCTGTCATGATGCCATCGGTTAAGATGATGTCTTAAATGGTGGGCCAGGAAAGCATAGAATTTCCCATCTTTGCATTGAATTTCAAAATTCTAGGATGCAACCTACCTAAGGACGGACATAGGCTGCCAACCCCAAATATTAAGGACTTCCCACGGGAATCCTTACTAATATTATAAACGCGAAACTTTGTATGTATGTATGGATGGAGGGAAGTTTGCTACACTTGCACGCCAGAACGGCTGAACGGATCTGGATGAAATTTGGCACAAAAATAGATTATAGTCTGGAATAACACAGACAGATCCTGCGGGAGCCAAAAACCCTCAATTCAAGCAGTCACAGGCATCAGATAATAAAAATATAACACACATTCAGGCCAATTCTATTGTAAACCATCTCTAAACTAAAAAGACCGCTCTATTTATTATATTACTATAATACTCCCTGCAGAAAGGGGACAGCACTAGGTTTAGAGCCGTCATTTTAGTTTAGAGATGTTGTTAAACAGAATTCGCCGTGAGACAGAATTAATTTAAGATTATATTGATTACACTAGATTAGAAAAGAAATAGATGTGTGTAAAACCAATGACTATATCTTCTATAAGTACTGAATATTTCCCTCATTTGTATTTGGCAAAAGACTACATCATTTCATGTGTTTGTACTAGTTTTGTAAAATATTTGCATTGAACCAGTGTCGATCAATGGGTCTGGCCATCAATGTTCACTAGAGCTATCAAAATTATCCAGGAAAGAGTGACACAAAAGCTACTGGCTAACAGCACGTCACAACTCACAACCTCATTCATGGCAATTCTGAAAAGTAACGTAGTAAAAGTGTAACGTGAAAAGTAAAAAGGAACGGTAACATGACATGGACTGTAGGCAAATTAAAACAAATAATTATTATAAACGAGCAATTCTTGTATATGTCACCGTAAGATTGTAAAAACCGTTAGATTATAATCTAACTCGCGAAATTACAAACTCGAAAGATTAGAATTTAACGCATTATTTTCCGGTAAATTGTAATCTGTTAGGTATTTAACCCGATAGAACCTAAGTAATCATGTTCCTTGCCTAAGGCACTACCTGATTATTTATGTCGAACCCTAACCTACAAGAAACAGACAAGAAAACGTAAATACAATGAATATTTCAAAAATTGACACAGAACATTGGACGGTTCACAATCTGTCGACAGTTTACAATTTCGCGAGTAAGATTATAATCTAACGGTTTTTACAATCTTACGATGACATATATATATAATCTGAATCTCGGAAACGGCTCTAAAGATTTTCATACATAATATGTCGTTTTATCCGTGTTTTCAGGCAAAACTACTACAATATCATTAGAATAAAAAGGTAAATTTCGCCACCATCTACAAAGTTATAATAGCTAAGGTGGGAAACAGGTCGGTCCCGAAACCAGAAGAACCCAGTTCGAGTCCAAATGTCCTCCAGTCCGATTATTTTTTCCCTTTTAAAAAACAAGATATTATTATCTCGAAAAACATGATTTACCAAAAAAAAACGAGCAAAGCTCGGTCACCCAGCAGTGCCGTAAATAGCCTTTTCTGCGCCCTGTGCGAGCTTCTATAACTGCGCCCTTGATTTTTTAAAGATATTATAGGTACCCAAGCTAGAGCAATGCTATGTATACTTTATTTCATTCCGGGTGATAAAATAAAGCACGACGACCTTGGTGTTAGTGGACCAATTATCTAATATTTTGAAGTCTATTTTTTAAAGAACTAGAACTGATGTGGGTAAACACACAGACAAGCTATTTAAGTGGACCCTTCACCTATTATACCACCCACTGTGTCTCACTCACTAAAACTCAAATGCAAGTTCACTAGTGCAAAAGTGTTGCCCACCATTTTGCTTAAGATTTAATTTTTGGGCCACTGTGGTCTTCATACTTCTATAATAAAATAATACCCTGCAAAGTTTAAGTAAACTGTAAATTAATTTAATTTTAAGTACTTGGTATGGTCGAGTTTTGAATAAGGAAGGTAGCATAACATAAGTATAAATTGGTGAAAAAACGTTTGCATTTTACTTTAAAAAAAGAAAAGCACTAGGGGCGCAGCGGGAACTTATCAGGAGCAAACCGAAAAAATAATAGTCCTGCCTGGTCTGGTGCGCCCCCCAGAGTCTACGCCCGGTGCCTGGGCACTGGTGGCACCGCCCTATTTACGGCACTGTCACCCAGATATTGACTATTAAGTGACCTACGCTTTAATGTGAGGCCTACTTTGATGTTACATTTTGTGGTTTGGGTTCTCTTTTCAAGCAAGCAGTTTTAAAAATCTTACTTCTCATTTGATTCCTGTGAATCATATGCATTTGCAATTCAGAATTTTTTTCCTAAAATGATCCCTTACAGAAGTTAAGAGCCTTTAAAGGCCTATGTGAAATAGGTCATGAAGCAGACAAGGAAATGAGAAATCTGAATGATCCCAAACTCATCGTTTGCCCAATGGAATTTAATAGTTCAATGATACTTAATCACCTATATTATATAATTTTATCTATGTACTGAAAATTAATAAGGTAAAAGATCCACCAAAACAGTAACTGATCTTCCTTCTCCCTAGGATATGGATATGTATACAGATATCCAGCACATCACTGGTAATAATTTGACAGCACAGCTAAAATGTAAAGAGTAAATACCTCTTTTTAAAATGATTACCACCAAATTATGAATAAAACGCTCACTCATTCTATAGCACACCCAAAAATTCACATTATCAATATGAATTTTTTGCAGTTACTCCACTGTGGCATAATTAAGGGACAAACACATTTGCATTTTGTACATTTAGTAGGTGTATTCAAAGGATAACTTACATAAATGGTGATAGATTTTCCTAGTTGCTAATGCATATTCTATGAAATGATTGCCTGTACAAGGCACATAGTGATTGATAGGTGCTAAATAGAATAGAATAGAAAAATCTTTATTGGCAGCAATAAACACAGATGCACAAAATAAATCAAAATTAAAAATGAGTTACATACATATTAAAAAATGTAAGTTTGTACAGCAGTGTAACGCTACCAACAGGTGAGTCACTCAGCTTGTGTTGGGGTTCCTGGCCTCTCAGACTTAAAACTGGCGATGCCGTCAGGACTCGCGTCTGAGGTGCCAGGTGTCCCAACGCTGATTTTCAGTGACCGCCTTTCGATGCGAACGTCAATGATATAGCCTTTATATTTTTGGCAGAGTATGTATTATCTTATGTTGGTGTAAAAGGAAAATCTGAGAAAACTGAATCAAAAATAGGTTTTGTAAATACTAGTAAATTGTGAATAATAAATTAAACTTATGACTCGAGTATAACTAAACTAGAAAAAAATTATAATAATGATTATGTACACAGCTTAAAGAATTCTTTTTAAAAAAAAAATCTTAAAATAATTTATTAGAAATCTTAATAACAATAAAATAGTACGCTCTCACTGGATATTGTCTAAAATCTAACTAATAATAAAAAAGTAAAATATAAAGGTATAAAGTAAAATATAAAATTTATTGATATTGAATATTTAAAAGAAACTTTTTATATTTATGCGTAAAGCTGCTGATCGTTCTAAGATTTCTGTAGGGCGGTGGGAGATTATTCCAACATTTAGTCGCGTTGTATTTAAAGCTTCCTAAGAAAGCAGCAGTCGAATGACGAGGCATGAGTATTAAATATGAGGCTGCCCTGGTTTGGTGAGTGGTATGCACATCACTCGCCCACTGGAGCTTATGGAAAAGATACTGAGGAACTTTAAACTTAATGACTCCAAATAACAAAGTCGCAAAATGTAATTGTCGTCTGTACTCCATCTTCATTATTCCAGCGTTGTTCAAAAATGGAGTTACATGGGTATGTGGTGGAATATCGAAATAGTAGCGAGCACAAGCATTTTGAACTCTTTGTATTAGGTTCTTAGTGCGAGCCAAAAGTCTTGGGCCAGTAACAATATCTGCATAGTTAACTTTGGATAATACTAAGGATTCGCAGAGCCGAATGCGGACTTCAGTTGTTATAAAAGGTCTAATATGGTAAAATAATTTTTTCATAAATAGAAATATTTATGAAAAATTTAATGAAATGAATCTCTTGTAAATTTTAAAAAAAAATATATCCAGCATTTTCTAGGTGAACTTTAGTTTTATGATTGTTTTGCAAGTTGGTGTTTTCAATATAAGTTCACCTACACAGTAATAAATATGTTTCAGCATATATTATCGTAAGTTTTCTCATGAAGTGAACTATTGTTCTTTTTTGGGAAAAAATAAATCTCTCTTTAATCCTAAATAATCCTAACAGAAAATCCATCAGTACTGTTAAACAATTTGGAATACTTTGAAGCATACCGAGGTTACATATTATTGAGGTAACTAATGTCAAACTCAAAAATTTATATTGTTAGGATAACTCTAACTATGTTTGCAACAGGTGGGTTGACCCAGTACACTAAAATGTAATGTGTTGACTAAAATTGTGCATGTCAACTTTGTTCTTGTTCTCAATAACAACAACAGCATTGAAATTTAATAAAAAGTATAAACCAATAAGTCTTATTACTAGAGATGAAACGGATAGTTGTTTGACCGGATACCAGATACCGGATATCTACAAAGCCAGATGTCCAAATAACCGACCCGTGTTCTTTGTGTTGTGACAAGTGTAACACCACACAGGTACAGTGAGATTAATTTGGACAGTTTCGGGTGCCATCGTTAGTGATCATGGCCGGGGGCATGAGTTATTAGTTATATAGCAAAAATGTATTGTTTAATTCAGAGTAAAATGTGTGATTTGAGTGCAATTTAAAACAAAATAATCTAAGTTTTTTGGAAGGTTCTTTGAACTTCCTTGTGAGTTTTTGTAACTTTTCAGTTATAAATAAAAGCCATCATAATTATAATCCGTTTTCTTATTATTCACCTCATAAAAACTTATTTTAAAGTTGATTTTAGGAAATTGTCATAGTTATCTGGTAACGGGCCAGATATTGAGTTACTATCTAGGATTCGGCCAGATAGTAAATTTATGCTGGATAGGCCAGATACCGGATATCTGTTTCATCTCTAGTTATTACTTATACTTGGAAAATTATTGACAACTACACTCCACAATTTATAATTGCTATTTATTGGCCTACAAGATAAATTACTAACTACTTATATTCTGTCTATTTATTTTACTGTTGACATAAGCACTCCTATGAAGTTTCATTATTATTGACATGCAACCGTTGACAATAAAATGCAATATCCCATATTTTTTTTTACAATAGTGAAGCAACGTGCCCTTTTATATGATATTTCGTAACTTAGTAGTAATTACGAGTAAGACTTTCCTTTCCAAAATTGTCAAAGAGCTGCAAGGCTAGCTTCCTTGATAGTCCTTTAAGCACCATACATCTTTGGCGAAAGATGGTTTCTATGACCTGACTGATTCATGTACATTTACTGTTCTGTGAATGATTTATTTTAATACATACATTAATGTACTTAGTCATTTAAATGTTGGCTTGGGTATGTTTATGAAACAATAAAAAATGTTGAGCGAAGCTAAATGTGTCAAATCGATTAAAAGTTCTTCATAAAGAAAGTTGATTGTTATCAAAAGTCAAGTCAGTAACACATTAGAACATCATTGAATAAATGATTTCAAAAATAAAATAAATGATTGGATACCCACCCACTTTCTAAATGACCTTGAAGAGGCAATACAATACTGTTCAATGACTTTCATTACAAAATTAAGTCAATTATTTAATTTTTTTATTGGTAATTCAGGCAGATGGGACAGTAAAGTAATAGATAACTAGCTACTTCAATCTGATGGTAAGGTTACTATTGGGTTTATTGTTTAACAAGTCAATATTAAAACTAATAGACATTGGTGTTGTACCTATTATTGTAGAGAAGATTATTGTATCTTCTATTTTTAATTCTACCATCTAATTCTTAAATCGTAGAAGTTGACTCAGATTAACGTTAAATGTTACAATGAGTCTTAAATGCAAATCATTACAAACTGTGAAAAAGATCCTACGACAAGTGTTATCCCAGGCAAGTGCATAATTTGAAACAAATACACATAGCTATTGACAAAATACCTATTATTCCCAAAAATATTGGCAGTACTTTATATGGCGGCGGCGGCGGCGGCGACGTGTGACCGTGACCAAGTACCGGCCGGCATATATTGTCGATAGGTAGATAAGTACAAGGCAATTCAATAAAAAAAGTTAACCTATGAATTCGATACACTAATAACATTAATCGCAAGCGAAAACAAGTCGAATAAGAGGTGACTGGGCATAAAATTCGAATCCAATCTGAGAGACTGCTACCACATGTCGCCATCTTGTCAACTTGCCGGATTCGTCATCCACCCGTAATTCAACATTTTCAGCACATAGCACAAAGAAACGCACCATCAATCACGTTATCACAATAAACTATTCAGGTAATTTCACTAGCCACTTATTTTAATGACAAGAAACTTACATCGAAGCCTTCCGACTTGGCCCAGACATTTCCGTCGTGACCAGCAATCGCTGCTTTAGAAACACATCTTGATGCAATTAACTGTTTATCGACATAATCTTGCCAGCTCATTTTGATTGAGTTCTTTGTATATTATAACTAAACTTTACTAAACCACAATCTAGACCTCACAACGAGCTAACGCTCCTCACGAACAAAAAGCACTGCCGTTTCAAAATGGCAGCGTACTCGACACGACAGGAAGTTCAGTTTACCAACATTGAAATTTTAACAAAGCGTTCATTTTAACTGTTTTATGTATAATCTGTGCAACAGACAAGAAGGGAAACATTGGTATAAGAAGAGTAAAAGAAGAGTTGAAAGCAAAGGCAAAGAACTCTTCTGAGGTATTTATAACAATTTCTTGAAGAATGAAAAGTAATTTGAAGTGCTATGGAAGTAACGACTTAGTAACGACGAAGATGTTGAAAAAGTTTGCCAGATGGTCCCAAACAAATTTCAGAATCCATCTCCCCAAATATCCTGCTGCTTCAGTCATCTGCACGATTGAGGTCAATATCTTGTAATTACAAAAATAGAAAAATAGCTATGAAAGTTAAGCCGGGTCTCCTGCACGTGTTTTCTCGAAACACTCAACAAAATCATATACAAAAAATCGTTTACACATTTTGGACATTTTCATTTAGTTTTACTTTTTGTTTGCTTTTTAATTATTTGTTTGGGTCAAGTTTGGGTTGAAATTTTACCCGTTTCCTGAAATTTGTCCCATCTTTTAGTTCTGATGACAATACAATTGAACATATTCAATATCATTGGAAATCCAAGATGGCCGCCACCACAAAATTGCGGATAAATTTTTCATAACCCCCTCAATAAGGCAATCAAATGATAGACCTTGGCACAATATGAAAATATCCAAATCCAATATGACGGCAAACAAAATGGCCCATTAAGTACCTACATAGGTAAATTTTTCACAACCACCTCAATATGGGTATCAAATGAAAACTAAACTAGCGGCACGCTATGATGGCCGGTTTGACGTTTGTCCGCTCATGAAGTTCCGTATTAATTGATAACGACTTTGAAGGAAATAATTGTATTACTTTATTGACGATAGTGATGTGCAGAGATTCATAAATTTTATCGAATGTAGTTTCTCATGAAGTTCCGTATTAATTGATAACGACTTTGAAGGAAATAATTGTATTACTTTATTGACGATAGTGATGTGCAGAGATTCATAAATTTTATCGAATGTAGTTTTAGGTTTAGGACTCAAAATTTATTTATTAAATTGATTTCTTAAATGTATACAAGTGTAGAAAAATCAGTTTGCACCATTTAAGGGGTGAATGTACTTGTGAATATGAACAATTTTCACTATGTGGACAAACCTCTGAAATCGCAAAAAAATATCAATAAATTTTTAAAAATGGAATCTAATACGATCGTCACATAGGATCGCTGGCTAGCACAACTACTACCTCCGGCAAACTCGCGTCAATGCTCAATGCAAAACAAAGCAGTTTCGAATTGACGTTGCTTCGAAAAGTATAAACTGTCAGTGCAATGCGATTGTGATATAGTTTTGACCTGGCTTTGGATTTCAAATATTGATACTGCATTACTGTTGACCCTTGCTCGTTAATTTGGACTCTGTTCAAGCCCTTTGTTGTGGATTTCGTCGATATGACCGAACGTACGCAGAGAACTGTTCTAAATAGTCAGACACGTGAGTTCGTAATACGCCTTCGTAACTATTTCGATCGTGAAGCTCAAAATGGAGGGCCAATTTTACCTATAACGTCAGTGGTTGAACGCGTAGCTGATGCGCTTAATATTGGACAACGAACTGTTAGACGGATAACTAAAAAAAAATATGGCGAGACTGGCACAGAAGAAAATAAACTTCACACACCAAAAAAGAGAAAACGAGCAAAACCAGTCGTAGGCATCGATAGCTTTGATGCCGATGCTATCCGAAGACATGTTTACGGCTACTATTTACAATAGAAAACGAACATATAATTATTAATGTATGTGATGATAGCAGTGACGACAGTGAAAATAGTAGTATGGACGAATCTGATTAATTATGGCCTTTTGTGGCACCTTTTTTGGTATCTTTTGTATTCATATGTTTCTTGTGTGCATATAAAGTATGTATATTCATTTTCGTTCAAATATTCAGTTCGTTCAAATAAATTAAATAAACATATACATTTTTGTTTTATTAAACCTATTTAATCAGATACAAAAACAAAACTTAATTGTTTTTTGTTCGAGAATAAATTGACATTCCACATCACTATTGTAATGTGTCAAACCGGCCATCATAGCGTGCCGCTAGTGTAGTAGAGCACGTAGTGTACGATGAAAAAAATCCATATCTAAGATGGCCGCCAGTACAAAATGATTTCATATCTGTTTCAATTCCCTTACTATGTGTAATAGGTGGTATTCAATGAAAGGGTTTTACAAGTAGAAGCTGAGATTGAGAAAATATATTAAGACACGAAATAAAAACTAAAAACTTGAAAATAAAACGGATTTATTTAAAAGAAAGATAATAATAATTTGTAGATGATGTACTTACTAAAAGCTAAAAAAGTCAATTAAAAAAAATAAAAAACACAACTGCCCTGCCAAAAAACTAACTAAAAAGTTAAAAATCTAAATTAATCTAGCTAAATAGAATCTTATTCACATTTTTTTGTGAATCACTGGATATTGAACTATAGTGTTATATATTTTTGGATTAATCTCTTTTCTTTTCTTTGAGTTAATCTTTTTTTTTTTTGCTAGCCTATCCGGAATAAGCTAGGGATTCTAACGATACCTCATTTATCAAAATCGGTTCAGGCGAATAGAAGTAATGGTGCAATATACAATCTCACATAAATTAACCCTGATAACAATATACTCCTTTTTCAGGCAGTCGTACAAAAATAATTTGGTAGTAGTAAAGTAGTAACCACACTCGTCATTAAACTAGGGCATTGATCAGATTCAAAAATAAAATCAAAGTTCTGTTCCTGAACCTATTTCATTGATAACGGGTGTGCATGTGAATGAGGAAGAATGCATAAATGTGTCCTAAGACATTTCTATTATAGTCTACTAAACACTATCAATGAATCCTAGGATATTAAACAAACATAATGCAGAGGAATCACTGTGATTGAAATACCTAACTTATGTTATGATAGCTCCCGAGTGGATTAACCAAGTAATAAGCCCAAGAACTGTCATATAAAAATAATATTTTTTAACCATGCATTTTGACGACATAAATTTAAGTATGTCTCCGTAGTTTCAATTAGTTATGCGAATACCGCCTGTCAACGTGTTAATAGGATAGGATGTGCCGCCGTTACTCGTCCCGTGTACCGGAATCTTAAGAGATAGTCGCGTTCAAATTAACGATGTGCTAACTAATAGGCCTGATTATTATTGTCTGTATTGCAAATATACTCTGCTGCAAATCGGTAACTACTAAAACTACCTACTTCCGTCGTTTTATTTCCAATAATTTTAGTATTAGTCATCTTCTTGTTAAAAATATCCTTCAATAAATTGAAAGTGATTATTAATTTTGTTTTAATATTTTAAAATTAATATAATATTGTGAAATACTTTAGTTTAATATTTCTTGTTCATAAAAAAAAAGCTTTTGCTAAACTTAACTTGACCTTGCTAGTTCTTTTCCGTTCAGCTACCGCGATTGGAACATGTCTTATTCACCTGAAAGAAGGTAAGTTACGTTTTTGTGCTAATAAGTGATGTGTTTAATTTAAGTTTATAAAGAAATTAAGTTTTATTGTTGAAGGTTGTATATCATTCCCAGTAATTGTTGATTTTAAAACCAATTTGTTAAATACTGCATTCTGCACGATCTCGGATTGCCAACATGGCGCTGGCAGAATAGTATTCCTAGTCCGGCTTCGTGCACGTGTTTTGCTTAAGTATTTTATGCTTTATGACCGTAACCTTTACATTGATTTAAACTGAGCTCATAATTGAATTTCTGATATATTTTAACTGATTACAACAAAGGGCGGAAACTGCATTCAACTAAATGTCACTTGACAGTTGTACTGTAATGATTTTTGCTAATTCATTAAAACTTGGAACTGTAGCACAAAATTTTATTATAACCTTATGATGTTGTAAATGATAGAACATTACTCACTTTTAGATCGGAGGATTGGCCGGAGGATTCTAAAAATGGGCCATCGAAAGATCAAGTCAACTATGACGGACCACCAGGCTTGGAGCCGGGCGGCGCTCTGGACACTAACTGGCATGAAGTCGTGGAAAGCTTCGATGACATGAAATTGAAAGAGGAGCTGTTAAGAGGAATCTACGCCTATGGTTTCGAAAAGCCTTCGGCCATACAGCAGCGCGCGATCATGCCTTGCATCCAAGGCCGCGACGTTATAGCCCAAGCCCAATCGGGAACGGGCAAAACTGCTACATTTTCAATTTCAATTCTACAACAAATTGACACCAATGTTCGTGAGTGTCAAGCCCTTATTTTAGCGCCAACTAGAGAGTTGGCTCAACAAATTCAGAAGGTTTGTAACTTTATTTCTTTTGGTGCCTCATAAATCAATAAAATTTAAAATAGCTTAGTAGAATTTAATTAACTTAACCTTGTGTTGTAAAATAAAATGTAGTCAGTATTCTTGTCATAATATCATCCAGACATGAATTGCTTTTTAATTAGTAGTTTTTGTGTTATAGAAATGTAATGTTTGTGTAATTTTTTTATTTTAGGTGGTGATAGCTCTCGGTGACCACTTAAATGCTAAATGCCATGCTTGTATTGGTGGCACAAATGTGCGTGAGGATATTCGCCAGTTGGAGAGTGGTGTTCATGTTGTTGTGGGCACTCCTGGCCGAGTATATGACATGATAACTCGTCGCGCCCTCCGCGCCAATACCATCAAGCTTTTTGTACTTGATGAAGCTGATGAAATGTTATCAAGAGGGTATGTTGTTTTGATTACCTTAAAAATTGAATATTGCTTATCAGATTTTATAAGTATTAGACATGCTGACTTTTTACAGAGTATACAGTTCCCCTATTATACACATAATATGCTTAACATAAAATAGAATGTTATTGTTAGAACAAAATAATTGCTAGATATATTTTGTGAGAATTTTTACTAATCAGCAGGTGCTGGATCTTACACAAAATATAGTATTGTCAATGTTTAAAATGACCTAACAACTTACATTTCAGGTTCAAAGATCAAATTCACGATGTATTCAAGATGCTGTCAGCCGATGTCCAGGTCATCCTGTTGTCTGCTACAATGCCTGATGATGTGTTGGAGGTATCCCGGTGTTTCATGAGAGAGCCTATACGCATCCTTGTGCAAAAGGAAGAGGTAAATTGTTTTAATAATATCTTAGATGATAGATAGATAGATAGATAGATGAACTCTTTATTGCACACACTTAAAAACAATAACAATAACGAAAAGCTAAAAGATAAGACAGAAGGGTGCAAAGGCGGTCTTATTGCTAAAGCAATCTCTTCCAGACAACCTTTGGGGAGAGGAGATTATAAAACAAGAGCGCGGGATAGTGCAACAATTAAAAATTAAAATATGTAATATATATGTACATATCTTAATTGTCACTCAGGCTGGCCCTGGCGCACAGTGGATTGAAATTAAATATTGGCTTCAAAATTCCCTCATCTTTGGTCTTAGCCGCATGATCTACTGGATAATTTACTTGGGGTATCCCAAGTAAATTATCTTAGCTTCATTTGTTGTTAAAAGCTGAAGGGTGGGTTCCCTTCTGCTCTGATGGTGTTCCTTGTGCTTTACTGATAATATAATAATATATTAGACTTGTGATTTTGTTGTTTGTTACTGAGTCACACATTGGATGAATGGATTAGATTCAAAGATTAGTGTGTGGATAATCCTTTTCCAATAGTTAATTTTATCTCAATTTAAATGTGAGGTGACACAGATTTCTTGATTTGATTTTACATTACCATTAACCTTGGAATGATTGTTATGTATTCACATTGGCACACTCCTTTGTTGTATAATTGTTACTTTCTCACAACAGTGGAATAGAACAAAATGTTTCTGTTCTATTGTTGAAGTTCCTTTTTTATTGTTGTGTGTAACTGTTTATTTTCTACACCTATTATAGAGGTATAACCTAACTAGACATATATCTGGGACTTCCACTAGACTGCTAGACTTTTGCATGTAGGTTTTCTATATAGCTATGTATTGAAGATTTTCATACATACCACCCAAACAATAGTGGGTGAGTCAAATTATTTATTTCATTTTTTGCTTTAATTGTTTTGTTTAATTTTATTCCAGCTAACACTGGAAGGTATTAAGCAGTTCTTCATCTCAATTGAACTGGAAGAGTGGAAGTTGGATACACTTTGTGACTTGTACGACACCCTGTCCATCGCTCAGGCTGTAATCTTCTGCAACACCCGTCGCAAGGTAAGATCTGATTTATTTCATTCCTATTTTTCTCTATTAATGTTTGGAGTACTTAAGCTGTTTTAATACAAAGTTGACCCACAGAACACAGAATAGGTCATAGTTTAGGGTAGAAGTTAAAATTATAATATTTTTTTATAAAATATATAATTTATTAATTAGATAAAATGCAAGAACCCACACATTGTAAAGTTTGTTTTTCTATATTAAGTACTTAGGTTTCTTCAAATGGTTAAATTTAAATTATGAAGCTATAATCTAACACTGAATTCTAATTCATGGTCATGAATATCTATTCAAGTATGTACTTATAGCAAAAACTAAGTTAAGTAAGATGTGTTCTTAATTCTGTATTGGCACTTTCATATCACTTTAATGGTATCATGAACATTTGTAGCCAATTAATTTACAAGTCTAGTAGGTTTCTTGTTATGTTCTCTTGTAAGGGTCAAACCACACATTTTGACAAGTTTACTTATAGAGTTACATGTGCTTCATGTGGCATTTTTCATTCACTTTTTGATTGTTACAAAATTATGGAAAGATCTGACTTCTGTCTTCCCCTTCAAACTGGAAAAATACCCTCGGCAAAATGTTGCCCAAAGCCAAAAGTTTCTAGCATGCGCCAAAGTTGAACGAACTGTTATGCGCGTTAGTGCAATGGAAGACGCGACGTGCAGGCGGCTCGTGCACTTTAAGCCAATCTATGGTAGAGTTGTAGCGATAGCCAAATAATCGATTTCAGCTCCTTCATTTTATAACTTACTTTATGTCGCCTGCTTCTTTGTCTGCATACAATTTCTGATTTCCTATGAGATTATGAATTTTTCCTGCTGCAAAAGATATTAGTATCCTACAAAGACTGCAAAAGGCTATAGTGGCTATACTATAGAGCTTTGCAGTTTTTTATTATTTAAAACTAATAAGTAACTTAAATGCCAATTCATCAATTATGAATCATGTCTCTAACATTAAACTTCATGCAAACTACCAACCCCCATTTCACACCCTTTGGGGTAGATTTTCGTAGAACTGCTAAAATGCCGATTTTCATGTCTCTAACTTCAAAAACATATTACTTTCATACAAACTTCCAACCCCCATTTCACCACCTCATGGGTGAATTTTCTCAAAACCCTTAGCTGATAGCCCTTAGTACACTACAAAAGGAACCTTCCTTCTAAATTTCAAGTTTGTATACTTTGTAGTTTCCTGAGATATCGTGATTAATGAGTGAGTAATTAAGAGATTAATGAGAGTGGTATTATGCTTTTATATATACATATAGATAACATTTCTTCCTATAACACAAATCAATAGGTATCTTCGGGGATACTGGGGGTGACAGGGGGATTGCCTAGGCTGGAATTCTACTGTTAAGTTTTAATCATGTGACATGAGTAGCTTACAAAAAGTAAACAATCTTGTCACATATTGATCATTTTGCATAGTACTGATTTGCAAGTAGGTAGGTACTGAGTGGGCTAGCAAGTCCGTAAACATCAATCATAGGACGGCGTTTTACTTATGTATTTGTGATATGCTACCACTTGACTTTACTTAACATACTATGCTTGATATTTCTTTAGATAGGTGATACTCACAATCGATACACTAGAAACTACCATAAGCTAGTAACAGCGTTGTATTGTGTGCGCAAGGTGCAGAAATCCTTTGTGGGGTCGAGTGTACGCTTTTATAATATGGTTCCCAAAGAGTTTCTAGATTTGCCATTACATAGATATAAAGACTGTGTTAAACAGCATTTGTTAAGTCGAGGTTATTACACTATCGATGATTTTATTAATGACAAAGTTGCATGGAAGCAACCGGCCTCGCATCCAGTGACCCACAAGTCAGTGTAATACTTGTAACGTATGTGTTGTGTTGTCTACATATTGTAACCTTTTCTTTTCTATGAAAAGAGCAACTGCTGAGTTTCTTGCCGGCTCTTCTCAGTCTTAACGTTTCATATGTGACACAAGTCCTACATGAAATAAATAAATCATTTATCATTTATTTGCAGGTGGACTGGCTCACCGAGTCTATGCACGAGCGTGACTTCACCGTGTCGGCCATGCACGGCGATATGGACCAGCGCGAGCGCGAAGTGATCATGCGGCAGTTCCGCACGGGCTCATCGCGCGTGCTCATCACCACCGACCTGCTGGCGCGCGGCATTGACGTGCAGCAGGTCTCGTGCGTCATCAACTACGATCTGCCCACTAACCGCGAGAACTACATTCATCGGTGAGTCCGAATCACGCTTGAATCAGCGCGAGCGTGAAGGTCATGCGGCAGTTCCGTACGGGCTCATCGCGCGTGCTCATCACCACCGCCCTTCTGGCGCGCGGCATTGACGTGCAGCAGGTCTCGTGCGTCATCAACTACGACCTGCCCACTAACCGCGAGAACTACATCCATCGGTGAGTCCGAATCACGCTTAAATCAGCGCGAGCGTGAAGGTCATGCGGCAGTTCCGTACGGGCTCGTCGCGCGTGCTCATCACCACCGCCCTTCTGGCGCGCGGCATTGACGTGCAGCAGGTCTCGTGCGTCATCAACTACGACCTGCCCACTAACCGCGAGAACTACATCCATCGGTGAGTCCGAATCACGCTTAAATCAGCGCGAGCGTGAAGGTCATGCGGCAGTTCCGTACGGGCTCGTCGCGCGTGCTCATCACCACCGCCCTTCTGGCGCGCGGCATTGACGTGCAGCAGGTCTCGTGCGTCATCAACTACGACCTGCCCACTAACCGCGAGAACTACATCCATCGGTGAGTCCGAATCACGCTTAAATCAACGCGAGCGTGAAGGTCATGCGGCAGTTCCGTACGGGCTCGTCGCGCGTTCTCATCACCACCGCCCTTCTGGCGCGCGGCATTGACGCGCAGCAGGTCTCGTGCGTCATCAACTACGACCTGCCCACTAACCGCGAGAACTTCATTCATCGGTGAGTCCGAATCACGCTTAAATCAGAGCGCGAGCGTGAAGAGGTCATGCAGCAGTTCCGCACGGGCTCATCACCACCCCCCTTCTGGCGCGCGACATTGATGTGCAGCAGGTTTCGTGCGTCATCAACTATGACCTGAGCACTAACTAATAGGCCTATTATACTGCACTATTCACAGGGCCCTGTGGTAAGGGTGGGCGTGAATGCTAGATAGAGCGTCGCTTATTACACAGCAATAAGGACCAAATTAGGGACCCTTCCTCACTAAATCTTATTACACTACACTGATTCATGTGTAAGGGTCCCTGTGAAAAGTGCAGTGTAATAGGCCTATTACTCAGATCATGCGGCATTGCTGTAGAAAATACATAGATGATGCCCATGAAATGGGTGAGTCAAGCTTCAAAGGTCACTGCACCTGACCTGCTCATATGACCCGTAGCAGCCAGGAAACACATCAGTAAGCATTTCGCGGGTGAAGGGAGGGGAAAGGGGATTTCAGCAATCTGATCATCACCCTGATTTCTGACTCCTCATTTACTTTTAATTATCTCATTTGGAACATTGATTTTTCTTCAGTCTCTATTTGTAAAAAACTCCCTTTTTTTACTCCAAAAATGGAAAAAAAATCAAATGTAACATGATATAGTTTTGGATATGCTGTTCTATCTCAATCTTCTTTTTAATTTTACTGCCCCATTTAATGTGAGAATCATTTTCAGAGATTGAGGAGGGAAGTTCGGATTATTTGTGGAATGCAAAATTGTTGTTACAGAATTGGAAGAGGCGGCCGTTTCGGCCGTAAGGGAATCGCCATTAACTTTGTAACGGAAGCAGACAAGAGAGCGCTGAAGGACATCGAGGACTTCTACCATACCACTATTACGGAAATGCCCAATGACGTGGCCAACCTCATCTAAGGCGCCAACGCATTCCAGTTTATACTTTGTGTCCTGCATTCTATTGCGATATTTAAACGGTGTGAGTATTGGGAGCTGATCCTGAGTACCGCTGTGTTGAATTTTTTATTGGAATTAATTTCTTTTGGACCGATATATATTGGTTTTAGTTTAATTAATGAATAATAACTACTATAATAGACGTATCTTGATAAGTTTAATATATATAGGCGTAGGACCGGCTCGGCCGGATGGCCCCCGTTCCGCGTAGGCCTCTTCGCCGCCCGCGGAGAGGCCTCATCGGGTACTGGAGAGGCTATTTCAATCACAAAAGTACTAGAAGGAAATAATGTATTGTAGCTTTTTCCAGTTGTACATAATAATGGTAAACTGTTTTTGTAATACGGTAAATAAATATGATTAAATATCTTCTTTGTATTGTTATTGGAATGAAATTGTAGCACTCCATTCCCGATCGGAACCTTAATTTCACGGGCCTTTAATTCAATGTATAAATTTTGTTTCCAGAAAACCTACCAACTGAGCTGTTGAAACGCACTTTGGACACAACTATGTGGAAATAATAAATCAAAATTTCCTCTAAGTCATTACTTTCTTTTGACAGGTCCTTTTTGTATCCTGTGTTCCCATATTGCTATTAATTTTCTACATGGTTTTATGTTGATTGCGAATTATTTATATTTTTGGAATAAATTTTGTTCTAAACATACGAAGTTGGTAATTAAGGTTCCTATTTTAAAGTGCGAAAACATGACATAACTATTAACTACAGTAATAGTAAAAATCGTAATATAAAAATACTATACTTTATAAAATATTTGTTTTTTTGTACACTAGGTACTAAAAGTTGCTATTGATATTTTCGAACACATCATGTATACCACTTTATTTCAAAAATTATTTCAATAATAAGCGGAATATCTATAATCAATAATTACCATAACATAATAATTGCCCTAAATGTTACATAAAGGCTACACATTCATGAGTCTTTTATTTCTGATTGTCTTCCTTGGGAGAGCAACTTACGATAGTAATAGATTTGGGTAATGTTACATGTGTACACATACACATGTTCGTCATGAAATAGTAAAATATTATGTTTTCGCCGCAATACAAAAATAAAATAAGCAAAAATTTATATGTACCACGACAGGGAGCGTTGTAGATTTTAAGGTGGAAGACAAGGGTCTGCCCGCGAAATTCAAATTTAATTTGGTTTTTCGCAATTTGTAAACTAATACGACAAAGTAGGCTTATGGCATTCAAATTGCGCCCCTAGGTATATCATCTTCACAGGTTTATATAAAAACCTTTCCTTGAAAGTGTCCAGTTTAAGAAATTAGTCAAAATAATGAGTTTAACGTGAGTTACTCACAAATTATTCATTATTTTGACTAATTTCTTAAACTGGGCACTATCAAATAAAGATTTTTATATAAACCTGTGAAGATGATATTCCTAGGGGCGCAATTTGAATGCCATAAGCCTACTTTGTCGTATTAGTTTATAAATTGCGAAAAACCAAATTAAATTTGAATTTCGCGGGTAGACCCTTGTCTTCCACCTTAAACGGGTTATTCCCGATTTTTCCGGGATTCTTATTGAAAATCATTCCCAGCTGTCAGTAGCGATGGCACTTCAATGGGGAGTACCTAGTCCTACACAGGTAAAAAGAGTATTATTTATGCTAAGAAGTATTTTCTGCCTAAGTAAGTAATTAGAATAAAAAAGTACCTAATATTTATTAAATAAAATTCACAGTTGTCACCCATGGGGACGACGCCGAGGGATAACAACTGGGACAAATGGGAATTGACCGTTGGGAATGGAATGATAGATTTTTATAAACCCATCCAAACTATCAGTGGTCTCCAGAGGCGACAATCTGCAATAATTCAAAAATAGCATTTGAATTTTTCCGATTTTCGCCTATTTATCTAATCATCATTCCCGTAAAAAAGACTCATTGAAATGGCTTCGTTAAAAATCTTAGTTTGTCACCCCTGGGGACAACGCCAACTGGTTTTAACCGTCCAGTGTTGGTGAATGAAGCGAGTCTACGAGGCTGAGTGGAGAAGGGCGGGGGGGAGGTTGCGAGTGAAGCGATCTGGGGACTAGCTCTGTAGCGATACTAAAGTGGAGTAGCTGAATGAACGCGACGAAACTAGTTTTCTGCTTTGTGTTACAGGTCGCCATGTCCGGCCGCGGCTTAGCTCAAGCTCAGAGGCTGTTAGTAGCTTTCTAAGCTGTAATTTAGGTTCAAAACGTTTTAAACCGGTTGATTTACATCTATACCCTTCTGGGTATAGATGTAAATCAACCGGTTCAATCAATCCGAAGAATAATTGCCCCGGCGAGTGTTTTGCCACCTCTTCCTGACTGGGAGATTCAACATGGCTTTGAATATGTGAAATATAAATCTGATGGCATTGACTGAAGTGGTTTTAACTAATGATACCTGCAACACTTAGCTTTAGCAGGGGGTATCGTTTAACTTTAATAGACCCACCGCACCACCAGAGGTACGGCCGAATGCGCGCGCATTCGCTCGTCTATCTTATCTCGATAGAAAGTGCATTGCTCGGTCGAGATATGTGTCAATATGCCACGATCTGGTTAACGCTTTGATGCGTCGGTAAGGTGAGGAGCATGCCCATCTATCGGCAATGTACATTAGATCGGCTTTCTTTTTATGGTTATCCGGCGTAGGGGCAACTATAACCTATCAGATTACAATCTACCGAAAAATAATGCGTTAAATTGTAATCTGTCGACAGTTTACAATTTCGCTAGTTAGATTACAATCTAACGGTTTTTGCAATCTTATGGTGACATCCGAACTGAGACCTCGCGGTATCCATAAGCTGGTGAAATTGTAATAGGTAGTTTACTTTTAACATTAGACGCAAAATAGTTAAAGAGATGGAGAAATGAATAAACTATTACAGAGCGCCATCTATTGACAACATTGTAAAGTTCTGTTAAAAATACTGATGCTGATTAAGGCCCGGCGCCCATTATCGGCATCGGCAAGGAACAGGATCCTTCGGCATCCTACATGCAAGCGCGCACTGTCGGAAACTATGCTTTGGCATGCTGCAACGTTCTTAGGGATGACGAGGCGTCCTTTAGCATGCCGCACCGTCCTGTAGCTTGCCGAAGCGTCTCAATATCGTATTTCTCGTCAAAACAGTCTCAGAGTTGTTACAAGCTAGTTGTCTGAGTTGTATTTAATATGGTGGACTGGGATCTAGTGCTCATAGCGCCGGCGGTGTACCGAAGGATGCCGAAGCATCCCGAAGCATTCTTAAGGCTGCCGATACAGCAGCCTCAAGCATACCGAAGCGGTATTTTTGTTATTACGACCATATATAATGGAAATTTCTACTTTATTGTCATTATGTTAATGTATATTGCTATTTGCCACCTGAAATCCTCAGTCGTGCCGATGCCGATAATGGGCGCCGGGCCTAAAAATTAAATAATTTCGTTTCCTTAATTTATCTAATTTTAGTATTTGTTGTTCAATTACAGCATATAATTCAAATAATTGATCAAGTTTCAGGCTCAACCTTTCAGAAAATTGAGAGCTCTGATCAACTTTGGACGTTAGAAAATCTCCACTTTGAAAGCCCCCCATTTCGTCACTTAGGTGAAAAATTAAAAAAAAATATTTTTGGACTCTATTCCTCTATATCTTTAAAATGATATACCACAACCCCTATGTAACGCTATAAAAAATACTTTACTTCGCATTCGCTTCTATGAGAGCCCCATTGAAATAAATATTTTTATAACTTTTTAAGCCATATTCGGCTGGAGGCATATCGGTTCACATATTGTATTTTATTTGAAATAATTACGTTCAGTAATTCAGAAGTTATAAGGCTCTGACCGACGGACAGATAAGTGCAAATTCACTCCAGTAGACTCAGAGACCTTCGCTTCGCTCGGTCAAATATCATTGGACGGTTGTGTGTGACAGTAAGTGATATAGACTTGCTAAAATATTAAAAACTAGCTGATGCCCGCGACCGTTTTTGCTTTCTCTCTTCATTTTTTTAACCAAATTTTTTTTATACAATACTAGCAAACCCGGCGAACTCCGTTTCGCCACCAGATGGCTTCCTTTTCAATTTTTCCTGAATTTTCTTTGCTATAAACCTCACGGAGCCCGAGACCTTTCCAACGAATGCAAAACCGTGGAAATCGGTTCGTGCGTTCTGGATTTATAGCGTCAGGAAGGAAAACCCGACTTATTTTTATATAGTAGATTAATTGTTCTGACTAAACGAACACAAAAAAAATCCAATTTTTTTTTTTGAAAAAAATAAAAACCAATTTGAAAAATCCAATTTGGTGCAGTCGTTCGAAAGTTATGCGCTTAACAACATTCATTTTTATTTTTTATCTAAAGTAAAAACCAAAACTACACAGTCAAAGTATTTTGGTAACTGGGCCAGATAAGTCCCTAGTTAATAGTTCTCTATAATAATCAGTAATGTTTTTATGGGCAAAATTTAAACAAATCTAACAAGTACATAATATTTTATAATTACATGAATATTAACTATCATAATCTCTGAAAGTTTTAACATTAAAAAATATCAGGCAAAATATCATCACAGTATAAACAATAATTATCTATGTATATTATATGTAGGTATATTATACATTAATAAACTAATATCACATGTCTAGACAGATTAACCTTAATGAACAAAATATAAAGAAATAATAACAACAAATATCATAAAAATGCAAAAACTAGAACTAGCAACAAAACAGACACTGGGAAAAAGATATACACAGACATTCGAGGATGGCAAACTGATGTGAGTATAAAGAAATTATCATCATTATAATTTAAACCATCCTTTGTTGGAACCTCAACAATTACTAATTCATCACTAAACATTTCTACATTAAATACACATTCTGTACTATTGATACACATTTTGGAGTCTGATATATTTGAATATTGGAATGTTGGTTTGAAAATATCAAAAATTGCATGAATATCATTATTCACAAAATCATTATCACTATAAAAAATGTAATAATAATATCCATCCGAGGTAACTTTATGGACAACTTTCAAAGTTGTTATGTCCTCTAAATATTTTGTATTGTTACATTGCATGGAATAAGGGAAAAAGTCATTCATTAATATATTATCATTATAGCATTCATACAAACTGCTTTCAAAACTTGAAACAGATTTATCTTCTGAGGGTCCTATGGAATTATTAAGCGCATTTCCCCCATGATTTACTCCAGCATCCAAAACAGTGTTAGGGTTGTGCAAAGGAGGGAGTGCAACATCTCGTTTATTCTTAGTTTTCTTTTCATTATTGGATAAATTATCACTAAACCATACTTCACTTGGATCATCATAACTTTGTCCAATAATTTCTCTCTTTTTGTCTTTAGGGTTTTCTAATGTCACAGAAACATGTCCACGATTTTCAACTACCAACGGATCTCTTTTGTATTTGCCTTCTAAAATGCCACAAGTATTAAATATCTTATCACCTTTCACAACCAATATTTTTGAGCCATCATATCTGGAACAAGCTTTTAACTCAACTGTAGCCCCAGCAAACAGATAGAATCCCCAATACTCTAAAGTATCATCAGGTAAAGTCATAGATTTTCTTAATCTTATATGTCGCCTGTTATTAGCCAATTTAGGTCTTCCTTTCATTTGGAATGCATTAAAACTGCTGTTCATTTTTACAGAATGTTTTTCACAAAATATTGACGACTGTCCTTTATGAATTTGTATTACATCTGAGTCAGACATCCTATACATTACATCAGCATATCTTATGTTTCTGAGGTATAATGGTGAAATGATTAATATTGCAGGCAGCACTGTGGTTAGCAGACAAAACATAACAACCCTTTGACTTCCTTGCATCTTGCCTCCATCTGAAAACAAATAAAATGCCTGTTATATGCATGTTAATACTATGCATTTTCATTAAATCTATACTTAATATTATAAATGCGAAAGTTTGGATGGATGTATGTATGGGTGTATGGATGTTTGTTACTCACTCACACCAGAATGGCTGCACAGATCTGGATGAAATTTGGCACAGAGATTAAACTTACTCTGGAATAACACATTGGCTACTCATTATGCCGCAAAAATTGAAAAATTCCCACTTGAACCAAAAATCCTCAATCCACATGAGCTGATGACCGAGGTTGTGGGCATCAGCTAGTAAAATATATGCCTAGATCTTTTCTCAGATATGTGATTACAATACAATTAGGTAACATACATTATTTCCTTTGTTATTAACATAATATTATTATTATACTTATTATACATTATTGATACATTGCAATATGTTAAATGCCTGTGCTGTACTAAAGCTGATGATAAGTATAGTTCGCTCCAATCTAGTGCGAGTGCTTGTTTGCGCAGCTCTCATACAGGCTGTCAATGTACACACTAGCACTACGTGCGAAATTAAGCTATTGCAACCCATCTTGCAGTCAACTTCAAACGTGACTATTTGATTGGCGCCGGATATACAGCTACTGATACATGTCGGAAACCTATCCACACAACAAGAGCTGTAATAGGTTCCCTGACAACAAACTAAAAAACAAAATCATTTTTACATTTATAATATTAGCTTTATGAAGCATGGACGTATTGTTGTCTTTATCGACATTTCTTTAGCACTAATAACACACATTGATGCTATTATTCATCTAGAGTCTAAGAGTCTAGACTCTAGAACGCAAATGTACATACCTACATAATATGTTAGTTTACTTTGAAAAAAAAATCTTTTTACAAATCCAATTCAATTGTTCAATAGCTTCTTTGCCTTCGTAATATTTTTTATATTCGATAGTATTTAAAATGGTTTCACGGTGGTTTCATGTTTGTTTCTCGCAACGAGATGAGAGATCTCGCTATTACTATGTCAATGACAAGTAAATATGTTCCTTGATGACAATGATGTCAAAGTCAATTGGTCCTGCGTGCATGTCCTGCGAGCACTGTAAGGTGTGACGTCAATTTAGTATACTGCGAAGCTGTTCCTAAGCTATTCTGGTTACTGTTTAAAACGGAACGCAATCTAGTATACTATCATCTGTGGCGCATGCTTTTTTCATCATGTGTGCGCTGTTTTGACGTGAAATTAGTTAAAATATAAATCTACAATACAAGAAAAAAATATTGTTTGAATGTAGTTAAATTTAGAAATTGAATATTCAAGTCAATTGTCAATATTGAATTAATCGCATTATCGCATAATAAAAGTATGTATACTTTTTATTAAAAGAAAATATTACTTTTCAAGTAACCTATGAATAATAATATAAAACCGAATTATTTATGAGGTTAGGTTAGATGCAAGCCGTTAAATTTCTGAACGCTATTGATCACGTGATCTTAGCACTGAGAGCACCTTACCGACCTTACCTCGAAAATATTTATGGAGGGTAGAGCTAAGGAGAATCATCTCGGGGGAAAAATTGAAAAAGTGTCTAGTGGTTGCTTTAAATAACAGTTCAAAAACCTTCCACTGTGGCGCTGATTGTCATAGATAATAGTTTAATGTTTTATATGTGTTTTATGTGTTAATTGTTTAAAAATACATTCATGCATAAAATATAGAATATGTTTTAATAAAAATAATAATCCACTGTAGACAACCACTCTGTTCAAGAGGTTATGGGCCCAGCGGACGTGAGAAGCGAGAAAAATAAAAATTTCATAAAATAAAAAACTGTAAGTACATTACACATAAAATTTTAAAATGGCGAAAGCTTCGGATGAAACAATCCAAATCGAAAAATTAAATGGACCCGAGAGTTTTCAAATGTGGAAATTCGAAATAAATATTTATTTAAAAGCGCATGGGTTAAGTAATACTTTAAAAAAGGGTGACGATAAGATTGATGAACTTAATGATGCCAAGTCACATAAATTAATAATATTATCAATCGATAAGAAATTGAAATATCATTTGTTAACTTGTAATTCAGCATATGAAATGTATAACAAAATCTGTACCATTTTTGAGGGGTCAGAAAATAGAAACAAATGTAATTTACTACAAGAATGTTTTAATTTCAAGAACAATAGCAATCTGCCTATGAACGAAAATTTAGTAAATGTAGAGAATTTGTCATTAAGATTAAAAAATCTTGGTCATGAGATTAGTGAAGACCTTATAATGACAAAGATAGTAACATGTCTCCCAGATTCATACAAATTTTTTACAACAGCATGGGAAAGTACCTCAGATAATGAAAAAAAATTACTTAATCTTAAAAATCGATTACTGCTCGAAGAAACGCGAGTAAGTAATACAAATGAAAAATGTGATAATGTAGCGCTAAAGGTAGAAAAATATAAACCAAAACAGTTCAAATGCAGAACATGTAAAATGAATAACCATCTAGAAAAGGATTGCTGGTATAAAAATAAAGGCTGTAATATATGTAAGAAAAACAATCACAAAGCAGAAAATTGTTTTTTTCGCAATAAAAATAATAAAAATTTTAACAACAAGAACGTAGCCTTAGTAACGACCAGTAATACTCTTAAAGATAATGAAATATTAAAATTTGTGGTTGATTCTGGAAGTACGTCACACATGACAAATAATATTAATAATTTAAGAAATTATCAAGAAACTATTAAATCTCAAGGAATTGGAACAATTCAAGGTATAAACTGTACACTGAATAAAACCTTATATGTTCCGGACCTAACACACAATTTAATGTCAGTTACTGCTGTAGCAGATAATAATGGATCTGTTTTGTTTACAAAAGAAAGTGTCAAAATATTTAAAAATAAAAAATTTATACTTAAAGGTGAAAAAGAAAATGGTTTATATTTCATTTATATAAATAAAGAAGAAAATTGTGAAGAGCATACACTATTAGCAAAAGAGAAAGATACAGCTTTGGAGTGACATAAGAGATTAGGACATCCTGGAAAAGATATTTTGCGATTCCTACCCAATGTAGCTCAAGGTATAAAAATTGGAGGAATTAATAGTAAAGAAGAACCGTGTGAAATATGCATAAAAGCAAAGCAAAGCAGACTACCTTTTAACACAGAAAGGCAGAGAGCAAGAAGAATACTCGAAATAATTCATACAGATGTTTGTGGGCCATTAGAAACAGAAACATATGATGGCAAGAGATATTTTGTCACAATTTT
This sequence comes from Erebia palarica, assembly GCA_964035005.1. Taxonomy (NCBI): domain Eukaryota; kingdom Metazoa; phylum Arthropoda; class Insecta; order Lepidoptera; family Nymphalidae; genus Erebia; species Erebia palarica. Next base: position 31,342,959 of record OZ035985.1, on the reverse strand, counting down.
AGATGATTATAGTCATTTAATTAAAACTAATCTTATAAAACATAAAAATGAAGTTTCAGAAGTAATTAAGAATTATATAGAAGAAGTAGAACGAGAAAAGAAAGAAAAAGTATCTTGTATACGATGTGACAACGGAGGAGAATATACAAGTAATGAATTTAAAACATGGTGTTTAAAGAAAGGCATAAAATTAGACTATACAATTCCATACACACCTCAGCATAATGGGAAAGCCGAACGATTAAATCGAACAATATTAGAAAAAGTAAGAGCATTGTTATTTGAGTCAAAATTGAATAATGAAATGTGGGGTGAAGCTGTTTACTGTGCTACTTACCTTCTTAACCGATTGCCCAGTCAAACAATTAATAACAAAACACCTCATGAGATATGGAATGGAAAACAATCAAATCTTTCCAACATACATACATTTGGATGTATTGTATATGCTAAACAACTAGGACAAATTAAAAAGCTAGACTCAAGAAGTAAGAAACTAATAATGATAGGATATACTAACAGTGGATATAGACTATGGAATGAAGAAAGTCGTAGAGTAGAATACCATAGAGATATAGTAATTCTTAATAAAAAAGAAAGTAACATAGAAATTAATGAAGGAAAAAATGAAAGAGATAATATAATACAAATAGAAGAAGATACCATAACAAAAATGGACGAAATAGATAATGCTATACAAACAGAAGAAGGCGTAACCAATATGGAATCAGAAATACATGAAGTTCTCGCAAGTCCTGGGAAGTTCTCAAGGAAGTGAAGAAGTTACAGAAGATTTAAGAAGATCTCAGAGAAAGAAAACTCAACCAATCAAATTCGATGACTATGTACTACTTACATATAATGAGGTCATCACAGGTAAAGAAAAGGAAAATTGGGAGAAGGCCATAAATTTGGAGAAGGAATCTCTGTACAAAAATAATACTTGGAAACTAGTTGACAGACAAGAAGCACAAGGACATAAAATATTAAGTAACAAATGGGTATTTCGTGTGAAGGATGATGGTATGTATAAAGCACTTCTCGTAGTGAGAGGTTTTGAGCAAAAAGGTATTTTATTGACTTCAACGAGATATACAGTCCAGTGGTAAGTCAGTCATCGCTAAAATCTTTATTTGCTATAGCTGCTAATTGTGAAATTGTCACATTTGACGTAAAAACTGCATTTTTATATGGAGAGCTTAGTGAAGATATTTATATGAATATCCCAGAAGGTTTTGAAAAGGAACCAAATAAAGTTTGTAAATTAATAAAATCGTTATACGGACTTAAACAAGCTCCAATAACATGGAATATGAAATTTAATCAAACATTGTTAAAACTAGGTTTATTTTCTACAAAAACTGATCGTTGTGTATTTACAAATGTTAATAAAAATATTATAATAGCAATTTATGTAGATGATGGACTTGTAATTGCTAAAAATAAAACTGATTTAGATAGAATTCTGAATTGTTTGCAAAAAGAATTAGAAATAGGAATATTTAAAAATCCAAAAAATTATATCGGTTTAGAAATTCATAAAGATAGTTCAGGTATAACATTGAAACAAGAACTTTATTCAGAGAATTTGCTTAAAGCTAAATAATATGATTGATTCAAAACCCACTAGCACACCATGTAGTGAACAGACAGTTAAAGAAGAGACATTGGAAACAGATTTTCCCTACAGAGAGTGTGTGGGTGGATTATTGTATCTATCTACTAGGAATAGACCTGATATAGCTCAAGCGGTTAATTATGTCAGTCGAAAAATAGAAAACCCTAGTAAAAATTATGTCATAGCTATTAAAAAGATTTTGAAATATTTAAAAGGTACAAAAGATAAGGGAATAATATATTTTAAAAATGAAAATTTGTCTGTAATAGATGCATATTGTGATGCAGATTATGCAAATGACTTAGAAACTAGACGTAGCACAACTGGTTAAATAATATTTTTAGCAGGTGGACCCATTGCATGGTGTTCCAAAAGACAACCAATTGTTGCTTTATCTTCAACTGAAGCTGAATACATTGCAGCTGCGGATTGTTGCAAGGAAACATTGTATTTAAGATCATTATTGTGTGAACTTGTAGATTTAAATATAAAGATATTGTTGAATATTGACAATCAGAGTTCAATTCAGTTAATTAAAACAGGTTCATTCAATAAAAGGTCAAAGCATATTGATGTTAGATATTATTTTATACATGAACATTATATAAAAGGTAATATTGCTGTAAAATATTGTTCTACGGATGAACAAACAGCTGATATATTAACAAAACCGTTAAGTAAAATTAAATTTGAGAATCATTGTAAGAAAATACTAATGTAAGTAACTTAAAAGATTAGTATTTTTGATGATAAGATTTTATTTGTTTTAGAAAGTTAAATAAGTTTTGTTTTAACGGTATAGACATAAAAATAAAACCGAGTTAAGTTAATAAAATTTATTTATACTTCTACCATACCTTTACTATTGTTTTAATCATACTTTTGCGGGTCTAAAGTCAGTCTTCATGCCCTAGGGCCGTAATCTAGTCGATCGATCGCCCAACTAGTTGACCAACCCCATACTGTAAATATGCACAACAGAGTCTAGGCTCCAGACTGGTCGACCAAACGATCGTACCATTTGACATAAAAGTTTTTAAACCAAGGAGTATGTGTACCTGCTTAAACACTGGCAGTATGAAAAGCAAAAAGTTTGATTACTATGGTTACTTACTATGATTTGCAATAAATATCTAACCGTTACAGTTTGTTTTACTGTTATGGTAGAAGTATAAATTAGAGTATACACCACCGGGATAAAGCAGTTTTTTTCTTGGGCGCTTGAATCCCTCACTGCACTCAGGACTCAATCTTAATTCCCTCCCTTTGGTCGGGAATTAACTTGTAACACCCTCGCTGCGCTCGGGAGTTAAATTTGAAGTCCTTTGTTACGTTCAGGATTCAATGTAGCGCCCGTGACATACAACAGTGCTTTATCCCCTTGGTGTATAATCTACTATTAAAATTTATTTTTAAATTCATAAACATATAGATTGAAAAATAGGAGAAGGTGTTGGATAAAAACTTCTTTGACATAATGTTGTAGACCGAAAACTTTAGAAAAATAATGTAACCTAAGTAACGTTGTTGTTATAAAATGGTGTAGAAAAGGATGTCTACCTATAAAAATACATTCATGCATAAAATATAGAATATGTTTTAATAAAATTAATAATCCACTGTAGACAACCACTCTGTTCAAGACTTTTCACAAGGACTCTTACTTTTGAATCAGTGTAGTGTATATGATATAGAACGCAAGGGTCCGTAAATTGCGCCCACCCTTACCACAGGGCCCTGTAATAAGTGCAGTGTAATAGGCCTTTATGAAAGCCCCGTAGATTATAAATAGAATTTTTTATAGATAGTTAAGCTGAGTGCTGTGTGGAGTGCAGAAATCGTAAAAATCGTTCGTTACACGGAAATCTCAACAAGAGGTTTCGTTACGTGAAAGTAGTTATGTGATGCATAGACTTAATTTTGGTGTAATGACTGATAGATTGATCTTGATCATTATGACAATGACGATTATGATAATTCCAGAGATGAATCTTGATTTTCTTGATGATGACGATGATTCTTGATGATTAATAATGACGAATGATAAAGGAATGATAATTATACCTTTGCCAACATTATCTAGTTAATCTGAAAAGAAATCAATTTTATCATATTCGGTAAAGATTCGGTGATTTAATTGAGATCAGCGCAATTAACAGACATAGATAGATTGTCCGTCCTTCCTCAGTGTTGCAACGTCCATTTTAATGAAAAAGAATTACTTCAAAGTCACACAATAAAACAAAAATCTAAAATTACATTACAAGTGTGTGTGTGTGTGTGGGTGCGTGCGTGCGTGCGTGCGTGTGTGTATGTGTGTGTGCAATTGTGCAATTCACACACGGCAGAAGTGAAACTTCAGAAAAGTAGCCTAAATATTAGGTCCTTACAAAATTGGCATTTTGTAAGGGAGGAACATAAAGTCGTTTTTTTTTTTAAATATAATTAAACTTGAATTTTTTCCCTTGCAAGAAGTTATCCAAATTTCGAAAAAAATGGTAATCTGTTGGGCAAGGTCCGGGGAGTACAGTGGATGTTTTAGACATTCCTATTGAAGCTCCTCTAATTTGGTAGCCGTCTGTTGTTCAGTGTATGGTCTAGCATTGTCCTGAAGCAGCAGTGGCCTAGAGCGATTGATCAGCCTCGGTTGTTTAGCAGCTAGCTTTTCCATCATGGTTTGCAGTTACTGGCAATAGACATCTGGCCACATTTAAGAAAGCTGTAGTGAACGACACCGGCACTAGTCCACCAAACGCTCACAACTAACTTTATTTGATTCAATTTTCACTTTGGGCAGGATTTGGCTGGTTCGCCAGGGTTCAGCCATTGTGATGAGCATTTCCGATTATCGTACAGGATCCACTTTTCAACACAGGTCTCGATTAGATTTAAAATCCCTTCATTATTGTGCCGGTTGAGTAATGTAACCCAGCAGTCAACGCGCGTTTGTCGGTTTGCTGCACTCAATTCATGAAGTACCATCTTTCAAGCTTTTTCACCCTCCCAATTTACTTCAAGTGGATTAAAACAGTTTCATCACTAAAACCGCAGTCTGCAGCTAGCTCGGACGTGGTTTGCGATGAATCCGCTTCCACAATAGCCTTCAATTCTTCATTATCAACTTTGGTCTCCGGCCAACGGCCTCCGGAAAACGTTGGAACCAAAAACGCACTGTGTTTTCTTTTGCGACACCGCCGCCATACACATCATTAATCCTTCGAGCCGTTTCTGCAGCACTGGTGCCACGATGGAACTCGTACTCGTATAAAGCTACATTTCAAGTCTTCCAATTTATAAACTGAGTGACGCAAAGAAAAAAACAAAAGAGAAAATACAAATGAATTAGGGTTTTCAAAACACAAAATCATGAGTAAATAGCTGTATAAATTTGAAATTGAAATTCCTAACCAAAGAGGAGACATTTGAGATCAAAGTGGCCAGTACGACAAAACGTCAATTTCATATGTAAGGACGTAATATAACTTGTATCTTTCGCAGGCAGGCAGGCTCCTATTATGAATATGTTTGTCTCTTTTTGGTGTCGCTTTTTCGTTTCGTTTTCGTTTCATCACGAGGTGGATTAAAATTATAGATGTAGGGTTGGTCTAGATCAATCCTACATCTATGATTAAAATAAAACATAAAAAGCAAATAACAAAATATGAGACTTTCTACTGCTACATAAACAATAAAACAGAAATGGAACGCTTTGTTCACATTCTTGCTGTGGCGAAAACATCCGTTTCATCGAATTTTCAAATCACAGCGATTCACAAAATAAATTTTACTTCAAAAGTTATAAAATTCCTTAATTGAGAAGATACCACTCATAGAAGCAAACTGAAAAAGATGGTTGACTAACTGATCTATCAACTATCAAAATCACGAAGACGGATCGGGTAGAAACAACTGATAGAGTTATTAAGTAACTATAAGTATTATTAAGTAATAGTAAGTATAAGTAATTATAGGCATACTTATGATAAGAGAGTATATTTGAAGATTTTACCCATAAAGGGGTAAAACATGGGTTACAAAGGACATGACCAGTAATTGCCCTCTGATTCGGGACAATGCACAGGATTTCCGTTTTTACAGTAAGGTTTAAAAATTCAAAACGAAATTATTATGGATTTATTATTCCAAATAAGGTCAGGGTTCAAATGACAAAAAAAAAACAGTACGTTGATTGTTTAAATCTTGAGCGTCTGCTTTCCTCTTTAAGCACTACTCCATTTTGACGTTCCATTATATCCAGGCCTAATAATAATCTTGTAACCCTACATGAATACCATTTAAGTACCTTAGTCATTATATTATGAATGATTTATTTTTGATCAATTAAATAGTAAAGAAAAGGAAATGTATGTTTTGTTTATAATTATTTTTATTTTTTGACAAGTCTCAAACTAATAGATCGAACAAAGCATTTTGAAATACTGCGTTTAAAGGAACGCCCCTTCACATTGCATATGCTGCCATCTGTGGTCGAATAGTTGAACTTGTTAACCAAAAGTAGTGAGCAATACATAAAAATATTTTCTAGACTCACCACAATAACTAGCGCCATCTAGTGTGGGAAAGCAGTTTTTGGTGAAACTTTTTTATTTTTTTTCTCAGTTTTCAGAGCCTTCAGACTCCTGAAACTTTTTTATTTGAAAACTATAAAATATAACAATTACAATACTATAGAAATAATACTTGCAAATATTTTTTTAGACTCGCTCAACACAATAAATAGCGCCATCTAGTGTGGGAAAGCAGTCTTTTGGTGAAACTTTTTTTGTTCATTTTCGCAGTTTTCCGAGCCTTCAGACTCCTGAAACTTTTTTATCTGAAAACAGTGAAATATTACAATTACAACAATAAAGAAATCATTGCTGAACATTGATTTTTGACACCTAGGCAAGCTGCCATAGTTCCACCGGTCAAGTCCTTTGTATAAAAACTGAGTTGAATGCAGAGCTTAGGAATATGCTAGTGCTGTAACCTTATTACTGACAGTCATATCGATAAATTACAAAAACAAGCAGTAGTTGTATTATTAAAAAAATTTAAAATATTGATTGAATAATAAAGTCCAAAGGACATGACCAGTAATTGCCCTCCGATTCGGGACAATGCACAGGATTTCCGTTTTTACAGTAAGGTTTAAAAATTCAAAACGAAATTATTATGGATTTATTATTCCAAATAAGGTCAGGGTTCAAATGACAAAAAAAAACAGTACGTTTATTGTTTAAATCTTGAGCGTCCGCTTTCCTCTTTAAGCACTACTCCATTTTGACGTTCCATTATATCCATGCCTAATAATAATCTTGTAACCCTACATGAATACTATTTAAGTACCTTAGTCATTATATTATGAATTATTTATTTTTGATCAATTAAATAGTAATGAAAAGGAAATGTATGTTTTGCTTATAATTATTTTTATTTTTTGACAAGTCTCAAACTAATTGATCGAACAAAGCATTTTGAAATACTGCGTTTAAAGGAACGCCCTTTCACATTGCATATGCCGCCATCTGTGGTCGAATAGTTAAACTGGAACGCCCTTTCACATTGCATATGCTGCCATCTGTGGTCGAATACTTGAACTTGTTAACAAAAAATATTTTCTAGACTCACCACAATACATAGCGCCATCTAGTGCGGGAAAGCAGTTTTTGGTGAAACTTTTAATTTATTTTCTCAGTTTTCAGAGCCTTCAGACTCCTGAAACTTTTTTATCTGAAAACTATAAAATATAACAATTACAATAATAATGAAATAATACTTGAAAATATTTTTTTGGACACGCTCAACACAATAAATAGCGCCATCTAGTGTGGGAAAGCAATCTTTTAGTGAAACTTTTTTTGTTCATTTTCGCAGTTTTCCGAGCCTTCAGACTCCTGAAACTTTTTTATCTGAAAACAGTGAAATATTACAATTACAATAATAAAGAAATCATTGCTGAACATTGATTTTTGACACCTAGGCAAGCTGCCATAGTTCCACCGGTCAAGTCCTTTACTTCATTTCTTAAGGTGCCAGCGGAGGGTAAATTGCCCATACAAACGTAATACCAAAATATTTTGTAATTCGAGAATATTTCCACCATAATATGCAATTATTAGGATTGAACTCGTATTTATCTGGGTCCCTGAACATTCATGCTTTCAAAATACTTTCCCAAAATTAAATTTAAGCGCATTGAGTTTTGCATGTTTTGACGACATAAATGACATGTTTTCTCATTATTTGTTTATTATTAAAACCAACGTTAACTTACGTACTTATTGATCAGGAACATAGCCTATATTGTCAAGTCACAGAATAACAACACGAAGTTAAAACCACAACAAGTTTTCATTCATCATTTTTGGTATTCACATTTATTTCAGCTTTAAATAGGTTTGTGCTCGGCCTGCAGTGGGGTATCGTTGAATAGGGGGGATTAAATCAATTTTATCGCTACTTTTCTGTACAGAGCAAAGCTGTTATGTCGATTATTTGGTAACTAGGGTTTCAAGAAAGAGCTGAGCAGTGACTGCTTTTGCCACTGTCCCCTCCTATCGACGAATAAACAATAATTTAATACTGCACAGGTTGCGATGGAGGTTGTTGACGCGACTCGCGAGGGTGTAACCAAAGACTACAGTGTCACCAAGGTGTCACTAAGTAGTCCAATCATTGATCAATCATCGATATTTTTACCTTGGTTCGTGATAATTGTTATTTTATTTTAGAAAGAATTAAGAAAAAGAGAGGTTTTTAATCATTTTAATATATTTTCGTACCTAAACCTCTAAATATATAAAATGGAAGAAAGGGATTTAAGGAAGCTACTACAAACAAAAAATGGGTGCCGGATTCCACCTATGCTACCTATTCCTGATATTCACCAAGTAGACAAATTACCATTTATACCCCTACCACCGTATAACAGAATTAAGGTAAATAAGTAATATTTCTACTTAATTTGACACGTTTTAGCCAAGTCTTATTATTTAAGTACCTAATGCTGTAAGTCAAAACTGTGTGTAAAAATATATTAAAGAATAACGTTGATGTAAAATAAGTAATTAATACCTACGTTACGCATCTTGTGATTACTGTTACCGATATAATTCCTGGAGACCACCTAAGCCCAACTAAGTGACAGCAGGAACATGAAAACTGTCACCTATTGGGCTTACTAAAGTTGATGTTCTCAATTAATATGGATTGCCGGTGATGGTATGCATCATAGTGAAGACTTAAAGTTACAACATTGACTCAAATTGGCATAAAGCGATCTCTTCTAATCCCGTGCCTTTCAATGTTAGTTCTATGTATGCTAGTTTAATGAATGTAATGATATTATAGTCCATATCACGAAAGAAATCCCGTAGTAAGCCCTCCGATTGTGTAAGGAGTTCGAGTAATGCGTTCTAAACAATTTTAAGACAATTGGGTCGGCATACTTTATAACAGCTTATAGGTTACGTTTGAGCTGCCATATCTCCATCTTATCTATTCTAGCGAGACGGTGTTATTACTAGGTGACAAAATATTAACTTTTTTATTCGATAGAAGCAGGTGTTACTTTGCGGAAGTCCATGATAATGAAAGGACTTGAAATTTAATTCGCTATATTATTATAGGTAAATCTATGTGGGTGCTGTGTATCTTGTAATATTTACCACACCACAAAAAAAAATCTAAATTATTCTCAACGTACGTATCACTATCACAACGTACGTCTTTACAATCGTGCATTGTCGAGTCAACATGTCCTAATAAAAATGCTCCGGTTTCGGAGTCATACGTACAGCTACGTTGAGAATAATTTGGAAGATTTGTGTGGTGGGTGAATATTGCAAGTGCAAGATACACACTTTACCACATAGATTTACCTATTGTGGCGAATTATAGCTAATTAAACTTCTAGTTCTTTCATTTTACTTTTTTTCACGTAATTAAAATGTCCAGTCGTATCTTGTCAGATAGGGATGGTGTTTCAAAAATACATCTAGACTTTCCCCGTCATTGAGGCCAGTCCATTTAGTGTCAGTATTCTATATATAAATGTCACCGTAAGATTGTAAAAACCGGTCGATTGTAATCTAACTCGCGAAATTGCAAACGGTCGAAAGATTACAATTTAACGCATTATTTTTCGGTAAATTGTAATCTGTTAGGTATATTAATGCGATAGAACCTAAGTATTTATGTCGAACCCTAACCTAACCTACAAGAAACAGACAAGAAAACGTAAATACAATGAATATTTCAAAAATTTACACTCAGAACATTGAACGGTTCACAATCTTTCGACAGTTTACAATTTAGCGAGTTAGATTACAATCTTACGGTAACATGTATATAAAAGCGAAAGGTCACTCACTGATTCATCACGATACCTCAGGAACTATAAAGCATACAAACTTGAAATTTGGAAGGTAGGTTTCTTGTATGGTGTAGACGTCAGCTAAGAAACGATTTTGAGAAAATTCACCCCTAAGGGGTTGAAATGGGGGTTGGAAGTTTGTATGAAGGTCCTTTGTTTTTGAAGTTAGAGACATGAAAAGGACATTGCTCCTTCCCCATACAAAGTTCGCCTAGCGTGAAGTTTGGGAATTAATTTCAAAATATTTACCAACTCGATTCCTTTGAAATTTTTTTCTATGCGAATAGGTTAGACAAGGACAGAGTATGAATTTTTTGGAGAACCTGATCTATGACATGAATTTATGGGTAGAAATTTCGTGCGAGTGAAACACGAAATGTAAGGTGATGCCCTCTATTTTTTATTTTTGGTTTTTGTTCTTGAAATAGACAAATGGAACAGAATCTTTGGTTCTTGTTGTTTTACTCTGGAATGACTAATCATAGTGTCAATAAACCTTTAAAAACAAAGTTAGAGGTTATATTGTTTATTTTGTTGATGTTTTTATTTCAAAAACGGGGTCATTTTTTGTTGTTGTTTTTGTTATTTTTTTGTGTAAACTCTATTAGAAGTGCGATAACCTTTTTAACTGTAATCTATAGCTATGTTTCGTAACGATTTGAATGACGTACTGTGTGTTTACGTAGCTCGTACAAGTGATACGATATGATTTAAATAAACACGCCCGGCCGGCGAAATTCGACACCGCCACTTGATATCTTGAGATTGCCCTTGAGATTGGCGCAGATCCGCGGTAACCGAATAAAATTGCGCGCCAGACGAAGGGAAACAACAGTCATAAAACATTGATTACTGGGTTAAATACCTTTTTATACTTGAGAGCAGATTAAAACAACGGACACTTGCTAAGAAATGACTTATTACCAAAAATATTTTCAATTTTGAGGTTATTTCAACTTTCACAATCAATCTGCTTGAACAAATAAATACCATATTTATCCAATTGTAATGGAGTTGTAAATTGTATGTAGATAAGAAAACATTCGCCGTAGTTCATCAAAAACATTACAGATGGCGGTAAATATATTAAATTATTGTACTTTCAATAGATGGCGTTGCGAGATTCAGAGTACTAGCGCACTTAGCACTTTAAGCTGATTTTATCCTGTTTCTTACGATACGGGTCTAGCGGTGGTATTGCATATTATTTTAACCTGTAAGTTATTGATCTGTGGTTAATAATCAAAAGACGGAAACGCATAGTAATTAATTTAATACCCATTTATTTATTTTGTAATAAATTTGAAGAGTCCGTTGAATTCTAATATTTGAAATAAAGGTTATATAAATAAGCTAAGAATTACTGTATATTTCAAATACATGTTGATTCTTAGGCGAATTTGGTCAATGTCCTTTGGCAATTAAGTTAATAGTTATAAGTAATAAAAACTTATTTAAGCAATTTTAAGAAAATTCACCCCAAAGAGGGTGAAATGGGGGTTATAAGTTTGTATAAAAGTCTTATGTGTTTTAAGTTAGAGACTTGAAAATCGGGATTTAGGTTATTAGATTTAAATAATAAAAATCTCCCAATGCTATAGCCGCTATAAGTAGGCCTTTTGCAGCGGGGAAATCTCATAGGAAATTAGAAATTGTACGTGGACGAAGTCGCGGGTGACCTCTAGTACCTACATAAAACTGATTAAAATCACTTAGTAATATTGTGCCTGGATGAAAAATAAATAAAAAGAGTTAAAATAAAAAATGAAAAGAACCAACGGTAAAAAAAAAATATTCTCCACCATGTATTGTCAACGACACCACTGGAGTGTCGTTTATAATTTTTTGCAAATTACACCACTGCCGACTAGTGATGTGTTACTTGTAATAAAACAATTTGGTATGGTTTAGTTTTTATACGACTGCCTAAAAAAAGGAGTATATTGTTTTCAGGGTTCATGTATGTATGTATGTGAGCTTGTATATTCCACCATAACTTCTATACGCCTGAACCTATTTTGATAAATGAGGTATCGTTAGAACCCCTAGCTTATTCCGGGTGACATAGGCTAGTAATTTTTTTTTTAATTGATGGGGTGACCATGGTCCCGCATTAATGACTAAAGTTGAAAAAAAATTATTCGAAAATAAGATTAACAATATAATCATCATGTAGAAAATGATGAATAGGTAGATTCCAAAAATATATGACACGATAGTTCAATAACCAGTGATTCACAAAAAAAAACATTTAATAAAAATGTGAATAAGATTCTATTTAACTAGATTAATTTAGATTTTTTACTTTTTTCTTCGTTTTTTGGCAGGGCAGTCGTGTTCTTTAATTTTTTAAATTATGACCTGTTATTGATAATGCTAATGCTGACTGACTTTTATGTTAGCTATTAATTTTTCACCGTATCTTTGTTTAACCTCATTCGCTATCTTCACTGTAATTTCTAAATTATTTATTAGGTGATTTCATGTCGCGATTTTACGAATGGTATATATTTGATATCGCTAAATGCATAAGTTTAGTAATAAAACTCCATTACGGTGACGTGGTTACCAAAAGAAGAGCAACGGCGAAAAGTAAACGACACTCCAGTGGTGTCGTTGACAATACATGTTTTTCACTATTCCCCACTATTAGTACTTACACCAAGATAAATATGGAAAATTAAAGCAGTTTTCGGAGAATCAACGCAGTATTTTGGTTTGGTAGTAATTTCCAAAGGCACTCATCATAATATTTATGTAAAATTCTCATGAAGTCACTCCAAATTTATTATTATATATCTCTAGAACCACTAGGTCGTAGTTTTCTTTCAAAACTTCACTAAATTTGTAAAACAAACTCCTTATAAGGCCGTCTATCTTGCCTAATATAAATAAGAAAATTATGTCTGTTTATCCAATATATTAATAATAATTCTGAAGCTGAATCGTACGCCTTATCGTAATCGGCAGCCTTACGAAAATCTGTAAAAGTTTTTGGTCAGGCGCCAATAAGATTCGAGCCAATAACGGCTGGGTTATGCCCGTCCTCATGTACACCTTTGGCGTGCTCAGATGGACTCAGGCAGGCAAATCAGATGGACTAAACGCCCTGGATAAAAAAGTCCGCACGACTATGACACTCTATCGCATGCACCACCCGAAATCGTCTGTGATGAGATTGTATATCGCCCGGAAATGTGGTGGTCGAGGCGTATTATGCGTCAAGAACATGCATAACCGGGAGATAGCCAATCTCAGAACATACTTCGAGACGAAGAGGGAGTCACCCATGCATAGAGAGGTCATAGAATGTGATAAGGACTCAATCCCCAATCCTTAGCCAAAGTCGAGTGGCAGGCGCCGGTGGTACTTAGCACCTCTGACCGGGAGACCGTATGGAAGGAGAAGGACTTGCACGGACGCTTTTTTAAAGCTCTTAATGAGCCGCACGTCGATAAAAAAGCGTGACCTCTTTGAGGAAACCGAAGGTTTTGTCTGTACGATACAGTATCAGGTAGTTACGACGCGGAACTACCGAAAACACATTCTGAAGGATGGCACTTACGACATCTGTCGAGCCTGTCGCCATCCCAGTGAGTCACCCAGACATGTGCTTTCGGGATGTTCGGCTCTTGCTAATACTGAGTATCTGCACAGGCACAACCAAGCGGCCAAAATCCTTCACCAGGAGCTTGCTCTGAAGTGCGGTTTCCTGGATGAGAGGCTGCCGTACTACAAGTACACGCCGGTGCCTGTACTCGAGCGTGACGGAGTCCGGCCTCTACTGGGATCGGTCCATCATCACGGACAGGACTATTCTAGCGAATAAGCCTGATATCGTGCTGTTGGACCGGGCACAGTCGCGGGTGTTTTTGTTGGATATCACCATTCCATATGACGAGAACCTTGTCAGAGCTGTGACGGAGAAAAATTTATTGATTTATTGATTTATGATTTATTGATTTATTTTGTTGTGAACACAATATTAACATGCATTCTGCCATTTCTAGCGTACAACATTTAGAATTATTAATATCAAACATTATTAAGTTATACTAATTAAATTATTTAACAAAATTAAATTGGTCAATTAAACTCAAAATCATTATTACACTCAATAATGGACAAATCATACAACATATTATCATATCGTCGTAGGAAAAAAATAAAAATTAAATACAAATACATGTAATTACATAATTCATAGATAAGTTATTGTTTTAATGATTTATAGTCAAAAAATCTTTAATTGAGTAAAATGAATAAATCAAGAGCCATTTACTGAGGGCAGGCTTAAATCGTTTAATAGGCAAGGTCTGAATATCCCTAGGCAACAGGTTAAATATTCTAATACACATAGCATGACAACTTTTTAAATGAGAAGCAGTTCTAGGAGTTCTGTCCAGAACCAATCTTTCGGAATTCCTTGTATTTCTGATGAAAACATCTTTGGCTTTTTTAAATTGATGCATGTTATTTTTAACAAAAACAGCTATTTGGAATATGTACATGCATGGCAATGTCAAAACTTGTAAACGTTTAAATAAAGGTTTACAGGAATCTGTCGGAGGTTTTCCAAATATTGCTCGAATGCATTTCTTTTGAGCTATGAATGCCCTTTTGCATGTCGCATGAATTTCCCCAAACTATAAGGCCATACCTTAAGATGGAATCTACATATGCATAGTAAACCATTAACATAACTGTTTGTGAGGTACTTTTACGCAATTTATTTAAAACAAAAGTATATTTATTTAGTTTATTACAGACAGAATCAATGTGAGTTTTCCAGTTCAGGTATTTATCAATTTTTATTCCTAGGAAGGTGCAATCATCTACTTCGTTTATTTTGTTATTGTTATGATTTAAATTCAACCTATTTTTTCTTTTATTATTATAATTGCTAAAGTGTATATAATTTGTTTTATTCAAGTTAATACATAAATTATTGTCATTAAGCCAGTCTACTATAGTTTTAATTGTGTTATTTATGTCAATTTCAGTATTTAAAATGTCATTACTATATGTCTTAATTAATGAAATGTCATCTGCGAATAATATATATCTATCTTTGGATACGTCAGGGAGATCGTTAATGTATAGTATAAATAGCAAGGGACCGAGAATGTTCCCTTGCGGTACACCATATTCATTTATGGAGCATGTATGGAGATCTATAGTTTCTAAGTGTAGAATTTTCATCAATTCTGGCTATTTCAACGCATTGTTTTCTATTATCTAAGTAACTCTTTATCCATGTTAGGGCAGGTCCACGGATGCCATAGTTTTCCAACTTATTGAGTAAAACCTTGTGTGCCACGAAGTCAAAAGCTTTCGACATGTCAAAAAATATAACTAATGGAGAGTTTAAAGTATCTAGATGCGTCGCAATCGTCCTTACTAGTTCAAGACAGGCGTCTATAGTAGATTTTTTTTTCTGGAAGCCGTATTGTGCTTTATTAATTAACTCAAATTTATTAATGAAATCCGCAAGTCTTTGGTGCATAGCTTTTTCAAATATTTTATAAAATATAGATATCAATGTAATTGGTCGGTAGTTTTCAACTCGTGACTTTTTACCCTTCTTGAACAAAGGCTTAACGACTGAGTATTTAAGCTCGCTTGGAAAATATCCACATTCAAACGATTTGTTGATTAAATGTGTCAATATGGGGGATATCTCATCAGCTACCTGTTTAATCACTTTGGTTGAAACGCCATCAAAACCTACTGCATTAGAGTCATTTAATGATTTAATAATATTTTTAACCTCATTCACACTGTAAGGCGTTAGGTAAATGCTATTTAATAAAATATTTTTATTTGTATTTTTGCAATACCTATGTTGCTTATTAGTGGCTTTCGATCCAATGGTTATTAAATGCTTCTGCTATCTCGCATGGATTTGTAAGACTCTTAGCTGCATTATCTATTTTCTCGATGAATTGGTTTCTAATTCTACTATTAGTGCATTTTTTAATAACCTTCCAGCTAGCTTTACATTTATTTTTAGACTTAGCTATAAAATTATTATTACTATCTTTGTGCAGCACTTATACAGCGTCGAAGAAGCTTAGAGTACTTTATATATTCTGTTTTATTTTTATGTGTTTTTGTTTTATAGTAATTGTATTGAAGCTTTCATTTTGTTTTAGTGCCTTTCCTTAATCTTTTTGTAATCCATTTAATATTTTCCCTATTACCAATTTTAATCCTAATTTCGGGAAAACATTGTGTATAGAATAACAGAAATAATCCATGAAAGTTGATAAAGGCTTTATCAAGTTTTATTTCTTTGTAAGCTTCATCAAATGATAAACCTGATCAATATTGTCGAAATTTTTCAATATTATCAGCACTGTAATCTTTTTTATATACATAATATGCTGTGTCGGCTTTTTCAACTTTGCTAATTGGTGTATCTAGAGCTTGCGCAGTATTGTGGTCTGATAATCCGAAATTATATAATGCTCCGACAGCATTCGAAATATTACTTAGAATGTGGTCTATGCACGACTGTTGTCTAGTAGGTTTATTTATATGTAACGTTAAATTAAAATTATAACATAATTCTCGCAAGAGTTTTGAGTCTTTCGTGTCTGACAATGTGTTTATGTTTAGATCACCAGCTATAACTATATTTCTTTTCGACTTGTTTGTTAGACGTTGTAAAACGGTTTAAATTTTTTCAAAAAAGATATTTGTGTCTGATTTAGATACTCTATATATGCAGATTATAATTAGGTTCTTTTCATTAATGTGTATTCCGCAACACTCAAAAATGAAATCCATACAATGATCCTCTATATAATTAACGCAGTTATATTTTAACCTTCCTTTTATAAGTATTGCAACACCGCCTCGCTTTTGCTTCTTTTTTCTTGAATACGAAGCAGCCAAACTATAACCATTTAATGTTACATTTGACTCATTATTCGTTTCCAAGAACGTTTCTGAAAGGCAGATTACATCCGGGTCTTTTTTATCATCGCGTAATTCTGATAAAACAATTTCTAGCGTGTCCATCTTATTTAATAATCCCGCAATATTTTGATGCAGAATTTTTAAACTACTTACGTTGTTCACGAAAAAACTGCCTATTATTTTTTGCAGACTTATTTTTAATTTTAAAGTCATGTATTGAACTGTTGTGAAAAACGAAAGTATCTCGATCTGGCTCACGAGGTTTCTGCCATGTGGCATGTGGAGTCCACTGAAACTATCCCAATCGTTATATCTAAGAATGGTTAATTCCAGTCAGCCTCGCTCACCATCTGAGGCGGCTGGGGGTCCGGGGCAGATCGTTCGCAGCCAGGATGCAAAAAGCGGTGTTGCTAGATTCGGCTAGGATAGTCCGCCGGCTTCTCAACCTGTCACCCTGACCCCCGGCCGTCTGGTCTCCCCTGCCGAGGTGAAATCCTCCGCCCGCTACCAAGTATTTATTTGTGTATTTGTGTATGTAAGTTTATTCATATCTATTTATTTACGTAAGTTTATTATAATTCTTCTGGGCATATAATATGTATTTAGTTTGTATGCGGGCGTGAGAATAAAATATATTACGATAATAATATATTTTTTATTACATACTGTCCCATATTTTGTTAGTTACTATCACTTAATCTATGTTAGTAAATAAAATAAAAAATAATTTAAGTTAAGTACCTATACCTAACACAACTACAGGGCCCTTTGGGGCCTCCTCGCGTGACTGTGTGCACCATTCCAGCACCTCCAGAGAGGGCTGTCCAGTTGAACCACCAATGTGCCAAGGATGGTGTTGGATCTACTCAATAACCGGCTCATTATGGACGCGACACACTTGCGTATGATCACGTAGAAGTTATCCACCCGAGCTTCTGCAAACATTGCCGACGCGCTGTGTCGAGGCTTCCTCAGCACCGCCCTCAGCACATTGTTGTACTGTACACGCGTAATAATAAGCCGCGTAGAGCTGCTGCATGTAGGCTGCACAAAACCGAGTATACGGGCTAATTGCCTCCTAGACGGACTTATCCAAGTTGGCCTTAGAACGTTTTCCATACAATATTTGCATAAATAATGCGGCCACCAGCGCCGCCTCTAGGGGACTTCTTTCGTGACATGGACTATATTTCGGATCAACACGTAATTTTTTTCTTGACCTTCCAGGATAAAAAAGAAAAATTTCGTAAACTTTTAGAAGAAAAGGCCACAGATAGAAAAATTAAAATAGCTAGAGCGGCTTTAGAACGGCGGGAATGCGATAGATTGGAGATATCTCAAGAACGACATATAGCCGTGTTACGTGAATGTGCTCAAAAGATACAACCACCTCCAATGCTTAAGTCCTGGGAAAGAAAAATAGTGAGTCTAATACCAGCTAAACTGAGAAACGCGTATCCTTCAGTAACTGAGGAGCTCTTGAAAGAAAGTAAGATTGAATGGAATCGTAATCTACACAATTTAGCCGTAAAAACTGTAATTCGTGACATACCAGGAGTATCTAGAAAAAGATATGAAGAGCCATATTTTAAATTCAATGGAGTGACTTCAAATTACGAAAAAATGATTAAATTTCGAAAAAAACTAAAGACTGGCTCTTTGCTGTTACATCCGTTCATTAGACTTGTACTTGAATCGTCCGAAAAAAGTTTTCCTAAATTTATCATTGATCTACCAAAATACAGAGCAAAAGGGCCCATGGATTTATCAGATTTTCAAACAAAAATAATGGAAGAAATAAAACGGGCTGATTACGTGGTTTCAAGCACTTGGTATTCTATACTCGTTAAATGGTTAAAAAATCCCAGATGCTTAAAAGGTATGCCTACAAAAAGAATACCTGAATTTGTGAAATGTGCCTCAAAAATTATATCAATGCAGATACAGGAATTGATGAGGAGGTCTATAGACACAATAATAATCACATTAAAAGATCTGGAATCCGTCCCTATATTGAATTTAGCTCTTAATTTTAATGGAGAATTTATTTTTGATCCTTCGCTGGAAGAAGTTTATAGTGTTTATCATGCAATAGCTGACGCAATTTCTAATATTGCACAAAGACTTATGCCGATTGAACAATATCTTAAAATACATTATACGCATGACGCTTTGCCTGTTAAATATAATGAATGGCTATATAATGATGGCCATGAGAGAATGCAACAACAATTAAATATCGTGTTTGCTCCTCTCGTTGCTTATTTAGAAAAGCTAAGGCAAAATTATAACATGTTATATGGAGATTTAGCTAAATACAATCTGACTAAATTTATTGAAGAAGCTAAGGAGTTTGAGGAATCGCGAGATAAAATTATATACTTTCAAGCCATAGATTCTGATATCACAGCTGTTATTGAAAATGAATATTTCAATTGTGCTTTAGTTTCCCAAACAAGAATGATAAATGGTTTGAAAGCCAAAGCTTTAGAATTTATCAATGACATCATAGCGGGAATAGTTAGAACACATATTGATGAAAATGAAAGCATATGTAATGAATTTGAAATAATTGCTGCAAAAGCTTTGAAAGAACCAGAGAATGCTGCTGAATTAGTCGAGCAAGGTGTATATATTTTATACGCAAAAACTGTTTTGGTAGAAGCATTAAAAGAAAGGATTCTTAGACAAATAAATATAATATCAAATTTATTAGAAATAACATCTCTTACTCCTGAACACATTGCTTCTAATACAAAAACAGTGAACTGGCTTAAAGAAATAAAGCCGATATTCGAAAAAAATGCCGCTGCATATGAAAGTTTTAAAGCAGAGATGGAAGAAAATTTATTAGCAAAGATCGCATATTTAAATAAAGAAGTTATAGAAATGACACCATACCTTGAACTTTTAGATAATATGGATGATATCAACCATACACTTGAATATTTGGAGTACTTAAGAAAGCTGGTGCATCGGCTTGACGAATGTGACAATTTAGTTACTTGGATTAATAACGAAGAAGTAACTTTTAAATTTCCTGTATCTAGTTACCCTGACTTAGAGGAGTTAAAGGATTACATTAAACCATTTCATTGTCTAGTTTATTTAGTTCATAAATGGAAACGAAGCTATTATACCTGGATGGATGGTCCATTCGAGTATTTAGACCATGAAAAAATTGAACAGGATCATGAATTCTACTATAAAGAATTTTTAAGACTATCTAAAGCTTATAGAACTAAAATCAAGCAACAAATAGCAGAAGGCGTCGAAAAGCGATTTCAAGGATTAGTTGATGATCCTGATCTGAATAATCTACCAGCACCTATGAAACTATGTTCTCAAGCTGTCGCTGAAATCAAGGAATGGCGACCTAATGTTCAAATGGCTCACATTATGTGTAATCCTGCGCTAGTTCAGCGACATTGGGATGAAATGTCAGTTATTGCCGGATTTGATTTAACACCTACAGCTGGCACTACGCTACGAAAAATTATTAATTTTGATTTGTGGGCTGATATAGATCAGTATGAAATAATAAGTGTGGCGGCTACCAAAGAATTAGCACTTATAACAAATCTTAATAAAATGATGGCTGAATGGGTTGATATATGCTTTAAAACTAGTCCATATAAAGACACAGGTATTTATATTCTTTCTGGTCTGGATGACATACAGAGTGTACTTGATGATCATATTGTAAAGACTATCGGTATGCGTGGATCTGCATTTGTTAAACCCTTTGAACCTCAAGTTAGGGCATGGTATGAAAAAATTACTCGTGTAAATAAAACTATCGACGAGTGGGGTAAAGTTCAAAGTCAGTGGCTTTATTTACTTCCCATTTTTTCTTCGAAGGACATTGTAGCTCAAATGCCTGAGGAAGGAGTTATGTTCGTAGAAGTAAATAATATTTACCGTCGCTATATGGGCTCTGTGGACAAGGATCCTCATGTATTAGAAATCGCTGGCGGCGCTGGCGTTTTGGAGTCATTCAAAATCGCTTCTGGATTGTTAGAAAAAATCAACGATGGAATAAACAATTACTTAGAAAAAAGCGCCTGTTCTTTCCCAGATTTTTCTTTTTATCAAATGATGAAATGTTAGAAATTTTATCTGAAACAAAAAATCCCCTTAAAGTACAACCGCATTTGAAAAAATGTTTTGAAGGTATAAATAGGTTAGTATTTGATCCGGAATATAATATATCTGCAATGATATCAATGGAAGGTGAACAAATCGAATTCCTAGATACTATCAGTGTAGCGGCAGCACGAGGATCTGTTGAAAAGTGGCTTGTTCAAGTTGAAGAACAAATGTTGAAAGCCGTAAAATCTGAAACTGAGCTATCCTATTACGATTACCCAAACTTAAGCCGAGCGGATTGGATATTATCTTGGGAAGGTATGGTAGTTTTAGCGATATCTCAAATTTATTGGGCAGTGGATGTGCATGAATGCTTGAATACACATAAGTTAAATGAATTAAAATCATTTCATGTGGGCCTAACTAAACAGCTTAATGAAACTGTAGCTATAATTCGTAGAACCGATATATCCAAGTTGAGCAGCATTACAGTAAAAGCTCTTATTGTAATAGATGTTCACGCTAAAGACGTTATACAAGATCTTGTAGAGAAAAATGTGACAGAAGCAACAGATTTCCAATGGCTAGCACAGTTACGATATTACTGGGAAGAGGAAAGAGTTTTTGTAAAAATTATAAATGCAGTTGTTAATTATGCTTACGAATATTTAGGCAATTCTGATCGCTTAGTAATAACCCCCTTAACAGATCGTTGTTATCGCACATTAATTGGAGCTTATTATCTCCATTTAAATGGTGCTCCTGAAGGACCAGCAGGAACCGGTAAAACAGAAACTACCAAAGACTTAGCTAAAGCGCTAGCTGTCCAATGCGTGGTTTTTAATTGCTCGGATGGCTTGGATTACAAAGCTATGGGAAAATTTTTCAAAGGCTTAGCTTCATGTGGAGCTTGGGTTTGTTTTGATGAATTTAATCGTATTGAGGTAGAAGTTTTGTCAGTTATTGCTCAGCAAATTCTATGTATAGTACAAGCAGTAAGGCAACATTTAGAAACATTTGATTTTGAAGGTACAACCTTAACTTTAAATCCGGCATGTTACGTTTGTATTACTATGAATCCAGGTTATGCAGGACGATCGGAACTTCCAGATAATCTTAAAGTGTTATTTAGAACTGTTGCAATGATGGTACCAGATTACGCTATGATTGGTGAAATATCATTGTATTCATTTGGTTTTATCGATGCAAGGAGCTTATCTGTAAAGATCGTGACAACGTATCGACTGTGTTCAGAACAGTTATCGTCGCAAAACCATTATGACTACGGTATGCGAGCTGTAAAAACGGTTTTATCCGCAGCGGGCAACTTAAAAAGAAGTTTTCCTAACGAAAGTGAAAGTATTTTGTTACTTCGGTCAATTACAGATGTCAACTTACCAAAGTTTTTGTCTTTTGATGTGCCATTATTTGAAGGCATCATATCAGATTTATTTCCAGGAATAACGTTACCTAAGCCGGACTATGACAATTTATTAAACGCTTGTGATGTGGCTTGTGAAAGAAATAACTTACAGCCCGTAGAATGTTTTTTACTTAAAGTTATTCAAACTTATGAAATGATGATCGTGAGACATGGTTTTATGTTAGTAGGTGATCCATTTTCCGGTAAATCTATGACATTAAAAATATTATCTGAAGCTTTAACACTTATGGAAGAAAAAAACCAGGCAGGAGGTGTTGAGTGCACATATAAGGTACTTAATCCTAAAGCAGTTACTATGGGCCAATTGTACGGAGCTTTCGATCCTATATCATATGAGTGGACGGATGGTATTGTGGCGACTATGTTTAGAGACTTTGCCTCAGAAGATACACCTGTTAGGAAATGGATTGTGTTCGATGGACCAGTGGACGCAGTGTGGATAGAAAATATGAACACCGTTCTTGATGATAATAAAAAACTTTGTTTAACATCTGGAGAAGTAATGGCTATGTCCAATGTTATGTCAATGATTTTTGAAGTTATGGATCTCTCACAAGCTTCACCAGCCACCGTCTCAAGATGTGGCATGATATATATGGAGTCTGCAACCTTTGGATCTATGCCATTTTATAAATCGTGGTTAAATACACTAAATCCAATTTGGTTGGAGGAAAACGAGGAATTCATTTATGACATGTGTTCATGGTTAATAGACCCTTTATTATATTACGTTCGAAGGAATTGTA
This sequence comes from Erebia palarica, assembly GCA_964035005.1. Taxonomy (NCBI): domain Eukaryota; kingdom Metazoa; phylum Arthropoda; class Insecta; order Lepidoptera; family Nymphalidae; genus Erebia; species Erebia palarica. The sequence continues at coordinate 31,319,761 of OZ035985.1, read as the reverse complement.
CACAACTTGTCGCGGCAGGAGAAGTAAATCTAATTATTAGTACTCTACGTCTAGTAGAAATGCTCATGGATAATGCTATTGAGGGAGAAGAAGATACTAAGTACACTAGGACGTGGTTTTTAGCTTCTTTCATGACGGCTTTGGTTTGGGGCATTGGTGGAATATTAAATACCGATTCTCGCGAAAGATATGATGATTTAGTTAAAGAGTATTTTAAAGGAGAAAGGGGAATGCCTCCTGATATTGAAAGACTTGATGTATCCATACCTGCTGAAGGAATGATAATAGAACATTATTATATGTATAAAAGTAAAGGATGCTGGAAACCTTGGCCAGATGCTGTAAAAGCTGCACAAATTAAAGAGCAGATCAACCTTTTGCAAACTATCATACCTACTTTAGAAACTGAAAAGTATATATTTCTTTTACAGCTTCATACAAAATTTTCAAAACCTTTATTATTAATTGGACCAACGGGAACTGGCAAAAGTTTTTACGTTCAAAACTTTTTGATGTCTGTTAATTTAGATAAATATACACCTGGATTTATAACATTTACTACGACCACCTCTGCCAACCAAACCCAAGATTTGGTCTTATCTAAACTAGTAAAAAGAAGAAAAAATAACTATGGACCAACAAAAGGAAAACAAGCTATAATTTTTATTGATGATATGAACATGCCTGCTAAAGAAGTTTATGGTGCACAACCTGCTATTGAATTATTAAGGTTGTATTTTGACCAAAAACATTGGTATGATTTAAAAACTACCGAAAAGCTTTACATTTATGATACATTTTTCTATGGCGCAATCGGGCCAGTGGGTGGAAGCAGACAGTTAATTTATCCGAGAATGTTAAGACATTATAATATTTATTCAATAAACGAGTTCTCGAAAGAAAGCATGACGAAAATTTTTACATCGTTGTTGCAGCTTGGTTGGAGAAGGAATGGATTCGGTCAAGATACTCAACCAATAATAGTGAATATTATAGCAGCTACTATGAATATATACGATCAAGCTACAGAAGGATTAAGGCCCACACCAGCTAAATCACATTATATATTCAATTTAAGGGACTTTTCTAGAGTTATACAAGGTTGTGCTTTATTGAGAAAAGAATCTGCAGATAATAAAAAAACTTTTACAAGGGTATGGGTACATGAAATCATGCGAGTATTTTATGATAGACTTGTTGATGAAGCTGATCGTACTTGGTTTTTTAATCTTTTGCGAAAGTCAACACAAGAATTCATGAAAGATACATTTGATTCAGCTTTAGATACTTATCAAAACGAAAAGGGTGAAGTAACACAAGAAAATATTAAACAAATGATGTTTGGATGTTATCTTGACCTTGACAGTGCCGAAGGAGAGAGAAGATACGACGAATTACCATCAAAAGAAGTATTTTTAAACGTTTCTGTAGCTATGTTGGCGGAATATAATGCAATGCACAAGGCAAAAATGAATATAGTATTATTTGATTATGCACTGGAACATTTATCTAAAATATGTAGATTGCTGTCAATGCCATCAGGTAATGCTTTACTTGTAGGCGTAGGTGGTTCTGGGAGACAATCTCTTACTAGGTTGGCAGGTACAATATTAGGCCAACAAGTGTATCAGGCGGAAATAACAAAAAGTTATAGCGTGAAAGATTGGCATGACGACATAAAGTTGGTATTGCGTGAGTCTGGTGGTTTAAATAAAGATACGACATTTTTATTCACTGAAAACCAAATTAAAGAAGAAGTTTTTATACAAAATTTAGACAGCTTGTTGAATTCAGGCGAAGTACCGAATTTATATGGATTAGATGAAATTCAAGAAATTCTTGAATTGGTGCGACTGGCCGCTCAAGGTGGAAATAGAAATTTGGATATCAGTCCATTACAGATTTTATCTTTTTTTGTAGGACGATGTAAAGCAAAGTTACACTGTGTTTTGTGTTTTAGTCCAATTGGTAGTTCATTTAGGACTAGATTAAGACTGTATCCTGCACTTGTAAACTGTTGTACTATAGATTGGTACGATAGTTGGCCAGAGGATGCTTTAGAAATGGTTGCCCATCATTACATGGGGAAAGTGAATGTACCTGACAAAACCAAAGCAGCTGCGGTTATTGCATGTAAACAATTTCACGTAGACGCGCGAATAGTATCAGCTGATTTTTATAATCAATTTGGAAGAAAGACTTATATAACATCAGCTTCATATTTAAATCTAATCAAATCCTTTACTATCTTAACAAACAAAAAACAAAGAGAACTGCGAGCTGCTAAATTACGATATACCAATGGTTTAGATAAACTTGGCCAGGCAGCAGAAGCTGTGGCCATAATGCAACGTGACTTAAATGATTTGAAACCCCAGCTTATAGTAATGGCTGCAAAATCAACAAAAATGATGGAAGAAATAGCAGTTGAAACTGCCATTGCTGATAAAGCCGCTGCACAAGTCAGAGAAGATCAAAAAGTTGCTAATGTTCAAGCAGCAGCTGCTCAAGAACTTAAGAAAGATTGTGAAGCTGACTTAGCTTTAGCTTTGCCTATTTTAGAAGATGCAATTGCTGCTTTGAATACTCTTAAACCAGCTGACATAACGATAGTGAAATCAATGAAAAATCCTCCCGCGACTGTAAAGTTGGTTATGGCTGCGGTGTGTGTCATGAAAGGGCTTCCTCCAGATAAAATACCAGATCCGGATAATCCTGGGAAAAAAATGCTAGATTATTGGGGGCCTAGCAAGAGGATTTTAGGTGATATGGGCTTTCTAGAATCACTTAAAAATTTTGACAAGGATAACATACCAGTTGCTACAATGCAGAAAATAAGAAAAGAATACCTGTCACACAAAGATTTTAAACCACATATTATTGCTAAAGCTTCAACAGCAGCTGAAGGTTTATGCAAGTGGATTATCGCGATGGATATGTATGACGCTGTTGCAAAAGTAGTAGCTCCAAAAAAAGCTAAACTAGAAGCTGCTGAAAAAGAATTCGCCCAAACTATGGCAATCCTAGAAGAAAAGAAAGCTACCGTTGCTAGATTGGAAGCTAAATTGGCAGAGCTAAATGAAGCCTTAGAAGAAGCTAATGCTAAGAAAAAAGCTTTAGAAGATGAGGTACAACTTTGTATCGATAAATTGTATCGCGCTGAGAAACTAATTGGGGGTCTGGGAGGTGAAAAAGTTAGATGGACTATGGCGGCTGAAAATTTACAACTATTGTATGACAACTTAGCGGGAGATATACTTGTGTCTTGTGGTATAATCGCTTATTTAGCTCCATATACGGCACCGGTCAGAATATCGGTGATTGCGCAGTGGCGGGATTTAATTATCAAACTTGAAATGCCCCACTCTGACCAATTTGTGTTAAAAGATATTTTAGGAACAGATATTAAGATACAAAATTGGTGTATAGCTGGCTTACCTTGGGATTCCTTTTCCATTGACAATGGTGTGATACAAGATAACTCTTTGCGTTGGTCTTTACTTGTAGATCCTCAAGGACAAGCTAATAAGTGGATCAAAACGATGGAAAAGTCTAATGATCTACAGGTTATGAAATTCACTGATGGTAATTATATGAAAGTAATAGAAACATGCTTAGAATATGGTAAACCAGCTTTGATAGACTGTATTTTAGAAGATGTTGAACCCCCATTGGATCCAATATTATTAAAGCAAACTTACACTCAGGGTGGAAAAGAATTTATTGCTTTGGGCGAAAATGTCATTGAATATCATCCAAATTTTAGGTTATACATGACCACAAAATTAAGAAATCCACACTATTTACCAGAAGTGTTCAATAAAGTTACCTTAATTAATTTTGCGTTAACGAAAGATGGGTTAGAAGATCAACTTTTGGGTATAGTTGTTGCTAAAGAAAGACCAGACTTACAAGAAAAGCGTGAAAAGCTGATTGTGCAAGGTGCAGCAAACCGAGCAGCATTAAAACAGACAGAAGATGACATTTTGCGGACATTGCAAGAGTCAAAAGGTGATATACTAGAAGATGAAACTGCGATAGAAGTTTTAGATTCATCGAAGTTATTGGCAATTGATATAATGAAAAAGCAAGAAGCGTCTGTTGAAACTGAGATTATAATTGAAAAATTTAGACTTGGATACAGGCCCATAGCCTCTCATTCAGCTGTATTATATTACTGTGTTACAGAGTTGCCGAATGTAGATCCAATGTATCAATATTCCTTAACGTGGTTTATAAATTTGTACATAATTTCAATTGAAAATGCCAATAAATCTAAGGACTTAGAAAAAAGACTGAAATTTTTGAAAGAAACTTTTACGTACAATTTATACAGTAATGTCTGTAGATCATTATTTGACAAAGATAAATTAATGTTTTCATTTATAATGTGTTCCAAAATGATGCTCTCTACTGGTGAAATGAGTCACGATGAGTATTTATTTCTCATTACTGGTGGAATCGCAGTTGAAAACGTTCACAAAAAACCCGTCGATTGGATACCAGACAAGGGTTGGGATGAAATATGTCGGTTAAATGATTTACCAGCTTATAATGGTTTTAAAGATAGTTTCATCAATATCACGGATAAGTGGAAAGAAGTTTACGATGATATTGAACCTCATCGGAAAACCATACCAGGTGACTGGGAACATAAAGTAACTCCATTTCAAAAACTACTAATTGTAAGAGTTCTCCGACCAGATAAGTTAACATTTGCAATATCAGATTTTGTAGAAAAACAAATGGGAATAAAATATATAACACCGCCTCCATTTGATATCGGAAAAACTTTCGGAGATTCAAATTGTTTAGCACCTTTAATATTTATTCTTTCTCCGGGTTCTGATCCAATGGGGGCTCTAATAAAGTACTGTGAAAAAATGGGCTATTCTCATAGGTTTAATTCCATATCGTTAGGCCAGGGTCAAGGTCCAATAGCGAAAGCAATGATAGAAAGAGCACAATTAGAAGGGGGATGGGTTTGTTTACAAAATTGTCATTTAGCGGTATCCTGGTTACCCACTTTAGAAAAGCTTGTTGAAGGTTTCGATCTGACAAATACCGATTTAAGTTTTAGGATGTGGCTTACAAGCTATCCCTCTGATAAATTCCCACAGTCAGTTTTACAAGTAGGTGTTAAAATGACAAACGAACCACCAACCGGCCTCCAACACAATTTATTGAGATCCTATTTGTCTGAGCCACTGAAAGAACCCGAGTTTTATGAAGGATGTCCTGGCAAAGATAAAATTTTTAGTAAACTTCTTTATGGGATAAGCTTTTTTCACGCAGTCGTGCAAGAAAGGAAAAAGTTCGGACCGTTAGGATGGAATATTCAGTATGGTTTTAACGATTCCGATTTCCATATATCTGTTATGCAGTTGCAAATGTTTTTAAACCAATACGAAGAAATACAATATGTAGCCATAAAATACTTAACAGGGGAATGCAATTATGGTGGTCGCGTAACTGATGATTGGGACAGAAGATTAATAGTCACAATTTTAGATAATTATGTTAATGCTAATGTTGTCAATGACCCAAATTATTTATTTTGTGATTTAGGAAATCAGTATGGACTTCCGCGTAGGTGCGAATACCAAGATTATCTTAAACACATAGAATCAGTCCCTGTGAACCCTCCGCCTGAAGTATTTGGGTTACATATGAATGCAGGAATAACTCGTGATTACTCCATTTCAATGGCACTAGCTACCTCATTAGTTTTAGTAGAAGGCACAAGTGGTGGAGGCGAAGGTGGCAATACTGAAGTGATACTTGTGCAAATGTCATCAGAAATTTTGTCTAAATTGCCATTAGCATATGACATAGAAACTTCACAAAAAAAATATCCTGTTGATTATAACGAATCAATGAACACAGTTCTGATTCAAGAAATGCAGAGATTTAACAAGCTATTGTACGAAGTCAGGTCATCCTTAATAGATGTCCAAAGAGCTGTGAAAGGTGTAATTGTTATGTCTCCAGCACTTGACTTACAATGTAATGCTATGTTGCTTGGAAAAATACCCGCCAACTGGTCAAAAGTTTCTTATCCAAGCTTGAAACCATTGCCAAGTTACGTAACAGATTTTATCGAGCGTTTAGCTATGTTACAAAATTGGTATGAAAACGGTAAACCCCCGACTTTTTGGCTTTCTGGTTTTTTCTTTACTCAGGCCTTTCTTACTGGTTCAGTTCAAAACTATGCTCGAGCCAAAAAAATTCCAATTGATTTGTTAATTTTTGATTTTGAAGTTCTTCACGTAGATTATGAAGAAACGCCACCAGAACATGGAGTGTACGTTCATGGACTTTTTATGGATGGTGCGCGATGGGATCGAAAATCGTTTGCTATTGGGGAACAGCTTCCCAAGGTATTAAATGATAATATGCCCGCTATATGGCTATATCCGAAATTAAAAAAAGAATTTAACGAAGGTGACCGTTACAAGTGCCCTTTATACAAGACTTTGGAGAGAAAAGGTGTATTAGCAACAACGGGGCATTCATCAAATTTTGTACTGGCATTCTTTTTGCCATCTGACCAACCTTCCGCTCATTGGATAAAACGTAGTGTTGCACTTTTGTTGCAGTTGGATAACTAATTGCCAGTTGCCACGTGAAAAAAAGACATGAAAAGTTGTTGAGGCATGCGTAGGTAATCGTTTTGTAAGCTTTTATTGATGAACAAAAAACGAACTCCTTACTTTCGTAATTTAGACGGAATGCGGTCGTGATCTTCCACAATCTCTCATTATTGTTATAGATATCTGAGGGCAATTTGAATATATGAAATCTTATTAATTATTTTAACTGTTACTACACTTATTTATTATTAACAATATGAATATATATTTATTATTGACTTAGCTTAAATGCGTAGGTTATTGTAAAATAGTGATTTTGTAAAGTAATTTCAGTTTATATTTTATTCACTTTAGTTTGGAAAATTATTTTAGCAAAAAAGCTACTTGTTACTTCAGGCAAACCAATGCAACATTTCACGAATGTAGCGTGTATTGTTGTCCATGTGGGGAAGCGGAATCTGTTGGGAATCTGACAGCACATGATGCCTTTTTTATTTTATATGCTTAGGTTACGGGTATTCATAGAATCTACTCATATTTTATCTTTTTTATACAATTCACCTCATTAATTATTACTACCGTGTTATTCGTGTTTTAGAGTTGTATTTTTATGATAACCTGCACCCACCTAACGAATCTACTTTGTACTAAATTTGTTTAAAACTTATAATAAATTATTATTAAATAAATAAATTTAGGTATTAGGCTTTTATTTTACTTTGACATACAGCCCTAAAACATAAAACATACACTCTTGCAGTTGATCGTTGCAAACCTTGTTCACACCTGCGCTAGTATTAGGTTTGCCTTTATCTAATCTACTTTAATCATACAAACATAACCATTGATAGTTGCTGGCAAATGGCATGGATACCTATTTGATAGCCATCAGAGAATCATGGTCATCGCACGAAAACTTTTTTTAACGTGGCGTCGCGTCGGTCGTTTCCACTTGCTCCTCCTGGCTACCAGAAGTTCCCCTGCTACATGCCCAAGAGATGGGTATGACTTGTGAGTTGAACTGGTTTTCATTTTATCAATATGCCCAAGATTTTAAAATGTTAATCGAATTTTAAATTGGAACCTAAAACGCTCGCCTATTTAATAAGTAGATTTAGGCAGGCTGGCAGATTAATAGGCAGATGTCTAAAGCGCAAACGTGCGACTTGCGACACTATAATACCGACTTTACTAAAGAAACCATTGAACGAAACAAGGGCCAAAGGTGTTCGGCAGAAATCTGTCTATCGGGCAGAGCCAGCTGACGCGGCGGCAGAAGCTGATGATGATAGTCTCATTATATCTAAACCTGAGATCGTGAGAGATGTGGCGAAGTTCTATGGACAGCTGTTATACACTACACAAAGACCTGTGGGAACTCAGCAGAGATTTAAATATATACAAATAAACTAAGTATAGGAAATATATGGTTTTTTAGTTTTTATAATAAGCACTTAAGTACATAAAGTAATGTAAAGTTAATAGCTTACCGTTGTCTTTGTTTTGAATCGATGTATATTGATAATCCACATTGTAATAAGCACTACTTGATTTATTAATAGTTTGACTTTTAGCCATTTTACTAAAACAATATAATATTGCTCACTATCCAGTTAAAATGTTCTTTACTATAAAAGATATTGCGCTACCCAATCAGTAGGTATCTTAATATTCTATTACGCGATGTCCACTTATATAAACTAATAACATTATGCTTGATATGTTGATATGCCATTTAGAGATTATGCGTCAGATGGTAGGTAGTTAAGTACCTACTACACTTATATTATGCCCGCGACTTCGTCCACGGGTTGTAAGTTTTTTGATTCCTGCGGCAACTCCATAATTTTCCAGGATAAAAAAAGTAAATATGTCATTCTTCAACTATATCCATGATAAAAATCACGTCGATCCGTTGCTCCGTTGCGGCGTGATTGAAGGACAAAGCAACAAATCAACAAAGAAGTTTCACATTTTCGCATTATAATAATAGTATGATTTATAATAATAATTGTAGGGAGTGGCTCTTGTTCGTCTACCGTGTACCACACGTGCTGTGCGTGAAACACGCGCTACACGGTCACGCTATTTGTCTTCGCTAAGGCATAGAGTAAATATAGCGTTAGGCGCGTTAGGCAGAGATAAGTAACTAATGCATATGTCACCGTAAGATTGTAAAAACCGTTAGATTATAATCTAAACTCGCCGGCATATTTAACGGAACATAAAAAAAAGGGCCATAATTAAAAAAATATGGTTTTATTTTAAAATCTACTTACTACACTTCTTTTGTAATTTAAAGTTTCATTTGTTTTACTTAAAATGAGATCACATTAAGAACAGATTTTGCGAGTAAAGGCTATTTGTGAAAAATGGTACATTTTTGAACTTTTCATGTAACCGGGAAAAGTGAAATTTAATATTAAAATAACAATTAATTAAATTAGAAAAATGGTGATTAATATCGCGTATTTCCTCCACGGGCTCTTATTAAAGTTTCTACCCGTCTAGGCATACTGAGAATGATGGTATCGATGGTCTTCTGGGATAGTCTCCGCCATTCCTCAACTACGGCGATTCGCAGTTCTCCCACGTTGGCAGAAGCTGGAATTCTGGACTTAACTTTTCTTTTCAGCAAGTCCCAAAAGTGCTCTATTGGATTCATATCCGGTGATCTCGCCGGCCACTCCATAACAGTGATATTCATATCATTAAGATAAGCTTGAGTTACCCGAGCGGTATGCGGCCGAGCATTATCCTGCATAAAAACAAAATGAAAGAATAGAAGCAGTGCGGGGTGTAACCGTAAGTGAGCGTACGGTACGAAGAAGGCTCGAAGAAGCTGGTTTGATTTCATTTGTGCCCGCCAAGGCTCCAAGGCTCGAGGTAAATCATCGTAGAAACAGGTTAACTTTTGCTCAGGAACATCGACTTTGGAACGCGGACCAATGGAGTAAGGTATTGTTTAGTGATGAGTGCAGAATTCTCTTAAATCAAATTAACGGCAGGCAAAGAATATACAGACGCAAAGGAGAACGATACATTCAGACAAATTTTGAAACTACAGATGCATACGGTGGTGGATCAATAATGGTTTGGGCGGGCATTTGTTTGGGAGTTCGCACAGACTTGGTAGTGATTGACAGAGGGAGTCTGACTGCAGACCGCTATATCAGAGAAGTTTTAGAAGAAAATGTCGAACCGTTTGCCCCAAATATCGGTGAAGATTTTGTTTTTATGCAGGATAATGCTCGGCCGCATACCGCTCGGGTAACTCAAGCTTATCTTAATGATATGAATATCATTGTTATGGAGTGGCCGGCGAGATCACCGGATATGAACCCAATAGAGCACGTTTGGGACTTGCTGAAAAGAAAAGTTAAGTCCAGAATTCCAGCTCCTGCCAACGTGGGAGAACTGCGAATCACCGTAGTTGAGGAATGGCGGAGACTATCCCAGGAGACCATCGATAACATCATTCTCAGTATGGCTAGACGGGTAGAAACTTTAATAAGAGCACGTGGAGGAAATACGCGATATTAATCACCATTTTTGTAATTTAATTAATTGTTATTTTAATATTAAATTTCACTTTTCCCGGTTACATGAAAAGTTCAAAAATGTACCATTTTTCACAAATAGCCTTTACTCGCAAAATCTGTTCTTAATGTGATCTCATTTTAAGTAAAACAAATGAAACTTTAAATAACAAAAGAAGTGTAGTAAGTAGATTTTAAAATAAAACCATATTTTTTTAATTATGGACCTTTTTTTTTATGTTCCGCTAAATATGCCGGCGAGTTTAACTTGCGAAATTGTAAACTGTCGAAAGATTGTGAACCGTTCAATGTTCTGGGTGTAAATTTTTGAAATATTCATTGAGTTTACGTTTTCTTGTCTGTTTCTTGAAGGTTAGGTTAGGGTTCGACATAAATAATCAGGTTCTATCGGGTTAATATACCTAACATATTACAATTTACCGAAAAATAATGCGTTAAATTGTAATCTTTTGACAGTTTGCAATTTCGCGAGTTAGATTATAACATAACGGTTTTTACAATCTTACGGTGACACATACATACATATAGGATAGCGTCTTTGTAGGATAGGCGTTCCTTCCCTTCCTTCCTTCTTCCTAGGCAGGCCTTCATAGAAATTCTTCGTGGGCTGTTTAATCATAAATAGTAGACAATAGGCTATACAGTGTTGCCCGCTCGATATTTTTAAATTTACCGAAATATAAAAGCAGTTCACTTAATAATTTTCTCTATTGTTATTATGCATATCAGTACGTTTCTACATCTAACGTATAAAATAAACTTTCTCTTCACAACAGCTCTAATCCAACTAATAATATTATAAATGAGATAGTGTGTCTGTCTGTCTGCTACGCTTTCACGGCCCACCGATTTTGATGAAATTTATAACCCAGAAGTTTATGGAGTTCCAGCGGGAATCGAAAAAAATTAGTCCACGCGGACGAAGTCACGGGCATCATGTAGTAGTGCAATAAGAAACAGAAATGCCTAATACAGATTTCCAGTTGATTCAACAAGGTAGACCCAGTGTTTTACCGCTGGTCTTGAATTTTTGACACACATAGCCCATTGGCGTATCTAGGGTTATTTTCCAAGGGGGGCCTGCCCCCCGATTCTGTAACTCAGTGGCTATCGAAAAATGAAAGCCACTGACATATATATTTTGTCCATTGAAGGTTTACTATGAAAAAATGAAAGAACATTTCATAGTAAACCTTCAATGGACAAAATATATATGTCAGTGGCTTTCATTTTTCGATAGCCACTGAGTTACAGAATCGGGGGGCTGGGCCCACTACTACAAAAAAAATCTAACTATGACAGAGTGGAAGTTCTAGTTTCATATTTTGACATTTATCCTACGAGGTTATGTCAAATCATGAAACAAATGGTGCAGATTCGTCATCTTGCCGTAAGGTTCTTCTCTGCAAAAATATTTAAAACTTTTTCCGGCGTAACGTATTTCTTAACATACTCATTTTCTATATGAAGAAGAGTAGTGCTTGAGAACCTCTCTTCTCCCATAGTAGATCTCAGCCACGTCTTAATTCTCCGCATTGCTGAAAAGCTGCGCTCGCATCCGGCTGAACTGACTGGGATCACAATTGCAGCTTGAATTAATTTAAAAAGATTTGGGAAAAAAACTTGTTTAACGTGTTCCCTGAGGACTTCAATTGTGATATTCTTTTCTTTTATTACGTTTTTAATAATTGAGCACTCTGCTTCTAGAAGAGTCCTATCAATTTGAAGAATTTCTTCGTAGTTATCTATAAAAGCCTTGCCATTTTCGAGATCTATGTTTAAAAACGCATCAATCGATTGGGCTAGAGGTATACTTTAAAATCTGCATTTCATGTTAACTATTATAGTATCAATAACTGAATAATAAATGTTAACTTTCCAATATTCACTGGTGTGGGTATCAGATGGTAAATCAACCCAATCTTCCCTGCCAAGTGTGGATTCAATATAAAAGTCGCTGTCTCTGCTAGTGCTACCTCTGCCAACTCGGTTGTATTTTCGTTTGCTCACTTTCGTGGGTTCTAGAGAAATTTCATACTTTTCTGCAAACTCTTCTATTTCCTTCCAAAGTGCATCAAAATTGTTACGGTCTTGTTCAAATCTAGAAATGACTCCGGTTATCATAGTCCCAGCTTGTCCGAGAGTGGCATTTTTACCTTGAAAGTATTTACTTAATACATGTTTAATTAATAATGCCGAATGGAATACGTGTAAACATACTATGAATTCTGGTTTTGATATTGCAGTCAATAGACCTACGGCTTCCGCCACATGCTTATCTTTATTTTGTCAAATTTCTTCCTCCAGTGCTGTTCTAATGGCATCATAACTATTTATGACAGCTTTACAGTTTTCGTACCAACAGCTCCATCTCGTGGTACTTAAACTACCGATTTCACGACCAGCTTTTATACCAAGTGAATCTTGGATTCTCTTGAGATGGGCATGATTGTCAGGGTATAAAAAATGGATATATAGTGCTTCCAGATTATTAAAAAACTTGGTTGCTGATGACACATTAGCGCATGAGTCTACAACACCTAAATTAAGCTTATGCGCCATTCCTTTTCATGTTGGGTGACAATTTGCTCATGGACACTTGATTTGTGATGTAAATATGTATAATGCATTTCCTTACTTTGGAGATGTACTGCAGACTGCGCGTGTTTTTGAAGAGCCTCTGACAACTTCTTCCAGTTGCTGTATCCGGTGGTTGTAAATTTTTCATTTTGATCACGCATTTCCTTTCCAAATAGCCTACATACAAAGCAGTATACTTTATTTTCATTGATGCTATATTCTAACCAAGTATATTTTTCATAGTTTTGTGCGAGGAAAGTCAATTCGAGGTTGACATGGTCCAGTCTGAAGTGAACCTAAGTCATTTATAATCTTTGACTGCGAAATTAAACAAATTTGTTTAATAGCACTGTCTAATGACGAATCAAAAGAAGTACTTGGTATTAAGACTGGCACTGGGACTGCTGCTGGGGAAGTGTGTAAAGACTTTTCATTCGTGTTCGTAATGCTCGCAGTCTCTAAAGACTTTTCATTCGTGTTCGTAATGCTCTCAGTCTCAAGAGATTGCTGATCGGTTTGTCGAGTCGTGTTAAAGAAAGATCGGATATCTCTAATTTTCTTCATTTTATTACTACTACGTAACAAAATTTTCAAGTCGCCCGAAATCTTCGGCTTTTATATGGCTCGATGTTAAGCCTGTCCCTTACTTCCCTATACATCTATCCTTTTTCTTCCAATGGTCCAGTTTGTACGAGAAACCGCTAGAAGTTTCGCTATTGTTAATTGTTATTTTTTCCCGCAATGACGTAGTGCCGCCTAGGGGTGCTCGATATATATCGATATTCGATAAGATATAGATACTTGCCCTCGATACATCGGATCATTCCATTTTACTCGAATCATCAGATATCGATATAAAAATCGATATATTAAATTCGATACATCAAAAATCGTATAACTAAATTCAATTTAATGTTTATTTATTCAAATTAGATAGTCTAAAGCTAAAGAGAGTTCTTAACGCCCCTGGTCTGAGAAGAGCCCATAACAAACTCAGCCGGTTTTTTTAACTATCACCATCTCACTAATCATATATGCTCTATGCTAATATTATAATTTTATAAAGAGGAAAAATTTTATTGTTTGTTTGTATGTTTGCATTGAATAGGCTCCGAAACTACTCGACTGATTTTAAGAATTAGAAAAAAGAAAAAAAATTGAGATACCTACGTAAATTGCAGTAATGTGAATGAAGTCGAAAAAAATCGTCTCTTCTGAGAGCTTCCGTGGCGTGCGCTGCGCAAATCGTTAAAGTTATACGTTAAGTAAAGGTATATGTTATAGTAAAATAATGTATGGTGGAGTTGTTTATCTTAAAAAGTTCTAAATAAAATTCTGCAATAGCATATGGTTGACTCACAATAACCATTTTTATGATTTTAAAATGTGTTCTAAAACAATGCTTCACTTGCGAGGGTGTTTTTACCAACATACGTACGTAACAACAACGTATACGTATTAATTCTTATCAAAGCAAATATGTTATTCATCTCAAGTATTTAATTTAGACCAAAATTGCCCTTTAAACAATTTAATTTAGATGAATATCCTATGAGATATCGAATAAATAAAGTAACGTGCAACAAAAAATGGCGAGGCACATGAATTCGCGCATGTCGTTGTTGTTGTCTACGGTACCCTAAAAATGATGGGCTTTTATATAAATTTTCACTCTCTATTTAACCCTCATAGGGGTTAAATTTTCACATATCATTAAAGCCGTCCAGTGGTTTGAGCTATGAGTTCATTAAAGTTGAATATATCTAAATATTGGTTTCACTTATTTACTTTAAAAAGTCTTTTCCTTTTATCTTTTTGTATTGGGTGATAAAATAAAAATTACATACGATATATCGAAAATATTGATACCGCGTTTTGATATGTCATAACGGAATAGTATCGATATTTTTTTATATGAACATCTCTAGGCCGCCTACACACGTTCTGATTGGCGGGCTCTATTGCTTCGAGAAATTTCTGACAAGTCACTTCGCGTTGTGGCGCGAAATTCAACGGCCCCCCCCCCCCCCCCCCCCCCCCCCCTATATACGCCAATGCTAGCCCATCACCCAAACGACTCCGTTCCCTTCCGTTGCCAGCTACGGTAGCCAGGAATGAAACAAATTGTTCCAACAAGTTTTTTTTCGTGGTCTGGCCCAGAGAAAAGTAACATATAGGATAGTCTGTCCTATTATAACCTAACTGGTCTGTACTCTGTGGTCATATTTTGGTGAATAAAACTGATCTGCCATAACGTGAAGTTTGGGAATTAATTTCAAAATATTTACTAACTCGATTCCTTTGAAATTTTTTTATATGCGAATAGGTTAGACAAGGACAGAGTATGAATTTTTTGGAGAACCTAATCTATGACATGAATTTATGGGTAGAAATTTCGTGCGAGTGAAACACGAAATGTAAGGTGATACCCTCTATTTTTTATTTTTGGTTTTTGTTCTTGAAATAGACAAATGGAACAGAATCTTTGGTTCTTGTTTTTTTACTCTGGAATGACTAATCATAGTGTCAATAAACCTTTTTAAAGGACTTATATCGACCGTAAATAAAACTGATCTGTGATCTGTTGCACCGACCAGAGACAAGTAACATGTCTTCTTTGAATATATAGTATTGAAGATATTTACTAACATATGATACTTGTTTCAGGTTATAGAAATGAAATTCAAGAATGGAATACATTCCCTGTGATTAAGAAAAATAACGATGGTGTCAGAGACGAGGTTATAAAAGGATGCGTGCGCATCTGCTGCGGACTACATTGTCACCCGTCGTTGCGTATCGTTCTTGTGTGATTTTATTTTCTCGATGTAATATTTTTATTGTTCATGTTAATAAATGAGTCAGGAGAGCTTTTACGTCTTTCTTCTTCAAGTATCCTCTAGAAATTTGCAAGAATAGATAAAACACAGAGATAAAAGAGGACATGTTGCATTTTACTCAATATATAGTTAAACGATGCATTTTATTATTAAAACATGTAAAACTATGTTTTGACTTTTCTTACTTACTAAAAGGTACATTATTAGAACGAGACAGGTGTATTATATTATTGCGTGAACGTGTCACACAATTGTCAAAATCGCCATCAAATGTAGCAATTGAAGCCAAATTTTTGCTAACTACACATGGCGTCTGTTGTGCTTCCGGTGTTTCAGTTGTGAATAATTACCTGTTTTGTCAATATTTTCATGTATTTTGTTGTACTTTTAAGTAATCAACTATAGTGTAGTGCTAACTTGTGGGATTTCATAATAATAATAATGTAAAACGCCCAGGAATTTCATTTCATAGGTAAGTAACAAAGTCATAAAATACTTCATACTTCAACCCATTGCAGGCTCCAATTTAAGCATGAGTCTCCTCTCGGAATGAAAACGGTTTGGCCATAGTCCACCATGCTGGCCAAAGCAGGGGCGTTGCAACACGATTATATTTGTACTCATCATTTCACCCAGCCAGCGCCCACTACTGAGTAGGAGCTTCCTGTTGGAATGATAAGGGTTCAGCCATAGTCCACTACGCTGGCCAACAAGAGGCCCTCCGATCGTAATTACCATTTTTTTTTAAACTACTGCTGTTTTTGGTTATAGATATGCATACTTCTTAGTTCTAAAGTTCTAAAGTTCTAAAGTTAATGTTTCAAATTTATGGGCACAAAGGAGAGCTGCAATAAATAATTTTTAAAATTAGTCTATTTTTATTATTCATATTATCACGTCATTCAGTAACATTTTTTCCATAATATCGAGATATTCCAACTTATATTATGAAACAGTTTTGTTTGTAAGGTATACATTCAACTGATAATATAAAGAACATGACCAGTTTCAGCCCTCTAATTCGAGACAATGTGCAAGATTTCCGTTTTTACAGTAAGGTTTAGAAATTACAACCGAAATTATAATGGATTTATAATTCCGAATAAGGTCAAGGTTAAAATGTCTAAAAAAACAATACGTTTATTGTTTAAATCTTGATTATCCGCTTTCCTCTTTGAGGCACTTTTGACGTTCCATTTTATCCGTGCCTAATAATAATCTTGTAATCCTACATGAATTATACCATTTAAGTACCTCTGTCACTATATTAAGAAAAGGAAATGTATGTTTTGTTAGTAATATTATTTATATTTGTTGACAAGCCTCAATGAAACGTGTTATTGATCGAACAAAGCATTTTTAAATAACCACTGTTTTTAAAGGAACGCCCTTTGATATTGCATCTGTCTGCCATCTGTGGTCGAATCGTTGAACTCGCTAACCAAAATGTCTAGCGCCATCTAGTATGGGAAAGCAGCAGTACAATGAAACGTGAATTATTAAAAGAATTACATAATTCAAATATAGTTTTAATATTCCAGTATTATCCTCATCTCTGCCCAAATAATACAAAGCTTAATTTTTTCCTGAACAACGTGGTCGAATAATTGAAAATAATTGTTTAGACTCGCTAACCACGTCTGGCGCCATTTAGTGTGGAAAAGCAGCAGTTATTTGGTGAAACATTTCTTTATTTTTTTTAAATTTTTGTGAGCCTTCAAACTTCTGAAACGGGTTTTTCTGAAAAATTTAAAGTATAACAATTGCAATAATAAAAAAATATTTGCTGCACATTGATTTTTGACACCTAGGCAAGGTCCCATATTTTGACTGGTCAAGTCATTTATACTAATATTATAAACGCGAAATATTGGATTTATGGATGAATGGAAGCTGTACTCAGAGTGAGAAACTGTAAGAGTGACATGAAGTTTTAATTGTATCGATATTCAATTTATTTGTAAACAATACAATCCCCACAGTATATGTACACTTCAAACAAAAAGTAATGAAATAATCCAAATTTTTGGGGACAGCGCAATAAAATGACGTGTTTTTTGAAATAAATCAATTTTAAAATCAGTCTACTTTTATTATTCATATCATCACATTCAGTAACATTTTTTCCATTAAATCTAGGAATTCCAACTTCTATTATGAAACAGTATTGTTGTAACGTTCACATGAACTAATAATATAAATCTAAACTAACACATATTATAAACGCGAAGTTGGGATTTATGGATGATGTTGTTAATCATGCCTAAACTGATCTATATGAAATTTGGGACAAAGATAGATTATAGTCTGAAATAAAACTAATTGCGGCATGCGGTTAGTTTTTATTCCGGAAAATTCAAAAGTTACCGTGGGAACCAAAAACCTCAATTCACGCGAACGTAGTCGCGGGCATCAGCTAGTTCATTAGAAAATACGAATCTAGTATTCGTAATTTATGAATACTAGACGCCATTTATAGTTGACAAAAAATTGGCTTCAATAGCTAAATTTGATGACGTCATATGACAATTGAGCGACACGTTCACGCAATAACATAATACACCTGTCTCGTTCTAATAACGTAGCTATTAGTAAGTAAGAAAAGTCAAATCGTAGTTTTACATGTTTTATAACAAAATGCATCATATAACTTTATTTGAGTAAAATGCAACATATCCTCTCGTAAACTGCCTTTGCTGGACGTTTTGGGCCTTTTATTGTTGCACAGGTCTACAACAATGTATCACGGTCATGCAACATTAGAAACTATTCAACAAGGAAGGCCAAAAAAGCCTTGACAGAATGGCTGAAATCACTAACATACAAAGACACTGAAAGCATACTAACAACTTATAAAACATAATCTTTATATAATATATATTATTTGTGTGGATATACATTATTTTACTCTTCTTATACTGATACTCACGCTCTCATCATAATCAAATATACTTACATTACCTTACCTTTTAGCACCATTATTTATCCGTGTATGTATGTATACTCATAATACTTATCTCAAATTAATCTCAAATTAAAATTAAAAATAAAAACTAAAATCCGAAATTATTTATTTGCAGAAACATAAAATGTATTATTTATTGTATTAAATGTTTGTATTATAATTTACTTAATAAATTTTAATAAAAAATCATCTTGTGCCCTAGTCAGTCCTCGGTTAAGTCCAATTTTAGGTACCTAATCATAATACGGTCTCCGCGATACAGGTTCCCTAGTGCGGAGACCAAAGTTAAAATAAATTGACTGTAACTGTAAGTATTGGCAATAAATATATATATATATATATATATATATATATTTTTTTTATGTATATAATATATAAAATCAAAGGTCTCACCCGGTCTAAGGACCATAAAAAAGAGCTGTTGCTGTTGTCTAACCCACAGTCTAACCCAACTCTGGTCTCTGGTTAACTTATCTATCCTATAATATTACTCTATGTTACTTGTCTTTGATCATGCTAATGTCTTTGGTGCTAATCTTCTGTTTCTGGTCGGTGGCAAATGTTTTTGTTTTGGTGTAACTAAAAACAGAGAAAAAACCAATAAATGATAAATGTTTAAATTGAAAGTGGTAGTAGATATTGATAAATATACAATATTATGAATGACGTTCTTAGGCCTGAATTGTTATGGATCGAAGGGAGATGTTACAGATTAAATAACCCTACTACGGAGGTTTCGATGCTACAAGAGCACGATTTATATGACAATGGTAAAATATTTCACCTTTTCTTATAAATAAAGACTGAAATCCCATCGAGTTTCATGACGTCGTGGAAGACTACTTACTGAGAAATATGAAAGATCATTTTAAGGTTCTCTTGTTGCAGTGCTTTCTTTAGTATTGGCTATACCGTGGATACAAATGACCAAATCCTTCGTCATCTTACCACTGCTATATTCGATTCGACGCAAGCCTGCAATACAAATATTCCAAATAAATAGGTTGCAAGAAAGATTGCTTTTATGGACACAAACGTTATACAATCATAGCTTTTAGCTTATCTTTTGGATCCTTTTTGATCTTGGACATATCTTGAACTAACTAATGAGTTCGTGTATTATGTATTTGATTATCTAGACTGTTTGTAAGATGACGATGCTGATTTTGATTTTAATTTACATGTTGTTGTACTTAACAAAATGTACCTACCAAAAAGTGAAGGATTTGGATAGAACCTCGTAAAATCCAGAAAGGAGAGTGCTGAATTTACTAACTGTGCCGAAATTTTCAAATCAGTCCAAGCCACTGTTTATGCAAGCAACATCTAGTAGTGATATATTGCAGTATCGAAACTATTTTCCAAGACCCATATTCGGTGGAACTCTTTGAACCAGTGGTGGCTTTAGGGTGTGGAGAGCAGGGCAACCGCCCAGAGCCTCGCTCTTGCAGGGGCCTCGCGCCCTCGCTCTACAGCCCTAGTAACAAAAGTCATTAGGTATTGATGTGTATTTGAAAGACTCTCCTGCTGCGCATTACAAAACTCACAATGTGCGAGTGCAAGAATGTAATGGCATTAGCTAATAAGCTGGACAGCCCTCTCTGGAGGTGCTTGAATGGCGCACTATGAGGCCCCAAAGAGCCTTATAGTTTTGCAGATGCCTTAAAATATATAAGAGTATCATGCTTTTTTTACTAGCATAGGTTATATGATAGTTCTAACAAAATATGGGCTGACATCCGTTACCTGCAAATAAAAAGTTCTTATTTTTACTTATTTTAATGGTCATTAGTCAGTAGTAGGTATAATATCGTGTTGACCCGTTGTCCTAGGTGAGCGACAGAAGCGACATCACGCAATGCGATGCGATACAACGCCATGGTAAGGTAAATGACAAACTTGTCTACACAACAACGTAGGGCACGTGAAGGGTCAGCTACTGTTTAATACTGTCGCGTCTTGTCGGATCAAGTCGTGGTGTCGCGTTTGTCGCTCATGTAGGACGATGGGTATGTATGGGTTGAGAATATTTCTTCCTGTCTCTTTCACATTTACGAAATTTTATGGCAGTCATGAATGTCGGATAAATGAATCTCGTACTAAAACAAAAACTTAGTACATATTACTATATCTTATAGTTTATATTTCTATTTGCATTACAAAGTGTGAGGGAAACGCAAAACACCGCTGTTTATTTTTATAATAGGTCTTTACCTATGAAATTGCCGTTTTGTAAGGGAGGGTCATACAGTTGATTTTTTAAAATATAATATATTTTTTTCATCAAAGTATGTACCATTGCTATCTATGTACTTTTGCCATCTCATAGGTAGTTCATTGATCCCTTTACTAAAAAAACCATTCGGACGGGAATCAATAAAATCTTTGAAGGCGCTTTGGACTGCCCCATCGGAGTTGAATTTTTTCCCTTGCAAGAAGTTATCCAAATTTCTAAAAAAATAGTAATCTGTTGGAGCAAAGTCCGGGGGGTACGGTGGAAGTCTTAGACATTCCAATTGAAGCTCCTCTAATTTGGTAGCCGTCTGTTGTGCAGTGTGTGGTCTAGCGTTGTCCTGAAGCAGCAGTGGCCTAGAGCGATTGACGAGCCTCGGTTGTTTAGCAGCTAGCTTTTATATCATGGTTTGCAGTTGCTGACAATAGACATCCGCCGTAATCGTCTGGCCAGATTTAAGAAAGCTGTAGTGAACGACATCGGCACTAGTCCACCAAACGCTGACAAGTTTTTTTTTTTTCAAGTCAATTTTCGCTTGGGGCAGGATTTGGCTGGTTCGCCAGGGATCAGTCATTGCGATTAGCGTTTCCGATTATCTAACAGGATCCACTTTTCATCACAGGTAATAATTCGATTTAAAATCCCTTCATTATTGTGCCGGTTGAGTAATGTAACGCAGCAGTCGACGCGCGTTTGTCGGTTTGCTGCACTCAATTTATGAGGTACCCACCTTTCAAGCTTTTTCACCTTCCCAATTTGCTTCAAGTGGATTAAGTAACAGTTTCATAACTAACACCGCAACCTGCAGCTAGCTCGGACGTGGTTTGCGATGGATCCGCTTCCACAATAGCCTTTAATTCTTCATTATCAACTTTGGTCTCCGGCCGTCCTCGGGGCTTGTTCTGCAGGACGAAATTTCCAGAACGAAAACGTTAGAATCAAAAACGCACTGTGTTTTCTTTTGCGACACCGCCGCCATACACATCATTAATCCTTCGAGCCGTTTCTGCAGCACTGGTACCACGATGGAACTCGTACTCGTAAATAACGCGATATTTCAAGTTTTCCATTTTGTAAACTGAGTGACGCAAAGAAAAAACCGAAAGAGGAAAAAAAAATGAATAGGGGTTTTTAAAACACAAAAGCATGAATAAATAGCTGTATAAAAGAGAATGCCAGATTCTGCCCCACCAATTTTCATTATTTACACAAAATGTAAACTTTTTAAAATTATTTTAAGAATTTATTACCACGTATGATTTATTAATTATTGATAAAAAAGTTGCGGATTTAAAAAAGTAAAAAAAAAGTAATTCAACTCTCTCGTCCACTTCCTATTTCACCTGCGGGAAGTTGCATTACATTCTACCCATACACGACTAAATAAAACTACAGGTATTAAGTTTTTAAAGTAAAACAAAAAACTCCAATTACATAAATCATACTACAGATCTTTGTTTAAATTCGTTATTTTGTGTTGTTAATTATTGAAAATGACACATAATTATTATTTTAATGTAAATAACAATGAATAGTTGCATTAAAACCTTACCTTCGCATACACGCATTTTGTGCAATGAAATGTGATTGACAAACGTATTTGAAGATGTCAATGTCAATGTGATTTGTGATCATTGTTATAAATAACGTGGTTTCAGTGACGACGACTGTTAACCATGCTTGTTTTGAATGTTTCACCAAAAACTTTTGCTAGACCTACTATAATATTGATTCGATCTCGCCGACTTTGCGCTATTTTCCATGGATGACCATTGCTTGTGATTTGGGTAAGTAACGATGTTGAGGTGCATAAATTGTCACCCGAGTGTAAACAGGATCCTAAGACATGTTGCCATATTGGGCTTACCATCAAAATGATATTGATGTACCGCGGCAGCATTTCTTGATAATGTAACGACCGATTACATATTTAATATGAAGATTAATAAATCAATAATTACTAACAGTTGTTTTATTTCCAATTAGTCAACCATTTTAGCTCCATTGAGCTCGATATTTCACAGTAACATATGACATCTTTCTTGTTATTTACTTTAAAAAAATATATTGTGTGGTGGTACGGAACCGTTTTGCGCGAGTTTGACTCGCACTTGAGCGTTTTTTTGTCGCATGTTTTTTGTCTTGAAGTATGAAATTGCTGAAAATCTCCCGCCCTTCAATTGAAAATGAGGCAGCTTATTCGTTAGATTATTGTGATTAAATTCATGATTTTAGTCACAGAAAAAACCACAAACATATTTTCTGAATCCCTGATTATATTCCGTTTTAGTTTAATTACAAAGTTAAAACTAAATCTTTCTTAAAATACCTATATAAATCAAGTGTCACGTTGTTTGTCCGCGATGGACTCCTAAACTACTTAACCGATTTTAAATTAAATTTGCACACCTTGTGCAGTTTGATCCAACTTGAAAGATAGGATAGCTTACATCATAATTTAAAGCCGCAATTCCCAGAAGTCGCAAGTTCAATCCTGCCAATTCCGCAATTTTTGATATGTATTTAAGTAAAGTTTAGTATGAAATAGTTTTTAGTCTTTCTTGTAAAATAGCCGAATATTAGCTGTGCGGTTGTTGTTAGATAAGCCACAATATGTATTTTATAATAGTTGCAGGTCAAAAGAATTTTTAATGTTTGCACTGTTTTATAGATGCTCCATATAATGAATATGAAGAGGACGACATGAGTGATGTTGACTGTGATGTTGTCCAGGTGGATGGCGGTCGATTTAGCACCAGTTTCCATGTCTCCAAGTAAGTAGTGGACCTATACACAGCTGTGTCATGTTTAGGAACAATTAACAACTTCTAAATTATATTGTAATAATAAATTATATTATACACTGTGATGGTACGCGCGTGATCGTCTTGGCTCGTGATTTGCGATTAGATATATATAATGAATTTTTGGGGTCATGGAGACAGAAATTAGAGACACTTGGATATCCGGAGACATCTGTTATTTTCATGAGTTGCCAAGTAAATTGGCTGGTACAATCCGTTGGTGGACATGTAGACATCTCGATCAATCTACCAGATTTCCGCGGTTTTAATTAAGAGACTAATATTCAATACGTTACAGAATTTACTTGTCCACTCTCTTAGATAAGCCCAAGGAGGAAAAACTAGATAAAATGAAGGATCAAATTAACGTTCTGGCTAGAGTTGAAAGGTCAGTTGATACATGTATTTACCTTCGTAGAGGTCATCGCAAGCCGTTGCGACAATAAGCTCGGGGACACCCTACGCCGGTATCCGGCCTTTCAACATTGTTATGGGGCACAGTTCGACCCCCTTTGCGCTGAGAAGCGAACAAAGTGCCTTTGTCCCGAAGACAAGGTTCTTTTCATGAGCTTTAAGCTCGCCCCGTACCATGGTATTTGTTATTTGTATATATTTGTTTCAGTTAGTTTTGGTTTGGCCAAACCAAGGTCGGGGGTCGAGACTGTAATAAAGACATGGCGTGTATGAGTGAGCTGAAGCAACGCTGCCGGGACGCCACTCATAACCGTGTACCATTTATGCGCTTAGTCTAGCCCGAAAGCTATGAGCTCTGAAAAATATTATTTCTCAACCAACCCTCAGTGTCTCATATCTTTGCACCACTTAAGCTTCAAGTCTACTATTTATGTAACACAAAGAACACATAATGGCTTACCCGGACCTCAGTCGGTATCTCTTTAACTGCGTTCGCCATTGTTAGCTGCCCGTCGTCTCGAACAATACGAATAAGATACTAGCGACAGCTATTATTTACTCAATTCTATACTCTATTGACGTAATCTCTTTCTAATCGATTTATTATGAAAGCTAATTTAAAGTCAAATATACTTAGACTGCATTTGTATTTGACTTTCTATATTCTAGCTCAGTTAAGAAGGACCCCTAATCTCCTATCAAACTATTAACTAAGATTTATCATTAAACCTGATCTATTAATATATACTAATGTTATAGCAAATAAGGCTGTCTATTTCTGCTTTCTGACATGAGAGTCGTGATCTAGATTGAGATATGAGTGATATGAGAGGATTTAATAGTGGAAGACTTCAAGTTAAAATTAACATATAGGCTATCTAAGAACAAAGCCATAGTTGTAGGTCATATTTTGACTGATAAGGCACGATTAGACTTGCATCTCCATTATTAAAACTCTAAGGAAACATAATTAGTTATAGGAATGAAAGAGTATGTTTATGGTTCAAAAGTAATCTTTTATTCGAGCAAATATATAATTCTTTTACTCTGACAATTAGAGTGAAAATAAAAAAAGACTCTGTTTGGTTATTTAAACTGGGTTTAAAATGTGGATGACATTAGAAGCCCAGCTATACCCGTTCCTAACAAGCCATACTAATGAGGGAAAAACGGCATATCCAAGCCAAAAAACCCTTGTGGCTATCTATACTAAAATACACATCTTATTTCTAATGCACACACGTTATAAAAATGTTGCCATAATTATAAGTATAAGAGAACATGACAAAAGAAGAATATAAAAGGTAAGACACGCTATTAAATGAAAATTACGTTATAGTTATGAAACAGAATACATCATTACAAATAAGTAGGTCGTGTGGTTCCACAGCTGTGTAATACCTACTTATTTAAACAAATTCTATTGATGCTAGGGACGAGGTAGACTTGTTCCTTGACACACATGTTTCTAGTGCCCTAAGATTCCTGTATTCATGGAACTTCTCATTTATAAGTCTGTATGCTAATATAAACAGACATACTAATGGTAATGATTATAATGAAAAAGGGTTGTATAAACCCATTTTATACTTGATCTATGCTCGTTATTCATTACCTCTTTCTAAGTTATACAATAATATCCAGAGCTGTCTCCGGGTTCGTTCTTAAATTGGTTTTAGCCAATTTACCTTAACCTTTATTTTAAGATATTAGACAGAGCTGTGAAACTACTCGTGAACAGTTAATTAAAATTTGTACATTACCAAATATCGCGACGCTGCACGCAGTTCACTTCACTTTATTCTATGTACAATTTTCCTTTTTATAACTTAAATGATATTACAACTGTATAGTAATCGGAACTTAGGTAAGTGATTCTACAATTTAACTGATACAGCTAATTACGCTATAGAGCGAAGGCGGGCAAAAGATTTACAGTATCAGACGCGAAGATTACTTCTGTTTAAAAGCGACCATCCGGGATGGGAGCTAGGGACCGAGTTGCCTGTCTCTCTCCGTTGTGCCCCCACGTCGCGCCAGCGCACCATTTCTGTAATAGTAAAATTTGGGCCCACAGTAATGCGTTCGATGTCACTCATTGGTCTAGTCCAAAGCTTATCGCCCAGTTGACCAATCAACAGTCGGTTAAAGCTGTCACGCCCCCATCTATACTTTCAACAAAATTCTCTAAGATGCAGTTTTGTTTTTACGTATTCATAACATCTGCTATGCATTTTTACCTAGCCATTTCATGAAGGGTTTTAGAGAAAAAAATTAACTTTATGACTTTCGTCTTTTGAAAGTGGTTTGTCAGAAATTTTGGCTTTGTCTTAATGTAATAATTTAGAAAGCTTTATGAGCTTCGCTAGCATAAAACCCTATAGTTCATTGCTTAAAAAAAATATACCCTTAGCAAATGTAAAACATTTGCTAAGTAAGCTTTCTAAGTCTTGTATTTCTAACAAAAAATAAAACCCTTGTTTGGAATTCTCACGAAATTTTACGAGTGTTGCGCTATTTATCTTAAATTTCAAAAAAAAATAATGGATGAATCGTCTGGCCACCTCAACATGTACCATGATATATAGAAGCATAAAATTATTTATCTGCTGTTATGTTTGAATATATATGTCACCGTAATTTTGTAAAAACCGTTAGATTATAATCTAACTCGCGAAATTCTAAACTGTCGAAAGATTACAATTTAACGCATTATTTTCCGGTAGATTGTAATCTGATAGTTATTTAAACCCGATAAAACCTAAGTGCTCGGCCTGCGGCCGGGCACTACTTAATTATATATGTCGGACCCTAACCTAACCTACAAGAAAGAGACCAGGAAACGTAAATAAAATGAATATTTCAAAAATTGACACTCAGAACATTGAACGGTTTACAATCTTTCGATAGTTTACAATTTCGCGAGGTAGATTATAATCTAACGGTTTTTATTATCTTACTTAGGGTTAGGTTAGGGTTCGATATAAATAATCAGGTAGTGGTAGGTTCTATCGGGTTATTATAACTAACAGATTACAATTTACCGAAAAATAATGCGTTAAATTATAATCTTTCGATAGTTTGCAATTTTGCGAGTCAGATTATAATCTAACGGTTTTTACAATCTTACGGTGACATATACATGTAAAACAAACGAGCAGACCTCCCCCATCCTCCTTCATCTGGCAAACATGATGTTATTTGATCACTGCCACCCATGAACATTTGCAGTAGTAAAAGAAAAGTCCATGCATCACTGGCTTTTAAAGTAGGTATTTGCTTATTAATGCTCCCCTTAGCCCTTTAATGTTGTTTTGAGGGAACATAGAAGGCAAAAGCGGTTCCTTAATGTTTATAGATATCCTGTTTTGTTTACAGACATTACATGGGCTCAATTATTGGGAAGAAAGGAGCTACTATAGCAAGAATCGGTAGAGATACTAGAACAGATATTAAAACACCAAGACAGGGAGAAAACAAAGATATTACTATTCTTGGAGCGAGTGTTTCTGTAAGGACTAATTTACCTCATTCTCGGATCACATTACCCTAGTGATATTTTAGTTCCTGAACTGAAAAGCTACTAGGCTAGATTAATGTCAGTGATAATATATACTCTTCAGATTTTATTTAAACCCATAATCATTGAAATAAATTACAATAAATTCAATCATTTAAATTATATGCTATTCATTTTTTATACAATGAACAGCAAAAGAGAAACAACTTTGAAAAATAAAATAGTTTATTTTAATATCTACATTATTTTATAACTCTAAAAGGTTGTTATGTCAAAAAAATGTATAATATGCAATGAACATTTTGGTTACAGAATGTTAAAGCAGCATTTAGGAGAATTAACATCATTGTTATGTCTTCAAGGATGAAGCAGGCTTATACACATTTTGTATCTATTCCTATGAACTCTCCAGAGATTGTGAGAAATTTTGAAAGTTTTAAGGTAAACTTATGATCTTCATCTGCAAGCAGTACGCCTAGTACCCTCAATTGTCAGTATTATTTTAATATTTATTTACAATCGTGCATTGTCGAGTCAACATCTCTTGAAGATGCTCCGGTGTCGGAGTGAAACGTACGTTGAGAATAATTTGGAAGATTTGTGTGGTGTGGTGAATATTGCAAGATACACATTATACCACATCGGTTTATCTATTGTGGCGGATTATAGCAAATTAAATTTCAAGTTTCTTCAGTTTTTTTTATTATAGTGAGGTGACGGTGATTAATTAATATTGTATAGGGTACCATGAAATCAATTGCGACCAGTTTAAATGCGAAAGTGTGTCTGTCTGCTACGCTTTAACGGCCCATATATCCTTCTTTTTTGGCATGGAGGTAGATTGTATACCAGGGAAGGACATAGACTACTTTTTATTAAAATTAAGCAGTTCCCGCAGGAATAAAAAAACGCGAACGATGTCGCGGGCATCATCTAATGGCTTAGTTAATAAAACATGAATATTTAACCATACTGTATAATTCATAGGTTAGTAAATGCTGCTATATCTAAATTCTGAAGTAAGAGACCCGATTCTGAAGTAAGATGACCCAACCCGGCTTCTCACCCGCGAGAAGCCGGGTTGGGTCATCTAGATTCTAGGTATTTAGAAAAAAAGCCTGAGACTTGTCACTTCTTTTTTTTATCCACTACAAGTTAGCCCTTGATTGCTATCTAACCTGATGGTAAGTGACAATGCAGTCTAAGATGGTAGCGGGCTAACCTGTTAGGGGCATGGCAGTTATATTAAACCCATACCCTTATTCGGTTTCAACGCGGCATCGTACCGGAACGCTGAATAGCTTGGTGGCACGTCTTTGCCGGTAGGGCGGTAACTAGCTACGGCTGAAGCCTCCCACCAGGCTAGACCAGGGAAAATTCAGAAATTATAAATTCCCAATTTGACCCTGCCGGGGATCGAACCCGGGACCTCCTCACGTTAAGACAACAGCGCTCAACACTGCGCCACGGAGGTCGTCAACTCTGTACTTACACTAAGGTCCACTTGCACAAGGACTCTAAAATCAATATTTAACTAAATATTTAACTAAATTTAAAGTTAAATATTTTAATTACAAAAGTTAACTAAATCAGTTTAAATGTCCTTGTGCAAGCGACCCTTAACTTCTAAAGGTGCAGACACACTACACGTTACTAATGAGGAAGCATTAACTTTTCAGGAGAGTGTGCTGCGCGAATGTCCAGGCTTAGAGGATTCCCTGTTCATCAAGCCCGGTAAATTGCACATAACTGTTGGCATTATGTGTTTGATGGACAACGAGGAACGACTCACCGCCTCCAAGCTACTCGCTGAGGCGAAGGACAAGTATATTGTGTGAGTATTTATTTGTATCATGTTACTATACCGCTGCTAATACAACAACCATCATCATCATGTTACAACTGCCTCGTTGGTCTAGTGGTTAGCACGATTGACTGCGGCCGACGAAGTCCCGGGTCGGGCCATAATTAAGTATTGGGTTTTTCGGATTAGAAATTCTCAGTACTAGCCCGTAGTTAGGAAGTTGACGATGTTTTACCCCCGTACCTCGGAGAGCACGTTAAGCGGTCGGTCCCGGTTATTATCACTAACATGATAATAGTCGTTAAAGCCCGCCAACCCGCATTGGAGCAGCGTGGTGGGTCTAAGCTCTAATTCCCTCTCTCCTATGAGAGTGGAGGCCTGTGCCCAACTGTGGGACATTAATGGGCTGTAGTGATGTGATGACTATACCGCTGAAATTGTAGGTATATAATATAATAATAATATGTATAATATAATGGTTAATGGTTGGTTATGGGATAAATGGTTTGTTGTGGGCTCTTCTCAGACCAGGGCGCGTTTGGAACCCTCGTAGCTTTGTTTTTAAGATACCGCAACTAATTATCACCATCATGTTTTATATGTAAGTAATGGACGTCAATATGTGTACCTACAGTGTACCTAAATTAAATAAATGATTGATTGATAAGGCGTGCTGCGGAGAGGCGATGGCTTCTATTCGGCCGCGCGTTAATTTGTTCAGTTATTCTTCCGTTTCATAACCTATGTAACGGAGCAACGGTAGCACCAATGTGAAAACATCAGCTGTAAAACTTACCTTTACTCGCAGTTTGCCCGATAAAATGAGATTTCAGTATGAATTATGTGTAAATGCATGTATCCACTGCTACCCTTCGATGCCGCAACTCTACATGTATCGGAACCATCATCATCTAACGGCAAAGGCCCTCGCGAATAACACGATACCGCAAGAGATTGGGGTTCAAATCCTACCATTTCCGCAATAGGGATGATGCCTATGTCAAAAATAAATTATTTCTTACTGATTATTAAATAGAGGGTCTTCCAAAAGACTTAATTATACATCTTGTGTTAGTTTTAAGTTTGTTAATCATTTTACTACTTAAACAAAAAGTTTGTTGACATTTGATGACGTCACAACGATGTATTTCATACCTGTAGAAGCGTGTTTTTAAGTTTGTTATAAACAGTCGCTAATTTGATTGAGTTGCCATCATCCCTATTATGTACAGTCAACGTCATAAGTTCATACATCTATCAAGCAAGCTGAATCACTCATCCACACAAACATAATCTGTCCAAAATATTTACCTTAATTAAACAACATTAGGATCAAATCATTTATATTTAATACTACTAAGATTATTGCCATAAATTGTCAACAAAATGACTGTAAGTTTAAGGGTGACTTTGGAACCAACAAGCCATCTTGTTTGCTTATTCTGTATGGACTTTTGACGTCGCCTTTACAATATGGATTTTTTTACAGCAACTTAAACTTGTAAAGCGTTGTTTCAGACCCATGCTTCGAGACTATTTGCCGTTCAACATCAGGCTGAAAGGCCTATCGTACATGAACGACGACCCGCGGGCGATACACGTGTTGTACGCCTGCGTGGAGGAGGACGGCGCTCCGACCGG
Source organism: Erebia palarica (assembly GCA_964035005.1). Classification (NCBI taxonomy): domain Eukaryota; kingdom Metazoa; phylum Arthropoda; class Insecta; order Lepidoptera; family Nymphalidae; genus Erebia; species Erebia palarica. The sequence continues at coordinate 31,288,807 of OZ035985.1, read as the reverse complement.
CTTACTGCAGAGGGCGGTTGATGCCGTGCACGCACACTTCTATAAAGCAGGTATTGTGGCTATTAGGGTTTTTTTTTAAACATGCAGTCACATAACATACAACAAATATATTAATTTAACGAATTAATAAATACGACTGCCCTGCTATATTTATATTATTTTCGGAGTTTACCTCCTGAAGCGATTTGCATATATAGGTAGCCTTTGGAAACTTATTCACATTTTTATTAAATTATATTTGTTTGTGAATCACTGGATATTGAACTATAGTGTTATATATTTTTGGAATCTACTCATCATTTTCTAGATGATGATTATATAGTTAATCTTATTTTCGATTTTTTTTCTTCAACTTTAGTCTTTAATGCGGGACCATGGTCATCCCAAATATTTTTTTTTTAAATTTTAGTAGCCTATGTCACCCGGAATAATCTAGGAATTCTAACGATGCCTCATTTATCAAAATCGGTTCAGGCATATAGAAGTTATGGTGGAATATACAAACTCACATACATACATACATGCATACATGAACCCTGAAAACAATATACTCCTTTTTTCAGGCAGTCGTATAAAAATTACACTTAAACCATAAGTTTTCAATACTTTAAAAAAACCAAATTAGTTGGGTACAGCCGCTAGACGAAACAAAATGTATTATTATACTTACTTTAAATTAGAACAGAGAAAAAATACATACTGATAACAAAAAAAAAATTATGAGCTACGAGTAGTTAGTTTTTGATAAACTATCATTAATATCTAATTTATACTTAGGGAGAGATGAAATATGTCTTTATCAGAAAACAACGACAAAATGGTTGACGCCAACTCAATTTCTTTTTTTATCCACTAAAAGTTAGCCCTTGACTGATGGTAAGTGATGATGCAGTCTAAGATGGTAGCGGGTTTACCTGTTAGGGGTATGGCAGTTATATTAAACCGATACCCCTAATCGGTTTCTTTCTACACGGCATCGTACCGGAACGCTAAATCAATTACCGGCATGTCTTTGTCGGTCGGGTGGTAAGTGATAGCTAGCCACGGCCGAAGCCGTGATCACACCAGACCAGAGAAATTTCAGGGCTCATTTCGGGGATCGAACCCGGGATCTTTCACGTTAAGACAACAGTGCTCAACACTGCGCCATGGGATGGGAGTTTTATAAAATACACTACTTAACTTGTGACGTCATCATACGACGCACTTTTTTTAGTGTAAAATGGTCATCAAACATAAAGAGCATGTGGATTTAAAAAAATAGTACGAAATAATTTAATTTTGACATGTATAGCATTCCTATTCTGTATTACACTCTAAATTAGTATACCTACAAGACAACTCACAATAGTGATGGGCATGTCACCGTAAGATTATAATATAACTCACGAAATTGCAAACTGTCGAAAGATTACAATTTAACGCATTATACCTGATTATTTATGTCGAACCCTAACCTAACATACAGACAAGAAAACGTAAATACAATGAATATTTCACAATCTGTCGACAGTTTACAATTTCGCGAGTTAGATTATAATCTAACGGTTTTGTACAATCTTACGGTGACAGCCACATTTCATATTATTATCGAATTTAGTCGATTAATTTATTCTTGAACATTTAAAAGTTAAATATAATGTAAATCAACTCGATATACTAATATGAAATGTGCCTATCACTATAATCGTGAGCTGTCATAAGGGCTATCATATTTTGCCGGCACACACACGGCAGAAGTGAAACTTTAGAAAAGAAAACCTACGAGATAATTAGATAATTAATGTAACTTGTATTCTATCTCATTCTCTCGCAGGCTAAATCCTATTATGAATATGTTTGTCTCTTTTTACTGTCGCTTTTTCGTTTCATCGATTTTTCTAATCACAATGATTCTAAAGAAGTTTCATAAATGTTCCTAATAAGTATACCTAATTCTTTTTTAAGGTTTCATGGAAAGGGAGTTTGGTCGCGACAACGTCAAATTGCACGTTACGTTACTGAACTCAAGATATAGAGCGAAACAAAAGGAGGCGGATGGCGAAAACACTAATACGGAGAGGTCAAGAACAAAGAGAGAATCCTTCGATGGCTCGGAGATCCTGTCAAAGTTTGCAGATTACGACTTTGGCGTGTCTGAATTCAACAATATCCACCTATCCCAGCGCAGCACTGTGGGGCCTGATGGGTTTTATCAGCCGACTTGTGTCGTTTCTTGTCTAAATACAAATCAATAAAGGTTTCATTTTCACGATCTGGTTTCACTTTTGACTGTTTATGTGATTTCCAATACTTTGATTGAGTTCAAGTTATCTTAAGTCCACCTCGAGCTTGCCGTGCGTGCCCCTACAAACGAAGTTAGGTGTTTACTTGAATATTTAAGCTATTAAAAGTACTTATCTTTAATTTTGTTTTTTTTAACGAAAAGCACGCAGTTATGGAGCGCGTTACAAATATACTTCTCTCATTGCTGGTAGGTTAGGTACGAGTATATTATACTATGTGTCGAAAAGTAAGGATAGACTGAAGTGATGGCATACCACGGTCTTAGTGAATTAGATCACGGTTCACGCTACCGAGATAGGTACGCGCACGGCGCAACTATTTTTTTTAGTTGGTACATACTGAGCATGGGATTCTAGCCACGGCCGAAGCCATCCATCAGACCATATCAGAGAAAATTTAGAAATTATAATTATACTCAAATTGACACAGCGCCATGGAAGTCGTCAAAAACTACTTCTAACTTACTAAAGGAGGATATATTATACGATTTTATTTTTTTATCAATACCCAAGATTGACGAGGAGAGGGGTGTGATGACTGATATCTATCACCTACCTAATTAATTTTTTAGCTTTTAGTACATTATCAACATCATTAGGTATTATCTTTCATTTCAATAATTAAAACAGTTTAACTTAAAAGAAATTAAGTACATTAACTGGAACGGCCCAGTGAATGAAAGCCTATGTTTTATCACTTGCACGGCTCACAAAGTACTTCTAAAACATTAAACTTTCATCCGACGAAAGTAAAATACAGGCCCTAGATAATTCCAAGCATTACCCTACGTTACTATTAGTCGGTTACGTATATAATATTTCCCATGATGTGACTTGTGTGTATTCAATGAGAAAGCTGTTCGGGTGGAAACTGACTTACTCGTATCTCGTCGACTAAGCTACGGCTACGAGCGCAGGTACCCCCGGAGCAGGGAGGTGACCGAGTATAATAGGATCTGCTTGAGGTTTTGATCAGCGACAAGTGAACTTAATTTAACGAATTAAAAAATACGACTGCCCTGCCATATTATTTTTGGAGTTTACCTTCTTAAGAAACAATTTGCATATATAGCCTTTGGAATCTTATTCACATTTTTTATTAAATGATATTTTTTTGTGAATCACTAAATATTGAAATATAGAGATATATATTTTTGGAATCTACTCATAATTTTCTAGATGATGATTATATAGTTAATCTTATTTTCATTTTTTTTTCAATTTTGGTCTTTAATGCGGGACCATGGTCACCCCATCAATTTTTTTTAAATTTTACTATGCCTATGTCATCCGGAATAAGCTAGGGATTCTAACGATACCTCATTTATCAAAATCGGTTGGGGCGTATACAAGTTATGGTGGAATATACAAACTCACATACATACATACATACATATATACATACATACATGAACTCTGAAAACAATATACTCCTTTTTTCAGGCAGTTGTATAAAAATATAGTTAACGGCCGAAAGGACACCTCCACCTACGCGCCTCACTTCGTATCATCAAAAAGAGATCGTTAAATCACATACTCCAGGTTGGTATAAGGCCAAAGAAAAGTTTTTCCGGCTTCCAACAACTCTGACCACTTGTACCCTCGTGTTACTTGATTGCTCAGTCTCCATTAAATAATGAGACTGTATGCAGGTCTGTCCCGAGGTCTGTTATATTTTCACGGTCCGACCGACCGATTTTGATGATAGAGGTATTTACAGTATGTCTGTTACATTTTCATGGTCCATTCGGTTGACCAATTTAGATGACAGAGGTATTCTACATATGCCATTTTTATCTCAGAAAATCAAAGAGTTGAGAGAGAGAGTCAAAAATCCCGCGCGAGGATTTTTGAAAACCTAAATCTACGCGGATGAAGTCGCGGCATCCTCTAGTCTTCAATCACTCATTGTCCGCAGCCTTTGTGTGCGCAGATAATCTTGCCTTTGTATCTACTATACCTACTAATCGTAATTTTCGGCAGCCAGCCCTATTGAGGCGGCTATAATCTGGTTTTTGCGAAGGTTGGCGTTTTAATAGCGACGCATCCGGAATTCTTTCTTGCTGTGTAGTAAACTGATTATTCATTACACTTACGGCGTCGTAACACGAAAAAATTAATTAAAATTACTTTAGAATGTATCAAGGTACCTACTTTATCCACTTTACTGCCTCGTTGGTCTAGTGATTAGCATGTTCGACAACGGCCGACGAGGTCCCGGGTCGCGTCGTTACAAGTATTGGGTTTTTCTGACTAAAATTCTCAGTACTAGCCCGGAGTTAGGAAGTTGGCGGTATTTCACCCCCGTGCACCCCCGAGAGCACGTTAAGGCGTGATTTTTTTAATGTATCAAAAAGCAAATATTTAGCTGGCAGAGACACTGGATTCTAACAAAAATTAGCACATTTAAGCTTAAACTTTCGCAAATGGATCCCTGAATTGAAAAATGTTTTTGTTGCATGGCACATGGCGAAACTATAAGGATTTCTTGGTACCTGTGGAACCCTAAAAAATAATCTACTTTCAGCTTACAATACACAGACTAATTATATTATTAGGTAGGTACTTGATGATGCCCGCGACTTCATCTGCGTGGATTGAGTTTTTTAGTGTAAGCAACAATCCAGAAGTAGTTTTTATTGAGACACTTTTAATATATTTGTACTCTCATTTGGAACTTGCACGAGTAAATGGTTAAACCATATATAATGTACTCTGTGGGTTATACGTTTAGAGGTTCCACGAGAGATTCAATGTAATTGGATAAAAGTTACCTAAACTTAGAGACAATAAACAATTATTCATTTGATTTGGCCACGATTGCTATCGTTAAGCTCTAAACCAAATTCCATCTAAACAAAAGTATTCAATAATCGCTGAGTCTGCCTGTAGGAGTCGGACTTATTATCGTTCAAACACTCGTATTTATACTAACTATTTTCAATATGGCGTCTGTATCCGCAGATTAAATCGAATGACATGAAAAGAGTCAAATTGACAGATATTATACTTACTGTTTCATGAGATATAATGACAAACAGTAATAATGCTAACATTAGATTCCCGGGGAAACTCCTTAATTTTCCGGCCTATGTCTTTTCCCGGGATGTAATCTACCGCTATACCAAATTTCATCAAAATCGGTTGAATACATGGGCCGTGAAAAGGTAGTAGACAGACAGACACACTTTCGCGTTTATAATATTAGTATAAAAGTAAATATTTAAATGCAGACCTGTTGCGTTTTTCTGCGACTTTATTCGTGTGGATCGAGGTTTTTATAAGGATGATAAAATCCCGTTGGAAATTCTCAAAATCATTTCTTGGTGGTGGTCTACATTATAAAACTACGCGTACATGCAAATCATCATATTTCTATACCCATGCTTTCAGCCTTTTAAAATATTTTATTAATTTAATCATAAGTTATATTATATAGGAATACTAGATGATTCCCGCGACTTCATCTGCGTCGATTAAGGCTATAAATTAAGATGTAAGCTATCCTTTTAAGTTGGATCAAACTGCACACGGTGTGCAAATTTAATTTAAAATCGGTTAAGTAGTTTAGGAGTCCATCGCGGACAAAACGTGACACGTGATTTATATATATTAAGATTAAACAAATAGTAGTCATGCAAACAAGTATTTACAATATTATGACGCAAATTAGTCCGAAAGCCATGAATCAGTTTAAAAGCAATGCGTAGAGCTTCGTAGCTCCATGACGATATACGTGTGACGATGGAGCGGGGGTTACGCCAAAGCCAGTCGAGACGCATTGGCTACGGTAGGCGCCCGCCCGCCCTGCGTAGCAGCTCGCTATATTAACCTTGCGCGAACAGTAAATTTACAAGTTTGTGTAATTTTTATTTCAAGGTAAGTTTTTTTTATAATAAAATATAATCTCTATCACAGAGGTTTTCTAGTATTCATAGACTCAACAGTTTTTAAAGTAGGTACTTAAATCGTAACTATAATATATGGATCATTTTGGTAAGCACCTATTTAGTTTTATACTAATATATAATATTTTATTCCTGTTAATAAATCAAGACAGTGTTTACGGTATAAATATATAGTTTTTATGAGCTACACATTTTTTTTAAAATAAGAGAATTTATTCTTGAAAGATTTCTAAGATATATTATATAAACTTATAGAATTATATTTGAAAGCATTGTTTACAAGAGATTGTCAGATAATCTCTTTATATAACTAAGGGGTCAAAATGTAAGTGAGAGATACGTACTAGTACCTAACGTAGATAATATATAGGTACCTATGCGTTGGAATGTAAATTGCGTATAGGGTGAAAAACCCCTCACACGCTATCCCCTTTGCCTTTCACCCCCCTTAATAATAGTATACCGAGGGCAAGCCGTAATATCAGTCGTTAGGAAAAAAATATAACTTTCCAATATAATTAAATCGTATACGTTTAGTATTAAACGGAAAACATCGATTTAAAGAACACGGTTACCGGTAGTAAATACATATTCTCATTGTTATAAGTTTGAATGTTATAAATTTATATGTACCTTAGTAGACGCAAAATACTAGTTGTATGTTGTATACTTGTTACATATTGGTCTAAATTAATATAACTATAACCATAGTATAACGCAGAAACTGAATTATCATATCGCACTTGAGAGAAGCCAGGGCTAGTCAGCTAGTACAACACGGTAATACCTAAATAAAGTTTTGGTATATTGCTAAGTTATATTGTTTTTACCAACTTCTTCAATATATTATTGAGAGACAACTGGGTCAAGGTAATCGCGAGAGGCACCTAGCTAGATTTGACCTATTTTAACAGACTTTAATAAAATTCCAGCTCAGCAAATAAGTTTAAATAAATACCTTTATTTAGAATTAGGCATAAAGAAAATAAAACAGTTATAATAAGTTTTTTTTTTAAAATTCCGCCTTTGTGATGATGACTGATAGTCTTTAACTGCTTGTCTACATTCTACAATGTTAAAATATTATCCCTTAGATTTACTTATCGCCTACTTCTCTATTTCGTGGTATATCGTCATCCTGAATATTTTGCTCCGTTATGCATTTCGGTAAACAGCTAATCAATTCGGTTGAAGAACCTTAAATACGCAACGGAGTTTGATGTTCGATTGCTTATTGACAGTGTTCCTTTGTAAGTCTTTTATTCTTTATCCATTCGATAGATTCGGTTTATTTTGTATATATACGTTACGATGCGAACTAAATAAATAAAATAAAATTGATCAGTAAAATAAAATCAGTTTTCAAAATACAGACTTCGTGATTTGAAGTTGTATTTTTAAGTAGTCCTTAGGGCGTTCTAGGAAATAAATGAGTTCAGGGTGGTACTTTTAAGTGAGTTTGAATGCGGCGTCGCATGATGAATGGAAAAGGGACCGGGACGACATCGATCCGACCGAGCCAGCTCCAACCCTCGAGATATCTAAAATGGTAATTTGGCTTATCACGCAATGTTACGTACCTTACCTCTGACTTTACCTTGAGTAAGGTAAAGTCGGTTTGACTGTTTTGAATCTTTTTATAAGTACAGTCCGCGTGCGAGCTCTGAGGAATCCTATGAAATGTCAAAGTAGACTTGTTTAAAGTGCAAAACAGTACTGCTATTGCAAAATTACACGCGTCAAGCTCGAAAATAGTGCTGGGAGCGAGCTGGATACAGTCGTCGTTTCTTCAGATCCCAATTCCTCGGAGCTCGCGCGCAGACTATGGTCATATTATTCGATCAACGTCTCGACACACGATTCGTCACGTAGGTACCTAAAGATCAATTTCGAAACTCAGCATCTAAAATTTTACAGCAAAAAGTCACGAAGGGCTGGACAGGACAAAACGTTCGCGTCCAAGGGAACTTCATACCTATTATTGTCCCATCTTCACTTTTGACCTTTTGTCCGCCAGTCAATTTTTCTTGACCGTAGTGTTTTGTCGTTTATAGTTTTTCAGAGAAGTGATTGCATCTTTTACTATATAGTTCCCCATGATTGAGATACTATGGTGCCTACCGACTCCCACGCTACTACGTTTGTGCTTCTTAATAGGTTTTCCATAACAAAAGATCCCCTACTTAGGAACATTAACATAAGCCAAGTCCGCTTTTTGGAAGAAAATCTTTTGGCGAAATCAGCATAAGTTAGAATAAACGGGAATTGTGTATCTTGCCGATGGCGCGTTGTTGAGTAGAACATTGTAACCTTTTTAGGACGAAGTTAGTTGTAGCTCTTTTGAACAAGGCGCCTTTATTTCATCAGCGTTCAAAAGATTTTGTTCTATTTTAACTAAATAAAAGTTTGAAGGTTCCAAAAACGCTATAATATTATCATAGGTTGTACCTCTATCAAAATATATTGTGGTTCTTGTCTACGAGTACGTTAAACTTGGACTTTCTGAGCTCTGTACGTCAAGAGCAATCAAGTCTCCTTTTTAGGGTCGACGTCAAGTATCTATTTCGTTTTATGAAAAGACTCGCGTTGGCGGTAATTGCTTTTACACTCAAAACACGTTGTAGAAATATTTATTGGGGCTTGTAAAAACAGAAATGATCCCTACTGGTCCTAAGTATTTTTCACGTCAGGTTTCTTAATCCAAACAAGCAAACGATCAGGCAGGTCACCTGATACCGAAGTGATTACCGTCGCCCATGAACCTTTGCAGTACCAGAGGAACCGCCATCTATATACCTAGATGTGAGGAGGTATAAATCCTTGCCATCCTTTCCACTTGAGTAAACGCATCCTTTTATAGGTATTCGCTGATTTTGGCTTATTGCACGACAGCCCAAAAAAAGTAGTGTAATGTTTTCAAAGCTCATGTATGTATAATATGTATGTATGTATGTGAGATTCTTTATTCTATCATAAATTCTGAATACCTGAACAGATTTAGATCGTATCGTTAGAATCCTTTCATCCTCCCGAGTGACACAGCTTATGTTTTTTTTTGAAAAAAAAAAACAATATGGCAGGACAGTCGTGTTTTTAATTTTTTTAATTATGTTCACTTGCCTTAGTTTAGTTTAAACATAAGTAAGTATAGGTAGCTGCCTATTTGTAATAGAATTTAAGTAAATTGAACATTACTGCCTAGGTCTTAACAAGTATAAAAAGAATATGCAAACGGATACAAAAAAAGCAATGAATGCCATTGCCTTTGTTATTCTGTTATCCAAAGCAAAATCAACAAAAATCTTTATGCGGCTCTACCACAAAAAGCTTTTAATTTTCTGTTTGTGTACGAAGCAATAAGCAGTAGTTTAACTTTATGTTGCCTGCACAGATCTGTTCAGCAGAAATTTTTCGTACATTAAAGTATTAATTTGTTTTATTTACTGTATAGAAAGTCCGGGAGAGATGTACCTGTTGTAATATTTAAATTGTTTTATTTATTAATAACTATACGACATAAATAAATTACGACAAAAAATAATTAATAATTATCTATTATAGCTAAGAAAATAAACGAAATATAAACAAATATACAACAAACTTGAAATACTTAGGCTATAAAAATTTTAGTTCAGCGTTTGCAACATCGCGTCTGCGTCGCGTGTTTGTCCACATCTGATACAAATGAAGTGTGTTTAAAATATTAAAACTAGTGATTGTGGGACGCAACATGCGTAGACACATTGGCCCCGTGTCATATCAGGGAGACAGCATCAAGGCCGGGAGCCGCAGCAGAAAAGGCTGAAACCGGCAAGCGGCGGAAGTATGCCTCTCTCATAGAGAGTTACATATTTGTTCCGTTTGCCGTGGAGACCCTTGGGCCGTGGAGTCTTAGTGGCAAAATTTTTTTGCGAGATATTTCACCGCGGTTAATGGCCTCATCTGGTGACAGAAGGGCTGGCTCATTTTTTGCGCAAAGGATCAGGCTGGCTGTCCAGCGCGGAAATGCAGCCAGCATTCTTGCCACCATTCCACGTGGGCATGATTTATATAGTAATTAGAGGCTAGCTAGCATTAAGTTCTATTGTATTATTTTCAATAAAAAAAAAAAAAAGTAATATACTAGTGATTTAAAATTACCTTGTTACAAATTTAGTACAGGTAAGTGCTAAACTCCTACAAACTCTTCCGTCTGTAGAATCGTGCAAGAAAATATATTTTTTCTACTTGGCAATGTTATGTCTAGCTTTATGGAATACATTGCGTTGCTCTACTTATCTAAAACGGGAATATTATATAAATTATAATATTATCGAAGGTCTTTAGGCATTGGTAGCTCCTCTGGCCATATGGTGCCCCAATCAATTTCGCTCCCTTACTTGCTTCCCTTTGGGAATGGGAAATTTGGTTTTCCTTTTTCCCTCGAGGCATTAAAAAATCAATAATTCAGCATGTGGGCGTACTTACCAAACTATAAAAATAATCTTATATCTCTATTTCTTGTAATCTTATTACATTATCATCTAAGCTACTATTATTAAAGTTTGATACATTGGTAAATGATTTGTAAACTTTGTTTATTCATCCAGATACAGGACAGTACAGTGGAGGAAACTTGACTCTAGCAAAATTAGAACTAAGCAATATTAAGCTTTAACGCTTATTATTTCGCAAATGGATTCCTGAATCGAAAAATTGTTTTTCCACATCCACATTATTTTTAACGACCTATCCAATGACACCCCACATCATAGGGTTTCCGAGAAAAAAATCACCACAAAGTTCAGGAGATACCCTAAAAATATTATTTTAGCACTTTACCAGCGTGATTATTATTACCCATGCCAAATTATAGCTTTCTAGTACTAAGGGCCCCTGAGCTAAGCACGGACAGAGAGACAGACAGGCAGACAGATAAACATAGCGAAACTATAAGGGTTCCTTTTGACTACGGAACCCTAAAAAGTAGCCTGGTTGAGACACTACGCCGGTAACGGGATGGTTGTCCGAATTTGGAGTAATTTGGACCCTTTCGATTTTAGGTCCCGGAGTTGTATAAGGAAGGACCTGGAACCCTCTTATAATCTCAAGATGAGATGAGAAGCCCCCCTAATGCCCCTACCATTATGAGAATAATTAAAAGAGTTATAACCTTTACAAATGAGGAATACGACACACAGGGAGAGAGGGGGAGAGAGCTACTTAGTACTTTTCTTTTTCTTTATTTATTTAGAGGCTTTTATAATTAATTACATGTCAGCCCCATTATAATCTAATACATAAAATTTTAAACAAAATGGCTATTTAACAAAATTATGTAATGGCAACCTTATTAAACAATTTATGAACTCTCAGCTTTCGTGTAGATTGTACCGAATGAGTCTGCTTACAGCCTTGGATTGCGTGACTTGAATTAAGACGATGCTTGATTGTGCCGTAGTTTATATTTCCATAACAATCGTGTTATATTATTTTCTTATTTACGTATACTTAACCTATATATTTCATTTTATATTCTTTAAGTAAAAATGTTTTCATAAAAATTTACTAAAATAAACCCAATGAAGCCTAAATAAGTTTTGATTTGTAACCCAAATACAATGGTCAACACGCATATGCATATGCAGGGGTCAGTAGCCATGCTAGTTGCTTAAATATTCTTACACTCTCGCTTTTCATGGAGGTGGTACTCTAAATTTTCTTTATATTATTCAAATTTCCTGCAGTGCTTTTGACGACCTCTATGGCGCAGTGTTGAGCGCTGTTGCCTTAACGTGCGGAGGTCCCGGGTTCGATCCCCGGTAGGTTTTGGAAAACTATAATTTCTGAATTTTCTCTGGTCTGGCCTGGTGGGTGGTTTTGACCGTGGCTAGTTACCACCGGTAAAGACGTGCCGCCAAGCGATTTAGCCTTCCGGTACGATACCGTGAAGAAACCTAATAGGGGTATGGGGTTAATATAACTACCATGCCCCTAACAGGTTAGCCCGCTAGCATCTTAGACTGCATCATCACTAACCATCAGGTGAGATCGCAGTCAAAGGCTAACTTGTAGAGGATATAAAAAAAAGTGCTAACAGGTTCTTACATACTTAGTGCTAAATTTCAACAACAGCTCTTGCACTTAGTATTTTTGTAAATGGCATTTTAGACTGTAACACCCTGACATCCAGACGGACAGATGAACTGGACTTCATTAATTCCGCGACTTCATTGCAGAGATATTTCTTGGAATGCAGATAACGTATTGTGTACGCCATCTAGCTACGGAGGAAGGAAGCTACGAATCGCTACGAACGTCTACGAGCTTAACTACGAAATTTCGAACCAAGAGTGGGACTATCATTTTACTGCCTATGCTCGAATCAATAGGAATATTTTATAGTACTAACCATCAGCTAACGCCATCTCTTTGAAGACTGTAAAGCTTTAGTTAAGATTGGGGGTTGGTTGGGAGAACTCCTGAAAGCATTTTCTTTGAGGGCGACATCTCTCTGCGGTTCGACGCTCTGCTTGACCGTTGAATACTATCGAATTATATATAACAGCATGAAGGAGGCTCCATTTTCATTTTCCAGTCATATGGATATTAGGTGCAGCAGTATATCCACAGAATGGAATTTATATTTAAGGTCGAAGTGAAAACGAAAATGTTCCGATGGTTTTTAATTTTTTATAGAAAAATCATAATCACTTCACATTATTGAGTTATTGTTATACAATGCCAAAGGGTTTTTCACCAATGATAATTTTTTGTAGTTTATACCTATACTTTAACAAAACCTTATACGGAAAGTCATGGCAATGTAAGCCAGCATGTTTGAAAGAAAACTTGAAAACATAATGATTGCCTATGTACTCGTATGTAGAGCAACACGTCATATCGATTAAGTCTTAATAGAAACAAATTACGATTTTTATAGCATAGTAACGATAAGAGGCTTTCAGAAAGGGTTCATAAAGAGGTTTTATTCTTATTTGTGTTATGTAAAGAAAGAAAGGAAATTTTCAATGACTGGCTAGCACGAGAAGCCGGCGCGACGGGTGTGTGGGTGGGTGCCCTCGCCACGCGATCATTTTGCAACGACAAGCGTGAGGGGTGCACGTCTAAGCTCACAGAACCATCCCTTATAATATATCTCGTTAAACTCAGTGACGTAAAACATTCGTATACCGAACCGTGTATAGTGGTAGTAGATCGAGGACGTAGCATCGCTGCATCGGAGCCTGCGAAAGCGAAGTTAAAGGATAACCTTGGTTGCTGCATTTATTATTCAGTGGCTGCGCTGAACTATGGCCAGGATGGCGCCCTTTACAGGTACTGTTCCTAAAATAGAATATTTTCATTAACTTCTGTACACTGAGGACATATAATATTCAAGAGCAATCAAAAGGTTCGCAGAATAATAATTGGTTGCGCGCTACGTTGCACAATGCATGCTTTCATGACGCTACGATTTTGAGACGCAGGATTTTATTAATGGATTTAAAAAAAAATATTACTATTTAAGGCTCTGTTTTTTATTTCATGAAAGTACATAAAACTAAATTAATATAATATTTAAGTATGATATCCGGATTCTAAGGATTAACGTAGTAAATATGATCGTTTTTTTTATATAAATTAGGTTGATACTCTTTTCGGCTAGCGAAATGATACAAATTGAAACCTGATGCACTACCTAGTAAGAATAATTAATTACCTTTCAATTGCAGTTGATTGACTAATAATCGTTGCTTTATTGATCGGCACATTAGGAAGGTAACCTAAGTCAATGTTACGAACTAGCTACAAATGTTATGAATCAGAAGAAATATTAATCTGTTAGTAACTGTAAGGCTGGGTTGCATCAATACTTTTTGACGGACATGTAACTTTTAATATTTATATCTTCACTCTTAAACCTGAATACATTGCATAAAGTAGCATAAAATGTGCGTAGGACGAAGACTGAAAATAACGCTATATTCCCCGGCTGCTGAATATAAAGCCTTAGGTAAGTATCTACTAGCTGATTATTAGCAGAACAGCACGAGGCGTGACGAGAAAACAGCCACGACTAGCAAACAAATTAATGTTCAAATGGCAGTTTACTAAAGAATGGTACTGCGTCTAGCAGGTAGATCTAGTTTTCTATACAAACAAAAACTACACAGCTTTTATAAAACACCCCCTCAAAATTTCTTACGCGCTCTCGGTCCTAATGTAAAGCTATACCTACACAATGTTTACTACTGAATCCTCGTGTATTAGTACGTAATGAGCTATCCATACTTAGTATAAGTTTACTAAATCTTAGTAAACTTATGAAACGAGTGTATTAGGTACTATTTATGAAAAGACACAATAGATTTTAAACATTGGTGTTTTTTTTGGAATCCTGGGAAATTCCCCTACTTGATCAGCACGGATGATGGATGATGATAAAGGTTAATGACTTCAAATGTTTGTGACAGAACTTGAAATTTTTTGTACTGTTGACTTTACAATCGTGCATGGTCGAGTCAACATCTCCTGAAAATGCTCCGGTGTCGAAGTGAAGCGTACGTTGAGAATAATTTAGAAAATGTATGTGGTGTGGTAAATATTGCAAGATACACAGCACCCACATAGATTTACCTACTGTGGTGGAATATAGCCTGCTTAACTACCCAATATTTCAAATGTTTTCTAGACCTCATTGATGATGGATTCTTAATGCACTCGATTCTATGTTGTTATTTTCTTCCATACCCGGTAAATGAAGCCACAATTTTGTGTCTGGTAGGCAGCCCCTTGTAAAAAGCCTACTATACCAACAATGTAAGTTGTAATCTATCGGATTTAGGTCAGGTGTGGTCACAGTTTAACAATGGGTATATAATGGCCGATTCTTGTCGGTCTATTCATTGAATAGGAACTCGTACACTACGAGAGTGTGACTGTTCCAAGAGTCAAAACTGGGCGTAGGTTTGCTGCGTAGAGGATATTAGGATACGTGACTGAATATGAAAAACTTAAGTTAGTTTTAGTTAGTAATTATATACATCAGTATAAGTATTTAAAATATCCTGAAATTCCATAACTAAATATTTAGACACTATTTTTAATCTAATAAGTATTCCTATGGTGTCAAAGAATAACACGTGAGTACCTACTACCTAGCGAGTACCCCTATCAAAATAGCTAATATGGTTTAATATATTTTGACCTTTTCTTCTCTGCGTATTAAGAGAGGAGTTTTTTCGATTTCGATTCTTCTCAGACCAGCGCGCGTTTGGAACCCAAGTTGCTTTAGTTTTAAGATACCGTAACTAATTATCACCATCATGTTTTATATGTAAGTAATGGACGTCAATATGTGTAGCTATAGTGTACCTAAATTGCATAAATGATTGATTGATTGAAACAAGCCTTTTGAAGATTATGAGCTTGCTCAATCTCCGGCACGACGTCATCGAGCTTTTTATTTATGTCGTAAAGACTCTTTTCTCAGTCTAAGTAGTTCTAGCTAGATGACCTGAGATATGAGATGAGATACCTCATGAGCAGTAAGTTCTATGCCTTCGAGTCCTGGCACACCGCAGCGATCAAAAATAAATTCCTATAAAGATAAACAGATAAATAAAATATGGAAAAACATGTAGGTACAATGCATTTGGAAGGAAAAAAGAGTAGAGGGAGACCAAAGAAAATATGGATGGATTGTGTGAAAGAGGATCAAGACAAGCGGAAGCGTGTCCAGCCAAAGTTCAAAAAAACTGGCGAGCAGCACCGTGTGTAATATTACACGAACCATTTGGAGCCACTTTTGACCCCCTCATAACTCAAAAACTATTTCACATAAACATGTCAAATTTGGCGCATATATTGAGACCCGTGAGATACATATGTGCTCCAAATTTCATAAGCACACCTCAAATGGTTATTTAGATATAAACGTACAAAAATCGTCATTTTTATGATCTACCTAGGTATAGATCAAAACTCTGACACGGGGCATACTACCATTGCTTAAAGCCGTATTATTTTAATATTGTTGACGTTTATGTTGTAGTGCTATAATCATTATTTTAAGGACGTCAAAGTACGTGACATTCAACCGTTATTTTGAAACAATACTGCTTTAAGCGGTGGTAGTAACTCCTTAACTATTGAAAATGACACATAATTATTATTTTAATGTAAATAATAATGAATAATAATATAGTTGTATTAAAACCTTACCTTCGTATTCATACATTTTGTGCAACGAAACGTCATTGACAGAAAAGAAGCAGAAACGTATTTGAAGTCGTCAGTTCAAGCTGTCAGTCATTGTGATTTGTATTCATTGTTTATAGTGGTTTTAGTGATATCGACTGTTTACCGTGTTTGTTTTCAATGTTTCACGAAAAACGAATTATTATTAAGTAGGTACCTAAAAGTACAGTTTCTACCAGCAAGCCAAATTTTCGGAAGAATAAAATAAGAACTTACAGCTTTACAACTTGTGAACGCTAGAATTCGTATATGAAAACTAGCCAAGCCAAAGCCTTAGTCTTCAACATTTTATACTAAGTTATAAGAAGAAAGGATATTTTAAGTTGTTATAAAATATTATATGTTGTTATAAATAAATTTCAGGACTGACCATTTGAACTTGGCACCCATTTAGATCTCACTTCTTTTGTCGCTGAAGTCAACAACCAAGGCATATATGTCACAATTTTGAATTTGGCTCTCATTTCACATTTATGTTTTTGATGGGATATATAAATTGCAGGACTGACCATTGAACTTGGCACCCATTTAGATCTCACTTCTTTTGTCGCTGAAGTCAACAACCAAGGCATATATATCACAATTTTGAACTTGGCTCTCATTTTACATTTATGTTTTTGATGGGATATGCGTATAATAGGGGCGAATGAAAGGTTTACGGATAACAGAAGTGAGTTTAAGAAGAAATCATATTGTTGTGCCGACCCCACATAGGTGGGAAAAGGACAGGAATTAGAGAAGAGAGGTACATTTTTGGGCCATTCGATAAGTAGGTACTGTAATTCTATATAAATCTTATATATAAAATTCTCGTGTCACAATGCTAGTTACCATACGAAGCCGTTTCGGCTTGACCATCATTTTTATGAAATTTTATATGCATGTTCAGTAAGTCTGAGAATCGGCTAGTATGTATTTTTCTTACCCTAAAACACCTCAATCCACGCGGACGGAGTCGCTGGCATCAGCTAGTATATATGTATATTATGTAAGTCATTGTCTGTTCGTTTGTCTCGCTAAAACTCGAGAACGGCTGGAGCGATTTAGATGGTATTTTTTGTGTGTTTAAGTGGATCCAGGGCTGGTTTATATTCATAATTGGACCCGGTAGGGGGCGCTGCAATGGGGTTCTAGGTTCAAGGCAGTAAATGGATAAAATAGTTTCACTTTCAGGTACCTACGCTTTTCGAATTTGCTTATTTTTCCAAAATAGTTTAGGCACAATTTTAGTCAGTCATTGCTTTATGCTGCCTACTCCACTCAATGAATGGGCTGGCGAGATTCAGTTCAATGGTTCATATTCAGAGACTAAGTACATTTTATTTTAATTTTATATTTGCACCGCTGTATTAATTAAAATTGACATGGTTTTAAAAAAATACTGTGAATGGCTCTTGAGTGCTCACTGAACTGATTCTTCAGAAGCTTAAGCATGTTATTACAGAACAACTATAGGTTTCATTCTTTAGATTTTCATATTAGGGAGCATTCTGTAATTCCAATCTTGTTGAAATAAATCTCAACGACTCTATTGATCCAATTCGCCCTATTACCGAATTCTAATGATTATGTTTCATTCGTAACTACATGTTCGCGTTCAACTTTGATTTCAATTGGTGATGATGCATTATTTACCTCAAAGTTAAGGACGTAATATTCACTTAGTTTTCAATTAGTCCTGTCCCAGACCTGCTCGGTAGGATAAAGCTAGGGGGCGCCGAATCGAATCATTCAACTGCTAAGGAAATGGAAGACTTGTTAAAGAATAGGTACCTACTTACATTTTATAAATTGACCTAGCCTGGCATTTGTTGTTGCAATATTATTTGACTTTTAATATTTATTACTTATACATAGGGGGCAGAAGAAATGCGGATACTGCAGCAGAGTCAGGCGCTGGTTTGACCGCATTTTTACGGCGCGCTCGATGCTTCTGACGATTTCCGTATTTTTGTTACTGAAAAATGTGGCTCTTAAGTGTGTCCCTTTTAGTCGGATGCGTAAAAAGAGCTACTGACGGTTGTAAGGGCTATTTACGACCCGTCCGGTTTATTTACTCTACTTTCTCTTTATTGTGAGAATGAAATTTACTTACATGCGATGCATTTCCTAACGCCCACTGGGAATGTGTCCTGATTTATTTTGCTCTAGCTAGACTTTAGATATTGAACTATACACAAACGAATAGACACCTGCAATACATTTAAAATATCTTATTCTTGCAGGCTTTCCTCAGTTTTCAGTAGAGTTCGCTTTTGCGAACTAATCATAATTTTATTTATTCTTAGTAAATACCTAGTAAATTCCGAATAAACAAAAGTGAATCTGATTTATGAAAACGATACTTATAGGTTTTTAATATTGGCTAGAAGCAATAAGCTAGACAAGTATTTTGCTTTTGTATTATAACTGCTGAGGGCTAGCATTATAGTGCCTTTGGGCCATTACAATAATGACTGATTAAGTACTTGGAAAAGTTTAGCTTCTAACACAACGAAGGTCAACATATTTTTAACCATCGATTTTCCTGTAGAACTTAAAGTAAGAACCGTTTATGGACGTTTATGAATCGTTATATCGTTATTACTTATTTCAATCGAAAAAACCGTTTAGTTAGGCATAACAAAATTCATCATTAAATAATTAGGAACACAGTTAGGTATATTACATAAATAATATTATTACTACGTTGGGTAAGTGTCGCTTTTGTTTTGTATAACGTCTATCTGAGTAGAGGGAAATTACCTAAGCTTAGAGTGTTTTGTAAGCACTTGGCTTGCTGTGTTTCACAAAAAGCAACTGAACTCTACACTCGTCCTAATTGGCTCGTTTCTCTGCACGTCTAGTTATCTTATTAATTTTTGCATTGTATGTATGTACCTACCTACATTGAATAGGTACACCAACACGCGACAGACACATAGTCACAACGAGGCTCCAAGAATTACAAGGCCAAGGGAATAAGAAGGCAAGAATATGGAAGGATGTTTAGAGCGAAAACAGACTAGAGAGTGAACAAGAAAAAACTTACGCGTCCGTCGGAAGGGTACGGCGCTTGGTTCTGTCGCACTAGTGTGCGCGCTCCATAAAAAGTCAGTGATACAGATATTTTGGGACCGTAGACCTAGGTATTTGATATTGATTTGAACTTGGTTACCTTGGCGTTCCCGAGTAAAAAGGGGTTGACAGACAGACAGAAAGACGGACAATGAACTGATCCTATAAGGGTTCCTTTTTTCCTCATGAGGTGCGAAACCCTAAGAACGTGCATGAGAAAAAAGGATAGACTCTAATTCGCAACTACTTTCAGGTCTGGGGTTCCCAAAAACAAAATCAAATCCTACGAGTATAAAACAATTCCGACTGGGATTTACTTTTAGATAGGTTTGCGTAATTTGCAGTGTCGCTGAAAGTAGGTACATGCTTGAGTTGTCCATCATTGTAGTGGCTATTAAAGTAAAGAGGGAAAGGGCGAAGGCGCACCGGGTCACGCCATCTTCACTCGCTGTAAATAACAACTACATTATGGACACCATAAATTCGATCTATTCTAGGAATTCTAACTACCATTTCAAATATGGCGAAACAGTTCTGGTATTACCCGCCGTGTTCCTTGCTGAATCTTCTCGTTCTAGGAAGTGTATTACTCTCTTTGAGTTTCGCAAGCATTTTGTGAAGTTTGTCCTAAATTGGTACTAGTGTTTCTATTATAATAAGCTAGATGATGGCCGCGACTCCGTCCGCTTGTATTAAGGTTTTTGATTTCCACAGGACACTTCAAAATGTAGCGTATGTGTTTATTCAGGTTATAAATTATAAGCTATCTCCATTCCCAGCCATTCACTAACACAGTTCACTCATTGTTGCGTGAAAGAGTACCAAACATCCAAACATACAAACATCCTTTCATCCAAATATACAAACGTACAAACATCTATCAAACTTTCACATTTAAAATATTATTTGGATAACCCGAATCCGGTATAGGTACCCACGATCTACTATACTATAGGCAAGGCACCGGAAACAATTCGAAAACTGAAAAGTTTTTTTTAACACAAATGAACCAGTTTCTGATAGCTCTTCGCAGATCGGTCGAATTATCGTTTATTATGTCCGAACAGGGCTACAATAAGTCCAAATAAGTTGCTGAAACGATTGAAAATGATCGGTTATACCTACCTGGAATGTGTATCAGTTAATTTCAGTTGCGTATAATAAATTTGGTGCAATTCATAATATGCAGGATTTTAAAGATTTAAACCTGCAGATTATTAAGTTCTCTAAAATATAAGGAACAAATTACGTCCGACGAAGGCTTTTAATATTCGCAATCTATACTGTTTTAAAATAAGTAAAAAACAATTTGTCTCAGAAACTATATGAATACTAGATAAAAAATGGTTCATCTATCTGCGCGTTGTAAGAGTGCTAACCACTGCGTCAAAGAGGTCGTCAAATTGAGTGGAATGGCGAGAAGTGTCCTAGAACCATTGTAAGAGCTATGGTGGCCCTACGTTATCGTCAAGCGCTAGGTCACGCCCGCACTACATTTTTAGGGGATATAACTGCAGGCGTATAATGAGACATGTCTATGTATAATTTTTCTCTATCTCATTCTCCTTCCCTGAAATGATGCTAGAGTAAACTGTATACTTAAAGAGTATATAAAGAACTACTCTATAGGTACCTATACAGTTGATTATAGTAACAATAATAAATTTAGGTCGCCTTGTATAGAATATGTATATAATTTTATTTAATTTTTACGTATATAATTTTGCCTTGTATATAATTGATATACCTACCTACGTATCTACAGTTTAAGTGAAATTGGATCGTGATATTAAATCAAAAGTTTCATTAAAGTACAGTGGCCATTCCTCTAAGATTGCGTAGCTTGCGCCGCAATACCAATAATTATTATGAGTAAGTTACTACAAATTATAGTAGATCTATTTAAGTAAAATACTATTATTTTATAAGAATAAATAGGTAAAACACAAAACATACAAATTTATCATTTATATGATTGCGCTTATCGATATTATAATTATTTAAATTTACGCGCGCTCAGTGTACGCCTCGCACCTTGGTTGGAACGTGCGCCCGGCGCCGCCGCAACGCATCGTGGGCGTAATGTCGCCCGCTAACTTTCGCTCACTCCGGGCCGAAGGCTAGCGTTTTTAATTCTAAATAACTGCGTGTGCTGTTTAGTATTATTTTCGAAACGTTATGCTTATTTTTAGTTTAACAGTAAGTGTTATAATAATTACATTTACAAATGTAATAATTTACCAAGCGAAGCGAAGGTCTCTGAGTCTACTTGAGTGAATTTGCATTTGTCCGTCCGTCTGTCCATCCGTCCATCCGTCCGTCCGTCAGTCTATCTGTCAGAGCGTAATAACTTCTGAATTACTGAACGTAATTACTTAAAATTTAAATATTATATTTAAACCGATGGCCTCCAGCCGAATATGGCTTGAAAAGTTATAAAATCTTTATTTCAGGGGGTTCTCATAGAAGCGAATGCGAAGTAAAATATTTTTTATAGAGTTACATAGGGTTGTGGTATATCATTTTAAAGAAAATTAGGAAGAGAGTCCAAAAATATTATTTTTTTAATTTTACGTCTAAAATGGAGATTTCTATTCTTTTCTTTCAAAGTGGAGATTTTCTAACGTCCAAAGTTTACCTCAGAACTCTTAATTTTCTGAAAGGCTGAGTCTGAAAGTTATCAATTATTTGAATTATATCCTGTACTTGAAAAACAAATACTAAAATAAGATAAATATTGTAAGGCAACGAAATTATTTAATGAGCTTCAGTATTTTTAATAGAACTTCACAATGATGTCAGTAATATATAGCGCTCTGTAAAAGTTTATTCGTTTCTCCAATAACTATTTAGCTCTTTTGTGTCTAATGTTAAAAGTTAACTATTACAATATATAGTTAAAACTATCTTATGGATACCTCGAGGTCTTAATTCGGGGCGAACCACTAAGTATTCTATTAGTAAAAGCCAACGGTCACTGATTCATCACGATATCTCAGGAATTATAAAGCATACAGACTTGAAATTTGGAAGATAGGTTCCTTCTATGGTGTAGATGGCCGCTAAGAAACGGTTTTGAGATAATTCACCCCTTAGGGGTTGAAATGGGGCTTGGAAGATTCTATGAAAGTCCTTTGTTTTTGAAGTTAGAGACATGAAAATTGGCACTTAATAGTTATAAATACTTAATAAAAACCCATATTAGCAATTTTACGAAAATTCACCCCAAAGAGGTGTAATGGGGGTTGTAAATTTGCATGAAAGTAATATGTGTTTGAAGTTAGAGACCTGAAAATCGGCATTTAGGTTATAAAATTTAAATAAATGAAAATTTTAATAATTTAATTAATTTACCTGCATAAGCAATTGTACGAAAATCTACCCCAATAGGGGTGCAATAGGCGTTGGAATCTTGCATGAAGGTTTTAAGTTTTTGATGTTAGAGACTTGAAAATCGGGATTTAGGTTATTAGTTTTAAATTATAATAACCTGTATAATCAATTTTACGAAAATTAACCCCAAAGAGGGTTAAATGGGGGCTGTAAGTTTGTATGAAAGTCCTTTGTGTTTGAAGTCAGAAATCAGAAATTGTACGCGGACGACGAAGTCACGGGTGACCGCTAGTATCTATTATAAATGCGAAAGTTTGGATGTAGGTATGGATCAATCACGCCAGAACGGCTGAACGGCTCTGGATGAACTTTGGAACAGAGACAGATTCTATAGTCTGGAATAGCACATAGGCTACTTTAAATCCCGAAAAATTAGGAGTTCCAGCGGGAATAAAAAACCTTATTCCACGCGGACGAAGTCGCGGGCATCAGCTAGTAAGTAGTAAATATTTTTTTGTGATAATAGTTTATAGCAAAATGAGTGCAAAAGTTATAATAGAAGATCTCCTAGAGAAATCTTTTTCTTCCTCTGAAAAACTTTTGGGTGTAGAAAATGTACGTCCTAAAATGTTTGATTTTCCGGGATAAATTAATATTGTCCTGTCCCGCCTATCTCTGTATCGGTTGAAAAGATGGGGTGTGAAAATGTAGCTGACAGATAGACAAACTTTCACATCTAGTTAAACTAATTATTATAATAAAACTTTAGTAGGTATGGATTAAAAAATCATAGCAATTCACCTTAAGAAGTTTTCAGTTTTATTTGTATTTCAATCTAATTTTAATGTTATATTTTCTTGTAAAATAATATAATACAATAATCAATAATCTCTTCGACGAAGTCAAGATAATCAAGACCGAACTTCACTTCAGGTAAGTTCGTTTAATCATTGAAGTATTTTTATAAGTACAGAAGTTAGCCCTTGACTGCAGTTGAAGTTGGTGGTGGGTGATGATGTAAGTACTCTAAGATGGTAGTGGGCTTACTTATTAGGGATATGGCAGATATACCCCTAATCAGTGATATATTTTATTACTAGCTGATGCCTGCGACTTCGTCCGCGTGGATTGAGGTTTTTGGTTCCCGAGGGAACTATAATGTATCTGTGTGCCAAATTTCGTCCAGATCCATGCATACATACATCCATCCATCCAAACTTTCGCATTTATATTATATTAAGTATAGATTTAGGTAAATGTATTTTATTGAGGAAATACCTAACCATCAGCTAGCGCAAACCCAAGATTGACCACCAGAAATCGCCACTGTTAAAGTATTATTATTGCAATACATTTTCAGTACCAACAAATTGCTGCTCCGACCGCTCCAAATTGATTTTCTTCCCGAGTGAACTTTTTGACTGTTCAGGATTAAAGTTATTGCATTTCATTTTATGACGTTCCTACGTGTTCGTACCTATTAAGTACCTACTTAAACTATGAGTAACTACACATAAACTAAATTTTGATAAGTAAATTTTAATGTTACTCATTTGTTGGTACATATTGTTGGTAGTTGGTACTTCTAAATGACAAGTAGGTATCATGAATCTAATCTATCTAATCTAATCTAATATATATATAAAATCGTTAAGGGATCAACGCACAGCCTAAACCGCTGGGGTTATTAACTTGAAATTTTGACAGTAGGTTCCTTTTGTGACGTAGGCGCTCACGCTAAGGAAGGATTTTTCAAAATTCCACCCTTAAGGGGGTGAAATAGGGGGTGAAAGTTTTTTATGAAAGTCCTTCATTTCTCAAGTTATAGCCATGAAACTTGGTATATAAACTGCGAGTTAAAAATTAAGAAATACATGTATCACAATTTTTCAAAATTCAACCCGCTAAAGGGTAAAATAGGGGTTGTAAGTTTGTATATGAAAGTCATTCATTTCTCAAAATATTGCTCAAGTTATATCAACGAAGCTTAGTGTGTTGACTTTCGGTAAAATATAAAGAAGTACGTGTCTCACAGTTCTTCAAAATTCAACTCCCAAAAGGGTAAAATAGGGGTTGAAAGTTTGTAAGAAAGTCTGTCATTAATTTTTAAGTTAGAGCAATTAAACTAGGTATTTTTTGGTAACTTGGTTGGGTTTTTTGGAATTTTGGTTTGAAATGGAGAAATACCTGGTTCACATTTTTTTGTAACTTTTATGTCCAAGGACGTGTAATAGATAGTTAGTCCTCCAATCACGCCGCAACAGATTAACGTAATTCTTTCCATGGGTATATTTGAGGATCTGGATAGTGGAATAGGCTACTTTTCATCCCATCAAATAATGAAGTGCTGTGGGAATTGAAAAAAAACTTATGCCACACGAAAGAGTGTCGCTCAATCACACCAGAACGGCTGAACGGATTGATTTGATGAAATTTGGCACAGAGATAGATCGTAGTCTGAAATAACAAGTAGGCTTCTTCTTATCCCGAAAAATTTAAGAAGTCCCGCGGGAATCAAAAAAACCTCAAATGTATGTTTGTTACTCAATCACGCCACAACGGCTGAACGGATCTGGATGAACTTTGATACAGAAATAGATTATAGTCTAGAATAATACATAGGCTACTTTTTATCCCGGAAAATTAAAGAGTTCCCGCGGGAACCAAAAAATCTCAAATGAATGTTTGTTACTCAATCACGCCATTACGGCAAAATGGACCTAGATGAACTTTTGCACAGAGATAGATTATAGTCTGCAATAGCACATAGGCTACTTTCTATCCCGTATAATTAAAAACAATCCAATCCACGCGGACGAAGTCGCGGGCATCAGCTAGTTTTAAATAAAATTCATGATACTTGTCATTTAGAAGTACCGTCACACTTTAATTATACCTAATGTGAATTTAATTAATTTATTAAATAGGCTTACATTTCTACGTCGCTCTAGAAATACTTGAACTTTTAATAGGACAGATACTCAAGCACCACTCCTTTGATGTTGAGGACGATGTCTTTAGGCTTTTTTTAGGTTGTAGATTTTTATGGTCAAAATAAAATATTTTTCATTTTTTAATGAAGTAGGACTTACTGTAAAAGGAACTTTGCAAAATAAGTTATGTTATGAAATGAATGGAAATGAAATAAAATACGTAGGTGAGTATTATTACCTATACCTACCTTACTTATCGAAATAGGTTCCACAAAGTCCATACCAAATCCAATATTCTAAATGCGAAAGTGTTTGTCTGTCTGTCTGCTACGCTTTCACGGTCTATCTGTCACGAATTTGATGATGAAATTTGGTACAGGGATAGTTTGTATCCCGGGTATGTAGTAATAGAGCTTGTTGGAAAACAACCTGGATATGACCAGTTTCTGCCCTTCGATGCGGGGTAATGTGTAGGATTTCCGTTTTTACATTAAGGTTTAAAAATTAAAACGGAAATTATTATGGATTTATTATTCCGAATAAGGTGAAAGTTAAAATGTCTAAAAAAACAATACGTCCATTGTTTAAATCTTGAGCTTCCGCTTTCCTCTTTTAGGCACTACTCCATTTTGATGTTCCATTTTATCCATGCGTAATAATAATCTTGTAACCTTACATAAATACCATTTAAGTACCTGTGTCACTATATTATGAGTAAGTAATTTATTTTTGATCAATTAAATAGTAATGAAAAGGAGATGTATGCTTTGTTTAAAATTATATTTATTTGTTGACAAGCCTCATTGAAACGTGTAAATTATCGAACAAGGCATTTTTTAAATAACCACTGCGTTTGAAGGAATGCCCTTTGACATTGCATTGCAATCTAGTGTGGGAAAGCAGTTATTTGGAGAAACTATTTTTATGTATTTTCTCAGTTTTCAGAGCTTTCAGACTCCTGAAACTTTATTATCTGAAAACTGTAAATTATAAAAATTACAATAACAAAGAAATCATTGCTGCACATTGGTTTTTGATATCTAGCAAGCTCCCATAGTTCCACTGGTCATTTCCTTTAACTGTGTATAGGGTAAGGCATAAGCGAAAAATAAGGGGTAGAACAAGATTTTATCTTCTGTTTCCTGAGTAACTTTTTTATTGTTACCATAAAATAGCTTGGAGGCTTAGGCTATAATTATCAAAAAGTTATGGGAAATACGTTTAATAGTTCATTAGAGGATATGGGTATATTAATAAACTTATCAAATAGATTTTGTTTATTCAGAGCTATAGAACAGAATACTTAATAGTGGCTAAAGGCACGGAGGTTTCACATTGCGCTTAAATTGACTACACTAAACAAAGGCTGTAACGGCTATAACGCCGCACAATTAACAATTATATAGGGGAATTACTTCATTTGAAGGTATTTTGTTCACTTGCTACATTATTAAAACAAAGAACAAAATTTTACTAGTTAAATATTGCGTTCTTTTTGGAAATAACTAAAAAAATACCTACTCCGAAGTCGAAATATAAATCTTTATTAATGGAAATAACTAAAGTACAGAACTCCTGACCCATAAACTAGGAGGACCCGTCTCTTAGAGGCTAAAGACTTTATACCTAATCAAAAGTAATATGTAGAACGACGTAAATCTCTCCACAACCTAGTGTGGTTTAGTGGGATTTTTAACTTTTAGTTTCACATGAGTAGGTACTTCCTATCTCGGGCAGTGGTAATTTAACTTGAAAGTTAACCTTTAAAGAGGAACTAATTAAAATAAATCAGATCAGTTCTATCACACGCTACATCGTAACCACAATTTTAAATTAAACATTTTACCTATAAAGAGGTAATTGGTAACTTTTTTAAGTTCGGCTAATTCGTCGTTTATGATCCGTAGGATAAATACGCAAACGCTGTATAAAAACAGGTGTCTACCTACTTATAGGTACAATAGAGAGGTTTTCCACAGTGGTTTTTGACCATGCCCATTTTTGAAATGGGAATAAAGTACAGGGATACCTACAGTCTCTTTTGCATTGTTAATATTTGTAGGTGTTTTGTATTTAGCTTCTTCTATATATGTACAGATCTGTGATATTATGCTTATTAGGTTCTTATGTAACTCTTGAATCGTGAGTTACTCTAATTTATAAACAAACAAGTGTTCCAATATACCTAAACGTATTGGAAAGCACCGTTTGCTTGTGTTTATTCATAACTGCTAGTAGGACTGTGCTCCAATGAATGCCCCCAAGTGAATAGCTTTGAACAAAGGCTTTTCGCTGTACAAACAACGATTATTATGGAAAATGACTTTATCCTTTCCCAAGGCCTAGCCTAGCTTTTTGTGTTATGAACAAAACTTACTGGAACCAAATTTACTGTTAAGTACATATATTGATAAATAAATCGTCGAATTACCACTTTATTAGCCAATATTTAGCGTCTATCAGCCAAGATTCGATTGAATAACTATTAAATACCGAGTAGAGACATAAGTATTTTGCTTGAGCTAGATTGTATTATGTAAATACTAGCTGATGCCCAAGACTTCGTCCACGTGAAATAAGTTATTTAAATTCCGACGGGAACTCCTTAATTTTCCGGGATAAAACGAAGCCTTTGTGTTCAACTATATCCATGCAATAAATCACGTCGATCCATTGTTCTGTTGCAGCTTGATTGAAGGCCAAACCAATAAACCAACAAAGATACACACTTTTGCATTTATAATATTAGTATGATATGATACCTACCTATCCATGATTAGTTTCACACTACCATCATCACTATGTGACGTAATGATAAGATATAACCACACTTATAGTTGGCACGACACATTTTAGACGCTATAATAATTATGTTTTCTATTTTAAGTACCTTCTGTGTATGATCTATGTCTACTATGTGTTAGGTCAGCTAATAAAATAAATTATATTCTATTCCATTCTACTTATATCTCTTACGTTTATGCTATTCTATTGCTACGTAGGTGGAAGACGAGTTTTATTTTGCCAGGAAAAAAGGACGTTCTTAACAAATGGATGGAGCTCTAGGGCGCCGTCTCTAAGCAAAAAATCAATTCGCTGGCAGCTAGCCATGTGCAATACGCTGAACTACGCCAGTTCTATAGAAGGCACTGCCATATTTGATTCAACCAGCAATTATATATTTCCAATACCTTATAAATTATTTTTAATTTTTGATAATATTTGAATCATTTTTTCAATGATTTGCGAACATTGTCGTGTTTCAGTCAAACCTCTAGCAGGTGAGACTCTACTTCCTCCACGTTTTCTTTTTAATAACACTAGTCTCTAGAGTAGGATAGACAAGACTGCTTGGATTCAGTAAATTAAAGTATGTTTATTTGGTAAAATATGGTACAGTAAAGGTGTATTAAAATCACGTGATATAATACCGGTAATCCTATTTTGAAGTTCATTCTAGAAGATTTTAATAGGTACCACCTAATTAAAAACGGATTGAAATTAAAATTTAATCTACAACGTGCTTAAATTTTAATTTCAGTCCGTTTTTAATTGGGCGGTTTTAAAGATAGCAATAAGCCCAAAAGCTCGTAGTCACAAATTGTTATTAACTTTTCCTATCTACCTAATTCAAATTGTATCTACCTCACTCCTCTCAGCCTCACCCGTCACGTCTTTACAGCAACAATTCCGATATCTCATTATAGGGTATTAACGACGGACGTTGGCGGACTGTAATATATCCTCCCTTCTCTATCCATCCTCCCAATCCATCCTCACTGGACTGGCTGCGAGCTATAAAGTTTCCAAACGTTACAAAGAACGCGGAACGCAGAACGCAAAACTCTGTCAGCGCGGGCTCTCAGATCTTTAGTAGAAATAAAACCATACTTAATCATTGATTTGTCAAGTCGTACCTACTTAGTACGAACCTACATACCGAATTAAATTGACAATATTAATTACCTTCCTTCTAACGAATTAGGTAAGTATTAAATTACTTAAATAACTAGTCATAATTTTAATTGGTACTTATTAGCGGTTGTTTTGATTTATTTTCTGAGCGAGCGATTGCGATAATTTCAGGCTGAGGTACTTAGGTAGTAGTAGTAGATTTTAAAATTAAGTGCATAAATAATTTAGGCCTCATTATAATCTCCATTTCTATACTAAGTTAAGCATATATAGGTAACAACAACTAAGTACATAGTATACCTACTTATGTCTTAAATAATTAAAAATATTTTTAAAAACAAGCTTCGCCATATTGAATTTACTGTGAGGTCATTTTATTTTTTGTATTCTTCCCAGCAAACCCTTTTAATTATGATGATGATGATGATATTTTTTCTTCACCCCCATGATACCCATATCATGGGGGTGAAGAAAAAATAACTCGTACGCCACCTTTGGACGTCCGCCATATTGGATTTATAATGACGTTACTTAGCAATTAGCAAACCATGCAAATTGGCAGATAAATTTTATATACAAATGGGGTTGTTTGATTAGACATAACCTAAACAAACATTCCCATATTATGTAGTTTTCAAAATTTCAGACGTTGGTTTCAGTTGGTTGGGTGCTAGGTGGATGTATCTCATTACCATATTTCGTTAAAACCGGCTTACTCTGCAGACCGTGAAAAGTTAACAGAAAGACAGCCAGACACACTTTCAGTTTCTAGATTGATAGAAAAGTTTATTTAGATACACCCACGGCCACTAATATTCTACAGAGTCAAGAATTACCCGTTTCATCCATATTTACTAATTATTCAATTCAATTTTTATTTATTCAAATTAGGTACACTGTACCTACGTTTATTGACATCCAATAACTTATAAACATAATTGTGATCAATTACGCGTAGGTATCTTAAAACGCTACGAGGGTTCCAAACGCGCCCTGTTTTGGTATTATTAGGCATTATATTCATAATGCGAAAGTGTATCTGTCTGTCTATCTGTTACGCTTTAACAGCCCATCATTTCAACCAATTTTGATGTTTCGTACATGGATCCCGGGGAAGGACATAGGCTAAATTAAATAACGGAGTACCTGTGGGAATTTTAAAAAATCACGCGGATGAAGTCGCGTATATCTTCTGGTTTCATTTAATGTAATATTTATGTATTATATTACCTAAAGGTAAGATTAGAACCCTACTAGAGAAGTAGGTATGTGAAAGGCTTATCCGCCATCATATTATGAAGGTATAATAGAGATTGTAGTCGCATGTAATGTGCCTCTATGTACCGATTACAATAATTATGTGCTCTATATTCAAAGTAGAGGCCAATACTTTTAGCATAATACCTGTAACAACAGCTATTGTTTTTCTTTTCCCAACATTAGGTACATATCGAGCCGTACGGTAGTGACCCATGCCAAGTTCAGGCCGTCAGGTATTTTGGTTCCCTTCATTTGATTTCATTATGGGCGTGGGCGTAGCCGCTAGTTAGAGCGTCGCTTATTACGCAGCAATAATGTCCAACATTTAGGGACCCTTAATCTCTAAATCTTATTACACTACACTGATTTAAGTTTAAGGGTCCCTGTGAAAAGTGCAGTGTAATAGGCCTATTACTACATAACGAAATTTGAAACTGTCGTGAAGCTCATAAATATTATGACAATCTATAAATTTCAAGTATAGAAGTTCAATGGTTTTTGAGATACAGAGGGACCAACTCACTCACTCATCAAAAGAAGCACTTATTATAAACATAGAAAGTAGAAATTTCGTAGGAAGATGGGTTTCAGTGTGTAGGTAAATAAAGGGAAAAATCGAAAAAGATCCAAAAGTTGAACTACACACGGGTCCAGTTTAAAAAGTAAATCACAAGTGTGGTCCAACCTTACGCGAAAACCTCTTACCAAACAGATTATATTGATGTTCCTACAAGTGTATTTCGGCTATTCAAAGCTATAATTGGTCCTTGTTTAGTAAAGAACTTGGTCATAATTTTGATCTCAGCACTTTAATTAGCTAATATTTTGATAGGATGTTGGCCATTTAATTTCACATTATAATGTTCCGTCTGCGCACGATAGGTGGATATATAAAGTCAACCTCCATACACTTCATGGAATCGGATATGTGTGTTCAGCCATTGAATATTCGCAGGCACTATTTAGCTGGTAAATTTTGGCTTAAAGCAATGTCAATTAAAAACGACACTACAATAGATTTATTGATGAGTGCGCACGGTATCTAATGTTTTAAATACATGGACAAGAAAGAAGAAACCTCTATTATCATTAATTAATGATATTTTAAAAGAAATATCGCAGTAATCAATCACCGCAGTAGTCAAGTTGAATTATTTTCATTAAATACTTGGGTTATTAGATTGGATGTTGCCGTTATGCCAACTATACATTAATAGAGCAAAAAGGACGTATGATGAGGTTTATTTAAAACAATTATGCGACGATTATATTAATGACCACTATAGCGACTATTATAAAATATTTACATATGGCGCTAAAGATAAATTTACTGCTGGAGCTTACCTGGATTACCAGAACTTAAGCATTCTTTAATTCAGAATTGACAATAACGTGTGCAGCATGTATGTGGAACTTTTAGCAGTTTTAGAGGCTTTATCCTATATTACTTCGGTTCAGGGCGTCAAATTAGTTATTTTTTCGGAATCAAAAAGTGCACTCCAAAATCTTACTCGCTGTACATATAACGTTAGAAGTACACCCGTAGCATATTCAATTTTGAGTCTCTTAAACAATTTTAATAGTGAATCAAGAAAGGTAGTTTTTGTGTCATCAGTTGATACCCTCACACATTAATATAATTGGTAATTCTATGGCAGCTCAACTGGCTAGAGAGGTAACTTAAGAGTGAATTGAAATGTCAGTTTTATCGTTTTATACAGAATGTTTTTTAAATATTGGATAGAATCAGGCGTTAGAAGTTTATGATTTAGCAAGAAAAGATTACAATTATTTTACTATAATCCGCCAACAGAAGAAATTCTGTATGGTCAAGCATGCAGTTACAAGCGAAGCACCGTTTACCTTCCCAACCAAGCAAGAAAGCCAAGTTCCCAAGCAAGCAATTCCACCACCACTCGCATGCACCACCACACAAGACTTTTATACTAATCTCGACGCACGTTTCGCCCCGACACCGGAGCATCTTCAGGAGATGTAGACTTTACAACGCAAGATTGTCTTGTGACGTTCGTGTCAAATGCGAGGTGTTATATACCGCTTTTAAACCCCCACCACTATTGCCCCGCCCATTACCCCCCGGACTTCTACCCCCTTCAAATAAACGATGCAGTGGTGAATTTGAAACGTTAACTTGTTCGTTAAGTAATTTAAACTGATTATTATTATTATGTTTTATTATTTCTAATTGTTCCAACATGCTCAGTCTTATGCCTTATTTATTGCAAGTGTGTCTAAGATTTTATATGAATGATCGAAAGATAATTTGTGCCCACTATCTAGAAGATGATTAGCAAAATGTGACTTTTGGGGTTGGTTATTCCTAACCGCGGCCACATGTTTTTTATAGCGTGTATCAAATTTACAACCTGTTTGACCAATATATGTGGCATTGCATTCTGAATATTCAAGTTTATAAATGCCCGATTTTTATTTGTTGTTTAATTTATCTTTACCGTTGCAAATACTTTTAAGTGTATTATTTGTCCTAAATGCAACATGTTTAACATGTGCTTTAAGTGGTCCGGTGGACGCTGGTCCGAAGTAAGTTAGACTGGATTTGTATTTATTTATTTTATCAGGTGGTACTGAATATAGGTAGTTTTTGATCCGCATTAAATGTTGTTTTTTAATTATATTATCAACAATATTAGTGTTGTATCCATTTGCCTGTGCCATGTGGTAAATAACTTTTAATTATTTTAAATAGTTTTCTTTTGTGAGTGGAATAGACAGCAACCTATGCACATAGCTGTGGAACGCTGCGAGTTTATGTTGTCGGGGATGGCAGGATGAAGCGGGTATAGTTGTGTCTGTATATATGGGTTTTGGAAAATTCCAAACTGATGTTTAGTATTAGCACGAGTTATAGTTAGATCAAGGAAGTTTATAGAGTTATCTTGTTCTAATTCTGATTTGAATTTAATTTTTGGGTGTATTTTGTTTAGATTTTTGATAAATATGTCTAGTTGTCTGTTTGTCCCAGTCCAATATATAATTAAATCATCTACATATCTGTAGTAATACAGAAAATTATTATTTTTGATAATATGTTTGTTTTCAAAATCATCCATGAATATATCAGCCATTAGAGGACTTAGAGGTGAGCCCATAACTAAACCCTCTTTTTGCTGATAAAATTGGTCATTGAATTTGAAATAGTTTTGTTTCACGCAAATTTTGGTTAATTCTATTAACTCTGTTATTTCGTTGTCGTTTATATGATTATTTTTCAATAAATTGGTTAAGATGTTTAGGGTTTCGTTAACTGGAACATTGGTAAATAGGCTGTCCACGTCTAGTGATATTAATTTACAATGGTCCGGTAATGTTAAGTCTTTAATATTATTGACCAGTTGGATACTATTTTTTAGTGAATAGGACGGGTCGAAGGATGTTTTTGATTTAATAGCTTTGTTTAGTTCTTTTGCTAATTCATATGCTGGTGCGCCAATATATGAGACTACAGGACGGATTGGAATATTATCTTTGTGGATTTTTGGTAAGCCGTCTAATGTAGGAGCATTAGTGTTCATTTGAATGACTTTTTGTTTTGATGTATTTTTTGGAAAAATGTATTTAGATTTATTCACGGTTAGTCTAACTTCTGTTGCGTATTTATTAGTTGGGTCAGAGGATAACTTAGAGAATTCTTCTACAGAGATAACCTCTTTGACTTTATTTTGGTAGTCGGTCCGTTTTAGGATAACGATCGTATTACCTTTATCAGCTTTTGAAAGAATAAGGTCATTATTATTTTTTTTTTTTTAAAGTAAACAACATAACAATTATAATTATAACAATATAAACAATAACAACTAGATAAATAATAATATTCAGATAAACAATAACAACAACATAAACAATAACAACAACTTAAACAATAATAATAACATAATTTATAGATCTTTACAAAATACGTTAAAAAGCGTAATTAAGCGTAAAGTTCGGTTATCTTTCATACAGATTTAATTAAGATAAAATTTCGAATTTCATTACTTGGGCGTTTTTGGATACATAATAAATATCGTCTTTGGAGAGATCATAACTGTGACAGGTTTGCAGGTATTTTTAAGCATACATATATGTACTCATATTATTCACGGACAAAAAGTAACAAAGTGCCTTCTGATAAAAAATATATTGCACCTATTTACTTACAGCAATGTAATGTGTATTGTAACAATTATTTTTTCTGTATTTTACAGGTAATCATGAGGATTCCAAACATCACTGAGAACGGCAATATAGTATTGAATAATTCAAACACAATTTCGTCCCGAGGTTTATGTAACCGAACCCACTTGGAGTCAGTTAACACGAGATTAACTACAGATAGTAACATAGATGAATATAACGTCCAAAATAATAGAAATTACAACATATATTCTAATAATACAGTTGATAATAAAACTTTAAATATAAATTCTTTAAGTATTTTAGAAGAAAACTCAGAGTCAAGAATATGTAACAAACAATATAGATTGAACAACCAGAATGTAGACACAACAATAGCATACAACGAAAATATAAACCTTAGATGCAACCGACTAACTGGAAACATTTGGCCTGAAAACTGTATTGGTAAACAATAAAATGAAAAATGCTATGCTTGCTAAAGATAATCCTCGCAAAAATATAAAAATTAAACCATGATTTCAGATAATGCTCAAGATTCCACAGATTCAACGCCAGCTGACGACGAACGCGTATTTGAGCTCTCTGAATCGGATGAAATGTCTGGAAAAAACGTCTATTCTGTACCCAGAGGAATCGTAAATCCAAACTATCCTGGTTTCCAACATTTAGCACATACGTTACAGGTAAACACAAACCTTAATAATAAGAAACCATTTAATTACAAACACTCAATATAGGCATAAAACAGAAGCCTCAGTAACGCAAACCCTATATTTTCTTTCGGCGCTATGTATGAAAGGTCATTTTGCTTACTTATTTTGAATGTTTGTAGCTACAGTACTAAATATTTATTTATTACTTTATTTATTATACGGACCCCATTATTTCGATGATGTTTACGCATAAAGCTCCTTAGGATATCTCTCAATTTTATATTATTATCTTAAAATTTACTCCATTACAGGACTATTCTACAAACATTGGATCTTCCTATCATTCAGAAAATGACATGACGGACGACGATTTTGATATTGAAGTAAGTGAATCAACACCGCATAGCATTAATGGAAATCCAATAGAAGGGGAATTTAAAAATATTAACGAAACTCAGGAAACCACGCGAAAAAGGATATTAAAGTATATTCCGGTATTAGAAACCGATAAATATGACATAACTTCCAGAAATGACGATATTCCGGATCTTTTAAAAACGATATCTCAAAATAACAACAATATCGACTCGATTAACTATGATTTGAATTGTTCAGCTATTGACATTGAGAATAATTTTAACACTAAAGATATTATTGGTGACTTTAATAAGGAAATTGAAGATGAAATAAGGCAATTATTAAATTATAATATAAATGTTGAAGATGATCTAGAAGAATTAAGAAAGGATATAAAAGATACTTTTGCAAAACCAATAGAAAACACTATTAATAATATAAGTGACGTAGTAAATCATGTCATTAAGAAGTTAGTTGAAAGCGATGGTTCCGGAAAATGTGATACAGAATCACTTAATCATATTAATGACCATGAAATGGAAGATGTTACAGATATGGATAAGGAAAATGAAACCAACACAAGAACAGAAATGAATATAAGCAGACCAACATTTTTATTAATTGAAAATAATGTTGATAATAAGATAAAAGACGCTATATTGTCAGACGGTAAAGATGAAATTAATATTTACGAGGACGAATACGATACAGAACAGCTGAATCATAATGTTGAAAATACCATCAAACAGTTAAGTACAGAGTTAAGGAAAATAATACCAAAGTTAAATGAGATGCGTGAGCGTGATAAAATATGGATTGAAAATAAAAAGGAAATCTTAACTGATAGTAACTCCAATAACATAATAACAGGGGCTGTAAATTGTACTGATGTACAAAGCACATGTCTAAAACACGAAAATCTGAAGATAAATGGACAAAATCATTTTATGTCTACAAATCAGCGTTCAATTAAATCTTTGGCGTAAGTATTTGCACTAAGTACTTATTATATTATAAAGAGATATTATTAATCGAGCGACTAAAAAATTAACTGACAACTGTAAGTGACCGAATAAAATACTGAGTTAGCGACTACTAAACTACAACCGATTT
This sequence comes from Erebia palarica, assembly GCA_964035005.1. NCBI lineage: Eukaryota > Metazoa > Arthropoda > Insecta > Lepidoptera > Nymphalidae > Erebia > Erebia palarica. The sequence goes on along the minus strand of OZ035985.1, from coordinate 31,251,593 downwards.
GGGTTAATACATTGAGTGCTTCAAAAATATACCTTGTGAGGTGCGCTATTACTATTGCTAGGTTCTGTAATACTATTTGAGATATTTGTTTTTCTTTTATAGTACCTATATTATTATTTTGAAAATTGCCGATCAGATAAGTTCGTCTCGTACAAACTTAGGGGGCGGGGTAACGAGGCGATAACGCTGTGCAGCGCGGGAGTTCAGACGGGCCGAACGAGACGGTCGGGACGGGTCGACCTTAATTAATCGGGGCGGGTTGCAATTATTTGTTAAGTAATTATTCTAAATTTTAATTCGATTAATCTAAGCATTCGAAGACATTCTCTCTCTGCGTTAAATCTTGCTTAATAAGTACAATATTTGTTAAAATGTTAGGTTAGGTTAGGTTACTACTTAGGTTCTATCGGGTTAATATACCTGACTCAAGTTTAAAAAAATGTATTTTCAGGAGCACTAAAATTTGTAAAATGTACCGACATTTTGTAAAATCGCGAATTTTCCAAATAAATTATTCTTGATATAAAATATATACATAATGTTGAATATAATGTCAGCCATAAAATTGTCCCTAAAATAGAAAAGTGTTCGCTTAAGAATTATTAAACTGATCGTTCTGAATAACCAGTAACTCAAATTAGTATTTTCAAGTCGACATTTTCAATATTTGTAGTCGCCCACAGCCTGTCGCTAACTTAGTATTTCAGTAAGCTATATTCTGTTTTGACACCTATAATTTAAATTTATTTTCGCTCATTTAAATACTACCCTATTATTACTTAATACGAAAGACCCTCACCGAGTTTGTCTGTCTATTCGCGCTAATCTACCTACACGTAGGTAGATTAGCGCGAATAGCTAAATTAGGACGTGGTAACCGGACTACAGAATACATAAGCCGGATTGAAGGACAACCCAACAAACAAAAACACTTTCGCATTTATAATATTAGTACGATTCATCTAGGATTCGTCTGCATGTATGTGAGCAGGCCCTTAAAACTATCGATAGCCTCATAATCTGTACCTATACTTAATCCATACTATAATACTAATTACTATCTGTATTCAGACGAAGTCACAGGTATTAGCTTGTTAGTCATATTTCATAATACCAATAACGAAAAACATTTACATAGATTTTCGATTCAACAGTAGGTCTATTTTGTACCTACCTACGTATTTAATTGCTATTTAAATATGTTTCAGCGAATCCAAAATCCGACACGCTACAAAAGCGATTTCAAAGGCTCAAAATATTGCATCCGTCTGTAAAAATGTCGCTCATAAAGAATCCGATTTCGGTCAGTAGCATTAGTTTTTTTTATTCCTCTACAATTTGTAATACTTATTTAGGTATACCTACCTTCTTATTTAAAATATGTTAGAACGTTCAGGCTTCAGATTATAGAGTGTATGAAATTAAATTTGCTAGGAGGAGGATTTACCTTATATTTGGAGCGGTAAAAAACTCAATTGTTTTAACAAAGGATCCCGATTTCCGAGCTCAACCAAGCCGTACTAAGCCGAGCTGGACCGAGTTTATTGTAATATTTCCATAGATTTAAAAAAAACACTGACATTTAATAATTTACATAAACAGTCGTTAGGATCGGTCTCCGCTGAGCGCAGCAGAGACCAATCCTAAATCTATGAATTTAAATTATTTTCCAGAAAGCTTTGATGTATATAATATAGAAACAGCCTTACCGGAGATGGATTTGGATGCAATTGAAAACCATCTAAAAGCAGCAAAGGAAGCTGAAAGACGGGTATATGTGCACAATTCATTCGTTTGTTTTATTAGGAAAAAAAGTGTGGTGTCGTGTTCCACCAGATACGAACCAAGTTCCATAAATCCTACTTATTTAAAAATTTCAAGTTCTATTTTTACGTTTTTTTTTTTTAATATTAATATATAAGCCTTAGCACTAAAGCATTAAAGTTTAATTTCGAATGTACCTAGTATATTTATGACCTTTTCGTAAAAAAATCTTGACTACTCATTTTCGTTACGGACGTTTTTTGCCGGCTAGGGTACCCCTCCGCCTCTTATATTTGAATCGGTTGATTATTCAAACTTTTAAAGAGAGGTGCCTACTACCTACAGTTCGCGCGCGAGTTGAATGCAGAGTAAATGTATCTGTCACCATGCATTCAACTCGCGCACGAACTATTACCTAGGCTATTTACTACCTATAACGTTATTCTAAAATCAAAATAAGTACCTATTCACAACCTATGGCTTTGAAATTGGCGCTTAAAGAAGTAACGGTACATGCATACATTCACATTTTATCCACGTCTCTTGCAACCCAAAAATAACATTAAGTAACTGTTAAAATAATTACCAATAGGTGTATTGGCAATTTGGTAAGCTTGGCTTTCTAAGGTGAATCAACGGAGTAGGCAGACTGCCGTTCGTTACTTAATGTTTTGTTGTATCCATTTCCATACTCAATGAGTATAGTTTAGCGTCCATAGTTCAGTAGCTGACTAGACAGTCTGACGCGTGTTTCGTTGTGACTTGTGTTTGCTACAAAGACGTAATATAAAAATAAGTGTAATAATGGCGTCGATGCCGTACTTTAATTCGGAACAAAGACATTATAAAAAGGATACAAGGTTTCTTTTGGATTTATATACAATTACGTATGATAACCACGAATCTGTCGATAATATTTGTTGTCTCGTAAGTAAATTTTTATTTTTATTATTTGGTTGAGAAAGCACAACCCTAAATTATACCATAAAGTATTTAATTAACAAAGAGAAGAAATAGAACATGATTTTTGTTTGTCCTTGGCCTAAATGTCAAATATGACAGGAATGACAGGATACTACTTTTAGCTTGTTTTGTTTACCTTACTTTTTCCATAAAATTATTTTAATTATTAAAAAAACGTGGTGCCATTATTTTGCCAAAAATAAAGACTGATTAGTCGTAAGATGTTCGAAAGTTTATTAACGAATATAAAACGAAAGTTTAGTAAGACCGCCGATGAAATAAGTCATAATGTAGTTAAAGAAAAAGAGAAGTCAGGATTTGGAAAAAGTTTGCTAAATTTTAAAACGAAATTTTTGAAGCCTCGTGGAACCAGTGTTACTCCTGATCTTTCGGTTCCCAATTATTACTATAATGATATTAATACGTCGCTAAGCCCCCGAGCTATTGGTACTGGTGAATGTGCACAAACTGAAATTGAGTGGCCAAATCTCTGTGACACCAACCCTAACATATTGGATAGATTCACCTGGATTGTTAGCACTGTAGACACTACACCTTACGACAGACATGTGAGGAGTTATTACTTTCAAATGTACGATACAATTCAGGCACATTTATGAAACCATCTCAAAGTACTTAAAAATGCCATTTTTCAGAAACGCAATGATAGAGAAGAGATTCGGAAACGGTTGGCCATGGGTGTTGATACTGAAGATTATTACAGTTTGGGTCACACAGACCGTCCAGGAAAGAAGCCCAGTTTACATTCCAGACTTCAAAATGGTAAATTCAAAGTTTTACATTAAGATATTTGTCTTCAATGTGTCCTTTGTCATCCCAGTCAGCAGGATTATTTTTATAACTTTCATACACAGTGGAGGGTGGGAGGTAGTGTAATTTGATTTTTGTGTTGTGTCTGTCTCAAATCAATGTATTTTTCAGAAACAAAATTGGGTTTTGAAACTACTTTGATCGGGAGTTGTCATATCTCTTGAGGGGTCTAGGGGGTCAAGTGAAACCCGCAATATAAATTTTATTTGCTGGAAGTTTTTTTTTAATTTTTGATATATTTTCCAGTACAGTGCTAAGTAAAACTTCGCAACTTGCATATGGTATGTGTGACCGTTACACGCATTGCGATTATTATTATTGTATTCTTTATTGCACACAAGAAATAAATAGAAATATATAATTACAAAAAGAGAAGCTTAATCGTAGTGAAGCATGCAAAGGCAATCTTATCGCTAAAGCGATCTCTCCCAGACAACCTTTGGTGATGGATTGGCGAAATCATGGGTTGCGTGGCAAGCAATTTAGTTTTTCTGGAATAAGATAGACTACACTACATACTAATAAATACACATATAAATATCTACCATAAAGAACTATTTATACATAACATATAATATACTACATTCTACTCCATTACATAGATAGATAGTAGTTTTTCAGACAACGTTTAAAGATATGTAGGGATTTTGCCTGACGTATGTTAGCGGGGAGACAATTCCACAACCTGACACAATTCCTTGTGAAAGAGTTATCATAGAATTTCGTGCGGCTGGACGGCAATTTTAGCTTATTGTCTGTGCAGGAACGAAGAAAGAACTGGCTATCCTTACCGAGGTAGCTAAAACGTTCTTTCAAGTAAGCCGGTGTTTGGGGGTAGAACAGGACACGGTATAGAAGGGTCAATACATGCATGTCCCTGCGCCTTCTGATTGGCAACCACCCAAGCTTAGCACGGTACTCAGAAATGTGGTCGTATTTCCGCAGGCCAAAAATGAAGCGGATTACCATATTTTATTAATCGGCAAGAGATTCTTCCACCGCCTTAGGTACCCGATAGTGGCGAAGATTCTTCGCCCCACCTCTCCTACCTGCGGTCCCCAGCAAAAGGAATTGTCAATAATTAGTCCAAGATTTTTAACTTTATTACTGAGTGGCAATGCTATCCCATCAAAATAAACATCAGGTAGGTTATCTAGTTTACAGAGTATTTTGGGATTACCAACGACGATAACTTGTGATTTATTAGGGTTCACTGAAAGACCATAGGATTTACACCATTCGCAAATTTTGGCCAAATCGGAATTAAGGGTGCTAATGGTAGTAGATATACAGTCAGCAGTATCGGAGGTGTAAATTTGTACATCATCGGCGTAAAAATGAAAGGAAGAGGAAATAACCGTAGCGACAGTATTAATAAAAATAGAAAAGAGGAGAGGGGAAAGGACACCACCCTGTGGTACTCCTGCAGCGAGAGATAGGGGCGAAGAACAATTGCCATCAGTTTTAACAGATTTTTGACGACCGCATAGATAAGACCGGAACCAATCAACAGCTCCAAATGAGACATTCAGGGACCCTAAAACCGCTAGAAGTAATTCGAAGTCAACATTGTTAAACGCGTTGCTGAAGTCTAGGAGTATAAGAACAGTGACTAATTTGCTATCCATGGCTTGACGGATGTCGTCGCAGACTTTGATAAGCGCAGTGACTGTGCTGTGACCTGGTCTGAAGCCAGATTGGTACGGGGATAGTACATTATTTTTGGTAAGGAAGAGGCTTAGTTGTTTATTGACCACACGTTCAAGGACCTTGGAAAGAAAAGGAAGAATAGAAATTGGCCGGAAATGTGCGGGAGATATAGGATTAGAAGTTTTAGGAATTGGAATAACGAAAGCATTCCGCCACCCAGAAGGAAAGGTACAGGAGGATAAAGAAGAATTAAACAGGTGACACAGGACAGGAGTAATTTTATCAAGGACTAGAAGGATCATCCTACGACTAATTCCGTCCCAACCCACTGCATCTGACTTAATGGCCAAGACGTGTTTCTTTGTTTCCTCTGGCGTCACCTCACTGAACTCGAAAGAAGGATAACCAGGCACAGGCAAAGATCTTAGATGAGTAAGCGTCACTAGTTTCCTTTAGCCATCCAGCGTATTAACAGTCGTAAAGTGCCGATTTAAAGTCTCAAGGTCCGGGATACGGTGAATGTTGCATGGTAACAATATTTTACAAAAAAGTGCCACTGAAATACCAGAAATACTGTATCATCTAGAAATCCTTACAGTTGGGTTATGTTAGGTTAGAACAGTTATCACAACGCACAAGCCAAGCGAGCGCAGCGAAGTGTACCGTGGCAGCGGCCGGCGTAGTGCCAGAACCAAATTGTAGGCTAGTACTTTGTGGTTCAATAAATTTTCCTAAATTTTTACTGATAATTAATAATTAACAATAATTTGAAGAATTTAAAAAAACTTTGCAACTACAGCAATTGGAGTTTATTGGAAGGGTTAATAATACCCTCCCCCCTCCTCCTGTACTCCCCTGACCCCTTGGTGCAGGTAGCAGGGTGGTTTTAAAACTTTTACCATAATAAACTTTAATCTAAGTTAATTTCAATACCTTACTGCTTTCAAAAATCTTTTTTCTTATAATAACTAAAATAATTAAATGCAGGAACTAAGGGCCGCTTGCACAAGGACTGTGACACTGATTTAGTTAGATTTTGTAATGCTGTCCGTTTTTGGAAAATGCATATTGTAGTTGCAAAAGAGGGACAGCATTAAAATATTTAACTTAACCAATTTAAGAGTCCTTGCTCAAGTGGGCCTAAATCATAAAAAGAGAACTAAAAACCATCTATAAAATAAAAGCAAATAATGAATTATGTTGTATAAACTGAACTGGTTTAAGAACTCACAAAGTTATTATAGATTCAAGCAGTGAAACAGAATGCAAATTTTTGAAAATAGCTTATTATTCTGGTTATGATTACGATTACTTTAACAATACCAGAGAAAAAAAGGCATAAATTGTACACTTTCTGACTTAGAAGTGAAATTAGAAATCTAGTAATTACAGAAAGTTTTATTCTATAACTATTTTCTTCAAGAGTAACTTGATTTTTAAACGAGCTTGAATTTAGCTTTTGGTGTTTTGTCAATCAAATCCTTTTAATCAAGTACCTACACTTACACTTACGAGTAACCTGTGTAAATCACATGAACACAAATGCATAGATACACTGTTTACTCTCATAGATACAGTGTAATATATAATAATACTAGCTGATGCCTGCGACTATGTCTGTGTGGATTGAGGTTTTTTGGTTCCCGCGTGAACTCCTTAATTTTCGGGGATAAAAAGTAGCCTATGTGTTATTCCATGCTATAATCTATCTCTGTGCCAAATTTCATCCAAATCCGTTCAGCCGTTCCGGTGTGATTGAGTAACAAACATCCATCCATACATCCACCAAAATTCGCATTTATAATATTAGTATAGATTAAATTATTGTGATACATTCTCATTCTTATTTTAAGTCATAATTTTTGTTACTATAATAATATCTCTGTTAGGACACCCCTTTCCCTGCATTTAATCCAAAATTGACCATTAAATTAAGCAAAATATTATGTATGACTAAATTATTGAGATAGGTCTTGCATCTATTACTATTGCAATATTCTTACATTATACATTACCTTACCTTAGTTATCAATGCAGCTTATATGTTACTCGTCAAGTTATATGTGTAAATGTTTGCATTTAAATATGCTTTCTGGTTGTGTGGCGGTGCAGGGAAAAATCTACAAATATGCTTTATGAACGAAACAGCCTCCGATAATGAATCTCAAGCGTCTGACATAGAGAGAAATTTCAACTGCAATAGTAAAAGTTCATCACAATCAAGTCTATTTAGCAAGAACAGTTTTAACCATCCATACCAAACAAGACCACTGTCCGTCAATATTACCAAACATGACAAAAATACAAATACTCTGGGTGGTAAGTTGTTGAAATTATATTGCATGAAAAAATTATTGTAAATGTGACTATTGTTTTATACTTGTTCCCACGATGATTGGGAGACAATGAATTAACTACAATCCTACTAATTACTATTGTTGAAAGTCAAGAAGATAATATTTTCAGTATTAAGTTCTAATAAGTAGTTACTTAATTACTATTATTAATAAATACCTAATAGATGAAATTCTTCTTAGATCATTGAACTTGAAATAGTGTCCAATAGAGTTGAATGTTGAATAGTTTAAAGCAAGTTTAATTTGACCAACCATAATTTTATTTTATTAGATACTTAGTCTAGCACTTTTAATAACATTTCAATTACTTAATGCATCAGTAAATTATGCGTTTTTTGCTTTAGGTTTGTTTCGTAATTATCTCAGTCTTTATTAGGATTAATAGTTATGATGTTACATGATATTTGCAATATATTAACATGATAGAGAGTTTTCAGTTTTGTATTGTTTTTATGTTCATATACCTAATGCTTAATATTTAAATATTCAATAAAATACTCTACATATTGTTATGTTTATTAATATGCCTTTACGATAGTAAAAATCTATGTTATACCTAGCTATGTTTTGTTTACTCTTTTAGTTGCAAAACTTCGGCCATCATCGCTCACATTAAAGACTACAAAATCTCGATCAACACATTCACTAGGACATATTGAATTGAAGGAGTCTGACTTCTTTGCTTTACAAACTACCCTTCAGACTGAGGCCCGAATAGCACTGGCACAGGCGAAGGAAAAGGCTCGATTACAAATGGAGGTGAGGAAACATAAAAAAATTACAAAATTTTATACAGTTATATGGATTTATCAATATCGTCTATCTATCTACATACATATAAAATCGTTTGTCCTGACTGATTGACTGGTCTATCAACGCACAGCCTAAATTGCTAGGGTAAGAAACTTGAAATTTTGACAGTAGATTCCTTTTATGACACTAAGGTAGGGTTTTTCGAAATTCCACCCCCATGGAGGTGCCTGTATGGAAGTCTGTCATTTTTCAAGTTATATCTATGAAACTTGGTATTTGGACTTTCGGTTTAAAATAAAGTTATTACATACAGTTTTTGAAATTTCCATCCCAAACGAGATGAAAATCCGTTATTTCTCTAGGTTTTTTTCAAGTTATATCCATGAAAATTGGTATTTTGGCTTTCGGTTAAATATAAAAAAGTACGTGTTTCACAGTTTTTGAAAATTCTACCCCCAAAGGGGTGAAATAGGGAATGAAAGTTTCTATGAAACTTCTTTAATTTTCGGATTACATCCATGAAAACTGGTATTCGAGCTTTGAGTTAAAAATGAAGAAATATGTGTTCATGAAAAAGGTAAACTATATACAGTTCTACTGTGTACAGGTCCACTATGTACAGTTGCTGTTAGATTATGGCAGCATATTCTAGATTTTTTCGCCTCTGGGTGTACACGTTTATAAGTACGAGTATATAAGTTATGTATATGTCACCGTATATATATATACGTATCCATACACACACACACACACACACACACACACATATATATATATACGTACGTTAATATATATATACGTAATAGAAATATCAACATTTCACCTTTAAAAAAAATGTTATAGCATGAACGTCATGCGCGCGCAGTATCGCCGGTCACGGAAATGTTGCGACGCAGTATGGAAAAGGCGAACGCACCGCTCGCGCCTGACCGACGTCGCGTCTCGCGCCATCTACTCACCGACATGAATATCGCTCAGTTGCAGGTAGGGCAATATCGCTTAAAACTTATAGGCCTAGTACACTGCACTTTTCACAGGGACCCTTTCACTTGAATCAGTGTAGTGTAATAAGGCTTTAGGGAGAAATTGCCCCTAATTTGGCCCTTATTGCTGTGTAATAAGCAACGCTCTAACTAGTGGCCACGCCCACCCTTATCACAGGGCCCTGTGACAAGTGCAGTGTAATAGGCCTATTAATTAAAGCAGTTTTGGGTTGAAGTGTAACTTGTTTTGCTGTCGTAGTTTTAACTGTTAAGTGCAAACATGTCAAATCTTAGCATTTTCCCTGCAACGAAATTCATCATTATTTGTTACACTTTAGTCTAGTTTTGGCTGAAATGATGTGTAGCATGGTTGGCGCTGATGACACTAAGAGCAGTTTTGACTGGAAAGAAGTCTTCTCATTCTTGGCAGCAAAATTAAAGCTAAATCTGAATGTCTATAAAAGGATAAGGTGACTGACTGATCTATCAGCGCACAGCTCAAATCACTGGACGGGTCAGGCTGAAATTTGGCATACAGATATCTGTGTCCTGGGATTATTTTCCGCATTTGGACGCATGCATCCGCTGTGCGTGTGCGTGCGTCATATCTATAATGACGTAGACATCCATCCGCCCAGAAAGGATTTTTGAAAATTTAACCCTATGGGATAAAATAGGGGTTTGAAATTTGTCTAGTCCAAAATCGCGGGCAAAAGCTACTTCGCATAAATATCTGTTTCATGTAGGCTAAATTGTGACTGTTACGTAACGTAATGAATCATGCTATTGGAAATGTAACAAAGACATACTAGTACCCGTAGATGTGTGGGAGAATTTCAAACATTGAATAGTCTGATCTTGCTGGTAGATAGTTATTTGACCTGGAAATTATATTTGGCATTACATCATCATTATTATGATGCGTTTTTAAGTATCAATAGATCTGACTCTGATCTGATGACTCGGAGAACATATACCAATATAATATGTACTATATTAAATACCTTAATATGTTACTGTACTATGTTAGCTAGTCTTGCTAAATTTACTTGTAACATTCTGAAGTAATTAAGTAGGTATATTAGCATAATAATATAATGCACTTGTTTCTTGTACAAATTAACTAAGCTGCAGTTTTTCGTGTATGACCTTGCGATCACAGCCTTTGATGTTTGGGCCTCGCTATGAGTCATGCGTAACGTCTCGATAACAAAAGGCATTGTGGAATTTTGTGCTGTTGTTTTTCATCACTGTTACATAAATCTCAAAACCGTAAATAATGGTCAGCGATTTGTACGGACAAAATACTATTGATTATTCAATAGTATTTTGTCCGTACAAATGTTTGGTCACATTAGGTGAAATATTTAATTGGATATATTTGTTTTAACAATACTAACAGTGATAATAATTGTTTATTTTGGTCACATCTCTTGAAACATATGCAGTCTGCAATCTTAAAGTAGTATTGAGGGTCCTTGTGGCGTATTATGGTATACGACGCAATAGAGCTTTTAAGCTTGTAATAAAAGTGGGTTGTGATAAAAATAGTTTTTAAAGTTAAAAATCGTTTCAGTCAAGGGTTCAATCAATAATTCAGAAGAACAGCTTTTATAAGTTAACTAGTAACAAGTATCCGTTACTTCGTCCGTGTTTTAGGTATTTCATAAAATCCCGTGGGTACACTTGTGTTTCGGAATAAAAAGTAGCACTCACTTTATACGTCTTTATGAGAACATATTATTGTATCCATTCAAAATCACGTCGATCCCTTGCTCCGTTGCTGCGTTACTGATCGGCAAACCACCAACACACATATTGATAGGGTCCAAACGTCGCTTGTTCCAGGTTATAGTGAACGAGTTACACTCGCAGATCGAGTCACTGAACGACTCGCTGGTGAAGCTGCTGATGGCGCGCGACGAACTGCACATGGGACAGGACTCGATGCTCGTCGACATCGAGGATCTTACCAGATACTTGTATGTTCCATTTGAACACCTTCTATCATTGTCGTCATCATCATCATCATCGCTGGTCCAGGTGATAGTGAACGAGTTACACTCGCAAATCGAGTCACTGAACGACTCGCTGGTGAAGCTGCTGATGGCGCGCGACGAACTGCACATGGGACAGGACTCGATGCTCGTCGACATCGAGGATCTTACCAGATACTTGTATGTTCCATTTGAACACGTGCGTGCGTCATATCTATAATGACGTAGACATCCATCCGCCCAGAAAGGATTTTTGAAAATTTAACCCTATGGGATAAAATAGGGAATTAAATTGAAATTTGTCTAGTCCAAAATCGCGGGCAAAAGCTACTTCGCATAAATATCTGTTTCATGTAGGCTAAATTGTGACTGTTACGTAACGTAATGAATCATGCTATTGGAAATGTAACAAAGACATACTAGTACCCGTAGATGTGTGGGAGAATTTCAAACATTGAATAGTCTGATCTTGCTGGTAGATAGTTATTTGACCTGGAAATTATATTTGGCATTACATCATCATTATTATGATGCGTTTTTAAGTATCAATAGATCTGACTCTGATCTGATGACTCGGAGAACATATACCAATATAATGCTGGTGAAGCTGCTGATGGCGCGCGACGAACTGCACATGGGACAGGACTCGATGCTCGTCGACATCGAGGATCTTACCAGATACTTGTATGTTCCATTTGAACACCTTCTATCATCATCATCATCATCACCATCATCGCTGGTCCAGGTGATAGTGAACGAGTTACACTCGCAAATACAGTCACTGAATGACTCACTGTTGAAGCTGCTGATGGCGCGTGACGAACTGCACATGGGACAGGACTCGATGCTCGTCGACATCGAGGATCTCACCAGATACTTGTATATACCATTTGAACACCTTCTATCATTATCATTATCATCGTCAACATCATCATCATCATCACTAGTTTAGGTGATAGTGAACGAGTTGCACTCACAGATCGAGTCACAGAACGACTCGCTGGTGAAGCTGCTGATGGCGCGCGACGAACTGCACATGAGACAGGACTCGATGCTCGTCGACATCGAGGATCTAACCAGATACTTGTATGGTCCACTTGAACACCTATCATTATCATCATCATCATCATATCATCATCACTAGTCCAGGTAATAGTGAACGAGCTCAGTGTGCGAAAGGTTAAGCCGTTGCTAAACTTCACACACCAAGAAATAATCTCGGAGTATTCTCAGGCATGCAGGTTATTTCACGATGTGATGTGGCCCTTTACTGTTAATGCAAGTGATATTTAATTTCTTAAAAACTTATACGACTCTGCAAAGTTAGAGGTGCATGCTCAGAGTTCGAATTTATTTATACTCCTTTTTTTGGTTTAATTACATTGGAAGAAAGCTGTTAAAAATTATCGACGATACGACGAACAATAAAGTTTAAAAAATAAAATTTTTCTTCCATAACGAATAACTGGAAATGTTTTATTTAAAATGCAAAAACAAGATATGTTGAAGATTTTTACTGAAGAACTAAAGTAATTTCTTACTTCTACTATTAATTCTACTGTGATTTGTATTCTACAAATTACAGTAGAAGTAATACAAGGAGCATTTAGAATATCTCCTGCACTGAGAGTCTTTTGATGTCTAATGATTATAAGACAACATGGTCTTGGTCGTTTTCAAAACTGGCAGTAAAATAGAGCTAAAATGACTAGTATTAAAGTTCAATTTTAATTTCTCAATATTTCTGCTTCAGGTGTTGGCTGACTGTAGGTTTATAAACAAACTTGAGACTAAGAACATACAGTTAATTTTGCTTTGACGTTATAGTGTTTCAATACTAGAGGCTGATTTTCATGAAATGTACGAATTTCACTAACTCTACTGAAAACTTTTTTGTTCCAGAGGAGTTAAGGAGCAGACCAAGAAAACCAAAGGCACTACAAAGTCTGGAGTACGGAGGCTCACGTCATTGGTGCACAAATAAGTACACTCTATAGTCTATACTTACTATTCTATTTGTAAGAATTGCAGTTTATTATGTGTAGTATATTATAAACATTATGGGTCCCATGTATAATTGTATATTCTTATCCAACTTTAATCTAAAACTATCTTTGTGTATTCACTCTTTTTACGATCCATTATGTATTTCGGGTTAGTTTTATGGGATGATCGATTATTAGGATTTATAAATTAATAATTTTTCTAAAATCTACTAAGAAAACTACAATGTTACACTGTCCACAAAATGCTATTCTCTCTCTAAATTCCCTATGTGAAATAAACAATTTTTGCAATAGTCTCGACCTATTATCCAAACCCTATATAATATTGACAGTGTCAATAGTCCTTTTAACACCGTAAGACGTAACATAACAGCTTTTTGTAGGAAAAAAACTTAGGTCGCGTAGCTAAATGTCAAAATACCTTTAAGAATCGATTCCACTTTTTATATGTAACATTCAATCCTGTTAGTACCCTGTTCATAAAAAATATACGTACCAAACACCTCAAAATGAAAGTTCTTGAATATTTGGAAAAAAGATTAGTAATATAGTGTACTTATAAGTTGATGCAATCGAATACCAATTATCATGAATCGCCATTTCCGTGCAATTAGTTAAATTTACTCAGTTATAATATTGTGGACCTACTTTATATTACTAAGGATTCGTCGCGTCTGGTTTTACACCACTGACTAAACTAACTATAACTACACTCGTATTATAATAATATAAGCAAGTAATTACTTCAGAGATGAATTCTGAAATCCGAGATTCAATTTATATTTAAAAAAAATGTGAAGTTCCAATTTTATATAAAATGACAAACTTGCGTACAAACTTTTATCCCATTTTGAACACCATTGGGAATAGAATTATTTTAAACGTGTGAAACACGTACTTAATTCTTTATTTTTAACCAAAAACCAAAATACCAAGTTTAATGGATAGTACCAAGTTTGTTTGAGAAGGACATGAAAAATATTTTGAAAAATAATATAGGACTTTCATACACACTTGCATCCCCCGAACTAAAATACTTTACTCAAGCAAACGCTTTTACTTGCTTATAAATACGAGTGTACCAATTCTACTCTGAAATCATTACGAAAATAAGTAAACATGTAGTTTATGATAAATCTAGTAAGTTTACACTGGCAAATAGCAAGTTTTCTTGCCATTTGTCATAGTCTTTGTTGTTGAATTTGAGTACTTCTCTTAAATCGTGATGTCATTTACGACAACATATACCTAACCAGACGTAGTGTACCCACCATAGTTTAACATAACATAACATTGTTGTATTAACATGTAATATAATATAGTTAAATATGAAACAATATAAACCAATTTGACTGGTTTATAGATCTCTAGTTGCGAACTTATCTTTGTATATTTTGTTACAAATGGTGTTATTCTATTCTATTTTAGGATATAAAGTTTCTTTTTAATAATCTATCTTGGCCCTATCGTTTAAATAATTATATAGTTGTATATTCACGGGTCCGCTTTAATATAGATGCTAGCTCATCTAGGGTATAGTATATATTTGTGATTTGCATATTAGAGAAATATTTTTTCATGATAGTGCTCATTTTATAGAATAGTTCATTTTCACGCCATGTGAGGCTACCAACAAACTAACAGGGTGAAAAAATCTTAGTCGTTGAAATATAAGGCAAAATTCGTCTTATATCGATAGTGGGAATAATCTAATTTATTCGCCATACAGATACTAACCTTGAAGAATATTGAGTGTAGACGAATTTTTTGGTCATGTGACATTGGTTGGTCCAATTCTTTATCTTAAAATTCCAGTTCACTACCAGCTTCAAGAATAGAATTGAAATTAGCATTAATTAAAGACAAGTATATTCGCCCAATTTAAAGCATTCTGTTTAAAAAAAATAGGCTAAATATATACTTGTTCCTGCATTGTTTAGTATATTACATCAAAGTTAACAAAGCATAATAAAATCCGCCACTAATGTTTAGTATGTAGATGAAATAGTGAGAGCAAGCCGTCTATAATGGTTGTGCTGTATAATATCTTTTCAGAAATCACTAAATTAAATTATCGCATCTACCTATATCATAATAGTAAAAAAAACTATTAGTGACTTAATAAAATTCATCACAATAGTTACTCGTACACATAGGCACATTTTCAATCTCACACTTCAAAAAAAAACGGACACTCGTTTCCTTGTTAAAGAACAACTGAGGACTCACAAATAAAAATGGTTGGACAACAGACTAGCAATAAATCTACCTTTATGGTAGAATAATAATTATTATCTGATCTTAGTTACCCCTGTACTGTCCTACGACTGGGCAAAGGCCTTCCTGTGGTTTCTCCTCAACTCCTCATTTACTACCTCTTTGGGCCACTGTAACATTCTGTTTACACAAACTATTTAAATAAATGATGAATTTCAGCATCTAGAGCAGGTCGGGTTTCGTAAAGGTTACAGCACCGTGGATCACATTCACACTTTGAGGCAGATTATACAGAAGACTCGGGAGTATAATCTCCTCCTTTGTCTAGCGTTTGTGTACTACGAAAAAGCCTTCGACTCTATCGAAACCGTCTGTTTTGGAATCACTTTAGCGATGCCAAGTCGATTGGCACTATGTCGTTGTGTTAAGCTCTCTTTATCGCGCTGCCTCAATGACCGTTCAAATCCAAGACCAAAAAACAAATCCGATCCCAATTCGAAGAGGAGGTGTGAGACAGGGAGACGTCATATCTCCGAAACTGTTCACCTGCACTCTCGAAGATATGTTTAAGGTATTGGAATGGAAAGGTAGAGGCATAAACGTAAACGGCGAATTTATCTCACACCTGCGATTTGCAGACGACATCGTAATACTGGCTGACACACCGCAGGACCTCGAGGAAATGTTGTCCGGTCTTAGCCATTCTTCCACATGTGCGGGTCTTAAGATGAACGTGGATAAAAACAAAGTAATGTTTAATGACTACCTCACCTCGAGACCCATTACCGTCGAAAATGTCAGCATCGAAGTTGTTCAGGAATACATCTACCTCGCCCAGTTTATACAAGTTGGTAGGAACAACTTCGACAAAGAACCTGACAGAAGAACCCTGCTGGGTTGGGCAGCATTTGCAAAACTTCGTCAGGTCTTCTACTCATCGATACCAAAAAGCTTAAACACAAATGTCTAACGAGTGTGTCCTACCTGTTATGACGTATGGAGCGGAAACGTGGACACTGACAGCTGGCCTTCTCCACAAATTTAAGGTCGCTCAGCTATGTTGGGTGTTTCCCTGAGGGATACAATCCGTAACGAGGAAATCCAGGAAATCCATACGAGAAGTAAGGAAACTGAAGCCCAGAGAATGGCAGTGGGCAGGCCATGTCTGTCTCAGAACCGATGACCGTTAGGGCAGACGCGTTCTGGAGTGGAGACCGCGTACCGGTAAACGCAGTGTGGGGCGACCTCCAGCCCGCTGGATCGACGACCTCAAAAAGGTAGCGGGAAGTGGGTGGATGAGGAAAGCGGAGGCCTATGTCCAGATGTGGACGAATGCAGGTTGATGGATTAAATAAATATTATTTAACATTAAACCATTTTTATTTCTATGACTTCTAGTTGAAACTCTAGTAAAATATAATGTTATTGTTTATTAGATAATGTAACTGTATTTTATAGTATCTTGAAGTTTTCTGAAAATAGGTCAATAGTATCGATCGGCCTGAAATTAAGAAACAAGCGAGCCTTTTTTTCCATTCCGTTTTAACTTTTTCAGTAGGCTTAAAAATGTATGATTTAGGGTTTCACCAAACCTATCGACGCGGAGCCGACGTAATCTGGTTAGAAAAGCTGTATGTATACGGCATTAAGAGTGAAAACGCGTCAAAACATCGTTTCCGCGTTGGTAGCCTTCGCGTTCTTCCGGGAAGTGCGTCTTTTTCACTCTTAATACCATGTGTATAAAGCTTTTTCTGACCGCCTCAAGACGGTTCCACGTTACCCCACGAGACCCTTAGGTACTCAAACTACTGACAACATAAAATAAGCAATGAATTTGTATACGAAAACTATTGAATACCGATACGTACGGTCAAACCGTGCCTTTATTTCATTGTTTCTTTCGTATTTGCCATACAAATATGATACATCTCCGCTCAGTGGTATCCACTCAGCAGAGCGGAGAAAAGATGCGGGAATAACGAAATTGTATTGGGTGTTTGAATCACATCTCTCCTCTCGTCTCGTCTCTGCTCTGATGGAGTCCGGGCCTTAACCTGATTCCGCACTATTGACAGTTCGTTTTACAAATAAATTGAAGGGCCTGAACTTTTTATGCCTTTAGCACATTGAACAATTCCAAAAATTTCAAAAAAGTTCAAGTTCAAGTAGTCAAAAAGTCAAACACGACGCAGTAGTGATCATTGCTACAAGTATCGTGTGTGCTATATATTAAGAACGCCTTCGATTCTACTATAATAATTTATTATAGCTAGGGTTATTGGTGTATTTTTAGTAGCTATTAGTTTTAGGATAATTTTTCTGATTTTATTAGATATTATTTTCGTCCTTTAGGGTTTCCTATTGATATTAACTTCTTTACTTAATTTAGTACATTCGATTTATTAGGGTTACGTAACCATTTTCATCTTATTATTACTACCAAACTATTTTTTGTAGAGTAGGTATAGGTAATGGTTGATGCCTTCATTTTGTTATTTGATCAACAAAAACTGTGCTTCATCAAGTTTACAAAAACAATGTTTTTCGATGCACTGGCATCGTGACTTGCCAATACTGGTTTTCCGCATAGACTATAGACGACTTCTGTCTGTCGATTGAAATAACAAACATATTTTATTTTACTTCTGAGGAACAATCATCCGTCTGATTATATTATTATTAAGTATTTGTATCTATCAAACAACGGCCCTGTATCGACAAAATAACTTTTTTAACGTTCATAAAAACTGGCACTAGAATCAAAACATGTAAAAGGCAGGGCTGCCATGTGCCCAATCTTATTATTTTTTTACGATTCCATTACGAGCGCTGCTTAATCCCTTATATTATTGTCACCGTGTAATTGAGTACACGTTGGTTTGTCTCAGAGTTATATTAGTATTGCCATTACAGTTAAATTGTTTTTGTTGATTTTTAATGGCTGTCACGATGTGCAAATGAAAGCAGCTGTTATTTTTTTATGCATCAAGACATTCTCGTATTCGGTTTTAATAAAACATTGATATTATCACCCTGAACTTTGTCTAAAACTGTTTATTGCTAGTTTATTAAGGTGGATTATAGCCAATATCATAACGGTATGATATCTATAATATTGTAAACCGCATTTTTGTATGGAACACCTGAGAACTACTATCTGAATTGTTTTTGTCATACTTTGTTGCATACATAATAATATGTAACACCACAGGGGGGCCAAGTTGACTTTGCTTCAGCAGAATCTATTCTGCTCAAGCAAGGGAGCCGCTGGGCCAAGGTCGACTACCAAAGGGCCTTTTGGTTTAAAAATTAGTTTTACCCAACGGTAGACGACTGACGAGACGCTATTTTGATCAAGCCTGCATGGATTCGGAGTTTGCCCGTAACAAAATATTTTAAGAATATAATTAATACGGGATTTATCATTGTTTCGTAATTATTATACTTTGATCATGCATTGATCTCATTCAGTAGTGTAATGGTACAAAGATATCGTATTTTCTCCATATGCAATAGGCAGTTGGAGAAAAGACGATTATCTTCCTTTCTCCAGTGTATTATGATTAAGATACAAGAATGCGGTCATGTAATATTAAGTAATGTCTATGTCCAAGTATTAGATTAAACTAAATGTTTGCGATATAATAAGTGAAGCTTGGCGCGCTTATTGACAAATTCTTACAGATGTGATACATACCTACTATTGACTATTCTAAATAAATAAGAAAGTGTTTACAACTGTCTTTTATTTTTCGCCCAGAGAGGCAGATATGTAAACGGGAAGAGCCGTGGTCTCAAAATGATAGGTAGGTATTTATGGTACAATTGGATGCAATATCTTTGTCGCAATGTCGTACAACAGCGTAAGTAAGTATATAAAGTAGGTCGAAATCCATACAAATAACAGACCCGACTATAATGACAGCTGTAGCACCTGATTCGACGTACGGTGCTCTCGCCTGTGGTTGAGAGAGGAAACTGCATAATTTGACATTAGAGTAACACAATTTTGTATGGAAAATATTTGTTGCTCTGTTTAGACCCTCCAGAGCATAATGCTAGATTCTCAAAATACCAGATTCACATAATACTAGATTCTCAACGTACCAGGTAGCAAAATATCCGAAGTGGGTACCGTTTTGCACAAATGAACGACTGGTAGGAAAGAAAATATCTCCTTAGACTGTGGTCGTACTATGTTGCTGTGTCAGCGACAACAAAGTACGCATGAAGCTTTCATATTATGTATTTTGTAATTATAATAGAAAAAAAAACACATTCATAAGACAGTCTATTGTGATTTTGTGACCGTATCAAACTTGAGTTCTACAGTCCGTTGTCGCGTGTATTTTATATATACTTACGTTGCGGCGCGTCGTTTTCGTCGCTCATCTAGGTTTAAATTTATACCTATATCTCCTTTGTAAGTTAAATAATAAAATAATGGGACAAATAAATCTCTAGTGGCAATTAACCTGTTACGGATCAGTTCCCACAATTCAGGCACTTCGCTACGATGTCAAAACCATCGCTGACCCAAAACGGAACCCTCACCTGCGCGGCCCAGGTGCGTAAGCGCAATTAAAATCCTCTAATAACACCTAAGTACAATTTATTAGTTGTTGTTTTTATTTTTGAATTGTTTACCAATTTCTTTGAACAATATTCGCAAAGAATTTGAGCATACCTATATTACCTACCTACTCCTAGTACCTATTATTATTATTAAAGGTATTGTATTCGTATCTGACAAATTTTAGTTTTTCATCATTAGATTCTGCATGCCTGTACCCTCAAGGGAACGTGTTAGCTACAACACGAGTAGATCTAGGTAAAACCTAGTAAGTATCCATGTGGAACTTAGGTCGGAAACGGGCTAGGATAATAAATACTTCTACTTTCATATTTCAACAGTAGGCTACTAACTGCTTAGCTAGTGCGTCTTTAGCTTAGGTGTCTTAAGTAAAGGTAAGGTACGTCGTAAATACCTACTATAGGTAAGCGTATGTGTATGATCAGTTTCCTACCTGCCTACCTATGATTAAAACGGTCAATTCATTTTAGAGGCCTTGGTCCCGAATGTATTCGTGAATGTAGTCCCGAATGTATGTATTGAATGCTTATCATGTTGCTAAGAACAAAGTGATATTTATTTATTACAACAATTTATTCAGAAGCAGGTATTAGAAGCAACTTAAGAAAAAATACTTACTTTCTTAATGTCCGCTGTTAAAGTGTCCTACAAAATAAGATAGGTAGAGGGTGAACCTACTTTGTGTATCATACGATGAAATGTTTTCTATGTTTGTATTTTATGCGGATATACTCGCAAATTGGTAGATAGATATTGATACAATTTATTGTCTGAATAGATCCTTTATCTATATCGAAAATAAAATGACGTGATGAAAGGGGCTTTTTTCTGACCGGAGATCGCATTAATTGCTCACCTACTTAGCTATTTATCTTTATTTTATTGGCCAAATTGTTTAGGGATAAATTAGTCCGTGGGAACAAATGCATTCGATCTCATTAGGATAAAATATTTTACCAAAAGCCATGTGTGTACGTCGCTGTTATGTATGACCTAGCAAAGGTACAATTATCTCAGTATAGGCACTTACCTAATTTATTATATTTATTTACTCATTAAATTTGTGACTAAAATTAATTATGTAGGCACAAACTTGTGGTTGAGTTCAAAGATTCGGTCGTATAATTAATTCGCATACCTAATTAATGGGTGATAGAAAAATAAAACACCTACCTAGGTGTTTTGTTTTTCTGGACCATAGTTAGATAGATAGAGTAGGTACTCGTACCTATCTACCTATGGTCCAGAACCTAACCTATTACTCTGGGCTATAGGTAGGTAGGTCGGACACTTTGTGCTACATATAATTGACGGTTACCGAATTAAATAAGTAGTAGTTAAGAAGCGGTAAACTTTTCATCTAATATAGCCTTGGGTAATGTCGTAATTTGGATGTAAACATGTACCTACCTCATACTTGCTTTTTAATCAACTTTTATGCGATAATATTAAACCATTCTATTCGGAAATAAAAGTTATCTTGCCCTCTCGATCATTTTGGAGGCGCATGCAAATCAGCGCCGCATGCGGGCGCGCGTCACTACTCACGGCTCACCGCACCCATGTGCCAGGGTAGGTTATAGCGGATTAGTACCTACTGTTGAGACATTTTTAAATCTGTATTTTTTTGTGCACTGTCGGTCCGTCTATTACCTTTTTACGGGTCTACGTACCTAATCGGAAAATGATGCTTGAGCAGATAAGCTCGCTTTAGCTAAGCTTTTCATTGGGGAGGATCGCAGGGCGCAATGGTCTGAAATCTGAATCTTATTAAGGGGTAAAGCGGCAGATGTTCAAAAACTTTTTGTATTACAAAAAAGAGCGTTACGCGATACGTTACGATACGAAATAGGTATTCTTACAGTTGCCTCGCAATATATTTGTAGTAATTTAATCTTCGTAAAACAGATCTTTCAAAATTACAAAAAAATATGCGATCTGCATGATAGGCAAACTAGAGGCCGCCATAGGCTCGTGACTCCATCACTCCGCCTCAAGAAGGTCCGAAGGTCGTTTGTGGGAATGAGCATTCTATTTTATAAGAAAATTCCACAACCTAACTTAAAACTTGCCTTTACAAAAATTTAAGAAGTCCATTAAAAGTATGCTCCAGAAAAAAGCTTACCTATTATACTGTTGAAGATTACGTAAATGACAAAGGAGCATGGATTTGACAATGTTCTAAATATAATATTAAATATACAGAAATAGTCCGGTAACAGTTTTATTATGGGTAAGTAAGTCTATACTAGACTATAGATTGATATTTCTTCCCGTGACTCCTCTGATGTCAGGCGAAGAGTTCAATGTCAATGGTACTTAGAGCCGAACCACAAGTTGAACGATACGGGCATTTTTGTGATCTAACTTTTTATTGCTTCGCATTTTTACATGATTCGTTTCACGTCATATTATAAGTAGCTGTCTTGAGTATGATTTCATTTGCTTAACATTTCTGTTCTTCCGTGGAACTTAGATAAATGTGTCCGTAGTCAATATTTGCCATAAATGGTGTCTATCATGCAAGCTTTTTTATATTAATAACTTACCCGTGAGACCGGCGTTATGGAGCGTTTTTAGGACACCTTAATACAAAATTACCTATCCCAGGTATTTCCTCATCATCTGTATGCTGAAATCATAGAATTAAGTAAAGTCACGGCCACAAAAGAGCGATGAAGCTTGTCGTCATTTTCTCAGCGGCAGAAGAATTGGTAACACGTAAATAAGCAGATACTTACTTGTTCATAATAGATATACTATGACCCACACTTTTGCTTTGGGAGCACTATTTTAATGGAAGGGTCTTAAGAGGATATGGAATGGGAAACTTTGTGAATAGGTATTGAACAATTATATTGCCGTCGCGCTGCTTCTCGAGTATAATTCCATAACACCCGATAGGGGCAACTGCAGCTTGGACCGATGATAATACCTATGAAAAACAGTCGAATTATCTCGTATTCTTCTGTTTCCTCCTGCAAAACTGAACCGATTTGAATTTTTTTTTCAAGAATAATTTACAAAGTACTCAGTCTATGTCGGTATGTTTTCTTTTTTTGATTATATTTGTCAAATTTGTTTGTGGGATGTCGGATGATGGCCCGAAAACTGAGCCATTTTTGCCATTTTTGAAGGTTACTTGTTCTTTAATTTATCATTAATTTATTGAAAAAAAAAACAAAACATAGGGACATGGCACGGACACATATGGAATTTATGGGGCAAAAATATTTTCTCTACTGCAATTATCTACGGAGAAAATAGACTAATACGATTGTATGGGGAAATCGCCCTCCCGTATCGTCTTAATATGAGCATGGATGACTAAACTAGCGGCACGCTATGATGGCCGGTTTGACGTTTGTCCGCTCATGAAGTTCCGTATTAATTGATAACGACTTTGAAGGAAATAATTGTATTACTTTATTGACGATAGTGATGTGCAGAGATTCATAAATTTTATCGAATGTAGTTTCTCATGAAGTTCCGTATTAATTGATAACGACTTTGAAGGAAATAATTGTATTACTTTATTGACGATAGTGATGTGCAGAGATTCATAAATTTTATCGAATGTAGTTTTAGGTTTAGGACTCAAAATTTATTTATTAAATTGATTTCTTAAATGTATACAAGTGTAGAAAAATCAGTTTGCACCATTTAAGGGGTGAATGTACTTATAGAAAACGAACATATAATTATTAATGTATGTGATGATAGCAGTGACGACAGTGAAAATAGTAGTATGGACGAATCTGATTAATTATGGCCTTTTGTGGCACCTTTTTTGGTATCTTTTGTATTCATATGTTTCTTGTGTGCATATAAAGTATGTATATTCATTTTCGTTCAAATATTCAGTTCGTTCAAATAAATTAAATAAACATATACATTTTTGTTTTATTAAACCTATTTAATCAGGTAAAAAAACAAAACTTAATTGTTTTTTGTTCGAGAATAAATTGACATTCCACATCACTATTGTAATGTGTCAAACCGGCCATCATAGCGTGCCGCTAGAGTAATGAGTAATAAGTAATGACCCACACATATCGATACAAAAGATTCTTATAAATTTTGCACACATATTTGTCGTAAATAATACAAACCGTGGCGGCCACAATAAACCCCATCAACCGAAAAATGATTAACAAGCGATTACGCTGACGGATGGGTAGCGCGCCTACGATGGCTTCCCGCGTTTGTAGACATTCACACATTTAGAGCGGCCATTTGGATATTTATTTATATTATGTACTAGCAGATGCCCGCGACTTCGTCCGCGTAGATTGAGGTTTTTAGTTCCCGCGGGAACTCTTTAATTTTCCGGGATAAAAAGTATCCTATGTCCGTCTCCTGGTTCGAAGCTACCTCCCCACCAAATTTCAGCCAAATCGGTTCAGCCATTCTTGAGGTTTTTAGTTCCCGCAGGAACTCTTTAATTTTCCGGGATAAAAAGTATCCTATGTCCGTCTCGTGGTTCGAAGCTACCTCCCCACCAAATTTCAGCCAAAATCGGTTCAGCCGTTCTTGAGGTTTTTAGTTCCCGCGGGAACTCTTTAATTTTCCGGGATAAAAAGTATCCTATGTCCGTCTCCTGGTTCGAAGCTACCTCCCCACCAAATTTCAGCCAAATCGGTTCAGCCGTTCTTGAGTTATAAATAGTGTAACTAACACGACTTTCTTTTAAATATATAAGATAGATTTTGTTGTTAGAATGACAAGCTTGTATAATATTTATACGTTTACACTTTTCATATACTAATTGGTACCTACTTAAATGGTCGTCGGAAACTCACACAACACATTTTTATCGTATCGTTATGTTTAAAAATCTGATTGGTAGAAAAAACAGTTAATTGGGTATCTATATAATATTAATGTCTTTAGTTAAGCCTTGAAAGTCTGATTCTAAAGGCTATGGTTTCATCCCCGAGTGAGCAGCACGGGCGATGCGCGGGCGCACGTGCCGCGACATATGGCGGCGCCATACTGTTTGTTTGCCAATCATAACGGACATATTTCATCAGATAACGGCCCGCCGCCTCCGGCATATTGGATCAATCTAAAACAATTGTTATTCATTCATAATTAAACGTCAGAGCATCGCGCCAATTTGCCACGCTTTTCATCAAGGACGTACCCTGTTAATTATGTACCTATTAATAATACGGATTATATGACGGATGTTTAAATATAATGTCCAAAAATGTTGTAAATATTAATTATGATCATATTATTTATATGCATATTACATATGACTAGAAAAAATAGTACGCAGATGTGATAAATTGCAAGATATAACTGGTGCAGGTATGTAACTAGGTAGATGTAGAGTACCTACCTTGGTACTTTATACCGATATAATTTTTTTTCCCCATTGACCTACCTCATGAAATAATTATTACCAACATTATTATTGTTTGCAACAAAATAAACAGATACAAAACCTTCAGCGCAAAAAAATTTTTTTTTGATTCATCACAGTTGCTGCTGTGTGCTGTCCTAATAAAACCGGGGTTATTGGTTTAGGAAAATTCGAAGCTTGTGCGATTAATTTGCATAACGTTTGACATTTAACGAAGTGATAGATAGCCCTTCGCTTTAATTCAATGAAAGCAATCGAGGTAACCTGTAATTTCGGAGGGCTGAGCGCATGTGAACGCCATATGGCGAGAATCCACGACGGCCAACTGAAGCGATAACTTCCAAACCTCATACGCCACTGAATTAGTGCTACTAGAAGTGTAATTTTCTTTTATAGAATAGGTATGTGACTGAATTTTACATACTTCACCGTATTCAATAACTCGTAACGCAGACGTAAAACAGAGACATCTGATTGGAACAGCAAAGTATATAATAGAACTCAGAAAAAACCGGTACCTCCTGTTATTCTACATCAGCTCCGCTTAGAGTTTCGAATATTTAAAAATGCCTAAAACTAGTTATCAAAATGCACCTATTCTGAAATTTATCAAGGTCAGCTAAAGTAACAACCCTCTTTGCTTTTTATTGGTGGACAAAATCCCTGATGCAACATAAGGCGCCTCTCATAAAACTGATTAAATAGTTACTATATATCAAGTTTTAAAATAATATAGAGGGACGAGTGGCCTAGCTGTGAAAATGCATCTAAGTCGAATGCAATATTATAAAATAACGTTACTTATAATAACAACCCAAGTCAATTACTGGATCAATCTGATCGAATATTGAGGTTCAAATTTGGCCTTCAAAGTCTCCAAGACTTTCAACATTCTTACAGTCTTCTTACTCCTATCCATATCAAAGATGCCTTAAAAATTTAAGGCATCTTTGATATGGGTAGGAATAAATTTTCACAGAGATGTTTACATTTATTGACACACCATTATTCTAAATATAAATTAAACGACTGATTGACACAGCCAGTTCTCACAGGAACCCACCGCATTTTTATCCCAAGAAAATTCCTACTATTATGTGATTTATGGAAAAGGGTTACGACCCTTAGTAATGAGAAATACGACACAGAGAGAGATAATAATATATTATAAATTCTGTAATATATGTACTCGTATATTAAACGTATACTATTTATAAGTGTGTAATGCCGAAGACCGCTTCCATTTATTCGATTTCTTTTTACAAGACGTATTCTTATAAGTTTGACCGACGCGATGTGCGGACTGCTTACCCTACCACGTTTTTGTGCAACGTAAAAAAGATTATATTTTTTGGAATATCATAAGGCGTATTATAATAAAAAATGTCACGGTTATGTTTTACACATGCTATGAGGGAGAAAGTTCTAAGGTGCCTGGACGACTGGCGTGCGCGTTGATGTCTTTTGTATGGTTACTCTATACGTGCAACGATTACTCGTAAATTATAATGAGATTAACGAAAAAAAATACCGTAATTATGTAACTTATGTTGAGTTCGCATCTATTTTTGATATATTTTTGTTATTTAACTTTTTTATGATATGGTATTTAATTTTGGTGATTTTATTTTCTATTTAGTATCAAATTGTACATATCTAGGTAATAACCTTCGAATTTATAATAATTAAAATGCAAATTGACCTACAGTTTACTATTGGAACTGAATAACTATCTACTAAATACTGAATAACGAATCCATACTATATATGCGAAAGTATGTCTGTCTTCCTGTTTCCTTTTCACTCTTCAACTGTTCAACGGAGTTTTGATGAAATATAGTAAAGAGATAAATTGCATTCCGAGGACGGACGTAAGGTATAAATACAAGGTAGCGGACATTTTCTAGTGTGAAATAAGTTTATAATACAGTAAATATATACTGTATTAATAAATATATAGCAATAGTTCAATTTTAAGCCCTTATTGAAACGGTATGTAAATCATAATCTTAAGATGATGATTAACATACTCGTACATAAGAGATGATAATTGTGATAGTTTCAGTCTCAAAACCTTACCGGCCCACTGCTGAGCACGAGT
This sequence comes from Erebia palarica, assembly GCA_964035005.1. Classification (NCBI taxonomy): domain Eukaryota; kingdom Metazoa; phylum Arthropoda; class Insecta; order Lepidoptera; family Nymphalidae; genus Erebia; species Erebia palarica. Next base: position 31,224,006 of record OZ035985.1, on the reverse strand, counting down.
CTCCTCTCAGAATGAGAAGGGTTTAGGCCATACTCCGCCACGGAGGGCAGATGTAGATAGCTATAGAGTTCAAGCACCTTTGAGAACATTATGGAGAATTACAGGTATGCAGGGTTCCACACTCTTTATTCCACCATTTCAATCAAGTAATATTTAATGCACATATCTGCGAAAACATAGTGATGTATGCTTGGAGTTGGACCCCAGACCTCCTGAATAGGCCGAGGTCTAGGACTAGGACTTTCATAAGATATCACCGCTTATTACTATTACATACAATTCATATGCATGCGTTCGTATATAATTGCACACAGCTGCTATGAGAACCATACATAGCTAGCAATAGTAAGTAGGTACGAGTATATATACCTCATCAATAAACTTATGTGGGAAAGTTCACCAGACTATAAAAAGGCGAAGTCGGTTAGCCCGGATCCTTTCTTCTGATGTCCACCTAATAGAATCTTAAGTGACTTCCCATGTTTACACCACGTGTTAAATTAATGACTTACAAGTCAATTGTGCGTGAACAAAATAAATTAAAGGTAGGAGATTAAAACATCTAAAGTAGGATAGGATAAGTAAATTTAGTTGTAAATGAAGTTTACATGATAAACTTTAAGCAATCAACCACCGATTCTACATGATTTTATACGGTATCTTTCTTGTTTCGTTTTGGGGATGTACCTAACTATGCAGGGCTTTAATGAACCCAAAATAAATAGACCCAGTCGATAATCAAACTCGCAGAAAGAAAATTGTAGTTACATTCAAATTCCATTAAAGTTGGTCTTGTTTATGGTGAACGCTGATACAGTTGTTGCATGATACCAATCATTTTGAAATATAATATGATTTTTTTCTCCAAAATCCATACTTATATTATTAATGCAAAGTGTATGTCTGTCGACCGATTTCGACGAAATTGGTACAAAGATAGTTTGCATGCATTTTTAGCTAGGAAAATTAAAGTTTCCAGGGAATTTTTCAAAAACTGAAATCCACGAGGATGAAGTAAGGTGCATCATCTAGTATTTTATTTATTTTTAAGACCAACATTCGTATTTTCAGAATATTTTAAAAACCATTTGCATTTTTTATTTAGTTTGACTCTCCATTAAGTATTAAAATATCTGGTTTCTACAAGGATACGACTGTAATTATCCATCTATAAATCGTCAATGTATAAATATTTAAGGACAACAACTCGGAATGTGGCCGCGGCTAACAGGACTAGGCTCGCAAGATGTTCAAACCAGTTGACAGGACACTGATAAAGACCATCACACAGTTTTACCACTTAAGTCTCGCAACAAATTAGCCATACTCAATTACGTTATTTATAAAGCCTTACTATAGTTCCAATATATCGCTTTTCTTTATGTACTTGTGTGGTATATAATATATTTCATTAAATTTACTTTTTTATTACATAGCCAAAATCGTTATAAAATAACTAAGAATAGGACTGAATTTCGGCCATATGTGGCGTTATTACTGGTGTCATATTTTGATTAAATATTATTCTTATTAAAGTGTTTTCGTTTGATTTTAATTAATAATGTAAAAAAATATATTGGCCTACTCATTCAATTTACATGTTATCTCCCTCCTCCTCCTATCAATCCATTACTGCTTACTAAGTACTGAGTACGACTCTTCTTTAAGAATGTGAAGTTTGTGGCCGTAATCCATTTGCCAGAAATGTAGGTTGGCAGACTTCACACACCTTTCAAAACATTTTGAAGAACTTTTGAGCTTGCAAGTTTCCTTACTACACGATGTTTTTCTTCACCTTTTAAGCAAGTGATATTTAGGCTGACTTGCAACACTGCCTAAACTGTTGTTTTATGCTGTCACTTTTTGATATGTCTAAACTAGGATTTGTTAAAATATATTGTAAGTATGCATAGAACGTAATATTATCTGTGACATTTAATTAGATAGACACATAGTCTGTGACAAAGATTGATTGATGACAATTCTTGACAATCTGCTCTCTCTCTCTCTCTCTCCTCTCTAAAACCTCCGAACCGTGCGTGTAATATTGTGACTATTAATTTAGTATTAATCTAAATTTATCTTTTCGATCATAATTATTTTACGACCAATATGTATTTTTATTCTGTGCAATAATAAATTCAATATTGGAATCTGTAAATTATTTCTCACCACGATGTCTCCATCTACGCAGTTGTGGTACGCACGCACACGACCTCCCAAAAGGATTAACATTAAGGCCTCGTGCAAGTGGCTCAGAATATTTAGTAAGTGCGTAACCGAGGATCAAGCCCCTGAAATAAAAGACCGAACGTTGAAAACCACTTGGCTATCATCGCTTTGTTAATACCCCCAAAACATTTTAAATTATTATATTTGACAAGAATTAAACCAAAAGCAATTTTTCATTTTTATGTGAATTAATAATTTCTATACCGCTTAAGTCAACTGTGAAACAACATTAACACCTTGCAACTGCAATCCTTATATGGGATAACATTCTGCAGCGAATCAGCAGGTCTTAACCGTTGCGATGGACGCCTGCATTCTCCATGCCCATCACAGGACGTCCCACCGGCTAGACCATTTACCGGCTAACCTATTTATACGTCGCGTTGAAAACAGGACTAAATGAATTAATGTAAATGTATACTATAAAAATTGTCGCAGGTGCAGGACGAGTTCCAGGCTTCCAGCCATCGTTGGGTTTCGATTTAGCGCGCTTGCGATGCGAACGTTTTATTTATAGCCCAGCGCTGCGTACGCTGGACAGCGATTACACCGAACACACGCTTTTAATTTTGAGAAATGGCTCTGCTCTACGCTTTGTAATATTAGACTGTGTACCTATAAGCACACTGGCTGTTTTCTGCAGATTTTGTCGTATTCTTACAACAAACAACAAATGTAGGATCTGTGTATGTTTTGTAAAACTCTACTCCAAAAAGAACATAATGTAGAGTAGAACAAACTTTTTAAGTATAAATAGCATACTTTTCTGAAACTCCTTAGAAAATTATGTTAAAGCCGTATAATAGAGTAAAACTTATAGTAGTATTCGGGACCCTATGGCACATATAAAACGAAATTTGATAGAAACGATCTCATAGTATTATTCTCTTGAAATCTAGGAATTCGACCAACAAAAACTCAGTTTAAGTCAATACCTACCACTGTTAAACTTCAAGCGAATTAGTAAGTATAGGTTCACCCAATGACTAATACTACTACTACTATGGATAGGTTGGTTAGGTATAATAATGATGTTCTACACACGTGTTGCTTTTCTCGAGAAGGAACATCTAACATTGATGAAAAGTGAAACCCCTAGGAAATATTTCATAAAAGTCAAGTATGAGTAAATATTAAGCAATTAACTATGGCCTATAATACTTTATAAATTCATATTGCAAAGAATTTATTCCGATATCTATTAGAAGACTACAGGAAGCAGTTCTTGATATAATCTGTACGTTTACCATGAGGCGAATTTTATTATTTTAATAAAAATATTTCTCTTTGGCTTCGACCACGTTAACCGCCTATACGGGCCTTTAACACGAACGTATGTGAAGTCGTAAAACTTTTAATATCTGCATCGATAACTATCATTTTACCGTCAAAGCAGGACTTTAATAAAATCAATGTTTCAATCGAGATAAATAAATAAAGTACGTAAGTTAAGTTGTTTTTGTAAACGATTAAAAAAACTTAATATTTTACCGGCCATAACTTTTTTTAATAATAAAAACTAGCTCCTAGTTTTATTAGGTACCTGTGCTTCAAATGCTTTGAATATTAAGTATATTGATGTTATCGACACCCAGTTCAATAAGTTCTCTATAAATAGGTAAATAATATGATCATCCCTATAATGTATAGCAACAATGTTTCGGTAACTCAATATCGTCACCTTATTATAGAGCTGCCTATTAATCCAAAGTCATAATAAGCATAACAAGTCTTGCCGGGCGTGCATTTAAGTAGGTCTAGATTATAACCTTGATACACAGGCGACAAGTTGGCTAAAAGCAGATGTCGTAACCAGGCCGGCACGCTATGTTGCAGGAGCATCAAACATGAAAGATGTAGATGCAGCTTTTATTAGAATTCATTACATTATGACCTTAGAATAAGCGGCAATAAATTCTATAATGTATTTGAAGATTGCATAGACTGTATAACCAGATGCGATAGACGGGCTATCTCGTCTGGTATTTAATAATACATAGCCGGACGGAGCGACAATTTATCGGAAAATATCTTTATTGCTTTGACAGTGCAATTTTATTGAATCATTCATCAAACATTAACTTATATTGTTCATGATTCATATTCAACAATATTATGAACTATACATCTCTTGTAGTATACTTTCATGATCTAATAATATTATTTATCTTATGATAAGGTAACGTAGCTATTTTTTTATTTGTATTCAAAGACAATCTGCCCCTTCTTTAAATCAGTGGCTATTAAAACAATGGAGACCATTGACGTTTATTTTTATCAATTGAAGGTTTGCTATGAATTAATCTGTTTTAATTTATAGCAAACGGATAAAAAATATAGGTACTTATAATATATCAGCGGGTTTCATTATTTAATAGCCACTGTGTTAGCAGGTTGAAATTGAAACAAAGGGAAAAATCTTGAAGTAATTTTACACAGTACTTAGTAGTTAATAAAACAAACCTTGGTCGGTAATTTTACGGGAAATAATCAACTCCATTATGTACCTACATATAATTTTTTTGGAAAAATTGACAAAATAACATAGGTAGTAGTAGTACCTCATTATTGCGTTCTGGTAAATTATATTTTCTTAACTTTCCAAACTACATATTTAGAATTAAATATATTATTTAATGAAGATCAGGAAGACGTGCCCAACTCTCTATGCTTTTAATACCATCTATTATATAAATAAAAATTAAATTATTTTCGTTGAAAAGCGCGTTCATAATAATTCTTATTAGGTTTTCTATATGTAAAAAGATAAATTGGAATTCAAATTCAAGAAAAACAAGACGTAGATACATATAAGAATTTTGTGTGAACTCGGTTTATTACCGTCTGTCTGGTCAGTTATACTGACTTATAAAATATTTTGCCAATACCTATCCCTACAATTTTAATTAAATGTTATCTACCTACTTATAAGAATGCCTAATATAATATTAGTCCTTGAAAAGTGCATGTGCTAGAGTGCTAGTCTCAAACCCTTGATTATTAAAATCATTCTGTATTTGCTGCTATTTTCATAGTTCATTAATTATAGAAACACATAATGGTAAGTCAGAATGAAGCCCGAGGCGGCAGTGTTAAAGACGGCAGCAAGCTGTCCGCGCAATGTGCGCAGGCGACCTTTACCGAGTATAATTATTAGGCGCGTGCGACGCACGCACTAGCAATGTCCGTTCTACTGATATGGAAAGTGCTGCCAACTCCACAATATTCCCCCCTCTATTTTTTACATATGATTTTAATCAAATGTTTTATAAGGCTTTTAAGCACATGTTTTTGTGGACTGTGTTATTTATGAGCGATTTACGTACCTAGCTCTAATTATGAAAATGTATGAATTATGATTTTAGACGGAATTCGTTACACGTGGGAATTAAAATTAATGTAATACTTACGTTACCAGGTGCTGTAATCCAATGAGCTAAATATAAATCTTGTAACGCGGCGCTGTGGCCTACTTAGTTTACAAACAACGTAACTATATTTATTGTATACGTTAATTCAAATAAGGTGGGTAAATTTAAAAAATTAAAGGTTATTTCATATAGGTACACATTAGGTCAAGGTTGGCAATTGCAGATTGGGCTCAAAACTTGGTTAAAAATTATGGGTTCATATTTAAATTCCTAACCCCAAACGTTATATATATAAGGTTAAACTAAACATAGGTAGTAAGGTAGGTAGGGTATCCAAGAACTACGGTATAGGTAGTAGGTAGGTACTTATCTTAAAGGTACTGATATGTATTCAATCGTTCTTATTCGTCACCAGTTAATGAAAATAAAGCTTAGCTATGACTTCTAATAAAATGTTACATGAATGATTGAATCGCGAGGATAATAAAAATATACTTATAAGGACTTGAATCATAATTCCCTTTTTCTGATATGATTATCTTCAAGTAGTCAAACAAGAATCCGATTCAATTAAAGATACGTATAAGATTACACTATAGCTTATAATGTCTATCACAGCTTTAATCTTCTTTCATATGAAAATAATGCGTACAATAAAAGCGTAAAGAGAAGCTGCGCAAGAGACGATGTGGGGATTAATAGTAGCAATTTAGCCGTTGCATATCGCGGCACGGCGGCGAGGGCGGCCGAGTCGGTAGCCTTTTTATTATGCGCCAATGCCTCCGAGATTAATGTAGTTAACGACAATTTTACCCGAAGTTTATAATAAAGTCTCACGGATAATTTTTAACCACATTGGAATTAGGTTCGGAGTCTGAGATTATTTTTAAAGCATTGTGAATTATTGCTACACTAACGAAAGCTCTTAGATGATTCTTGATTGAACCGATCTAAGTAATTCTCTTGTATTTAATTAAAAAATTAAGTCTTTTTAAGTACAAAATAGTGGATTTTTTGTTGAATTTGACTTCTGTTGTATTTATTTTCAATACTAAAGTAGGTAGGTTTATATTTTACCTATAATACCAATAAAATATTAGCTCGCAAGCTTCTCGTCACGCATATTCACAAATTTGTGATCTATTTGCTATTATATTAACATATCTTATTTATTCTTTCAGATACCCAGTAGGTTACAATCTGGTTTTAACTGATTCACTAATTCGGCCACATAATAATAATTACAACGCAAACGGTAGGTATTTTCGTTTGTAGGACGGAAAGCCTATTGACGCCGCGTGTTGGCGGGTCGCAAATAGAGGCAGGTGGTGCGAAGGCCGGCGGGAAACTCGCTTAATTGATTCCAATCTGGGACCAGATTCAAGATTCTCTCGTGTGTCCACTTTCGCTCTCATGCGACTGGAACGCGCTTAACGGTGGTTTGTAAGGACGACCGCTCCCAGTACTTCGTATTATGATATACCTGCCTACTGATATATATGATACACCTCTCACTAAGTGTGTGTGTAACAAGCTATCTAAAACAAGCAACCTGGCATTCCGGATCTAGAATTCACCTTACTTTTGTATAAATATGCCTTAGGGTTACTTAAGTAAGGAATGTTTTACCTCTTTAAGCCAGTAATCTGGAAATAGCATGATACCTTTATTTATTGAGCAGCGATGATGATGAAAGTGAATGATTGCCAACTTTTGTAAGGAGGCGCTGAGTAATTTATTTAAAAAATAACAGCTAAGTGTAACACAAGACACGCACTATGTAGGGTTCCGTAGTGGCCCGTCACAATATGCGGACATTTTATAAGATGGTTGACTATTACTTGTTAACTTATAAGCCTACTTAGCTGTGATGGTTTTTCTTTTAACTTCGCTATAATATATTCTATTGTTACGATTTTTTTCACGTATCCTAAACCAACCCTTGGCAGACAGGGGATACTTCTAACAAAAATTAACACTTTCAAGTTTAATATTTCGCAAACGGATCTATGAATCGAAAATATCTATTGTGTGTTTCGCAAACACAATATTTCCGATTCATAGATCCGTTTGCGAAATATTATATTATAAAAAGATCTATCCAACGACACCCACACTATGGGATAGACGAAAAAAAAAACATCCCCACTTAACGTGTAGGGGTAAAAATGGGGACCCATTTTGTTACAACATTTAATTTTACCACTTTGTATGCATTTTTAATTAAACTAGTGGTTCGTCCCGAACTGAGATCTCGCGGTATCCATAACATAGTTTTAACATTAGAAGCAAAAGAATTAAAGAGTTATTGGAGAAACGAATAAACTTTTACAGAGCGCTATCTATTAATATCATTGTGAAGTTCTGTTAAAAATACTGAAGCTCATTAAAAATTAAATAATTTCATTTCCATAGAATATTTATCTAATTTTAGTATTTGTTGTTCAAGTACAGGATATAATTCAAATAATTGATCAAGTTTCAGGCTCAGCCTTTCAGAAAATTGAGAGTTCTGAGGTCAACTTTGGACGTTAGAAAATCTCCACTTTGAAAGCCCCCCATTTCGTCAATTTTAGGGGGAAAATTAAAAAATATATTTAATTATTTCTAATTATCTTTAGAATGATAAACCGCAACCCTATGTAACGCTATAAAAAATATTTTAATTCGCTTTCGCTTCTATGAGAGCTCCGCCTGAAATAAAGATTTTTATAAATTTTTAAGCCATATGCGGCTGGAGGCTATCAGTTTAAATATTTTATTTAAATTTCATTTTTGTACTTTATTTCTAATTATCTTTAGAATGATAAACCGCAACCCTATGTAACGCTATAAAAAATATTTTAATTCGCTTTCGCTTCTATGAGAGCTCCGCCTGAAATAAAGATTTTTATAAATTTTTAAGCCATATGCGGCTGGAGGCTATCAGTTTAAATATTTTATTTAAATTTCAAGCAATTACGTTCAGTAATTCAGAAGTCATAAGGCTCTGGCAGACGGACGGACGGACGGACAAGTGCAAATTCACTCAAGTAGACTCAGAGACCTTCGCTTCGCTCGGTCAATAAAGTTAAATTACAGCTTTCTAATACTAAAGGCCTCTGAGCTGAGCTGCGGACAGACAGGCAGATGAACGTGGCGATACTATAAGGGTTCCTTGTTGGCTATGGAATCCTGAAAAGTGATGGTTTGGTAGAGTTCAAAATATTTTCCAGGTGTAGCGTCGAACCACGACGATTAAAGATGGGCTTCACAATTTTTTTTACGAAATAGTATCCTGCGAATTCATTTATGTGGATTTAGGACTTTTCCAGAATAAAATAGCGAATACAATCTATCTCTGTAATTAATTTAGTCAAAAATGTATTAGGTAGATGAACGGGAAATGGAAACAGGCAAACGTACTTTTGTATGTCCATAACATTAGTAAGATTTTGAAAAAATATAAATTACTAGATGAAGCCTGCGACTTCGTCCGCGTGGGTTAAGTGTTATTGATTCAATCGGAAACTCTTGAATTTTCCGGAAAGCCTATGTCCTTCCCCGGGATGCAACCTATCCCTGTGCCAAATTTTATCAAAATCGGTTGAACAGATGTTCCGTGAAAGCGTAGCAGACAGACAGACTCACTTTCGCATTTATAATATTAGTATATATATATTTATGGGTTATATGGATATGGATAAGTAAATTTAATCAATTTATCTCTTTTATAGCAGATAAGTCGTAGCGTACAGAAGGACTATAAGAACTTCGCACATGATAATAAACCTACTTAATGAAAGCGAAATGCATCCTGTGTAAGATGAACCAAACTCGGTTAGAAAAAATGACTTTATTGCGAAGGCTACATGCATGACACCTGAAGAATTTGACTTATGAATCCATATAGAGTTAACATTTATGTGGAAACCTTAATGCAGCTTACCAATCAATTACCGATAAATAGCATATAAAATAAAAATAGGCTAAGAACACTCTGGCTGCGACGAATTCCGAGCTTCACCGTCTGAAGCGTGTGCCTGGTTTTTGCAAAGGCAGGTGCACACGCTTATGCTATTAAATTGTCAAAGACTACATCGTATGTAAGTCTACGTTAGTCTCAGATATCGTTGAATGGGGAATTAAACTGAAAAGCAACTTTGCATCGGCTTTCTTTTAAACGCGAATGGAATATAAACATTAACGACAGCTCAAAATGCAATAAGTTCATCAATCACTAAACCCCTTAAAATCAGAAATGAAAAAACGTAAACGTGATAAAACGTAGGTTTAGCCGGCGACGTGTAGTCATTACGGTTAGTGTAATCGAAAACCGCAACATAACAAAGCGGTCTCGATGACGGTGTTGAGAACATGTGCATACATTCAATGTATAGGTTCGCAAGAATGATCGCAATTAGGGAGTAAGTGTTGAGTAAGATATCGTAATAAGAGGGCGGGGCACGGCATCAAGCTCACAATGCTAAGCTTTGTGTGCGGCGTGCGTGTGCTTGCGCGCGCGACTCGAGCTTTTACGGTTTCGGCGCGCGTCGCCCGCCATATGACTCCCGAACCCCGATCGTAAGCCGCGCGCCTGCCCTAACTGTTGTCTGAAATACGCAAGGGCATCGCAATTGTACCTACCAATACTAATTATACTTATTGCCTGTAATGATCACCGCAAAAGCTTCTGCTTTCGTTAGAAAGTTAGAAGATCGAAAATTTCATGCCAGCAGACCAGAAATTTCATATAACATTTACAAAACCAGGGTATCAGTAATTTTTTTATTTTATAGTACAAATTTATGAATCTTTTTGTCAAAAACATACTTGAGTGTAAGTAATTAAGTAAATTAATGTAGTTAGTTCATTGATTGATTCTAAGTATCGCGCTTATACTTAGGTACATGATAATTTAATGTAACCACAATAAATTTGCCTCTTATTATCCATTTAAGAGACTTAAGCCTTCAATAAATTCTAAAAATGTTCCCGCGTGCCATGATATAGCCGTGCTTAATAAGGATATATTTTTTTGTAAAGCAATAAATTATATAAATTGCCATCGGTATTAACTTTGCGTATTGTATAAGTTTTACCATAGGTAAATAATTTATAAAATATAGACTCCAGTAATAAATAAATTACTCCGAGTTCGCGGCGGGCGGTAAAGCTTTCGTATTGCTTTGACTTTGGGAAATACAAAGTATCCAACACCCGCAATAGTAGATTGTTAAACGAGGTGGAAAGTAACCCATTTACAGCCGAGGTATTTACTATTTATATGCATAAGCGTAGCGAGGGCAAACTTGGTCTGAGGGTGTAAACTGTAAATGGGTATTTTAACCAAGTTATTACTTTTCATTTCGAATATGAGGAACGTTAAATAAAGTAAAAGAAAATACGATTCGACTAAGAGTAGGTACTATTGCAACTCTTAGGTTTCTGACGAATATTATCAGATGTTAGTGACAATAACCGGGACCGACGGCTTAATGTACTCTCCTAGGCACGAAGGAAACGAAAAGGCCAAATTGTGTCACCCATTCAGTTACCGACTTTGGTCTAAGTCGATTAACAATCAAAATCGGCTGATATGAGTTGGCGAAACTAGGCCACTAGGTCCCTCATTCTTATGAAATTTAGGTGAAGTAATAAAAATACATTCATTTATTTTTTGAGAACATAATGGGACTTGGGAAGTACTTCCAGGGTCTTATTGTAAACAACATTTTCTTGGGAAATAAATTTCGTAAGATACTTTTTGTCACTATTTCCAGCCTGCTGTTGTTAATGTATAGGATCTTAGTATCTTCTATCACGAACATTAAAAAGTTTCCACGAGATTTTCCAAAATCTTAACCCATGCGGACGAAGTTGCATCAGCAAGTTTTTATATACAAGGAGAATTAAGAGAAATTTCTAACTTATCTCGTAAGCGCGTGTGAAGTTACGTCTAAAATTTAGTAGGAAATACTAAATTAGGTTACCTACTCTTATTAGCTTAGCTGGTTCAGTGACTCAATGAGGTTCGTAGCTTCCGAAATCAAAAAATTAATAGCTACGACTACTTTTTAACAAAAAAGAAAAACAAACCAACATTCATAACTGGATTGGAATTTTTAGTTCCTAAGTAGGTAGGTAGCTTGAGACATTTAAGTAGTCTAGATTGCAGCGGATCGGATTACTCCGCTAAGGGGTGCAGTTTTAATTATCTTTCATCAAATTATTTTAGCAACCATGAACAGACATTTTACAATCAGTACCTTGTCAAGTCTAATCTATATAATATATAAAATTCAAAGTCCTGACTGACTGACTTATATATCAACGCACAGCCTAAACCTGCCACCTCATCTTTCGATGTGATGCTATTGACGATGCAGTGATAGAAGTGAGCTATAATCTGGTAAGTTTAGGGTAGTTGTATTAAACTCATCACCTCATTATCGAATCTCTACAAGTTAATGTACCGGTACCTGCACTATTATTTGGCGATACGTCATTGACGGTAAGGTCAAAGGTGGTACTTGCTTACTTTAATAGTTTCAGCCGAAGTATTTGTAATAACATTTTTACCTGTTTCTTTACCAAACCAGGCCAAAACCAATTCCCTACTTAATATATTTAAAATTAATTTCAAATTATCCTACCCGGGAGTCAAACTGGGGAACTCCAACATACTCGTATAAGACGCATGGTGGACGCCATTATCAGGACTCAATCTTATACTGTAGCCGAAGTTTAACTCTTCAACGGTAACTATGCGTTCTGGCGGAATTGTATGGAAATGGAATGAAATTAAAAAAATATTTCCAGTCCATAATGAATGGCAGATCTATTTACAGTTAGAGCTATAAACCTGTGCTATAACTTGAAAAGTTACACGAGAGTCTTAGTGTTGTAAGCATTAGTTGTAAGTTTAATGAGACTCGCTCACAGGTTTATTGTTACCGTTTTATTGTTGTTTTAAATTTGATGTCCTCGATATACGGTTAGTTGTATGTGTGAGGCAATAAGCCGTGAGACGACACGCGCCGGTGTTGGAATAAATCCGTTAAGGGCGAAGGCGCACATGCCGCGGAATCTTGTCGACCGAAACTGAGGGTGCTGTAGTGCTGTGCATAAGAAAACACTCGATATTTAGCTACAGTTAACTATCTATGAATTACTTTAGGCATCACTTCGTAGACTCAGATAACCACATAGAGCAAGCCAATTTTGCAATGCTGCGATGGATACAATATTCAAGAGGAACCTAAGAAAATTCTTATTTTTCACATTTCTAGATTTCTGATTTGATTATTTAAAATAATGCACGCAAAAAAGCAGTTTTTGTTTAAAGAGTGTATTGTATGATATTCGTACCTATTTATTATGCAAATAGCTAAAAAGTTCTAACCCATCGGTTTGAACGAACTTTCAAAATTAGTATTTTAATAAAATCAAAATATAAAAAGGTACCCATTAGAATAAGAATTTCTTTTTTAATTTATTGAAATTAAAAATATCTTGTGACTTATATAAAAATATATCGATAACAGGTAACAAGGGAAGACATCTCTACAAGGAGCCACCTGCCATGCCGCCCGCACCCTCATGCTATATTTTATTCCACTTAATCGTCCTTTCCGTTATAAAGCCCGCTTTTTATCCTATACTTAAAGCAAATATTCTTGTTCTATGAGAGAGGTAACGTAAACTAGAGCGAGGGAATGCTCTAGTATACGTTACCTCTCTCATGACGCTAGTGCGAAAGGCTCAAACTGACTGAAGTTCATAAGAGCCGTGCTTCTGTGCCATTTACTGAAAAAGTAGGTACCTCTTATTACTAAATCGCCAAATGCCAATAATATTGATATATTCTTCAGACGTCTCATCTCATAATGATAAATTGTATATCTAAGCTCTGTAAGTTATGTATTGTGTATATGTGATACGATTAGAAAATCGTATCACAAGAGTCGAAATTATAAAGTAAAGTTTAACATGTTTTGTATTGTATAAAACATGTTTCTGCAAAAAAAATACAAATGATTAAATATATCAGTCATTGCCCATATTATGTTATAGGTATATAAACACCTAGTTACACGAGATTTATATCTCTAATAGCTCTATAGCTCAATGGTTTCTATAGTTTACAAACAACAATGTACAAGCGCCCTATTAACTATAATAGACACTTTTAATTGAGAATCTATAAAAGGTTTCGTGAATCGTTGTCCATATAAGGGCTTGGCATTCATCATGGTCACCGTGGTTCTCATCTGCCCAATTAATAAAAGTTGACTGTAAGCCTGAAACACAAACGACGCGTGACGATCAAATCAGGTAGTGGGGTAGATGTTTTTTTATATAAAACTAGTATTTTCTGAAGCAAACGGCGATATAACAAGCAGTTTTTTCATTAAAAAAAATTTCACCAAATTAACCCAAAAAGAACGCCTTTTCTGCTTAAACAGTGAAATAAAGCCGTTTCTTCCACTCAGCGAGAAAAATGCTTTGTCTCTTCTCTTCCTTCACTCTATCTCCCACTATCGTATTCGTCGTCTGAACCTAAAGACGTCCACTCACACTCACCACTGCTGGACGAAGATCTCCTGCATGGAATCGCCACAGAACACGGTCTTGTGCCACTTGTTTCCAGCGGCTCCCAGCTACAAGCTTGAGATCGCCCGTTCACCTATTGGGGGGTCGTCCAACACTGGACTACATGGTGCGAGGTAACCATGGGACTATGGGATTCCAACGCCTATCGGTTCTCCGAACTATGTGCCCCGCCCATGGCGACTTGGTTACTCTGGTTCGCCTACGGTTCGTTCGCCGAGGTGATCCTCATTTCTGATTTGATCACGCAGGGTACTCCAACCATAGCTCTCTCCACCCGTGAGTGACCCTGAGCCTTCTTATCAGGCCCATAGTTAACGGCCATGTTTTGGAGCCGTAAGTCATATCTGGCAACACGCACTGTTCGCAAACTTTCGTCTTCAGGCAATGAGGAAGTTTGGACGAAAAGAGCGTTGAGGTCGTTGAGCGTTAAACCACTATAGTAAAATGTATTGTGACTACTTAATGAGTAATTAACGATATTTTTGTAAGAAGTCGATCGAAGTCGAAGAAAACGGTAATTTAGTCAAAACAAATTCAACAATCAATTCAATATTATTTAAAAGACTTTGCAGGCATCGTTATAAAACAGATTTCTGAACGTTTTCAGAGACAATTAAATAGAAATACCAAGCCACAAAGATCTAAATTCAAACACTAAAACATTTTTCCCTCTGAGTGAACCAAAACGACTTTCTAACTTTTTCACTGGTTTTAAGCAATAAAGGCGCTCTTTTTGAGGTAATGATACAAGTTTTAAACAAACAATAAAAAACAGTGGCATGTACCAAGAAATATATGCAATAGTCACTGTTTTGTTTAAAGTGTCACCAATACTGGTATCCCGGAATTAGACATATCAATACCGGTATTGAAACCCGGCGAAAAAAGTCCGGGAATCCCGGTATTGGAAGGGCCCTATTTTTTAATTTTAATTTTAATTTATTTATTTAAGGACATCCAACAGGTTACAATAGAATAACAGGAAAAAATAAAGCTAGTTTAAAGAATAATATGCATTATTGTAAACCCACTTAGAGGCTGCCACAGCTTGCAATATTATATTAAAAACGCACTGTGGGTCGGAGAAAAAAGAAATAAAAGAGGAAAAGATAAAGAATAAAATAAATAATAAGCTAACTAAAAATAATTACTTAAATTAGCTGTGACAAGATCCAGCAAGCTATAGCAAACAGCTAACCGAATCTAGGTCCGTTACACAAAAAACAAAAACAAACAAAGTAAACAATTGAATGATAAGAATATTATAACAATACAAATTATAGCTTTTACTTAAAATAAAGGACTGATTATGATGTAATCAGAACAATAAATCAATATAACACAAGTTAAAAGTTAAAAATAGATTCGTTACTATATTGACATCTATAGTAATCCGTTAACTTCTTTCTAAACTTAGGGAGGTTATCGCCAATTATATCAATGTCTATTTCCTTGCTTATTTTATTGTAAAACGTCAACATCCTATTGATAGGCGATGAATTCCCCAAGTTAGTTTTAGAGAAACCAGATTTGAATGGCAAGTAGTTCTTAACTCGACTGTACGGCCTAGGTATTCGTACAGAAATTTTATTTAGTAGATTAGATGCGTCAAGGGTCTCGTTCAGTAATTTATGTAGAAAACATAAATCTAGAAGCTTTCTACGGTCTGAAAGGGTCAATAAATTGAAGTGTTGCAATCTGGAATCTGGAATAATAACTGGAGTTTTTAGAGTTTTTATGAAACAACTTATCTCCGAAACAAACATGGTGCAAGAAGCGCTTTTGTATACGTTCTATCCTCATAGAATGTACATTATAGTGAGGATTCCAGGCAACAGAACCATATTCCAGAATACTCCTCGTCAGCGCATTAAACAACAGTATTTTTACGTTCGAGTCCCGAAAATTTTGGCAGAGTTAATAGCTCTAAATGCCTTCAGATCGTCTGCATACAGTAGAACTTCCGAGTTGATAAAACAGTGCACAACATCATTAATAAATATATTGAAAAGTACTGGTCCAAGAATGGATTCTTGAGGAACTCCAGAGTGAGCAAATATAGGTAATAGAAGATTCGAATCCACCCATAGCCACTGTCATTTTCTTGCCAATTAGGTACGAGGCAAGCCAGTTGAGAATGTTTCCAACAAAACCATAATGTTTCAATTTGCTAATCAGTAGGTTATGATCGACTAAATCAAAGGCTTTCGAGAAGTCTGTATAAAGCCCATCAACCTGCGTATTTCTGTCAACATGAGATGAAATATAGTCTACGTAAGTTACCAGATTAGACAGAGTTGACCTAAGTTTATAAAAACCGTGCTGTTTCGTTGTTAAAATAGATTTCATATGCCAATTTACGTGAGGGCAAACCAGCGACTCAAATACTTTAGACAGTATCGACAGCTTGGAAATCGGCCGGTACTTAGTGACATCCCTTCTGTCACCGTCCTTGAATACAGGAACTATAAGTCCAACTTTCCAAGTTTCTGGAAATACCCCCTCAGAGAGCGACCTATTAAATATAGTTGTAAGGGGAGTAGCGAGCGTCTTAGCACAGTTCTTGATAAAGATAGCAGGAACTTTATCAGCTCCGGCACCTTTATGTGTGTCGATGTTTAAAAATTTTTTTTTTTACATCCTCGACAGAGAGAGTCAAATTATGTAGAACAACGTTATAATCGTGCGTGTTATCAACTTTCCATCCAGTTGTGAATGAGACACTACGGGTACCAGACCTTGAATTATAAACACTAGCAAAGTGATTTGCAAATTGATTACATATACTAACACTATCTTTGAATGTTTGATTGTTATAAACCATAGATGCAGGGATTTCACACTTATTGTTACGTCGTTGCTTAAGGTACGTCCAGAAATACTTCGTGTTAGCCTTTATACTAGCCTCCACAGTATCAGTATAATTTTTGTAGCAAGAAATTATGAGCACCTCACACCTTGATCTCAACAATTTGAACTCGATTTCATCGAGTGGATTACCATATTTTCTAAAATTAGTTCTATATTTATCCTTTTCCTTAACTCGTCTAATTAAACATCTTGAGTACCAATGTGGATATTTATTACTTTTGATAGGTTTTAGCGGTATTGGTGTTTCGATAATGCCCCTAATAACAGAGTAAAAGCGGGAAACCATATCTTCGACGTTTAGACAGTCGGAAAAAACTTGGGTCCACGAAATTTTTTCAAGGTCACTATTAACCAGATCATAATCGGCAGAAAAATAATCAAGCTTTTTGCTTATTTTTGAAGTAACAAAATCATCGACTACCAAATCTAGGGAAATTTCTAACGCAGGATGGTAGTTGTCCAGTTACAGGATGGTAGTTGGCCCTATGTACAACTAGAGGATACCCGCAACTTTGTTTAACGATTTTAAAGAAATCCGAATTCTTATAAGCGAATAATTGCCCATGACTCTTGGATTTTTCAATAACCCCGTCGGAACTCTTTGCCTACTCATTTTCCGGGATAAAAGCCTATGTCCTTCCTCTAGATGCAACCTATCACTGAACCAAATTTCATTAAAATCGCCTGATAATACTAATACATACTAGAAATGCGGTCATGCATATCAGGCAAACAGACAAACAGATATAAATTCGAGTTTATATACAAGAATGGATTTAGTGCCATGAAGACGTTAAAGGTGCCTGTATCGCACGGAAATGGTAGAGCAAACGACCCTTTGCTTTACGCGCTGCCTACACTAGTTATTTCCACTCCCATACAGTTCCCTGTAACCGGACGTGTAGCGTCATGCTGTGCTGTTTCCGTCGCTCGTTCTGTTTGTTTCAGCCCCAAGCTAAGGATGGGAGTTGGAGACAGCGGTCGCCAGCCCGCCAGCTCGTTGGGTACCGGTTCTGTCTGCAGCTGAAGCGCAGCTATTCGCAAGGTGTTTTATTTTGATTTGCAAACATATCTATCAACTATTTAGTTTTTATACATTTTATATGGTGTTTACTTAGGGTCTTCCTACCAATTATGATATGCCTATAATCACTTATACCTTAATCCCCGCCTTTATTGATTTATTGAAACTATACTTTGTTCAGAATCCTGAGATAAAATTTAAAATAATACTAAGATTCCATCCTATTAGCCTATACCTATCTACCTAAATGTCAACATAGGTAGGTACACAGAAATAAATAGCCATTTCAACAACTAACTGCAATTGATGCCTTTGATAATTCATCACATAGGTAAGTTAGGTAGTTAGTATGTTGCTAATATAAAAACTATGCCTTATTTTTCATTACGGACGCATAAGATGAGCCTATTATGGTACAGACTGTCAGTAATATCTACACTTGCGAACCCAGGGCTAGACAGAGCTACCAAGTAGGTAAAAACCATTTAGCGGCAAAGTTAGAATTTAATTTTAAATATTCAAATCACAAAGTAAAAGCAACTGTATAACCATAAAAAAAGTCCCGGGATTTGAAACTCAGAACCCAAAAAATATTCAAGTGTATCGGAGTCAAAGGTGAGCGAAAAAACTATCAACTTTTGAGGGACAGAATCGTACAAAAAAGCCATTCATCGATATCACGGATAGGATTTTTTATTTGTACCGCAATCGAAATTCGAAATTGGAACAAAGGAAAAAGGAAAAAGGATGGTAAAAAGCGGCTCGGGCGCGTGCCGACGCGACATGTGCGCGCGGCTAACGGGCCGCCACGCGCGGGCCGTTACGAGAAGCACCCCTCGCACCCCCCACATATACATACATAGTTAAATACAACATAGTATACTTGTACTATTACGTATTCTGTGATAGTAGGTGCCATCGCACCCTCGTGTCGCCATCGCTACCGCAGCCTAAAGAGACAAATTAGTGACTTCAATTGGAATACTATACAATATTATATCGTATCATGGTAACACGTAAACCTACTGCATCTGCAACGAAGAAACTGACTGACAAAGGAACGCTTAGCGCGAAGACTGAGGCAAGAAACTTTATATTTTGCATGATCTCTCTATACCGTGGACCCCCACTAAGAAAAAATATTTTCATAATTTCAGGTATTGAAGTAAGAACCATGTTGATATAAACCATACTTTCCCCTTGTCCATACTTAATACTTAATCTGTAAGTAGGTACTTAAAGCGAATACCTGTTACTGCTGAACAGATGGACGAAACTGAGCTTTTGTTAGCTTGCATCCCGAAGACAGTCATTTATGATAATTTTTATCCCGGATAATCATAGGGTTTCCAAAAGATTAAAAATCAGATATCTACCAGGTGGATGAATTCTTGGGCATCCCCAACTCATCTCAGCATTTGGCATAAAGCTCTGGGCCCATACTTACTGCCAACGCTTAAATCAATACTTAAGCAATATTACTCAAAATTACATTTTGATGGCTACAAACAATAAACGTTGGCAGTATGGCCCCAGGTTCAAGTTAGCCTGCATATACTTACGATCTCATCTTTTGATATCGAAATGCAATTATATTGCAGTCTAAGATGGAAGCAGGTAAGCCTAGCAGTGTTAATTAAAGCCACGCTGATTCCAATGTATACAGAGTAGATAAATCCAAAATCTTAGCAGCATTTTATCCAGTCATGAAATAAAATCTCGGTGTGAATTAAATAAGTTGCTTATTAGCACAAGTGTAAGTTACCAAATACATTGGTAAGTATTATGCTTTATTATACATACGTGTATAACTGCCTCGTACAGTGACTGCCTTGTTGGTCTAGTGGTTAGTATGTTCGACTGCAGGTGACGAGGTTCGGGGTTAGAGTCCCAGGTCGGGCTATAATGAAATAAGATTTTTATTTAGAAGATTATTTTTAGCTGTCGGATTGACTGGATTTATGACCGCGCAATATACATAAAATATTATATTAAGTATTAAAAATTAATACGTTAAATAATGTCATACGTTAACTATGGTAGCTGTTGTTCTCTCTCTCCAGTCGGTCCCTCACGACTGAGTATCGTGATTACCATTTCGTTGAGCAAGCTTGCGCTGGATTAATTGTTCCTGCGATACGTCTCTACCGAGTACTATGGCTGGTCATATGGAGTACATCGTAGAAGCTCCTTTGATTTGATCGGATCACCGGTATGGAGATCTCCTCGTGGCCTTCTTCCTTCCATGTTTCCCACAACTTTTAACTTACGTCTTACACTACTCTTTAACTATTAACTTATTTACATAGCAATAAAAATAATATTCGTTAAAGAAGCCAATAATGGAATGGTATACTTATAATGATCTTTACGGAGCTGAACAGATTTTCATCAAGCATAGCTTAGAACAAAACCAGTTAAACCCCTTCGAAAAGTGTCTAGCCATTGGACCACTATGATGTCACAGATAGACAGCTAGACAGACTGACAAGAAGAGCCAAACACTTTTTTTTCTCTGTGTAATTCAGTATCTCGGCAATCTGTCTTGCAACATTGAGCCGTGCGGTTGTGGGTGGCGGATTTGTATTTTAGAGCTAGGTATCCGTCCACTGGCGGAATTCCCTATTTGCTAAAGAATCTACGAGGCAGATTCGAGACACTATTTCGTTTCATCGGCAGAATCAGAGGCTGCCTTCTCCCTCCAATTTATATGCCAGGTCGTTGACATGAACTGCGAGTCGCCCTGATATTTTTTACTATTTGCCTCAATTTCCTCTCTGACGGTTTTGATGTTGAGATCCTTTTGAAAAAAAAAGAAATTAAAACTATAATATAACTATAATTAAATATATAACCAGCATTGAAAATGCGAATTTCAATGCCTGTTGAGCCACCCAAAACTAGTCAATTTCAGACGAATACTTATGTCATGAAACGGGTAGAAAGCTATCACTTTCTGCCCTAGGGGAGAAAGTGATGGTTTTCTACCCGCTGAATGACAATTTTAATAAAAATCGCACCTTCAATGCAGGTTATATGAAAAATATAGAGTGTGCCGCGGGATAAAACACGATATCATATCAGAATTCGGGTGATGCAACTTCATCCTCGTTTGAAATAATCTTGTTTCACCCCCTAAGCACACAATATACTATATTATACCGTCAATAGTTAAAAATGGAAAATCCTTCGGTAGGACAAGGGCGTTTCCGCAAAGTATGAAGGGCACGCCACTGTATGCAGTAGGTACATAGACATACTATATTGTGTTCTATCGACCAACCTAAACATAATTCAGAATATGGAACACAATCCCCCCAAGCACACCCCTCTACGCAAACTGAAGCACTTCCCCTGGACTGAAACCATACATTTCCCGTCTGTAACAAAACACTTCGTATCAAAGCAGATTAGCCGCTTAATTAAATTTCCCGTGATTGCTACAAGGGGTTAATCGACTGTAAAATATCGTTAAGTAAGTAAACCACAAAAGTCAATTGAATAGTTCTTTACAGGAAACCAACTGCTCAAGCCGATATAATGTATCCTTAAGGGATAATATCTCAAATAATTATTATTGTAAACTACCAGGGGATCTCTTTAATATTAAAAAAAAACAAATAAAAACCTTTAACAAAATTGCCTATGTTACTCTACTCCAGGTCCTTAAGTAAATCACTATATCCATGTAAAAAGTACACGTCGATCCCTAGCTCTAAATAAAGAGAAAAAACACATTTTCGCATTTATTTAGGTACATAATTGCGAAAGCAGTGATACGGATTACGGAATCTTTTATCCTAAAGCCTAAATATTGTATCATAACTGATCCATAAATGACAGTTTTTTGAAAATAAGCATTTATTAATTTTAATTGTTTTTAAAAGTGATGCGATTTTCATCTGTTTTCCATTTCACCATTTTTGCCTGAAAGAAGCCGTTCAGTAGATAGGTTGCGGCTGATTTGAAAAAGTTAAATTACACACTGTGTGTGTACATTACACAGCCATCATGTACACATGAAAATCGCTTCCCTTTTAAAAACACAATTGAAATACACATACAGTCTTAACTTGCCTAATAATGATTTTCAGTACTCGTGGGCAAGTAGCTGTTTTATTTGTTTAAAGGTACACGGCCACAACACGACCAAGAGGCACCCGGACGTATTTTTCAGTCCCGAACATGCGATGTCGTCAGCCAGAAAAATCGAGTGCTTACCGATTTATTGCGTCTGCCTCTACGGCTCTTGAGACTTAGGAGGCGTAGTTAGATAATTAGATTAAGGATACAAATAAAACAGTTCCGCATTATTATACTTAAATTAGAATTGTGTCATTTAACTTTTAAGTAATAAGAACTCTACGTGACTCTACGTACTCTGGTCTCTTTACGGCCTATAATTCTTTTTCTGGAACATGGCGCATCTAAGGCTTTTGTTTAGGAAGGTAATCTAAAATATAAACACCTTGTTATGAGGAAATGTTTCTGAATCAGCATCTAATCCAAACCCCGCCCAGCGCTACATAGCAACCAATGCGCTAGGTGGGCGGGGCGCGACCGCTCGCCGGCACATCTGAACTTCATCCACGCGCTCTGATTTTTGTTCTAATCTCTATTATCAAATTACACATACAAACCTAATTTTCTATACAGAAAATCGTGTTACGTAATAGTGGAATAGATTTAATAAAAATCCTGTTTATTTCTATGGTAAGTTTTTTGAGGATGCGATTTTAAATATTTTAATACTGAAATTTCATATGTAAGATATTGTTACCTCTGAAACTTAGACTAAATCCAAGGCAGACGTTTTCGAAAAGTTTGTGTTCATGTTAAATATATTAAGTTTCACCTTAATGCTAGAAAATCCTCAACTGTTAGGTAGGTACGACAGTCGCAACGCCAAACGAGGCAGCATTAACGTCCGGAGCGAACCGCTTATTTGCAAACATTAATCCCTTCAAAGCCATTTTTCAGCTCCTTCCTCGCATAGCCCGTGAAGGCACAACCAGTAATTATTCGGTGTTCAAGAATGTGACGCGAGCCACCTGTCATGTGACTGTTTTATCAAATCATTTCTTTATTGCGCAGCCTCCACGCGACCTGTTCTTTTTTTGTTAGTTTTGAAAAAAAAAACGTTATTGTAGATGAGTCGGGTAGGTCGGGGCGCGCGAGCCTTATTTCAGTCAGGTGCCAGGCGCCGAGCACGAAGCATCGTGTAACGCTCCGACCCACACAGCCTTCCGCGGGACCCTTTACGAGTATCTATAACTGCTCGTCGAATCTTTCTATTGATTTAGAACAATGATTACAAATCCATTGACTACAGATTTCTAATGAAGAGTTTTTAGAAACCTCAAATTCTGTGAATTTCAGCAGTGATTTTGTGAAACGCCCTAGTGTTAAATTTTGCCGCCCTAGGTAAGTCCGCCAAATATTTTTTTCAAACTTTATTAAATCAGTTGAGCTTTTGTTCGATTTAGTTTTGTTTTGTATAGTTCTGAAAAGAAAATAGACACAAACTTGATTATGTAGGTCTAAGAGTAAATACTAGCTCAGCCAACTTAAATTCGTTATTTAAAAAATATATATATATTTATTTATTTATCTTTATTGCTCACAAGTACACGGAAATAAAGAAGACAATAAACGAATAGGACAATACAGTATGCAAAGGCGCTCTTATCGCCTAAGGCGACCTCTTCCAGACAACCTTTGGAGACAGAAGAGAACGGGATGGTGCGCAAATTACAAATAAGTACAATATATTATATATATATCAACTACATACAATAATACCTACACAAAAAACAAACATATGTACATACATGAGTTAAAATATATAATACGTTCATAAATAAATACTATAAATATTTTTTCTGAGTTTTCAAAGCTTTTTGTAGCGAGGGTCCACAATATAGAGAAAATGCAAAACCTTCTTGAAAAAAGGCAGGTTTCTAGACCCAATAGTTTGACCTGTATGTTGATATTTCAATCATTCAGTTTCTTCCAATAGAATAACAAAAAAACACAATTTTATCGTATAACTAGGTGATGCCCGCGACTACGTCCACGTGGATTGAGGTTTTTTTGGTTCCCGCGGGAACTCTTTAATTTTCCGGGATAAAAAGTAGCATGTATGTTATTCCAGACTATAATCTATCTCTATGCTAAACTTCATCCAAATCCGTTCAGTCGTCCGGGCGTGATTGAGTAACAAACATCCATCCATCCAAACTTTTGCATTTATAATATTAGTATAGATGGGTAGGTAATATACATATAAATTTTCCTAAGTTCTAAGTATGGGTAGGTACATAATTAATATTCAGCCGTCTGATATTAACATAAAAAGCTTTGCTCGCCATAATATTTAATAGTTTTCATATTATACAGGTATACAAACCTTATTACATGTGTAGGCACTTTGATATGACTTAACAGTTAGGTATATTTGCATAAATTAAATTCAATATTTATGCAAGTTTTGTAGATTGTCGGTACAGAAACGAAAATCAAAACCAATAATCAAAATGTAAAGGCTAAGGTACATTACATACAAAAATATTTTATAACTTGTAATCTAGATCCATAATGCTACGCTAGCATTGTCAGACATTTTCAGCAGGTAACTAAGTAGGTACATAGTAGCCTAGAACTAAGCTTAATTATCACATATTATTCTCAATTCTACAATTTGACTGAAAATTTGTTTAGCACCTATGCGTTTAGAAAATAATTTACTTACCTATCACTTAGTCATAGGTACCTAAGTAATAAATATCTAATAATAAATTAATTTAATGATTTAGGACTGAAAACTGTAACAAACTGTTGAAGTTTGAATTTTGGGTGTGAACGGGACACGGGAAATTTAGGAAAACCCTGAGACCGATAGTTAGGTTTCTCTTTCATAGAATTAAGTACCTATATCAAATAAGCAAATAGGTAATCCTATAGCAATTGAATAATTCGTAACCGATTTATTCGATTGCTAATTAATTATTGCTCTACCGAATCTACTGAACCGACTTCTATGGAACTTTACAAACTTTGATAAATGAGCTCTGGATTCAAACTCTTCAATCCTGATGCTACACAGGTCCAAACGCTATGTGTTCCAAGGTAACTAACTAAATCCATAACTATAAACCTCAACCTTATAAGCCATGAGCTTTCTTAATAGGTAGGTATCTATTGTTTTAATATATCGATTGTTAATTAATATCTAATAGTTTATGCCCGCGACTTCTTTTGCGTGGATGAGGTTTTTTGGTTCCCGCGGGAACTCTTTAATTTTCCGTTACAAAAAGTAGCTTATGTGTTATGCCAGACCTATCTCTGTGCCAAATTTCATTCCGATTCGTTCAGCCGTTATGGCGTGATTGAGTAACAAGCACCCATCCAGACTATTGTATTTTTAATATTACTAGACTAGACTAGATGATGCCCGCGACTTCGCCCGCGTGGATTATGGTTTTTTATTCCCGCGGGAACTCTTTAATATTCCGGGATCAAAAGTAGCCTACGTCCTTCCCCGGGATACAGATTATTAGGCCTATACCAAATTTCATCAAAATCGGTTGAACAGATGGGCCGTGAAAGAGTAGCAGACAGACACACTTTCGCACGTATAATATCAGTATGGATATATAAGTAGTAAGTATAGCTAAGTAAAGCACGATGATTGATTTTTTAAACACTTGCCGTTTCCCACTATCTATGCATGCGAATGAAAAAATAAGCGACCACAATTGCTTGCTAGTAATTGCCACTCGCAAGCTAATGAAGTCTTACTTTATTGAAATAAGAAATTGCGACATACAACCCTCGCTTACAAGACAACTAGTAAGCCAATTACACCTAATAGCTGGAATCAATTGCATTCACCTGTTTGTATTACAATGATACGGATCGCCCTGACACATCGCGGGTAAACGTTACACGCGAAAATCGGGAACTATGATACTATCTTTATGACAAACGTTTTTAACAGGTGCCCTAAGATTGTTATCACCCCCTGCCCCTAATACGAATGATTACAAAATTGAGCAATTCATTTCAAACATCGCAATCAACCTATATTTGATTTGGTCGAATTAAGTAATGAAAGTAAAGTGAGCGCTTTCCCGAGCTATTTGTTTACTGTGGATTCGTTGTATGAAAACAAATGTGTTTTAGTGTAATGAAGATTGTTTTAGTCCGTTAAGTGTATTGTGAATTATTAATGCGCGTACGCAGCGGGTGACGTCCACTTTCATTATTCTGATTCTTCATTTGCTTGATTGAGCTTTTAATATGATTCGCCGTCAACATACGTCGTCGTCGGTTGGATTAATCAGGGCGAGAGCTGTCAACAAATAGCCGCTAATGGCGATAGTCACGTAATAATATGATAACGTTGTTTTTTTTTAACTGATCAACGTATTGTTATTATTTGAATGCGACGCAAAGGTAATATTTCAACTTGATTTTAAATTCATATATTCGCCTAATATTTTAACTTGATTTTAAATTATAAAAAATATACCTATAATTTGATACGTAGGTAGGTAGACCTACTTATATTATTAGTAGTTGAGCATAGATAGTAAGTATGTTGTAGGCAATAAAAATACGTAGAGAGTAGGTACTAGAGACTAGAGCTTGACTTCTGAACATTATCTAGGGTTTACAGTAATATATTTTAGTCTCTACCGCGTTTACGACTTTAAACATACGATTCGGTAGATCAAGTTAATAGTAGGTACCTATGTGAAATATTGGTCGCATCAAGACAGTTTATTGTGTCCTATGTCACCGTAAGATTGTAAATTATAATACTTATAACTCGCGAAATTGCAAAGTGTCGAAAAATTACAATTTAACATATAATTTTTCGGTAGATTGTAATCTGGTAGGTTTATTAACCCGATACAACCTAAGTGGTTATATATGTCGAACCCTAACCTAACCTATAAGAAAGACACAAGAAAACGTAGATGCAATTAATTTTTCAAAAACTGCCACTCAGAACATTGAATGGTTCACAATATTATAATCCAACGGTTTTTACAATCTTACGGTGACATATATATATATATAGTTTGAAAAAATTGTTACTAAACAATGTTGTTGCCAGCTTTTAAATATGATATTTTAAATTATGATATTTTATCCAAATATGATGATGTGATGAATTATAATATATTTGATGTGGTGATATCACATATTATGAACTTTGTCCGAAGGGTAGGTAGAACTAGGCACAAGAAAGCAGTAGCAGTTCGTATTTGTTCACAGGATGTCCCGGCACGTGCTGCTGTCGCGTCTTGCGGAGCACTTCCAGGCGGCATCACCCCCTGGACAACGGTTCCCATCACCTGAAAGAAGCGTGTCCCCGCACACACCCACTTCCCCGCGCTCGCCCCCCCAGTCTCCGGATTCTCTTGCACAGCAGCGCTTGGATCTGCTACAACTTGGAGACATTGAGATAGCAGGACGTGCTCTCAAGCAATATGCCAGAGCTACAGGCGAGTGTTGATACTTGATTTCCACTTACTTTTTGTTTGAGCCTTATCCCCTTAATTTTACATGACCAAATATGTAATTAAAAGAATCTAAGTACTATAATAAGACCTTCACCACAGGTATGCAAGGATGTGTAGCGATTGATGTTTGTGAAATATTAAAATGTACTGCGCAATCAATATGATTCAATGTAAATTGTAATAAGTAGCATTGAAACCTTATTTACACCAGAGTAAAGATGAGCAATGAAAATGAACGGACCTCAAACATGAAACATCCCGCGATAAATATTTTCGCACATTCATGATCTAAAAGCTGTCAGTTACTCTGTAGCTAAGTAATTTGTAGAATATTTTAATTGATATAATTTAATGATTTTTCGTAGAACTTGGAGCTTTGATGTACTGCAGTGGGCTGGGTGCTCTGTACGGGGGCGCCGGAGTATGGCCACTATTGTTGCCACATGCACCACATTTCCCGCCCAGCGATCACGCGAGACATACACCGCCCAGAGATGGTAAGAATTCATTTCCATTTTCATACTCAATTCACATTCAATCACGATCTCCAGTCGATAAGTATTATTATCGTAACGTAGCATTTTGCTACGTTTGTTCTTATAGTAGTTCCCAAGGTTTCATATAATATTATTCATCTACTTACTTACTACTACCCTTGGCGGCTTGTTCAAACCGCGGCGGCGGTGGTTGGATAAACGCCATTCACCGCCGCTTGAGCAAGGGATTGAAATATCTTTAAAGATAATTAGGTAGTATAAAAAAGATTTAAATAAATTTTACATATTTTACTTAGTTTTCATGAAACCAAACATACTCAGTTAAAAATAAATGCATCTTCAATTTTCTTATTTTCACGTCTGTAATAATAGGTACCAAGTTATGGTATTAATTAGTCGGTGGTAGAGGTAAAATTAAATAGGAAATTTTCAAATTCCAAACTATCCGTTGACAAAATTAGCAAAAGTCACCAGAGATTTCTAAAAAAAATATTTATAAACGATTTTTGGGTCGTTTGATAAGACGCGTGTTGCCTCGGCCTCCTTACATGCCTTCTCGAGTGTACTCCTCATTAGAATAGCTATCAATGTAAGTTGTGTCTTGAGCCGCGAAACGCTGATATGCCGCAGTTTACATGTCGTTTACCTCCATAACCGGAGTCTTTTAAACGTTTTCAACTCGCCAAGGAAAAGCAAGTAGGTACCTACATATATAGCTACCACACAAGCGCATTTCATTGGCGTGTTAAAATTCGTTATGTATTCAAATTACTGCTTATCCTATATTATCACCGGTAAAAGCCCTGAATCAATGATAACACATTGAAAAGACCTAGATTCAAAAAATGTACTTGATTTTTTTGCATCGGCAGGACAAAAAGTCCTCGTGAATAACTTTTATATTGAGCCGCACACACTAGTGCGACAAGACAAGTTCTCAGTCGCGCAGACGTTTTGTTCCATCCGGGGCCATTTATGTTTTCGTTCTAATCTCAGGTTATAATAGTTTTCTTGATTAGTAGACTAGTTCATTTGATGCGCTTGCAGATCGTTTGCAGCATTAATTACGAATACGATTTCAACTCGAAAATCCTAATGTCTTCCCGAGGGGGGCAATCAGGGGAGAGAGTCCAGAGCCGTAATTTCACTACAATTGTTGATGCTATTCAGTCCGATTTTTTATTTTATTATGATGATATTTCAGCCGAGACCGACAGCTTAACATGCTATATTAGGCACAATGATAATAAAATTAAAGCCGCATTCGGATTTCCTATGTTTATCAACCATCCCTTGAACTGACTTCGGTCAACTGTAGGTACAAACATAAAAATTATAATCAATTCTATTAAAATGCGCATTCGGACCACACTATACTCAACCTGTTAGTTACTTGACACCAGTGGCGTGCACAGATTTTGAAGCTAGGATAGGCATTTGTTAGTCAGAATCCTAGTTTATTATTAAATTTATTAAATCATAAAATTATCTTAAAATTTAATTAAATTAAAAATTTCACTTAATAATTTAATATTTATTTTAATTAATATTTTATTCATTAAATACTGAAACAATATAATTTAATTTTTGTATTTGCGAGATGTTTAGTTGAAAAATGAACATTGTTTTTTAGTTGACATATTTTCATTCTGGTAAGCAGTGCTTTTATGCCTCTATGAACTGCACGCCACTGCTTGACACTATATCAAAATTACAGTAGACAACTACTACATATAATTTATTGTATAGCGTAGTATAGTATAGTTTATTTTAAACAAATTCCTTGTCGATTTCAAAATAACATTTTTAAATATAACGGTTTTAATATTTACTCAGGTGTAGTTTTCCGCGTTTAAGATTCGGATTTACTCGAGTTCTATACAGGTATGCAGAGTGCTTATGCAGCAGACAATTGACGCAACATCTACAAATAAAAATGCACCTGTGTATCTTAGTAAATGCGAAACGTCCGATTTGACCTACCTACAATCTAACCTATTTAACCTTTCTGAAAGTATTTTTACTTTTTATTTTTTGTAAGTAAATATTTTACCTCGTGTACATATACTTATTAGTTTTAGAGTATAATGTATAGCTAGATGAAGGCTGCGCCCTTGATTTAATTTTTTAATTTCCGTGGAAATTATTTCACTATCCGGGATAAAGTGCCCGTCTCCACGTTACAAGCTTTGTGTCGAGATTGGTTCAACTGTGAAACATATTATATTATAATCATGAAACGATAACAGATAAACATAAGAGACACACTTTCGCATTTTAATATGTATATGGCAAACTATCTTTAATCTGCCTAATAATAACTTATAAGGTCATACAAATTATTTTTAATTTAGTTGAAATGAAACAGTTGAAGTTAGTTTGATCCTGAAATCGACATCCTGTAAATGTGCAAATTACATACAACGTTAACGCGTATATTTATCCACAGATGATGAAGAAGAGTTACCATTGAACTTGTCCACAAAAAATAGGCAGATTTGGTCGCCCGGCAGTGCGTGCGAACGTGAGCAAATAGAAACAGAAAGAGAATCCCCTGCATCACGCTGGGAGGAGCGAGAAGATCTCCATGCGCCCCTCGAACTCGTTAAGAGATGCCGAAGCAGCCCCGACGAAGATCGGCTCTCCAGTGCAGAGCCCCGACGCTGCCCCTCAGAACCTTCGTTCAACACCTACCTACCACCACCGCCGCAACCAGACATCAACTTTTCACTCCTTCTCAAGAATGAAAACAAACATGAAAAATCCTTTCAGGTATGTAATACTTAAGTCCTAGCAAATATATTTAAGAACTTTTACGTGCCTGTACTCACCTACTCAACACTGAAACAATGATAAAGTTACTCCAATTTAGTATTTAGATTCTACAACATATATCAAAACATCAAAATTCCTAGGATGAACTTTATTCGGAGTTTCGGTAAAATCGGCACCATACTATATCATTATTGAGTTCATTCGTTTTCATAAGTTCCAATTTGAGATTAATTGCAATTGAGATTTAAATACATATATTTTGATAAATACGTTAAATGTTATATTTAATAAGCATAACTAGTGCTTTTCACTTCAAAGTCAGGAAAATCACTTTAAACTAGGATTTGTCCCATGTCAAGTTATATAGGTAAAAAACCGATGGCCTTCAGTACCGATATAATAATAACTGTTAGTAAACGATGCAGGCTAACAGAGTTAATAAATGGCCTAAACATGCGACATCCTTTACCGAGATCAGGATAACTGTACAGTTTCCGTTCAGGCAAGCTTTAAATAGCAAACTAGTACCTATACCAGTTTATCTGTTTTTTTACAAATCAAGAACAAAAACTGCCCTTGTCTTAATAAGTACTCTTGAATCGAAACTAGTCGCGCGTCTTTTGCCCGCAGTTTACGGCTCTCAGGCGCGCAGGGTCCGGTCTTGTCACCGTTTTTTCAATTTGCAGTATTCTTTTTGGCGTCATTATAAAAATCAGCTACGGCTTTAATCAAAATGCCATTTTTGTTAACATATTGAGTTAATCAATCTTATCTTACATCTTAAAATACAAGTAGGGAGAAACACGTTCGAAAGATTGCAAAACAATTTTTACTGCTCCATGAAAAGTTTCTATGCATAATTAAGCCACCTATTTACCTAAACGTTATTTTTAGTACTGATTGAGACTGATATCTTATTAATAATCTTGAAATGAATAAAATAAAACATTCCTTTTCATTCATACGGTTATAAAATGATAAAGTTAGTGAAGGGGGAGGTGGGAAGCGGAAAACGGCGCGTGGCGGGCACGCGTCTTCGGTGTCCACCTAATTACCCACCGACCGACGAAGGTATTTTACTTACAATATGATAATATGATACAGCATTACAACCGCAACGTTAACCAGTTAATTATTTTACAAGAAATTAATGATACTGTCATTATTTTGAAATTATCGTCCTCCTTTCATCCGAAAGTTCCTTTATCCGCTAAATAGAAAAATATAAACTCTTTCCAATATTACAAGTTTATGTTTTACCTGTTCTTAATTATATTGAACTTATACTATATTGAATTGTATTTTATTTTAGGGAATAAATATCATTTGTAGGCATATTATATTGTAATTTTCAGGATTGAGAATTTATTGCTCATAATCTGCAGTCTTACTTTATACGTCGATATAATGTGACGTTAGTACACTTTTACAATCGTATAATAATCGTATATAAAAAATATTCAAGTGTTACAGTACATTCCACACGAATTAATTGTAAGATAGTCGTGCAAAACAAAGTAATTAATTTTTAATCATGATTTTATCAGAATTAAATTTAACGTAAGTAAATACTCAGTGTATTGAACTGTGTTAAAATGCAAATTAATAAGATCATATAGGTACCTCACACTGTGGATAATTCATATCTTAGGATTTGAATTTTTTTACATTAAATCCGTGGAGTATGTACCTACAGAAAGGTTTCTTCTTTAATAACGGGTATTCCTGCAGACTACGCTTTAATTTTTTAATATATAGCCCTAAGCAAATATTATATAGCACAACAATATATCTTTCAGCATACATTCACACACGACATTTATATGGATACGTTCATACAATGCTATGCTATAGCTAAATATAGTCAATAGTCAAAACTTTCAATAATTTTTTTATTGAAAGTTTTAGCTATATAGTATAATAATAGCAAAAAAAATCGCTAGTATTTCATTTCATTTAATTTATTTATTTGCTCAGATTGAAGATAGGAGATAGGTATTATAAAGAAAACTCGATCCAATGATAAAAAGCTAGGTAAAAGCTCACACACTTATTATTCTAAGCTTCAGCTGAACAATCTTACGTTTTCCATCTCTGAGTAGGTAGTTGGGTCATTACCTACTCAGAGTATTGCATTGAAGAACAACATGAGAATCGTGATTGTCATAGGTATTTGGGTAATTTACTATATGCAAGGCTATTTCTTACAAGCCTATTTTTACAGATGTTCATTTTCGCTAAAACCCTTCTACAGCATTCATAACTGTTTATAATTCAACCGAGTACCTAGCCTATTAATTTCTGACTGTCGTAAAAAATCACCTCAGTACCAGTTACAAACCGATAACCATATGTGGATGGCCATACTAGCACCTGTGTTGTTTATAAGAAAGTGCAATCGGCATAAAAAGAGGATGAAAAAATCGAGTCGTTTTTGTAGGCGCGAGGCAGGGTCGCGGCGGGCAGCTGCCCCGCCAACTGTCACAGGCTTCCACGCAATTTTCGT
Source organism: Erebia palarica (assembly GCA_964035005.1). NCBI lineage: Eukaryota > Metazoa > Arthropoda > Insecta > Lepidoptera > Nymphalidae > Erebia > Erebia palarica. Next base: position 31,190,602 of record OZ035985.1, on the reverse strand, counting down.
TGGATTGTCATTCGCTGCATATTAACTGCCCACCATCCGAATAATAAATAACCGCAACTTAACTCCATACATTAAACGGTCATCTTATCTAATTCTTAACCTCAACTCAACTGGCTACAGGCTATTTACTTCTGTTTATAAAAATACCACTAAAACAAAGTCGATTTGTTTAAATAACTAAGTGTGCACGACATCAAATTTGAAAATCTGCAGTTTTTTTTTGTTTTCCAAGAATAAAGCTCGATTACCTGCTCAGATTTTGACATATTATTATGTGTACTCATTAAGTGGATATATGCAGGGTCAGTTTCATCTAGACTGTAACTAAACTGTGCCTATAAACGACGTGACGACGTTCACGCTGTTAAAAATTCTGTTACAATCATAAAATTTATGCGTATAATACGACACGGTTCCTACTGAATATAGTTAAAACAGCTGCTCAAATAAATCCTGACGATTCCTTTGTCTAACGTTTGTCAGTGGAATATGACACAAGAATTTGTTTGCATACTACTTACTCAGATATTATTTAAATCTTTTGAAATAGTCGCCAATGGTTTGAATGAAACTTACCTATAAGTACACCTACCAACTAATACTTGATGAGAAAAATATTCATTTTAATATTTGTGTAAGATTTTTGTATAAATTTTATATTAGAACCGCAGGTACTTAATTACCAGCTGATAGGTACAACCGTATTTGGAAAATTAGGTAAGTGCAGGGCTTGGTAGGCATTATACTATACATATTATGAGGAATAAGTAAGGTATTTATTATCAATAGGTTTAAACTTTAAATTATAGTGATACTTAGCTTCTTTTGTTTTAGGACAAAGAAACTCATAGAAGCATCAGATATATGATAATTATAAGCAAAGAAAATAGCTTAATAAAATCAAAGAAACGCGTAGAAAGGGGTAAAAAATGCTCTGTTATTAGTTCATTGCTGGTTGTCAGCGTACTGGACGGGTACTGTCAATTCCATTCCACATAATTATATATTTCTATGAAAAAAGTTGTATTTTAATTACACCTTAAGTCCTGTATCTAGTACTTATATACCAATGTATAAAATTGAGTATTTTATAAGTAGGTATCTAAGAAGATTTGAGATATTAGTTAGTCTACGTAGTTTTTAAAGTTTAGGTATTGTCCTATGCATGTCATCTTCGTACTATTTTAGAGATATCAGGGCGCGTGTATTTAAAAACACAGAATACTTAATTATTAGTAAATAGTAATAAAAATGTTTTACGTAGATAGGGTTTAAAAGACGTTAGAATGTCAGTCGCTACGTATATTTAATGTACTCTGTGGTCGCTACCGAACTTTCAAAGACTGGCTGCGCTGCAGTTTTTATAGTACCTATAGGTACCTACTTGTGTCTAGGAGGGTAGAGCAGCAAGAAGTACAATATAATTTAAAGGGATTGTTCAAATTTATATGGAGCGTGGGCCAGGTATTTGTACGGTATCTTAAAATGTTCGGGGTCATAAAATAGTAACATTTTTTTCTTTATTTCTTATTAAAAAATTCAATTTACGAAGTATGTACAATACGAAATTATTTTGCAAAATAAAAGCGCAACAACATGAGTCCATTTTGACATTGACGTATATTACACGTGTCATGATTACATTTGACATAAAAATAACCTGAGAAATGAGATTTATCCTTAAAATATCCAACAGCAGTCAGCGAGTCGATCGAAAGATTATATTTTACAAGTTGACGTAATAAATAATAATAAACATTTTATTTTTGTACCTCTAAATCACTGTAAAACTGCAATTTCTATTACTTAATACTTCTATCATGTAAAAGCGTATTCTGGAACAGAAAAACTCCGAATGTTCTATTCCAGAACGCGTGTCCCAGCTTGAACGGACAGCTGCGACTGCATATTGAACTACAGTCTTCTACGTATACACATACATGGAAACGCTCGAGCAGTTGCCACTGTTTCGGGCGGTTGGCAGCAGTTATCAATGGTAACTTCTAGCTGTTGACTGTGACTGCAAGAGCGGTCCGTGTATGTTGATCGCTCGCTAACTGCTCGAGCAGTTCATGTATGGCCAGCCTTAAAACTTTAATATTCATTATTTTGTTTTGTCCAGTGCAAGCAATGCGGCAAATGCTTCAAGCGGTCCAGCACGCTGTCCACACACCTGCTCATCCACTCGGACACGCGGCCCTACCCGTGCCAGTACTGTGGAAAGCGCTTTCACCAGAAGTCTGACATGAAGAAACACACCTACATACATACCGGTAAGATATCGAATATTATAATATATCTCTATGCCAAATTTCATCCAGATCCGTTCAGCCGTACTAGCGTATCCATCCATCCATCCATCCAAACATTCGCAATTATAATATTAGTATGGATTTCCATAATGCCTGCAAAGTTGCATGGAGATTGAAAACATTTTTTTAATCTACTACAAGTTAACCCTTGACTGCGATCTCACCTGAGGGTAAGTGATGCTGCAGTCTAAGACGGTAGCGGGCTAACATGAAAAATTATGAACTTTTATTCGTTCATAAGTCGTTTTATATGTACTCGTAGGTATAGGTAGATTTACCATCCTCCCTTAAAATAAACTACCTAGGTATGTACCTACATACCTAAATTTTTAAGCTAAATTACACATACATACATATACTTATTGTGTATATCGATACTCGATAATGATCATTGTCAGTATTATAAATTCATTTCGTAACAGTTACAAGAACTTTGTTGATGGGTGTAAGTACTTAGAATCAAATTAATGCTTTACGTATTATTCACTCCTCTAGGCTCTACGTATTATTGTTTTCAAAGTTTTGTCAGAAAATTACAGTCTACTAGGTAGGTACATGAGTTATATCAGTTCCCCTATTATTCAAGTTTCACACTTTCTTGAATCTAACTTCTACGTCCAACTTTACTTAGATAGTTGTCTAGAAACACCTAGTTATTAATATACTTAAAGCTTCTAAAAGCTCATCATGTAGACAATTTATATATTTAAACTTGAAGGTACTTTTAGGTACTCATAAAGTATGGTAAAGTTTTTAAATCAATGAAGATAAAAAAATTTTTCAATGAACATAAAATACAATATACCAAATAAGACACGTTTTTACCTTCGACTTCAAGAAAACATCGAAATAATTGCGCATCTAAAAACTACGACGTACATATTTGTCTCAGTCAAGTCGTCTCGTCACGTCTGGGCAGTTCCGAATGATTTACAGTAGGTAGCCTTAAAAGGTATTCGTCCTCCCGATAAAAGCCCCATCATCAATATTCCAAAATGCAGTTCGCCCTGCAATTAGCCGTACAGCCTTCAAGACCGAGTCGCGTCACAGCGCAAAACAAAAAGTAGCAGTAAATCCTGTTTCTTCTATAATTTTTTTTTTTGTATCGCTTAAAGCAGTTCTCACCTATGTAGGTTGCTGCAGTGCCTTTGTCGCCTTGATCACAACAGCTCTTTTTTTAGGGTTTTCCCATAAAAATTACCCGAAATTTTAATTCTTGATCATTCTAGTAGGTAGCATAATGTTTTATGAATCTACATTTATCTGTACTGATGTACCTAGTGTGATATTTTATTTCGTTCTGCTAATGTTTTTTTTTCGAAACACTTGGCAACTTTATTAATGAAACTTGAAAGTTGATTAATTCGGATTCATTCAATCCAAGGTAAGAAAATGGTATTTCAAAACAAACTTGAATTTTAAAGTATAGCTAAAGCTATTCTAAAGATATTTTGTTAATTTTATAAAATGTTCAGTTAATTATCGTGGAAAGCGGGCTAAAAATATTGTAACGGTTGTGATGTGATATGACAAGTAGTAGAAACGCCGCTTTTAATTACCACCTTTCATTCGATAAACGACACCCCTACACATACATTTGAATCTAAAATGTTAATTACGTAACCCGCTGTAATTATTACTTAACAACTTCTTCAGGTAGGTAAAACTAATAACAATGTAACGTAGTGTCCATGATTTTCTATGTAAAAAAGCAGAGTTGTAAAATTATGTTTTTGTAAAAAAATATACCCTTCTTTCTACCCTTTCTAATTTTTACCTACGGTATTTAGTTCTGTTCCATTATATATTATACTAGCAGACTTGCCCGCGACTTCGTTTGCGTGAAATAAGTTTTTTAAATTCCCACGGGAACTCCCTTATTTTACGGGATAAATTATAGCCTATGACACTTACAAATAATGAAGCTTTCTATTGGTACCAGAATTTTCAAAATCGGTTCAGTAGATCCAGAGATTACCCCGTACAACTTCACAAACTCACAAACTTTACCTCTTTATAATAATAAGTATAGATTAAGTAATAAAGGTATCTTTTTATCAAAGTAAGATACGTTAGTAGTACTTAAATAGATTATCGGGTAAGTAGGTACCTACCTATCTAAGTATTAGATACAATTAATAATTCAAATTTCTGAAGTTTTTTATTAAAATAAACTTTTACAAGTGCTTTTGAATCGTCGAGTGAATTTACCGCTGGTATTCGGAATGCCTTTCCTACCGAGAAAAGCCAGAAGGAAATTCGGTGGTTGCTCTAAGATACAAGCAGTTCTGCAGTCCCGAGCATAGCTGCAGCGAGTCAAATATATATGTTACCTACATAATCTTCAACAGTATAGGTACTTATGTAATAACCTTTTTTAAGGAGCATTCTTTTAATGGAATTTTTAAACTTGTGTAGAGGCAAGTTTAAAATGGTTCGTGAAATTTTATTATAGAAGAGTACGTACGCCCATTACTACGAATGATCTCGGCATCTTTTTTGAGGCGGAGCGAGTGTGCGAGTGTAGTGGCGTGTAAGTGGCGAGTTTATTGCGGTTTCTAGTTTGCCTATTATGCAGATCGCTTACTTTTTACTCAAGAATATGTTGCCATACGAAAATTATATTGTTACAAATATATTGTGAAGGTATTGTAAGAATACCTATTTCCTTGAACTAAGAAAGGGATTCCTGCGATTTTAATATATAATAATTTTGTTACAGGTGAAAAACCGCATAAATGCGTCGTATGTTCCAAAGCTTTCAGCCAAAGTTCGAATCTCATTACGCATATGCGTAAGCACACCGGCTACAAACCTTTTTCATGCGGCCTCTGCGAAAAGGCATTCCAGCGAAAAGTTGACTTACGGCGTCACAGGGAGTCCCAGCATTCGGATGTCGACGTCTCCTCGGGTTCCGTCTTACCCCGGCATCGCTACACATATTACGGTGAAGAGCAAACACCGATGACTCCCCTTATTTCTAAATGAAGTTTGCGTTTAGTACATTGCTTGTTTTAACATTGCTTACTAGAATTCAATTAGTGCCTTTAGTAGCTTGAAAAACTAATTTGAACTGTAGAATTAGTTAGAATTTGGATTTGCTTCTGTTTAAATACGTAGACATTCAGAATGTATACCTACCTACCGTATTGAATCAGCAATATTTTTTTAATAGGTAAGTACCTATCTGTCTGGTCGTTTTATTGTAGAGATAATAATGAACACGGACTTATTATTTTAATGACGAGAGTGTAAATAACGGGTACACCGCAATTACCTATTGTAATTATGTTGTTCACTATTCAATTAATGTAGCCAAAGATTTTGAGCAATGAACTACTAATTTAAGTCGGCACTCGAACTGAATAAAATGGCTATTTAAATACCAACAACTTATTGTATATTGAATAGATTAGTATGTGAAATATGTATGTTACCTACTTATACACCTAGTAATAAGTATTGCGCTATCCACCAACTAAAATAAGAAATTCGACAAACAGCTTCGCTATTCTCACAACATTGGTGATAGATCCGTCCTTAAATTGTGATATTAAGTACATACCTACCAGTATATATTACTATTATTATACCTATCTATTTATGATCAAACAAATCCATTTAGTACATTTAAAATATAACAGATATAAACTGAAAATAAATAAAAAATTACCATTTGAGTAATGCCTTTGAGTACCTAAATTTATCCGATATTATAATTATAGGTACAATGGGTGCTTAAAATCGAGTGAGCTTATTTTAATCGAACTTTCGTACTTAGGCATACACGCTGTAAAACCTATACTTACTTATATTATAAAGAGGTAAAGTTTGAAAGTTTGTGACGTTGTAGGGGGTAATCTCTGGATCTACTGAACCGATTTTGAAAGTTCTGGTACCAATAGAAAGTCACATTATTTATGAGTGTCATAGGCTATATATTTTGAAGCTTCATATTTCGCAAACGAATTTCTAAATCGAAAAATAGTATTCCCACACCTACAATATTTTTGAACGTCAAAAAAAAAATATTTTACCACTTTGTCGGCGTAATCAATAATAGTTATGCCAAATTACCGCTTTCTAAGAGCCTCTGAGCCTCTGAGTTAAGCCGCGGACAGACAGAGAGAAACTATAAGGGCTCCTTGTTGACTACGGAACCCTAAAAAAGACCTAGATCAGACGTATTCTGAACTCTGAGGGACCTAGGTATTTTATTTTGACTTACCTGAAAATAGAAACTTACAGAAACTCGCACCTTTCTAACAGAAGGTAGATAAATGGCATATATACCTAGCGCTATTTAAGTAATGTACGCTCTGAGGGCAGACGTAGGTAGTTTTTAATCCACCAGTGGGCATTATGTTATTAATTAGGGTTTTTTGTATCAAAATTTTTTGCTTTCACATTTCTTTTATGTACTAAATCTATACTTTTCACTAATTGTTTGAGTGACTGCCAGGTCATTTGTTAAAAATAACTTGTATACTTAAACATTTTAAACTAAGACAATATTGTAAAAAATTCTATTAAGATATACTTACCTAATAAGTTTAGTAATAGTAACTCAGGTATAACGGTATACCTAGGGTACCTATTGTAAAATATTTTCGAAGTGTATAAAGTGAGTCCAAACAAACCAAAGTAAAGTGTTTTAAGTCGTAATATGCTATATTTATTTAGGATTAGTCAGGTATTTTGTAATTATTATTATAAAATATTATCTAGGTATACCTAGATAGTATACATACTACCCTCTAAATACAGTGCCGTCAAATTTATTTATTTTTATATTAACCAAAATATTGGCGTTTCATAATTAATATTTAGTATCGAATCGTATTTACTATTTTGTAAGGTTATTCATGATTCCGTCCTTTATAAATAACAGAAAAGCTACCAACTGTTACCATTTTTATCTGCATTTTGGGTTGTTACCATGCTTTTTGAAAGATAATAAGGTATCTTACATACTTAGTGGAGTAGGTACCTACCTACATACGAAATTCTCTTTAATTTTAGTTTGCATCAATAGGAGAGTAACGTGCATTTGTATCTAGTATCTATAAGTTATGAATTTAATTTAAAGTGAATTGATTTTCTTTTAAAGACTGTTCGCAAACGCTAGGTCATTGTGCTTTATTGTTTACTTATTATTATATAGTTGAATTTGAAGAATTAGACGCTAATAAGTCATGTATTATAAGTACATTAAATAGGTATAGTAAAATGCAATCACAATAATTAACACGTGTTCTGAAATGTTAAAGGGAGATCAAAGGAGATCGTAGGTATGCACATAGACTCGTGCATTTTTAAAACTAAAAATAAGAGTGACTTCACAGGTATTTTTAGTACCTACCTTGATAAATGGTATGCGTGCAACACTCTTGCGGGTCATGTATACGATCGCCTTTACGTTGAATTTACACGTGCAATGACTAACGGCTAGAACACCAAAGATTACAGCTATGAGTGTTTACCTATACCGTAATAAAATATATTCCTACAAGTCCGACTTATCTGACCCGGTGACAGCATCGCTGCGTTTTATGAAAAATAAAATAAAAACAAAAACTAAACAGGCTTAAAAAATAGTTCCAATTTTGGCCACCTGGTCAGTCATGTTTTTTGGAACCTTAACCATCTCTTAATTATGCTTTTATTAAGGTCGCACATAACGCAACTATTACATCATGTAAGCAAAATATTCGAAATTCAAGTTCCATAAGAATTTCGCTGTGCGACAGTGTGCGATCTCCTATATAACATAGATAGGCTTCCTTGGTCTAAGAGCTGATGCATGAATTGTTCAGTTTACACATTTTGATTTGATAATACTGTTATACAAACTCTACAAATTGCTTGGCAAAAACTTTTATGAAACGTAGGTAAAATAAGTACTGAGGTTATAAAATTTATCCAGCTCTTAGATCGATACATTAAAAAATTTTACGCGGTTAAACCGCTATGCGCAACATCGACAAGCGAACGCCTGAAACCGACTTCTAAAGCCTGAAAAACAACACGCTACCGCTGCGGAAATCTGTCCGACGGTGATCCTAGTCTAAGTGCTTACTTAGACAGAAATAACTTTATGATGTTTGTTTCAGGCTTTACGGCTTTACTTTAATTGATATAGACGTTCCCAGTTTGGCGGTACAAAGTCTCGTCATTTATTTTTGTAAATTTGATGTAATTGTATTAAGGCCAGTTCAATACAAATATTTTATGGTGATATCTCTTTTATTTGCCTCATTACAATTTCATAGATGTCATCTGTATGGGCCTCAGAAAACATCAGTGCCGGCGTGACGCGCTGCAGAATCGGGGCAACCCCAAAAGCACTCTGAACCAGTTATTAAGTAAAGGGTTTTTCATTAAGAGCGCTCGAACTTTGCAATTGAATAAAACAACCTGTTTAAGTGATATTGCCACAATGTATATTTTATTTTAAAGAATATTTGATGACATTATGTATGGAATATAATTTCAGCCAAATGGCCGCTGCGACTCCGCTGAAGGTGGTGTATCCTGGTGGACCAATTTTGGACGACATTTTCGCATAAATGGGGCTCAATCTCATGAAGAATGCGAGTTATGTTGGCCTTCAGGGCAGCAATTGTTTGTGGTCTGTCAGCATAGACTCGAGATTTCACGTAGCCCCACAGAAAATAATCGAGCGGTGTTAGATCACACGATCTCGGTGGCCAGTTGATGTCACCACCACGCGAGATGACGAAGCCTTCGAACTTCGAACTTCGAACGCACGGAACGTTAGGCGAACAGAGCACTGATTTCGATAATAAATTTTAACGATTTCTACTCGTTGTTGAAGCGTGTAGCGTTCCATGGTGAAATGTCACGAATAAATATGTATTTCTGCCAAATTTGACAGCTATCGCTTTTCCAAGATGGCCGCTATAAACTTTCAAAGTTCGAGCGTTCCTATTGAAAAACCCTTTATATTGGACTCGCAGGTCATCCTAGGTCCTCTGCGTATAATATGTCACCCACGGGCTGCACGTGTAAAACGTTTGGCAATAGTTATATGCCATATTTTATTTATTTTTTTTATTTATTTATTTATTTATTTCACAAAAACTTACAAATGTGGCTTAGTAACTAAGGGCACAACAAAGTTGAGATGCAATGGCTCTCTGACTTCTGCAATACAAGTTTATCTTAGTGCAGAGTCTGCACTAAGATAAACTTGTATTGCAGAAGCCTGCATACCCTTCGGAGGATCAAATTTAGCCAAAAATTTGACAAAGAGAAAATAAATTATTAAAATATATATATTTAAGTATGTGTAATATATAGCATAATATATTTAAGTATGTGTGTGTGTGTGTGTGTGTGTGTGTGTGTGAGTGTGTGTGTGTTTGTAAGTTAGTATATACTTTTTAGTAGTTTCTCAGTTTCCTCATAACTCAATGTTTTTAGATAATCCGTAACTGCGACCTTGAATTCTCTATTTGTTAGTGATTTGAAATTTTTGATGTACTTACTAACTTTGTTGTAAATAAAAGGACGGAGGTACTTTGATTGATGTTGAGCTCGGGATGTCAAAACATTTGTCTTGTCGTCGCTTAAGGGTACTGGGTTAGATTCAACTAGTCGAGTTACTTTACAATGTTGAGTCATGATTGAGTTCAGAATATAAAGCTGTCGTACGGTTAGTACTTTACATTCTTTATATAGATCAGAAGTTGGATATCTGAAAGGCCTATATGTGGCTACTTTCAGGACTGCACGCTGTGCGCGCTCCAAGGCCAACATATGAGTTATACCTGCGCCACCCCAACTTGAAATGCAGTATGTCAAAATAGATCTACAAAGTGCATTATACACCTTAAGTACAGTTTCATAATTGGTCACATCCCGTAGGTTTTTAAATATGAAAATTAGTTTTCTAACCCTTGAAGAGAGTGATTCTATGTGGGCCTTCCAATTTAATCTATTGTCTATAATGACACCAAGATATCTAAGGCTTAAAACCAACTGTAGTATAGGGCAACTGCAATTGACTGATTTGCAATTTGAATGCGCTCTAAGAACTATTTGCGGTTTTTTTCTACGTGAGCCGGTGAAGGCGATATATTTTGTTTTATCTACGTTAAGACTCAATAAATTACGACGTAACCATTGTGTGACAATGCCAAGACCCTGCTCAGCACGAGATCTAACTTCGTTCCAGTCTGAACCACTAAATATTAGCGCTGTATCATCCGCATACGAAAATATTTTACCCCCATTTAATTTTAGATTGCACAGGTCATTAACATAGACTAAAAACAGAGTAGGCCCAAGAACACTGCCCTGCGGAACGCCGTAACTTATTGACTCTTCCCCACTAAATATATTCCCTACTTTCGTTTTCTGGGTTCTTCCTTTTAAATAGTCCTCAAGTAGACATAACGTTTTGCCCCGAATTCCAACTTTTTCCAGCTTTGTCACTAGACCTGGCATCGAAACAGTATCGAAAGCCTTGGCTAAGTCAAGAAAAACCTCTATAACCTTATTCTTCCTGTCAAGTTCGTCAACTGTTCAGTAGACCGAGCTTCTCGGAAACCATATTGGGTTTTTGCTAGAATTCCATATTTTTCTAAGAAGGAAGTTAGTCTTCGGTTGATTATTTTCTCTAGTAATTTAGACAGAATTGGAAGAATGGAGATTGGTCTATAATTTTCGACACAATTTTTGGGGCCACCTTTATGAACAGGTATGATGTAAGATGTTTTAAAGATAGTTGGAAACTTTCCAGACATGAGGCTAATGTTACAGACATGTGTTATAATTGGAGCTAGAATCGCTTCCGACTGTTTGAGGACTTTTGATGTAATTCCATCAATACCAGCTGCGCACTCATTTTTTAAACCTCGTATTAGGTCAAGAACCTCATAGACATTTGTGTCCAGAAGGCCAATAGTGTTAACTTGACCTGGTATGGATTCGTTTTCGATCCTACCAGGATTAGTTGTTGGTAATTGATCTTTTATACCTTCACATATTGTTTTTCCCACACCTGCAAAATATTTATTAATGTGATTAACAGAATCATTAGGAGTTTGTTTTAGGTTTATTAATATATTTTCATTATTAGATTTAGATTTTTCAGTATTCGTGATCTGCCGTAGAGTCTGCCAAGATTTCTTTATATTATTTTTGTTTCTGTTAAGCTCTGTTTTATAATATTCTAATTTCAAGTTTTTTAGCAATTTGGTGCAAAAATTTCGATACCCTTTATAAGTAATCTCTAAGATCTTGTTGTCAGGTGTTGCTTTTAATCGCATATGCATTCTGTCTCTATTTTTCATACATCGCAGAATGCCTAATGTGATCCACGGTTTAATAAAACGTTGTCTGTTTGGAACTTTAAAAATTCTAGCGTTAGATTTTATGACTTCAACTAATTTATTGGTTAAAATTGTGGCTGCAAGATTAGCATCGTGAGTTTTCAGTATGTCTTCAAAATTTAGCGCTTTAATTTGGTGGGCTATTTTGGGGTAATCTAATTTTTAGCGGAGGTTTTGGAGGAAATAAAACTCTGATTAAACGCTGAGTTTAGAATGAATATATTGGGAAAAATGCCCATATTTATATAAAAATCCTTACAGAAATCCACCAATCAGAAATAAGTAATAATAATAATTAAGAATTACGACTAACAATAATATGTACATACATATAGGTAGGTGTAACACATTCGCTAATTGCGTGATTTTCTTCCGTCTGGACCCGTGCAACTATAAATAGAACGACCGCGCCCGCGCGCCCGCATTTGCCCGTTTGCTGCCGGCCGCGGCAGACGGCGCCTGCGCGCGACGCAATTTATAACACACGCGTGTGGTTAATATGAACTGGCTGGTGTATTTGTGGACAGTGAACTCTTAGTGACTCCTTCAACTAGTGTCTAGTGGGGCAATCAGCGGCATCTCCAGTCCTGGCGCAATGGTTGTACGGACAGCCTTTTTCAAGGCTAACCTTTTCCTTTTTACGTCCAATGCAACTGCCCGACTCGATTGTTTACAATCTTCACTGTTCGGTGCAGACGTCCTCAACGTGGTAAGTACAGCAAACACCTTCCTTCGAAACGACGCTGCGAGCTCTTGCCTTTTTCGAGGCAATCTCGCGTCTTCCTGTTAACTAAGCGTCGCTCGATGAAAACGGTGTCGGATTTTGACATTAAAGAATTGCATCTTGATTTCAGTGTTCATTATTTATCTCCTCTTGTTATTAAAGTGATCCCTGTGTATTTATTTTTCCTTTCCACTTGATCCTTCCTCCAGGTATTCTTTGGTAACGAGGTTTATTCAGGTAATCCAGGTAAATGTGTGGTTGGTTATTTGACGGGTAAGGTAATAGGTTATTCTAAAGGTATATTCTGATTGATGGTAAGTAACTGGTTTCTGGGTAAAGCGAGGTAAGTACCTACATGGTAAGTACTTGCGACGCTACAGGACTCGCCCCCTAGCGAAAGCGTACAGGAGGTTTAGTTATGCGTCCGAGTCTAGTCTTCTTTAATATTGGTTGAATTGCACTAGATGCTGGCGCCTGGCTTGCCTCGTTCTCCTTGCTTCGCGCGGGGTTGTGAGTAGATTCTTGTCTGTTCGTTGATGAAGATAATGCAGGCGAGTACTCTGGTGTACTATCCAAAATGTACGCAGGTTTGAGACGATCGATTGATATAACTGCAGAGCGCTTCTCTGGCAACTGCAGTTTAAAAGTCTTGCTATCTCGCTCTAACACTTTGTATGGTCCTTCATATGAAGGTTGGAGGGCTCTCTTCACTCCTTCATTTCGAACGAAAACTTGCTCGCAGGTTTCCAAATCCTGATGAACGAAAATAGGTCTCTTGTTGCTATGTACTGTAGGCTGATTTTGCATGACGGAGTTGATCGTTGATCGTAGTCTGCTCACGTAGTCGTAGTCCAAATCTTGCTCGGTTGATTGTGCAGTTGCGAAAAAATCACATGGTAGCCGTAGGTTGAATCCGTAGGTAAGCTCTGCAGCGCTGACTTTAGTATCAGAACGCATTGCGGCACGCAGACCCATGAGAACCGTAGGTAACTCGTCGATCCACTTTGTATGTCCAGATAGACGTGTTTTCAGTGAGGTCTTCAAAGAGCGGTGCCAACGTTCGACTATACCATTAGATTGTGGATGGTAGGGTGTCGTACGAGTTTGTTGTATTCCCATGACGCTGAGAAGCTTGGAGAACAGGTAGCTCTGGAAATTACGTCCTTGGTCAGAGGTCAGAATTACTGGCGTCCCAAAACGAGTGATCCAGTGCTCGTAAAATATCTTTGCAATAGTTTCAGCTGACGTATCGTCGGTCGGAATCGCTTCAGGCCATCTCGTTGCTCGGTCGATCATGGTGACGAGGTAACGGTGTCCTTCGGGCGAAGTGGGAAGCGGGCCGACGATGTCTATGTGTACGTGTTGAAATCGTTCGGCAGTCGGAAATGCAGATACACTACTCGTTGTATGACGTTGAACTTTGCACCGTTGACATTGTATGCAGTTTTTCGCCCATGTACGGACGTCCTTATTCATTGATGGCCAGAAAAATTTTTGCGTGACGAGTTGGTTCGTAGTTCGAATACCGGGGTGACTGATGTTATGAACTGCATCGAAAGCGACTCGTCGAAATTCTTCGGGTAGGTATGGTCGTACGAATGCAGTTGAAATTTCACAGTAGATTGAAGCTTGCGAATTTGGCATAGTCATTTTGCGCAGAGTGAGATTGTTTTGCTTCGTAAGTTGCTCGCATTCTCTGTCTCTTTCTTGTGCTTCGGCTAACTTTTCGTAGTCGAGACTTGTCGGGCAAACGATGCTTTCGATAGGTATGCGACTCAATGCGTCGGCGACGACATTGTCTTTTCCGCTGATGTGACGTATGTCCGTAGTAAATTCACTGATGAAAATTAGTTGTCTCGCTCGTCGTGGAGTTTCAGATGGCGAAGGTGGTTTCTGTAGTACATAGGTTAATGGCTTGTGATCAGTGAAAACGATTAGGTTTCGTCCTTCGAAAGTCTTCCTGAAATGTTTTACTGCCATGTATATAGCGAGTAGCTCCCGGTCGAATGTACTGTAGTTGCGTTGTGCGTCGGAAAATTTCTTCGAAAAATACCCAAGTGGTTGCCATTTGCCTTTGACGAATTGTTGAAGTACAGCTCCGGCACACGAGTCGGATGCATCGCTGAAAATTGCCAGCGTAGCATCGTGCGATGGGTGAGCGAGTAAAGCTGCGTTTTGAATTGCATTTTTACACGCTTCGAATGCTTTTGTAGCTTCGTCGGTCCATTCGATTAACGTGCGGTCTCTCTTTTTCGAATTATGAAGATAGGCATGAAGTGGGGCTTGAATATCTGCGGCCTTAGAAATGTGTTCTCGGTAGAAATTTATCATTCCAAGAAAACGCCTTAGCTCTTCGATTGTTTTTGGTTTCGCGTAGTTGCAGATTGCCGCGATCTTTTCTTCAGGCGGTTTTATTCCGCACTTGTTTACAGTAAAACCGAGGAATTTAACTTCATCTTGACCGAAATTGCATTTTGACGGGTTGATTGTAATGCCATTCTCTTCTAGTCTTCGCAATACAGCTCGTAGGTGTTCTTCATGTGATATTTTGTCCGAACTTGCAACTAGTAGGTCGTCTATGAAAGCGTAGACGAAATCGAGACCATGTAGAACTTCGTGGATAAACCGTTGAAAGGTTTGGCCAGCGTTTCTCAAACCTGGTGCCATTCTCGGAAATTCGAATAGGCCCATAGGAGTTATAATTGCAGTCTTCTCTATGTCTTCTTCACGAACTTTAATTTGCTGATATGCTCTGTTGAGATCGATTGTAGAAAATACAGTCTTCTCCGCTAATTGATGTGTGAAGTCCTTAATTCTTGGAATTGGGTAGCGGTCGGGTATCGTAATGCTGTTAAGTCTTCTATAATCACCACAGACTCGCAGATCGCCGTTTTTCTTCGGAACAATGTGCAGTGGCGAAGACCAAGGACTTTTGCTTGGGCGGCATAGTCCTTGTTCTATCATATTTTCGAACTCTTTGCGGACTCGTTCGTAGCGATGCGGTGCAATTGGTCGAGCACGGCAGTGAAGTGGCGGTCCAGTTGTTTTGATAAAATGTTCAACGTTGTTCTTCGGCGTAAGATTCATTGAAGTTAATCTTGTTACTCCGGGAAACTCGGCTAAAATGTTGTGGTATGACTGTTGCACGTCGATACTTCTTATTGTAGGTATGTTTGTGGCACGGACGAAATATTGCGACGCTAAGTTAGTTTTCCCGTCGATAAGTCTTCGATTCTTGATATCGACGATCAGCTGATGGTATTCAAGAAAATCGGCTCCGATGATTGGTTTACTGACTTTGGCTATGATAAACTTCCATTTAAATGGTCGGCGTAGATTGAAGTCGAGTTCCATAGTTCTCTCTCCGTAGGTTGGAATGACCGTATTGTTAGCGGCGTAGAGTTGCAAATTCAATGGCTTCTGTGTTTCACCTTTACGCGGCGGTAACACAGAAATATTAGCGCCTGTGTCGATTAAAAATGTAGTTTTTGACTTCTTATCGGTGACAAACAAGCGGTAAGACTTCTCAGATACGCCGGATCCCGCTTCATCCAGCGTAGTTGCTAGTTTTCCGGCTTCGTGTTTTCGTTCTTGAAAGAACACGGCAGCGTGCATCTTCTTGCATCATTGCCGAATCTTCGATGATAGTAACAGTAAGGCGAAGGAGTTGCGCTTCGAGATCTGTTATAGTTGCCATAGCGACGACGGTTTGCGGAACGGCCTCTATTCTGGAATGGTTTATTGTTGAACTGTGACTTGAGCGCAGCGACTTCGAGTGTTAGCTTGGTAATTTCTTTCACGAGGAATTGGATATCGCTGCTTGAGGTGGCGTGCGTGCTTGCGGTGGCGTTGGTTGATGCGACGGCTTCGACGCTTGTGACTTGCGGGGTGGGGTTTGATTCTAGCATCTTGTCGGCTAGGAGTGCTAACTCGTCGAGTGCAGTCTTCGTGCTGAAGGATTCGCTGACTGCCAATACTGATCGGACGTGTGCTGGAAGGTGGTTCGTCCACATCAGTCGTAGGGTTGAGTCTGGTACTTTGCTTCCGGCGAGAAAACGCATGCGGCGCAAGAGTTGAGTGGGTTTTTGGTCACCGAGCTCTATCTCCGAAAGTAGCTTTTGTAACTGGCGACTGTCGGATTCTTCATAAACGGAGATCAGACGATTCTTCACGGCGTTGTACAGCTCTGTAGGTGGCGGATTGCAGAGTATGTCCGAAATTTGCTCTATATCTTGTGTTTCTAGTTGAGCGATGACCATCTGGGCTAGCTGCTCCTGGCTCTTCTTTAGTTCGCTCGTTGCAGCCTCAAAACTGATGAACCATAGACGGGATTTGTCTCTCCAGAATGGTGGAACACGCAGTGATAGGGCGATGGCGGCAATTTCTTCCTGCCCTGGGAGTCTTGCTTGTTCAGAGGTGGATGACTTCTGATCTTCCATTTTTCAGCTTGTTCAGGCTCGGGGTCACCACTTTAGCGGAGGTTTTGGAGGAAATAAAACTCTGATTAAACGCTGAGTTTAGAATGAATATATTGGGAAAAATGCCCATATTTATATAAAAATCCTTACAGAAATCCACCAATCAGAAATAAGTAATAATAATAATTAAGAATTACGACTAACAATAATATGTACATACATATAGGTAGGTGTAACACATTCGCTAATTGCGTGATTTTCTTCCGTCTGGACCCGTGCAACTATAAATAGAACGACCGCGCGCGCATTTGCCCGTTTGCTGCCGGCCGCGGCAGACGGCGCCTGCGCGCGACGCAATTTATAACACACGCGTGTGGTTAATATGAACTGGCTGGTGTATTTGTGGACAGTGAACTCTTAGTGACTCCTTCAACTAGTGTCTAGTGGGGCAATCAGCGGCATCCCCAGTCCTGGCGCAATGGTTGTACGGACAGCCTTTTTCAAGGCTAACCTTTTCCTTTTTACGTCCAATGCAACTGCCTGACTCGATTGTTTACAATCTTCACTGTTCGGTGCAGACGTCCTCAACGTGGTAAGTACAGCAAACACCTTCCTTCGAAACGACGCTGCGAGCTCTTGCCTTTTTCGAGGCAATCTCGCGTCTTCCTGTTAACTAAGCGTCGCTCGATGAAAACGGTGTCGGATTTTGACATTAAAGAATTGCATCTTGATTTCAGTGTTCATTATTTATCTCCTCTTGTTATTAAAGTGATCCCTGTGTATTTATTTTTCCTTTCCACTTGATCCTTCCTCCAGGTATTCTTTGGTAACGAGGTTTATTCAGGTAATCCAGGTAAATGTGTGGTTGGTTATTTGACGGGTAAGGTAATAGGTTATTCTAAAGGTATATTCTGATTGATGGTAAGTAACTGGTATCTGGGTAAAGCGAGGTAAGTTAGTAAGTTATTTACTATTTTTGCATTACCAAAAACTTTGGTTTTAGTTTCAATGTTTATGAGAATGGGTCGGTGGTCAGTAATATATGTATTTAGGACTACTGTTTTACATTTAAGATTACTTTTTAACATAATATGATCCAGGCATCTATCTCCTCTAGTCCCGAAGTGGTGACTAGGTAGGAGACCATGACTTGCTGTTAATTCTAAATAATTAGCAAAATTTTTGTCTGTATTGTTAGGGTGTATGTCGATATTTAAATCACCAAGTAGAATTATATTTTTATATTCTTTGCAAGAGCTTAAGATATTATCTAGTGAGTGTGAGAACTGATCAGTGTTATGGAAGGAAGGAGATCGATAAATAGCTATTATAACTATATATATAGCGTGAACTTTACCTCCTTGTTGCAACGTGCAAATTGCAAACCCACGAACTAACATATTGCATCGGACCGCTAACGCCCTGCGCTCCTATGTACCCCCAGGTATTTGAACTGTGTGAATCTTTTCAGTGGAATTCTGTTCAGAGGAACTGGAGGAATATCATTCAAAGCGCATCTTCTGCTCATAAAATATAAAAGCTCGTTTTTAAGGTTCCGTACCTCAAAAGGAAAAAACTGAACCCTTATAGGATCACTTTGTTGTCCGTTTGTCTGACTGTCAAGACCCTTCTCAGGAACGCGTGGAGGTATCAAGCTGAAATTCATATCAAATACTCAGGTCTACTGTCCCTTGGAGCTGTGAAAAAATCAAACTTTTAAGCCAACGCAATCAAAAGATACAGCCGTTTTTGCTGCAAATTTTCGACACTCCTATGGGAATCGAAACCTACACGGTACTTCCCGTGAACTCAGAATTTTGAAATTTGGTACGAATCAACGGCTTATAGCACAGATAAAGGAAAAATTGCGAAAAGCATAAATTTTTAGTTACATCATATAATAAAAATATTTTTAATAATTTTAAACGTACTACAGGTTTGTACGGAACCCTCGGTGCGCGAGTCCGACTCGCACTTGGCCGGTTTTTTTATTTTAACATTATCAGGTTAAATAATATATTATGAGTCCATGTGACGCAGCATACGACCCACTTATTTTGAGCAACCTCCTGAGTGCACTAATTGATGGATTCAGCAAAACCATATCGTCTGCGTAGCTCAAATTACTATCTCGAATTAAAAAACGGACTATACCTCCCGAGTCCGGCATACCCTATCTTTGTAAAATATTTCAATTTAAAATCTGTTTACGAGATAGGCCGTGAAAAGGACGCAGATAGAAAGACATTCAGAGACACTTATGAAAAAAGTATGGATTTAAAGATTACTAGCGCCACCATGGAAGCTTAACGTGTTAAGCAATCGAAAGCCTAGAATAAATAGTAGTTATAACTTCTCATTTCAAGTTCCAATCCAATTTGTAGATCACGGCCTACACGCTACAGGGTCCAGGAATACCTACACCCATCTGAGTATAATAATATTGAGAATTGAAATCTTCTACGACGCTACGTCAACATTCACAGTTTAATACATTTTATAGCTACCTATTTAAATATCTGTACCCACCTAAACTTACACATGGAGTTTAAAGAAACTGATTCATTGGTTTCATCTTTTCCTAGACCTACATAGTAAGTACATAGGTCTACTACTTACCTAATGACATATCTTGAAATCATGCTCAGCTCATATATCTACCTACGTGACTAAAGTTGGGTACATCTATTCTCTATAAATAGATATGTTGAGTTTAATGCCTGCTTAGCCCCATAACCCCCTTAGGAGGTTTACAAGCAAAGTACAAGCAGATAAGCACAATAATGCAACTAAAGCCATATCAAGGTTTCTCCAAGCTTAGAGGCGGGTATTATTAGGTATAAAACTGCAGCACCACCCTTTTGCATTTCCGCCATTAGGTACCTACGATTTTGTAATTCGATAAGTGGGCTAGAACAATTGAATCCATTTAAGTAGGTATTGCAAAGATAAATCGCTAATGAGATAATGATAAAAAAAACAAAGTCGGGTTAGTAACTTAGTTACACCATTTATACCTATCTAAAGAACGGCTAAACCGATGTTAAATGACCTCTGATTTGTTGGATTCGTCTCCACCCCGAATAGCAGAATAACTATTAAAATATCGGAAAGGTTCACGTTAAAAAAAATAATCTAATAAGATATAATATCCATATCCAAATAGGTAGCTACATAGAAAATATTGAAAATAATATTAGGTAGGTCCTAGGTACCAATATGTAATATTTAGAGTTCAGACCGAGAATAAAAGTGGTTTAATGGAGCTGTTGCTGGTAGAACGTACCTACATAGGTTCAAGTTCTTATTCGGATTTTCTTCTCCCATTCCTAACCCGATAAATTGAACAATATTATATAAATATATTTGTGGCGACTGGCGGTATTTATGTAAACGTAAGATTGCAAAAACCGTTACATTGTAATCTAACTAGCGAAATTGTAAACTGTCGACAGATTGTGGACCGTTCAATGTTCTGAGTGTAAATTTTTAATAATATTCATTGTATTTACGTTTTCTTGTCTCTTTCTTGTAGGTAGGCTAGGTAAGGGTTCGACATAAACAATCAGGTAGTGCCCAGGGCACTTAGGTTTTATCTGGTTAATATACCTAACAGATTACAATCTACCGAAAAATAATGCGTTAAATTGTAATTTGTCGACAGTTTACAATTTCGCTAGTTAGATTACAATCTAAGGGTTTGTGAAATCTTACGGTGACATTTATAACTCACTTCTTACCTATTGCCTATTGAGCGCGTTGACTAGCCCACGATGTGTTTTCGCTCATATTTATTGTTAATCTCACTCTCGGTTCCCTATTTCGTACATGAAACCTTTGTACTCTAGTGGCACTGGGGAAGGCGCGTCAGCTGCAGCGGTTTGGCCTTTCTGTCACCTGTTCCAGCCGGTTCCAAATTTCTTCGCAAATATGAAAGATGTTTTCATTATGAAAATGAAATGATTTATTTCACGTAGACAACTTGTGCCACTTATGATTTACTAGCTGATGCCCGCGACTTCCTCCGCGTGAACTGAAGTTTTTCGGTTTTCGCGGGAATTTTTTAATTTTTCGGGATACAAAGTAGCCTATGTGATATAGTCAGCCAGGCTATATGTAGTCTTATCTTTGTGCCAAATTTCCAGATCCATCCAGCCGTTCTGGCGTAATTGAATATCAAACATCCATCCATCCATCCATCCATCCAAACTTTCATATTTATAATATTAGTCAAACAGTACTAGGCCCCAGGTATCGAACCCTGTACATCTGCTTTCAAGTCCAAATCATAGTTTAGGGCAGTTCTTATCTCTTCTAAATTCACATGCATACACATTCTGCTAAATAAAGGGTTTGATAAGTTATCTTTCAATTTTTATCTACATTAGTATTTTACTCATCGGAGTTATAAATAACCTAGTCTTTTCAAATGAAAAAATTTAAATACACTTATGTAAATTGTAATTATTAGATTTGTTGCACTATCTAAAACAATTTCAATAAGACAACATTCTTGCTAGATAATTATGGTATGCAGAACAGTCTGGAAGGTTTCTAAGATCAGATTACCATTCTTATTTCATATGGATCAAAACAAAACTACTCAAATACAAAACATGAAAAAGCTTATTTGCGCAAACTAGTGTCATTCATATTGTCCCATGGACCCATCAGCAGGACCACAATATGAAAGCTAGAGAACTTCCTTTTTCCTTGCTCTATGTATGTCTGGAACCAGGTGACAACTTACAATAAAAGTTACAGAAATCAACAATAGCAAGTCACTTACACTCACAGCGAGTATTGTATAATAAAATTTGAAGAAATTTACTCTATGTCGACTTCTGCAAGCTCTAATACTTATCACAGAGGATTAAAAATTATGTCAATAGGTAGGTAGTTCTAAACATACAAACCAATGGTAATAAATGCTGTTGAATGTTGGTATACATTCTTAGTTTCTAAGCTATGGTTCTTCAGTATCTTTGATCAATTAACAAACATAACACTATCAAGTATAGTTCA
Source organism: Erebia palarica (assembly GCA_964035005.1). NCBI lineage: Eukaryota > Metazoa > Arthropoda > Insecta > Lepidoptera > Nymphalidae > Erebia > Erebia palarica. The sequence continues at coordinate 31,168,764 of OZ035985.1, read as the reverse complement.
TACTTTAGAATAATATTAGATATTTATTCTTATAAGAGTGGTAAAGTATTTAAAAATAAACAAATGCTAAAAAACATATATTAAAGTTTAAGTGTGTGTGACACTTTTATCACAGGATTTAAAACAATAAACAAACTTTTTAAATCTAATCATCCCAGTTCACTTGGTGACAATCGTGCCATACAAACGTGCCCTTGAGGGACTGTGGAGCCTCTACCGCTAAGTAGAGAGGAGCTTTAGCACCACGTTCAGGGGAGAAATCACCCATTCCTTTGGTCATATCAGTTTTTACAAAGCCAGGATGAACACAATTAACAGATATGTCTTTTCCTTGCTTTATAAATTCTTTTTGCTGCACAAAAGTGAGGGCTGATACAGCAACTTTAGACACTTTATAATCACTGTAATGACCGGCAAAAGACACAAATGCACTCTTCCCATTTTTAGCAGCTTGCAAGAAGTCATCAACAAATTGTAATATCTCATCCGTAGTGAGATCGTCCTTCACTAACGTGTCCAGCCACAGTTGTTTCCTGATGTTGGACAGCAGGCCCCAGTCACTGCTCAGGTTAATGATGCGAGCAGTATTTGTTAGAAGTGGGTATAATATTCTTGATATTGTAAGGAGACTATAGAAGTTAGTATCCATAAGCCTCTTGGCATCTTCGTAGGATGTGACTGATTTGTCGAAGTCTAAAATACCGGCGTTGTTCACTAAGATGTCGATACCAGAATGATTTTTAGAAATGTAATTCGCGAATTCTTGAATGCTCGATTCGCTCGTTACGTCTAGCAAGTGAAATAGAGGCCGGAGGCCCAACTTTTCTAGTTTTTCTACAGCTTGTCGCCCTCTTTCTTCGTTTCTTGCGGTGAGGTATACAGCACCAATCCTTCGACATAAGCCTTTGACGATCTCGAACCCTATACCTTTGTTACTACCTGTGACTACTGCTACTTTGGTCTCCATATTGTACATAAAAATTTAGAAACAACTTAAAATTCACAATAAAAATATAAACCTTAAAAATAAATATATTCAAATAATCTAAAATCTAAATAACAGCGATTGACATTTCAGCAATGACAGTTGCCGTCAGAGTAACATGTTGCCGTTTAGACTTTGACATTGCCAATCTCCTTCGTGCCTCCCTCAAGTTACTCGACACTGGCGAAGTGCATTGTGCTGGCTTGGCACTTCTCAAAGCCATAAACCAAGAGAAGAAGAAGACTTTGACATTAAGTGACAAGAGACAAAAATAATTTTTTTTATTACTTGGCTTTACGGATCTGAGTTCCAGCCCTTCTGAGCCCACCATAGCGTAAAGAGTTTGTAATACCACAGATTATAAAGTAAGTCGCGTTATAAATGAGGTCTGAGCCACGAAGCTAGATGTGAAGATGTATGAAGGGAGCAAGCTACGGAGCAAGCACTCCTTATACATAAATGAGGAAGCAAGTCCAATTATCGTTATCCCACTTCAACAGTTGAAGTGTAGCGCTAAATGGGATAGCGAAACAGAGACAGTAATCGGACAGGATCGGACTGTTTCGGACACCACTGGCTCCAATGAGTAACTATCTTATCAAATAAGTCAAGAAATGGCCGAATCAATAGGTAAAGAGTGGGGTGCGTACCTAATTGAAGCTAATTCCCTTTATCGCTATCCCACTTCAACTGCCTATATTAAACCCATACAGGCTTGGCGGCACACGTCTTTGATGGTAGGTTGGTAACTGGTAACTATTCACCATAGAGTAAAGTAATATACCGGAAATAGCCACTGCCGAACTAGTAACTGACAAGAAATTATAAATTCCTAAATTGACCCTGCCGGGGATCGAACCCAGGGAGTCTTGTAAGACACCAGCACTCACTGCTGCCAGGGAGGTCGTAAAAAAGGCTGAAAACCATGACAGGAATTCAAACTAATAATACAAGTGTATGTCTGTCCTGTTACGTTTTCACGCTAACAGACAGACATACACTTTTTACCGGCTTTAATGAAAGTACAGAGGCATCTCAGAGACGGATATAGAATATAGGCTACTTTTCATCCCGGAATAAGTTCCCGAGGGATTATATTATATATTTATAAGATCCTAGCCACAGGCATCTAAAAGTGAATTACCAACGGCTTTTTTTATTTAACAGGTATCTACTTAATAAATAAATATAAAAAAATAAATAAAAAACAAAAGTAATTATGTATATTTTCATTCATTTATTAAAATTATTTTCTTTTCCATGATAAACTACAAAATAAAAGACAAGACATTAACAATAATTAATGTAGTAATAAAAACGAGACTAGGAATGAATGATTAATTTGTGGATACCGGTAGGTATACTGGCGATTCCTTGTGGTCAATCGTGGGTTTGCGCCAGCTGATGGTTAGGTATTTTCTCAATAAAATACATTTACCTAAATTTAAATAATAAGATGTATCACTGATAAGGGGTATAGGTTTAATATAAATGCCACATTCATAGACATAACACACTTAACAGGTTTGCCCGCTACCATCATAAAGTACTTACATCATCACCCACCACGGTGACATTGGAGTCAAGGGTTAACAAGGGTGTACATAGTAGTTTACTTTTTTTACTTTACCTTGATTATTCAATTTATTTATTTTACAAGAAGATATAATATAACATTGAAATTACATTGAAATACAAAAAAAAACTTAACGTGAATTGTTATGATTGTTGTAATACATAAATAATAAAGTTTTATTATATTAATAAGTTTAACTAGATGTGAAAGTGTGTCTATCTGACATTACATTTTCATAGGCGGGAGAGGAGATAGGCTACATTAAATTTTCGGATGTTCATTTTCTACAATCAAGTTTTTCAGAGAAAGAAAAAGATTTCTTTTGGAGATCTTCTATTAAAGATTTGGCACTATTGTTGCTATTTAAAACTATTAACACTAATCGCATCCCAAGAGAAAAAAAAGCATAAGTCGTGTTACTTTGAATTTTAGTTACCACCTATTAATATGATTGGAAAGAGCGACTAAAGTTACATCTGCTCAATTTTTTTCAGATTTTTTATCGTATCGTTTGACAATTCAGCTTTTTTAATTAGTTAATAACGGAATAAGTGAATCTACGCGAAAATATTAATGTTTATAAAACATAATGAAAATATAAAAATAAATATGAAAATGGTCTTTATCCACTTTTTCTTCTTTACCTATTTACACGCGATTAGTACTTCTTATAACTATGAAAATTATATTAAATAAAAACGATTACTGTGTTCTTTCGTTCTGTTAGAAAGGGAATTAAGAGATTGTTTTTAAAAAAGAACTTTCTTTATTACTAAAATAAAATACACTCAAAAATAAAATTCACTTGGGAAATATAGAAAATGAATTTAGGAAACGACAAGCTTTAGACTGAATTGAAACTAGGATGTTCCTCTCTGATGGTCAAGAGCGATCTTGGCTGATTCAGCACTTGGCCTGGGCCATACAGATAAGGGTAAGACATAACAGTTCGAAAAAAATACAAGTTCATCAAGTAAGTAATAATACGCATATACATTTTTATAAAATCGCGAGTAAACGAGAATACCTACGTCATTGCGGGACGAAGTGGCAGAGTGGTACTCGCGTTCACTCGCTAGTGTATGCTGTGAACATAAAGCGTATGCATGTAAATTTTATACTGTCAGCTACATTGCACATCTCGTTTACGAAATAATTTTAGCTAGATGATTTATTTTAAAAATAATAACATAATAATGGGTCACATACCTTATAGTAGATCAAACATTCTAATTCACAAACTTTTTAAAAGTAGATATAGGTAGTAGGATTTTAATTTAGGCAAAGGTAGTGCACAGTAGTGGTCTATGATGGTATGATATAATATCATACATTATTGTTATGAATCAAAGGGCATGCTTCGAATAGCTTGCTTACTGAAATTTCTACTACCTTAGGGCTACCCTAAATTTAAGTTAGAATAACTAACTGTTATTTTTTTCGATTTCTACACCCATCTGATTATACCAAATGAAATCGATACCACATACGTTATCGGATAATTGTAGAAATCGAACAAAAAACTGAATTTTAAGCTAGCCTTGAACAGATTTCATTAGGCAAGCTGAATGAAATGCCTAATGAAATCTGTTCAAGGCTAGTTTATTTATTTAGATATCTTTATTGCACACACAAAATATACAGAATACAGTTTTAAAGTATTAATTACTAGTAAAACTAGATAGAAATGTGCAAAGGCGGTCTTATTGCTAAAGCAATCTCTTACAGACAACCTTTGGTGAAAGGATAAATAAACGGAAGCGCGGGATGGTGCTGTATTTAAAAAAAAAATAGATAAGAAATGCATACATACATAATAAAGTACATACATTTTAGACCAATAAATAGATGTAAATATATACTACTACTACACAACTACATATATAAATATACCTATTTAAATAAATATATATCACTATATTCTCCATTATAGAATAAAGTAAACACTAATAATTACAGAGATAAATAATGATTATACAAACGACTTTTGAAAATTGAGAGCGATTTGGAATGGCGGATTTCAGAAGGCAGGCTATTCCACAGTATTACAGACTTGCACGTAAAGGAGTTGTCATAGTACCGCGTGTGATGGGCGGGAATGTGCAAACGGTTGTCCTTGCACGACCGCAGGTGTTGGCGTTCAATGTTCGAGCCAAGGTAGGAAAAGCGCTGCTTTAAGTACGAAGGAGTTTGTGGATTGTAAAGGATGGAGTAGAGAAGAGAGAGCAGGTGTAGATTACGGCGGAGTCTGATAGGTAGCCACTTCAAGCGGGCTCGGAATTCTGACACATGGTCATACTTACGAAGCCCGAAGATAAATCTAATGAACAGATTCTGGAGACGCTCGAGCTTATTGAGTTGTTCCTCAGTTAAGTCGGGATAGGAGGAGTCAGCATAATCTAAGATTGGAAAAAGGCTAGCTGTGTGAGGCATGTTCTTTGATTCATAAAAAACACCTCCCGTCTGGTTATCAGATAGGTGGAAATTGTTCTCAACTCCTACTTCGTATAGAGTACACTGTAGGAATCTATCTAACGGTAGTCTTATGCTTTATGTCCTACGCATGCGTGTTATTCGCACACCTCCCTCACTCTCGATTTAACAGTCTCCTCCAAAACAAGTTCATGCGTATGGCCACGGGATCCCCGTGGTTCGTACGCAACGTCGATCTCCATAAAGATCTTGAACTCCCTACCATAGCCCAATATTTCAAGCAGCTCTCCAAAAATTATTTTGGGAAGGCAGTTAGACATCCCAACCCTCTTGTAGTTCAGACTGCATCTTACACCCCCGACCGAAATGACCCACCAGACAAAAGACGTCCCAAACACGTCCTTAACGACCCCGACGACCAAATCACTACCGACAATGCACCCTACTTAGGGCTACACACAAACACCTGTCAAACACAGCGTCTTCGCCGGCGAAGACGAGGGCCCCGATATCTTACGTCACCCAGACGTGGTCTTTACCCACGGCCTCGGGGGCGTGTGGACTAATCCAGTCCAACCGACCTCTCCTTCATCCCATAGTCATCCTAAGCCGTGGTCCAAGCCTCGTAGGAGGCGCCCTTAGGAAGACGTTGTCTCCCCCGATGACATCGAGCCCTAGGGCTCTTTTCTCGGCGACGCTTAGCGCTCGCCCATCCCCCCGGTGACGCTGTAGCGGCCAGTAGCATGCATATATGTAGTATGTAGCATACTCAATCGGAAAAAAAAAGTCTTATGCTATTAGATACATATTTTTAAATACAAATTGATGTGTTATCTTGTTTGGTCTTATGTCTTAATTTAGAAGTTTTTGATTCATTGGATGAAGATTGATTGGTTTTGGTTTTAATAACCACTACAATACTCTTAAAATATGTAATTTTTTCCCCAATTGTAATGGTTTCATAGGACTGACTTGATTTTTAAAGAGAACAATATTATTTGTTGTTAAACAGTTGTCAGTAAATTTGTTTGAAAAGCAATATACTTACATATATATAAATAATTATGTGCCTGTTTACAACTATTTTGTGGTGACTGTAGAATTTTTTTATAGGTACTAGAATTGTCTAATGGCGAATAACTCTTCCATATTTCGTTATTTTGTATAGTTTGATTTGATAAAAGGTATACAATTTTTATCATAATTTTATAATAAGTATATGCAAAAGTGCAATCTTATTTTTGTTTATTTTGTCTTAACTGATTTCAGTTTTTATTATTTTAATAATTTGAATCTATACTTTTTCATATTATAAATGCGAAAGTTTGGATGTATGGATGTTTGTTACTCAATCACGCCAGAACGGCTTAACGGATCTGGATGAAATTTCGTACAGAGATAGATGATATAGTCTGGAATAAAACACAAGCTACTTTTATCCCGGGAAATTAAAGAGTTCCCGCGGGAACCAAGAAACCTCAATCCACGCGGATAAAGTCGCGGGCAACAGCTATTTATGAATAAAAACTAAAATAATTTGCCATAAATACTTTGGTCAAGGTTGAAGAAATGCAAATACTTTTGGCTTGAAAAATACTGTTTAACTATTAAAAAAATAAATTTATGTCTACCAAATATATGCACCTTTTTTTGCTTTACCAAAATTATTAACTGATTTTGTATTAACTCTAATATACAGAAAATAAATTCATATCAAAAACGAAGAAGAGTGGTATTATTGTATACTAAAGTTGCCTTAAAAAATGTTTAATGAAATAAAATTGTAAGGTGAGGAATGAGGATACTTAGTAAAAGGAAAGAATGCAGTAAAAATATTTACCATCCCCAAAAGTATTCTGTTAATAAATTCAATAGTGTTGTTAAAGGATTTACAATTATTACAAAAATTATTGTAGGCGAAGTACATAAACGCTAATATTTTTATCGGAGCATTCAGAGTTAATAATGAAAAGTAGCACAACATATTAATTTCTCTTTATTTAGGAAATCTTAAAACCTAAGAATAAACGAATATATTCTTACTCTACTGTAATTATTTATCTTTTTAAGGATGTATAAAACATGCTTTTGCATCTACAGAAAAAAAGTTATTCATATTTAAACAGTTTTTTTGCTCTCCTGTAAAATTGTAATTTTCATCTTATGTTTTTTTCCCCTGAGGGTGCGTAATAATTATTTATTATTTACTAGCGCGACTTAGTTCGCGTGGAATGAGATTTTTTTTATTTCCCGCAGGAACAGCCTTTATGTTATTCCATACCATTCACTGTCACAGACATTGTTAGTCTGTCTCTGTGCCATTCTGGCGTGATTGATCCATCCATCCATCCATCAAAACGTTCGCATTTACAATATTATTAATAGTATTTACTTATTACATTTACATAACACTTACTATTAATCAAAACACTCATAATATAATTAAATTAACTGCTAAACTAAGAATAAACACAACGTTTCGAAAATAATACTACGCGGCACACGCAGCTATTCAAAATTCATACCGCTAGCCTTCGGGCCCGTATAATGTGTCATGCGAGTTAGCGGGCGACGCGGGGCGGCGGAGATGGAACTTCGCAGTACGAGCCACGAGACGATGCGGCGGCGCCGGACGCAAGTCTCAACCACGGTGCGAGGTGTTTATTGAGCGCGCATTAATTTAAATAATTATCGATTATCGAAATCATTTAATTGATAAACCTGTATGTTTTGCGTAAACTTATATGGTGCCCTTTTCATGTTATTATTATTAATAAAATATTAGTATATTACTTAAATAGATCCAGTATAATTGGTGAGTAAATTATTCATAATTTTATTGGTATTGCGGCGCAAGCTGCGCAATCTTAGAGGAATCGCCACTGAGGGATACTGATTATAGTATTATACAGACCCTGTTGCAAGTTGTAGGTAATATTATCATTAGTCACTTTTCTAATTCTTATTTTATGGCATTATAGGCCCCAAGCGGTACTTTAATGATTCGCGACATACACACGCAGTCGCCACACCGGTCACCACAGGGACTATGCCCACAAGTACAGTATGCCCGGCAAACATAACCGCTTTTTGTTTGGACACACCTAAAGAACGGCTGCCAGCAAGTAACGTGTATTCGCTTTTCTAACGCCAACAGAAGTAATTAAATCGTAGTTATCACATTAAAATTATTGATACAGTATGACGATTGCAAACACATAACTGGTTAGAACCCTAGCACCCGAAATCATTTGGTGCAGCAAGTATATCAATTGATATTATAACAATAATTAATGCAGGTTTTATAATATTAGCGATAGACTAGCCATTACAAGTAATTTAGCCGAGAGCGCAATATCTGAAGTACCTCTAGTGGTATACTATCCTCTTCCTAATTTTATACTGAGAATTGAGATAATAGGTTTATATTTTAGTACTTATCTAAAAATGTCTTACGCACTCAGTGTTGAACTATATTTCCTCTGCAAGGATTTTAAAATAATAGAAAAAAATATTGACCTTGTCATATTATAGTAAATGGTGAACACTGGATACAGTTATTTGGATTCATAGCATGACAATTTACTAACTAAGAATAAAGTAATAAAAAGATACAATATACAACATATTATGGACGAATAACACAACACTGAAAGGTATACATCAAATAACTCAACTCAAACTTTTACACTTTTACACTTAAAACTGGATAATCAGTTAGGTTTAGGTATGCACTTACCAGTCATCACGCACTGAACTAAAGATTGTTAGAATGTCCTTAAAGATACAGAATCATCTACATAAATTTAACAAAGCATTATTTTTAACGACTTTTTACAATGGTCTAGAAATAAACTTCACGTTTAATATTCAAACAATAAGTCTATTTACACACAACCAAATCAGCAAGCTGACTTTTGATTCACGCACGTTATCCTAACTAACTTGATTTTTATTCAAATAATCATTTAGTCTATTTTTACTGCAGAGTAGATTTTTCTAATAAATGTGTAAGCGGCTAAGAATCCGATCGTTCCCGTCAAAAGCCAAAAAGTTAATACCATGAGACCTACAAAGAAAAAATACACACTGTGATTATAGTATAACTTCAATATTAATTATTATGTTTACTTACATTCAAAACAATGTACGTCTATAATCTGTATGTTCCTCTGTTCATGCGTCGTTCATCCGATTGAATAAAAACTTTGTTACCACATGTGTCAAGTGGTCTGACCACAGTTTTATTATATTTTAACGTAAGCAATTTCGCATAAGAAGCGATCTGAGTATAAAACATCAAGTACATTTGATAAAATTCGCGCAAACTTAGGATCGACGTGTAGGTAAATTGCAATTTATTACGAATATGACTGAAATGTAGTAGGTACCTGTGTAACCAATGTAAAGCAAGGTGGGTATAAACTCCGTGATTTCTAGTTTTGTGAAGAAGTAGAATATCGAATAAATGAGAATATACACAGCTGACCCTCCAGATATGATAAAACTCTTCCACCACCAGTGATAATCCTAAAAAATAAAATTTCAGTTCAGAAAAGTTCCGCAAGGTGCTTTAATAGTACTTAATTATTTATTATTGATCTTAAGAGGTGAATTTTAAAAATAGTAATGGCCTCCTAAGGGTAGTTCCTCTAAATAATTTTATTAAACTTTTGTTCTACAACTTTAAAAAATATTTTGTATTGTGGCTAATTTAGTTTAACACAATCTAAACTGAACTAAAATGACATCTCTAAATCTAGTGCTGTCTCTTTCCGCGGCGAGTATTATGAAAGTTTTAGCAATATATTATATAGAGCTGTCATTTTAGTTTAATTTAGAGATTCACTTTGTGATTTTGGTAGGCGCTAGCCGATTGATGAGTTGACCGCTGATCGCGCGTCGCGTAGAACCAGAGTCGCCTATTGAAATATTTTTATTTATTCATGAAATTAGAATTTCAAAAGTCGAAGAATAAAAGTTTTTCAGTATTATGTACAGAAGATACCCTTAAGATGTTACTAGTATTATTAAATTAACCGTATATATTTGTTAAAATATTAATGAAAAAATAATAACAGTTACCTCGCCGCAGAGTTGGAAGTACACCATAACAATTGAAATCTGTGATACTGATATGACTAATATGCAAAACACTAAAAACAGGAATCCAAAAAGGTAGTAAAATTGATTTTCCCATAGAGCATTAAATATAAAGAAAAGCTCTATAAATACAGCTCCAAATGGAAGTATACCAGCCATCAATATGCTGAAAATATAATATACAAAAGAATTATATATAATTCACACCAATATAATAAATGCAATAGTATGTCAGTCTATCTCAAACCTTTTCACCACTCATAATTTTGAAAAATTTTGATTAAATTTGCCACCTTTATTTCTAGTAATAAACTTATTGATGAGTATTTCATATTTTAAATTAATGCTTGTCTTTTTACTATTAGGAAACAAGTAACAACCTTTCCTAACCTATTCATCCAATTGAGTTGAAACTTGGTACAGTTATTGTTGGGATTTGAGGAAAGTGTAGCTACGTCTTATAAAAAAGGGAGTTTTTAAGTTTCTTCAAGTTCTTATCAAAATAACAATGTTATCAAAAAAATCTTACCATATAAATGTGTTCATATACCATACTTGCTCAGGTACTTTTCTGGGTATAAAATTAGTTCGCACTGGATGTTGAAATGGTTGCTTTCGAGATCCAAAATAATATCCTAAATATACTAAGGGCAGGGATATACAAAACCATAGACACAATAGAGCCATCATGGTTGAAAAAGGTACTGCCCCACTTGAGTGTTTGCCCATAATGAAAAAATTTAAAAAGAAGCATATCCCGAAAACATTTGCCGGATAAAGAGTGGCAGTCAGGAATGCGGCTCTCTTCCATTGCTTGCCCTTCATTGTGTTGTACAACCGAGCTGAGTAATAGCCAGCTATTAGGCCCATAAACACGTAGAGAAATATTGCAGCTGTCATTAGACCTCCACGGCTCGCTGGTGATAACATTCCGAGCATAGCAATAACTGAAAGTACAAAAAATTTTAATTATTTTGTTTCATTATTTTATAATTTCATATTTTCATTGCTTATTATAATAATAATACACAGAGTACACATAATAAATATATTAAGACAGCATCGACTAAACTTTAATCAGAGCCGTTAAACTTCATAAGCATAGTGTGCACCCTCTAACAATTAGGGCCTGACGGATGAGGAAGGTTGAGGATCGGGCGTGGAGCTCTCTTTGAAAGGCCTATTTTCAGCAGGCGCATGATCCACAAAGTTTTTTGATGACGAATATTAGGTTGGCCGCACATTGGTTGGTTACTCAGGCTTGAGTAATAGTGTCCATGCATAAGTTGAAGTTGCTTCAGTTGAATTTTGAACCAGTTTCTGAGGTAGAATATAGGATAATAGCTAAATATGTGGTTTGAATTTATTATTTATTGCCTTTGATTACTTACAGATAGTTATGAGAGACATCAGAAAAACTTGAATGCCACTTCCAATTACAGCCGCAAAGAGCATTCGCTTTGGTGGTGGCCTGAAAACATCTCCATGCACTAGTTTCCAACCAGTCTCCTCAATCATATCTTCAATGTTTTCATCAGAATTATATCTAGCTATGTCTCTTCTTAGAGTTCTGACCATGATCATAGTTAGAATACCTAAATTAAAATTTATTGTATGTAATATGTTTATAAGTTACATTATTATTTAGTCTTAGATTTAACCGGATGAAAATATTCAGAAATTGACTTCTTGAGCTGTAAGTCGGTTAATCAGATAATTTACCAGTTATACTTACAATCCAGTAAGATGAAAGTTGGTGCTTTTTTACAACAAATTAATATGTTAAAAGTTTCCTATCTGTTGTAACCCATGCTAGTTCATTTTTAAAACAGTTTTAACAAAATACACATAAAGATATTAAATCTAACACAAGCATAGTAAATAATACAAACCTGAAAGGAAGAACAGTACAACTATTGAATTAACAATAGAAAACCAATGTATTTGTACATCCTTCATGTCTAAATAAATGTCCCATCTTGATGCCCATTCGATATCTGACTCTCCCCACTCAACAGAATATGTAAAGTATAACTTAGTTCCTGTGTCTTCATTAACTAGTTGAGGCTTTGGTTCAGATGGAAACCAACATGAGTCATCCACAAAAGTCAATTCACTTTTGTCAGCTGAATATGTCTCCACTTCGAAACCCACCACTCTGTATGAATCCCTAAAAAGGATAAATCATTTTCATTTTATAGAATGAATATAGAATGCATCTTAAGTTGACATACATATTAGAATATGCACAGGTGAGTGGGAAAGAATACGAAATTTTTGCCCACATTTTTTATGTAATGCTTGGCACACGGATTTTGCACTCACAGTCAAAATGGCATGATGCTGAATTACTTCAATATTTAGTGGATTGTGGTGCGGTATTCATGGTTTAGTATTGCAGCGACATTTGGCTTACAGATTTCACAAAAACGACTTACTGGCTATGCTTGTGATATTTGAGGAGCAGCTTTAAATGGTTATTTATATATGCTTTGCCCTTAGACATGAATCCTAAGCGGTATCCTTGTTCTATACTTCGTTCTGAAGTATCAGCATTTATAATTCTTGTAGCCACTGGTAAATTATCCACTAACCTAGAGTACAGAGAAAAAAAATCTTCATTCAAATAATAATACCATCAAAAATCTTAAGCATAATATCTCCCTGTTGGTTATCATTTCATTTTTTAACCTATGAACCGATTATCTGATAACCATTAGCAAAGAAATTCATTTAAAACTGACATAGGCAACATTTGATTCTAGAAAAATTAGTACAATTTTTTTTTATATCTGCCGCTTTACCCCACAGTAACATTCCATAAGATTTAATGCTATGAAAATAAGCATCAATCTTTCAAAATCAAAGTCAATGCTTTTTGCGAGCTTGGAATGGTCATGATAATGATTATGATAAATAACTTACAAATGCACAAAATACTCATGTTCAATGCGACTTGCAACCTTTTCTGATTCTTCAACATTCCAATTAATTGGGTTGTTCTGTTTATGACATAGGAGTCTGCATTTGATGTTCTCAGCCATGTGTATTTCATATGGAGTATTTACAATGCGATCACCACGTAAAACTTCACCCAAATTCTCCGATTTGTACTGGAAGGTACCATTTTTTGGTATACATAGTGGCAATGAATAATATTCATATGGTAGTTGCGTGTGTATACTTGTCATTTTAACAGCTCTAACTTCAATTTTTTGCCCTTTTCTATACTCCACCGGCGCAACTCCAGGAACATAGAAACCATTGCTAAAGATGATTATATTCACTAAAAGTATTATTGATTGAATCTGAAAAGAGACCTGAAAAAATACAATAATAAAAAGTGATAATTCAGGTACATACAATTCTAGAGGCCCACTCTTTTAGATAAATACTTACTGTAAACATATTTAAGAGTCAGATGTTATAAATAATAATCAAAATAGAAAATTGGTAAACATAATAACAATAATTTGATGCAGAAGAAATCAAGAAATCTGAAACACCGATCTGAAAGCAAGAAATTGTGGCCAGAGATTGTGCCCAGAGACAAGTAACATAGTGCCACAATCATAGGACATAGATCACAACCAGCTGACCAGAGACAAGTAACATAAAGGATACAGCTGACAACCAGCACAACTGTGGTGCGGTGCATATCCTATATGTTACTTGTCTCTGGTGGTGCGGATCACCGACCAGAAAAAGAGGGTCCGGATCTAGTTTAGTTTGACCAGAGTTTGACACTGACAGTGTAGGTGCAGTGTTGACTTTGTCATCTATGATTGACATTGGCATTCACAGATCCTCTTGCTATTTGGTTGTTTAACCTGAGTGTGCGTTTTGCTGTTTGATTGCTTAGCACTCTTCCACTTTTGGACAAAATCCATTGACGCAGCAAGAATATCATAAATTCAGCCAATCACAACAATTGATACTGTAACAATGATTGATGCAGAAGATACGCAGTCGCCCTGCTGGTCTTTTCTTCTGTTTTATGTCGTAGCAGAGAAAGAGATAAACATGGCGTCACCGTATACAGTATGCGATAGCGATAGTCTTAATGCGATATTTTCATAGTTGACCGATCGAAGCGAAGGTCTCTAAGTCTACTCATGCACTCAGCATTTGCATTTGTCCGTCCGCCCATCTGTCCGTCTGTCAGAGCCTTATAACTTCTAAATTACTGAACGTAATTACTTCAAATTTAAATATAATATGTAAAGATATGGCCTCCAGCTCCAGCATGGCTTAAAAAGTTATAAAAATCATCATTTCAGGGGGGCTCTCATAGAAGCGAACTTGAAATAAAATATTTTTAATGGCTGATATGAAACTCCTTTGTAATTGTAGCCTGCTAACTTTAAATAATAAACAATAAGCGTCAATATTATTATTAACGTCATTCAATATTATTGTGAAATGATACGTACGTTTAATTTTAGTAAATTAAAGCCTAGATCTATGATTTATGGTATTTCCTTGTATTATTTCAATTTAATTTACTAAAATGGAAAAGACCGGATCGCTTTGATGGAGATTCCTCGTTAAGTTCCACTAGCCCGAGTGGGAGCATTGAAAATGTACGTTCAACAATTTCCTGGTGGCACAAACTGTATCAGCTGCCCCTAATGCCCCGGCAATCTGAGACGACTACGAAACTCCAGTTGCTGATAAATCATATTTCTCCACGCGTGTTTCGCTCCATCAGTGACTGCACCACATACGCCACGGCGATGACCGCTCTAAATGTGCTATACGTCAAGCCTAGAAACATCATCACAGCGCGTCATCTACTCGCTACGAGACGCCAACATGCAGGTGAAACCATCGACTTCCAAGTTTACAAGCTCTCAAACAGTTAGCCACTCTGTCTAGATGAGGCTTTAAATAGGGCGTTATCGTTAAAGATAGCAGAAAGCAATTCACATAACTTCAACCTACCAACTCTCAATGCAATTAGCCAAGCACAACATAGGGCTGTGCTTGAGCATCTATACGTCTCTTCAAACAACCAAACAACTGCAACTACAGCTCCTAAAACAGATACATCAGGCAGCAAGACTCACCGTAAATGCTTTTATTGTGGAGGAGATCATTTACATAATCGACGAAACTGTTCTGCCTTCAAAACATACTGTCAAAAATGTTTCAAAAAGGGGCATTAGGTACGCATCCGTTTATCGTAGCTTACCTCGAGTAGCTTCCACCAGCTCGCCTGAAGATTGCGTACATTGTACCGCTTGTATCACGGCTGCAGCACTAGCTTATCTAAAGAAAATAATGGTTCGTGCATACATCAAAGGTTTCAGAGCAGACGCGTTGATAGATACAGGCAGCAGAATTAGTTTTATAAGTGGAGACTTTGCTAACTTGGCTCATTTGAAAAAACGTCCTTGCCAACAGATGATTTCAATGGCCTCTCTTTCTTCTTCACAAGTTACTGGCATTTACTCGTCAAAATGTTAAGTTGAAGGAGAACTCATATGACAACGTAGAATTACTCATCATCAAAGAACTGTGCGCTGATATTACAAGGAACAATAAGCGTCAATATTGTTATTAACGTCATGCAATATTATTGTGAATTAATGTCGTACGTATAATTTTAGTAAATTAAAGCCTAGATCTTTGATTTGCGGTATTTCCTTGTATTATTACAATAGCGTTACATACGGTTGCGGTATATCATTTTAAAGGTAATTATGAATAGAGTCCAAAGATATATCTTTTTAAATTTTTCCCCTAAAATTGACGAAATGGGGGGCTTTCAAAGTGGAGATTTTCTAAGGTCCAAAGTTGACCTCTGAAAAGTTGAGCCTGAAACTTGAATTATATCTTGTACTTGAACAACAAATACTAAAATTAGATAATTAATGTTATAAGGAAACGAAATTATTAAATTTTTAATGAACTTCAGTATTTTTCACAGAACTTCATAATGATGTCGATAGATGGCGCTCTGTAAAAGTTTATTCTTTTTTGCACTTACCAGAAACAAGTAACATATAGGATAGCACTTACGTGGTATAAAAAAATTCTACTGATGTCTATGAACGTAAAGATGAGCGCGCATCTAGACATGCTCGCCGCAGGAGCCGCAAGCACACAGTCTTAGTCACCTCATTTTTATTATTATATGATCGTAGGCTACGTAACACCCGCTCACCGAACGAGCTGCATTTTAGTAAAATACTGTAGGTATACGTATCCCATCCACGCAAGCGGATGACGATTGACGTCATCAGATTCGCCGTACGGTGCAGTGAATGGATACCGCAAGGTCTCAGTTCGGGGCGAACCACTAGTGGTAAGTATGTATAGTTTTTGTTATTTCTATATTTAGTAGCATTCATGCAAAAAAAAAAATATAAATTACAAATTTAGCCTGTTTTAATGTGTAACAATTAGGTCAAAATAATGTCAAAATCGTAAACTTGCGTATTAGGTTATGTTTTCATATTTACGTTCAGTTCGGCTTTTGCAGCCTAACTTTGTCTAACACAAAGCAATACACCATAGACTTTAAGTTAAACCACATTTTTCGGAAGCTACGAGCATAGTTACCAATTTTTCCAATTCTGATTTCGTACGAATATGAGCGAATAACAAAAGCGACACAGGATTGTCTGACCTAAACTGTCGGATAGGTCAAACAAAAAAAAAAGTGATACGCTGAGCAGGACAAGAAAATATTTTCTCGCTCTTTCACTCCTTAGCATTAGCGTATATACTCATTTCTCTATGTTTTAAGTCAATGTATGAACTATGAACTATAATCCTACCTAAGTTAGTCACCGCCCAGAAAATCCTAGTCCTTATAGGGCTATTACACCGCACTTTCCACAGGGACTCTTACGGATATTCAGTGTAGTGTAATAAGGTTCAGGGAGTAAGGGTCCCAGATTATGGAGAACGGGTGGTCCCGGTCTGCCTAACTGCCTGAGCGCTCTGCAGACCGGGTAGTGTAATAACATTCAGGGCGGTTAGGGACCTCAGTTGTCGCACGACCAGCTTAGAGAGTAGTTGTTTCTATGGCTCGCATGTGCATTTTGTCAATATATCGTGTGCTAAACTATAATATAGAATAGTATATATTATATAACTATACTATAGAATAGTACTTAAAGTAATTTATTATACTATATGAACTACTAGCTACTGCCCGTGACTTCGCCCGCGTGTATTGAGGTTTTTTTGGTTCCCGCGGGAACTCTTTAATTTTCCGGAATAAAAAGTAGCCTATGACCTTCTCCGGGACGTAACCTACCGATGTACCAAATTTCATCAAAATTGTTAGAATAGATGGGCCTTGAAATCGTAGCATATACTAATATTATTAACGCGATCCACGCGGACAAAGTCGCGGGAATCATCTAGTTTATAATATTAGTATGGATACTACTTTTTTTGCATCGATAGCATGGGTGCCTTAATCAGTAAACGATAATAAACATACTAAATACACGTTCAACTCTCTTGACGTTCTCGTTCATACTGAGTTACGGCCCGGTGGTAAGTGCAGTGTAATAGCGACGCCAAAACTTCATGTCCACGCCAACCCTTACCACAGGGCCCGGTCAAAGGTGCGGTGCAATAGGCTTATTAGATAGTAATCTAATAATCTGTGGAGAAAAAATAACCACCGACCAGAAAAAAACGCATCTCATCAGAGTCAGACCTCAGAGACAAGTACATCTCATTTCGGTGTTTTGTTTTATTTTGAAAGAATGATTTTACTTTATTGAATTTGTAAACCAAGTTTCCTTATGATTGTAATATAAATAGACCTAGTTACCGATTGAAATACATAAATTAATAATACTATTAACAAATATTATTAAATAGTGAGGTTATTAATTGCTTTAAAATTTAACAACATGGTCCAGGTAAGTGTTTTAAATGCTTATACATCGATGTTTATAATCAGGTAAAGTTATCTAATGATTAATAAATTAATTGATTTTATTGCTACACGAGGTGTTTACTTAACACAATAGCGCAGAAGTTTTCTTTATAACCCTAACATCTGAAGACAAGTTTTTCTACTCTTAGGTCTTGGCCACCGCTATCTTCCCACTATGTTTTTGTTACGGTACCTAATCATATTTACTGAACATTTCGTATGAACACCAGTGTAGCTACACAATTCAGGCTTAGAAAAGTCCTGGTATTTAACCAGGGTCTGCTTTGCTATTAAAAAACCTAGTTGCTAATTTATGGACAGCAATTGCAGACAGCAGACAGAGTGATTAACTTTTTACTACGCTCTAAAAAAAAAAAAAGAAAAGAAGAGTTTGAACTTAAACAAACAGTTATTCAGACTTTCTAAGAATGAAAGCAATGTTGACCTTTGTCAACATTACTTTCTTCTGGCACATCACATTGAGCTACAAAACGCTATAAATTATATGTTAGTGTATGTGAACTGTTCGTTGTATATGTATAGTTTGTATCTTTCCTTAGGCTACAGATGAAATGGAACAACCAGACTTGCCTCAAGCACTGAAACTGCTTAAAGAAATGAATACGAATGTTCAACAAGTTTCACAACTAGTGGATAATATGTTACTGCGTGTTAAGAGTGGTGAAATTTCTACGGATAAAGGTTTAAGTTTTCTAGAAATGAAATATCAAATGCTGCTCAGTTATTTAATAAATTTAACTTATATTGTTTTAAGAAAATGTTCTGGTGAAAAGATTGATTCTGATCCATCAATAGACAGGCTTATTGAAATTAGGACTGTACTAGAAAAAATTCGTCCAATTGATTCTAAACTGAAATACCAGATTGATAAACTTGTTAAAACTGCAGTTGTTGGTACAGCAGAAGATGATCCTCAGTCATATCATGCCAATCCTGATAATCTAGTGAGTAAGATAGAAAATAGTGATGAAGATAGCAGCAATGAATCTGATAATATTGATAAAAAAGACAAGGGTGGCAAATCAAACATATACATACCCCCTAAATTGGCAGCTGTACATTTTGAAGACAGTAAATCCAGGAATGAGAGTGAAAAGAAAAATAAAGAACGAGCCAAAAAACAATTTCTCAATTCCAGTGTTATGAGGGAACTTAGGGAGGAGTATTCAGAGGCACCACTGGAGATGAGCACTGGAAATCATGTTAAACATTCTATATCAAAGTATGAACAAGAGAAAACTGAGTATGAAGAAAACTATTTGACTCGCTTACCAGTCACAAAAGCAGAGAAAAATAGAAGGAAAAAATTAACAACTGTTGGAATGCTAGCTGATGAAATAACTGGAACTCGAAGCACTGCACGTAAACACAAGATTAAGTCTAAAAAGGGTAAGGGTTTCAAAAGAAGGCGTACACATTGATTAATTTTAATTGCTTTATATCTACTGTCACATGAAAATACATGTTTAGCAAGTGCCTCATTGTCTATTAAACAATGAATAAGTCTGCATTGAGAAGATTATTGCAGAGCTTATTTTTTGCCTATCAAAGCCACTTTACTCAGTTCATTATAAACTTTAAAATCAAAATTAAGCTTAAATACAATAAGAAGTAATTTGAATTTGGGATATAAATTATTTTTCTACTAGGAATTACGTTTCTATTTGTATAAGATAATTTTTGCTTTATTTTATATAAATTATACTGATATTATTATTTTCATAATAATAATGTATTTACATGTGATGAATAAATATATTTCTTTTCAATGTGAAAGATATATTATATAAGTACATATTAATATATTGTATAGTTAATATTTGAATATAATAAAGGGAAATTATTAATCGAGCGAATAAAAAATTAATTAGTGACTGTTAATGAGATACTTTAGTACTAAACCAAGCGGCATTCAATTATGTGTGAAAAAAATTATTTAACTGGCTATAATAATGAATCACTAAAAATAAGTAAAATGCTCTGCTAAAAGAGGGCAATAATGAATCTAATTAAAATTGCAAGTGCCTAAATTAAATACTAAAGCTGGCGAAAAAATACTGAGGTAGCAAATTTTACACTAAGTAACTATACATAGTTCATATTGTATCCATTAGTTATTTTATAACCCTTTTTCAGTTATTTTTGTGAATTCATTGTCCAACATTATATTTGGAACTCCTCAATTGGGATATAACCCAGCAATCTTGAAATAAAATACTTGCAAAATTTTGAACGGCTCATATGAGCTGTTCAACTGTCACAAAAATAGAAATTGCATAACTTTATAATTATTTCACTGTCTTAGTCTGATTAACTAGTAACTCAAATTGGAATGTTCTTGTTGCCATTTTCAATACTTGTATTCACCCACAATCTTTCGCTAACTTAGTATTTCAGTAAGCTATATTTAGTATTTTTGACACCTTTAATTAAAATGTATATTCGCTCGTTTTAATTTTACCTTTGCTCTTTTAAATACTACCCTATAATAAAGTATCCAGACTTACTTTGTATCATTACACAAAGACTAGAGGTTTTTTACTAACAAGCTTGTAATAATGTTAATTTGGGCATATAAATATGATATGTTATTAGGAGAAAATATAAGCGTTTAGCATACAGGGTACTCCATTTGACTTGGCACATGCACAGTATATTAATTGAGCTTCAGTTAAAAAATAATTATATCAGAGTTAGGACTCATTTGTTACAGTAAAAAATATTAATCTATTATTTAAGTTAAATATATTAAACAAATTATCAACTAAACAGGAGTAGATAAGCCTACATCTATCCCAAATGTACTAAAGGATAACATTCATAATTAATTACATAAATATTTACGTAAGTATATGATGCTATAATATCATTGTGTACTGATATAGCAAAGCATTGTGTGTGTATTGTGATTGTGTGCCTAATTCAGATTCTGTTGTAGGCAATCTCGAAACTAAAGTGATCTAAATATATCGTTATCCCTTTTGTGGAAATGAACTGCACTATATTTATACTCTGTTCCAACCATTTATTTTACTTTTGACAGCTCGATTCAATGATGTTCTAATTTGTTACTGATTCGATTTTTGATAACAATCACTTGTAAAAAACGATATGCGTCTATGGAATATTGCTTTTTTTGTCGATGGTTGCCTTTCAATAATTATGACACTTCATAGGCGTGCTTATGTCAAAAGTATAATAAATGGTTGGACAATAACAAAATTATACTCTACCGCAGTATTGTAGCCATAATAACGTAAGGTTGTGTTTGTTTATTTTGTCGTGTGCGTTATATGGTCGCGGTCTGAAAATGTTTAAGTTTTCAAATTAGGTTCTTTAAAACACTTTATTTAAATTTATTTATTACGTTTCAAAGTTATCAAAAATTTTCAAGCTTCGAATTCAACAAAAAGAGTATTTAATGACTTTTTATAATAAAACTAGCTGATGCCCGACGGTGACGCGACTTCGTCCGCGTTGATTAAAATTTTTTGGATCCCGCGGGAACTCTGGGATAAAAAGTAGCCATATATATATATATATATGTTATTCCAGACTATAATTTATTTCTGTGCCAAATTTTATAAAATTTTAAATTTGTGAAAAAGTTAAAACATCTATGATCTATGCCTAATCAAAACATATATAAAACGACCATCTCACATGTGTTCATGCAATTATGAACCTCAACGTGGTAAACATTTTCAGACCGCGACTGTACACACGTGTGGTACGAAATTAGTGTGCGAGTCGACTCCTGTTTATGAGAATTTGATATCTAAACATTTTGACAAAGAATACTTACCTAATAATAAAAATACTCAAGTAAAAAATTAATCACCTTTCATGGAACTTATTTGCTGCTCACTAGTAAAAACGTCCAGAGGTGCTACGTTACTATAATTAATTATTATTTACTAGCTGATACACGAGACTGCGTGGTATAAGTTTTTTTAATACCCGCGTGATTTTCCAGTATAAAAAGTAGATTATATTACTTTCCAAGTCTTCAACTAAATTCATGGAAAAAATCACGCCAATCCATTGCATTGCTCTGTTGCAGTATGATTAAAGGACAAACAAACACACACTTGCGCAATTATAATATTAGTATTATTTTAGGTACTATTATAATAAAGGTATTTATAAAAATATCTTTAATCACTGTTGGCACTCGCCATTCGCCACTCAGTTGTTTCTGTACATGAATTTATAAAATACATAGGTACTTAATTTATTTGTAACATTTACATTTTACATCAAGTTAAATGCCTCAACAGTTGATGGGTTTGGGAGTCGAAAATCAGCAAAAGCAAGGGTTCAAATCCAAATTCCCACCTGATCGACTATTGTTGTACCTATTCCTAGCACAAACGTAGTTCCAAGTTGGAGGGGAAAGTTTGGAGATGTGTTGATATTTAACAAGTTCATTAAGAAGTTCTACTTCAACTGCGCGTTAAGGTAAAAACTTACGCCCTGTTGTTTTTATACGACTGCCTGAAAAAAGGAGTATATTGTTTTCAGGGTTCATGTATGTATGTATGTATGGGAGTTTGTATATTCCACCATAACTTCTATACGCCTCAACCGATTTTGATAAATGAGGTATCGTTAGGGTGACATGGGCTACTAAAATTAAAAAAAATTGATGGGTTGACCATGATCCCGCGTAAAAGACTAAAGTTGAAAAAAAGTTTCGAAAATAAGATTAAGTATATAATCATCATCTAGAAAATGATGAGTAGATTCCAAAAATATATAGTTCTATATCCAAAGATTCACAAAAAAATATCATTTAATAAAAATGTGAATAAGAATAATTATAAAAATAAATAATTTTAAAAGTTAAAAATCTAAATTAATCTAGTTAAATTAGAAAATTTAACTAGATTAATTTAGATTTTTAACTTTTTAGTTCGTTTTTTGGCAGGGCAGTCGTGTTTTTTAATTTTTTTTAAGTTTATATTTTAGTTTGATGATTTTTATTCTAATATTATTGATTCCTAATCGCCTCCATGTGTCTATGTAAGTATGTATGTCATTTGGAAAATATGGGTAATAGTTGTGTGTTTAATTACTACTGTGCCAACTGATGTGTTCATTGATAAAAGAACTTTTGATTTTATGTAGGTAAGAAATTTAACCCCAAACTTCTTTTAGTTTAGGGGCTACGCCTACGCCCACGTCAGACAATCGGTGACCGATTTTTAGTCGGCTAAAATGAAACATACTGAGTGCAATATTGAAACGTACACGTCCTACAAAAAGTCGGTTAAAAACAAAGACGGTGCATCTCGGCCGATCCGATTGTCGGTGGAAAATGATACGTTCGGATATATGTATGAAGTACACACAGCGGACGCATGTGTCCAAGTGCGGAAAATAATCCCAGGACAAGTATGAGCTATCGCGTACTACTCATCGACAATCGGTGAATTCATGACATGCACTTTCCAAGATAGCCACTGACAAAATGACGTACGTGTGCGTTGAGTCGGTCACAAAGTTGGCTCCATTATCGGACCTACATAATGTGGGTGGCGAAACCCCTTATAGTTCTTTCATCTTTCCCAGAATGTTTGCTATGCTGTCGTTGAACTGTTTTACACCGGAACAAAGGTGTAAAAATTAAAAAGTGGCGTGTAGGTTATAGAGGCAGAAAGGACCTTCATACACTCATTGAAATAGCTCGAAGCTCTGTACTGTCTTATCTAACTGTAATGCCTACACTGGCTTTAAAACCTGTGCACGCCACTGTTAGATGTAGTTGTTCTGTTGGAAAATGCCACGCCTCGGTTTACTTCCTCTAGTAAACGCTTGTAGTTGTTTTTTTCCACCGGACCACGGGTCATATATTTTACCGAACTTGCAGAGTGTAACTTTATGCTAGTAACTGTGCTATGCATGCTAGTATCTCAAATGTATCTACATACATTAACGGTACATTTACCAGTAAATGCACCGGACTTTGGTCCATTCACCTATAGCCTAAAACACGGTGTCCGGTGGGAAAAATGCGCTGTTTCGTATATGTACCTACATGCGTGCGGTCAGGGGAGACTCTGCAGCATTGAAACCATTCACTAGGGGACAAAATGTACAGCGATTCGAGTTGCTAGACATGTCGGGGGATGAACGTAGGGGACATTATAAATTAGGTTTAGGTTCAGAGTTGAATGTCAATGAGAAAATAATTTCGTGGTGCGATTGTTTATTTTTATCTTAATTTTAAAATGTTAATGTTGAGGCTTCTGTCTCTATCTTTTTTTTGTTCGTCTAGATCAGTGCTTACTTCTGCACTCTGATGTCTAGATGTAGATTTTTGATAAATTCATTGGGTTTTTTTAAAAATTCAATTTTACTTGAATGAATGTTGGCGTTTATGTTGAAATATTTTGTTTACCGTTTTTGTATTAAGTAATTTTGTTTTTTCATGATTTTGACAAAAATGTACCTAAGTAATAAAAATTAACAAATAATTACTTCAGTAATTTTATTTTTTTCCAAGTTGTAAAGCTACATCTGGGAAATTTTTAACGCATGTTGCGGGGTTAAAGGATTGGTATCGGAACAGTCTCATTTCGCGTATGTGGCCGATGGGCGTGTGAGTGTCCAAGCATTGATAGTCTCCTCTCGGGGGTGCAGTCCCATGGTTATGCGTGAGATCCGAACGAATCACTCGATTCATCAGCCAAGGAGTAGACGCCATCATTAACTATACAAAAATGTTGTGAGTAGGTAATTTATAAATAACTAGCTGATACCCGCGACTTTGTTCGCCTGGATCGAGTTCTTTTTGATTCCTGCGGGAACTTCTTATTTTTCTGTAATAAAAAATAGCCTATGTGCTAATCGAGACTATAATATAAGTATCTCTGTGCCAAATTTCATGCAGATACTTTTAGCCGTTCTGGCGTGGTTGAGTAACAAACATCCATCCATCCATACAAATTTCCACATTCATAATATTAGTATGGAAAACTGCGGCCCTGACGGGCAATCTCAACGGGCAGGTATAGTAGTTTACGCAGCAGAAATTATAGTAAATTAGTGTGTGCGTAAACCCTTGCACTCGCTGCTCTGTCTCAGATAATCCAAAAACAAGTTTTATTCTTTTCGGGGCTCGAATCCGGGTCTCGACACGATCCGCAGTATGCCATTAGGTAAGTTAACGCAACCAGGCAGTTATTTAATAACTTACCAAGTACCAACGAAGAAGTAACGTTAAATTGCCTTTAGAGCAGATTATATTAATAGCAGAGATTAATATTAGGATCGTAGTAGTATGGAGGACGACAGTGCAGTGACGTACACCACGCGATATATGGAACGCGTGTGTCTGGGCTAGCAGGTAGTTCCAACTTCCAAGTAGCTAACATCGCACATAGCGTGCTAGGATAGTCTCTTTGGTAAGTAGCTGAAGAAGTCCTACCAGACCAGCTTTTTTATTTTTATTCCATAACAAGTTAGCCTTGACTTCGATCTCACATGATGGTAAATGATCATGCAGTCTAAGATAGCGGGCTATCCTGTTAGTGGTATGGCAGTTCTATTATTAAACCCATATACCCCTAGTCGGTTTCTATATGGCATCGTACCGTAACACTAAATCGCTTGGCGTACCTACGTCTTTGCCGGTAGAGTGGTAATTAGCCAAGGCCGAAGCCTTCTACCAGACCAGACCAGAGAAAATTCAGAAATAATAAATTCCCAAATTGACACTGCCGGGAATCAAACCCGGGACCACCCACGTTAAGACCACAGCGCTCAACACTGCGCCAGGGCCGGAGGTCGTCACTTGAGGAGTTTGAGAAAACATCAAAATTTTAATCGCTAACTCCGCGGGAAATTAAGTAAGTCTTGACTTGAAAATTGAGACTTGTGGCTCACTGCATCCATTGAGCCAAAAAGGTTGGAGAAAGACAGAAGCGATAAACACAAAGAATATATAACAATAGGTAGAGGTAGGTACCGGCTTAGCGACAGTTGCGTGAGGGTTTCTATAATCGTCTTGTTGCGTAGAAACATAATCCATAACACCAAAATCAGGAGGAAGTTGAGCCAGGTTTGCCTTTTTCATTAACTGATTTCTTCCAGGGGTGCTAGTTCATGAAGAGTTAAAATGATTGATTAATTTGAGAAGTCTTCTAAATTTCTACATATCTTATAATATCTCCCCGACAGAGTTTCGGCGGACAATTTCCACTGTGCTGCCTGCGAAAACAGGTGGAACTCTGTTCGTTCAATCTCATTATAGCCCGATGGGAAGGAAAATCCGATACGACCGGAGGGACCAAGGGTCGCGTTTTGAGAGATCAGGTGCAGGATCGACGTCTTTACATGCTTTCCGAGGCACGGGGGTGAAATACCGTCGACTTTTCTTACTCCGGGGTCCAGGCTAGTAACAAGAATTTTTCAGAAAAACCCAAAAAGCACAAATAAATAATAATGGCTGACCCGCGAATTGCACTCAAAACCTCGTCACCCGCAGTCCTAGCTACTTAGGTATATTTGAGACAAGATGGTTCTGAAGCACAGGCATGAAGGACTACTACTTAGAGACTGCTTAGAGGCATAAAAGTACTTGTTAGCTGAAATAGAATGAGCGTGCTTAGATTCTTTATCGAACTTATAAACATAGAATTAATAAAGTATAGTGTACTCACTCAGTACACGGGTACGAAGTAAAATTCACCAGTGGTTTGAAAGCATATACAGGATCTGTTTTTGTAAATACTTGTACAAGCATATGACGAGTTTCTGTTTTTCCGATGTTTTGGTCTTGATTACCCCAACGTAAATAGGTGCTAAGGTGATTACTCAGCTGATCACGGTAAACATAATTATCTCTTTTTTCTGCGTGTATTTGAAAATCCCAGTTTTCCACTTTAACAGGTGGACCATAGGTATTTTTCGAAAACAGAATTTGCTGTGGCTTTTTAGCCATAGGATTCTTTGTCCTCATTTCGTATTTTAATATTATAACTACAGATATAACTATAAAATAGCAAAGGGTTTGTATAATTCTGGGACTGAAATCACCGACCAAAACATAAAATGCAGAATGCAAATGTCCAACTATACCTATAGTGTCAAGTTTTGGCAGACCTGTGGGACAGACTCAACATGACTCAATGAATGACCATCCATTCTCTTTGGATAAAGTTAGCGCCAATCAAATAGTAGTCTCCGAGCTGAGGTGCGACGTGCGAGTGTTTACGCAGCTCTCATACAAACTGCTATCGTACAATATAGGTACAGTCCGTCAAACTTAACGGATCCCGTGGCCGAAATTGGAACTCATTTTATAACCTTGGAACTAATTTTTTTAGCCTGTTAAGTTTTTTTAAAATTTTATATTTCATATCAACTAGCGACACTGTTACCGGGTCACAATTAAGTTTGTGGGACTAGACTACGCGCGAAAATATGCTATTGCGACGCGCCTTACGGTCAACTTGACCTAATAGTAGGTAGAGTTCGTAAGTTCAGTAAGTGACCTTATAAAGCGCAACACACACAGGACGGGTGCGGGTCGGGCCGGGTTTATGGCGGGTCTAATTCCTTGTATTTATATGCACGTCCCGCTGTGTGGTACCACTAGTGGGTCTATCAAGATTTTTAGTACCAATTAGCAGATTGATACGTGTACGCGATCCATAGTGACTGCGTACCAGTAGGGCGATCGTGTAAAACCTGTATCAATCATTGTTAAAGTCTCAATTGTTGTGATTGGCTGATTTTATGGTATTTTTGCTGCGTTAATGGATTTTGGCCAATACTGGAAGAATGCTAACCCATCAGAGGTGCTTGCGATCGTTACAAGGCGATTGGCGATTGGCGAATGACTTAACATTTATGTCTATGAAGAGTAACTATTTATTTTGTAAAATATCTGTAAGCATAATGTTATTTCGATAGGCAGGCAAGAGGCAAAACGAGCAATATTTGTCATTCGATCTTACTTACACGGTACTTATATACAGTATAGGCACAGTAAACAGATGTGGTATAGGTAAGTACCTATATGTGCTGACAAAGAGTGAGTGAGACGAATTGAATGTGTGTGTGTGTGTGTGTATGCGTGTGTGAGTACTGAATGACCCCATGGCTATTTTTAGTTTTAGTGGCCAGTAAAAGAAAATTTTTGTATAGAAAATACTTTGATTAATACATAATCAAAGAGAAAATATTGATTATAAGGCCCAATACATCTGTAGGTAGATATTTCCTATATTAAATGGATTTTAACAAATTATTTTTTTACGCGTGAACTGAGTGATCCACTCAACTTTTACTAAATAACTATCTACTCAGCTGAAAAACCTCAGGTTTTGTGATAAAGTTCATGTTTTACAAGTAATTTAAATGTGGTCTCTGAGTAGCAAAGTGAGTACAAAGTAATTTGTACTTAAATCTAAAAATAATATTTACACTGTTTTATTGTAATGTAAATACGTTTATTAATGTTTTATTAAATGCAAATTGTATTCAAAGCATCCCTGTAAACTATATACCTACTTAGATTTGAAAGGTGATACGAGTTGCGAGAACTGAGTGACCACAGTTTAGGCAGCATATCTTTATAAGGAGTTCTTTACAAATTCCAATACGCGTTTTACAAATGTTTTACAACTTTAACTAAAGCTTTTAGTCCCAAAAACTACGAAAATTCACCTGGTCACTCAGTCCTCACATACACAATTTAATAGCATTGCTACGTTTTTGAAAGTTTTTCAGTTAAGCGCACGTACAGAATATAGATAAAACAAACAAACTGACAGCTTTTATTTAGATTTAGGCAAAGGTGGTATATCTACGTCAACAGCAACAGATTCTGACGACTTCTGTTGCATACGTAGCTCTTCGTCCGCGACGCGAATACTTTCATCGGCACACGCGATAAATGCTTCGAAAAATTCAAAAAATGTCATCTCCACATTCAAATCCATTATCTTGTCCGCGTTGCATATTTGTGGAAATATTCGTTGGAATATATTGATTATTGTCTTACTGGAGAGGTTGCATAAGTTAAATAATTCAAGAGGTGGATTTAAATTTTCACCAGCGTTGTCGTCATATATTGGCTCATCTGAAAAATAAATATGTAATAAAATAAGGTCGATTTTTTAATGTTCAAAATGAGTTATTCGCATCAAGAGCGCGTTTTGATTGAAGCAGAGAAGAAGCGGATTTATGTGGTTTGGTTGGCGGTGCGTACGGCTTTTCCTGCATGTTAAGAAGCGGGTGAACGGGCGGCGCACATCGTATATGAACGTTGTAACTTTTACCACGTAGATTTGTCTGTTTTAACAGATTATATAGCGAACTACGTGATGCCCGCGACTTTGTCCGTCCGGATAAAGGTTTGTTGGTTCCCACGATAACTCTAGTTTTCCGGGATGAAAATGAAATATCTTTCTCCGGGATAAAAAATACCCCTGTACCTTTCATCAAAATCGGTTAAACAGTTGGGCAGTGAAAGCGTAGCAGACAGATGTACAAACATACACACTTTCGCATTCATAACACTAGTTTGGATGAAGCTCCTTGTTCCTTGGTTTGAGAATCATCTGCGAACGATCATATTTTGCAAATAGGTACAATAAAAGTATTACCACATATGAAAGTCATTTCATCGCCAAAAATGTAAACATTCCTTCCTAGGTTATGGCATTCGTGCTCTACAAGAGTAGGTTTGATTCGTTGTATATCATGTGGTGGATATCGAACAGCACACAAAAATGTCCTTATAGTACAGGGCTCGCCCAAACGGCGATACAATCCATAGAGACCTTTCAGCGGAACGAACGCACCATATCCTTCCGCAAGCTTACCTGATAAATGTTACAATTACGTGATAATCGATACTTAACTAAATCATTGCGATTGTGTAAAAATTGCCGATTAGATTGCCGATTTTAGTTTTAGGTTACAAACAGTAACCTAAAACTTAAATTCTAATTAAATACACGTACACAATCTAATACCTATAAACGAGCAATTCTTGTATATATATATATATATATATGTCACCGTGAAATTGTAAAAATCGTTAGATTATAATCTAACTCGCGAAATTGTAAACTGTCGACGGATTACAATTTAACGCATTATTTTTCGGTAGATTGTAATCTGTTAGATATATAAACCCGATAAAACGTAAGGCACTACCTGATTATTTATGTCGAACCCTAACCTAACCTACAAGAAAGACACAAGAAAACGTAAATACAATTAGTATTTCAAAAATTGACACTCAGAACATTGAACGGTTCACAATCTGTCGACAGTTACACGAAATTGAGCTTTAAATGCAGTTATGGTTTATTTTACTTCGACGCCGGACTTAGACGCTTTGATCGGCAACTTTAAGTTAGAAGGTCTTAGAAGGTTTAGAATTTACCTATAAATCTACTTAAATGATTTGTAGGTATGCTATTAACAGTTAATTTCATTCGTCAATAATTTTAAATAATAGGTCTTTACCTATGTAATTGTCGTTTTGTCGTACTGGCCACTTTGATCTCAAATATCTCTTCTTTGGTTAGGAATTTCAATTTCAAAATTATACAGCTATTTAGTCATGGTTTTGTGTTTTGAAAACCCTAATTCATTTATTTTTTCCTCTTTTGGTTTTTTCTTTGCGTCACTCAGTTTACAAAATGGAAAACTTGAAATATCGCGTTTTTTACGAGTACGACTTCCATCATGGCACCAGTGCTGCAGAAACGGCTCGAAGGATTAATAATGTGTATAGCGGCGGTGTCGCAAAAGAAAACACTGTGCGTTTTTGGTTCCAACGTTTTCGTTCTGGAAATTTCGACCTGCAGAACAAGCCCCGTGGACGGCCGGAAATAAAAGTAGATAATGAAGAATTGAAGGCTATTGTGGAAGCGGATCCATCGCAAACCACGTCCGAGCTAGCTGCAGGCTGCGGTGTTAGTGATAAAACTGTTTTAATCCACTTGAAGCAAATTGGGAAGGTGAAAAAGCTTGAAAGGTGGGTACCTCATGAATTGAGTGCAGCAAACCAACAAACGCGCGTCGAATGCTGCTTTACATTACTCAACCGGCACAATAATGAAGGGATTTTATATCGAATTATTATCTGTGATGAAAAGTGGATCCTGTACGATAATCGGAAATGCTCATCGCAATGGCTGAACCCTGGCGAACCAGCCAAATCCTGCCCCAAGCGAAAATTGACTCAAAAAAAATTACTTGTGAGCGTTTGGTGGACTAGTGCCGGTGTCGTTCACTACAGCTTTCTTAAATCTGGCCAGACGATTACGGCGGATGTCTATTGTAAGCAACTGCAAACCATGATGGAAAAGCTAGCTGCTAAACAACCGAGGCTCGAACTCTAGGCCACTGCTGCTTCAGGACAACGCTATAGACCTCACACTGCACAACAGGCGGCTACCAAATAAGAGGAGCTTCAATTGGCATGTCTAAGACATCCACCGTATTCCCCGGACCTTGCTCCAACAGATTACCATTTTTTTCGAAATTTGGATAACTTCTTGCAAGGGAAAAAATTCATCTCCGATGGGGCAGTCCAAAGCGCCTTCAAAGATTTTGTTGAATCCCGTCCGAATGAGTTTTTTAGTAAAGGGATCAACTACCTATGAGATGGCAAAAGTGCATAGATAGCAATGATACATACTTTGATTAAATAGATATATTATATTTTTTTTAAATCGACTTTATGTTCCTCCCTTACAAAACGCCAATTTCATATATAAGGACATAATTATCTTTCAGGTAGGTACTGTACGGGATACATGTATGACTGTATTGTCGTGCTGTTTAATTTTATATCAAGGCTCAAAGCGATAAGGCCGCCAATTGTACCATTGCTTAGTTTTATTGTTATTGTTTACAAGTTTGTGTTTCTTGATTTGGTGTAGGTACAATAAAGAATATTTCATTCATTCATTTCATTCATTCATTCAAGGTGAATCATTAAAATGATACCTTTTTTACGTCCAATTCCTGGTAATATATCGTTTTCCATAAAAAATCTAAAAGCACCCGCCAACATGGTGTCGGGCTTCTTCCCGGGCAATTGTCTTTTGGCATATAACTTACTTGCGACTGTTATAAGGCCGTGTTGGAATTGCCAGAAATATATTTTTTCAAACGGATTGTGAGGCGATCTTGAAAGCCATTGCGGATTCTCGTGGTATGCTCTATCAATTTCTACCAGTGTCAAGCCTTTTTCATGCACATTGCAATCATAGTACATTTGCCAAAAATATAAACGAATTAGAATTGGCGTGAAATGTACTTCTTCCGAATTACATATAGTAGCATACTGATAGTATATGCTTTTCAAATTAGTTTCATAGCATTTTAGTGCTTTACTTAGTGAACTCACTTCGAAATCTATCAAGTCTCCAAAATTTATTGAAGTCACATCCTTTTGTGTTTCGTCTTTTGCAACATTTGACTTGTGAATATTGTTAGCCTCTATAAACTCATTCACAATTTCAAGTACGACTTCTTGCTGCTTATCAATATTTTTAATTACTTGTTCTATATGGTAAGCAAGTCCGACCGAGCTATCACATATATCGAAACAAAAGGGTTCTTGTTGAAGTTGAGTATATTTATCAACGGCAATTTCATTTTCTTGTTCTTCACGAATCATAGTACCGACGTTGTCGTCGGAAAAAAGATGTTTGTTTTGCAATATAAGTCCGTTGTTAGTGACTAATTTCCCAGCACCATGTTTCTTATTATATTTAAATTCTCCTTTGTAATGAGAACCTAATCCTAAACCCAGGTTCAGTATACCATATCCGTTGCGTTTTCCTTTTTCCCAAAAACCACGGTACGCGATCAGAGATGGCAAGGACATAGAATTATTATAACATGCATCCCAAATATAGAATCCATATCCAGACATAACACCATTTTTCCATTCACCTCTATAAAACTGTGACAAAATTTTATTAATTTTACACCTAATGATAAAACTTAAAATAATAAATTATTGAGTTACTAACATCGTGATTTGGCCATATCATTAGACCTTTTCCTTCCCTTACGTTATAGTTCCACTCTCCTTTGTATCCGCTCATTTGGCAATACTCACGAGACCCAAACCCGTGACGAACGTTCTTTAAAACAAAAATTGGAAGTAAACATTCTTAGCTGTTCTGAATTGCAAACAAAGATCCACGATCCAGATACATACAAATAATTCAACAGTAAAAACAATTAGCAGCTAAAGAATATTTTCTCACATAAACCCATTGTCCATCGTAAGTATTTTTACATGATCCAGAGAAACAAATAAGTCCTTCGCCATGTTTAGTACCGTAATGCCAAGAACCAGCATAGGAACGCTGTTCACGTGAGTTTACATAGAGACCTCTGCCATGACGAAGATTTCCTGCGAAATCACCTTGATACCACGTGTCATCTTTCCATTGAATTGTACCTTTGCCTTTTATTTCGTTTTCCACGAATTGGCCCTGTGTGCAAAGTAACAAGTAGCTAAGTAATTTGAAAAATTTTGTTCTCGAGCTATGATACTCTTCGCTTGCCACGGCACGCTACATTTTTTTCCAGAGTTCAATTTTAAACTTAACGAAGAATCAAAGGTTATCAAGTTCAGTATTTTCAGAAACATGCGACATCGCTGCTGTATTTATTGCCTTTATTGGGTGTCATTTACATATAGCATTAAAAATATACTTGTAGATGCCCGCGACTTCGCCCGCGTGAATTGAGCTTTCGGCTCCCGCAGGAACTCTTTAATTTTCAAAAAAGTAGCCTATGTGTTATTCCAGACTATAATCTATCTCTGTGCCTAACATCCAGATTCGTTCAGCTGTTTTGGCATGATTGAGTAAAAAGTATCCATCCATACATCCATCCAAACTTTCGCACCTATGCTAATATTATAAATGCAAACCGAAAAACCTCAATCCACGCGGACGAAGTCGCGGGCATTAGCTCATTAGCTAGTTTATAATATTACTATATACTAGCGGTCGCCCGCGACTTGTCAGCGAACAATTTCTGATTTCCTATGAGATTATGAAACTTTCCCGTTGCAAAACGCCTACCTATAGCGGATATGTAGAGGCTATACTAACTTTCAGAACCCCATTTCACCTAAATGCTAATTTTCTAGCCTATATAACTTCAAAAAATTAGTACCCTCATGTAAGCTTCCCCCCGATTTCAGTTTTGTCAAGAGCCCCCTTTAAAGTGATTTTGTAAATGATAGCAAAGTTGCATAAATTTACTCACTAAAAAAATTGATCCGTCTGCCCATTGATAGCGTCCTTCCCCATGCATGCATTTCATCGAAATTTGGCCTTCATACGTGTTTCCGTTTCTAAATCGAATGATCGCTTTTTCATCTGGTCCTGCCCACCAACAAATTTGCATTAAATCGCTCTGAAACAGTTAAAGGTTAAAAATGTTATAACAGTAGTAGTAAGTATAAAAGTACGTATAAAAATATACGTATAATAATAAGTATAAGTAGTACGTATAAAAATATAAATGGGTTGAAAGTTTGTATGAAAGTCCTTCATTTCTCAAGTTATAGACATGGAACTTGGTATGTGAGATACCGGTAAAAAAAAAGAAATACGTGTTTCACAGTTTTTGAAAATTCTACCCCGAAATGGGTGAAATAGAGAGTTTGTCCTTCAATCATGGCGCAACAGAGCAACGGGAATTTTGCACTGGTACTTGAGGATCTGGTTGAGTGCTACTTTTTATCCCGGAAAGTTACGGCGTGCCTGTGGGAATTAAACAAACTTACACCACGCGAACGGAGTCGCGAGCATCCGCTAGTAATATATAAGGCTATAGCTATACAAAAGTACCTGAGTATTGCTATCATTCAATTCTATTTTAGATCGACTCTTCTTTGTTTTAGATGGTTTTGCTGAAAAAGGTTCATAATAATTATTATTTGACTGTTATTTCATTAAACATTTAACTTTCATAGGTAAATAGTTAGACTTAGCAAAAACATACCGAGCTGTTGTTTCTTTTTCTTGCCAGTGGAAGTTATCTCACTGGGGGTTTTTCCAATATCAATATTAACGTCGTCATTCTTACGCTGTTCAATAACTTCCCAAGATTCTACAATATTGTCCAGCATAGATTCGAATAGAATTGTAATTATCTCTTTCCGAACAGACCCCTTCGGTCGGTACCCGACAGAAAATCCAGAGTCGCTTACAAGTCGCGCCGTAGAATGTCCACGTGTAGTAGATAGAGCTTCAAAGTCATCTGTATTAAAGGCTTTCGGTACAATTACTGAACTATCTCGTCGGGTCAAGGTTCTTTGCGAGTCAATGTAATACATAATTGCGGTTTTTCTTATATACCTATATAGGTAAATACCTAGGTTAGTAAAAGCTGCTTTTTGTTTAGGTTCAAAGTGAGAAGCTTTCGCTAGCCTAATTTTTTTCGAAAAGCTTGATATAGGTACATTGGACAAATCTAACGATACAAGTTATAGGTACCAATACTATTATACGATACTATTTACCAAGAAATTGTTTGGTAAATACCAACAAAAATACGACACTTTGACCCAATAAATATAGTCTATGGCTTGACATGACCACGAAGTGAAAATTGGATACTGACAGAGATATACGATCTCATTTTGCAATAATTGCAAATTATTATATTCTATCATGTGCCAGCATTTGCCGATCTACAAGTTGGTATAGCTGTTATAACCCAGCCATTTGCTCAAAAAGGGGGTTACCTAGAATGTCTCTCGGGAGTTTTGAAAATTGGTGTTTTATACATTTCGACGTGCTCTTTTCGAAATTCCACTTTGCCACCTCGTATCTTTGCCGCTCGCGACGCCATATTGGAAAAAGCAGATTTTGACAGTAACTTCTTTCCGACTAATTTTACGCCTTGGGCGCCTTTTCTCCAATATGGCGGTGTGAGCGGTAAAGTTACGAGGTGGCAAAGCAATAAATTAATGACCGATACCATCCACGTATCATTAACTTCAGAGTCAAATTGCTGAGACGAGACTGTTACACCAATTTACATGTGATAGTCTGAAACCAAAGAAAACTATGGAGCAAATGGAACAAAACTGCAAAGCCTAAAAGGAGGCACGTTAACGAACGAACCACGAGCGGTGACGTTCGCCTTGACTCCGCGATACGAACGATCACGCTATAGAATGATCTCGTTCAAGTTTATAAACTAATTAGTTACTTATATTGAAATGATACCAAACATATCTAACAAAATTTTTATTAAATCTTTGTCAGTTTTTAACAATCACGTTATGTTTAAAGTAACAAACTCTTGGTGTTAGGGTTTTTAATGTTTGCAACCAGTTATGAATAAATACTAAAACATTACATTCTTATACCACAATAACTTGATACATCTGATGTTACATAATATTAAGGTTCTGTGCACCTTAAACAACAATACTATTTGTTCCCTATACCTAGAGTAATTTTGGCCATATTATAAACGATGCGGAAGTACGTAGGAACCCACCGCATTATTATCCCAAGAAAACCCTCACCATTATTCGATTAATGGAAAGGGGTCACGACCCTCAGTAATGAGGAATACGACGGAGAGAGAAAACGAATTGAATAAATTACTTAAATTCAAATTTATGAAATGTGACAATAAATCATGTTAAGATTTTTTTAAATATAAGTAACAAGACGTATTAATAAAAAATTAATAACCCACGACACAATGTATCCGAAGTTGCTCACATCCCTTCATCAACTAGAAAAGAGCTGTCGATGTTCAAACGGATTAACGAATATGCTTGAATCATAGCTAAGAACACTCGCTTTCAAAAGTATAACAAAGTCGGCTCATCCATTTGGGAGCTACGATGCCAGACTGATACACAGGTACACGTTAAATTTATATACACACCCTGCTGTTTGCGCCGTTAAAAATAAACACGACTGATGAAAAATCCTTAAAAATCCGTGGTTACGCCATTTTTGTAAGTTCATTGAGTAATTCACAAATCATTTAAGGGAAACTGTTTTGTTCTTCAATTGCTATTTGCTGCAATATAAAAATATTTCCATATTCACAACATCCATTTAACATAACATTCACAATACTTCTTTCAATTCTATATGCTAGTTACAAATTAGTTTAGAATCAATTTGGAATCGAAATTTGGTAAATAACTTCCCATTAATTCAAACGTTGTTGAGTAAATTTGAGTGGATTTAATTAATACACCTATGTCATATGGCATTGGTCACTAATAATTTAGCACTTCAAGTTCTTTCAATTATTCAAAATAATATATTTCCACTTACTATCTATTTACTTAGAGTGAACATAATAATTATTTATATGGATAGTAAACATTAATATTCGTAACATAGATAGTTAATTACGTCAATATATTTAATCTTTGGCATAATCAATGAGCAATTAGATTGCTATTTTACTATAAAAATAACCAATTAAACTGATCACACATTTATCATTACGACGCCGCGCTCCGCCGCCTCTATCAAGACCCTATTATAAGATTTTACATATCACGAACGTTATAGTATTCGAAAGTCGTAACACTTCAGCGTTAAAATGAAATTGACCGAGGATTTGTGCATTTGAATTTAGAATAATATTTGTTACTTTGACAGTTTGGTACATATGGCGTATGATGATAGATGTGGGGTCAGCTTTACTCAATATCCGTACTATTGAGTTTATACTATATACTCCGTCTATAACTATTTACAAGACTAACCTATGTTATACTCATAGTATACCAAGTATTAATCTCACTAATTTGGTCAATTGACTAAATTCAAAGTTGCTTTTTATTGTGGAATCTACACTAAAAAAATTAAATGTATCTTGCACATGCAGCTTGTGATATTCACTGCCCAGTAAGTCAGAAATTCGCACCATACCACACACCATACCACACAAATCTTCCAAATATGCACAGCTCGAGCGCCAGGCGGCGCCAGGGTCGCGAGTCGTGCAGCAGGCGAGTCAACATTTACATCCAGGCGCTTGCACGCAAATTGTCCACGATGCTGGTCCGCCGGCGGTGGCAGACGCGCACGCACGGCTCGAGCGCCAGGCGGCGCCAGGGTCGCGAGTCGTGCAGCAGGCGAGTCAACATTTACATCCAGGCGCTTGCACGCAAATTGTCCACGATGCTGGTCCGCCGGCGGTGGCAGACGCGCACGCACGGCTCGAGCGCCAGGCGGCGCCAGGGTCGCGAGTCGTGCAGCAGGCGAGTCAACATTTACATCCAGGCGCTTGCACGCAAATTGTCCACGATGCTGGTCCGCCGGCGGTGGCAGACGCGCACGCACGGCTCGAGCGCCAGGCGGCGCCAGGGTCGCGAGTCGTGCAGCAGGCGAGTCAACATTTACATCCAGGCGCTTGCACGCAAATTGTCCACGATGCTGGTCCGCCGGCGGTGGCAGACGCGCACGCACGGCTCGAGCGCCAGGCGGCGCCAGGGTCGCGAGTCGTGCAGCAGGCGAGTCAACATTTACATCCAGGCGCTTGCACGCAAATTGTCCACGATGCTGGTCCGCCGGCGGTGGCAGACGCGCACGCACGGCTCGAGCGCCAGGCGGCGCCAGGGTCGCGAGTCGTGCAGCAGGCGAGTCAACATTTACATCCAGGCGCTTGCACGCAAATTGTCCACGATGCTGGTCCGCCGGCGGTGGCAGACGCGCACGCACGGCTCGAGCGCCAGGCGGCGCCAGGGTCACGAGTCGTGCAGTAGGCGCTGATAGTGCGGGAACACTTCGTATGGCGGCACGTGCAAACCGAACTCCAGGGCCACGAGCACCGCGAATTCGAACTTGATGAGATCCTTTTTGTTCACTCTGAATGTGGTTTCTATGCGCTATAACAATTTTCAATATACATTATTTCTTTAACAAGCTTTGGAGAGTAGCTTCTTTACGTACGTTAGGGATGGAAACTCTTAACAGTTTCGTGTTATTTACACGGAAGCATAAATGTTTGGGGCTAGAAATATGAGATTTAGTTTATGAA
The DNA here is from genome assembly GCA_964035005.1 of Erebia palarica. NCBI lineage: Eukaryota > Metazoa > Arthropoda > Insecta > Lepidoptera > Nymphalidae > Erebia > Erebia palarica. The sequence continues at coordinate 31,129,704 of OZ035985.1, read as the reverse complement.
CATTTCCTATTTTATATTTACTTATTATATTACATTTTATCTAAACTTTATTATATTAGTATTATCAAAAATTAACCAATCGAAACCATGGGAGGATAGCAAGTATGAGATAAACTTTTCAATATTTTATTCAATTTGAAAGTGGATTATTATTATAGTCAAAATGAAATTAATTGCAGTTTGAAATGGTAGATTACCTCAATAAGCGCCTTCAACGTGTCACCCTTCACATCATTGAGTTTCGCAGAAAGAAGCAGGCAAGCTCCGGCGCACAGCTTCCTGTTGTCTTTGTTTATGAGATTAGCGAGTATCAACTTCTCGAAGTAGACGTACGCCTGGGCAACGGACAACAAATCTATGCCACCATTGTCATGTTTCGCTATCTTCCGCATTTCTTTTTTAATGCTGGAAACATACTGAAAATTAGAATAAAAGCTGCTGGGGTTAGAAACTTGAAGTATTGACATTAAATTCCTTTTATGACGTACCTGCCAAGACACTAAAAAGGATTGACGGAAATTCTAGTTCCCCCTAATATTTCTAATTTATCTAGTTTGTCCAAAGAGGGAAAAAGGTTTATGAAAATCTGTTATTTTTCAAGTTTGTATGAGTATTTAATTAAAAATGAACAAAAAGACAAATTTTGAGAATTCCATCTCCAATGGGGTTAAATAGGCGATTCAAGGTTGTATCAAAATCCAAATTAAGTTATATCCAATCATAGATCAGCATTGACTTTTTGTTACTAGAACTGCAAGTGAGACTTTTGTGGTTTTTGCAAACCATTTTTTTTGCGGTGTTCGGTGCAAATGCGCACTATTTGTGTGCGAACATTTTTAAATTGTATTTTCATCATCTCAGTGCAAGTTCTTAAAGTAAGAGAAAATAAATAATGATGTTTTTACCTTCTAAGTTTGCTCAGTGTTAGTTTGATGTGAGGAAACTTCTCCCTGAACTTATCGTTGAGTTCCTTTTTCAGGTCTTGAGGTCGGACATAGTCAATAATAGAAGTCATGTATGATGTGAATGTTAGCAAAGTTCTATGTTTCCCAGCTATTAACTCGGGATCGTCCAGAACATTCGGCGAATAGTGAACCTGAAAAGCGAATAATGAAAATTCGGTTACACATTATAACTAGTAGGGTCGCCCCAAAGACCCGCGGTAAACGTGCCAACCTTCAGGGCGCAATTTAAAATTAATTTATCATCTAACAAGCCATCTAGTCTACAGAATAAAAACCAGACACCTCCAGGCGTAACGCACTACGTTTACTTCAGTTAATATGGCGCTAACGGTCATCGAATATTAATTATTGTACAAAACTTTTGAAAAAACAACGACGTGGACTGATATTCATAATATCACGAATGGTACAAGATCCAAGAGCCGCCAGAACTTACTTATTTTCTGGGTAACAAAACGTGTGTAATATAGTAGCTTTGGTACGTAGATTTAACGTACGCATACTCGCTAATTTGGGCCGACGGACGGCCAATTAAGCCGCTATAGGTACGTAAAAACATTGCTTACTTTTCTGAAATTCTGAGTGCTGATTTTTATGTATGTTTTACGGACGATTTTTATAGACTACGAGATAGCTGCACTTTTGGTAACTATCACCAGGAAGGCTGATTCAGTTTTTCCACATTAGGTGGATGTAGGACTCTCCTCTGATTAAAATATTGATGGTCTGACTACTTATCGCCGCTCAGACGTGTAATGTTTACCAAAAATGAACAATAACTAGGAAGGCTGATTCTAGTACATATGATATGAAAGTATGCGCAGTACGTATGTGAACAGTATAAAAACAGACGCTATTTATTGGGGCGTTTACTAGATATGGCCGCTCAAAGACATACTATGTATGGGTACCAAAATGAACAATAACTAGGAAGACTGATTCTAGTATAGTATTAAAGTATGCGCAGTACCTACGTGAACAGTAAAAAAACTGGCGCTATTCATCGGGGCGTTCACTAGATATGGCGACTCAAAGATGTATTATGTATGGTCACTAAAGATGAACAATAACTAAGCAGGCTGATACTTGTATAGTATTAAAGTATGCGCAGTACCTATGTGAACAGTATAAAAACTGACGCTATTCGTTGTGCCGTTCACTAGATATGGCCGCTCAAATAGTTATCAATCATTTTTTCTAATCACGACACGTTTTACTCGAGCAGTTAGCCAGTGATCTACATACACGGACCGCTCTTGCACTCATAGTCAACAGCTTGAAGCTACCATTGATAACTGCTGCTATCCGCCCAAAGCAGTCGCAACTGTTCGAGCGGTTACATGTATGTGTGTACGTAGAAGACTAGTTCACTATGCAGTCGCAGCTTGAAGCAGTCCATTCTGACTGCTTCAAGCTGTCCGCGTATCTGAGGCCTTACACCACGCGGACAAAGTCGCAGGCATTAGCTAGTCTATCTATATTTTGTAAATTACAATCTTACTAGATAATACCCGCGACTTCGTCCGCGTGGATCTAGGTATTTCATTCTTAAGGGAACTTCTCTATATACTTACCAAATTCCATCAAAATCGGTTGAAAATATGGGCCATGAAAGCGTAGCAGACAGACAGATAGACAAACTTTCGAATTTATAATATTAGTATGAATAAATTACTAAACAATCTAGATGAGAGATCTATAGAGTGAACTTTGACTTTGCTTAGACTTAAGACATGGTTAAAACGAGACCGAGAACGAGATTTATGTTACTAACATAAGTCCATCTCGTTTTAACTCTGAGTAAAGTCCGAGTCAAAGTACGATCTATAGATCTCAGCATAGGAATCTTCAAAAATCTTCTCCTATGTTAACTTTAATGTTTGTCAATGTAAAAAATTGTTGTTATATAACTTATCGATAGATAAGACAGATAAATTAATTAGTGGTGACCTTAAGTAACTCACATATTTCTGCGAAAGTAGTGTTCCTTCATCCCAATCAAATGTTTTAGTTTCAACTGTAGAATGGGGTGGAGACGAGGCCACTGTAGCCCGCTGAGACGACTCGTAAGAGAAGCACCTACAAGAGTTCAAGTGTATTTTGTTGAGAATAAAACATCACAAGATTATGGTTTCCATGCAATTAATGGCATTACTACATCTACAATGTTTAAAAGTAGCGTGCAATAAAATTTGAAATGTATAGATGTCAGGTATAATTAGTAATATTTGGAATTGGTGATACAATGCATCACATGTTTTTTTGATTGTGTAGGAATTTTATTAAGTATATCGTAGTAGAAACTATAAATTAACTAAGAAGACCTTTAAGTTTCTTGTCTGGGAATAATGACCAGCTCAGGCATATTATTATGTATGTAGAATATGAAGTGATGAAGAATCAATTGGAACATCGAAATATTCTTCTAAGAATTACGAGTAACTTTAACATCAATTATATTCCAACCAACCATTTATTTTACCTCTGACAGCTCGATTTATTGATGTTTAAGTGTGGTGTGTTTATATATGTCACCGTAAGATTGCAAAAACCGTTAGATTATAATCTAACTCGCGAAATTGCAAACTGTCGAAAGATTACAATTTAACGTATTATTTTTCGTTAAATTGTAATTCTGTTAGGTTTATTAACCCGATAGAACCTAAGTGCCCGGCCGCATTTTTTCATGTTTTTGTTTTACGATCTTGACTAAATTTGACTAAATTTATTCTGCCCGAAACAGACCCATAATAATTTAAACTTGCCGATGTAGCGCCATCTATGAACATCTATGAATGTAGATTCAATACAATCCAATCCAATAGCTAGCCTATGCTCAGAGATGTGAAAAAATTAAAAGTATTTAAATACAAAATGCAAAATATGTATTTTTAAAATATTGTTACTTAACTGATTTTAATACTAGTATTTATTCAAAGAGTTCTTCTTTCATGTTACGTCTATGGGGCCTCATAATCAATCCACCAAATGAAAATAGTCGTTCAACAGGTGCAGAACTTGGTAAGCCGTTATTATATTATGGAAGAGTTTTTTACATTTGGATATCTGTTCAAAGATTCTAAACAATGTCTTACATATTGTCTCAATATTGTGTCACATTGACCTCAGATTTTTTTGGTGACAAAATTTAGGATCACGATCCAGTGCATTTATAAATAAAGTATGAATTAAAAAATGGAACAAAACTATTTTGTATTTGTAAAATATTATATTTTATATATAGTATTTCAACTAAAATACTAAATACATTTCGAAAAAAGTATTTAAAATGTAAAATGAAAATAGGTATTTTGCATTTTGTATTTGTATTTAGAATACAAGTATTACAAATAATTCACATCTCTGCCTATGCTGTCCCACGACTCGGCAAAGGCCTCCCTCCGAATCTTCCATATCTACATGAGACATGGAATGTATGAATTGGTCAAAGAAAAAAAAATCTAGTACCCGGGTAAGGAGGAATTGCCTTCGGCCAATTGGAGAAGACCGCACTCTTTTTTGTAGGGAAAACTGGGTTAATTTCATTTCTGTTTGATAAAATTGACCGATATTAGTATTTAGCGATCAACTAAAGGATATGCCTGAAATTATACGTGACTGACAGCTTTTGATGTAAAGTCGTTTTTGAGATGACACCCGGGACAAAGCTGCTGGGCGACCGCGTATCTCTGACAGCTACATTGTAACGATCGCAATCACCTCTGATTGGATAACACTCTTCCATTATTGGACAAAATCCATTGACGCAGCAAGAATACCATAAATTCAGTCAATCACAACTTGATTGATGCAGAAGATGTGCGGTCGCCCTGCTGGTCTACGAAAGAAACTTTGGAAGACTCACAAATCGTAAATATTTATATTAAAAATTGAATTAAAATATTTTTGAACTTAGGTTAAAGGTTAAGTACAAGCCTGGTTAAAACTAAAAAAAAATACTAACACTTTATTACGACACCTAGCGGGATAAATTGGCAGTGTGTCTTCCCATTGTAGATTGGTGGTAATAATCAAACTAATAGTGATGAAATTTTGCCTTGCCGTGCGTGTGTAATTAAGGGGAAAATACTGTCAATCATAAAATGGCGGACACTTTAAGGAAAAAACACACAGGAAGCGGGCGCGGGTTGGATCGGGAGGACAGCGGGTGTAATTCCTTGTATTTATATGGACGACATCACACAGAACACGGGCGCGGGTCGGGCGCGAGGCGGGTGACGCGCGGGCCCCGCGTCTTTCGCCCGCCACCGCAGTCAGCGCGTGGGTCGAGCGGGTAGCGAGCGGGCGCAGCGTCTTTGAATTCGTCGTAATACACGTATTCTCTGATAGGCCTTCACACTGACACGTGAGCGGGTCGTGCGCGGCGCGTGACGGGAGTTAGTTTTGTATTTATTATACGACTGCCTCAGAAAAGGAGTATATTGCTTTCAGGGTTCATGTATGTATGTATGTATGTATGTGAATTTGTATATTACACCATAACATCTATACATCTGAACCGATTTGGATAAATGAATTATCGTTAGAATCCCTAGCTTATTCCGGGTGACATAGGCTAGTAAAATTTAAAAAAAAATTGATGGGGTGACCATGGTCCCGCATTAAAGACTAAAGTTGAAAAAAATAATTCGTATATAAGATTCATTATATAACCATCATCTAGAAAATGATGAGTAGACTCCAAAAATGTATAATACTTTAGTTCAATATCCAGTGATTTACAAAAAAATATCATTTAATAAAAATGTGTATAAGATTCTATTTAACTAGATTAATTTAGATTTTTAACTTTTTAGTTCGTTTTTTGGCAGGGCAGTCGTGTTTTTTAATGTTTTAAATTATGACTTGTTTACAAAACATAGTTCGTTTTGAAAATGGGTTTGAATTAAAAAATCATGGAATGTGTTCGTAAATCGTAAACTATCGTAAGCTATAAAAACTACAAAAATACTGTTTTGTAAGCAAGAATATGCATTTGCGCTGCCGCTAGAAAGGTACGTCCGCGCCCGACCCGCCATTAACCCGCGCCCGCGTTGTGTGTGAAGACAACGAACGAGCAACACAACGAGCGCGTCTCACGCGAGGAACCCGACCCGACCCACGCTCCCTGTGTGATTTGCGCTTAATTTAAAGCTGTTAATTTTAGTAAGTACCTCAACTGAATTCCATTTGCTCAGACTGTGATATTAGTAAGTTTTTGAAGTTAATAATAGCTTATGCAAGCAACCAAAAATGATATAAAAGCTCCAAATTAGTAAAAATAATACAAACGAATAGGCAAATAATAGGAACAATACTAGTCCCAATCTTATTTATGCAAGCTCTAAATTATTGATAAAAAATAAAATTATTAAACATATTTGCAATTTTTAAACATTTTTATGTACATACTTAACAGCATAGTAAAAGTTATGTACAGAAATATTTTAAGTATAATACTGTTTCAACAGAATCATTAACATAATATGGTAACTTTTCATAATACAAAATATATAAAAATAGTTAGCAAAAAGAATTAATAATTGTGTGTATAATTAGTAAATTTTTTTAATCAGAGGTTCTGTACAGCATAAATATGTCTATTTTTGCCATAGCATTACAAAATATTCTATTAATTTTTACCATTTTTTATCCGTGTGTCTCGTCAATAACTTAGTCCTGAAAATTTAAATGTTAGTGATGGCATGAGAAATGGTATGCAAATATTCCAATATGAAAAAGCAACAAGTCATTTTTATTAAAATGATCATAATATAATTTAATGAGATTATATTGATTTGAGAAGAATCATCCACAAAAATACTACGTAAAACCAATTTTTATGCTGATATGTTCCATGAATGTGTTATTATATAATGACTATGATTTTACATTCACGTAAAAGTAAAACATGAGAGTGAAACAGAGTAATACATGCACAAAAATTTTACAATAGTAAAATAAACAAAATTGCAAGTAACAACATCAGGTAGCTTGGTCAATGCAAAATAAAAATTAATATTACCTTGCAATTACATGTGGATGTCTATTCAAGATTTTCCATGAAGCTTTATCAGCGTAGTCTCCCTCATACATTTTTTTGTACTGTTCCCTGGTACACACTCTGGATGGTATTAAGAGTTTTGAATATGATATTTCTTGACCATTTTCTTCTTTTTCTAGTCCCATGAGGTCAAATGGATCAATGCCATTATCAGTGATAGCGGATAAAGGTCTGGGGCCAGACGTGTTACGTCGACGACCACCATCCTTTCGTAAATCCGTCCTGGAAACAATACAGTAGATTCAGCCTTCTCTATTAGTCTATAATATGACAGCAAGAAATTTGGCTCTTGAATTGGCTTTTTCTCACAGTTTGGCTTCAAGCTAGACCTCACCTTTGATTTCCACCAGACATGATTTTATGAAGCCAAAGCCTATCGGCATAAATAAAACTGCCGCATCAATGCTTTGCTCTTACTCGTTTCAGCTGGCATAAAAACATTGTCCAATAAAGAAATTCATAGCTTAATGTTATGTGACAGTGTGTTTGTTACCTTTTTACATCCCATCTGCTTAATCTGTATTGACAAAATACAGACTATGGGCCTGAGGCTCAGGGCCACTCAGCGGGCGATGGAGAGGGCTATCCTGGGAGTGTCCCTACGTGATCTAATCAGAAATGAAGAGATCCGTAGGAAACCAGAGTCACTGATATAGCCCGGAGAGTTGCGAAGCTGAAGTGGCAATGGGCGGGGCACATAGTTCGGAGAACCGATGGACGTTGGGGTCTTACAAGTGCTGGAATGGCGACCCCGCACTGGAAGGCGTAGCGTCGGCAGACTCGACACGGTGGACGGACGACATCAAGAGAATCGCAGGGAGTCGCTGGATCTAGACGGCGCAAGACCGTGGCTTGAGGAGGACCCTACAAGAGACCTATGTCCAGCAGTGGACGTCCATCGGTCGACGACGACGACGACGTATTGACAAAATACGTATACGAAATAGCTTGCATCCTCAAGGATCATGGACTCAATATACTTGGGGAAGCAAAAAAATTTATAAAGGATCGGCCGTCGTATGAGGGAAAGAGGCTGCGACACACGTTCTGGCTCTAACCTGGTTCAAGAATATCCATCGCCATTCAGTGTGGCAATGCTGCAAGTTTGATGGGTACCTTTGGCCCAGGGGCTAGCAGGGGTGGTCTTTTATTTTTTGTTAGTAGGTATGTATATGTCACCGTAAAATCTGTTAGTTATATTAACCCGATAAAACCTAAGTGCCCAACACACACAACCTGTTTATTTATGTCGAACCATAACCTAACCCACAAGAAAGAGACAAGAAAACATAAATACAATGAATATTTCAAAAATTGACATTCAGAACATTGAACGGTTCACAATCTGTCAACAGATTACAATTTCGCTAGTTACATTAATCTAACGGGTTTTGCAATCTTACGGTGACATAAATAAGGATTTGTTTTAAATTTATTTTATAGTTAGTTTAATATTTAGATTTTAGCATTTTAATGTATTTTTACAATAGATTCATACATCTATCTCAGAAAATCCATGGGTTTTTTAAAACCTAATTCTACTCTTGAATTATCATGCAGCAACTAATGATAAATAGATACGTTTTTAAAAATTTATCCAATGTTATGTAATTTAATCTTAATTTTTTAATTCAATGGTCTAGTGAAATAATTTCATTTATTTACTTTAAAAACAAACACACATTTGCACACCATTGTATGGTAGAATATGTTAGGGAAATTGAAACTACTTTAAGACAAAAACTTTAGAACTGACTTACCTGACACCTTTAATAGTTTTCGAGTATGGAATTGTACTAAACAAAACACAGGGTACCCCTTGTGCTGGAGCAAATGCAAGCCTCTCATCCTTGAAAGAAACACCTTTAGTTGATTTCACCATTCTAATCTCTTTGTTAAAGGAGTTTTCTGGAATGCAAATATTGCTTGTGCGAAAACGGCCTGTGAAAAGAAAAAAAAGAATGTGGTTAATTCACTATTGTACTTAATTTACTTAAGCTCTGAAAAAAAAAAGACTATGACATACCAAAATTTAAGCTTTCAGAACTGCTTTTATCATCTTGAGTAATTGCAACAATCTTCCTTGCTCTTAATGAGGAGTGTCTCTCTCTAAACCCTTCAGAAGAGCACCTGTTATAAAAAACACATGTTAAATTTTGAGTTAAAATACTTAACAGAAATACTTGATGTTTTATGAACTATCTTCTCAAAGATTGTTGCACCTGTAACTCTAAAACTCAGCAATAGATGGAATTGTAACGCTTCATGAATAACACATTTTGATGAGTTTTGACTCCAGAATGATCATTATTAGTGTTACATTTACTGTTGCAAGAGGTGGACAATGGGTGAAAGTGTGTCTGTTGAGACAAGTAAAGCTCCAAATTAAAATATAACAGTGTTTTAGACTGACAAGATCTTTTAATTTACATTAAAAAGTAAATAGTTATATGTTGTATTAATACTGTGCTGTTAAAGAATTTGAGAGGCATTCAATTCATGAAGGAAACCTGTGTTATTTATTACAAGAACTCTTATGAGGAAGGATTTGCAGAAGCTTTATTTTGGTGAAAACACCCCGAGTCCCTGCCTGGATTAAAACCTGCTTACATCAGACAGCTCTCAAAAATTTGATAAAAAGAAAGTTACTTTATTGCAAAGTCTAATGCAATAAGTGCATTAACAGATAATTATTAATTTATTAATTTGAAATATTTACAAATAACTCATTAATCTTTATTAAATTTAGTATTGTGACATCTGTCATATTGTATTTTTTGTTAGTTTATGTTAAGTTATGGTATCTAAAATACTGTTACAATTAGGAATTTTCAGGCTTTTTTAAAGGAAAACTGAAAAACAGATTAAGTACAAGTACAGTACAAGAATAAAGACTGTTTAACAAATCCATGATTTTGTTTTTGCTTTTCTGCTTTTTCTGCTTTTCTCTATTTTATTTGTAATATAGTTATTTCTAATCTTTTTCAGCAATACTTTTAACCTTGAGGGACAAGTGGCCTAGTTGGGAAAACGTATATCAGTTGAGTGAGATTGTTAAGCAACATTGACCCAAGTTGGCAACTAGAGGGGTGACCAAATTCAGAATTCTAAATTTGGCCTTTTCATTTCCTCTGTGCCTCAGAGAGCATATTAAGCCATTGGTCCCAGTTATTTTCAATAACAGTAACATTCATTACTAATATTATAAAAGCGAAAGTGTGTCTGTCTGTCAGTCTGCTACGCTTTTCCGGCCCATCTTTTCAACAGAATTTGAAGAAATTTGGTATAGAGGTAGGTTGCATCCTGAGGAAGGATATAGGCTACTTAATATCCCACAAAATTAAGGAGTTCCTGCGGGAATCGAAAAACTTAATCTACGCAGAAGAAGTCGCAGGCATCTAGTCTGTTATTAATCATGGCTCAGACTTAGAGATAAAATGAGATGTACTTATATAAGTAACATAATTCTTTCTCGTTTTAACCATGTCTTAAGTCTAATAGGCCTATTATACTGCACTTTTTACAGGGCCCTGTGGTAAGGGTGGGCGCCGCCGCTAGATAGAGCGTCGCTTATTACACAGCAATACAGACCAATTTAGCGACCCTTTCTCTTTAAATCTTATTACACCACAGTTATTTAAGTGTAAGGGTCCCTGTGAAAAGTGCAGAGTAATAGGCCTATATGCAAAGTCAAAGTTCGCTCTATAGATCTCATCATTTCTTAGTTATCGCAAGAAAACCCCTGCCATTGTGATTAATGGAATGGGTCACGACCCTCAGCAGTGAGGAATACGACACAGAGAGAGACTTTTAACCTAAAAAAATATTTGGATAAAATAGTATGTTGTTACAGTAATGCCTACCTTTCTCTGTGAGAACTATTAAGCCCTTTAACTGGGGTCACAGTAACTTGTTCAGAGTCGGAACTTATTGAATTATTGTCACCACTAAATCGTTGGACAGGACTCGTTTGCGGCTTCATTTTGTTTGAAACACTATTGCGGGATACATCGTAATGATTAGAACTTTGAGTATCTTTAGCAAAATCACACTTGTCGGTTTTGGTTTTCTTATCCACAATTTTACATAGTTCTGTATCCATAAAAGATCCGTCCAGTGATATATTGGAAAGGAATGTCACAGCTGCTAAACGCCTTCGAGCTTTTTCATATTTATTGCGATTAAACGACATGATGAAATTTTAAAAAGCTGGTTAGTAGAAAGGTTCAAAAGAAAATTAATATTTAGCAGATCAGCAGAGACAAGTAACATAGGTAACCACTAAATAACTAGAATTCTATCTGTAACTATTAATATTATCTTTGGCGAGAGACAAATTAACCAGAGATTACGAACGAACTCCATAGACATTTTTGAGAAATGTACAGGATATACAATTTCACGTTATACTTAGATAGGTAAAAAGTACTACAATTAATGTGTCACATGAACAGGGACAGAAATGTCAGACGTGATCTGTGTGTCAGACGAGTGTCAAAAGCAGAGATGTCAAATGTCACAAAAGTGGTTCGTGATCGTCGTCGAGTATTTATTTATTTTTTAAACTAATAAAAATTTTGTTTTATTTATACTCACTTAAAACTAGAAAATTGTATACCCCTAGTTTTAAAATCTAGAGGACTCGATGGAACCTAATGCCCCTGGTTCCTCCACATCGTCCAGAGCGACAAAATTTATGATGGAAGGTGTTGGGGCACGGGTTATTAGAGGACCTGACTGGAAATGGGGGAAACAGGTAGATTAATTACCTACTATTGTCTATATCAGTTGTTTAGCTAAAGCCATTTAACTTAATATGTACAACGATATATTTTAAGGATGGTGGTGAAGGGCATGTAGGCACCGTAAGAAACTTTGAATCTCCCGAAGAAGTAGTCGTGGTCTGGGATAATGGTACTGCAGCAAATTATAGATGTTCTGGTGCTTATGATTTACGAATTCTGGACAGTGCTCCAACAGGTGTCAAACATGAGGGTACTATGTGTGACACATGCAGGCAACAACCAATATTTGGTAACACTATTTTTTTGTCAATTTATATGTATGTTTAATAATGTAGTATGCACTCTAATATCTGCTTTACTTTAACTTGTATAAAAATTTCCACCACTTAAGTTAGCTGTTCTGTAGTAGGTACAAATTCAATAGTTTAAATGTTACAGAGTTCAAGAATACTTCATTACTAGAATACCTCAATTGAAAGGTCTACAATTGTGGCCTACAGAAATGTACTCTCTTTAGAGATTTTGTACAACCAAATTAACAATAATCAGTAAGCTCCATTGTGCCATTTTGGCATTGAGGTAGAATGTTTACAAATTTTTTCTTGTGTTGATCTCATGTTTCAGATCCTCATTGATCCTCCTGCAAAAAAGCATATTATATTTCTTAAAAATACTGTATTTAATTATTGTTTTGAGAATGTGAATTTATTCACTTCTACACCTATGTATGAGTTTAAAAAAACTTAGACAACAGTTTTATTTTCACCTCACTAACCATGCCAAAAAAAAAACTTTAAATTTCACCACTAAAATATTAAAACAGCTAAATTTGATTATATATTTTAGGTATTCGGTGGAAGTGTGCAGAGTGTAGTAATTATGATCTGTGTTCTGTCTGCTACCATGGGGACAAGCATCATTTGCGTCACAGATTTTACCGTATCAGTGCTCCCGGGGCACAGAGATGCTTGGTGGAGCCTCGACGTAAAAGCAAAAAACAAGCTGTAAGAGGCATATTTCCTGGAGCAAGAGTTGTTAGAGGGGTTAGTTTTATATGCTTTTGTATATCTTGCTTTTAAAAATTAAAGATTCTTCTTCTTCTTCCTATGAAGCATAAAAACTATAAAGATTAATCTATCTACCAGCATAAAATTTATAAAAGATTATGCTGGTAGATAGGAATGACTATTTCACAAATTGGTGCTTAATTGATTTTACACTATCTCATAACTGAATTGTTATTAATTGACAGTTCTAAAACTAGCGCTAACACTTTCACAATATTTTCAACACAGAAGAATATCATTATTTTTGTTTTACACATGTCAAATTAGTTCAGAAATTGTGTACAACCTAACTGTAAATTAGCAACATTGTTGCAAAAGTATTGCTGCTTTGTTTTTAAGTAATGTGTACTCATGTTTATTACCTATTTAATTATAAATGTGAAAGTATTGGTCTGAATGTCACTTTTGTCGCTGAAAATCAATTAATTCTCATGGTATTTTGAAAGCCTTGATCAATGTGGAAAAAATTGAGTGCATCATAATATAATAGTATGTAATATGTTTCAGGTTGATTGGCAATGGGAAGACCAGGATGGTGGCAATGGAAGACGGGGAAAAGTCAATGAAGTACAAGACTGGTCAGCAGCCAGCCCACGCTCTGCAGCTTATGTTGTGTGGGACAATGGAGCCAAGAACCTTTATAGGGTTGGCTTTGAAGGAATGGCCGATTTAAAGGTGTCTTTGCTTTCATAGTTATGTGTCAGCGCGTTTGTATCAATACAAATGCTCGTCTGAATTTGTGGACGTGTGCAGAGTTGTCTGGCTGTGACTGACATGCATATGGTTGGTTAGAATCGCGTTTGTATCGCTCGTCTGCGCGTAGAATATACACCGTGTGTAAACAACGAGCTCTTCAGAAGAAACATTTCAGCTGTGGGTGGTTGATAAGTAGTAATTAATTATCCAGTAGGAGCAGAATTTTTGCAACTTTGTAGTTATGCTGGCATCACTTTGACAGTTGCCGCTCTATTTTGCGATCACAATAGATCGGCAATGGTCAAAGTGATACCTAATTAGAGCCATAGCCACATCCCCAAGAAAAAAAAGAACTTTGTCATTTGATTTTTGTACCATACAAATAATGTAATTTATTAACTGTGACTCATTTGAAGGTTTACTTTAGTGTGTATTTGAAATGTATTTCCTTATTCACCAGTGAATGAATTGTTATTTTTTGTGAAAATACACCAAGACCAACAAAGTCAAACTTTTTTAAAAGATGATATTCAGTATTCAATGCTTTATTTGGGTTGGTATGTAAAAAAAATTATTCATCATCATCGTCATCATCAACTGTTAGACGTCCACTTATGGACTTAGGTCTTCTGCATGGACTTCCACACGCCGCGGTCTTACACTGCATAGAGCCAGCGACTCCCTGCGACTCATAAAAATATTACATACTTGTAATACAAATTAATATGTTTTTAGGTGGTGAACGATGTAAAAGGCCAAAACGTTTATAAAGAGCATTTACCACTCTTAGGTGAATTGGGCCCTGGAAGAACAGGGCCTCATGGTCTGCAAGTTGGTGATCAAGTAAGTAGATAAATAAATATATTTCTTGTAAGGCTGCCCTCTGTAATGACTCTAGTCTATCATACTAAAGAAGTGTTATAAAAAGATTTGATGGCTTTAATAACATTTTTGTTGTTTTTTTGTCAAAATAGCTACAGTACTTCAAGAAAATAATGTATTTTCACATAAGATGTTAAAAATAATACTTTTGGTAGTTATATACTTTGGTAGTAAAATCTGAGTGGTTGATACAGGTCAATAGAATAGGTTGGAGAATTGAGATGTTCATAATTATTAGGGTAAACGGTGTGATTTTAACTGCATACTGCATTATTGGGTTTCGATTCTTATGAAGAACTTGCGAAGATGGTTAATGCAATATTGACTTATGTTGGTAAATGATTGAATTTGGAGTTATCAATTTGGCTTTGACGTTTCCTCCATACCTCGAAGAGCACGTCAAATAATTACGAAAGTTCTAAGCTGTACCTCTTCTAGTCCAAATCTCTTAGTAAGTAATTGTATGTGAGAATGACACGATCTGATACCTGGTTGAGAATATGATCCAGAGAGAAAAAGAGGGATAACTTCAAATTTACATAATTTGTTCCAGGTGAATGTAGATTTGGATTTGGAAATAGTACAATCCTTGCAGCATGGGCACGGCGGATGGACGGATGGAATGTTCGAATGCCTCAGTACTACGGGCACAGTTGTTGGCATAGATGAGGATCACGATATTGTTGTCACGTATCCTAGTGGCAACCGGTGGACCTTTAACCCTGCTGTGCTAACCAAGGTACAAGCTATAGAGGTTTGAATATAATATAGTCATTGCAGCATGGGCACGGTGGATGGACAGATGGGATGTTCAAATACATCAGTACTACGGGCACAGTTGTTGGCATCGAAGAGGATCACGATATTGTTGTCACATATCCTAGTGACTACCAGTAGACTTCTAATTCTGCTGTGATAACCATGGTACAAGCTATACAGGTTTGAATATAATACAGTCATTGCAGCATGGGCACGGCGGATGGACGGATGGGATATTCGAATGCCACAGTACTACGGGCAGAGATTTTGGCATCGACGAGGATCACGATATTGTTGTCACATATCCTAGTGGCTACCGGTGGACTTTAAACCCTGCTGTGCTAACCAACGTTTTATAGGTTTGAATACATTACAGTCATTGCCTCATGGGCACTGTAGATGGACTGATGGGATGTTCAAATGCCTCAGTGCTACAGGCACAGTAAGCAGTTGTTGGCATCGACGAGGACCACGATATTCTTGTCATGTATCCTAGTAGCCACCGATGGACCTTCAATCCTGCTGTGCTAAGCACTGTGTGACCTGTGTTAGTTTTGGTTTAGTAGAGTAGTTGCAGCAGATCGAGAACCAGCCAAGTTTTTAGCTAACTTATGTAAACCTTGCCCACCTACGCGTAAGAGCGATTTTTTCTTATCCGACGCAATAAGAATAATATATATAAGAGTAGACGGTGAGTGAGAGACGGAGAGATGGACGCGCTACCACCGCTATTTATTCTGTATCTGAGCGCCGCAACTGGAACCGTTAGAACAAGTTCACTTTTCATTATATTAATTCCAACAGTATGCTTAAGAGACGCTGAGTTTGGGTGGACCTTAATAATTATTATTGGGTTCACACAATGCTCTTGAATAATTCGTTTGATTATGTCAAGGGTGGGGACACTGGGCAGTACCTCTTATATATGTCAGCGTAAAATTGTGCATTCTATTAGATTATAATGTATCTTCGCGAGATTGTAAGCTGTCGAAAGATTGTGAATCGTAACATACTGCTTACAATTTAACGCATTCTTTTTCGGCAGATTATAATCTATTAGGTATATTAACCCGATAGAGCCTAATATACTAGATAATAGATATAATAGATAGCACTACATGAATATTTATGTCTAACCTAACCTAACGTAGAAGATCAAGAAGAGGAAGAATAAGAAAACTAAATACAATAAATATTTCAAAACTTTAGACTTAGAACATTGAACGGTTCACAATCTTTCGACAGTTCACAATCTCGCGAGATAGAATAAAATCTAACGGTATTTACAATTTTACGGTGACATATACATAAATCACCCACTATAGAAGGTGCAACCTAGAATAGAACTACCCTCGGCTGTCGTCTACTATTCATGTCACCGTAAGATTGTAAAAACCGTTAGATTATAATCTAACTCGCGAAATTGTAGATTGTCGAAAGATTGTGAACCAATTTTTGAAATATTTATTGTATTTAAGTTTTCTTGTGTCTTTCTTGTAGGTTAGGTTAGGGTTCGACATAAATAACCAGGTACTGGCCTGCGGCACTTAGGTTTTGTCGGGTTTATATACCTAACAGATTGCAATCTACCGAAAGATAATGCGTTCAATTGCAATCTTTCGACAGTTTGCAATTTCGCGGGTTAGATTATAATCTACCGGTTTCTACAATCTTACGGTGACATTCATATAGGCATTTCTTTTGTTAGGTATGCAGCGGGAGTATGACGGCGTCGACGTCGGCGGCGAGTGCAGGCGGCGGCTTCGCGGTGGGCGACCTGGTGCAGGTGTGCGCTGATCAGGAAAGAGTGAAGGCGCTGCAGCGAGGACACGGCGAGTGGGCCGAAGCTATGGCACCGGTAATTGGTTTTTTGTCTCATAGCTAGGGGGTCATCCATTAAGTACGTCACAATTTAAGGGGGAGGGGGAGGCGGTCGACGAAGTTTGATATTGCATGACAAGGGGTGGAAGGGGTCCTAATTTTCGTGACGTCACATTTCAAAAAGTTAAATTCCTGCAATAAAAGTAATTTCGAAAGTTATAAGGATTTCGGAAGAATTCGTAAGAATGTTACGAAATTAGTACGACTTACTTACCCCTAGTCAAATCAGCCACCCTTTATAAATTTTATTAAACAAGCTTTTTGTATGAGATCAAAACTAATAAATCTGAAATTATTTTTTAATTCCATCAATAAATGATTGACAACGGTCGGCGGTCTCTTATTAGAGAGTAGAGTGTGATGATTTACAATTAAGTCATGACTCATTTCTTGACAGAATTTATTCGGTTTTATTTAGTCGGCCATTATTAATTTAATAAATTTTTAATTACTTTCATCCAATTTACTCTTTAGCCAATGACCAAAAAATCAAAACTTATATTGTAGGTAGTTTTTGGCGGTGCCAAATTAACTTTTCTTCGGTGGTTCTTGTCCAAATAGGTGAGTACTAAGGTAAGTAATGATATAAAATAGCCTTATATTTCGTTATATTATTAATATAACCAATTAAAAAAGGGAAACTTCTCTTTTGGGAAGTTGGCAGCGAGTGAGTAGTTCCCGTGGCTCAGAACCCACGTAAAGATGTAAAGACTAAAGACATCTCTCTCTGATCATGTCAGATTGCCGTCCCATCGAACTATAAGAGTGAAAGAAGGGACAGTGCCGATGTGTCTGCGCACTATAATAACGCCTTTAAAGTTGCTGCCGTCTCCGTTAAGATTATCTGCCGTGGCCGATATTCGGTCAAGAAAATAATAATATTTGTGACTAGCTACTGTCCACGGTTTTGCTCCCTAATTAGTTTCTACAATATTTGCATTTTTTTTGCAGTGAATGAGTTAGCACGTCAGTATGTTATAAAACAGCTTATATGCAAAATATCACGTCAAGTTTCTAGACCCAACAGTTTGAGCTGTTCTTATATGTTGATGTCAGTCAATCGGGTTATCTTCTGATATGTAAAAAATATAATAAACTATATTGAGTCTTCGTTTTCTGTTGTTGATTCTATACATTTTTTAATTGAATATTCGTTTCTCAACCTGAACTTTGAATAGATTATAGCGACAGTTCTAAACGCTCATAACATATTAATCATGTTATAGAATGTCAAAGAATGCAATTTTTACTGTGATAAATCTAGTTTGTGGTTTTTCTTTTAGACGCTCGGCAAAATTGGTCGCGTGCAGCAGATTTATCACGATAACGATTTGAAGGTAGAAGTTTGCAACACTTCATGGACTTACAACCCGAACGCGGTCACCAAAGTAGCGTCTTTCGATGGCAGCATTCCAGGAAACTCATCAGGTATATTGAACTTGTAGTCGTATACTTATGTAATGTAAATTTTTTGGAGTTTACTCCTTAAGAATCGATTTTCATATATAAGCCCGGGGTATGAAAATTTATGGGGAGTAAATCAAACTTTCTCCGTTACATTACGTTATATGTTTCCATGACTCTGTAATGTATTTTGATGAATATAAATTATATAATTAATATAAATAAATGCATCAAGCATGCTTTCATTAATATTAAAATGCGTTCATTTACCCTCATTTGCTAATCTATATATTTCATAATCGTTCCTAAGCAGTAAACGCCAGTCGTGCGGTGGAGCTGACACGCAAATTTTTTTTTGTGGGCGAGATTCATTGACGGACTAATACATGATTTGAATTTATGAATATTACAGACCTCTTTTGCTCAGTACCAAGATCGGTGTAAGAAAGGCCGGTTATTAATAAAATGTTGTATGTGTTGTATAAGATTGTAAAAACCGTTAGAACGTACTTAGGTTCTATCGGTTTAATATACCTAACAGATTACAATCTACCGAAAAATAATGCGTTAAATTGTAATCTTTCGACAGTTGTCTATAACCCCAATACAAGTCGGACAATTATTGGTCATAAGTGAAAACTTTACGTTCAACAGAAGTAGAGTCGAATTTTCAACTTTAGATTATAAATACTTAAACCTGTCGAAGTCACTACCGACTAATGCCTTAAAATTATGACTAATACTGCATTTTTTTATCCACTACAATTTAGCCCTTCACTGCGATCTCACCTGATGCTAAGTGAAGATGCAGTCTAATATGGTAGCGGGCTAACCTGTTAGGGGCATGGCAGTTATATTAATTCCATACCCCTATTCGGTTTCTACACGGCAACGTACCGGAACACTAAATCGCTTGGCGGCACGTCTTTTACCGGTAGGGTGGTAACTAGCCACGGCCGAAGCCTCCCACCAGGCCAGACCAGGGAAAATTCAGAAATTATAAATTTCCAAACCCTGCCGGGGATCGAACCCGGGACCTCCGCACGTTAAGGCAACAGCGCTCAACACTGCGCCACGGAGGTCGTCAATTATTTCAAGAGTATTATTAGGAGTAGGTATAAAAACTTATTCTTTTCTGACACACACTTGACCAGATTTGTTTTGTTGTAGGTGATCGTCTGTCTGTGCTTCTGAAGAAACTGTTCGAGTCTCACGTGACGGGGGACGCGAACGAGGAGCTAGTGAAGGCGGCCGCTAACGGCGACGCGGCGCGTTGTGCCGATATCCTGGCACGCACGGACGGCGCCCAGGCCGACGTCAACGGCGTGTATGGAGGCCATACCGCATTGCAGGTATATAATAATCTCACTAATCCGGCACTATTAAAAACCAGAGGGTGCCGGATTATTGGAATGTTCGGATTATTGGAGTATATAAAAAAAAACATAATAAATAAAATTAGGAATTTCATAAAGAGAATATGATATATTTGTATTAATGTTCTAAACGTCTTTTTTATAATTGTAACATGAGGTTAGACTGCTCGACGACGACAGAGCTCGTTGTACGTGGCGTAGGGAGGAGCGAGGGAGGCGTGGGCGGAGGGTGCCGGATTATTGGACGCATTGGTCTATTGAAGTGCCGGAGATTCTACTGTATATATATATCATCGTCAGCCTGTGGACGTCCTTGTTCATAGTTTCTCATACAAACCCTTTCGGGGTCTGTGTGAATGAGTGTGAGTTAAGAGTGAATCGGTATCTTCTAAGTAACCGTGCTCTAACCCAGATCTCATCATTGCTTTCTATGGGTATGACTGTTACCAAGCATTCGAGTAGCTAGGAACACGAGAGGTTGTCTCATTACATAAAAACCTTAGACGCGTTTTAAATTTTAACTGAAACATAGGCCCATACAAAGCTGCACCTTAAGTTTAACCAAAGGATTATTTTTTTACAAAAAATGTGGACAAGATACAAACGATCAGCAGACCGAGTGAAAGTTTTTTTTTACGTATCCGATCGCGACAACAACGGTAACTACCATTTATATGGAATTGATCGAGCGCCACCTTTCAAGCGCTTGACAAAACCGTAATAATGATAAAACCGTAGTTAACGCTGTCAGGATCGAATGCGACGGAAATTTTTGACTAGGCACTCTGACCTGGCTATACTCATTGGTGTAGGCTGCGGCACAGAACGGTCACGTGGAGGTTATCCGCGCTCTGGTGGACGCGGGTGCGGAGGCGGACGCGGAGGACCGCGACGGTGACCGTGCGGCGCACCACGCGGCCTTCGGTGACGAGTCTGCGGCCTTACGCGCACTGGCGGGCGCGGGCGCCGACCTCAACGCCAGGAACCGCCGCCGGCAAACGCCGCTGCACATTGCCGTCAACAAGGGACACCTGGCCGTAGTGCGCACGCTACTTCAACTCGCCGTCCATCCCAGCTTGCAGGTCAGTGCTTTGTGCGTAGCGGCATAGAGTCCGCGAGGCGTAATAGGCCTAATAGGCCTTTTCCCAGCACTGCACTTGCAGCACGGGCCCTGTGAAAAGTGCAGTGTAATAGGCCTATAAGGTGAGCTTTGCATTTGTGTGTATAAAACTAATAACCTAAATCGTAGTTTTCAAGTCTCTAACTACAAAAACTTAAGACTTCCATACAAATTTTTACCCTCATATCATTTTTGATATTATCAATATCAGATTTTCGTAAAATTGCTTATGCAGTTTATTATTACTTAAAACTAATAATCTTTATGCCGATTTTCAAGTATCTAACTTCAAAAACTTAGAACCCTCATGTAAGCTTTCAACCCCCATTTCTTTCCATCCCTTTGGGGTGAATTTTCGTAAAATTGCTCATACAGTTTATTATTATTTAAATCAAATAACCTAAATCCCAATTTTCAAGTCTCTAACTTCAAAAACACAGGACTTTCATACAAACTTCCAACCCCCATTTCAACCCCTTAGGGATGAATTTTCTCAAAACCGTTTCTTAGCTGACTTCTACGCCATAGAAGAAACCTATCTTCCAAATTTCAAGTCTGTATGCTTTGTAGATTCTGAGATCTCGTGTTGAATCAATGAGTGACCTTTCGCTTTTATATATTTCACCGTAAGATTGTAAAAACTGATTATAATCTAACTCGCGAAATTGTAAACTGTTGAAAGATTGTGAACCGTTAAATGTTCTGAGTGTCAATTTTTGAAATATTCATTGTATTTACGTTTTCTTGTCTGTTTCATGTAGGTTAGGTTAGGGTTCGACATAAATAACCTGGTAGTGCCCTACCTGGTTCTAGGTTGCTTAGGTTCTATCGGGTTACTATACCTAACAGATTACAATCTACCGAAAAATTATGCGTTAAATTGTAATCTTTCGACAGTTTGCAATTTCGCGAGTTAGATTATAATCTAACGGTTTTTACAATCTTACGGTGACATATATAAAGATTAGGTTAGACTAGCTAGCATTAAGTTCTATGTATTGTTGTATTGTTTTTATTTAACAGCATTTTACCATAATCGAAATGAATATTGTTAATCTACAGCTGTATAGAACTTTCAAACTTCATTATTCTTATGGGGAGATTATAGAAAAACGAAGTTTCAAATTTCATTTTCGGCCAAAAGCTAAAGTTTTTATTAAAATGTCCATAGAAATAAGTTATGAAGTTTGTTCTGAATAATTTGTGAACTTATTTTTCACGACCACGTTACCATTATAATAAAGCTTCACTCACGTTAAGTTAGATTTTGATTGGTAAATTTCAAACTCCTGTTTTACCCCATCAGGGTTGGAATTTTGCCAAAGTGTGCGTTAGTAAATCAGTCAGTCTGTCAGTCAAATTTATTATATTTTATATATTTATAAGAAGTTTTGTTGTGTCCGTAAAGTGCGCTTATACATGTCACACTTATACATGTTAGATTACAATCTAACGATTTTTGCAATCTTACGGTGACATATAATATACTCGTACGTGTGTATATGTAACAGTAAAGTAGAAAAGTTATTGTGCACAGTGCAAGTGAGTCGCAGTGTTAGTTTTATGACGTGGCAATTTATCACGAGAGCGTTTCACAGCGTCTCGGAACTAAATTACATAATGCTGAGTATGTGGAAATGTTGTCCTCATATATTTGCTGACTTTGCTAAAGCATGGAAGTCGATCTCAATACTAACCAAATGTAACTTTGGATCAATTTTGCTTATTCAAACAATTTGGTTGTTAATAATTATTATTGATTTCCATACATTAAAGTAATTATATTTTCTCTACATTATATTTTTTTTTTAAATTTAATTTCGATACTTTTCTCAACAAAAAAAAAGGGGATCTTTCTAATGGAACTTCATTTCTGAGGCTAATTCCTACCATAACTTAAAATTATGAATTCAATTTAAGAACAATCTCTTTTGAACCGAATTGTTTATCATTATTCCTCTGTATTATGAAATTTTATGGCGAATCTGGCAAAGGAGGATTCTCTTTCCCGTTAACCACACGCCATTTGCCATCATTGTTCTTGGTTTAATTACGCATTCGAATTAAATCGCAGTGAACACTCCCCCAGATCCCCTTTAAGTAGATATTGCTCATATAATTTGAGAAACCTTTTCATAAGTGATCACTTTAATTAATATCTGATGCACTTACCCCTGAACACTGGATTTTGAAAAGCATCAAAGGCTAAGGAGCGTCTTACGTTTTATTTGATAAGTTTGTAAGCTTTTGTCCCGTAATACAGCGAGTGTTGAAAAACATTCACATAATATTTGAGCAGATTTTAAGTAGTAACTACTTAGGACACATTCTAAATCGTCCGCAAATTAATTTTGTATATTGAGCTTTCGAGCCTTACCTTACTGGAACGCTTAATGTGGGTTTTCAAGTTATTATACACGTATCAGATGGGCTTTAAATCGGCTGATATTCCGTTAGTGCGAACGTAAAGCAAACTAATTTACATTGTCTAATATCGAAACATATTAGAGCCAACTACGACCAAGGGATTAATTGTCTCGTTAGGTGTAGAACCCAATTAAGGATATGGGCCATGTTATGACTTCCCAGGTTTGCGCGTTCGGTCTGAAACTGGATCCTCTTATTATAATTGATTTACTGTAACGCTTGTTCAGATCTCATCGTAGCGCTATGAAGTTATTTTAAAAACGATTTTCTTATTATGTTAATTAATTTTCCATTACAATAACGAGGTTGTGGCAGTCTTTATTCTCTTAAGATTTGGATACTTTGATATCATGGTGCTATAAATTCGAACTTGTTACAATCCTAAACAAACATTCGTAAGTTTTCGAACTAGGTGTTAAACCATACAAATACGCGGAACTATGCTGGAATTAGTAGTTCTATCAGCACGGATTTATACAGAGCGCCATTAGGCTACTGCCAGAACAAAAAGTATCAGATTATACGTTTTTAAATCTTTCTCTACGAATGCTACACTTTTCTGACACCTCGAATTCTCGATATCTATTTAAAAATATGTTAAAGGATATAATAAACCGTACGCAATGTTTTCTCGATTTAATAAAGACAAATAGAGTTTCAGCCTGTAATGAGTGTAGACGACGCTCTCAGACATGCGGTCGCCATAATTGCCAAACTTTACGTCGACCCAAGCCCCTCCCAAGTCCCAACCAACATGTCGCTTACCATTGTTTTCAAAGCAACGCATGTGTCTCCCTTTATGTTATGCTTTACTTTCACAAAATGTAGTATTCTAATAAATAAGTCGACGTAAATAAATTTTATTTAAAGCACCGTTGTTTTTCCTATTTGATCGGTCACGGTCTTATTCTCGTATTATGACGAAATTGAACGCTCGAGGCGCTTCCTCCTGTGCAGCGCAGCGAACTTATCTCCGAAATCTTTGCTTAATGAAATAACTATCTGAGAGCTTGTGCCAGTTTCAAGCGCAATTGGGCGTAAAGCTATTTAAATCTGAATAGGGTATTGTGAAGGCGCGTCACCTTGTTCAGTGACGCTGGCGTCTCGTCCTTGATAAAGTTAGAGCGACGTCGCCCGCGGACACCCGCCCGGCCGCCCACCGCTGCCTCCAGCCTCACTCAACATCATTCCTATTAAACACAACGCTTTCAGTATTAATATCTTGAAATGTTCTGTGATAAAAGACTATTTTTTTTAAATAATTAATTAGCAGTGAAAGCCTAGTGAAAGCCTAGCTAGATTCGGGTGGTTTGGGTTCGAACCCCGCGCATGCACCTCTAACTTTTCAGCGTTTTCATGGTTTTAAGTTAATATCACTTGCTTCTACTTCGTGAGGAAACCTGCCAATCCGCACTTGGCTATCGTGGTGGACTATTCATACCAAACCCTAATTCTTATAATCGGGTTCTAGGTTCAGGATAGGACAACGTCAGCCGGGCCCACTAGTAACTAATAAAAAAACCTTAAATAAACATTACTACAATAAATGCTTGCATAAATACTAAACGAGGGAAAGCGTAGCACGAAGCAAATCATTCATCACCCAGAATTGTTTAAAACGTAGAACATTATCTGAGTAGTAGTAAAAATTAATGTTAAGGAAGAAGTTTGTTTAACGGAGTGTCTTTAATTTACTTTGGAACTTTAAAAATAAATTTTAAGGAAGGAAAATTATCGCAGTTTTTTTACTTCCCTGGCGCACTGATGAGCGGTGTGGTATTATGAGTGGGAGGTCCTGAATTCGATTACTGGGCAGTTCGGAAATTTATAGTTTCTGATTTTTCTATGGTCTGGACTGGTGGGAGGCATTGGCCGTGGGTACTTGCGCTAGCGTAGTGGTAGTAGCGCAAAGTAATCTAGCGTTTTGATGCTATGTCTGTTTGCAATTTGGAAACTGATTACGGGTATGGGCTCAATATATTTTCCATACACCCAACAGGTTAGACCGCTACCATCTTAGACTGCATTGTCAATTACCACCAGGTGAGGTCGCAGTCAAGGCCGGGCTAACTTGTAGTGGAATAAAAAAAGGATAGCGAAAGGTATAGAAAAATACCATGAGTGAAGATTTACAAAAATGGGTAAAGTAAATACTTACTGTAGTATGTCTGGAGATAGTTTATCATTGTAGTAACGTAGGGGAGCGACAGAGTGTGTCAGGAGTCAGCAAAGACGTTTGTTACGTAAATATCGGCTGGGCGTGTTGCGAATTGGGCAGAATACACGATGAGGGGAGGCGTATGTCCCATTTCTGCTGCATAAGTAGAAGTATTCACTTTATGTTTAGTAGCTATGTGACAAGGACGCAGCGATATTTATTAAAGCTAGTCGAATGGTTTGTGCGTACAGCTTATAAATTTTAACTTCCAACGACATTAGGGGGTAATCTTCAGACTTAATTCAATTTCTGCCATTATTCTTTCCTTTTCCTCGTAAGAAGTTAGAAATACACGAGTTGGACTAAAAATGGTACTAACTATAAATCATTTTGTATTGTTTGTTCAGCTTTATTCTTAAAACTAAGTAGGATACTACTTATATACAATCTTCAGCTGTAAATCGCTTAGATATTGGGGGAGAGGTCGGGTCATAGTAACTTTTTCACTACAACGAAAAATTATCATTGAACGTAAGGCAATTTTACAATAATATAATGTACCTATTTAGCTTCCCCAAGTTGTATTCGCTCTTACAATCAGAGTACCTATAAAGCTATATACCTTTGCTGTTTCGTGTTTTTTATGTTTAATTAAACTGATTACAGTTTATCAATGCATTTACAACGAGAGTTTCATAATACATAGTTCGTAGTTTGGATAGAAACTGCAGGTATGACACTGCTATTACGAAACTGAAAGATGTCTCACCGCGAGCGTAAATTCACGAGCTCTCCATTTCTGGTTATGTGCCGATTTATATTCTGCGCCCACTCCCCGCCTGAGAAATCTCATGTTGAAGGTGCTCTTTCAATTTGAATCGGAACACTCGGATCGGGGAATAATGTATTTCGATATCGACCCTCAGCTCAAAACGAATCCTCCTGTTTATCGCCGTTCTCATTTATTCGGGCGTCGTCGCGCCTTTATTTTTTCAACACAAACCCGGTGTCGCATTGTTTATCCGCGCGCGGTTCTATTAGCAGGTCCTTTGTTTTGAGACACAATCAGATTGCGTCGCTCATGGATAAATGAATAGTCGCACACTACTGCACACAGCCCTCCAACTTTAGGTACTTCCACGATCGTTGTCCTGTTAGATAGAACTATGAATTTGATATCGTTTTTCCTTGTATTCCGTTTCACATAAGTGGTGCATATTGAAAGTAGGTATGCATTTCAAATAAAAAATAAATATAAACAA
This sequence comes from Erebia palarica, assembly GCA_964035005.1. Taxonomy (NCBI): domain Eukaryota; kingdom Metazoa; phylum Arthropoda; class Insecta; order Lepidoptera; family Nymphalidae; genus Erebia; species Erebia palarica. Next base: position 31,102,898 of record OZ035985.1, on the reverse strand, counting down.
AATAAAACATAAACAAACGGGAATCGAAAATGGACATCTCTGTGAACATGTTATTTTTTTAATATTTTCGATACTGTCATTTCTTTTTTTGAAATGCGAATGTGTCTCTGTCTGTCTCTCTGTCACGGCCCATCTGTTCAACCGATTTTGATGAAATTAGGTAGAGTGGTAGGTTGTAACCCGGGGCTACTTTTTATCCCGGAAAATGAAAGAGTTCTCGGGGGGATAAAAAACCTTATTAAACGCGGACGAAGTCGTGGGCATCATCTTTAATTCTTTCATAAATATAATATCTGGTCCTATTTATCAGAATCCAGACACTTTCAGTACGGCCTAATTTATATTAGACTGTATTCTCTATTCTATTTATTTCAAAGATACTTGACTTTAAGCAAGTTCGATGCATACCTACTTATTAGGAAAATTACTTCTCATTAAAATCCCACGTTTAGTATTCTAAAATAAAACAAGATACATTTTGGTTTAGCTGAATAAACCTGCAAGCAAGTGTTGCTTAAACTAATAAATAAGATACAAACAAGTGCAATTTAAACGATAGCAATTTATAGCACTTACACCCTGGAAAGAAATATAAATCTTGTCCGCCTAACCTAGGCGGAACAACTCTACCACAAACGATCCCCAATATATTTTAGGAGATAGCTACACTTTTGGTAAGTATCGCCAGAAAGGCTGATTCAGTATTAGGTAGGCGTAGGACTCTCCACTGATGACAAAATTGAAAGTCTGCCCGCATGTAGATGGGCTTTTTGCTAGATATGGCCGCTCAAAGACGGTTTATGGTTACTAAAAATGAACCATAACTGGAAAGGCTGATTCTTGTACAGTATTAAAGTATGCGCAGTAACTATGTAAACAGTATAAGAACTGACGCTATTTATCGGGCCTTTCACTAGATATCACCTCTCAAAAACGTTATGAACATACATGCTGTAAAAAAATATTTATGCACGTATTTAACAATTATGAAATGCGACGTGCATAAAAAATTATGAAGGCATATTAATTTATTTAACAGCAATCAACGTGACGACATAATAATTTCTAATATTTTTTTACAGTATGAATGTTCATAACCTCTTTGAGAGGTGATATCTAGTGAAAGGCTCGATAAATAGCGTCAGTTTTAATACTGTTAACATAGGTACTGCGCTTACTTTAATACTGTACAAGAATCAGCCTTTCTAGTTATGGTTCATTTTTGGTAACCGTTTTTAAGCGGCCATATCTAGTGAAAGGCTCATCCGCATGCGGGCAGACTTTCACTATCGTCATCAGTGGAGAACCCTACATACACCTAATACTGAATCAGCCTTTCTGGCGGTGGTTACCAAAAGTGCAGCTATCTCTTAGTCTAATACAAGGTATTTAAAGTGAAACGTGTATAAGAAACTTCATTCCTACCAGACTGGTACCGTAGTCTAAGTTTCTCTAAGCGATCCTTTGAAAGTAACAAAATGTACATTTCCTCGATAGCCACTTTTCCCAGACAATTTAAAATTGCTTTGAATTTTCTAGTAGGTTCTTCTAATGCTACAAAATAGTTACTAACAGAACCCCAGTGTGTAGATATCTATAATTTTTTAGATATCATGAAATTGTTGGATCTACTAGAGATCATTATATGGACTCTATACCTACTATAAAGGGATAATACAATTATTTATTTAAACGATATAATTACGTAATACCTATATGATTTCCAATCTTTTTTTTTCAGATTTGCGTTCATGTTTACATTGGCATGAGGCCATTTCAGGGCATTGCAAATTTTAAATTAATTACATTTTATTACAATGAACATTAAATATTAAATGAGTAGTTATCCAGTAATTGAATAATAAAATTATAAAAATCAAATTCATTTAAGCTACTTATAACATTAGATAATTAATTAATGTCAACAAAGAATTAAATGTAGAAATCGCAGTCACAATGAGTCTAAAAATAATATTAAATAAGTCAAATATCTTGGAAGCTAATATGTTATGGCACCAAAATAGTTTTTGGTTATAGCTTATTTAAGAAAACCGTGGGCTGTTTGGTTAACCACGGTCCACGGTCAGTTTAAATGTCTCATCTGGTATTCGAGTCGCGGGCGGGCATCCTGTGGGCCCTTTACCCGCGTCTAGATTCTCGTATTTGAGGACGATTTACGTTATTTTGTTTGATAATCTGCTATTGTATCGTTGGGCTGCGAAGCATCCCTGTGCGAATTATGCGAGTTATCGATTGAGAACGTGCACGGCGTACGGGTATCTAATGAATAAATAATCAAACATGTTACACGGAATAATGATGAATTTCTTATCGACAAAATGTATGAATACAAATGGCAACTATTTCGATTTTGCTTCAGCTAAATACTTACTCTGCATTTCATGTTTGAAATCTACCTAGTACCTACTTACTTACCTATATCTTAAGAGTGGATGTATCATTCGGAATCTGTATATAAACGCCCTGCCAGAAATACATACTGTTAGACGTCTATTGATTCGAGTAACAACACAGTTGTCGATTTATTCGGTGGAATCAATTTAGCGAATAATCTCACTCGCTCGATTTAGGAGTGGTACGTATTTAAGTACACTACAACGCCGCTTACCTCATATCTGATAAGGTCAAGGCAAGTGTAAAGTTGTTATCAAAGTTGAATGACGGAGGTAGTATCTAACTTCTATGATTTTAAATTATATAGGTATGCCTATTTTTGAAATTACCTAAAAATCGAAGCTTTGTTAGCAAGAATTAATAGATTTGTATTTTGTCTGTTGTTAAATGATTATAATAGGTCTGTACGACTCATGAAACCGTTTTATTTTCGTTCATGTGCCTATTTGTATTCCTTTGCCTTCATTCCTAGCAAAATCTCTGTATCTGAGATGCTCTTTCGATTTGAATTGAAACGGCCGAATTGGGGAGTAATTTATTTTTAGAAGATGCGACCCTTTTCCTTGGTCCGGCTCTTTATTTTTATTCTATTTTGGAAGTTTTATTTTCTCTTCCTTACTTGTTATTAAACTACAAGTACATAATTTCTAATGTAAAATGTTCTACCTTACTTAGATTATTTAAATGTAAATTATAATATTGAAGACTAAACTCACAGATTAGAATATACCTATGTATACGTATGCTTTTGTTTCCACTGCCCTTGACTCTGTTTATTATTCGGTGGAGTTGCCTATAATTGTATCACGTATCTAAACAGTTATAGATTGTAGGGTGTGATTATGGCTTATCACTTTACTTATGGTAATGTGTATGACTGCGTTAATGCATCGGCGTTGGCACGGGATCGTGTTATGGGTGTCAGTAAATGTTCTGTGCTTTACTATTCTCATTCAGTAGGTAATTCGAAAAAAATCTTTTTAAAACAAGCTTTTCTCCACATTATAGAGTCATCAGACTCTGGATACAATCTTACTACGTACTTGTCAATTTTAGTCTATATCACTCCGGCTCTTTAACTATATTCAAGCAAAAATGCCAATACTCAATAGTTTTAGTCATGTATTGTTCAAAAAATATATTTTTTTAATCCACTATAAGTTAGCCCTTGACTGCGGTCTCACCTGGTAAGAGATGATGATGGTAGCGGGCTAACCTGTTAGGGGCATGGCAGTTATTTTAAACCCACGGTTAATCGGTTTCTACACGGCATCGTACCGGAACGCTAAACGCTTGGCGGCACGTCTATGCCGGTAGGATGGTGACTAGCCACGGCCGAAGCCTCTCACCAGGCCAGATCACACGTTATTCTAAATGATACAGTATTCTTAAATGTTCAATATAGCATTTTTCGTACAAACATGGTTCAGAGATATCCAATCATAGAAGTATAATATAGTACAAGAGGGCTAGTATCGCACCGCTCGCTTAGTGCGCGGCGCAGGCAAGTGACCATAGCTAGTTATATTTATTGACATGTAACAAATAGGGATGGGCAATAGTGCGCTGCAAGTGTAATGTCGATAAAATACATCTGAATGGTACGGTACCTATTGTGGTGTGTGTATGTACCCTATCACACGAATATTGTAATTTACGCGAAAGTGTGTTTGTTGGTTTGTCCTTCAATCACGCCTTAATAGAGGAACGAAGCGTCCTGATTTTTTGCATGAATTAAAGAGGTTCCGTGGAAATTAAAATAACTTACTCCACGCGGACGAAGTCGCGGGCATCAGCTTGTCTATATAAATAAATATGAATCGCCGAAATGTACGCACATAACTTCCGAACGACTGCACCAAATTGGATAATTCATTTTTTGTGTTCGTTATTCTCAGGACACAGTTTGTATTAAAAAAATTGGCAGTCATAGGGACTGCCGATAGAAGTGAAAACGAATATTTAAAATAATATAAACCTTAAAACTAAAGTATTAAAGTTTAATTATTAATGCAGTATATTTGTATTTAAGAACTTTTGTCTTAGTGACAACGCGAGCATGGGGCAGTGAGGTGTCGGTTTCCGGTGACGCGAATCCACAAGTTTACCCCCTACCAAAAAGTGCTCAACGCGCTTATAGAAGTTTTCACTTCAAAAATAGAACCCATTTTTTTTAAATTTCATAATATGAAAAGTGAGTGAGTGAATGAGACAGAAGATTGTGGGAGATCTTCAATATATTGATAAACGCGAACTCTTCCATTTTCCGGGATAAAAAGTAGCCTATGCCCTTCCCCGGTATACAACCTACCTATGTATTCAATTTCGTCAAAATTGGTTCGAAAGATGGGCCGGAAAAGCGTATCTGATAGGCAGATACACTTTCGCATTTATAATATTATAGTATGGAAGTAAGGATCCTTTTTAAGACAATGAAAAGAAACTTATTCCAGGCGGATGAAGTCGCGGGCATCAGCTAGTTTATAATAAATATTGATATGTTTTTAATGATCGATCTTTTATAATAAACATAATTTTATTGATATATCCGATGTATAGATTAAATATGTAAAAAAGGTGCAGATCTGTGTTTTAATGTGAAATTATAAAATAAAAGTATTAGTTTGATTCTTTGACGCTTTTATTATAAAAGTAACAAAAAATTCAATTTTTTAAAATTAATAACCCTTCTTTCGTAACGTCCGTCGGCAGCGCCCGCGCCGAATGTATCACATCACTATCAGAGTCGGTGCACAGTCGGCCATCGGAGCGGGGTTGCGGGGAGGTGCGGGCGGTATTATGTTGCCTTGCGTCCCACGTCTGTATCACCCCCGCGACACGTTATTATTATTATCTACATGAATTTAACTCTCACACCCGCATACAAAATAAATACATAAAGAAGGCTAATAGAGGATAGTTACGTAAATAAATAGAAATAAACTTACGGTTGAGAAACCGGCGGACTATCCTAGCCGAGTCTAGCAACACCGCTTTCTGCATCCTGGCTGCGAGCGAACTGCCACGAAACCCCATTCGCCTCAGATGGTGGGCGAGGTTTACTAGGATTAACCCATTCGCAGATATGACGATTGGGATGGTTTCAGTGGGCTCCACATGGCACATGGCGGAAACCTCGTGAGCCAGATTAAGATACTTACGTTTCTTCTCCGTCTCAGATCTCATAAGGTTCTCGTCATATGGAATGGTGATATCCACCAAAAACACCCGCAACTGTGCTCGATCCTACAACACGATGTCAGGCTTATTCGCAAGAATAGTCCTGTCCGTGATGATGGACCGATCCCAGTAGAGCCGGACTCCATCACGCTCGTGTACAGGCACCGGTGTGTACTTATAGTACGGCTGCTTCTCATACAGGAGACCGTACTTCAGAGCAAGCTCTTGGTGAAGGATTTTGGCCGCTTGGGTTTGTGCAGATATTCAGTGTTAGCAAGCGCCGAACATCCCGAAAGCACATGTCTGAGCGACTCACCGGGATGGCGACAGGCTCGACAGATGTCGTGAGTGCCATCCTTCAGAATGCACTTTCGGTTATTATTATTATTATTATCGTTATGAATTTAACCCTCACACCCGCATACAAAATAAATACATATAAGGCAAAAAATCTATAATAAACATACATAAATAAATGGAAATAAACAAACTTACATACACAAATACATAAATAAATTGTTGTAGCGGGCGGAGGATTACACGTCGGCAGGGGAGACCAGACGGCCGGGGATCAGGGGGACAGGCTCATAAATTGGCGGACTATCCTAGCCGAGTCTAGCAACACCGCTTTCTGCGTCATGGCTGCGAGCGAACTGCCCCGGAACCACCAGTGCCTTCAGATGGTGAGCGAGGCTGACTGGGATTATCCAATTCGCAGATATAACGATTGCGATGGTTTTAGTGGACTCCACATGCCACATGGTGGAAACCTCGTGAGCCAGATCGACATACTTTAGTTTTTTCTCCGTCTCAGCTCTCACAAGGTTCTCGTCATATTATTATTATTATTTATAATGGGCTAGGCAGCTTTCGTTGATGCGCCTATATCAAATCTTGTGCTTTGTCTGCAAGTCCAGTCCAGTCCAGTCCAGTTGAATCCAGTCTGTTCTTGAACTGATTTACAAAGCTTGACATCACCACATCCTCGGACAGTTTGTTCCACATAACCACTACTCTGTTGCTCAAAAAGTGTTTGAGGGGATTTTATGATGCCAATTGACGACGTAGCTTTCGATCGTGTCCTCTTAGACCGGGATTTCCTCCATATTTGGGACATTATAGTATTTGTTCAGTATTTTGTATGTTTCAATGAGCTGATCGCCTCTTTCTCGCCTACTTTTGAGGGAACTAAGTCCAAGTTTTGAAAGTCTTTGCTCATAGGGAAGATTTTCAGCTCTCTCAACATTTTAGTGGCTCGCCTTTCTATTTTACTTAAAAAATTTAAAAAATCACAGATTTCGCAGTCCCCGCATGAATCGGAGCACTGAAAATGAATACAAAAATTTACGAAAAAAAAAATATATAAACATAAAAAAATATCTCTTCAAAACTTATTTTAAAAATTCTAACTCGAATGCATTTTTCGCCTGCATCCGCATCTTTTAACACATTTATCATGACGATCACAAATACCCGTTTTTCTACAATTCCAAATCTAAAGGGATCACCTACCCGTTTTTCTACAATTCTAAATCTAAAGGGACCACCTACAGGTCACAATTATTAAACTATTTTCAAAATTTTTTCGCCATTTTGTAGCTATACCGTTTTCTTAATTTTTTCTTAAGTCGGTTTTTTCCCGAAATATTTACAATTAAGTAAATAAACACCCCCCAAAAACCACACTTTTTTACATTTTTCAAAATTCCAATAAAGTTACCAGCCGATTTTCAAAATTCAAACGTTCACACGTGTCTCGATAAATTCCTCAACTCTTGGTACTATTCCAATCTCGATCCTCCCGAAATCCTCGGAACTATGGCCAAAAATACGTCTCAGGCGGTCAGGCGATTTGCATCTGATAACCATTTTCAATGGTGTCCGCTTCTACAATAAGCTCCCAGAAGACATGTTAAAGATGTCTCTGAATAAGTTCAAAGTTAATGTAAAACGTAAACTCATTGAAAAATATTACCATGTAAAAGATTACTTAAATGACAAGGAGGCTTGGCAATAATTTGCTCTAATGGCTCTGATAGTTAAGATGATTTGTGAGATTATGATAATGAAAAAAGAACCCGGCTGAGTTTATTCTGCGCTCTTCTCAGACCAGGGCGCGTTTGGATCCCTCGTAGCTTTAGTTTTAAGATACCGTAACTAATTATCACCATCATGTTTTATATGTAAGTAATGGACGTCAATATGTGTACCTATAGTTCGGTTTATTTTGATAACGAGTATCATGTTTGCATGTTTCTATAACACATTTAACCATTTCAAAAAAGAAAAAATTTAAAAAAGAATTTCGGCCACAACTTCGCAATGGGCGCTCTCAGCGCTTGGGTTCGTTTGACTAAAGCGCTTGCTGACGGAACGATGCTATGACCCTACCGGTGCCTACCGTTCCTACTTTGAAACACGCACTCTTGGTTATAAATATACTCTATGCATCCAATGGTACATAGCCCTCGTAGCAAGACCGTTACGGCTGTGGAGTGCTGACGCGGACGTCGCATTAAAAGCGTCCACATTACTCGACCCGCTTCGCCTCAACATAAGCGTCTTATTGAAATCTAATTTTCGTTAATCCCGCGACTCGACCGAGTCCAACTAGAAAACCGCAGTTTGGCCATTAGTATTTTTCTCAAACATGCATGGAAATATTGTCATTATTTTCGAAAAAAGAACATGCGAAGTATCGAATTTTCGGACAAAGAAAATCAAATCCATTGCAGGAGCGTTTTTTGAATTTGGAACATTACAACGCTCCTGCAATGTTGTATGAAACGGCGTGCTGGGGTTATTAAATATTCTTTGATCGGATCTCTTTTGTCATTCTTGGTATACCATAGTCTCTTTGCTTAGTACAAATTGGTGGCTGTATATCCATAAATGCGTTTGCCTGTCGGCACAGATGATTAAAAAAAATTGGCGGCAAAGCTGAAAATTCGTCTTGATTTGTTATTACATAATAAATATAATTTTAATAATAAGTAAAATGAGTTCCAACGGTTTCAGAGAGTGAAATGGAGATTGATTGTACTCCATCAGATTTAAGATCAGAAGCCAAATTGGCAATGGAAAACCTGCTTCCAGCGAAGTTCAAAGAAAAATACATGAAAGTATATGAAAATTTTATGAGTTGGAAAAACGAGAAAAAGTGAACATTTTCTCCGAAACAGTATTTTTGGCGTACCTATTTTAATGAGATTGCTAAAACTAAAAAGCCATCTACATTATGGGCAATTTATTCCATGCTGAAATGTACAGTTCATGTTAAAAACGGCATTCAATTAGGTAACTTGAAAAATTATGGGAACTTAACTACTTTTCTTAAAGGACAATCGATATGTTTTATTTCCCTGCATTCTTTTGAGAAAAGCACTATATATGACTCGGCGGAAATGGCAACTGCCTGTCTCGTATTAGTGAAGTCCTCGCCTACGGCTCGGCCTTTAAACTCATACTCGACCTGCAATTGCCTATTTCCCAGCCTTTGCAATAATGTACTATTGTTTTTTCTGCTTTGCTTGGTAAATGCTCTTTTCAATGCACATTCGTAAAGCTGCGTTGTGTGTGAACTGTGCTAAACTATGGTGGAAGTTTACACAATTTATTGTTTTCTTCTAAAATAATATTATAAAGAGGAAAGATTTGATTGTTTGTAATGGATAGACTCAAAAGTACTTAAGTGATTTGAAAAAATATTTCATATATAGAAAGCTACATTATCAGCGAGTAACATAGGCTACATTTTATTTTCAAAAAAATATTGATCCTTACGAAAACTGCAGTAATGTGCTGCAGTAATGCTCTCATCTGAGAGCTTGCGTGGCGTGCGCTGCGTAAATAGTCTGAAACAATGCTTTACTTGCGAAGGTTTTTTACCGACATAGTATTAATTCTTATCAAAATAAATATGTTAGTCATCTCAAGTATTTAATTTACACCGAAATTGTCCTTTACACTATTTATTTTAGATGAATATTTTATGAGATATCATACAAATAAAGTAACGTGCAACAATAATTGGCGCCCCCCAAATACACATACTTCTAATTTCGTTGGGTCTAATAAATTTTGATCGTATCTTGGCATGAGTTTAGTTTGCGTATCGGTATTGTAGCTATGCGCTACAGTGCTCTACGTCCTACATTTATTGTAGCTCGTAGAGTTAGTGTGTGCTACGATATGCTACGACAGGTAGTTTAAAGATATAGATAGGTGTCTAAAATTGCCAGTGTGTATTGATTGTTGATTTAACTAAAATATAATAATCATGTACTTTGATGATCTGACCACTTATACTAATGGATCATTAAGCTAATCTTGTTATACACAATCTCTTAGCTAAAATTTTATTTAACAGATCTGAATCTAGTTTACTCCTTTTCTAAAGGGAGCATTGTGAAAGGGGTAGCAGTACATTTAGACCTGTCATTTTAGTTTATTTTAGGGATTGTGTTCAACATAATAATAAGCATCACTGTTTAAGGATAAGTCCGTAAATGGAGTAAAATATAGCATTAATAATTGTTAATATTGTTCTTGTCTGTTTGACTTACTAAAACAAAATCCCGCGTAGTGATATCCAGTCAGTCAGTATAAGATGACGGTCACCCCAAAGCCCTGCGGCCGAGGCTGCTGACATCGCATTAAGAGTAGAACCCTAACTCAGCCCGTTTTAGATTTGCTACTCGATCAGTTCAAGCGTCTTATTGAAATCTAATTTTCTTAATACCGCTTCAAGTGTATCTGTCACCGTAAGATTATAAAAACCGTTAGATTATAATCTAACTCGCGAAATTGTAAACTGTCGAAAGATTGTGAACCGTTCAATGTTCTGAGTGTCAATTTTTGAAATATTAATTGTATTTACACGTTTTCTTGTGTCTTTCTTGTAGGTTAGGTTAGGGTTCGACATAAATAACCAGGTACTGGCCTGCGGCCAGGCACTTAGGTTTTATCGGGTTTATATACCTAACAGATTGCAATCTACCGAAAGATAATGCGTTAAATTGTAATCTGTCGACAGTTTACAATTTCGCGAGTTAGATTATAATGTAACGGTTTTTACAATCTTACGGTGACATATCCAAGTTGAGCAGGACGTGAGATTTGTTTGCTTAGGCTATTTACAAAATACAGGGTGGTCCAAAGAGTTACAATTTTTTAAAGTTTTTTCATGAGATTTCTGAGGGCTTATAATCAGTTTACTAGGAAAAACTTTTGAGGTTCTAAATCTCTCTTATTAGTTAAAAAATTGGTACTTTATGGAACATTATTGTGAGAAATCGGACTTCAAAGGTGGTAGGTAATGCGGAAATTACTGAACTTAAACTTTGATTCTTATTGATTTATTATTGATTTATTGATTTATTAAATAATATCCTCGGTATGCTTACAGCAATGCCAAAACGCATACCGAGTCAGGAATTACAGATTTTACAAAATTCATTAAAACTAATATTAAATACGTCTAGCTGTTGGTGTAATAATAATAATTATAATTGATTTGCCTATTTTTCACAATTTTATGGCTAATTGCAGTAGGAAATTTCTGAATTTAAGTATTTTCTACATAAATAATCGATATTTTTCGATTAAGTGACATCAAGATTACTTAAAAGTTATTTGTTTTTTTTTTTGGTTTTTACTGTCCATTTGGACCATTCTGTATATGACTCATTCGCGGGGATTTAGGTTTAAAAATCCCTTGTGAACTTTTTTGGGATAAAAAGTAGCTCTGTCGATCACCGGGTTTTAACTTAAACTATGTAAAAATTCAACGTCAACTCGTTGCTTCTTTGGAACACAAAGGATAAGCCAACCAACAAACACACTCGCATTTACAATAATACAGGTAGTGATTGTTATAATATATTAGCAACAATTCGTATTTATTGTTTTCTGGTAGTTCTCCTGAGGTCCTTTCATTGAGTAAAATCACAGTAAAGCCTGATCATTTTGTATTGATTTACTTAGCTCACACGAACCAACTCTCAAAGACTAGCTATGCGTCCAATCTCTTACAATTGTGATACACACCGGATTGTCGCAATAGTGATAGTGCATTAGAATCAGTTTAGAATAGGTAGGTACAGGTGTATCACCTAAGGATAAACCGCCCTAATTTTGTTTAAGCTTGTTACTCAGTTTATTAAATTTCAATTGTAGGTACTAATTGAAAATTTAAACCTCCCTATCCAGATTTCCAAGAACAGGAGTATAATCGTACCCACTCGTATCATTAATTCCGGTTTACGCGCAAATAGCATAAATCAGGCTACATCGGCTCACAAGTCGCACCACAAGATCGAAGCAAGACGCTGTGAATTAGGGCTTTTGCTCTAAGCGACAAGTCACCATCGCTTGGAATTTGGAAATTGAACTAAACTTGGTAATCCCTTAAGTTTATAATGATCGAGATTTACGACTTCATATTTTAAGCTAACTTTGAAAGCTATTCCCAATTATATCCTTTGCATTATTATGTATTAACAATTAACATACTTTCATGAACATTCAATACAGCACGACATACGATTTTAGATACAAATAATAATTAAAAAAATTAAAAAACACGAGTTCCCCGTCAAAAAAAATAATCTAGTTAAATAGAATCTTATTCATATTTTTATAATTTTTTTTTTGTGAAAAACTGGATACTGACCTATAGTGTTATATATTTTTGGAATCTACTCATCATTTTCTAGATGATGATTATATAGTTCAACTTAGTCTTTAATCCGGGCCATGGTCACCCCATAATTTTTTTTAAAATTTTACTAGCCTATTTCACCCGGAATAAGCTAGGTATTCTAACGATACCTCATGTATCAAAATCGGTTCAGGCGTATAGAAGTTATGATGGAATATACAAACTCACATACATACATACATGAACCCTGAAAGCAATATACTCCTTTTTTCAGGCAGTGGTATAAAAATATTCAGCGATAAATTATCATAGAGATACGTCTCTGACCGCAATCCTTGGGTAATATCGTTAGATTAAGTTTTAGGGGCTCCGCCCACGTTAGTCAATCGGCGACCGATTGTTTGTTGGCAAAAATGGAACCATGAATGAAACATACCTACACTGCAATATTGAAACGCTCTCGTCCTACAACAAATCGGGCAAAAACAAAATTCCGGGATTCGAGCGGCCGATTCTATTATTGGTGGAAAATTAAAGGAACGTTCGGACGTTGAGTTGGTTTTAAAGTCGGTGATAAATTAGGCCTGATTATCGGATTAGTATTACGTGGACAGAAGCCCTTATTAAAAATTAGGGTACCAAGAGTAGCAAGCCATTAGGTACTAACTATGGTTAGGTATTATTTTTTTTAATAGTGATTCTCGCGACTTTAACCACCACTACAGCCCATTAACGTCCCACTGCTGGGCACAGGCCTCCACTCTCATAGGAGAGAGGGAATTAGAGCTTAGACCCACCACGCTGCTCCAATGCGGGTTGGCGGGCTTTAACGACTATTATCATGTTAGTGATAATAACCGGGACCGACACGGGGCACGGGGGTGAAACACCGCCAACTTCCTAACTCCGGGCTAGTACTGAGAATTTCTAGTCTGAAAAACCCAACACTTAGTATGGCCCGACCCGGGACTTGAACCCAGGACCTCGTCAGCCGCAGTCAAACATGCTTACCACTAGACCAACGAGGCAGTTTAACCAGACTTTAACCGCGTGGACTTAATTTTCCAAAATAAAAAGTAGCCGTTATCCATCCTCGAGATGTAACCTATCCCTTGTTCCATTTTACCAAAGATGATGTACCATATTTCATCAAAATCGTTTGGAAAGATGGGCCGTTAAAGCGTAGCAGACAGACAGACAGTTGTCTATATTAGCCGGAGAGTCATTCGCATTTATATTATAGTAAACATTTTTTTGGTCAATATTGATCAGATACAAAACTAATATTAACTTGTTCTGATACAAAGCTAAATAACAGATCTATTGTGACTTCTTTATTAATGTTGGTCGTAAACATAAGGTCACTTTTGGTATCATTTTTCTCCGACTGTGTACCATTAGTCTTGTATAGCTAAATGTGTCTTCCCGCGTACGGGAACGAAATCATTAACTTTTATACTACACCCGCTCGGAAATACTTCTTTTTTTTCTTCTTCCTTCCTCTACTTTGTTGGTGAGGATTTTATTTGAAGTGCAATAAACAAATATGCCACACACATATTTTTAAATACGTTTGAACATTAGGAATACAAATTAATAAGGAGTCTTTATGTCTTCCTAATACACCCCCTTAATTTGTATTCACATCTTATTCACATATGAATACAGTATTCTTAACACACACAGAACACACATTACAAAAGTCCAATGGCAATGGTTTCGTTAAAATATCCGCGATTATGTGTGTTGACAGATATGTTAACTCTATTTGTCCATTTCTAACAATATCTCTTATAAAATGATGTTTGATATCAATGTGCTTGCTGCGTGAATGGAATACAGGATCATTAGCTAAATGTAACGCCCCCTGATTGTCAACATGTAAAGTTACTTTTACAAATTGCGGCAACTTGACTTCAGTGAGCATTAATATTCAAATGCATAGCCTCTTTCATCGCTAATGATAAACTGATGTATTCAGCTTCGCAGGAAAAAGTCGCAACACACTTTTGTTTCTACGATTTCCAAGAAATGCTCGCACCCCCTAAGATAAAAAGAAAACCTATCCTGAATACGAGCGCCTATCTATCAAACAATTCTCCCAATCTGCATCGCAGTATCCCAATAAGGGCTTACCTGTCTTTTTGTAAGTTAAACCGTAATCTGCAGTTCCTTTTAGATAACGCAGCACGCGTTTTGCTGCTTTCCAATACTCTTTACAGGGCTTATCAGTAGATTGTGCCACCTTGACAATTGCATTTGCAATGTCCGGTCTCGTCCCTGTTACTAAGTACATTAGCGAACCTATTAGTTCCCTATACGGACACTTTTCCCCACAATCATTGCTTTTATTAATTTCAATTTATTTCTTTACTTCCATGGGCGTAAGATCTGATTTTTAATTCCGTGGAATTCTGACGTTTTTTGGTGATACCATAGTTAAAACAATTCCCAGAAAAAAGAGTAAAAATTCTAATAAAACATAAGTAATGCTATGGATTCTAAAGGTTAAATTTATAACACTGTAATTTACATTAAATTGTTAATTAATTAATAGCGCACTATTTTAATTTCAAGTGACAAACGTTACGAACATTTTATATTTGCATACATAGTGTGCATACATGTAATGCATACATGTAAATAACATGCATAAGCAGAATCCAAATACTTATTACCGCGTGAAGACTGAAAGAGTCCTTAAGTATTTACAATTTTGCTAAGAAAGGATAAAGAAAAATCCAACAACTTTAATTATACTAAACTTTTTCGTAATTAATGAATTATTAATATAATCACCAACGTCATCATCCTCGACATCGTCACCGACATTTATAATGAAAGTGTGACAGTCAATACGGCATTGTGTGTCGTTTTCTTTAATAACATGTGCTATGCACTCTTTTTTTTGGGGTGACATTGTTCATTTCCTTGACCAAAAGCTTTCACTTCCGCCATTTTATAAGTTTTATTGTTTTTTGTCACATGCCCCTCAGCTTGAGCCCAACCTAACTCAATCGGATTGAGCTCACAATGGTAAGGGGGTAATCGGAGCACAGTGATCCCTCGTTCCGCTGCCATCTCGTCCACAACATATTTAATATATTTATGATATTCTTTGCTAACTATATCCAATATAACTTTACTTCCAACATAGTTTCATCATAATTAATTTAAATTATTTGACGTTAACCATGCTTGAATATAGTTCTTTTTCCAGCCGGTTATTGGTAACAGGAGCACAATTGAACATTCAAGCTGAAAGTCGAATGAGATGATCGTCAGGATGACGGCCGACAGACGGCTATAATTTTTAGTTAACAAGCTATTCCCTCATTCGATTGCCAGGCTGATCCTATTTTAATCCTCAAAATTTAAGCGCAAAACACACAGGGAGCGCGCCGGGTCTGGTGCTTGGCGGGTTGAATTCCTTGTATTTGTATGGATGACATAAGGCCCCAAATAAATGAGATTAGAAAAAAAATGGATGACATCACACAGAGCGCGGCCGCGGGACGGGCGCGTGGCGGGTGACGCTGTGTGGTTTGCCCCTAAGTAGTGATAGCTTCAAAGTTATTATCGCTTTTATTCCTCTCAGATGTAGTTTAAAGCACTATGTACGGTACATACACATACATATGTACACATATATATATATATATATATATATACGACGAAAACTTCAAAAGAGTCTTGTTCACTTCAACTTCACTACCTGATTATTTACCTGATACAAGAAAGAGACAAGAAAACGTAAATACAATGAATAATTAAAAAATTAAACGAACATTCGTTCACAACAGAACATTGACAATTTTATCGCTATCACTGTAAAATAACATGTAACATAACTATATATGAGTATATATATATATATATATATATATATATATATATATATATGTCACTGTAAAATTGTAAAAACCGTTAGATTATAATCTAACTAGCGATATTGTAAAGTGTCGAAAGATTGTGAACCGTTCAATGTTCTGTTGTGAACGAATGTTCGTTTAATTTTTTAATTATTCATTGTATTTACGTTTTCTTGTCTCTTTCTTGTAGGTTAGCTTAGAATTCGACATAAATAATCAGGTAGTGAAGTTGAAGTGAACAAGACTCTTTTGAAGTTTTCGTCTTACAAAAAGTCGTTGCGACATTTTAAATTACCAGCTTGTTAAAATAATATGAATGAATCATTGTGATATCAGAAGAGAACAGAAGAGAGAATCATCAGAATGAGAAATAATAAGTAACGATATAAAAACTAAAAACATGAAAATAAAATTGGTATGTTGTTAAAGAATAACGGTTTTATTGAAAAGAAAGATAATAATGATGTACATAATGTACTAAAAGCTAAAAAGTTATGAGGTAGGCTCT
The DNA here is from genome assembly GCA_964035005.1 of Erebia palarica. NCBI lineage: Eukaryota > Metazoa > Arthropoda > Insecta > Lepidoptera > Nymphalidae > Erebia > Erebia palarica. The sequence goes on along the minus strand of OZ035985.1, from coordinate 31,086,262 downwards.
AGGTACCAGTCATCACACCACTATCCCCATCAATGTGAGGCATGATCAGACTCAAAATAAAATCGTGGGGCGCGTGAAATTTCTTTCATTCTCATAACATTATAAATGATATTTACATATTTACTCAGGTTACGCTACGCCCCACGATTTTATTTTTAAGTAAATTATTAGTACATTGTCCACACTCTACACCATTATTATCTCTTTTCAATAACTACTTCTGTAAAAATAATGCTTATTTTTTTTAAACATCAGACATGATACGTAAACGCTTAAAATATTACAAAGACTCAAAAATGCAGAGCAGATATAGGAGAACGTATTGTCGGTTTTATTATGGGTGATTAATGGTAGGCAGAGTTTCATTACGGGACATCATAATTCTTGTGTAAGTAATAACTCGTGTGGTACACATTCCCCGCCCCACGGCAGCCCACAGGTGAAAAATTTGAGCTCCGTTTCGCCTGCCGCGACCTGTTTTATCTCGGCTTAACGTTACAAGGATTTGTGGCTCGCTAAGTAAGGTTTTATGTCCCTGAAGCGCCTGCAAGTTTGCTCCCTAGATAAAAATGATTCTTGCACTCACGAGTTAGTTATTTTACGACATAATGTAAGATAACAATTTAAATAATGTTTTACATTTAAATGAATATATATATATATAGTGTATAGAAACACGCACAGAAGTTTGTGAGAAATATAATAAACTTGAATGTGTTGGCGAGGACCGGTTGCAACATAACTAGATTTCCTCAAGTCTTAACGGCGCCGGAAAAGCGAGTCGTAAATAACGCGTAGTGCACGCCTGTTTCCTTTCTTCTGCTCTGGAGAACTAACCTTCGAAGTTTTCAGTTCTGTCATAATATATAGAGAAAGTTCCTCTTGGTGGTTATTGTTCTTAACTTATAATATTATGCTGTTTGTTGTGAACGGCGTTCCGTTTTATAAAACTGGCTACAACAGAAATTTCCGTAACCCTGTAATTTAACGAGAGAGGGAAACTATTACCATTTATTTAGTAGGGAAATGTTGCACTACATTATACATGTACCTGCTCCCAAACCGCTCAATGCAATAAGAAAACGGAAACAAGGTATACCTATACAAAACGGGAGGTGTTGTTTCAGAGAATGGAATTTGGAAAGCGCGCTACTCATGATTGTGTGTCGACGTCGGTTAGAGGGCTAGCAGGCGGCAAACCGTTTCCAGCTGGCGTACGTTCGGAATTTAGAGGCTACGAGCACACTCACATCGGCTAAATAATTCATGCTCAAACATTAATGCCTCTGGTGTAACAGATACAATTTATACTATCAATGCGACGACTGTTTTAAACATTTAACGTGTAGAGGGAGCGTGGCGCATGAGGTAGTTTAATTAGACCTTACTAAAACAAGTATAGAAATTAATCACGGGCTTTAGGTAAACTGACCTAAACGCTTACCTAAAGTCCTATAACAATAAAATGCTAACCTAGATTCGAATATAATAATAAGTTTGTCCTTCTCATTACAAAGCGTTTTAAAGCTTAGTGGGTCTTGAACATTACCTTTGTAATGCAGGATCCTGAAAGAGAATTGCACAGCCTAGCCGCCACTTCCGAGATAAAAAAGAATTTGCATCTAAAAATTTATCTTGTGCGAATTATGATTTTTATATGCGATTCTTATAAAAGTTCCTATATGACTAAAAGTTTTTTAAAATTGCAAATTAATAAACAAAAAAATGAACAAACATTTTAATTGAAAAGCAATGAGGTCTAGGTTGGAACGAGATTGTCTAAAAGGTGCCTATTTACTTTAAAGGTGCCTTGAAGTAACTTAAGTTATATATGGCACGAAACACGTCCAGTGAGCGGGACGGGGAACAGTGCCCTCATTAGCATGTTTAGATTGTGGCACAAAATAACCAGGTTCATCCATGGTTCATTAGCGCTTTGTCTTGGCGCTATTTCGTCGTCGCCCACGCGACGTTGAATTCTCTGTGCCGATTGTTTACTTCGTTAGCTGTCTATATGCACGAGGCACCTGCTCCTTCTCGTACGACTACGTTGCACCTATGACCTCCGACCATATTAATATAAGAAAATTTGTCTGACATTAAGATTTGAAAATCAATTTTCCCCAGATGTTCCCTATATGAGCCCGAAATCATTGCAAGGTCAAATCATATTTATAACAATCTAGTTGTAAAACACAATACCGCCTTAAACATATGTAATCTCAATTTAAATAAAATAAATTAATGATTTAAATTAAAATAAATCATAAAATATATGAAGTCAGTATCATTCACATTCATATATATGTAAAACAACTTAAAGAAGTTAGCAGGCACTGATTTTTTACACGACTGCCTGAAAAAAGGAGTATATTGTTTTCAGGGTTCATGTATGTATGTATGTATGTAAGTATGTATGTATGTATGTATGTGGGTTTGTATATTCCACCATAACTTCTATACGCCTGAACCGATTTTGATAAATGAGGTATCGTTAGAATCCCTAGCTTATTCCGGGTGACATAGGCTAGTAATTTTTTTTTTAAAAATTGATGGGGTGACCATGGTCCCGCATTAAAGACCAAAATTGAAAAAAAAAATTCGAAAATAAGATTAACTATATAATCATCATCTAGAAAATGATGAGTAGATTCCAAAAATATATAACACTATAGTTCAATAATTGGTGATTCACAAAAAATATCATTTAATAAAAAATGTGAATGAGATTCCAAATTTATAATATGCAAATCACTTCTTATGGAGGTAAACTCCAAAAATAATATGGCAGGGCAGTCGTATTTTTTAATTCGTTAAATTAATTTCACTTGTTCACATAGATAAATGAATACCGGGAGGCGCGGGATATATATGTCACCGTAAGATTGTAAAACCCGTTAGATTATAATCTAACTCGCGAAATTGTAAACTGTCGAAAGATTGTAAACTGTTCAATGTTCTGAGTGTCAGTTTTTGAAATATTCATTGTATTTACATATTCTTGTCTCTTTCTTGTAGGTTAGGTTAGGGTTCGACATAAATAATCAAGTAGTGCCTAGTAGTAGTGGGCACTTACGTTTTATCGGGTTTAAATACCTATCAGATTACAATCTACCGGAAAATAATGCGTTAAATTGTAATCTTTCGACAGTTTGCAATTACGCGAGTTAGATTATAAACTAACGGTTTTTACAATCTTACGGTGACATATACGAGAAGAGCGGCGGAGGTGTGGCGGCGGTGTGGCCTTGGAAGTATGAAAGCGGCGCCCGCGCCTCACCGCTTGGACGCCGCTCTGTACACCTGACGCCCCGCCGCTACATATTTATGCATACATTTTGTATGGAATATGAAATTCGGTAGAACAGGCGGCGTGCCCGTGCCCCACCCTCGGCACAACCGCGTCTCGCCCGCGCCCTTCGCCTCTTGTGTATGTCCCGTCGCTTACGAGTAGATTAGACTTCATCATTGCTTTGCGCTAAGGATGAGTGGCGCCAAGCACAAGTGTATAAACAAGACGACGTAAGCAAGACGACGACGAATGGCGCTAAACTGGTAAACAACTCGACACTCTAGAAAAAGTGGATAAATATAATATAGAAAATAATAAAAAAGCTTGGAATCTTAAGTGATATTGTAAGATCGTGAAAAATAACGCCCGGCTGAATTTGTTGTGGGCTTCTTCTGAAACCAAGGCGCGTTGGGACCTTTCGTAGCTTTAGTTTTAAGTTACCGAATTATAAATCGGTACCCATTAGGCACCACTGCTAGTTGAATTATTTTATTCATGTTTAAAAAGTGTATAGTACCCTGGCACACTTTGAATAATTAAAGACTTTTGACTTTGCAATGAAAGACTCCAGATAAAAGTTTATTATATCTTCAATCTTTGATATGTTATAGATATCTAAAGATATTCATATTGATATTATACATCGAGGCATAAATAAAGTTTGTGTTAGTTACTGTACTTCTAGCCACCTGCGCCCTATATAGGCTTCGCCTAGTGCAAATTTATGTATGCTTTCAACGCTTTTACCGTGTGCCACCTGACCTAGGCGGGAATTTTGCCGGACAAATGTCCCCTGTCCTTATTTATATTAGGCACTTATTCTAACTCCGTACTGACTTGTGTGTAAAAGCAATCGTTATGTTATTTGGACGAGTTGATTTTCTCTGCCTAAAATTTATTTTGTGAAAACGTTGTCTGCATTTTCTTTGGAAGGATTTATTGACAGTATATTTGCGTCGTAGATTCGTATTTATTTATGACTTGGTCATAGTGGCTGATGTGAATTATGAGCTAAAACATCTTGAATACACGACTATGCAATATGCCCCACAAAATATTATTATCCTTATATAAAATAGCCCTTTGTTCCCGAACTTGCTTATATAATTTATACAAATTTCTTTAAATACGTAATTTATAAATTTAAACTAAGTATTACATTTATAGTATTAAATGTAATACTAAAAATTTAATGTTTCGCCCTCGTGGTTCGGAAAGCCATCGGTCCTGCACCTGATCTGTCTTCGGTCGTGTCTGATTTTCGTGCCATCAGGCTATGAGAGTAAAGGAACAGAGAGTGCACCTATGTTTGCGCACACACTTGTGCACTATAATATCTCACGACTCGGAATTCGGTCGAGAGGACATTATTTAAATACAGAATTCTGAATCCCACTTGTTCCACTCTCTGAGCTTACTTGAGCAAATTTGCACTTCCAATTTAAACATAATAAGTAGGTACACCGATGACCTTCAGCCAATATTGCTTAAAAAGTTATTTATTTGAACTACCAACAGAATAACATGTAGTAGGTATACAAAATATTAAATGTCTTAGGCACTGTAAACACGCAATCCAATTTACTGGTAGTTACATCATGCAAATGAGAAAAGTCGTACATAGTTAACACAAGTTTACATTGGGAAATCTTACTAATATTATAAATGCGAAAGTTTGCATGGATGTATGGATGTTTGTTACTCAATAACGCCGCAATGGCTGAACGGATCTGGCTGAAATTCCGAGCTATTCTGGCACAGAGATAGATTATAGTCTTGATTAGCACATAGGCTACTTTTTATCCCGGAAAATTAAAAAGTTCCCGCGGGAACCAAAAAACCTCAAACCAGATGAAGTCGCGGGCATTCGCTAGTTATTAATAAATTAAGATTACTAAATCTAGACTACAATAAACTAATGAAAATAACTATCAATAAATATATGTAAATAAACTGGATAAAAAGAAAAAACCTCTGAAATAAAGAATTTTTCTCTTTATCCAGTTAGTGCTCTCAGTGAAGCGAATGCGAAGTAAAATATTTTTATGGCGTAACATAAGCTTGAGGGGCCTTTTTCAATAGGATTATGAGGAGAGTACAAAAATATATTTTCAAAAAAATAAAAAAAACCCTCAAAAATTTACGAACCCCAAGGCTTTCAAAGTGGAGACGAATTTCTAGATTTTCTGGGATAAAAAGGACACTATGTCACTCATGTGATGTGCAATAAGATTTTAAATAATAGACAAATGTAAATTGTATTATAATCAACGATACTATTCAATTGATGTACTTACAAAAGACATGTTATTTATGAATTATATGTAAAGTGAAAACTAAAATCTCAACGCTATTATGTAATTACTTACTTACTATAAATGAATAATTGTGAATTATTATAAAGAATTGTGAATAGGTAAAATGTAATAAATACGAAAGTGTGTTGGTTTTTTGGTTTATCTTTCAATCACACCGCAATAGCGCAATGGATGTCGATCCATTTTTTTTGCATGGGTATTGCTGTTGAGGACCTTGAAAGTGACATAGGCTACTTTTTATCCTGATAAATCAAAGCGTTCCCCGGGATTTTAAATCGAAACCTACGCAGACGAAATCGCGGGCATCATCTTGATTTGGTAAACTTAATGATATCACGAGCAAATCTGAAAAATAATATTTCTACTAATAAGGAAGTAGGCAATAATAGGCATGATGGCTGATTTTGAAAAATGGTCAGATTATGTTCGGAAGTATCTATTATTTCGGAAAAATATCTTATTTCAGTAGAAAAAAAGGTTTGGTAGATAAAATTGGCATTTGAAATTTCAATTTTAAAAATAACGCCAAAACGCTCACGAGTTTCATGGCGTCGTTTGTGACGTCACTTTTACCAATGTACTCTAATGTACTGTGTGCAGTAAACACTAAGTCTTCGTACAGTAATTTAGATATTTTGTGTAAATAATATGAATTCTAAAGTGTGTAAGTCGTATGCGGTCCCCCAGTGAGATAACACATCAAAATTAACTCCAAGCAAGTTATTTATTCATGCGCCACTTTAAAAAACAATGCGATCTGAGTAGCTTAATCTTGCACGGCGAGCTGGTGCCCGCGACTTTGTCCGCGTGGATTGAGGTTTTTTGGTTCCCGCGGGAACTCCTTAATTTTCCTGGATAAAAAGTACATATAAATCTTCCTCTTGAATCACTCTTTCTATTATAAAAACCACATCAAAATCCGATGCGTAGTTTTAAAGATCTAAACATACATAGGGACAGACAGCGGGAAGCGACTTTGTTTTATACTATGTACCTAGTGATGCTGTTTTGCTTATAACACAAATAACTGCAAAAAGTTGAGAGATGCGTACCAAGAATCGAACCCCATACGCCCCGAATAGGAGGCAGACGTCATAGAAGGCAATCGCCGCTCATATTAAGTTATATGGTATAGTTTTAAAAAACAACATTTCATACCTCTAATTATCTAATACCTATCATGAAGTGCTTAATATATAAAATAGCAGATTTTACGGGTTTAGAACCTATAAATTATGTTATTATTGGATGGAAGTTTTGACGTTGCGAAATTCTGCTGAACAAAAGTCTTTGTTAGATGCAAGATAACCAGCATCAACAAATCAATCCTGGGTAAATTAGAGCTAGTAGCTTTGGTAAATCCTTGATCCATGGCTAACGATTTTTAATTTCATATCTTTGGATTCGGTAAAAGAAAACTAGACTAAGGAAATGATCTTTGGGAAACAAAAAAACTCGAAAATACTTGATAAACATTTAAAACACCTGTACTTATAGAGATTGTTGGTCGATTGTTAAAGCTCGAAAACAATAGTGACGTCATTCGCTTCAGTGGTGTTTTATACAATATGGCGGATTGCTGTATTTCATAGTTTTATTTTATCAAAATAAATAACAATCTCACTCGAAATAGAAAAATAAATACGTTTTTTATATTCCATGAATCCTATTTCATTAGATAAATTCATAATTTCATTGATTCTTGGATACTGTCATCATGCCTATTATAATCGGTTCATTTGTACGTCTCTTTGTACAAAGTCATAGGACGCGAGGTCTTAGATCGGGGCGAACCACTAGTGATACATATTTCGATTAATTGACAAAACCTCCTAAAAAGAGACGTGGTAATCTTTGCCGACAGGAAATTTATAAAAAAAACTTTTTTAATATTCAGTATTACAGCTTGTCCCTTCGATCGAAGACTCCCATTTGTGACTGAAACAAAGACCTTTTTATATGAAAGACCGCAGCGACCGTTTTATGGCCACTTATAGATAAAAATCTCAATAAAAACTACTATGCTACAAGTTTCGAAAATAGGAAAATTTTATGAGATTATTCAATATTAGTCAGCGTATTCTTGTGTTTATGGAGTAGTGGCTTTAATATGATATTAGAATAATGTAAATGATAACTATGAGCTATAAACTAATCGGAGTACGTGGAAAATAAAGATTTATCGCAGATGATCTGTAAGGATTTTTCTAAGTATTATCCATGTAGTTTATTTAAAAATATATAATCATAATACATACTCTCAACCAATAATATAAAAACAGATTTTTATTAATTTCATTTCGCACTACTCATAATTCAGGCAAAATTGTAGCTCGTAACGAAAATTTAATAAATGTTCGTGTACAAAGTTTATAAGTTTAATTTACGGTTGCCTCCTGAATATGTATATGATGATCGCACAATCGTGTTTTATTTAAACCGTGGGATGGCGAATTATACGCGTGAGTGTAATAATATTTTCGACACAACATATTTGATCAAGTAGTTATTTTCTTATTGTACTTATCTTTTAAATTACATAATTGTATGAAAGTTCAACCTTGGGATCTAAAAACTTGAGAGTCTGCATGTCTACAACTTACAAAGAAGATTGAAACTATTGTTTATGCCGAAAATTAAAACAATGGATATTTCATTTTCTCTATAGCGGAGCGACAAATAATTATCAGTAATTTTTTCCTAGCCGAGCTGTGGCTCGTCAGCTCTTACCTCGTAGTTTTTAATCAGTAGTATTATAATAACTTTTTACTTTATAACGTAATTTCTAACACCTCTTTTTATATTTTTATTTTGTTTCACTGGTTTTCGTGAAAATCATAAAAAAAATTATAAGATTGGGTGAGCATTATTTAAAACTATTCCAAATTTCAAGTCTGTAGCTTATAGTTACTAAACATACTAGACAGACACAGTCGTACCATGAGGGTTGCAAACCTACCTTTTAGGTACGCAACCCTAAAACGAACAAATCACAAAGCCTTGTTAAAATGTTACCAGTCCGAGGTGCAGGTTTAGCGTTGAACTAAGCCTAACTGGGTTGAATGTTATTACGTGCTGCTCCAGATATCAAAAAAGGTTGTTGAGAAATGTGTTAAGCATCGGCCGATAATAAGTCAAGTGTGTCTAAAACTGGATAAAATGTACAACGGTAACAGTATAGAAGTGTACAGCTACTGACAACTGAATGAGTATGAACCTAGAACCGAGATTTAAAGCATAAAATACACTATACTGTAACGTTGGACCACGCAAAAATGTCATTAAACATCCGGATTTGAACCTACTAGAAATAACCTTTATTCTGCTGACACTAAAAACCTTCTAAATAAAACAAAAGGTTTAGAAATTACGACGAGAAAGGAAATATTGTAGTGCAGTCGGTCGTGAGGCGTGAAACAACTGCTTGCAAAAGCGATAGTAGAGCAGAGAGCTGTAGTTTATGCAGAGAGTTACTGTTGCGAGCAAGCTGCGAGAATTTTTTAAAACTATCTTATTTGTATCTAGAATCTAGACCCTAGTTTTACTATAGTGCAAGCGAATGCAAATGGTAAAGCAAGTGAATTCAAGAGACTGGTAGTTTCCTGATGCGAGATAAGCTTTCCTTTGCCGCGTGCCTCTAGAGCCTCGGTTGTGGTTGTAGTTTAGGCGGAAAATGCGCCGTGAAAATCTGTTAATGCAGTACTGTTAATGTTGCTTTTGGACATTTACGTTTTTATCATACACACTATAGCGTGTCGCGTAATTATTATAGTGCAGGCGGAAATAAGGTGTGTATCCCATGCTTGCTGAACGGGTTGTTGCTATCGCACTTAGAAAGATTTACTGCCGGCGAGATAAGCTTTTCTTCACTGTCTAACCTCGACCTCGTCATTATTGTTGTGCAGAGGGAAAAGGCGCGTTAAACAAACGCTCGGGGAAGCGATTCTTGCGCTCATGAAGATTTACTGTTGCGAGATACGCTCTTCTTTACTGTCCATTCTAGATGCTATCTTGGACTCATTAAACTTTTATAATCTTTATGGTTTTACAGAAAAGAATTTATATTATTACGCTTATCCTGTTTTTTTTAGAAATTACTGTGTTAATCTTCTAATATTTCGTATATGTAGAATACGAGGCACATAATTAAGACACGACATAGTGATTAGCTGAGTTCTTTAAAATTTTGTATGATTTTAGAAAATACTGAAAAAGTTTTCAACTTAAATCATAAAAGTTTAAGCAGACGGGCAAGTTCTCTATGATTAAGTATATATCAAGATTCAAGCGTTTATTTAAATCTTAAAACTTAAAATAAAAAAAAGCATGTCGCAAGATATTAAATCCTGAAATACTTACCACAAAGCGCTTATTATGCACATAATACAGATTGCCTTTAATAAATTATGAAGCTGGAATATTAAGTACAGCTTCACCAAGGCTCGACAGCCACTTTACCCGAGTACCGCAAATATCCAACTCATCGGCAAACATTTATTATAGCTATGAGTTTGAGCGTAGAACTTGATAAGTTTACAGACCGAGAAGTTGTTATAAGTATTCCTTGGGAGCGTGGCCACTCGGGCTGGGATGGCGTCAGCCGGGCTCCACGATTCGGGAAGCATCGTACGAGACGCCACAAAAACTTCGCCCCCGCTTTATTATTACTACGATGCTAATTAAAATAGCTCGGAATAGATTACTGGCAGCTTCTGGCAGCGAGGGCTTAATGTGCTGGTTTTACGACGTCACGCTTTATGACCTCTCATTAGCGCTCCTCTTCTAGACCGAACGGTTTTTTACGATACACATTTGTTCTCCACTTATCTTTTGTTCGATAACATTGAGCATTTGCTCGTAGCTGCTGAATAATGAGTACATTTCTTCAGTCTACCCTTAATGAAAAAATAATGCCTGCAACCTACCAGCTGCACTCGGTGGCATGCACACCGCACCGTCGCGCATTGATGTCGTAGTGGCGTTATTTGTAAAAGATCCAGCATATATTATTATGTTATAAGAATATGTAAATTGCTAGTATAAATTGTTTTAGATATTCAGCAACTGTACAGAACTATTATGATAATTTACTTAAAAGTATGAATATAATTCGTATCATTACTTTGCTAGTTGATCACGGATGTGAACACCAGTGTTCCCTATAGACGCTGATTGTGTGATAAAATTGGAATATATTGAAGCACGGGATGTATTAAATTATTGTTTCATTAATTGTGTTGGTTAATGCGGGAACACAGTATCGTTAATATACAATATAATAATTGAGTTTCAAAGGTGAAAATGGTTCGAGCCGCTCGTTAACCACCTGAGAATTACCTATTGTTAATGTTTTAATTTGAATCCGGCCTTCCGTTAACCCCTGCACACGAATCATTGTTGTCTATTCCTGCTCACGTTTTAAACCATTTAAAATGAAACTTATAAGTTAGCGTATGTTAGATTAATTTATTATTATGAAATTGTATATTTTATAATGTTCATTTGTATGTGAAGACGGGAAGTTCCCTAACACAATCGTCAATTTAAAACAGTTAGTAGAAAGACTTTTGCTGCTATGCAGTTCACTTAAGCGTCTGCGTTCTATTTTCCCTATTCCTACTAAGATTATGTTAGCACAATCTCTACTTCTCTCCATTCTCGATTATGCGGACGCAAGCTATCTTGATTTAACTGAGGACCAACTTAATAAACTTGAGCGAATTCAAAATTTAGCTATTAGGTTCATATTTGGTTTGCGCAAATATGATCATGTCTCTGAATTTCGTTCAAAGCTCAAGCGGTTACCCATTCGCTTTCGCCGGAATCTACATATATTTTCCCTTCTGTACTGTGTATTGTTCAATCCTATGACTCCTAGTCATTTAAAGGAAAACTTTAAATATCTTGGTCATGACAGACCAGACAGAGTTCTTCGGTCAGCCGGAAAACTTTTTGCAGTGCCTACATATCGTACAAAATATTTCAAAAATTAATTTATGTTCAAGGCCAAGCTGGTGGAATGAACTGCCCTCGCAAATACATCGAACTAAAACTCTTAATAACTTTAAAATCTCTTGATGTCTTTCTGTAATCATCAATAGTGACATGTTTAATATTTCCAATATGTGTATTTATTTATGTATTTAATTTTACGTATGTCTATTTTATTAATTTAAATTTAAGTTTATTTTTATTCGCCACCTCCCATTGTCCACTTGTTCATTGTCTCCGTATCGATAAGGTTGTCTGGAAGGGATCGCTGGTTAGCGATAAGACGGCCTTATTGTACCTACGTTTTAAGTTTCACATTTGTTATTTTATTATCTGTTTTTTTTATGTTTTGTGGTGTACAATAAAGAATATACATACATACATACGTCTTTAATCATCTACATAAATCAAATTCAGACTTTTATCCATTCAAATAGGTACCAACTTGGAGCAATGTTGCCTAACCAGTGCAATTGGTTGGTAGTAGAATCTATCGGTTGTCGTCGTTGGACTCATACCACTTTATTTATAAACTGTAATATTACAGCTATATATTTTGTTAAGAATGGACCAAAAGTTGAACTAAGCTGTATAAGCTATTTGGGGTGTAGTAAAACTGCGGGTGCTTAGACTCATTGTTTAGTGTTATTGAGCCTTGGGTAACCCAAATACTTTTATGTAGGCTCCTACTAACTTTTACTATCGTTTTCTACTTTTATTTTCTACGTCATTTCTATTACAAAATTTTCAGAACTAGCGGTCTTGTGCAAAAGCGGACTTTAAAACCTATCTGCGGTATGTATAAAGACTTCGGAGCTGTGCGTTTTCTTCATTTGCTTGTTGCTTTTACGAAAAACTAAAAATTAGTTTCCGAAGTAGTAATATCAAGCTTTCTTTTAAATCAACTATCAATGCGTAATCTAGCCCTAGACTAATTTCGTAAAAAGTTTGAGTTTTTCTTTGTTTTCTTATACTTGGTAAGAAATATTAAGTACCTACATCACCAGTAATGGACCACACTTACACTTTTAGCGTAGATATTTCGTAGATTTTACGCAGGCAGTACCGTTTACCGCATTGCTCTGTCTCGTACTTTCATGAATATTCTTGCTAACGAAGGCTAATTGTAAAATTGATACAATTGTATCTACTTAGTACAATGATCCGACATGCTCGCTTCGCTTTGATTTGCACACTTGCGTTTTTTGCTATTGAATAATAAAGAAATGTAGCATACATGGTATTCATTGCGAGGTGAAATCACAGAAACGATACGTTATTGAAAAAAAACACGAAAAATGACTCAATAGTAAATTCAACATCGATTAACTTAAAAAGCGTAGCCGTGCCGTGGCGTTTAAAACAAGCAATTTTTTTAAAGTAATTACTTCATCGTCGCCCACAAAAATGCTTCTCATTTGTTTTCCAGCTGCGATAAAACAGAAAATGAAAATAGGCGGCTATTTCACGAAACCTGGCCTTTGTGCTTTACCGTCGCCTTCGGTTTGTTTATTTCAGGGCCTGCCTCGTAAACACTCGCAGACCGATATACTAAATTTAAGTTGGCCTTCTTTATTTTCTCCCGAGAAATTCTTTTTTATAGTACAAACTACGGTTTGCTCGCTCCCTTTTTGCTTATTTGTTTCCATAACAAAAATTTTAAGTTTTATCACAACAAAATTAACAGTATTTTTTGTTCTCGCACTTTGGTTACATGTAATAAGATTATACCCTAAATACCCTAAAAACGGTTCAATTCAGATACATTGGTAAATCATTATTAAGAGCGACTTACCTGAATAATTATTCAGGTGTTAAAGTGGTAGTGTTCAAACTGATATTTTTCGTCATTTTATTCTATCTTCTTCTATCTATTAAATATATATTTTGCGTATATATTTTGCATATATATATATATATAAATACCTCTCATTCACTGACTAATCACGATATCTCAGAAAGTCGTGGCAACCACTATTAGAATATAATATTAGTAAATAAGTCTGTAAAATATATAATCTCGGCCGCTTGTTGTCACAGAGTCGCTGTCTCATATTATAGTGTATGCGCTATATAACCGAAAGCCGCCCCAAGTTTTACGGCAGGTTGAAAGCAGAAACCGCAGCAACGTTGGACTGGGTATGATCTGATAGCGAGCGCCGAACTCGTATATCTTTACAAGCTATTCTACCTACTTAATTTACTGCCACAGAAACGCCACATGCACGCGCCATATACACCAGTGTTATTGCCAACTTGAAAACAAGAATGCCACACACATTTCCTTCATATCTTGTGAATTTAAGCGTCTGCCCGCCTTCCACACTTTCCACTCTACTTTAGACACCCATTCAACCACCTTTATCTGTTCTTCTTCTTGAATAACTTGTCGTGGATTTTGATCATTCTACAAAGTTCTAATATTATTGATGTACATGTATCTAATCTAGTAGGTACAATTGCTGCCCGCGAGGCGACAAGATTGTTCACATTCTTATGGTCTTACTCTAGGTACCTTCCTATAATTAGTATCTATACAATTTTCAGCCTTAAGTGAATCTTGTCTTGTTACATGCGTGCTCCTTGCTTTAACACTTTGATACAGACGGCCGGATATTATAATACTTCAACTGAAGTGGGGGGTGAGAAATTTTTTAATAAGTTTGGTAAAATACGTGAATGTGGTCTTAACTTTAAAACTTAATTACTTCCAAGAGCGAATATAACTTGGTAATATAAGCAATTAGAAACTTATTTGACGCTGCCGGTCCGCCTGTTCCGCCTCAGGGGCAGGAATCGTGAGCGGGATGAGCCATTACTTGCTTTCGTATAACTTTTCCTTTTAAAAGTCATCTCTTACTCTTTTGAAACTTATTATATTGGATAATTTGCCCAGAAATATGAATATGGCGGCCACAACTTCAGACACTTTAGTCTACTCAAGAAAAATTTCGACGATTATCACTTAAAATATTACTGCCAACGGGGTTAACCACCCTAATGGCTGCAAGGGCCTGTTTAATTTCAAGATAACGACCTTTTTCTTAGAATATGAATGCTACCAATTCGGAAGCTGGTTATATTATACCTTCTAGTAAGTTTTTACTTAAGTAAATAATTTTACTAGATTGCAAGAGCCTTTAAATATGGCGACCTTCAGTTGTGCAGGGACAATCGCAACTAAATTTAGACCCGTGTACTTATCACAATGAAAATGCAGATGTACGCAAAATTAGGCGTCATATTAACAAAGTAGATTAACCTGAGACCTGTACTACGCAAGAGCTTGTAACTGCCATAGCGCTTGCAAAACCAATGCTTCATCTGAAAAAATAATCCTCTTGGGAATAATATTATGGAATGTACAGATTTGAAAAGCCATTATACCGAGAGCGCACGGTCGAATTGTTATCAATTCGTCTATCGCAGACACGGCGCCAACGAATCGGGCAAAGTTGCATGCATTCATTGCACAATAACAGCAGGCTATGCCCCAATTTCGTTATGTGTTCTACATACACGATATTTGGCTTTATTATGATAGACATGGATCTATTTTATAGGCCTTTACATTAGAGATTTGAGAGGATGCGTAGTGAAGTAGATAGCTATACATTATCGTATATTCTAGTAAAGAACAGTTGCTGCTCGAACTATGAAAATGAAGCAATTCTATTGATAGTTTTCCCATTAATCTATCGCTCATCTTCGGCAGTAAAATAGCCTTTGCCAAGTCTGCTGTTAAGCCTCTTGCCTTGCTAGATTAAAACATATGAAAAGATTTAAAATGATTCCTTGCATTTTCATCAAGCTTGTTTTAATATAAAGCAAAAAAACATCAATCACAATCGATTTTAAGAAACTATCAAGTTAATGCTTAAACAATATAAGGGAGCGGTTAAGACCTGTGATGTGGTTTGGTTTAGTTAGACTTCGTGAGTTTTGAAACTTAAAGCAAATAATCTAATGTTCTTTTTCTACTTAACTAGTCTCATATTCGATGCTCAAAATATTCATTGCCATTTTTTTATTTGATGACAATTTGATTTGATGATTATTATTTTAGAGATTCTGACAGACTCGACTTCGAACCCACCATCGAGCCGAAATGTTACGAATGCCGGACATTTGCTAGTGATATGATAATTATATATTTAGTATTTCTTGTTTATGTATTCTTAGGGCTAATTTTTTAATCGTCAGATAAAGTTTGTCGGAGGAATAAATTATATCTGACAATTGAAAAATCGGCCCTTAATTTATTTGTGCAGTTCGTTATCTGGTGGTTAAAAAATCTCATATATCACAAGCAAAAGGAGGTCCAACAGTTGTGTCAATAAAGCCCAGTAGGCTCTATCAACTTAGCGGCTATAGGTACCTACTTGTGTAACAAATTATGCAAAGCGTCTCCCGCGCGGCGTCGTTCGCGAGCGCAGCTCGCGGGCGGTATAGGGCGGCCGCTGTCGCGCTCTTTCCTCACTCGTAGCGAAATAACGACCTCAATTTGCATAACAATGCTCGTCGTCACCCCTTGTTCCCCACCAGCGGCTTTCGCAGGCGACGCGGCACTGTCCCACCGGACTCGACACCTTTTTTTTTGTTCATAAAATCTGTCCAGTATGAGCTCTCCATTAAAATTCATAAAATACGCCCGTGAAATTAAAATAAAATGAAAATAAATCTCTCAAACCACAGTAAATGTCATTCAGGTTTTCAGGTAGCCCGAGTTTTCAAACCTTATATTATTATCACTTGATTTAGGGACGCGGTTAAATTCATTTTAAGAGTCACATTGCGAAACCTCGTATTATTAAAATGCGATGTGTGTGGTTTGTAGATAATTACAAACTTTTAGAAACTAGCTCTTGACCGTTAAACTATTGAAGCATTTGATTGCTCTACAAAGGTAGGTCCATTCTTAGTAGCATTTTTGCGTTTAAAATCACAAAGATAAATAATAATCTTTCATAAGATACCTCGATGATATAATTTCCTTCTGCAGCATTTGCCTTATGCGACAAGCAGTTCCGACCGCATCTGTAACTTCTTACAACTTTCTGTTTTAATTGAATCAAAGTTTTCCGCTTTTTGCGGTGAGCCTGCCAGCCACGCACGCTCTCTAACTCCAATAAACTTTCTTTATTAAATTATCTAAAGTACAGAAACATTCCATTTTGAATGCCGAACAAATTGGGAATAGTTGGACTTAATGTTGGTTATTTTACTCGAGAAGTCGCGGGCGACCGCTGGTGTAATAATACATACATTATTTGTAAAGATATACTATTTCATATAAAGTTCCCAGTTCCAGCTAATTTTCGTCTCAATAGCTTGGGACCATAATTCATTGTCTCCATGGGGACTACTTAGTTGTAGCTTCATTAATTTATAGATCCCATCAGCCAAAGGCAGCTAGCTAGCTACCTTTCAGACAGTCTATGCAAGCGGCTGGGCGTGGACCCAGCCTCTTGCATTAGAATGCTATTACCATTCATCAGTCACGTAATGGACCACTGACTTTTCACGTTCCGAATTCAAATTTGAGCAAATGTGTCGCTTTGTGTCGGTCTTTGTTTTATTTTGCCTTTGTGCCTACATTTTCTTCCCGTTATTCGGACGAGACCGGACCATCCTCCTGTTATTTCATTTCGGTCGTGTAATTTGAAATTATTATTTCAGAGGCCTATTTATTACATAAAATTTGTTAGTCAAGCGTAAATTAATTTTCCCTAACTTATTCTACGAATATTCTTATTTTTGCTTTTGCTTTAGAAAAGTTTCAGTAGCCCAGCAATCTGGGGAATTAATTAATTCTTAAATAGGAAAAATAATTACGCGTTGAGAGAGTCTTTTTCAATGATATTTATCAGTTCCTCCGCAGAAAATATAAGCGACATGTTTATTGTAATATCCAGCTGGCATTTTATATTCATGTGCGAGGTGGCTCTACGTGCAGCTTCATATAGTACAGTATTATTATACTACACAGCGTTTCGTAAGACGGTCGTTGCGGATATTGGAGATTTACCTAAGTGTGACGAGATCCCAACAAGACTTGCCTGCCGGAGCTCTTTCTATTCGAACCGAGCGTCACATACAATGCTTCCCCTACTATTCGTAATAGTTTTCCCTGTTGTCATATCCTTCCTCATATATTTTATATTGGTTCTGTTTCATTATATTCTGAAAATTAAGGGGGAATAGCTTTTACTGAATAAAATGCACGATGTAGTAGTATGCATGTTGAATAATCCGTTTACGTAATTCTTCGTCCTTTGACAATGATTTTTTAAATATTTTAAGAAACGTTGTATTTTATATCGGTAATTGATTTAAAACTACTTACAAATTCGTAATATCACTTTAAAGGTTTCATTTGCAAACCATCTTTCAGCGAAAATATTTTCTTCCAGGTATACAATCATATATTGGTTATATTTTTTGTCACATTTTGAGGCTAAATATCTTCATGTAATCCTGTTTTACTGTGTTTACACAACCGGTGTCACCTGATTCACGAAAAATAAACGTTATTCTCAAAGGTACGCTAACATTGGCCTCGTAAAAAGCTACAACGATAGACTTAACGTGGGGGTAAATGCAACCGGCAGGTACGCCGGCGTGATGACAGTAGCACAGCTCCCCGCGGACCCCATCCGCGATCCTCGTAAATTGCGAATATTAGATTATAAGTACGGACTGTGGCGAGCAGCACGGGGGCCATCAGCCGAACGCCGAACTCGCTCGGCGCTTTACATCGTGTCGTGATCTGAATCTGCTTTTTACCTATTCCCCATTGCCTCATTCGCTCGCTCAAATGTTTCAGCTATAACACAGATCCGTTATGATATCTGCATGATATCCAGAATAATTTAAACCGTTCGGCACATATACGTTTTGCAAATTGTATTTGTCTAAAAACAAACACTTCATTGATACTGCAGCAGTTTCAAATATTCGAATACTAATTTGGTTTTTAAATCATCAAATTATCCAAACGCAAATACGCTATTTTAGATATGTAAACATAAAGGCATTTGCTATTAAAGCCGCAGTTCGGAATGGAAATTTTAACGAGCATTACATTCGATATGCCATTGTTATAACTACTACGTGAGGATAGAACGGGACATTATGCGTCCTAATCAAAAAGTATTAACGTTGCAGAAGACCAAATGAACAATTAAAGCTCACGAGATAGCCTCAGATGTTTCTAAGTCCTTTAATCCTGAAATTATTTTAATAGGATGCATTTTGCTATGTTCCTTATGCTGATCATGATAATAACACCAGCTGCGACGGTGCGACGAGCGACGGTGTCAGTTTGCCTACCCCGCTCCGTAACGGCTTCATTAGGCGAGCGGCGGGTGTCGCGTGTTCTGAATTAAGAATCTTATATGCTTTGCTCTTCTATATTCGTTATACACTTGCTTTGATTATGTTTCCAATTCGGCTCGGCTATGTGTTTAATTGAAGAAAGCTTTCTATGGATATGATATATATTTGTAGGTCGGCAATCATTTGACGTCATATTTTATTTCCAGAATATTGGCTTGAACCTTGTCCCTTGCGTGCACTAACACTAACACAAAGCTTGTCATATGAACCGACGTGAAGTAATTGAAGCGTGGTGGTTGTGTGGCTCCTAGAAATTGTATAAATTAAAGAAACTGAAGTCGTATACACTGATCGTTAAATATGTGTTTAGGATTTACGCTGCTGCTGTTGCTGTTGGGCTCGGTTTTATGCTCAAGTCTTGCGTGCCTCATACAGTTTCTCCTATTAGAAATCGAACGTGATTACAATGTAACGTGACGTCTAATAGACTAAGAGATAGCTGCACTTTTGGTAACTATCGCTAGAAAGGCTGATTCAGTATTAGGAGGGTGTAGGGCTCTCCACTGATGGCGATAGTGAGTATCTAGATATCTAGCGAAAGGCATATCCGCATGCGGGCTGACTTTCACTTTTGTCATCAGTGGAGAGCCCTACACCCACCTAATACTGAATCAGCCTTTCTGGCGATAGTTACCAAGTGCAGTTATATCCTATAATATAAAGTTTACTGTTTGATTAACCACCGCAACGCCTGCGCCATGCTATACAACACCCGCTGTCCAACGCGACATGGCTTCGCCTTTGTGAGCCACCCCGTATAATTACTCTGGGACTAAGGGAAATAGTAAAATAATGCAACAGGGCTTCTGTACACTATAATCTTTTTTGTATCATTTTAATTAGTATTGATATAAATGACTGTATAGACGAACTGACATATCAACGTATAACTCAAATCTTTGGGTCTAGCATTTCGATATATTAGTTTATATCGTAGAAAAAGATGTTCAGTAATTCGATTCGAGCAAAGCTGATCTATCAGCTTTAATAGATTTATTATACTATATCTTTCAACTCACTACAACTCAACCATACTAGAGAAAATTACACTAACAAGTTTGATAAATCGTTCATGTAAAGATACATTGACACGAAATACAAATCGAGATATGGAACATATATTTATAACAAGTTTGTGCGGAGTTCAAGAGAAATCTTATCTGATGGGACAAACTTTTGCCAAGACAAATTATATGTAGCAAATAAAGCGGTAAAGTTTTATGATACGCTGGGTTATCAGAAGTGAGTCGAGCTTTATATTTATCATAGGCACAAGTACGTGGGCTGTATTTGCTCACACAACTGTATTAGATGACGCTCGTTGCTTCTCATTATCTCGCAACCCCTGTAAATTAAGAACATATTATTAACATGTCGCACGTCACCCACGTTTATTAACCAAATAATATAGGTATGGTATGCTGCGCTATTTTACAAATATACTTTTACTCTATAAAAAATAGTAACAGTTTTTATATCCTATTAAAGGAATACGAATCTCAAAGCTCCACAGGTATCTACCGATTTTATATAAACTAGTAGCTAGTTCAAAGCGCTGTTTGTAAAGTTTCAACTTGAAGTATCCTTTAAAAATTCTTTTTATATACGTCAACCTGGGAAAAGTTCCACTTAGTTTCGTTCGTCTGCCCGACACCGTATCGTAACTCCTAAGTAGAAACTACGCGAGTGGTTGCAAAACCCAGGGACGCTTTTAAGACGTTTCCATAATAAATGTCAGCTGCAAACTATAGAGCTACTTTGCGTCTTGAGGTATTCCAGATTTCACTTGCTTTCTGATATATTTTTCTTGTTTTAAAAAATAATTTAAATAACGTAGACGTGTTGTCACTTCCAAAATTTTTCAAATTCATTTGTTCCATATTTGTACTATAGCTGTATATTTACAGAGACAGAGAGGCATTGTGTAACGTATTTTGTATAGTTACTTATCCCATCAAAAACATAAATGTAAAATGAGAGCCAAGTTCAAAATTGTGATATATGTATATGCCTTGGTTGTTGACTTCAGCGACAAAAGAAGTGAGATCTAAATGGGTGCCAAGTTCAATAGTCAGTCCTGCAATTTATATATCCCATCAAAAACATAGATGTGAAATGAGAGCCAAGTGCAAAATTGTGATATATATGCCTTGGTTGTTGACTTCAGCGACAAAAGAAGTGAGATCTAAATGGGTGCCAAGTTCAATGGTCAGTCCTGAAATTTATTTATAACAACATATAATATTTTATAACAACTTAAAATATCATTTCTTCTTATAACTTAGTATAAAATGTTGAAGACTAAGGCTTTGGCTTGGCCAAAGTACACCTTCTGAACGTCATGCTTACAGAGCATAAGAGGTGATGGTGATAATTAACTACGATATCTTAAAACTAAAGCTACGAGGGTTCCAAACGTGCCCTGGTCTGAGAAGAGCCCGCAATAAACTCCGCTTTTTTTTTATTATCACCATCTCACAAATATTTGAAATTATATATATGTACTTATAATATAACATTACATAATCAGCCGTTGTAACAATTCATACCCATGCCTTGCTATCATTCAAATAATCCTTTACACTGTAATAGGACTTTTCTATTAATTTAGTTTACGTTTTACATTAGTAGGTACTTATTATTTGGTGTAAGGTCAGTGTGTCACCCACCAGTAATTCTATTGTACGACTCATTGTACAAGATAATTAAAGACGAGAATTCTCAAGAAAAATATATAGTGTAATAATGATTATAACACTACAACATAAACGTCAACAATATTAAAATAATACGGCTTTAAGCAATGGTAGCATGCCTCGTGTCAGAGTTTTGATCTATCCTTTGATCATAAAAATGACGATTTTTGTACGTTTATATCTAAATAACCATTTGAGGTGTGCTTATGAAATTTGGAGCACATATGTATCTCACGGGTCTCAATATATGCGCCAAATTTGACATGTTTATGTGAAATAGTTTTTGAGTTATGAGGGGGTCAAAAGTGGCTCCAAATGGTTCGTGTAATATTACACACGGTGCTGCTCGCCAGTTTTTTTGAACTTTGGCTGGACACGCTTCCGCGTGTCTTGATAAAAGCTTGAATTACCGGGCTTCGGATGTGGCGGCGCGGTTCGCACGCGCCACGCGTCTCGCATGGCTCTCGCCCTTCATTTTAGCGGCATACATGGAACCGGATTCTGTGAGCGTAGAGATAAAACGTATGTTCATTTTATTTTCACATTTGTCAGCGTTCGTTTTGTGCCCACTAACATAAATTGGATGTGGAGGGAAACCTCGCAGGTGAATGTAAAATAGCCGGCTTTTCCCAAGATAATACCTCCGAAATTTTACGACACCATTATGGGATTTATTGGCCGTGTCACATTTAGAAAGAATATTTTCATAAAGTGAGATCACTTTCACCTTTCTCTTTCGAGATATTTTTCTTTCGCGGCTTCATCATGCGGCGGATCTACTGTAAAGGACGCAGATTAATAAGAAAGAATTTCTCTTAATATGATCTTTCTGAATTAGGTAAAAATCATTAAACTGTACGTCGGATACTGAATCACCAGGTTGTAAATAGCGTCTTTAGTGTCAGTTCACAAGCTATGTGCTTACAAATGTACAACAGAACGAGCGGCTACTGCCAATAACTATTGTCTCGTGCACTAATGGTCGAACCAAGCGTTCAATTAAACGCACCAATTCGGTCACAGATAGCCCGTTAAACGCTACGCATCGGATACTCGCCCGACGCTAGCCTCATTTCATTCTAAGCGACTTGTGCAAATAGAAGCCTCTGTGTGGGAACAAATGGTAAACATGCTGTGGGAGAGATAGAACGCTTTTATTACGTTGAGTATCGATGAGTGACGATGAGTATTTTTTTTTATTGGCTGTACCTATTCCTATCTATATAAATTACACAAATATGTATTTTTGTTGATTTCTATTTACCTTCTGTTAAAGTATTCAGATGCCTAAAGAACACGGCACAAAGTTTTGAACGCAATTGAAGTATACTTATAATAGAGTTTGCGTACGTTTTCAAATAATTTAATTAATTACATATCAAAAATACGCTTTGCACGTCAAATTTACCAGCACAGCATACATAATACTTGTAAATTTGTCTTGTTTAATGAGTACTACATTTGTCAAAAGGTTAGGTTAGGGTTGCATATAAATAGCCGAGTAGTGTCCTTAGGTTTTGTAGGGTTAATATACCGAACTAAATTAAAACAAAATTGTTAAAGCAAAAATATATGTGAATAGTTTAATAGTGTAAGGGACAATCCAGAAGTAGGTATTAATGAAACACTTGTAATATATTTGACCTCTCATTTGATACTGCAAGTACTGCGAGTAAATGGTTAAACGTGTAGAGGTTTCACGATAGATTTAATGTAATTAGATAGAAGTTGGCTATAATTTAAAACAATATTCATTTGATCTAGCTTTAAATGAAATTGCAATCTAAACACAAAAGTATTCAATAATCACTGAGTCTGCCGTACCCGTATATTCAATGTACTCTATGGTCTGCCGACAGGAGACTGAGTTACTATCGTCAAAACACTCGTATTTATACTAACTAATTTCAATATAGCGTCCGTACCCGCCGATTAAATCTAATGACTGAAAATAATTACTGGTGACATAAACATAAATATCGCATTAGACAGCACAGACAGAAATAGGCACGTCTACTTAAACGCACTTGCTGAACATGGTGTTCTGCCGGGTCATACATTTCCTACTACAGAAAGTAATTGTCTTGACCATGCTATGATTCGTAACCAAAATAAAGTTAAAGTTCTTGTCCTCAACTCGTCTGTAACTGACCATCAAGCTGTGCTTATTTCACTACAAAGTAAACCGGAAAATAAAGATAAATACATAACAATCCCCAAACTAAACCTAGATACAGCCATAAAACAACTCGAGAAATCTAATCTTAACAACCTTTACTTGACCCACGACGCTAATGATATCGCAAAAAATCTAATAATTGAACTCAATCAAGTTATCGAAGACAATACTACTATTATAAAAATACCTAGAAAAAAACGAAATATAAAACCTTGGATCACCCCTGGGCTAATTAAGTGTATTCGAAATAGAAATAATATGCAATATAAGCTTAAAAAAGATCCACACAATATTATACTAAAGACTACATACATACGCTATAGAAACTTTTGCAATAATTTGTTAAAAAAGTAAGAAGAAACTACGAACGCACTGAGATTAAAAAATCTATTAAAAATCCTCTTGAATTATGGAAAAATATAAAAACTTTTACTAATATAACTAAAACTAAAAAGCATAGTACTGAGTTATTAAACATTAAATCATCACAGAATGAATCGGTTAGCTTTATAAATGAATATTTTTCCAATGTGGGTAAACAACTGGCAGAAAAGAAATTAAGCAATCAGAAAAAATATATTAACATACCTTTGAAATCATCATCTGCAGCTCCACTAAAATCCTTTGGTCTTCTAGGTACTGATGAATCAGAAGTTAATTCCCTCTTAATGAACCTCAAAAACAATAGTGCCGATGGGTGGGATAATATATCCACTAAATTTATAAAGCACGTCAAGCATATTCTTGTCCCTATTCTAACTTACCTTTTTAATACTTGTTTTGACCAAGGAATTTTTCCTGAAGTTTTTAAGCTGTCCTTAATTCACCCAATTCATAAAAGTGGGAGCAAAAACGTGGTGGATAATTATAGGCCAATATCTCTGCTGCCGGTTCTATCCAAAATATTAGAAAAAATTATAAATAAAAGGCTAAATGCATATTTAAACGAAAATAAATTTATCACTGACTCTGGTTTTAGAAGGGGTATATCTACCGAAGATGCGGTAATTGATCTTACCAATGATATCGTGAGAAGGCTTGACCAGGGCCAGAAATGCATTGGTGTATTTTTGGACCTGGCCAAAGCATTTGATACTGTTTGTATTCCCATACTGTTAGAAAAATTGGATGGGATCGGCATCAGGGGTACTCCGTTCAAACTTCTGGAAAGCTACCTCAAAAACAGAAAACAACAAGTAAAAATTGGTGACGTCCGAAGCTCCGAAGCTTTCATTTCTTATGGTGTACCGCAGGGTAGCGTTGTAGGACCTACCCTGTTCTTAATATATATAAACGACCTTGCCCTTATAGAACGTAATAAAGGCAATATCTATTCATACGCTGACGATACTGCTCTGATATTTCATGGTGACACATGGGAGGAAGCAAAATTTAATGCGGAGAAAGGTCTAAATAATGTTGTAAGCTGGCTTGACAAAAATGTATTGACGTTAAATGTAACAAAGACAAAGTTTATGACCTTCTCAATTAGAGCTCCAACTCAACCTCCAGATAATTTTGTTATAAAATGCCATTCTTGCAAATATCGGCAGGGGATTACTTGTGATTGCCCACATATTGAGAAAGTAACGCAGTATAAATATCTCGGAGTTATAGTTGACCAACATCTAAACTGGTACACACAAATTAATCACTTAATAAATAGAACTAGGAATCTTATATGGATATTTAAAAAACTACGCCATGTTGTTCCACCGGAACTATTAAAAAACATATATATCGCACTGGGACAGTCGAATTTAATGTACTGCATTCCTGCTTGGGGTGGTGCATGTAAGACTCAACTTATTCAGTTGGAGAGAGCACAAAGATCCCTGCTTAAAGTTATGTATTTCAGACCCTACAGGTACCCAACACATAGTCTGTACACATCAGCCAAATTACTTACTATCCGTCAATTATACATCCTACAAACTATAGCTAGGGTTCACCGTACTACTGAATATAATAAATCACTTCAAAATAGAAGACGTAACCATGTAGTCATTAACACTGTCTCAAGTAATAAGACCCAGTTTGCCACAAGACAATACCAAAATCAATCAGTTTATCTATACAATAAAATTAATAGAATCTTAAACATATATGATGAGCAACTATTTCCACTTAAAAAAATGGTAACCAATTGGTTGAATAACTTAAACTACGAGGATACCGAAAATCTTTTAAAATTACAAATTTAAATTTAATCTGGTAGGTATAATAGTGTATATAATAGTTAAACTACTAGATCCAAACACTCTCTCACACACACACACACACACACACTCACACACACGACACACACACACACACACACACACCCACACACACACAACAATGCATGATAATTTTGTATTTTTTTAAATTTTCAATTGAACTTTACATTGTTAAAAATATTATTGTTATTTATCTGAATACCGAGGAGGAAGAGCGGGAACCCCGAGATACAGGTTTTTCAAACTTACTTCGGGGTTCCCGACATAATTGTGAAACGACGAATGTTTTTATCAATAAATTTCATTTCATTTCAAATTTCATTTCATTTCAAATGACACGAGTCAAATCGACAGATATTATACATCCTGTATCATGAGATATAATGTCAAACAGTAATAATGCTAACAATAGAATAGTTAAATCATAACAAAAATTATTGTTATGAAACTTCCTAAGATACCAAGATAGAAAAATCCTTTACTGAACCTTTACTTTAAAGATTAAATTTAAACTAACTTTCTTGCTGTACAAAAGTTGCGCCCATTTTACGCTTGCAATAGAATTTTATTTGCCAATCACAATTAAAATTTTCTGCTTACCTAAATTTATTTAAATTCTAGCTTCTATTGTGCAGCTCATTTAATTAATTTGCTTTAAAAATTATTTTGAAACAATAAATTTAGTCAATTTTAGAGACATGATTTGCCAACAAATTTTAATATTTTTACAAACTATTACATATACAGCAAACCAATTTCATGTACTGGCTGACAGAACACATTTTATTGCAAACCAAAACATTAATATTGTGTCAACCAGTTACATTATTTGTTAAGCTGATGTGTGTGAGATGTGTGTCAAACCCACCAATTGGGCGCTTGATTTTTCATAGCGTAGATAGCTAGACTACGAAGATGAAGCGCTCCTTTAAGTGGGCTTGACTCATCCATAGCTATTAGCAGTTTAGCACATCTCTGGTGGAAAGGCAACCTAATTAACTGCGTATTAGCTAGTAGAGAACACAATTTTATTAAGAAAATGCTATTTTGGAACGATTCTCATTAAGCTGTCAAAGCTTTTTTCATTTTACTTTTCTCATGAAAATCTTACAAGTGAATAAAGCACTCTATCCTGGCCTGACAACTTTTAGGTCAAATAATAATTAACTAATGAAAATCGTGCCCCTCAGTTTTACTTCATAAATATTATCCTCATGGCCCGTTACCACGACCTGTCGATAAATTAATGGAAGGGCCGACGTCACCTGAAATTTTATGTTTCCTTTCTTTCTTCGCACTCCTCGCTTATATTTTATTACCGGCGACCTTTTCGCAAGGTGGAACGATAGCTATCATTTAAGCAATTTCCTTAAAACCCAATCATTGTATCCATATTATTGTTCTTTGGGGTGCCTATACCTAGCAAGGAACATAAAATCTCGGTAATTCTGTTAGGTACACTACAATACCATTAGCTCTGGCTTTTGGCTCTGGATTTCTGATATGTATTTAACTGTTTTGTGTGGCTGTAACCGTAAATATATTTCTAAGTGAAATATACCTTCGAATTTTTAGCGGGCGTTCCTACTCGTGTATTTTTAAATTAACTTTCTCGCAGCTTAGCTTGTAATTTATTTATCTTAAGGTAAAATGCTTACTTTAAAATAATACCTATACATACTTTACTCATGAATTTACTAAACTGTAGGTTACAGGGGCTCATTTAGTAGTAATGAGCCCCTGTAACCTAGTTTCCTAGTAAGGAAATATAATGGAAGTTCTGTGTAATATTATACGTACCACAAACAGTATTTAAGCAACAAATCACACAGAAAACATGATTCATATTGTAGTTTTTTTTTAAATACCGACGGTTGAGGCCCCACTTGCACTTGCTCAATTATATAATAAGAACAAGTGTTATACACACAACAATAGGTGTACACTCTACATATTATTTTACCTCAATGTTAACTTCCAAGGGAAGATTTTATGTTGAGTCAGATATTGATGCGAATCTCTTGCTGTGGCTATTTTGACCCCGGACCCGGGTTCGTTTCGTGCCACATTACGGACACCTGCGCAACACGAAGGACGCTAGTCGGAAAAAGTCCCTACACTTTTCGAACCGTAATCTCAGCGGCACACTCGCATCGTAGTAATATTCGCCTAATAAATACTTCCCATTCCGAACATTCACTATGTACCTATTGAAAGTTCGAAAATTGTTATTGGAAATGCGCACCCAAATATTTTACGCGCCCTGTTATTGCAGGTACCGCATGTTTTGGTACTAAATTTGGTAGTTAACACGTTATTCTTTCATTATACAACAAATACTTACACATCTAGATAAATTCATCCAATTTACCTTAGTAGGAAACTTATTCCTTACGGAAATACAGCGAAGTACTTAGGTATGACGCTAGACACAAAGCTTAGATGGAAAGCTTACTTTAAAAAGAAACGTGAGGAGTTAGAATTACGCCACAAAAAAAAATATTGGCTGCAAAACTTGGGCTAGCTTAGGAACCCCAAGTTTTTAAAATTAGTCGGAAGTGACTTTAGGTATTTTCTAATAATCTAAAGTTGAAAATTCGACTATCTCTGTCGAACGTAAACTTTTCACTTACGACTAAACATTTTCCGACTTGTGTTAGTGTTAAGATGGTAATTATTTTATTCAAAGTAGTACACTTCATGGCAAGCATGTACTCAAAAAGAAATTTCAGAAAAAAACACGAAATAAAAAACAATTTAACGCCCTCAGAAATCTCATGATAAAACTAAAAAGAAATTATAACTCGAAAACTACCAAAAATCAGTGAAATCAAAAAAATCAAAAAAACATACACGGGGTATTTTCCGATAGGTCTAGGTACGAACTATTTGGACCATCCTGTATACATAATATAGTGTTCTTCGTGTAGTAATTTAAACCGTTTTTCTTATTTTAATAGTTTAATTTAATTGAGCTATTAAAGTAAAACAAACAGTAGGTATTCATGCATAATATTATGTTCAATTATTCTGCCATTTTTAAGAGTTGTTCACAATTAATTAAAGAACTCAAATCAGCAACGTTGTAGATTCTACAAACCCATATAACTTTTAAAAGCTAATCTTCCCGCCAGAAGTTTAGTAGGCGTAAAAGTTGGATTCTTCATCAATCTAACCCATAAAGTCTCAGAAGCGAAAAGGGAATTATAAAGTTTTATATTAGGTACATGATATTGGGTATTGAAGTTTTAAGAATTAAGATTGAATGAATATGTGTCAGTATCTCATTCAGAAAGTTTAGGTACCTTGATATATGTTAATGTTATACGTTTTATAAAGTCGTCCTTTTAGATCTGATTAACATCTTCGATCGGTAAAGGGTAGGATATTTGTTTTGCGAATTAAACTGTGTTTGAGTTCCCCCTGCACGCAGGTAGAGCTGTGATTACGCCAATCACCTCGCATTGTTCCAGTGAGAGAGCCGCTGAATTACAGCGACACACTAAAACCTGGCCCGATAAATTAACTCCACCGTACGTAAAACAATACACATTTATTTCGGCAATTTTAGGTTTAAATGTGGTATATCTATCTAATATTGACTTTTACGTACGAATAGATAATTGGACTGGAAATCTGTATCGAACGACTTAGCGTTCAATAGAGAGCTGAAATTATACACATTACTACCGCGCGCCAACGCCAGCTAACTTCTACATAACCAGACCTACCTAATAGTGCATTAATTTCAAACGGTGAGCCTACGCTACGCTAACGCTACAGTATGTGTCGTACACATGGTTTGATCGTCGATACTTCGTAGTAGTAAGGGTAGTAGGTAACTATATTTAAATTTCTCACCAAAGTGAATTGGGTCAGGAAAATATATATAAAGTGTTAAAATCTGAAAGAAGTCCGTTAATGTGATGTGGACCGCAGAAAGGGGCGGAGTGCGAGCGTACACGGCGCTAAATCTCGCTGAGTACATTACCGTTTTCCAATATCTAAAGCAAAGCGCTCGCCGCGGCCCCGCTCCTGGAATAACAAAGAACTGCGTGGTTGAGATATTGAAGCACTAATGGACTGCGGTATTTATGAAATGACCTACTTTATCACATAGTTCTTCTATCTCTATTTGTTAGTAGAACCTCGGGCTGACGATAAATAATACAAAATCTATCTCGGATCTTGTGTGAGCGTAAACTAAAAGGCAAATCCTCCCATTCTTAATTGTAACTAATAGCTTAGTTGAGTAATCCGTGCCTCTGCTGACTCTTCTTCATTAAGTAGGGAATAAAAATATGTTAAATTTTCGGGTTCTGTGGAGTGATGTAAAAATATAATTCTGTCTTTATATAGGTACCTAATTATGAATTATAACTGAAGAACATATAGTATAAAAAGTTAGTGCAGGCTTATGACCTTGCACTTTATGATGAGTGCGGTACAACCTATTTATAGCTAGATTTTAAAGTGGTAAAAGCTCAGATACATTAGGTAGAAGTACATAAAAAGTAACTTCTCAAGTAAATGAACCATGTATCCGAGTTTATTTAATTTGTTATAATTACGCCATACACGATGATGCTGAGTGCGAGGGCTTATTTCCGCACAATCAATCAAGGCGGCTGATGAGGGTGCACCCACTCACCCGGCTAGTGTGGAGCCCGCACTACTTAACTCGTTGAGCCAATCGATAATTGCTATCGATATGGATTGGCAAATTAAATCACTTACTTAATAACTCGCACGCTGAATCCCAACGTCCGGGAAATATTTTATCTTGCACCAGATTTCCATAAATTTAAAATTACCCTCACCATTCCTATTTGGCAAACTTCCACGATGACAAAATGGATTTATTTTTGTTCCGCTGAATTATAGACTTTCATTAATGCAACTATCAATATGTCCCCGGTTTTTATATCAAAGTAAGGCCAAAGCACTTCTCGTTGAATATAGATTTTATTCTACCTCACCGATCATTGTAACAGTTTATCTATACTATCATATATTATGTTTATATACACTAGTTTATATACACTAGTTTATATACACTAGTTGACCGGCTCCGTTCGTTTTACGCGGTTGGGGTTCAATACATAAATTAAACCTTCTTTGTGAAATTGCCTGAAAGAAAATGAAACCTGTATTGAATTCCATTCAGGAAAAAACGCCCGGCCGTCCGTCCCCTTAGGGGATGAATTTTCAAAAACGCTGAAACAGGTGACTATTAGGAGAAGCCTAAATACTTATTTCCACGTTTCCAATCTGAAAACTGACTTACTTACCAAACTTTTCGACTCTCATATTTTTACCCCCTAAGGGCGCTTTTAGTGTCACGCGGATTTGCTCACGCACGCGGGATTGGACCGCATGCGTAGCATCCGCAAAGAACAATTTCATATAGGTATCTATTGTAAAGCGTGATAAACGCACGCGGGACGCGGGGCGCTGTGCGGGGCGTCACCCCGGTGCGGGGTATCCGCATGCGTAAGCGCTGCCTACAACTTCAGTGCCCATTTTAGAGTCGAGCGGGGCGCACGCGCCGTATTGTACTACCGAAATGAAAATCGATACAGAACGAGTAATCATTGAAGTTCATCTGCGGCCCGTTTTGTGGGATAAACGCAATGAATTATACAAAAACAGGGACGCGAGGGAGGCTTAAAGATGGTTGAATCGGCGTTGCTTCCACTGGTACCGACATTAATATATGTAAAATTATAATCAGCATCACACATTGCGAGGAGCACTACAGAATAATATTTCTTATAATTAAAATATAGTGATCCACTGTGCGGCGGCCGAATCACTGGAATACATTATTACCAGTTGCCAAATATCTGAAAACAAAAACAATTTATTAATAATATGATAACATAATATATTAATAATGCTGACATCAGACATAAGACAGCATGCACCGCTCGAATTTTACTTCAGAAGAAAAATAAATACCCTTAAGGTGAAAGGGCACGGAAGTAGCTAGCGCTAGAAGTTTTTAATTCGTTTTAACTACAGTACTATAGCTACGTTAGATTTCTATGATTTGCCGAAAATTTTATCATAGGGGGGTATTTATGCAGTTATGATTTCATATGAAAAGTTCGAAGTATAGTTATGTATCTCATATCTGCTAAAAGTGGCCACTTTTTGATGGCAAATTTTACTGTAACAAATAAACAAATTGCCCGATTCAATCCGGTGTTTTTCCAAAAATCCTTAAATGAAGTTCTAATTATTTTTGTAAAAAATGAATTATTTCGTCGATGTCTGCGCCGCGCCGCCCCGGCCGCGCCGTCTGCGTCTAGTATAAGATTCACTTTGCGCTATCGTTCGCGGCGAAATTGACCGGCCTGCGCCGGCCCGCCGTTTGCGTTGCGCCTAAGGGTACTTTTCCTTCAACTGCGGCCTTATTTTTCCACTCTGTATAGGTATATATATATTGCTTGATTTATCTAATGCTTCATGAGACAGTGTAAAGTTGACAACATGTGTGAATTAAGGAGGGCCTTTAATCGAATGCAGTTAAATTTCCAACTAATATCAGATTTGTACACACGGCCACAGATCAAGCTTCCCAAAACCAGACGTCTTATGACGTAATTTATACCCCAGCAACAACATCATCTACAGGCGAAAGTAATGTCAACGCTCAGGATACAAATTTACAAAGAAATGAATGATGTAAAATTTGATTTTTTAATTTATGAATAAAACTCTTTTTATTAAAATGAGTACGATTAACTTTTTTTCTCCAGTTTCTCTCTAATTGTTTGTTTAGTCATATGAGTGCGGTTGTACACACGGCACAGATCAAGTTACTCAAATCCAGTATAAGCGGGACTCCGACGGGTTACCTAAGTATGATAATACGCAAGGCGCGAGTTCCATTTATGCTGGTTTTGGGTAACTTGATCTGTGGCCATGTGTACTTTATCAGATAAAAAAAAGGATTGTGTATGTAGGTTGAACGTACCAATCCCAAACCAATTAAGGACTTTTTTTGACTTTAAATTACTGTCATGTGCAAACCTATAACTTTTATCTATATTATAATAAGTAGCGTGTGATGAAAGGTAGGAATGATTCCACTTTAATGGCGACATTTTATGAGTGAAATAATCTTATTTAATGAAATTTCAACATGAAATTGAATGAAATTATGAACAATGAAATTTCAGAGTACATGACAAAATTTTTTTTTTGCACATGTAAATTTACACATGACAGTAATTTGAAGTCAAAAAACGTTTATCCTACCTGTTCAAATCCCTTTCCACTAAATCATAGCAGGAAATTAAATATTTAAAATTTAAAACTTACCTTAATGTAATAGCGAGCCTCTCAATCGGTTGTATTGTAATCCTTCGTAAACTGCTTTTTTGTAGCTTATTCTCAATTTTACACAACAGTTCATCAAAAGAACGAATGGTCATTCGAAAGTAATTTTTAAATTTACGTTCATTATTTTGTAGTTTTCCAAAGCGTGTAACAAACGCCCCAGCAAGAAGCCTATTTTCAAGAAAGGGATCAACATGTACTCTTGTCTTCTTGTTTCGTCGTTTGTAAAGTATGTAAGCGACACATATTCTTCTGACATTGATCATTTTTGAACACGTCTATACCGTTACGCAGCCCGTAGAAAACTGAAACTCATGCTGCGTATGATCCGCAGCGTGAAATTTTACGCATGCGGTCCAATCCCGCGTGCGTGAGCAAATCCGCGTGACACTAAAAGCGCCCTTAAGAGACGAATTTTCATAGATCCTTAGTGATCATCAAGCTTATAAAATATTCCTGTACAAATTTCTAGACCCACCGGTTTAAGTAGTGCATTGTCAGAATTTTACTAAATCGGTATATGATTGAAAGGTGAAACTGGCTGACTAAATACAATATACAGCTCAAACCCGTAACCTAAGGACGCAAGATTTTGCTTGTAATTTCTCCATAAAACATAAAGCGCCCCAAAAAAATATTTACAGCAATTTTAACAGAACGATGCCAAGGCCGGTCCCGGTAACATACCATGTAAAGAGGAAAACTGCCTGACTGAGGTATCACCGTACATCTCAAACTGCTGAATTACAAACTGAACATTTTCAAGACTTGCATGTAGCCGATAGATTCTATTACGTGGACTGACTGAAAGGATTGTCGGAAATTGCCCTGGTTTAGCTAGTCGATCTATTATGGCTAACAATAATGAGTACT
The DNA here is from genome assembly GCA_964035005.1 of Erebia palarica. Lineage (NCBI taxonomy): Eukaryota > Metazoa > Arthropoda > Insecta > Lepidoptera > Nymphalidae > Erebia > Erebia palarica. Next base: position 31,051,949 of record OZ035985.1, on the reverse strand, counting down.
GTCTATACGTGGGTAGGCTTCAAAATAATTGAGGATTCGATTGGGATCTGATCGCTCCGGGTCATATGGGGAGGCGTTCGTGTGCAATGTTTCGTGTTCAAATGTGAGTTACATGTATATGTATGTTATTTCACACGACGCAGGGTGGATTGTAGCGGGTAGCCTGTAGCTTGTAGCCTCCATCATAAGTCAGCGCATACTGCAATGGCGCGGTGCTCCCTGACGTTGGGTTATATGGCCCGTAAATAATCCGCCCCCCATAATACTAGATGTAATGGTTTGGAATTAAATAATTAGTTGTTTTCTTTCTGCCTCGTCAATGGTTGACCTCCGACTCAATGGTGCGAGCGTACATCGATTTTTCCCTTTTTTTCTATGTTGACCAGCAATCAAGCTGTACTGTGGTAAAGCAATAGCTTTTATATTCTTATATTCTTTTCTGTTGTACATGTATCTGATTCTATAGGACGAGTTCCTACGAGGAGGTACTTATGATTACAAAATGTACGTACATCTCTAAACTGATATAATATAACCCTTTAGTTATTTAGGACCATTTACTTTTTTTAATCCTGCCCTGTTTCCTTCCTTGAGATTCCAGGTTTGATCTCCGCTTGAAGTAGTTAAGCAAATTGCAACCTACGGATAAGTAAAACTAGGTAAGTACTTGGATCAATTAAAAATATGCATAAACCTCATCCATGTTTTTCCTCCAATGCTAGACGCCTAGTAATGAGGTTTGTTTCTCTGACTAAGCCCCGGCTATAGATATTATGTTAAACACACATACCGCTTTTCAGTGAAGTTAGTTCAGTGAGAAGTAGCGACGATTAATGACTAGTTTTTGCTTAATTCTAAGCGTGTTTTTTTTGCTTGCTTATGTAAAGCTAGCCAAAATTATGACTACTTAGCCCTCACACTGTAGAATTAACATCTTTTAATTCATTAGGTTTTAATTCTCACACGTAAATCATGTTAGTTTCTAACAATTTGGGTAGAATAATGTATATTATGGCACATTTACAGAATTAAGTTACGTAAATATTAAAACTAGGTAGGTATGGATATAGATTGCCTTTGAAAATTAAATTATACCTTCGTTCGAAAAGTTTCTTGCATATATAAATTTTATAACATCGTAAAGGTGGTGATTGAGAGTCGAAACGTTATGGCTTTAATTTAAAATTTCTAGACGAGTATGTTATATGCCGCCGCGGCTGATATAATATTCGTAAGGTGAGTGCTACACGTACGTGTCGTCGGGGAGGGGGTGCAGCTCATGTGCACCTGCGGATATTGCCACGTAAATCAAATTTCTTATTTCTTCTCAACACTTATTTTTGCCTAGGTTGTTTGCTCAGAGCTGCTTCAACTTTCATATCGCTTGCCATCGTTTAAAGCGATTTATTTTAATGTAAACCATTATTCACCAACTTTATACGCTCTAAATAAGTTTCTTATTTGTATCTTATTTTCAGGTACTATTAGTGCTACTCAATATTTAAATACTACTTACCTGGCAATGTTATAGTGAAAAATTTTGTTTATGACTTTTATAAAGTTAAACTGTACCTAACTTTGTTGCCAGTTTTGGCAACGAAAGGTATACGAAACTTTGGCGCGAGTCCGTTCTTGGCTCGTATTGGAACTATAATCTGTTTGACTATGTAAAGCGAAACTACGAGTAGGCACACAACATACTCGTAGGTACATTTCGAAATTAGCATCATGATGCATCTAATGTGCAATACTACCCAGATAAGATAGTGATTGCTTCTAATGTGGAAAAAGATCCCGGGAAATAGCGCCTTGATGCCGTTGCTATTTCAGTATTCCATCGGCTTTTGTAGATCAATAATTATTGGCCTAGCTAAAGCCTGGTTCTTTAAATCTACATGTTGCACTACGTAATAGTGCGCTATGCATTAGTGAACAGATTAGAAAGTACGAAAGATATTCCAATCTATTAAATAATTAGCAGCTATGTGTAAAGCGCATGACTGTAGCGATGGCATGAATTACAGTTGTAATAGTCATTTATATGCTGAGAGGATTCGAATTAAATGCTACTCTGAGTAAGCGAAATTGCTCTAACACAGTAGTAATAGAGATATATGTACTGCAATCTTCCTAGCTAGTTAAATGTGCGTTTCACAGGATTTTCTTAAGAACCAGACGCGTAAGTAAATGAAGATAACAAGCATATGATTATTGTGAAAAATGATAAAACTTGCCGTATGAAGTTCACGGACTTTAAATGCCAAGAGAATAAAGTAGAGAGTTGTGAAAATATAAAAACAAATAGGTGGTTATTACTCCACAAAAAGCGCAAACACAATTTTCATTTTAAATGATACTGGAGTAGGAAAATCACTCATCTTACGGTATCTTGCAAATTAATTGTGGAATGACAGAGCACAACGCCCGCTCTCTTAATGCACGCTCACAAAGCGAAACGGCTTGGGCGACACCGTAGTGGCACGTAGCGGTTGTGATTATCATAATGACGCGGTGGCCGCGCTTTTTGCGTCGTTCCTTCTACTACGGAACTCGACACCATTTTGGATTTCGCAGTTTCTGTGCAGCGAGAAACGCATCACAGCTGAGCACTCCGCTCCTCTTACAAGGCTCGCCTCAACTACTCTGAGACGCTTATAAATTATGCAAGTCTCCATAATCCACGCCCTAAATGCCGTCTCCGCCGCCTCAATTATTCATTCGGGCGGTTTGATGTTTTAGAAAATTGTCCCGATACTTAAGACGGGTGACACTGGATAATTCAGAGCTGTAATGTGCTCTACGCAGCTGGCACCAGAGCCTGTGGTGTCATAAGCTCCTCATCATCTTATCGTGTACGCCCATATATGATAGCGACCTACATTAATGCTCGTACGAGTAACTTGGGACGAAGAGGCGAAATATTATCATATTTTCGAAACATTTATTGTCATAAATGCAAAATAATAACGTGAAACACGAAAATTAAATTTAAATATTTAGTAGAATACTAGTGGGCCCGGCAGACATTGTCTTGCCCCATCTTCCTCGCAATTCTTCCATATTTTCTCACCGTTTAAACCTTCCCTTGGACTACGACAAACATTTCAAAACCAAAATCACCTAAATCGGCCCAGCCGTTATCGAGATTTAGCGAGACAAGAACAGCAATTGATTTATATATATATAGATATTTAAATAGCATTTTGTTTACTTAACTAAACAAAAATTGTTTCTGATATTTATATTTCTCTTCAGGATTCAGAAGGAGATACACCATTGCACGACGCAATTTCCAAGAAGCGCGACGACATATTGACTTTGCTGTTGGACCATGGAGCTGACATGACGCTCACAAACAACAATGGATTCAACGCTCTGCATCACGCCGCACTCCGAGGCAATCCAAGGTAAATTTTAAGAGTTTATTCAAAATTTTCCACGGAGTAATATAAAATATTTTCCTTGAAATATTTCTTGGTTATAGTTGCCTCAAAGGAAATGTATTTTTTTTCCTTGTCATTCTAACTTTATGCTTAGGTACTTATTGCGTTTTATGACTCATGAAAATAAGTTACCCGGAGTAAACAAAACCACACAAGCGCAGAAATTATTTCCCTTAAAAGTGAATACTCGTTGTGCTTTGTTAGTGGGACACACGTACGTTAAGTAAGACCTTTATTCCTGGACTTTGAAATAAACATAACGTCGCTTGTTGTCCGTCATTATCCCTAGGAAAATGGGTAGTTATGAGCGAGCCTATGCCGCATAATATACTGTCACGCGCCTAATGTCGCGGTCGGGAGCGTCTCGTGTGACGTTTTTTATAACTCCCTACCATATGCGAATGTACACGTAATCTATACCTACTAATATTATAAATGCGAAAGATTGGATGGATGGATGTTTGTTACTCAATCACGCCAGAACGGCTGAATGGATCTGGATGAAAATTAGAGATAGATTATAGTCTGGAATAATACATATAGGCTTCTTTTTATCCCGGAAAATTAAAAGAGTCCCCGCTGAAACCAAAAAACCTCAATACACTCGGACGAAGTCGCTGGGTTCAGCTAGTATATTCATATTATCATTATTTATTTCACATTTTTTTCTTTTTAAAGGTTTTCCTACTCCTAATCCCAACGAAATTAAAATACAGTCAGTTTTCAAAATGAAAAGGCTTTATAATAAATTGTTTTGGAGTCAAAACAAAAACAATTGAGATAAGTTACAATAACGGTGATGGCTTAATGTAAGTACAATGAAAGTATAAAGGTAAAATATATGAAAAATTTACCTATTTCACTGTCTCATATACAAAGGACGAATGACTAGCCAGTTCATATGAAACATTCAAGTTCAGGGTGAGTACTATAAAAAGTAATCGCCGTCGTAAAAACCGGTTTAATTCTATTAAATCCCAGTAAACCCGTCGTTATCACCGCCTAAATCGGCGCCACGTGTAAATCGCATACAAATAAGCCTTTTCTAATTTATTTTTACGTTACGCTTTGTAGGCATTACAGTAAATATGTAGGATGTACCTACATAGTGATGATGATCGGATTTGATATAAGTAATAGATACCAACCGTCCCGGTTTTCAATATAAAAGGAACCTGAACGTATTTTATGAATCAGTGAACAAAAGTTACGTAGAATAATGAATCTCCGCTGGAGAGTCGTGCGTAAAGCGGTTTATTTGTGAAGGGTCCAAGCAGGCACCCGAGCAGTGGAGGCTTTCCAGAAATTATTCCAGTCACGTGACGAGTCCTAGGGAAATAATACGAAATGCGTCTACGTGACCTGTTCATTGTATTATGATAGACCGAAGTCGCGGTCACCTCTGTTCTGAGCACTATCTTCGGTTTCTTTATGATCCCGAAAGGTTTTGAATTGACGATGAAATCTCTGTAGTTTTGGTAAATTTTATGGCTATAATAGTTAAAATGCACATGTAAATTTTAATACTATATAAAACGCACAAACCTACTATAAAAAGTAATTTCTATAGTAGGTTTGTGCGTAGAGTTCTTAGATGAAACAGTGGAAACATGTTTTATAGCAAGAGATACTATACCCGTTTGTAGTACTTCATTAAGTCGATTTCCTGACTTATACCTATTTATTTATACATAAACTCTTCAATTTAGGCGACGTTAATGGTGACGTAAGCCAAATCTTAATCTCCCGTCTGAACAAAAGAAAGCACTAAGACTTAAAACGCGAAAAAGTTTTTTAAGATTGTTGTTTAATGGTAATCGAATAGAAGATTGTCGTAAAACGTTCCCGATTTTATCGCAAAATGAGAAGTCGCTCGCGACTTTTCCCATTCGACAAAAACGTTCGCTTCCCCCTGAGATGTAAAATCGTTTTATTTTATTACTTCCGCAGTATATCGTTATATCAGAGGTATCCATCCTCTTCGGTTTGCGGAATTCTTAATAAAAATCGGAACGAAATTTAATTCAGCATCTTTGAATATTTATAACCCAGAAGCTTCAGTTAAAACTTTTTTAGTTTCCCCATTTCAGTTTATTGGATAAGAAAAATCTTACTTTTTCCAAGATTTTTTTCTTTTTACGACATGCATGAACTTTAATGATTTTTTATATTATATAGGTGCAATACACTTTGTTATCCAGGAATGTTTAGTACCTACATCGGATAGAGCGAGCAAAGAGTGCTACATTTACCTGAAGAATCAAAAACATATGAAAGTTTAGTTGAATAGTTGAATAAAAATCATTTGAATTTGCTTAAACTTATCCATATTATGTGATAGATATATTTTTTTAAGATTTTCCGCGAAACCGACATTAACATTCATAATTTGGCATACCATATAGGATGCAAAAAATAACTTTCAAATGCATCACTTTCCATTCAGAATATCTGTTCAACTCATTTAACACATTTTCCGACTAAACTGAACCAATCGTTCGATGTCATAAGATATAATCACATTGATGTGTGGAATCCGCCCCGGCATGCAGAGCGGAGGCAACTACGCCTCTGTGTCATTACGTCTGATTAGAAACAGTTATCTCGTGCGGTTATCGTTACAACCGCCCTAACGAGCCCTTGTAAAACTTCTACAGTAATTTCGTCATATATAACCGGGGCTTGATAAGCTTCCGGTTGATCATTTGTGAGAATTATACATTCATTCCGAACCGTACTAAAATGACATTGTTAAATTCTGATGAGCTTTCAAGATATGAGTAGCAATTTTGTTACGAGGACGTATTACTACGAGTCTAGGCTTTAGCGAACTTGAGTCTTTTTTTTTAGAGGAGGAGATGTTTCGATTCGTAAATATTTGTCGGATTGTCGTGATTAATTCGTCGTAGGATCCTCGGATCGTCGTGGGTAGCTCGAGCAGCTGAGTCTAGTGCGGTTCTGTTCGATAAGACGAGTATTCGCGCCCAGCATTAATCGTGAGCTTAAATATTTTAACGCGTCGTAACATTGATTTATTCGGAGCGTAATCTCAGCTCGCGGCTTGTTTGTTCTTCGGCTCGAGACGTATAGGCAAGATTAGGACCCCCCCCCCCCTTCCAGCAACCCACACAAATAATTTACTTTACCGATATCATCCTTTTTGGCCCTTTATTAATTAGTTCCGTTTTATTTCAGCAATCTTCTGATGCCATTCGATTCCAACACTTATTTTACTCTCTGTATTGCCGTATAAATTGCCAGACATCCCGGCCCTACTATAGCTATGGCTCAGTATGGAATGAACACAGCATTCAGATGAGATTTATATGGTCATTGTGCCGCGTTAATTGCAGCGAATGGAGCAAAGTGCGATGGTATCGTACTATCCGAACGAGAATTGTAATCCCCAACTGCTTCGGTGGAGGCCATATGATACGAATTACTGCCCTAGTATACACCCCACCCCGTACGTTCCGACACATTATTTCAAAATTTACGAATAATAACTGTACAGTCGTGTATATTTTACAGACTGGGTATGGAATATTTTTCATGAAAAGAAATAGTTTTATTTATGTTTGAACTTTTACCTAATAGCAGCTTTAGGAAGATTTCTCGTCTCCAATTATCCATAGTCCACCAGGAATTAAGATATCAATAAGTACAGCAGCGAAAAGCTAATATTTTAAGACAAAAAAAGCCCCAGATACGCAGCAAGACAAAGCAAATAGTCTTCCAATAGATATCATTTAAAGTGGATACTTTGGCTTGTCCAAAAGGTTTTCTGACCATCGTTGGCTTATATCTAAGTTTGGCAGATTTATGATATTCGAGCGTCCGCCTCATAAGGATCGAGGCGACTCGAACTAGGAAGGACGGCGCGGGCGCGGCGCGGAGCTGGGGTGGGCGCGGGAGGCTCTGTTATTGTACGACGTTTGATTTACGCACGTACCGCTATCACCCTTTTGTTTGGCCAAACACTGAACACTGTGCCAGTTCCGCTGTCCTCTCTCTGATGTTTAATACCACTCTGCTCTCATTTTCAGGTATAATTTTAATTATTTCAATTGTAGAGTCATCGGTTAAATTTAATTCCACCTCGGCCTTGGTAAACTAAATCATAGATTATAGCTGAGACTTGGATTTGTATGAGTTAAATTGTGTGATAATAATTGAATATATTACCTATAAAGCATCGGTTTTGGGTGTAGTCAGTGGCAGCGGCGGCGCGGCGGCGCGTCGTTACCCACAATTAGCGGCCTCACACACGCGGATTATCCGCGCTCGCTAGGCCGCACGCGCGTCGCACACGGTTGCACTGCGGATTCAGCGAATAAATTCATTTGTATCAAAATTGTATCGGCGTTTGCAATTAAAACTTTGTTAGCGCATGAGCAAAGATAAATAACGCTAATACATTATGCTTATTGCGAGAAAGTTGGCGGATACAGAGGATATATTAATGTTGTTCCTAATTTGTTTGGGCAGTAGTTTAGGATTAACAGTGTCGTCCCCCCAACTTTCAAACTTTAATACGTTTGCCCTACAAAAAGCATGTCAGACCCTTTTATTAAAATTTAAAACCATAAATTAAACAAACGGCTTTCCAACTGTTTATATCATCTAAATTTTAATACCAGTGAAGGTATATATACTAGCATGTACATTGCCCAGTTCTTGTCTGCTTAAATTAGCTTATTTTAAGATATGAGTTTCGATAAAGTTGTGTATGAAACTCCTCTTATCTACTAACTAGATATAACAAGTGAAATTAAATTAACGAATTAAAAAATACGACTGCCCTGCTATATTATTTTCGGAGTTATGAAACGACCTTATGAAACGATTTGCATATATAGCCTTTGGAATCTTATTCACATTTTTATTAAATGATATTTGTTTGTGAATCACTGGATATTGAACTATAATAATGTTATATATTTTTGGAATCTACTCATCATTTTCTAGATGATGATTATATAGTTAATCTTATTTTAGAATTTTGTTTTCAACTTTAGTCTTTAATGCGGGACCATGGTCACCCCATCAATTTTTTTTTTAAATTTTACTAGCCTATGTCACCCAGAATAAGCTAGGGATTCTAACCATACCTCATTTATCAAAATCGGTTCAGGCGTATAAAAGTTATGGTGGAATATACAAACTCACATACATACATACATACATACTTACATAGATGAACCCTGAAAACAATATACTCTTTTTTTCAGGCAGTTGTATAAAAAAGTCTCGTCTGATACTATTACAAACCGAACATGCGAGGTGTCAATAATCCCTATTTTCATGAAAGATTGTTGAACAGTAAATTCCATATTTTTTTTGTTATTTCGTCATAACTAATGGTGTCCAAGACTGACATCAGGATAGAGATTTCTGCCATTAATGCAATCTAATTCAGTTCGATTCTGCGGTTTCGAGCGGACGCTAACTTGGAAATTGATTTCATTAGTTTGTAGAAGTAAGCAAGCTCAGCATTTCTGTCGACGTCATGCAACGTTGCACTTGTTAATTCTTACTGAGGATGATATATTATAGAAATTTATTCTGAGTTCTATATACTTAGTTTAAAGCAGTTTTTCATATCGCAAACGTAAAAAAAAATTTCTTTGAAAGTCTTGCACTAGATAGATAATATTATAACATAACGTTAAGGATATTATGAAAGCCGTATGAATAAACACTATCAAGTTAATTCGATCAAGTCTCTACACATAAACACAATAATGGAATATGGAAGCCTACGACTTAAATCGACTTTGGGTCCAGCGCCCCACATGATAGTATATTAACTTACACTACTGTATAATATTATAGTACCTGGGTGAACGAGCTGTGCGTTTGTTTACTAAATTGTAAGTATTTCGGAAAAAAAACAGACAAGAGAAAATGAAATACAGGGTCCTAGGGTATTAGTTTAGCTACAAAATGGCGAAAAATTTTTGAAGATCGGTTAATAATTGGTCTCTTTAGATTTGGAATTGTAGAAAATCGGATATTTCCGTATATAAAAAGTGATGTTGCTTCTATGATTATTATGGACCGATCGTCATGGTAATGGTGTTAAAAGATGCGGATGCAGGCGAGAAGTGCATTCGACTTGGAATTTTGAAAATCGGTTGATAAATTTTCGAAAAATTTTGAATACGATTATTTCAGATTTCTTTTTCGTAAATTTTTGTATTCATTTTCAAAGCAAACAAATGCACGTGAGATTTTTGGGCATTCAATGTTTTATCGTACTTACTAACTACAGTGTAAACTCTTTATAACGAAACTCAAGGGACTGAGCATTTTTGTCGTTATAGAGAGTTATCGTTATATGGAGTGAACAAAAAAACAATCAAATTAACAAGAATTTTTAATATGTGTCTTTGGATTGACTTAGTTCAAAACGCTTTCCAACGTCACTTTTCTTTTCTCGCTTTTCAATCGCAAGTATCACACAAACTTTTTCGTCAACACTAATCGTTTTCCGTTTACTGGCCATGTTAACAGTTACAAAGTAGGTTTACGACTGATAATACGATAGGTACCCAGTATGCTTGGTCGAAGACTATCACTTCCGAGAAAACAATGCGTCATACTGCATGTGTTCAAGGCGATTAAGGATAACAAAAGCTAGGCCGACCTCGGATGTTTCGGAGCTTCAAAGTCTTTTGTTACCTGATAACATAACATAAACAATAAATAAATAAAATAAATTTCTTCGTAATAGAGAATGGCGTATCGCTATAAAGGGTGTTTCAATATGTGGGTTTTAACGCAAACCAACCAAGTTGGGCTCACTTCAACGTTACAGGGAGTTTATTGTTATAAAGGATAACGTTATAAAGAGTTTACACTGTATTTAGTACTATAAAACACCTTGACAAAGATGGCGGGATCCAAATAGTTAGCCGAAAGCGGCCATAATATCACTATTCATTTCCCCACACTGCAAAAATGATTATTACTGCACTTCTTGTAGGCTTTATTACCGTGCGATAATATTTTTACCATCCAAGCGTTGCAAAAGTCTACTTTATATTTTTAATAGTGGTGAAGTAAGAGCAACTTTATGCGAAAACGTATTGTAAACATCGTTACCCTTGTGTTATGACATGCGTTCTACAACTCGCTTGCTCCCCAAATGTGTTTCCAATCGACCTTCGATATGAGGCTTTAATAACAGTCCTATTAGGCAATTTTTTGATTGCATACCATAAATAATAATCGGCTTAAGTTAACCACATTACACATTTATTACGAAAACACAATAATAGCTTCCAGCTTTCGCATAAACTTTGAATAAAACTACGACATAAAACTGAAACGTTAACGAACTATAAATAAATAATGGCCGATATTTCATTCTGGATCATAACGTTGCAATTATCGTTGACAATGATTGTAACTCAATCTTTGAAGAAAACCCGTAGCCGTTCAGACGTTGCCTGCAGATGTCCGTATTCTTAAAGTGGATTAAATGGGGCTGTAAGTTATCATCAACAGCCATAAAATACAGACAGTGTTGAGTAAGACTACGATTTAGGAATCGAGAAAATCGTATTTTGCCAACACTGGAATTGTGATATAAAATTATGAAGCTCCCCGTAAGTGCATTGCTGCAATCTAAGTTTCATGTTGTTTGTTGTACTCAATTAGTATTACATAGTATTTTTGAATAAATATATTTGGATTGTTAGATGTAGACATGTGTACTGAATTTCGATTTACAATGTTACATGTTTTATGCTCTGTCGAAATTTTTAATTAAGTTAAATATAACTAATAAACTCGCTGGCATATTTAACGGAACATAAAAAAAAGGTCCATAATTAAAAAAATATGGTTTTATTTTAAAATCTACTTACTACACTTCTTTTGTTATTTAAAGTTTCATTTGTTTTACTTAAAATGAGATCACATTAACAACAGATTTTGCGAGTAAAGGCTATTTGTGAAAAATGGTACATTTTGAACTTTTCATGTAACCGGGAAAAGTGAAATTTAATATTAAAATAACAATTGATTAAATTAGAAAAATGGTGATTAGTATCGCGTATTTCCTCCACGTGCTCTTATTAAAGTTTCTACCCGTCTAGGCATACTGAGAATGATGTTATCGATGGTCTCCTGGGATAGTCTCCGCCATTCCTCAACTACGGCGATTCGCAGTTCTCCCACGTTGGCAGGAGCTGGAATTCTGGACTTAACTTTTCTTTTCAGCAAGTCCCAAAGTGCTCTATTGGGTTCATATCCGGTGATCTCGCCGGCCACTCCATAACAGTGATATTCATATCATTAAGATAAGCTTGAGTTACCCGAGCGGTATGCGGCCGAGCATTATCCTGCATAAAAACAAAATCTTCACCGATATATGGGGCAAACGGTACGACATTTTCTTCTAAAACTTCTCTGATATAGCGGTCTGAAGTCAGACTCCCTCTGTCAATCACTACCAAGTCTGTGCGAACTCCCAAACAAATGCCCGCCCAAACCATTATTGATCCACCACCGTATGCAACTGTAGTTTCAAAATTTGTCTGAATGTATCGTTCTCCTTTGCGTCTGTATATTCTTTGCCTGCCGTCAATTTGATTTAAGAGAATTCTGCACTCATCACTAAACAATACCTTACTCCATTGGTCCGCGTTCCAAAGTCGATGTTCCTGAGCAAAAGTTAACCTGTTTCTACGACGATTTACCTCGAGCCTTGGAGCCTTGGCGGGCACAAATGAACCTAAACCAGCTTCTTCGAGCCTTCTTCGTACCGTACGCTCACTTACGGTTACACCCCGCACTGCTTCTATCTCATGTCGGGCTTGGACGGCCGTCAAACGGGGGTTCCTACGTACACGAAGCCGAATGAAACGATCATCCCTACTCGAAGTGCGTCTTTTTCTGCCTTGTCCTGCTCTTCTCACATAAGTACCGGTCTCCCTGAACCGTTGGATACTGCGATGGATCGTTGAAACTGGTCAACGAAGATCTCTGGACATCACTCTGTAGGTTTGACCATTTCTTCGCATTTCGAGCGCCCTGGCAATCTCCGTTGGGGCTAAGTCAGGCATAATTCAGTCATCAACTCCAGAAAGATACGCGATTAAAAAAAACTAACAAAAAACAGTATTTCAATGAAATTTTAAATCAAACTCAGAAGGAAGAAATACTCGAAGTTCGCTCCAGAGAAGGTGTATTTGAATAAAATTAAAACAATTGCATAAAATGTGATGTTCAGTTGTTTTCTTAATTTGAAAATATTTCTTTTTAAATTAAATGACGTATAAACCAGCCAGCAACCTTAAATGATACTGATATCAAACCTTTTTTTATGTTCCGCTAAATATGCCGGCGAGCTTATAATATACTACGAGTATGTAGCGTATTAAACTTTGTTTTTCCGGCTAAGAAAGTATCAACTGATAATATTTTTCTGAACGAAAGGATTTTCTGTTTCCTTATAATTGCACAGTATGTTTGATTCCAACTTGTACTTTTTCTTCAGTAGCTACTGAGGTTCGTTAGTGTAAGTTTGGTTCATTGTGCGCGGATGCGGGTGTTAGCCATGTACCTACCTACTTATTCTCTGAGATACGTGCACGCCGGCAAAGCGCTAATAGAACGCGTACCCAGCTCGTCTGGGCGTTGCATTCCTTTGTGTGCTCTGCCATTGTACCATTTGCTAATGTTGTTAGTGCACTTTTTCAGCGACGCTAATTTAAATACCTCTCCTTCCTTTAGCGAAGAGACTCGTCTTCCGTTTTCCGCGAGTACCGCTCCCTTTGCGTTTGAGACGTCCGCATCGGGAGACTGCATTTAAATGAGATACTTAATCACCCGAGTTGGCTTCGCGTTCTTTATAGCTGTTGGTGTCTTCATTCATTACGAGCTTTAATATCCCTATACATAAATCCACTTACTAATTGACCTTAGCTTTTGCGTTTTTCTCGTTTTTAATTAAATACCGAATCAAAAAGATTTTCTCTTTAATGAGAATAGAACGAAAAATTATTTGAACTACAAGAAACAAGATTAAAGTAATTAACCGTCGTTTTGTATGGTTTCTTATCACTTTTTGCTGCGACGGTATTTCTTTTGATCTATCAAGAGTATTTGATAATGTTCTATATAGCGTTGAGATGTATTCAGATATGATAGTATTTTCATCTGATGTTGATATCATAAATGGAATAGAGCGAAAATGTCAAAGTATTTCGTATCAAACAGAATTCAGAGAGATGTATGGACCGAGGGGAATACGCGTCGCAGGTCGCGCCTAGACCGCTAACACCCACTCGAATTGTGTAAATATGAGTAGGGTAATAAACTCCCGAGGAGCACTCCTCGGGAGTTTATTCCTTATGCTCCTTATTTATTATGCTCGGATTTGCTTGTTAGAATTTTGTACGTGCAGCCCCCCATTTGCCCGCACCGCCCGCCTGCCTTACGAACCTACCTACAACCAAACTTCGTCTTAGACTGCGCTAGGCTACTTTAGAGACGATGGGTATTTCCTTAAGTACGTCTTTAAGAATTAAATGCATTCTACCTATGGGTTTTATAAATGTGAAAGTGTTTTATTGTAGATTTTTTGGTTTGTCCTTCAATTAAGCCGAAATGGAGAAAGGGATTGACGTAAATTTTTAACATGGATATAGTTAAAAACATGAAGAATGAAATAGGTTACTTTTATCTCGGAAAATCCTTGAGTTCCCTAGTACTTTTAAGACCTAAATCTCGGGCATTAGCTAGTACAAAATCTTTCTTTCTAAGAAAAACATAGAAACTATTTTATCCTATTACTCTGTCAAGATCTTATTTTAAGAAAACGTTAAAGCCAAAGCCAATATTCGGTCTAATGGGAGCTAATTAACTAATGATTAAAGCACAATGTATCTCAAAGCTTCAGTCAAAACCAGATAAGATAAAAATAGAAGAGAAACGGTACTTATAATACATCACGAAAAGCCGAGTTTTCTAAACGAGTCTTCAAAATGTAATACAGCCTGCGAACACCGTTACCTTTATTAAGGCAGATAATGAGAACGAGCAAAGTCCGCTCTGTTTGTTTGAAGATAAGTTCTAAAACATAAAGACAGTTGTCTGATACCGAGAGAGAGAGAGAGTCTTCCAGTCATTTTATCTTTCAAAATGCATTAGCAAAACAATCTCGGTAAAACTTAATGTTTTTCTGTTTTACTTTGATTTCAACAAAGTCTCAGTATTAAGGCAGACTATAGAGCGTACTCAATATAATTTGAATTGCTATTTCTCTCAGATTAGCTTGAGATAATACACTTAAATGGTATTAAGAATTATATTATATATGCGAACTATTAAAAATCTTGTAATAATAATTATGAAGGATTACGTAAATTGCTAAAAACTTTGCTCTAACAGTTTTAAGTAATAAGAGATGGTTACAGAATAAGGCATTCCAAATTGTTTGTTTTGAGCCTCTTTTCTTAATAGAGAGCGTTTGGAATGCTAGCCTTGGTTTTCGATAACAGTTGTTATTAACTTTAGGTACTTATCTCTAAAATTTGAAATTGATTTATAACTATTGGAAAGTGTATCAAACCCTGTAAATCTGTTTCAATAAAGATATTCAATTTTACCGATATTATACAATATCTCCACCTTTTCTAGAATCAGCTCACTAAATCCTGAAATATAACTTCTCTATTTCGTCGGGAATGTTCAAGTCTTTTACTATCTTTTTTTTAACTTGACAAAGTCCCTAATATCTGCTGGTTACAGACATATCTAACAAGCTTGTGCTATGTATACTGATGTTGAATTTCATCTGCAGCGTTCGTCGCATAGCCGCTTATTATGTGGGTTTACGTGTTAATTTCTATGTTAAGTTCAGTGGATCAGAGTTAGCGCTGCACATATTATCTTATAGATGTGACCAAACCGAGCAGTCTGTACGAACGTACTTCGAGGTTGTATTATCGCACTTTTCCTCAGTAGAAATACTTGGAGCCACGTCCAAAGTGACCGAACATTTTGGCTTCTATCTCATGCTGGTGCAGACACAGAATAATCATTAATCATTCCTGACTCGGTATGCGTTTTGGCATTGCTGTAAGCATACCGAGGATATTGTTTAATAAATCAATAAATGAATTAATCCCAACGATAGGCTCTTCAGATTGGTTCAGATTGATATATGGAGAGAGAAAGTATCTAATATCGAAATATGTAAAGATATGCCAGTTAAACTTAGAGGTTATTGGAGTACAATGAAGTTCCAGTACCATACTCGTATAGTACGGTCATAGTGGAACTTCAACTTGAGTATTATTTGATATTGTAGATTTTCTACCCAATGCTCATAAAATAACTCCAACATTTTTGTTGGTTTTTTAATTTAATATTATTAAAAATTGTACGATGTGTCTTTAATTCCAATAATTGCGTATTCGCTCTCATTCGACTAAATTGATGAAATCTGTAGCCTCGTATTTAATTTCATCTGCAGCGTTTGTCGCATGGCCGCTTGTTATAGGGGTTTACGTATTAATTTCTATGCCAAGCTTAGTGGATCAGTGTCGACGGTCTGCACGTTGCCCGTGACGCATGGCGCGGCTTCGCAAAAGCGCGCTTAATGAAATATTCGCGTCGCGAGCGAAACGGACAACGCCGTTCATCACAGGTGATGCCCTAATTCGACCCTATGTTTTATGGCTATAAACCGAGAATGCCATGGTACACAGAAATAAAGAGATGCGGTGTTTGTCAAAAAGGACATTGACCAAATTCGACTAAGAATCAACACGTGTTTGAATTATACAGTAATTCTTAGCTTATTTTTAACCTTTATTTCAAATATTAGAATTCAACGGACACTTCAAATTAATTACGAAATAAATAAATGGGTATTAAATTGATTACTATAGGTTTCCGTCTCTCGATTATTAACCATAGATCAATAACTTACCGGTTAAAATAATATGCAATACCACCGCTTCAGCGCTAGATCCGTATTGTAAGAAACAAGATAAAAGCAGCTTAAAGTGCTAAAAGCGCTAGTATTCTGAATCTTGCAACGCCATCTATTGAAAGTACAACAATTTAATATATCTAACGCCATCTGTAATGTTTTTGATGAACTACGGCGAATCTTTTCTTATCTACATACTGTTTACAGCTTTAATACAATTGGATAAAGATGTTATTTATTTGTTCAAGCAGATTGATTGTTAAAGTTGAAATAACCTCAAAATTGAAAATATTTTTGGTAATAAGTCATTTCCAAGCAAGTGTCCGTCGTTTTAATCTGCTCTCAAGTATAAAAAGGTATTTATTTGAATCCAGTAATCAATGTTTTATGACTGTTGGTTCTTAGGCGAACTTTGTATGGGGACGGAACATTGTCCTTTATGCATTTTTATTGCTTTCTAGTATCTACCTTACCTTACTTTGAAATCTAGAATAAATAGGCATAAATCATCACCTTATGCTGGGCGCTGGCTCGTTATTTGATGAGTTGAAGACTCACTTATCGATTGATATTACGATTTGATTTCAACTGCAATAATATTTCCTGTACCTTTCAAACCGATTGCAATTATACTTTATAATTTCAGTTGTTTTTGGCTTGAGGGAAGGTAGTCAACATACGCACAGGCCGAGATCGTTTATACACAGGAATTGCAACACATGAGAGACAATAGCTAGTCTATACTAATATTATAAATGTGAAAGTTTGGATGGATGGATGTATGGATGGATGTATAGATGGATAGATGGATGTTTGTTACTGAATCATGTCAGAACGGCTGAACGGATCTGGGTGAAATTTGGCACGGAAATAGATTACAGTCTAGAATAACACATAGGCTTTTTATCTCGGAAAATTATAGTTGTAAGTTCCCGCGGAAACCAAAAAACTTCAATCCATGCTGACGAATTCGCGGGCACAAGTTAGGGCAATATAAAATGCACGATTCTGATCCTAAAATCAACCCAAGCCTTTTTCGTTTCATGTAAATTAGTCTTTATTTTTCCTCGCATCTGGTATGCATGGCACGTATATTTCAATACTTTCGGCACCGAGAAAAACGTCTTTCAACAATGTTTTACGCGATATTGCCAATCACTCACAGCTCGCGTCAGACATATGTGTGTACAAGTGTTCCTTCCTTTCATGCACGCCATTCGTCTTGATTGGCGCGAAGATTACTTCTCTAACAATCTTTATTAACACATTTATCTCACGCTTTCTTGTTATCCGCTTATTATCAAAGCTTGTTAATAGAGCTACATATTAGATATACGTCTCCTGGTCTCATAAAACTATTATATTATATGTTAATATTATTGGAAAAACTTGCTTATAGGACTAAGTTTTATGTATTTAGAATCAATTCTTGGGTCAGAAATGATTGAAAGTAGATCAGTAAAAGTAAGGCAGTGTGTAACCAGTCACGTAAATACCATAACTTTGTTGCTAACGTTATTACGTCAGACGTGAAAATAGTAACTGAACAACGTGACCGCAATACTAACAAATCAATTGTCTTATGTTTTATCGCGAGCAAAACTGGCGCGATTCGCACAAAAACAATGATTTTGTATAAATACAGCACGTACACTCTTAGCAATATGTATCCAATTACCTAATTCAATTAATGAATAAAAGATTTATCAACTTTATTACTAGCTGAGACGCCTGGCTTCGTATGGAAGGGCTTACTCTATATACAACTTTTACTTAGTATTATTTGTATGTTTAAAATCTATATCCACTCTGTACAACATCAATCTGTATTACGAATCACGATCATTGATCGCATGATCTAGATAGACTGTGTATCGAGAGCCTTACATGCAGCCTCATACAAACTGAAAGACGTAAGTACATGAATCGTCTAGTTACAGCTTTAATTTAAGATTGTAGAACAAACAGTTGTACGTAGAATTTTATCATAAAAGCTCATTTCAAAAGTTTTACTAAATATAGATACATGCATTAGTTTATTATTATTAGTTTATTATATAGCATAATTGCAGGCACGTCGTTGTCCCGCTCGGTCGTTTCGACACATACGAATGGGCACTATGCAGTGGAAAGTTAAGGGCACGTCCGAGCAAAATACTTAGAACATTTTCTAGACTGCGAAATGGGAACTTTTATTATTATTTCCCACTTCCATTGGTTCTTAAAACTAACATAAAAGGAGTTATAATAAACTTAAAACTACTAATGTCATCGGATTTTTATAAAGTAAGTAGCTGCAATAGATGCAAGATAGGATATTTTCTTCATGAACTTCCTTTTTGAGCTAAACCTTTGCCTTTTTTGGCCTAAAACCAGTGAGCAAAAGTATTTTTTGCTCAGTTTTTAGGCCATGATACTATATATAGCTCATTACAATATATATTATATATATATAATCGTTAAGGGATCAACGCACAGCCTAAACCGCTGGGGTTATTAACTTGAAATTTTGACAGTAGGTTTCTTTTGTGACGTAGGCGCTCACTAAGAAAGGATTTTTCAAAATTCCACCCCTAAGGGGGTGAAATAGGGGGTGAAAGTTTGTATGAAAGTCAGTCATTTCTCAAGTTATATCCATGAAACTTGGTATACAAGCTACTGGTTGAAAATGAAGAAATACGTGTTTCACAGTTTTCAAAAATTCTAACCCCGAAGTGTTGAAATAGGGGATGAGAGTTTGCATGAAAGTCCTTCATTTCTCAAGATATTCTCAAGTTATATAAACGAAACTTGGTATTTCGGCTTTCGATAAAAATTAAAGAATTAAGTGTGTCGCAGTTTTTCAAAATTCAACCCCTAAAGTGGTAAAATAGGGGTTGAATTTTTTTATGACAGCTATAGCCATGAAACTTGGTATATGAGCTGCGAATTAAAAATCGAGAAATACGTATTTCACAGTTTTTGAAAATTCGACCCTCAAAGGGGTCAAATAGGGGATGAAAGTTTGTATGAAAGTCCTTCATTTCTCAAGTTATAGCCAAGAAACTTGGTATATAAACTGCGAGTTAAAAATGAAGAAATACATGTATTACAATTTTTCAAAATGCAACCCGCAAAAGGGTAAAATAGGGGTCCAGACAAATAAGTATAATTAATTGTAACACGACAACGGAAAAAATTTCAAAGGCGCCCACTTATCATTTGGATGTAAAATCGAGGTAGAATACGTTATATCGATTTTGTTCGTGTAAAAGGTAGACTATGTCACCCGGATCACAATAACGAATCGGTTGACACATCATTCACCAAAATCGCCCCAGTACACTAAGCGCTACGGTGAATCAAACATAAATACAAACACACTGCTAAAATATAATTACCCTTCTTTTTGGGGTTTGGCGTAGTCGGGTAAAAAGTGTCATTCTTTGACGAAGAACTTTTTTTATACAGCCTATGTAATAAGAGTCAACGCACAAGGAGAATCACAATGGCTCTTGGCATGCAGAATGGAGCATGACTCAGGCATTATTTTACTATCAGTCAAGATGACAGTAGTATTTTTCGCGGCTAGCGGCCGACGCAGAGGCGCCGCCTCTGAGTCGTTTATCATCCACTCCACTACCGTGTCCTAGCCCTTACTTATTTATGTATAAACCCTCAGAAAAAGTAAAGAGTCATTCATATCTGCTGCTTATGAAATACTCCGTTATGCAGAAGATGTTTCAATTGGACATGAAAGAGCGCTAAATATGTGATCGAGTTACGAACTGTTCTGTTCTGTTCATATCTGTCTACGTTATATTTATCCATGAGTCATATTTACTTTGTTAACTGGATTATGAAATTATGGGCTTAAGTTTTAGCTTCATCGTAACATACATAGCGGGTCCCTCCCCCTGGTGATATGTGGTGAAGTTTTAGACTACCCGTAATTTTGGTACAAAGTACCTATCTTAAAATTTTCAGAAAATTATGTTTAAATACAGGTATTATCTAATTTAATTCTGGAAACGAACGTTCAACGTAAAGCTAAATACCTCCCCCTTGTGATATTTCTTGATTTTTTCCCCCTCCTCCCGTTCGAGCCTCACGCGATTAATGGACGATTAATAGGGATCGGGGGCGGCCGATGGTTTTGCTTAGGTTGTGGCCTAGTTGCAAGTTGCAACTTCTGTAAATTAAAGCGATTTCGCGAACGTAAATTAAAAGTAACGTTAACATCACCTTGCCAGCAAAATTGCTTTAATATGCTAAGTTGCAACTACGAGTATAATAATAAATCATACAACTATTTTGTGACTGTCCTACTTTGGTTTTGCTTGGAATTAGAAGTGATGGCTGTGCAAGAACAATTTTGCTTTACGATTGTTTTTTTTTGTTTTGTATTGGTTAAAAAGGCGTTTTATTTGAGCAAATTTTTATCAAACCATAACATCCAAACTGATAAGTCAGAAGAATTGAATTTTATTATGAGACTAATCAATTATTATTAAAAAATATTAATAAAATAAAGAGTTTTAAAATAAGGCGAAGTTATTGTCTTGTTAAGTGTACTCCTCGAGTTATTAACGGCTAAGCTTCTTTTTAAAGGCACCTAAAACCTAGTCGCGACGGTACGTACGTTTGGTACAATTATGAATCGTTCAGCACATTATTTTATCATTACTAAAGAGCACAAGTAACGGACTGAAATGTTTATAATTAAGATTTGTTCATTACTTATAGTGAAGTCATTTGATGTAAAAAGTGAAATTATACAGTGCATGTGTAACAGTCGGCGAGTTGTTATGCTCATCCGTGGTAAAATAAAAAATAACACCATTATGGCAATGAATGTGTTTCCTGTTTGTTACTTGTTCACTGCCAAATCGTGATCCTGATCCTATAAAAGTCTGATTGAAAACAGAACTAAGCTCTACGATAACAGAAAAACGGGTAGTTACGTACTAACGTATAAAATCTTTCTTAATGAGATATTATGGCGAGTATACTTCCCAGTGGATCAGAGCCTTAACGATTCGGGCGAAGGCTCTGGCGCCGCAGGAAGTCGCGTCAGCAGCACGTGCGTCTTGCGCCGCACTCCACGTTTATTATCGAGTGATTGCCTGCCTGCGTGATCCGACTCACCAACTATCATTTCGAAGCGATACTATCTTACTGCTTGGGATTAGTATTTTTTATGCCTTTTTTAGAGGCCTTCGCATGATTACAAGACCGACCCATTGTATACGAGACCGCCTTCACATTTTGTATGGCTATATTGACAAAATGTTTGCCTTAGAAGAATCGGCTGACAAAAGGAACTCTGATATAGCTAAGAATGTAGCGTGGAGCCTTTGCCGACATTTTGACAGTTAGTAGGGACAAGTCTGAAATATCGGCGTACGCGGCTTAATCGCTCAGCGTAGCGATATTGGCGTTACATCATGTTGTCAGCGAAGAGAAAAATTGCCACTCTCCGCCCGCCCCTCGATTCCGTGCCCCGCTCCGGCTGCCTATGTCGACAGCGCGTTTATATTACTATGGAATTTATTGTAGTTTTACGAACGCGCATTTATTTGCTCCTATAAATAATGTAGGAACACTCTGTATGAATGTGCTATTGTACAAGGGATTAAGCGTAGCAATAAATTAAAATAAGTATAAAGCAAATTGGAAATTTTCGTTACAGTCCAATTTCTAGAATATATTTTATTAGGTATACGAGCAGGTTTCTATGGTATCGAATAAATTATTATTAGCTGAAAATAACGTACAACACTCCTAGATTTTTTTTGTTGTAATATGCTTCTAAATACATTTATTTAGTGAACGCTGATGATGAAAATTAGGATACTGGCCAATTTAATTATATGTGTAGTAAATTAACCCTGCTCAGCTTTTGCTTGAATTTCCGTTTTTTAACGAAATAGAACAATATGAAATTCCAAATGTCGCCAGCGCCAGTGGCTAATTCCCTCTGCAAAATTACACAGTTCGTTACCCAGCTAAAAAGTAAACGAGAGTAAATAAGGATGACCTACCGTGTTTTATATAAATATTATTTAGATTAGACAATTTAAATTTAACAAGCTTTGCCGCCAATTCTTTATAACATAATGTCTAAACTAAACTAAAATGACAGCTCTATATCTAGTTCCATCTCTTTCCGCGGGGAGTATTATGCAAGTGTCAGCAATATTTTCAATGTTGTCATTTTAGTTTAGTATAGAGATTGTGTACAACAGAATTAGCCTCATTTATCACTATTTCGGTAATCGAACAAAAGATTAGTCCAACGTTACCGCTGGTAAACTTTTTATTATACATTATATTATTTTCCAAGTATATTTAAGTGCCGCACTATACATATAGCTCTTCTGTGCTACTACGATCCATAAGTTAGTGCCAATATTATATTTCTTATATATAGAAACCTTGGTTTGTTACTTAGTACGATGAGATAGCTAGTTAAAATAAAATCCTCAGACATAAGGATAAAAATGTCAATTTTTAAATATTGGATAGAAGCAGGCGTTACTTTGCGAAAGTCCATGATAGTGAAAGAACTTGAAGTATAATTAAATTGTCAATTTAATTTAACGTAACTAAAAATTGTCTTTACAATTGTGCATTGTCCAGTCAACATCTCCTGAAGATGCTTTGGTGTCGGAGTGAAACGTACGCTGAGAATAATTTGGAAGACTTATGTGGTGTTTTGAATATTGCAAGATACATAGTACCCACATAGATTTACCTACTGTGGCGGAATATAGCGAATAAAATTTCAAGTTCTTTCACTGCCAATTTTTCCATAAATTCTTACTATTTTAACTAACTTACAAAATCCTTATATTCCTGCATTGACTACCAGTATCTTGGGTCTGTTTCGATGACACCTTTGATTCAGTATTAATGGCTTCAACGCCCGGCGTATTCAGAGTCAGGTACACCTGCTGGATTTATGAGGTACGTAAATTCATTGATATTCACTTCAATAGTCTTGACACAGAATCCACTTTATCGTCTGAATTTACTACTGCCAAGTCTCGTATTATTCATCAATTTCAAAGTAGTGATTCTGTTACCATAGTTAGGTGGTATCGTATGCATCGGGCAGATATTAGGAATGGTAAATATGTCGACAAAGGTATACTACCTAATACAACACGCGCTAGCTTCTAGGTGTTCTCGCGCCTTCTGTCCACTGATGCGAAGTGACGCTGAGATGTGCCAAGCAGACCAATCAGATTCCTGATAGGTGACGCGATAATTTTATCAAGTCTACTATCAGGAATACAATAATTGGTCAGCCTAACGCATCTCTGCTCCGCTCCGCTTCAGTTGATAGGCAGCCTGAGTTTCGCGGCCGAGTGTGAGTGTGTGAGTCTACGTTATAGGGGATTACGCGAGTGCAAGTGAAACACGTGCATCAACAATTGCGTATCAAAAAATTGCACCAGCTCAGCACAAACCATTGCTTCTGTTCATTCATTCTGCAGCTATCTTGCGTTTATATTTTTCATAAGTCGTCATAGTTACTTCTGACACACTTCGCTGCACGGGAAAAGTAATCTTGCGCTGAGGCTTTAATAATATCTCTGAGGGTTCTAAACATTTCGAACCAAGTTGAGACAAGTCTTCTATTTCCTGTCTGTTCCATGAAATATAGGCCGGGACAGAATTAATTTTCCCAACGCTCGGTATTTTTAGCAACAGGCCCATCTGGATTTACGACGCCAGTATTCATTGTTAGACACTCCGAAGATCCTTATCCAGTATAGTAACGTAGGCTTGATCATTGCGTTTCAACCCTATAAAGGCTCAGCTTGGTTTGTCGAGTCAGTTTCAAAAGAGAATTAATCAATGTAATTAACAATCGATATAAATCGAAATAATCGATTTATAGGAGTCATTTATCTACGAGTACGTATTTGGTGTCGATCACATTTTTGATTCACGTCGATTCACATTGAGCGTCCCAACGCGGGCGTTTTCGGGAACAGGCGCACTTGCCGGATTTACGAGGCCCGTAAATTCATTGTTATTCACTCCAATAGTTCTGATGCAGAATTCGATTTATTGTCGCCGACTCGTATCGAAAATCGGGATTTAGGGTTTTACGACAGCACTTCCGCTGGCTATATCCTATATACACCTACCTACCACCTACCTGCTTCAGATTTTATTCGTACTTTTTAAATATAAAATAAAAGAAAATATTGCATATAAGTGGCAAGAGATAATTTTATTTTGGTATTTCATTTCTTTTTCAGATCAGGTTAGTTATTAGTAGATCAAAAGGCTGCAACAGAATACATTTTATTTTCTTGGTTATTGTCTTGACATGGTTCCATGGAAGTGCCACTCTTTTAGGACCGGTCGTCCATATCTTTTTATAGAACAAATAATAGTGAATATTCTATCTTCTGACTTCAACAAAGTCTTATTGTTTCAATAAGTAATAAAGCAAAAAGCAAGTAGTAAAACATAGATAAAATTAAGATTCTTTATAAAAATTCTTCCCTAATTCGGAATGTTTTACGAAGAACTCTTATAGGGATATTTTATTGTCTTTTTTATATATTTTTACCCGACTGCGGAACACACAGCGTTACGTGTTCATCAGTCTAAATATGTTTGTTTGTTCCTTGCAGGACAGCTACAGCCTAAACGCGTGGACCGATTTTGATGATTCTTGCACCAGATTATGCCGAGTATATCATCAGAGTGTCACTGTGGAAGCCGAATTTGAGAAAAATAAAATGGCGCCCTCTAGAAGCCATAATGTAACAAATTAAAAAATAAAGTCGATAGACGCAAGTGGGGTATCAATGAATAGGTCTTGCAAAATCATAGTTAGGTTCCCTTGATAATTTTCTTATTTTAACGATCATTTAGGATTTACGAGGTTTCAAAGGTTCATTTTTAGTGTATTCCTTTGTGTCGCACTACAGACAAAACGGCTGAACCGATTTTGATAATACTTGCACCACTAGGTATCTTAATCTTCCGAGTGTCACTACGGAGGCCGAATATGAGAAAAACAGAATGGCGTCCACTAGAAGCCAACTAATAGTCGATAAAGAAAGTCGATAGGCTATAGGCAAGTGGGGTATCGTTAGATAGGTCTTTTAAAATCACACCTAGGTTCCATAAACCATTTTTCCGTTTAAATGATAATTTAGGATTTACGTGGTTTCAAAGGAAATGTTTAAAGTTCCTACTCATATCATCTATATCTATCAAACTAGGTGGACTATCTCAAAAACCACTCAACCGATTTTAAAAATTATATCACTCATAGATATTATTATAAGTATAAAAATTTCAAATTATCAAGGCGCAGTCGCACGTTAATGTTAGCTAACGCGCGACTGTTCCTTGATAATTTGTAATAATTACAAAATTATTTTTGAGGGAAAAATATTATTATAAAACGTGAGCTGTGAGAATACTGAATTGCTATATTATTTTATTCATTATTTCATTAAAAGTATTATACTATGTAAATTGATAATAATGAGATCCACATCTTGTTTTATACTATTTGGTATCCAAGCAGTCGGGTTTTTTGTTTTTTTTTAATTATTTTTTAATTTCGTATATTAGGGTCGAATACTTGTGTTATTGCTATGATAGTAAATCTGTACATTTGTTTTAGTAAGAGCTAATAAATGAGAAAAACTCATAAAGGTTTACTCAATTTTGTGCTACAGAACTTTCCGCTTAGTTAATACAATTTTCACAACTGCAACCCTCACTACAAGTATTTCCCAGTAGCGGTTAAAATCAAACATTTCTGATTGTTTTATATTTGTTTATGTCATACACTTACCAATTGTATTTAAAACGAAAGGTCTTTACCATTCGCAAAGGATCTCAAAGGCTTAACGGAAACCTCTTAATAGTCGAAGTATTCTTTACGTTCAGTCTTTCTAGCAAGCAGGTAATTGCACTAGAACAAGAACTAATTGCTCGTTATTCGCTTGGATATTGAAAAGACATTTATTGACTCTCTATCATTAATTCTGATACTTACGAAGTTACTATATTGTGAAGTTGAAAAGAAATTTTGTTACCAAATCTTTAGAATTTCACTTCTTGTAAAGTAAAAATTAGAAGACTATAAATATGAAAGTCTTCGATTTTTTTCTTTAATTCTTATGACATAGTGGATTTATAAAATTAATATAACGAATTAAAAAATACGACTGGCCTGCCATATTATTTTTGGAGTTTACCTCCATAAGAAGCGATTTGCTTATACTCATAGCCTTTGGAATCTTATTCACATTTTTTATTAAATGATATTTTTTTGTGAATCACTAAATATTGAACTATAGTGTTATATATTTTTGGAATCCACTCATCATTTTCTAGATGTTGATTATATATTTAATCTTATTTTCAATTTTTTTTTTTCATTTTTGGTTTTTAATGCGGGGCCAAGGTCACCCCATCAATTTTTTTAAAAAATTTACTAGCCTATGTCACCCGAAATAAGCTAGGGATTCTAACGATACCTCATTTAACAAAATCGATTCAGGCGTATAGAAGTTATGGTGGAATATACAAACTCACATACATACATACATACATACATACATACATACATACATGAACCCTGAAAATAATATATTCCTTTTTTCAGGCAGTCGTTTAATAATTAAGTCTAATTCAGAGAAATAGGGTTCCTATTTTTTTGTGTCAGGTCCATCAATAATTCCTAATTTTCGGAAGACCTCCACCATTAAGGAAGAAAATGGTCAGCTAATGTACCTTATATTTCACGCTTTATATTTAGTAGAATTGAAATCTCGCTCTTTTATTCTGAGAGTATAATATAGGTTCAGAGCAGTTTTGAAAATAATAAATGAAATCAATTAACAAGGTTTACTCAATTGTGGTACCAATTATTTTAGATTCACCAAGAGTTATTACTTTTTAACGGTTAAATCAATTTCAATAATCAAATCACCGATCACACCAGTGGCGTAATATTCACGTAGGTAAATGGAATTTTCTCATCTTACACTCAAACTTAACATAAATATCCTTTCCAATATTGCGAATTCCATACACCATATTGTCTCAGATATGTGGTTGGAGAATAGCTTTAATATGAAATCTGATTTCGAGAATCGGAGCTATCGATTATTAAATGCAATGACCACTCAGCGTAATGCTCGGTATCTCTAGAGGTCTAGAGGAGTTCGCTGTGGGGGTAATTGTAGAAGTAGATTGTCGTGGTCGAGTGTTCGGCATGGTCCGCGTGGCACAAGATTGCGGAGGCGCTGTTTGCTCTTTGGCGGAGCCCGCAACGGGCTTACGGTTCAGCGAGCCGTGCGGCGGCCGCGCGGCCTCTCGGGTCACGTCTCCGGTCAAATTGAAATATCCCCGCTGCCCTGCCTTCCACTCCTTGCACACAGCACCGCATCGCCACCGCCAACCGCCTGTCGCCTCCCCGCTTCATGTAGATACGACACTAAATTAACACATATCTCCATATTCTAGATTCTAGACGACTACTATATTATTTACTAACACACTCGCTACTGCTTCGCCCTGGTGGATTTGAATATTTATATGCGTAAAGGACTATCTCCTTCCAATGACACACTACTGTCCCTCTATTCACTATAATCACGTTGAAATTTAAAAAGGGTATGGCAGTTCTTTTAAACCCATACTGCTAATCGGTTTCTACTTTCTACACGGTATCGTACCGGAACGCTAAATCCATTGTTGGCGTGTCTTTGCCGGTAAGGATGGTAACTAGTCACGGCCGAAGCCTCCCGCCTGGTTAGACCAGAGAAAATTCAGAAATTATATAAATACCTACCCAAATTGACCCTGCCGCTTGATTTGATCTTTTGATTTCGTTTTAAATTGTTAGCTTTAACGTAAGACGTTAAAAGCTTAGAAACATCGTTTCAACTTTAGACCAAGGATAACCAGAAGCTTTGTGTTTAGTTTCAAAGTTTAAATACCGTATGTAACTTTTGCGATGACCAAGAATCTACATTTATGTACTAGATATACACGACTACATTTGATAAGAGTTTTTTTATGCAGAATGACAGCAAAATGTTCAAAATGATAATCACGTTCTCTAATACATACATATAATACTTCCTACGAAAATATAAGAACTACAAAGGGCATGTAATTTTCATTTGGTGTTCGAAATAACCCAATTTTTCCCCCCAATAATGAATCGAACGATGCAGCGACAAATCTTTTTAGTATTTGATTGAAAATATACTAAATCGACGGATATCAGTTTAATTTAAGTCTACGGAACATTTGTATGGCAAGTTTCATTAAACTTGAACGATACTTAAATTTTCTCCTGTTTTCGAATGGAATATTTCAGCCAGGGTTTCTGTTAAATATTATATATTGGCATGGTTTTCAAACGATTCAATTTCCGTGCGCAGACAGCGGCTGAATTTACGTGCGCAGATTTACATGCCAACGAAATAATTTGCAAATGGTGCTCGAACGTTTCATCTACATAATATATTTTATGATTTATTTCGTGAAAGTGCAGCTTAAGGTTCAGAATTGCCGGGGCATATTTATAGCATTTTGTTAAGCTGCATAATCTTAAAGTATTAGTGTCAGGAAGCGTTTTCAAATCCTTGTATATCTAAATCTTCTTATAAACTTTAGCGTTTAAAAAAAACAGTGTCTGGTGCTATTAAATCTGAAATATTATTTTGTGATATTTGTGAACTGACTGGGAAGATGCTTTATAAAAAAAGCGGTACAAGAGACGTAGTTTCAAGTCACGCTGACACCACCGTTTTTGATAATATAAATTGTAAAGAAATCCTTCAGGTATAACAATTTATATGAATTTAGTAATTAGTTAGAGCTCTTGCCAGAAAAAATAAAATTGTTAAAAAAATATTGCTTTAGTCTTACTTTAGTGCATTGTTTAAATCGATAACCTTTGTAAGGTGGTTGCCTTACGGAGCCCCTTTGCAGGTAATCCTGCCCACTTGGAGTTATTACCGCCGAGGGAAGGGAAGATTACCTCGGCGGGAGATAAGGAGGTCGATGGGGCTTGGAGTGCGATTGTCCCCGAGTCAGGCGTCGAATTGTGTCAAGTGAAGCGGCAAATTGAACGGCCGAACCTTCTGCGCTCTCTGCTCACTAATCGTCACATAAACTGCTGCCCCCGAACGTTTAATTACGCCAAATTCTTTTTGCTGGTCTCTGCTGCTAAGACATGGCCATTTTAATTACGTTGCTTGTAAAAAAATCGTAAAAAAACGACTTCATATGGCCATGCAAAAATATAAAACAATTTTTTTTCCTAATCGTGCGACCTATACACTGGTGCCTTGCGTTAAACTACATTTACTTACTTTCGATTTTAGTTAGTATTTCCTAAGCTTTTACATTTTCCGCTCCTAATGTAGCTAAAAGTGGATAAGTTACGAATAATGCTAAAATCATACTAATATTATGAATGTGAAAGTGAGTTTGTTGGTTTGTCCTTCAATCACGCCGCTACGGAGCAACGGATCGACGTGATTTTTGGCATGGGTATAGTTGAGGACCTGGAGAGTGACATAGGCATAGGCCCGAAAAATTAAGGAGTTCCCGCTGGAATCAAAAAACATAAACCACGCGGACGAACTCGCGGGCATCAGCTAGTAATTGATAAACCTAGGTTTACCCACCTAACCAAACGCACGGGGTAAAGTTCGAATAATATTTAAAATAAATTGATATTATTTCGCTGACTATCTGTCTACAGCTAAGTTTACCCAATGCTGACTGGGTAATGTTAGGTTAATATGTATTTTTGGTCACGTAGAATTTAACGCTTTTCTATATAAATGTAGAATGTAAAATGGATGCAATACGCCAGAAGACTCGCTTCTGGCTTCCCGCTTTCAGACAAGACTACGTAGAGTCGGGTTGCGCAGTTTTGCGCATAAATTAACCTAATATTACCCAACTAATATTGGATAAAATGGATCCCTAAATATAATCAAACTAGCTGATGCCCGCTTCGCTGTCCGCGTGGATTAATCCCACAAGAATTTATTAATTTTCTTTGTCACTCTCCAGGTCCTCATACCTATAAACGCACAAACACACATTCGCATTTATAATATTAGTATCATAATAAACTGTCGAGCATTAAAATGTCAAAGAATATAAAATAATATACCTTTGTGAACTGTGATTCGTTAACACCGTAGCAAAATTGTGAGTGACGCTAATGATAGGGCGCTACAATCGTAGCCACGTAGCGCTTTCCAATTACGAGAATACCCAATATTACGAGTTTCTACGAAGAAGATGGCGGACGAAGGACATTTGCCTACACAGTAAAACTAAAGGAAAAGTCTAATTTATTTCGTTCAATAAGGTCAAGTTTCATAACAGGCGGTTTAAATTACTTAACGGTTAGCCTTCTTTGACCACCAAGCAAAGTGGGTTGCACTAATCAGCGTAATTAAGATTAAAGGTAACATTTCGAATGTTAACAAATCCTGGCTTGCAGCCCATTTTATTTTTATTGATGGTGAAAATTTAGCAGGAACCTTAATGTAAGTTTATGTACCTTATCACACAACTGGACCTACTAAAAGTTCAATTGAGTGCTAATTATGGGCATTTTCAACCTTAAACATATCATTTTCGATACCCTATGTACGAACTTTAAGTACCGAACACCGTAACCTGCTTTTTTTACAAAAAATAGTTTGAAGAAAGTCGAGGTCAAAACCATGTTATATCAACATGTTCAATATTATTGCAAAAAAAATGCTAAAAAGCAATCCGTTTGGTTTAGCTCGATTTGAGATCACCCTAAAAATTGGTTCCCAGTATGTTTCTGCTATAAGTCATTATCACCAACGACAAGATTGTGTGAGCGACACTAATGAGAAGGTGCGTAGCAAATCGTAGCCACGTAGCACCTTTCCAATTACGTTTTGAGCCGCTACGAGACAGGCGGCGGGCTTCCTCTACGAACTGAGCTCTAACCTGCGACCTATTCATTGCAGAACGTTCATCTATGACACAGCCTTCCTGTACATATTCCGTCCATTGTATTACTAAATTAAACAAAAAAAGGTTTTGGTTTTTTGTGTACCTGTATATACATTATACACATTACTGTCTATGAATCAGGCGATTATTTTGCTCTAGGTACGTTGTAGCTGCCACGTTGTTTCTCCGTTACGTTGATTAAATTATTGACATTGATGACGCGTTAAAAACTCGACACTAGTTCAGTAAAATTATTTTTAAAAAGATGCGAGTGTGTCTGTCTGCTACGCTCTTACGGCCCCATCTAAGCAATTTTGACGAAAGGTGCAAATAACTTGCATCTCGGAGACGGAATAGACTTTTTAGCCCGGTAAATAAAAAAAAGTTCCAACTGGATTTTTAAAAACGTAAATCCTATATAATATACTGTAGAAACATGATAGTAAATAATAAAGAAAAAGTTTACTCAGTGAGTAAAATTAGAAATTTCAACAAAACACTCCACGTGGAATTCTGTGATAAGGTGGAACTTTTCCCCGCTCGCAAATTACACTCTGAATTCCGTTGATAGAGAGAAACTTTGTTCAAATGAAATCACTTCTACGCTCTCTACAACGTTTCTCTGTTTTACTTTCCGCCAAGTCACCCTATCGTGATTCATGTCTTTTGGGACGGGTCTCAAAAAGAAACAAATTGAGTTTCGTTACTCGTTAAACTTAATTTTAAATTTAAATCATTTTCTTTAAACTCTTAAAAACTAGAGCTGCAATTTGTTTATTTTATTGTACAACACATTTTTCTTCTTATTTACTTAGTGGTTCTTATACCTGACCCGCCCTGTCTTGCTCGGTTAGAATGATTGTTCTAAACCCATCAGTGTGAAATATATGTATAATAGTATCTGTGCAAGCGACCTTCACTCGGCGTACTTTTTTTGAGTGAAAACAAATTTTCCCAAATCAATGTGTCTAATTCTGACGTGCACAATCTCTAAACTAAATTAAAATGACAAGTCTAAATTATTGTATTGCAATCAATACCTACCTTTTATAATGTTCCCAGCGGAAAAGGATAGCTGGTGCTATATTTTTCCGCTGTATGTAAATCTGTCAATTTAGTTTTGTTTAGAGATAGTGTACAAAAAAATTAACCAGCATTTATGAACTATTCGCTTAAAATATTGATATTTCCATACTAATATTAGTCTGTCTGTCTGTTTTCACGGCCCAACTACTCAACCGATTTTGATGACTTTTGGTACAGAGATAGCTTACATCCCGGGGAACGACATGGGCTACTTTTTTATCCTGGAAAATAGAAGAGTTCTCGCCGGAATCAAAAAACATCAATCCACGCGGACGAAGCCGCGGGCATCATCTAGTCTATACCAATATTATAAATGCGAAAGTTTGGATGGATGTATGGATGTTTGTTACTCAATCACGCCCCAACGGCCGAACGGATCTGGCTGAAATTTGGCACTGAGATAGATTATAGTCTGGAATAGTACATATGCTACTTTTTATCCTGGAAAATTAAAGAGTTCCCGCGGGAACCATAAAACCTCAAACCACGCAGACGAAGTCGCGGGCATTCGCTAATAAATATATAAGTGGTGTAATAATGAATAGTATCCCCTCAGGGATAAGATGAGTAGTTAAACCTTAGATTGTATTACAAATTAACAATGAAAACCATATGTACGACTTGGGGGTAATACACTTTTGCAATAGGAAAACATGCCGGCGGTTAGCATCAGAGCGCTGCGCGGATTCAATGCAGCCAGCAGATACACGCGGTAACGCGGTTCCATTATGATATTGCCCACTAAGTGAAATTTGTTTTCACGAGATTCATAAAAAGCAAAGAGATATTATTCGTACTAGAGGAACAAACCTCATGCATAGGCGTCGAAAAGCACCCACGCCTATTGAGTACAAAGACGTAAGCTTGGAAGTTTGAATTAAGATGGTTAAGAAAACATAATATGCACCTAACTAATCTTTCTCTTATACAGAGAATTGCTTCATAATATAGATCGTCTGTCTTGAAAGATTGTTCACCTACTCGTTTAATAGTAAGATTGACGCCATATTGCAGGTTTATACTAAAATATAATGTTGATATTGTTATGGTTGATTGATTGTTAGTACCTGGGTGAGTACCAGCAAAAAAAATACCGGCGCTCGGTATTTTTTTTGGTAAATCGTGTTTTTGGATATTATATTTAAATACAAATTACATACTGAAGAAATATGAATAATATTTTTCGAACCTACCGACATAATAATAAAAAGTATTAAATGGTTATTTTTTAAATAAAAAATCACAAGTGCAATTGGGCTCCCAATAATAGATTTTCTCGCAAAAGAAGGAACCTAAAAAAAGGGAAAATATAATCGGACTGGTGACATCTGGACTCGAACCGGGCCTTCTGGTTTTTGGACCGCCCAATTTCCCATCTGAGCAGATAATGATATTGTAGCAGTTTTCACTGAAAATACGGATAAAACGGCATTTTCTAAAAATTAATCCTAGCTCGATTTATCGCCCCTGAAACCCGCATGAAAATCGTTTAGCCGTTGCCGAGATTTATATATTTAGATATATATATATATATATATATAATATATAGAATTGCTAGTTTGAAGGTATTAGATAATAATAATGTAATAGTAATCTATATAATTATAATATTTTTATGATGTGATATAAATTAAATTAAATTAGATCTCTACCTCTAGTAATATTCCAACTCAGCATTAAAGTATGTTTTTTCCACCGAGTCTCACGGAGCATTACAGCTCTCACTGCTTATCTGAAATTTAAATAGAATTTAAGTTTCCTCCATTACCCTTATAATGATATCCATTTCTTTGAGCGTTATTTCCGCTCCATAAAAAATAACGCCACAGGTTGCGGTAAAATGTTACTTGTAGCTTATTATGTTTACCTAGGTATATTAATGTCGTAATGCTAACCTAGTTTGAAGATTATTTCGTACGTTATATTGAAATACCCAAATCCACACAGATAAAGTCGCGGTCATAATTTTTATTATCATACTGCATAATGCATGGGAAAGGCTTCAGAGCTCTAGCAATCGAATCCTCAAGGTCATCTGTGAGCCCTATTTTTGACTATTGACTGTCTGTGCACCGTAACAAGAACCGAAAGTAGTAAGTACCTGTGACCTGCGACATCTGAAATAAGCTTTTTTTAACCATTTCAGTTTGTCGTAAGTTTTAATGTTTTTATGTATTGTGTCTTTTGACGTGTGACATCTGAAATGAGTTTTTTAACCATCTCAGTTAGCCGTAACTTTGAATGTTTTATATTACTGTATTTTTTTTATTGACTTATTTTATAGTGGGTTTTATGCCTTTAAATAAAAACTTTATTATTATTATTTATAATGGGATTGGTTAATAATGCAACGATATTACACGTTCATACCGCTGAAATAATGGCTCGTGATGTCAGACAAAAGTTTGCACTCAGCAGTGACGTACTCGTATGATTTGTATTTTATTGCGTTGTCACTGCGTCATGATGCGCCGCGTCCGGGGCACGGTCGGTTAACTTGTCAATCACGTAATTGACGATGTGGCTCTTTGGCGTATAGCGCTCGCTGACACAGGCGTTGCACTCGACGCGTCGCACGTGCCGATCGCCGCCACTTGTCGCCGATATTATCGCCCTACCACTTGCCACATACTAGTATGTTATGTGTACATGTTTACTGCATCACATAATACTTTCAAGTTTCTCTATTTGGCTGTATCTTCAAAAATACGCGCCGAACTAGAAGCCTTTCTCGAAGAAAGTAAATAATTGCGTACTAATTGAACCGGCGGCGATACCCAAGGCCCAAGTAAAAAACACGTTTTTATGGACAAAATTGCATGGAACCAACTCCCACCCACTTTCATTTAGCTAAATATTATAAAAATTTGCCTTTCGAAAGGAGCGACAGGGTTCAAGCTGATTCTTCTCAGTAGAATCGTATTTTTGAACCGGTTGTGAGTCTTGATATGTTATGAAAACTGTATAAAATAAAACATGTTTGAATTTTGAAGCTAGCAGAAGATTTAGTAAACCTGGTTGCCAATCATTACAACTAAGTTCTTCAGTTTTTGAACCGCATCCAAAAAAAAAACAAGTTTTGACGACCCAGAAATCGCGTGACCGATTTCTTGCGTCCACCGATCTCGTGACTGGGCCAAAAATATCAAGAGATTTCCGTGACGGATATCCAATATCTGGCTAAAAAGACGTTGAAATTCAAATTATAATGCTAACGTAGTTCAAACAGACTTTAGCTAAGCTCTTTTGAATCTCCAATCTTCTGCCCGTTAAACGTGTCCTCTCTCATCGCACCTAAATCTTCGACGGATTCTGAATGACTTCTATGACTAGCAATTTCCTTTAACCAGTGCAAGAATTCATAAAAGCATATTTGAATTTAGAAAAATATATGAAATAGCTTAAATTAAAATAAAATAGATGAAGTATACGCTATACTTCTAATTATTAATCACGTACATAGCTTCACATCCATTTATTTCAAATAATAGGCGCGGGGCGATTGTTTTGTAGTCTAGTCAAATCAGTAACTTTTTTTCAAACTTCAAAACGCGCGCCTAGTATAGAATTTTGTATGAAATATTGAATTGAGACGTCATCAAAGCTTTAAAATGATTATATTACATAAAACTAACAGGGGACGTTGATATTATTACGTCTTTTGGGAGATCCTCTATTTAATAATCACTAAAAATAATTTATTTGACTAATTGTCAAATACCCAATTCTGCGATGTGTGGCTTTTACCAAGGTTCCGTCATTTGGTCCAGATATGCCATGTGCCACGCGTGATACGGCATGTTCAAATGTTGATCGTCATTTTGTCTAAAGTCTGAACTCTAAACGTTGAAGCTCTATAATGAAGCAATTTAGAACTTTTTAATGCTTCTCAGTAGGTATTTTAGTATCTCTTAGAGTACTGATAGACGTCAGAGCTATATTTACCATACCAGCCTAATATAATGTTTCTGAATTTAATACTTAATTTATAGATGAGATATATATAGTAAGTATTAATATCTTCTTTTTATTTATTCAGGTATGTTTGTTCCTGTTAGTCAACACTCAGCAGTACTATTTTTGTACGTGTGATTATTTATTTACCCAAGTATATGTGAGCAAGATTTTTGATATTATGTAGTCAAATACGAGCTGGGTGATTCTCAGAATAAATTAAGACTCAAATAAAATATAGTCTAATGCTTACAATATTTTATTTTAAGTCAGATAAGTTTTCCTGCAAAACTTGAGACTTTGGTGAGAAAATCTCCTGAATATAAATTTTAAAAGTTTGACACAGAAAATTGACATTTATTTCTGTCACCATCGTTCAAGATACGGTAGAGCGTTCGTTCGAAACTCCGAATAGGAGCGGAGACATTTGATTTTAAGCCTCGCGGACTATAAGTGTTATTTCTTCGAGAGAAGTATTATTCTACGAGAGCAGCGCAGCTCCGCCGTCTCGAATGCTCCATTTAGTTCCAAAGTTTTTCTCGTTTATCACCGTTGGGCTCTCTCAGAGGCGGAGATTTTTCCTTTAGATTTGTTGTCACACCAGACCTTTTTAATGTACATTTCTTATCGTTACGTGATTAAAAGTAAACTTAGTTTAGTTAACTTTTAATTCTAGAATATATTTGCACTATCTAAAAGTTTCAAAACTGTTTTAGCACTTAGAAAAGCATGTACATTTGTACTCATTTAGGTACTGCAGGTACTTAACTCTGTTATATTTTTTTGGAGAAATATTTGACGTTTTATTATATTTCTCGAGAAAATAGCAGCGTCAGAAGATCTAAGAGAAGTTGAATAAAGAGATTTTATGTCCACAATTCGCTGCCGCGGATTTCATTGGTGTCTGACGGCCGAGATAAGGCCTACCTTTTGGTGCTAAGGGTGGTTCGTTAATTAAGCTGCGGAACAACAGTGAAAAGAGGGTAGATTAGCCTCGTCACAGAATCGAGAGGACGACAGGGTACCCTTTAATAATTAGAAAGATTTTTTTCCAGCTTTTCCACAAATTCCTCAATTCCCGACGAAGTCCATGTTTACTGTGATTAATAAATTTATAAAATAAACAATATAATTATCTACTTAAAATTTTTGGTTGGATAACAACTTATGTAACTTTAAAGTTAGAAGTTCTTTTACAATACTAACAAACAAATATTTGATTTGAAAACTTACCAAGACTGCTCAAAGTGTAATAAAATTATTGTAAGTATCTCGTTTTGCCAGCGGAGATGAAGGCGCGGTACAAAGTCGCCGAAAACGGAAATAATAATATAATACGCGAAATTTTCGCAAAGTTAGCAATTCCATTGGCCAAATTGTACCTTTTTGTAATTTATAGCATGCTACATATATTTTTTTATGTAAATTTTGTAATTTATTGATTACCGTAAAAGAATTCCGATATCATACTTATTTAATATTATAATTGCGAAAGTGTTTTTGTTTGTTGGTTTGTCCTTCAATCATGCCGCAACGGAGCAACGGATCGACGTGATTTTTGGCATGGGTATAGATGAGGACGTGGAGAGTGGCATAGGCTACTTTTTATCCCGGAAAATTAAGGAGTTCCTGCGGGAATAAAAAAAACTTAAACCACGCGGAAGTCGGAGGCATCAGCTAGTTATGGATGTTTTTTACTATTTTCAAACTGGCTGGCTCTATTTACCTAAGTTTTGTCCAATGGAATATGTACGATTGTGTTTAGAAATTTCAACCTTTTCTTAAGTGATTAATTTAGTTGTGAGTGTTATTTGATTAATTTAGGTGTTATCGTTAATTGTTAGTTAAAAAATTTAGTTTTGAAATTCCGAACTAGATTTATTACATCCATCAACCTATATTCGTCCACTGCTGGACATAGGCTTTTTGGAGAGCATGCCACCACACACGGTCCTCCGCTTTCTCCATCCACCCACTTCCCGCTACATTTTTAACGTCGTCGGACCAGCGGGCTGTATTTACATATAATATGTATTTACATATTCGAAAACTGAAAAATAGACGGTCTGCATTTTGCAAATCAAATGTATATTTGTAGTTTTGTTTGAGATTTTAGTGGCAGCTGGCTGACGACGCGACGGCGCAGACCGCGTGCAGTTCACACTTTGTTCCCGTAATAGATCTGCCCGGTGACTGCACTATCGACTTGTAGTCCAACTGCACTTCTTCTGTGTAGACCCTACGTAAAGATAATCGATTACAGTATCGGTACAGCCCTTTGTGTATGAATCGGTGAGGCCTCGACACGGGCCGAAACAATGACGAAACCTTTTTTCTATTCGAGTGACAGACCACGGTGGCCGAGATTGGAAAAATTGCACTGCAAGTTTTCTACTTAGACTGAGGTTATTGACATGCAATATAAATTCTTTGGTATGGGTATACTTGAAATACACTTATGGAGTAATAATCATTTTATGGAAAAAATTGTGTCAGATCTGTGTACAGATAACCTGTGGATTAAATCTGGCTTTTTACGGATTCCGAAAACTTCGAAACTGTTTAATGTAGTTGGCGAAAACATTGACGGTGTATTGCATTAGATAAGTATTCAATAAAATTGTCCGAAGAGGTTATATCATATATGTGTCCGCCATCTTTGGGTGTCCGCCGTATTGGATTTAGATTTAGCCAACCATGTATTGTCATCCAATCTGACCCTGTAGTACAGTCCTAAAATAGTCCTAGTATTTATTAAAAATAAAATAAAATCAAGAACTAAATATGTCCTAAGCATAAAAAGTTGTTCCAATTGTATCCGCCGGCTCAGATAATATAAATTGGTGGAGTTTTAATATGCAAAATTTCAGTTCCGTCGGAAACCGCGAAGTGGTTCTAATTTAACTTGCAAGATTTGATTACGTACACTAAATAAAAGCTTGTAATTAAAACGATAGAGTTTCAAACTTATATAAGTAAATATATTTTAAAAATATTAACTTTCCAAATAAATAGGGTAGACAATTTGTAATAAAAATTGCGGTTCAGCTTAGGAAGCAAGCAATAAAACTTACTTAATTCTGGTCATACTCCCATAGCAAGTATTAAATGGAGGCTGTGGGTAGCACGGGTCAAAGGGTTGCTGCCATCTAAAGTTATACCTTCCAAATTAATTACACCATTGTGTGCCATATTATATCCTAGCACTTACACGATGGTAGTTATATAGTATGTGAGCGTACATGTAATATTTCAGAGATTTAAGGAAATACTATGATGACATCTTTACTTGTAACTTTTTTTTATATGTATAGCCAGCAAACGAGCAGGCGGGTCACCTGATGGTAAGTGCTTACCGCCGCCCATGAACATTTGCAGCAGCAGAGGAACCGCCAATGCGATGCTGGCTGGTAACTGGAAGGTTTATGTAGTTCAAACTGTGTATTTGGAACAGTTTTTTGTTTGTGTATGCACGCATGACTTTGAAATTAATGACAGGATTAAAATGCATCTTGGCATACTTATAGCTAAATATACTCTAGGTTTACACGGCAGGGCTGAGCATATAATATTTTTTTTCCGAAAAACAATTAATATATCTAACGTACTTATATTTATAAAAGTCAATGATTAAGTTTTGTTATTCATACTAATTTTTAACGATTAATTTTTTAAAGCAAGTACTCAAATACACTGTTTTAGTGAGCATACTAAGTATGCGTGTTATACGCACTTTAAAATAGCTTACGGTTCAACTAATTATGTGCAGAAATAATAATGTTTTCGGAAATATGGAAAAACATTAGAATCACAAGACACAGACAAAATACGAATTGGCAAAAGTAAGTTTCGCCTTTGGACTGCAAATTTGGGCTCTTCTCGATTGGCTTAAAAACTCGCATAGCAAAAGCCGAAGTTTTAGCTTTGGGCCATGCGCTCTGGTCATTTCTGAGGATTGTCTAAGCTAGTCGCGTTGCGCCCGCACATCGGCTTTGGACTGTAACACATACCTACAAAATATATATTGAAGAGCACCTACAAACCACGTAAAAAAAGGTTTATCGAGCTCTGTCCCTCTTTGAGTACTTAAGTATAAATATCAGTATTTATTATTTATTTTTAAAAAGTTTGGTAATATCCATTACAAACCAATTGTTACTCTAAAATTCTGAAAATGGTTACTCACTGCAACTATGCGAGTTCCTCGTAAACATGTCAGTAAATCATGAATACTAGGACGTCAACAACTCTACTTGGCCAATATTTACGCTACTATATTAAATCGTCTAATAAATCTATAGCTGTAAGTGTCAACAACTAAGATGTCCTGTTTTCTTCTAATATATCACGGAAATAGTTGTCACAAAAGATTAAGCCTGACCAGAAAAATTAAAAACCTGCTCGGGGCACCACTCCACGCCTCAGTCCACGCGGACGAAGTCGCGGGCATCAGCTAGTTGTAACACTGATTATAAAGTCTATCTATCTATTTAATTATTAATCATTTATGCTCTAGAAGTAGGTACCTACTAAAATTATTAACATTACCAAATATTATTTTCATATACACATTATTATTTTCGCCGCGCAATAAAAATAAGTGCGATTACTGAGCACACTCCCCGCGCCTTCTTGATTTCCCAATAACTTGAAAACTATCACCGGCAGCTCCCGCGGGAGGATAACTAATAAAGTAAGTTGGAGAGGAAAAGTAAACTAATATCAGATGGCTCGGCGACCGCCGCCGCCGTTGGTCGCTGCAAGCGTATACGGGAGCGTCTTACTCGCTACAGATTTATTACTTTAATATGAGCACTCCATCTGCCTATGAATGTCACCTTACATTATTCTAGAATTATGAAAAATATTTGTGCAGCTCTTTATTAGAATTTAAACTGAGAGGTTGACTTTTTCTCGGTTTTTTTTAGATTAAACTCTTGCTAGAACAAGAGGAGAAAAACTTGTTGTAATGCAATATTCATCATCTTAATAACGACTTCAGTAAGTTATTACACAGTATCACCATAAAAATAATTGAGTAAGCTTATACACACATATATAGACTTATTCTGATCTATAATCTATCAACGCACAGCCTGAACCACTGGGGATACAAGTTTGAAATTTTGATAGTAGGATCCCTTGACGTGGGCACTCACTAAGAAAGAATTATTAGAAATTCCAGCTCAAAGGGACACACCTACACAGGGTTACACCTATAAAAATTGTGTATGGGCTTTTGTTATTATTTTGTTAAATCCACCCGAGTGATAAACGGGTGGGTCAGGTTGTTTACATTAAAAAAACCGGCCAAGTGCGAGTTGGACTCGCGCACCGAGGATTGCGTACCTTGGAAGGATTTGGTTTAAATTAGATCTCTAAATAATGAAAACGGTGCTACGAATTTACAATTAATGAAGTTAAAAAATACTTTACTGTACCATGTTACGGTTTTCCGCTAATTTATAAAAAGACTGTCCTAGCTTAAGGCTTCCTTTTATTTTTCCTGTATATGATACCTCACTCGATCTAGTAAACCCACTTTAAAATTTTCAATCCCTTTTGTTACAGTAATAATAATAATTTTTGGATTTTTACATTTGCGATAAAGTTGGGTAAGCATTATTTAAAACTATTCCAAATTTCAAGTCTGTAGCTAATGGTTACTAGAGTACCTATGCTAAATTTGACCGGACATACATAGTCGCACCAGAAGGGTTGGAAACCTACCTTTTAGGTACGCAACCCTGAAAACAGGTACCTACTGTACAAGATTATTAGTTTCAAATGGAATAAATATCTCAATTTAACAAATCTCTCATAGATAGGTACTCTGTAATATAAAGACAATTTAAATTCACTATCAAAAACTGGTGAGTAATGAAAACAAAACAATAATCATTAGCATTTCTTCCCATCATTCTCACTTTAAAACTCGTTTCGCAAACTTTCTTAAATTTCAAGAAAAAAGTTTTGGTACAAATTAAGAGTGAATTTCACTCCGTCCGTTTAGCCATTAGTAATTTCAGAGTTCTAATGAATTTTCTTCTTGTGACATTGAAAAATGAATTTCGACCCTTACTTTTGCCATGGGACATCTGTAACGCACCGTACTAAACACACATCGATCCGCGGTTACCCAGCCTGTGCTGCCCTCACGCCACGCCATTAACATATTTTCATGGGGTAAAACATTTTTGGTCTACGTAAAAAATTTCATAATCACTTTGCATAGTCCTTTTTTTAACTAAATGCTTTCGAGGGCCTAGTTTCGCTGAAACATTTGAAGAGATTTTACTTTAAAATGCAAAATCAACACGTGATGTAAAGAGTTACTTTGTCATGCGATTAAAAGAGCATGCTTTCACAAACTGTAAATCAAAATCAAGAATTAGATGAAAAAAACTTGTTTTTAATTTATTTTGTTTTCGAATATGTAGAGTTTGCGTTTAATACAACAAAAGTATAACGAAACATAATAAACCGTACTTAGAATCTGATTCTGAAGTTGAAATAATGGAAACTTGAGTTCTTGGGTCTTATGATCATGATCAGTATAAATAAAGACAATTGTTGTCTAAAAGTAGCATAAAAGCAATTGTATTGATTACCTAGCAATAAAGCTACTTACAATACTCGAGATTCTTGAAATTTAACTGTAAATATTTTCGAGGAGCCGTAGGTAGTAAAGCAAATCGAGAGGCGATCCCGCCCTTTCCCCGCACCCCTCATTACTCGTAACGGTGGCCCATTAGGCTCACGGGCCGAAGTGCCCCGGACCGTAGTTAATCCACGTCCTCATTCTCTGTTATTTCGAAGGTCTGATCTAATCTAAACAGGGCTTAGGATCCAACAGCGCCAGTATTTGCGCGAGTCGTCCCTTTTATGTGCTCGACTATCCTCGTTCACAGTCCCGTCGGTTATATTGCCTGCCTCGCTATAAAAGGAAATAACACTTCCTAAACTTCGATATGATATTGTGTTAATATCGTCGAGGGATAGTAAATATCTTGGAAATTAAACAACTTAACAAATAAGAAATTAAAGGACATGACCAGTAATTGCCCTCCGATTCGGGACAATGCACAGGATTTCCGTTTTTACAGTAAGGTTTAAAAATTCAAAACGAAATTATTATGGATTTATTATTCCAAATAAGGTCAGGGTTCAAATGACAAAAAAAAACAGTACGTTTATTGTTTAAATCTTGAGCGTCCGCTTTCCTCTTTAAGCACTACTTAATTTTGACGTTCCATTATATCCATGCATAATAATAATCTTGTAACCCTACATGAATACCATTTAAGTACCTTAGTCATTATATTATGAATGATTTATTTTTGATCAATTAAATAGTAATGAAAAGGAAATGTATGTTTTGTTTATAATTATTTTTATTTTTTGACAAGTCTCAAACTAATAGATCGAACAAAGCATTTTGAAATACTGCGTTTAAAGGAACGCCCTTTCACATTGCATATGCCGCCATCTGTGGTCGAATAGTTGAACTGGAACGCCCTTTCACATTGCATATGCTGCCATCTGTGGTCGAATAGTTGAACTTGTTAACCAAAAGTAGTGAGTAATACTTAAAAATATTTTCTAGACTCACCACAATACATAGCGCCATCTAGTGTGGGAAAGCAGTTTTTGGTGAAACTTTTTTTTATTTATTTTCTCAGTTTTCAGAGCCTTCAGACTCCTGAAACTTTTTTATCTGAAAACTATAAAATATAACAATTACAATATTATAGAAATAATACTTGAAAATATTTTTTTAGACTCGCTCGACACAATAAATAGCGACATCTAGTGTGGGAAAGCAGTCTTTTGGTGAAACTTTTTTTGTTCATTTTCGCAGTTTTCCGAGCCTTCAGACTCCTGAAACTTTTTTATCTGAAAACAGTGAAATATTACAATTACAATAATAAAGAAATCATTGCTGAACATTGATTTTTGACACCTAGGCAAGCTGCCATAGTTCCACCGGTCAAGTCCTTTGATTATTAACAAGATTACGAAGAGATTTATAGCGAATAGTGAAATATTACGATAATGCTGAGTCGAATGGCAACCGAGCGTGGCGAACGAAAGCCCGAAGT
This sequence comes from Erebia palarica, assembly GCA_964035005.1. Classification (NCBI taxonomy): domain Eukaryota; kingdom Metazoa; phylum Arthropoda; class Insecta; order Lepidoptera; family Nymphalidae; genus Erebia; species Erebia palarica. The sequence goes on along the minus strand of OZ035985.1, from coordinate 31,007,412 downwards.
AGAAGGGTCAATTTAGAAGCTATTATACGGTCGCCGTTAGAGGCCTACTTCCGGCGGCTGCACTAAGCTACCGTGTTCCAATCCACCCGTTCAATTTAGGCCTTTCTGCAAAGCTATTCAACTCTTACATTTACTGTAAATACCCTTACCACTAACACGGGCGGACTTTTATAAAGTGTACCTTCCACTATATAACGCTTTTAGCGGAGAATTTTAAGCTTTTACCTAGGCTAATGGTATTTACTTCGTTTCGGTTTAATTTCAGGTAGTAGGAGGCAGTTTTAAGTCGATTGTTCATGAAGTAGTTTGAATAGGTATTCGAGAGCTCTATACTTTCATAATAGATTTTTTAGAAGTATAACACAAAGAGCTTCAACGTACACCTTACATACAGAATCAAAGATTATTGACATAAAGTACTACCTAGCTATAAGGATTAACTGCAAGTTTTATGACGTTCTTAGAATGTAGCCGTTGAATAGAGGTGCATTACCGAGCTATACCTGGTGTAAGAGCGATGTAGTACATTGTTACAGTAGCAAACGAGAAGTTATGACGGCGGCGAAGGATTACGTGAGTGGATGTCGTAATAAAGCTTGCGATGAAGCCGTTACCCAAAGATAAACGTAAATATCTCGGGCCCTAGCTGTCGGCTGCGCGCCTTAAACCGTTCAGCCCCTGCCCTAACACCCTATCCCTTCCGCCGTTTGTTTCTTATTTTTTAATATTATCTTGATGAGCACAGGGTTTTACTTAAAGCGCAATAGACCGGGCAGCGATCCTTAATCTTCGCCGGGAAGGGATTTTTTATAACTTCCACTAATTTTCTTTTAGAAAACCAATTAAGTACATCGTATTATAAGAGCGCAAACACACTGGTGACAAATATTTTTTGTCTGGCAGACAGAAAAAGTAAAGTCCCGTTCCGTTCCCGGTCTTTCCCTCCGACGCGGATCGGATCATCCCTCCGGCGTTTTGTGATCGGGTCTTAGTCCATAGAACTTGTAACCTGTACGTGTACCAAAAAACCTAATACTAGAACTTGTGCCTGTATGTGTAAAAACTATTTATTCGTTTACCTGTATATAAACATGAATAAATAGTTTTTTGTTTGCATTCATCATGGGACAACTTTTTTTTATGCACTACAAGTTAGCCCTTAACTGCTATTTCACCTGATGGTAAGTTATGAATGCAGTCTGAGATGCTAGCGGGCTAACCTGTTAGGGGCAGATATTAAACACATACCCCTAATCAGTTTCTACATGGCATCATACCGGAACGCTAAATCGCTTGGCGGCATGTCTTTGGCGGTAGGGTAGTAACTAGCCACGGCCGATGCCTCTCACCAGGCCAGACCAGGGAAAATTCTAAAATTATAAATTTCCAAACTGCAATGTTTAACAAGTCATAATTAAAAAAATTAAAAAACACGACTGCCCTGCCAAAAAACGAACTAAAAAGTTAAAAATCTAAATTAATCTAGTTAAATAGAATCTTATTCACATTTTTATTAAATAATATTTTTTGTGAATCACTGGATATTGAACTATAGTGTTATATACTTTTGAAATCTACTCATCATTTTCTAGGTGATGATTATATAGTTAATCTTATTTTCGAATTTTTTTTTCAGCTTCAGTCTTTAATGCGGGACCATGGTCACCCCATCAATTTTTTTTAACTTTTACTAGCCTATGTCATCCGGAATCAGCTAGGGAGTCTAACGATACATCATTTATCAAAATCGGTTAGGGCCTATAGAAGTTATGGTGGAATATACGAACTCACATACATACATGAACCCTGAAAACAATATACTCCTTTTTTCAGGCAGTCGTATAAAAATAGACAGAGCGATCTTCAGATTAAAAATGTGTTTCAGTATTCGGTCGATAGCTCTAAGACCGATAGTCACAAGTAAGAAACCCGTGGTATCTCACTCGATTCTCTGGTTCAAGCAGCCACGCGCGCCGCCGGTGACAGCCGTGTAGGTCTCCTTTGTCCTCCATAACGTATGTTGTACCTCGCGTCTGCTCTTATCACCTAAATTAATTACATAAATCTTGTTTGCATGCGTCTTAAGCTTGTGATGTGACGCCATAACTCAAGCAGGGCAGGGCTTTGGTTAACACTGCTAGTGAAGGACGGCTACACAGTACACCGGCGCATAGTTGCTCTGGATTTGTAAATTATAATAATTGTTAATTGGAGAGAAATTGGTGTAACTTAATATTTTCGTTATACAAGAGAACCATATGGAGGAGAGAGAGTAGATAGATTGAGTGTCTAGGTGATTGTGTGTAGGAAAATTCCTACCCACAACTCCTAAACTATTGGACAGCTAACCCTAGCGGATCAGCTTATTTAGCTTTTTATTTATCGAACATTTAACGAATAGCTGTGGTACAAGTAGAAGGTGGTTGTCAATATAAACTTGAATTTAGACAAAATAGAGATAATTGTAGCTAATTCTGTTGCGCATAATCTCTCAACTAAACTAACATAACTAGTATAAAGAAAGGGACAGCAAAATATTAGGGAATATCTTACGAGACACATTATACTGAGTAAGCACCTTTTCTCAGGTTGTGCATCACACGACAAGCGTTATCCTGGCATTTTTAATACTACGTGCAGTGAAAGCGCGTTGGTATCTCATACCTTAAAGTATTGTATTGTGTGGCACAATTTTGTAAGTAAATGATTTATCTTTTTTTTTGTATTAGCAATATAGCATTATTAGCTGATGCCCGCGACTTCGTCTGCGTGGTCTAAATTTTTGTTATCCCCCGGGAACTCCTTAATTTTCCGGGATAGGTAGCCTATGTCACTGTCCAGGTCCTCAACTATTCTCATGCCAAAAATCACGTCGATCTGTTGCTCCGTTGCGGCGTGATTGAAGGACAAACCAACAAACAAACACACTTTCGCATTTATAATATTAGTATGATATGATGGAAAGGACAACAATCAAATTAGACGTGTCATTTTAGCTCAATTTAGAGATTGTGTACAACGCAATTAGCCACATTATTGTTCTTAAAACACAGACAACGTTCTTCGACATCATGCATTTGTGAATAAATATGGTCTTTTAGCGTTTCTTTATAGAAACAAAACGAGTGTAGTAACAGGACTGTGATAATTTCCCAAGGCGTTAGGAATCGCATTTGATCGGAGCCTTGTCACACAAATTCCTTGCTAGTGGCAGGCGTACTTGACTCTGGCGCTAATGCAATCATGTTACCGTCGACGTCGTTTACATTTATGTGCTACACTCGATTCTCGTTATTTCAACATATTGTCACTTTTCTATTTTAAATCATTTCCCCAAAGAATTTGCATTGGAAATTGAAGAGAAAAGAAATTGCATAATAGATTTCTCGTCCAACTTAGTCGTTTCTTTATTGGCTTCTAGACGTAAGAGATTTTAAGCATAGTTGACGACCTCCATGGCGCAGTGTGTAGCGCTGTTGGCTTAACGTGCGGAGGTCCCGGGTTCGATCCCCGGCAGGGTCAATTTGGGAATTTATAATTTCTGAATTTTCCCTGGTCTGGCCTGGTGGGAGGCTTCGGCCGTGGCTAGTTACCACCCTACCGGCAAAACCATGCCGCCAAGCGATTTAGCGTTCCGGTACGATGCCGTGTAGAAACCGAATCGGGGTATAGGTTTAATATAACTGCCATGCCCCTAACAGGTTAGCCCACTACCATCTTAGACTGCATCATCACTTACCGTCAGGTGAGATCGCAGTCAAGGACTAACTTGTAGCGGATAATAAAATATAATAATTCATGCCTTGTTTCTTTTTATTGCCGAAATAAGCGGCTATAAAAAGAAACTATTCAAATAAATCAGTCTATTTATCATCCATGCTAGTAATATGTACTTATGCATATTTGTCTGTCCATGCTTCTTAACGCTGCGCTTAACATTTTCGCAGCTTATCTTTTCAACCGATTTTGTACAAATATAGCTAGTTTGCGTCCTGGGGAGTCAGAGAATTCCAACTGTATTTAAAAAAAACAAAATCAACGCGGGTGAAATCGTAAGAATTTTCTAGATTATCAATCTAAAAATAACTCTGTCTGGCATAACCTTTTTAAGGCCCAACTGTTCAACTGATCTTGATGAAATTTATCTCGGAGGTAACTTTATACTTTTCCCGGTACATCATACAGTTCTCACGGGATTTTCAAAAACCTAACAACGCCGACGTAGTCCAATAATTTTAGAAGCTAGTTTTATACATATTAATAGGTGAAGGTTTATGTCTACATAAGGAATGTCTACTCGACTTTTGACACAAATTCGAGACAAATTCGTTGTACGTATGCTTTTAAACGTAGGTATTTATCGGCTACAAAGAGCTTGAATTTATTTTAAATTTGAATGAGATGTGAAACACTCAGTGCAAAATTTGAATTGCACTAGCCGTAGTGTACGTACGGTGTTTACATTCAATCTTGGCAGGTTCCCAATATAGTAAAAGATCTGCATTAAATAGATATACATCCCAGAAATGGTCCGGTTATGCAATTAAATAATAGTTTTCTCCTAAACAGTAGTAATAGAATACAGTCAATGATCAACGGCACCGAGGCCTCACGAAACTGCCTTACTATTTGTACTACTTATCACTATCATCATTCCTTTTGAGACCATTAACGCTAAGTGCTGCAGATGCCCACCCATATGCTTGTCAGCTCTACCTAATTGGAACAAGTCATAAACAAAGGTAATTTTCAAAATAAAAGGCACACCACTTAATTTGTTATAGTAACTCACCTTTTCGATAAAAAATAAATCCAATATCAGTCCGTATTCAAAAACGGTAATTTTATGATAATTGAAGACGCCAAATCAAGTGCTTACCTTGTATTAAAAAATCCAATTACAATGTGAAAGATCATTACACGATCAAGAACAATAGATTAGATCAATGACAAAACATGTCAAATTAATCAAATCTAATGAACGATACGCGAATGCATAGATAAAGAGAAAGATAGACTGGTTTTTTTTAATATAAGGTTTACTAATGTAAAGTATGTAGCGATAAGAACTTCAATAATAGTAGATTATACACCAAGGGGATAAAGCACTGTTTTATGTCACGGGCGCTACATTGAATCCTGAACGTAACGAAGGACTCCAAATTTAACTCCCGAGCGCAGCGAGGGTGTTATAAGTTAATTCCCGACCAAAGGGAGGGAATTAAGATTGAGTCCTGAGTGCAGTGAGGGATTCAAGCGCCCAAGAAAAAAACTACTTTATCCCGGTGATGTATACTCTACTTTATACTTCTACCATAACAGTAAAACAAACTGTAACGGTTAGATATTTATTGCAAATCATAGTAAGTAGGATACATAGGTCTAGTAAATAATAAAAAGAAAAGACAAATTAAACTTTTTATTTCAAACTTTTTGCTTTTCATGCTGCCAGTGTTTATGCAGGTACACATACTCCTTGGTTTAAAAACTTTTATGTCAAATGGTACGATCGTTTGGTCGACCAGTCTGGAGCCTAGACTCTGTTGTGCATATTTACAGTATGGGGTTGGTCAACTAGTTGGGCGATCGATCGACTAGATTACGGCCCTAGGGCATGAAGACTGACTTTAGACCCGCAAAAGTATGATTAAAACAGTAGTAAAGGTATGCTAGAAGTATAAAGATATTTAAACTTAAGAGCCTCCTCATGTGTCCCATCCAAGTATACCGATAAGTAAAACTACACTACAGAAACCAAACTATCACAGATGTAGCAACTCTGTATAGTAAGGGCAATAACACACTACGAAGAGCACAGGAAAAAACATTTCGTCGTATGGGAAACACGTTTCGTCGTGTCACGGTAGTCTGTACAGCTCTATATAAGGAGGACATCACTATGAACCAAAAATTTTTGTTCTTTGGACAAATAGTCCGCGCACGCACTTTTATGGGAAAAAAGTGCATGTCCGTGTGCGTTTGCCCGCGACTTCGTCCGTGTGGAATAAGGTTCTTAAAATTTTTTATTTAAAAAACTGAAAATGTTAAAATTCTTCATTTTTCACTGAAAGCACAAATACTCAGTTTCATGGATATAACTTGAACCGCCTATTTAACCTACTTGGGGGTAGAATTTCGAAAATTCCTTCCTTAGTACACCTCTAGGCTGATCAAGGAATATTCTCTCAAAATTTCAATTTTGTACATTCAGGCGTTTGGGCTGTCAGTCGCTCAGGACAAGAGCCTTTTATTTTTTATAGTTATATTGAAGGAATGCACACTTTTATAGTTATATTGATGTATTTCGCGACATGAAGAAACGTGCTTTCGCAGACGTTTTGTCTGTTGACCTTTTTTTTGACCGCCAGACAAAATGTTTTTGTCCGTAGTGTGTTATGGGACTAAAGATCAGAAGCTGCCCACTGCATTGAGGTCTGAGGTAGAGGCTCTTTCCTGCCCGCAGTCGCGCAATAATCAGCTTTTGTGCGGCGTAATTGGGTGTCTGGGCTGCCAACCGTAGCATTTATTTCCTATAAATTGAAAACTGCTTTTGTGCTTAGAATCACTTATGCGGGCGGGTTACCTTTTAGTGAGATGGTTGCCCTGAAAGAATCTATTTAATGTATAACATTTTTGGCTTACAAAATTACGGTCGTTTAGAGGATATAATAAGTATATAGTATTGTCATTTCAACCCAACGCCGGCGCACTACTGAGCACGGGTGTCGAGAATGAGAAGAGTTTGGCCATAGTTCACTATGCTGGCTAGGCGCGGAATGGGAGACTTTTCACATCTTTAAGGACATTATGAAGTACTCTTGGGTCGGCAGGTTTCCTCACGAGTTTACTTGCCTATGTTGGGCCTAAAATCATATCGGTCGGTTAAGTTATAAGGTTCAGGGTAATTTTAAGATACTATGGAATATGGATTTTGGAACAAAATAAAGATTTATCATTATCATTACCTATGTCTCTTGTAATTTTTTATGAATTGGTTGATCTTGATCTACCGAATTTTTTTTTATATTAATTGGTCCGTTGTTTTGTTTATACACAAAAAAGAATTTATATAATAGTAGTTGTTTGTGATATAAGAGCGGTAAATAGGTTTTTACATACGAGTTGACTAATGTCAGCCCGATGATGCCAGTCGAGGGCTGACCGTCGTCACGAGGATGTAGAAACCTTAACGCCCGTATATCACACAATATTTTTCAATACATTTGTGAGAAAACTCGAAAATAAAAGTCGAGTAGGCACTAGGTACTCACTAGAAAATGGTTTTTCACGCCCATACTTATTTCGATATTTTTGGCGGCAATTATAAGCGCGGTTTTTTTCTCAGATCTAAAATACCTAAGTGTTGATTCAATTTTATGACTCCACATCACATCTGCCATTCTGCCAAATAAATATTTATTGATAATTTATAAGAAAATTTCAACGACTCTTTTAAAAATAACGCGCGCTACGGCGCGTTGTTGTAATTGCGTTTTTTGAATTCGATTCATGGCTCTAGGTTCTAGTTCTTAGCTTCCAGCCTGGACTATTCAGTGTTTACTATTTTGATTTATAAAACTTAAAACAAATTTAATTAATTATATTAAATGCATTTTTTTATTTTATGCATTAATTTCATCAATTCACATCTAAATGTCATTATTTTTTAGGTTTTCTACAACAAAGTCAATATCATTATGAACCTTCTTGCAAGAAAACTTTTTATGTAGAAGTAACGTGGACTTACAAAAATTAAAAAAAATCTGCAAATTTACTGCACCAGGGCAGTAAATATTTACTGCACGCGGGCAGTAAATTTAACTTACAAGCCCTGTTTACTGCCTCTGTAAGTGCATTTTTCGAGTGCATTGAAAAATTGTTAATAACACAGCGATACAGTCTAGCTAATGATAATATTGTGTCGTTAGAGATATCCTCCCTCGCAATTGTGAGGACCTTACCGTTGTATCTACGCTGAAACGACGTCATTTACATATTTTAATAAAATAATATCGCAACTGAATCGTAACTGAGAACTTGATTTAAGTTCTTACTGCGATGAATGTAAATTCACCACCGCCGCCGCCGCAATTCCAGATTTCAATTCTGGAATTAATGGCAGCCGACGTGGGCCGAGCCCGTCTAATATTTGCGTTACTTCCGGAGACTTACTTAGGGATGAATATGGAATAAATTAGTGCGAACGAGCCGCCGAGAGAACTGAAAATAAAGCATTCGAATGCACATCCACAGCTAAAGGAGGAACTCGTAATTTCAGCGGGAGATTTGATGTTTTTGCAATATTCGGTAGGCGGTGCACGGAGTCGGTCGGGCCTGCTAAGCGTGCATTAATATTGTCAATAGTTGGAGTTAGTGGAAGTGAAGTACGTGTTCCGCCTGCCGCTATCTACGGCGTAGCTCGCGCGGTGAATTCGAATGGCCCCTCACACTCGCGCCGAGCCGCCCGCCCCGCGCGCCGCTCCCGCGCCCCCTCGCGCTCCCACGGCCCACCCCGTAACGCCCCATAAACTCGCATCTTAATTTTAACTTTATTTCTTGCCGCTGTTCCAAGAAAATTAAGTGTGAATGTACCGGTGAATGATTTGCTAAGGCGTCGCTATGCACTTTCCCATCTACCGTACGAATTGTCAAAAATCATTCCCCCTTTAAGTGATAATTAAGGCTTTTATGAGAAAAAGCACTCGATAATTACTAGATTTGAAACAATAAATTAAACTCGTACATAATCTATGAGTTTGAATCGTACGTAGTCTCAGGTTTTTCAAAAACACAGCCAGTTACAGTGTCTACGTGATAGTGCTCGTACTGGTTTCTCGTATTGGGTAAAAGCAAGTCAGGCAAATGGTTAAATAGGTAAACTGAATATGGGTTTCCTTTTAGAATTCGATTGTTTACTTACATTCGACCACATTTTAACATTCTTTATCTAGAAAACGAAAACCCAGAAATAAATTCAAACAGATCGCCGCTGCCTTTGCTTAGACATCCGCTCTAGCCAATTTTCGTTAAGATCACGTCGGATCGTTTGGAATTTTCTCAAAGGTTAAAGTTTTCTTTGGCGAATGCAATTTCGAAGTTGCACGGGCAGGCCAATGATCGAGGAGCGCGAAAGTTAGCAGGGGCGGCTAGGTGCTGCCGCTCGCTAGGTAGGCCCGCTCCCCGCGCCCCGGCGCCACGGAAAAGCGATTATTGGGGCAATCGGAAGCGCCCTGAGCCGTTCCGCGCCCGAGAAAGGCCTCGCGATGCAAATAAATTCGCAGGCCGCCGCGACCGGACAACGCTGCCCCTCGTTGTTATTCGCCTCTCGCGGAATGGCTTTTATGTCCTTAATGGAAAAGTAAGATATTTACTTCGAGCTTGTAAAAAGACCTTCCTTTTACATTTTTCTTCTTATCCCCGCAAGTCGTTGCTGAAAATTATGCGATTCCAACGTGAACGAGGCTGTAAGATTATACATTTACATTAGCTTTTCGGTGAGACTTTTCGCCTTCATTTTCATAGTATGTAAAAGATCACAGAGTCATGAATAAATCGGGTATTTGAGGGATCTGTCCACTTTTTAATCTCAATTTAGGTTAGGTGTTGATTTAACTCTCATTCTCTACCACATATTGTCAGTTTTGGTGAGATTAAGGGTGAAAACACACTTCTGATAGGATGTAAAAAACCGTTAGCGTTAAACGCCCGCGTCGTTTGATTCTATATGAACACGTTTCATTTCATCGTGCCACGCAGGTCTGTGCAGCTTCACAAATTGCGCGCGCTGACGTGTTTTATACTTGTCCTCTCAGTAGTGTGTTTTCGGGCAAAAAATTGGTATTGATTCCGGTTATCCACATAGACTTGTTTCTGTAGACTTCCGAATGGTCTGACCTATTTTTAGCGATAAGCCCATCGTATTAGATCTAGTGATATATATTTTGTGTTTCAATATGAAATAAGTACGCATATATGTATTAGCATTGTATACTTATTACAAAGTAGAAAGTCGATTAAGTACAAATAAACAACCACGAAGTCAAGTGAGTGTAAAATAATGTTCAGTCGCCGCCAGCATGCCAGTTGGTGCGAACACAAATCCCTTAATAATTATGAAAATGTATGCGAAGCACATGAAAGTTGGTGCAATTACGCCGCGGCGGCCGCCCTGCAGGCCAGCGTCCTTAACTTGCGAGCACTGGAGCATTGCCGTCTACTTGCTCTATTCAATTACCTACAAAGCACTCGGAGAAAATTTCAAGAAGCCCATCATGTTTGGATCTCATATAAAACTGGGTACTCACGACTTTTACTTTAAACATATATTAAGTTATTGGAGAAACGAATAAACTTTTACAGTGAATGAACTAAAAGTTTAATCCGCTACAGTAGACAAATCTGTGTGGTACAGTGCGTGTCTTTCATCTGCAGCATGCGACACCCACCACCCAGCAATTCGCACAGGCACAACACCACACCACACAAATCCTCCAAATCACTCTCAACGTACGTTTAACTCCGACACCGGAGCATCTTCAGGAGATGTTGACTCGACAATGCACGATTGTGAAGTCAATCCTTGACTGTGAAGGACTGTGTGGTGATATTTTAGTATTTGTTGTTCAAGTACAGGATATAATTCAAATAATTGATAATTGATCAAGTTTCAGGTTCCAAAAAAATATATTTTTTTGTACTCTATTCCTATGCAAAAACTACTAGGTGGATATGGCTGAAATTTGATATAGAGATAGGATTATACCGTGGATCAACAACCCGGAAAATAGAGTTGCCGCGGGAAAGAAAAAACCTCAATCCGCGCGGACGAAGTCGCGGGCATCAGCTGGTATTTTATAATTAATCAATATGTCAATCAAAACAAAAGCAATAACTCTTAATGATAAGATATGACAAACCACAAAATAGAAACCATTATCGCTATGCTCAAACCAAAAACCGTATAAAACAAATAAACGAGGGCAACATCAAATAAAAGCCCATATTCGCGGATTACTCAGACGCGACGAGGTCAATTATGAAGCAATAAAAGTTTTAGTGCTTCGCACAAATTGTCGATTTGCCCGCTGACGGATGGTTGCAATACTGACGCCGGCAAATGAGCACACGATAAAATTATCGTTAGCGGTAACGACATGAATAAATGCAATAGGGTGGCTCGAGGCGTCCGCGGATGCCTTGCTCGCGGGAGCACGGAGCGCGGAGCTGAGCGCGAGAGCGGCTGCGGTGGAATGCTCGTTAGAACTTTAGTGACGACTGTGCGCCTTTATGCCTCACTCGTACCCACTCATCACTCCAATAACGTTTCAAATGATTTCAGCACTTTCAAATGCATTAATTTAATCTGCCACCTTATTTGAATGAAATTAAAGCCAATCTATTCGATGAACTCGTAGTTCATTATTGAGAAAATTTCATTTTAGAATTATTATCATAATTTTAGTTAGATAATAATTTTAAGTGAAACCAGATGAACCCCAGTTGCGGTTCCAAAATTATGTGACAGTCACAAATGCTACGTATCTGGTTACAACGTAAAATAAAACTCATAAATTAATTGTGGTTAGGATCATTGTATAATGTGCGCAACGAGCGCAATATCTACACTTAGCTGTAATTATGTTTTCCGCTCGTATAAAACCAGAAATCATGTTAACCAATTTTGGGGCCGGGCTCCGGTATTTATTGCATAACCAAAAATCGAAACACATACAAAACATTATACATACAAAAATTATAATAAAGTCACTTTAAAAAGTACAACTTGAAACAAAAATGCTCATACGAGTAAAAGCTTTTTGTCTGGTAAAAATATTAGACAGGGTTGTGCACTAAATATGTGATAATTTTAAATATACAGCAAATGCGCCAGGTAGGACCGTCCAAACTAGTGCTTGCTGTGATTTATATCGCAACATTGCCGGCTGGCCGGGCGTTGGAAATTTTAAACGTCACGCATTTGTGATGAATACCCGCAATTTTCTCGCGGCAACACGAGTTGATAGCTATGACTTTCCGACTTTGCGACGTATTATATCACAAGTTATTTGGTTATTTAAAATGAAGATGAGAGCATTGTTAAAACAGCTTTATATTATACCGTTATTGTTCTGAAACGCATAAAGGAGGATGGCGGATATGCATGTATTTTGGGACCCACTGAAAAGGGTAGCGTTCATCATGGAAACTTAGTAATAATTGTAGAACGTAACAAAACTAAGAAAAAAGCAAATAGTAAGTAAGTCTAAAAATGTGGGAGAAAAAAGATACACCTAAAAGTAGAATATAACCTAAAAATTATTAATCAAAAACTATTTCTATCAATAATTTGTATCAGTATTAGTATGAATGAGTTGTTAGGTACTTAAGCCTAGTTATAATTAGGTAGGTACTTATGTCTGCGAAAATTCCGCAATAATTCTACTCACACCATATTTCGAAATAACTCTTATCTGCTTAGATCTTTCTTATCCTTTAACAAATTGAGTAACAATAATATATCAAAATATATTTCTTTTGCACCACTAGTACCTCTATGCGGATTCTGGCCAGTGAATTCTTCGACACCTATAGCCCAAGTTGAAGTGATTCGCTGACCAATAATTCAGATTGTGTTCCCATTCTATAGCCTGATCTTCCTTACATTAAGCGGTTTATTCCTCTATATACTTTGTATTATTAAGTAGGTACTTATTTACTTTTCCTATGAGAGCTTTTTTCTTTCTCTTATAACCAAATCCATGAGAAGGAAGTCGCGGGCATCAGCTAGTGTCATATAAGTAGTGATCACTGATACTGATAAAATCATTTACATAAAAATTAAAAAGTATCGATACGATTAGGTATCGATACTTTTAAAGTACTCGTGTTAGTATCACAAGACGATAGTAAGATTAAGAATACTCATTTCAGTAGGTATCGATGATACATCGGTGGTGTCGGAACATCCCTACAAAAATAAATAATAATGACAAGTGTTGTCATGTCAACAAAATGTTTATCTATGTCAATTGCGTTCCATTAGTGCAAGATGACTTATTTTTTTATAAATTATAATCATTTCTGTCTTTTGAATCCCGTATCTCAGAGTCTAAATATTTTTTTATATAAACATCATATAAACATATGATTATAAATAATATAAACTTGTACTTGAACGATGCCTCCTTAATTTTTAAATTATGTGGGTCCAATTTCGCCATTGTTCTTTTACTATGTTCAAACAGTTTCATTCGCACCTTTATTTACTCTTCTGAAGTGATTTCATGTTTGTATTCTAAATATATAATAGGAAAAAAAAGTTGACTGACTGATCTATCAAAGCACAGCTCAAGCCATTAGACTGATTTTATGCCAGTATAAAATCTATCTGTATGGCTAAGGAAGGATTTTTGAACATTCAACCCCTAAAGAGCTAGTTTGTTGGGATTAGTTATGCTATACATGTCGGACGGAGTAATATAGGCATCCATAATGCGATTGGCTCTAAATGCTATTTATAATTATAAGACCCGTATCCGTAAGTTATAGTTACTAAGTTCACAGGCTATGAATAACTTACTGTTGGCAGTACCTCCCAGACGTGAACATAACTTGGTACCACTCGCGTTCAGTAAGTATCGCATATTATGAGGTACAGGCTTCTAACATGATAATAGTCGTTAAAGCCCACCAACCCGCATTGGAGCAGCGTAGTGGGTCTAAGCTCTAATTCCCTCTCTCCTATGAGAGTGGAGGCCTGTGCCCAGCAGTGGGGCGTTATTGGGCTGTAGTAGTGGTGGTAGTGCGATGAGGTATAGGTATGAGGCATCGCAGTTAACTCATTGATAAATCTTAAAAACTTGTCATCTACGCCTGGCGTGAACTCGTATTTTCTACGTTTCGCCCGGCTCTGTATCCGGTCTCTCTCGCCCAGTGCGTTAAGATCCATAGAAGAACAAACCTCGCCAAAACAACGCCACATAAGTACTAGGATGTAAATTTGAAACTAAGAAACGGTTAAAAGCAAACAGAAATGTGTCTATCTTAGTTCCATTACCGTTAAAATTACGTCATGCAATTAAAAAAACTATATTATTTACAAACTGAGTAAAAAAATGGCAATTTACTGTCGACTAGTGTCCTCGTAGCCCAGTCAAGTTGAAGCATTATTGCGGGACATTGCACACTCTAGTAGCGTGGCATCTCTCAGCTGCCGCCCCGGCCCCTAGCCTTTAATCGCGTCGTCATCGGGAGTAGGCTAGGCTCATGTCGCCCTGTTACGCTACTGCCATAAATCAGTCGACACCGCGTGATGGATGATGCAGTCACGACGAAAAAAACAGTATATCTAATTCAGTCCCTGTGTACATATACCTTGTATATTGGTACAAATCGGTTTTATCGCGGTATTGATCTGACGATTAAAGCCCGCCTTTATTCTAGAATGTGCTTCACAAAAGGGTTTTCCATTATGGTTCGGATACAAGCTTCGAGTTGATGATACCAACCGGATTTTTGTATAATGTTTACTTTTATCTCAGCATCATTAATTTGAACATACTCGTACATTAATACGTTCGCTTAGTTAAAATAATCTGCTCATTAAGATAATCTGTTATTAAGAAAATATTTTTTTACAAGATGAAGCATGCTGTGCCATGAAGCATCGCCATGCAGCTAAATTTGTTCAGCTTATGTCTCATCATGCCTTTTGTAGAAAACGTATAGGTGATCAAATTTAGTAGCCACAGTTTGCTTCCATTCATGGCTGCTCAAATGGAACGAAGTTAAAGTATCAGCGATACTTAGCAGTTTCTCCAACATGGTTGTTTTCACTCACCCTAAATTACCCCACTGGCGCAAATGGCATAATATTTTTTCCGACATGCTTACAACCAAGATCAGCGTAAAGGGGGTTCATTCCGATGTGATCCGTAATTCCAAGGCGGCGCCTCACGGGCGCCTGTTGCTAACTTTTATTATTTTCGTAATGATTGCAGCTGCAAAATGGCTTTTCTGCGCTATTATGTGGCAAAGTTGGACCATAATTATACTGTAGAGAACCTGCTCTACCTCAAACAGATTGTTTTCGTAATGTCAGTTTAAAATAGTAGGAATGCGCTGTTTTTAAATATTAGTCAGTTAGTACTAGGTAATCTTAGGTATTTACGGAAAAACAATAATGTAGGAAGAATAAGCGAAAAAAAATAGTCAATTAAATACCGTAAGTTAAGTTCCTTGAGCCGAGCATAACATTTTTATTCATCAAAGTTGCAATATATTCTGGTTATACTCATATATTATATTGATAGATTTATTAAAGGAAATACCTACAGGAGGCACCCTCAGTTTAGTTTGAAATATATTCAACAAAATTGCTGCAATAAATTTGGCTAGTTACTTAAATTCATTTTGTGTCTATGAAGTAGTGTAGTGGCGGGCAGCGGCTTTTGTATTGAAAATGCACACCCGCTCGTTAAGCGGCGCTGCGGCCCGACGCGTGACGTCACGTCCTCTGCTTCCACCCGCCCTCATTAGCATACATTATATTTGCTATTCGCTGAACATCGCCTGCGGGTTTCGCGATTTTTTGGCGATACAAACCCAAACGAAAACACGATAATCTTGTATAGGTATCGATCCCGTTGCTAAATATGTATAATAGCTCATCTTTCGTTTTAATCATACAAGCTCCCGTCCCAGCTCCGCTTTCCTTTCTAATTTATGAATTTTTGCCTACATTTAGGGACATTATACGACATTATTTAGGGACTACGTTATAGATGATGGGTAGGTACTTGCACAATGTAACTAAACTGCCGGGGTCCCTAAGAATCTACACCTTACTCTACCAATAAAATTGAATATTTCTTTAGAATGGCACGTGAATCATCTAGCAGTAAGACCCTCATACATCGTTGCGTCCATAATAAACCACGATCTTTTAGAGTTTCGGAAGCTTCGAGTTCAATCAACCCAACGACTTGATTATATACTACTCTAGCGGCACGCTATGATGGCCGGTTTGACACATTACAATAGTGATGTGGAATGTCAATTTATTCTCGAACAAAAAACAATTAAGTTTTGTTTTTGTACCTGATTAAATAGGTTTAATAAAACAAAAATGTATATGTTTATTTAATTTATTTGAACGAACTGAATATTTGAACGAAAATGAATATACATACTTTATATGCACACAAGAAACATATGAATACAAAAGATACCAAAAAAGGTGCCACAAAAGGCCATAATTAATCAGATTCGTCCATACTACTATTTTCACTGTCGTCACTGCTATCATCACATACATTAATAATTATATGTTCGTTTTCTATAATATTATCTATTTTCACATCTCTTTCATAATCTTCCCTTATTAATTTAACAGTTCTATTCACAACCTTTTCCCAGTCTCCTTTAGTCACATGTTCACAAGCTTCTTCTAATAATTTTAGCATTTTTTTTGTGGTAAATGGGGGTTCTGTATTGTGTCTTGCAGCATATCCCTTAATTTGAGCCCACACCAACTCAATCGCATTATACTCACAATGGTAAGGCGGTAACCGTATAACTCTGTGCCCATGTTCTAATGCTATTTCGTCAATGACGTATCGGATCTTGGTTGGTTTGTTTTCTTTTAAAAGACGTACTAATTCCGCTTTTAACATATTCATGTTTGCATCTACGCCATTTTTACGAAGCCATGCGACGATATCAGCTTTCTTTTGGGATTGGGCAGGTGGCTTGTCAATTTGCATCGAGTGGTATGGGGCGTTGTCCATAATTATAATAGATGGTTCAGGGAGGCTACACAACATTGAGGTAAACCATTCAGTAAACTTTTCTCCATTCATGTCTTCATGATAGTCTCCAGTGGTTTTTGACGCAAAAGCCATGAGAGAACCTTCGACAAACCCGTTGATGGTTCCGGCGTGACAAATTATAAGTCGCGATCCTTTTCCTACAGGAACTTTGGAAGTAGATGCTGCTGTGTCATCGTTCCAAGAACGGCCTACAGTATGGTTAGCATTAAGCCATGTTTCATCCAAGAACACAACATTTTGCCAATTTTTGATTTCTTTCACTTGCCGTAAAAAAGTATACCTTGCCATCGCTATATCAAATCTTTCCATCAATATTTTGCGTTTGTTACATTTTTTGTATCGAAATCCAATGGTCTTCAAAATCTTCGTTAAAGAACTTTCCCCACCGAAGAATAATCCAGCTTCCTTCAGTGAATGCACCAACTTTTTTCTTGTTGGATACTCCTTCTGTAAATAGTAGCCGTAAACATGTCTTCGGATAGCATCGGCATCAAAGCTATCGATGCCTACGACTGGTTTTGCTCGTTTTCTCTTTTTTGGTGTGTGAAGTTTATTTTCTTCTGTGCCAGTCTCGCCATATTTTTTTTTAGTTATCCGTCTAACAGTTCGTTGTCCAATATTAAGCGCATCAGCTACGCGTTCAACCACTGACGTTATAGGTAAAATTGGCCCTCCATTTTGAGCTTCACGATCGAAATAGTTACGAAGGCGTATTACGAACTCACGTGTCTGACTATTTAGAACAGTTCTCTGCGTACGTTCGGTCATATCGACGAAATCCACAACAAAGGGCTTGAACAGAGTCCAAATTAACGAGCAAGGGTCAACAGTAATGCAGTATCAATATTTGAAATCCAAAGCCAGGTCAAAACTATATCACAATCGCATTGCACTGACAGTTTATACTTTTCGAAGCAACGTCAATTCGAAACTGCTTTGTTTTGCATTGAGCATTGACGCGAGTTTGCCGGAGGTAGTAGTTGTGCTAGCCAGCGATCCTATGTGACGATCGTATTAGATTCCATTTTTAAAAATTTATTGATATTTTTTTGCGATTTCAGAGGTTTGTCCACATAGTGAAAATTGTTCATATTCACAAGTACATTCACCCCTTAAATGGTGCAAACTGATTTTTCTACACTTGTATACATTTAAGAAATCAATTTAATAAATAAATTTTGAGTCCTAAACCTAAAACTACATTCGATAAAATTTATGAATCTCTGCACATCACTATCGTCAATAAAGTAATACAATTATTTCCTTCAAAGTCGTTATCAATTAATACGGAACTTCATGAGCGGACAAACGTCAAACCGGCCATCATAGCGTGCCGCTAGTTTAATTTAGATGAAACTTAGCTTACATATGACTGGCTTTAGAAGCGCGTTCGAGTTATAAAAATCTATAAACGCGTTCAAGCATTGATTAATTACAATGTATAAATTCAGTTCGAGATTATATGAATTATAATAATATGCGTGATCGAGTATTGATTCATGTTTAAACAACGACACGCGATTTACCCGCGTGTTCGAGTATTGATTCATCTCTAAACAATGACACGCGTTTTACACGCGTGTTGTATTGATTCAATACTGCCATGCTTCAGTTCAAGTATACTGCGCTTTGCTCGTTCTAAGAACCTTACTTCTTTAGCACATACACTAAGTGAGCCAGTCATTATTATATAGGATCATTAAAGGATCACATCATACTTCGAGACATTTATGCTTTGACTATAAGAGTGAGACATTTTATATTATACTATAAGTTTTAACCCAGGGTTAAGATTTCCATCTTATTTAACAACATAAATGTTGTTCCATAAGGTCACCGTGAAACGAACTAATCCTAGTGGTAGCATCTTCCTTTTATAAGATAAGGAAGATGCTATGAATGGCATCATTTACTTTTCTAAAAAATAAATGATGGTTGGCTGGCTCCGCCCCGCCACCAACGGTAGGCTTCTTCCCTCCCTTGATATCCCAAGAGGCATATTAATGCATGGACTAATAAGTCTCATAGAATACCAAAAGTCAACAGCCCCCCCCCCTTTCAACCACTAGGACATCAACCGCGGAAATAGCGCAACGTATGGCGGCATACTTTATAGTGGTGCGTTCCACTATGTCAGCATATAGCTGGATAATTACATTTTTAGAGTGGTGTACTCCCACATATACCTGTAATAGGTTTCAAGGATGCACCAGGCGCTCTGCAGGATAGTCCGCCGCAACGAAACAGAGTCTACAGGCGTGATGCAACCTTCAGTAATAGTATGGTTAGATAAAATGCAGCGCGGAAACCTCCATGGGTAGTAGAACATTGTTTGAACGTAAGTTAGGTAGGTAGTGATATTAATAACCAGTGTCCTATCAACCATGATTGGTTATTGTTCGAACGTAGCGAACGTCGTAAATTTACATATGATATGCATAAGTCGTCTTTAAGTAGACCGCAAGGTAAAATCAGACATACTGTAGAACATAGAAGTGCACACGAAGTGCACTGCGCACAGAAAGCAAGCTCTCTGGTACAACAACAAACCAGTCCCTTCTTAACGTCCAACTAGGTAGACATCAAGGCAGAACCAGCTGTGCTGAGGCATCGCCGAAGCGAGTAGCTTATATTCCACAGTGCCCAACTCAACCTGCGATAGTGGTTGATATGTGATTATAATACGTGTAAGTATGTGGTATTTTAAGTATGTATATAGATCCACCATAGGTAGATCAAGTATCGTCGGATACTCTCCAAGACAGGTTCACGAGGCTCATAGTCCAAGGCTCCCTACATTAGACAGCATCCAACGATGTAATGCGTTCGAAATGCTTCATTAATTGCACATAATAAAATATTAAAATTCTATGAATTGCTTCCCAATCGCGCCATCATGAGGAGGAGAAGACCCTGACATAGTGTGCGCTTTGGCGGCCAAGACTACCACACCGCGCTCACTACTACAGCTACGCATTATTTCTTGCGTCGCGTCGTCTACTCGCTTCGTCCCCTGGCGATCGGTCCGATTGACGGAAATCGCTCTGGTGACATGCAAGATCGTTCCTCATCTAGGTCGGTTATACTATTTTTATTTTATTATTCATTTAATATATTTTTACTATTATTTTATAATTTATGCTATCAAATATAAATATATTTTATATTTTTTTATTAACTGAGAGGTACGTATAGTTACAACAACCTCAGGTTTCTAGGCTCAGTATCTGTACATATCAGTCAGTCGGTTTCTCTATTTCATTTAAAGACTAGATGAAGCCCGTGACTTCGTCCGCGTTGATATCTGTTTTTGAAAAATCCCGTGGGAACTGATCTGATTTCACATAGGAGAATCAAGCAATTACTAGAGAGTAAAATTAGTATACTTACAGAGATGTGTGGAAGTTCCCTCTTTTGCGGAGGTTTACATGCGATGGGTCTCTAGTGAAATAAGCTTCGCGCGTTTTAGTTTTGACAGAGTTTGTTTTACGACTTGAGTAAGACCTCGTATGTGAGACTTTATCAGTACTTGGAGCTTTTTCTAAAAGCAGGTAAAATTTAAAAGATTAACAACCCTATCTAATAAACAATATCAATTTGGGAGATTGGCAAGGCACTGACTGCATCACTATGCAATTTTCTGTGGGTCGAATTTTGACATCTTAGTTTTCTTTTTCAGTCTATTTTTGTGACTCGACAATCTGTATTAACCCTGTAATTTGGTGCTCAAAAGGGGGGTTACTTGGAAAGTTTCTCGGGAGTTTACCCAAGTTAATCTAATTTAGTTTAAAGAACTGGTAAAACACCCACAATACAAAAAAAAAATTGTGCGGCTCTCGTATGATGAAACTATTGATTTTACTAAAATAAATGTTACTACATAAATTGTAGGAAATTTTCTCTAGTTTAATTGACCGAGTGGAGCGAAGGTCTCTGACTCTACTTGAGTGAATTTGCACTTGTCCGTCCGTCCTTCGGTCAGAGCCTTATAACTTATGAATTACTGAACGTAATTACTTCAAATTTAAATATAATATGTAAAGCGATGGCCTTCAGCCGAATATGGCTTAAAAAGTTATAAAAATCTTTATTCTCTCTCGGGGCTCTCATAGAAGCGAATGCGAAGTAAAATAGTCTTTTAGCGTTACATATTAGGAAAAAGCGATACTTAGGAATAGGATACATTTTTTTTAATTTTCCCCCTAAAATTGACGAAATGGAGGGCTTTCAAAGTGGAGATTTTCTAACGCTCAATTTTCTGAAAGGCTGAGCCTGAAACTTGATCAATTATTTGAATTATATCCTGTACTTGAACAACAAATACTAAAATAAGATAAATATTATAAGGAAACGAAATTATTAAATTTTTAATGAGCTTCAGTATTTTTAACAGAACTTCACAATGATGTCAATAGATGGCGCTCTGTAACAGTTTATTCGTTTCTCCAATAACTCTTTAGCTCTTTTGCGTCTAATGTTAAAAGTTAACTATTACAATATATCGTTAAAACTATCTAATGGATACCGCGAGGTCTCAGTTCGGGGCGAACCACTAGTTTATTACATGACTATTTTCATCGTAAAATTAGTCGGAAAGTAGTTATTGTCAAAAAACTCTTTTTGGGCGCCATTTTTCTAATAGGGCGGCGCGAGCGGCAAACATACGAGGTGGAAAAGTGAAAATTCGGAAAGAGCTCGTTGAAATCTATAAAATACATCAATTTTCAAAACTCCCGAGAAACTTTCCAGGTAAAACTACCAAATAACTATTATATTGCGAGTTGCGACATAGAGACGTGCGGATGTGGGTGACGGCATTTGTATTTCCGAGCAAGGTATCCGTCCACTGACAAAATTCACTATTTGCTGAAGAATATCATAGTGCGCAGTTAAACTATAGCCCAATCTTCAGCATGTCGACGATTGCACAAGCCGCGCTTTTGCACTGCGCAGTTGTGCAGGTATTCGCGTAAACAAAACTGAGCGTGAATCCGAAGCTTAAGTAGTTAATTTTAACATACGCTTATGACTTGTTTTGCAGTAACTCTGTAGTGTACAGGCTCTCATTTTTTGGTCAACTCCAACCAAAGCAATCACCACAAGCAGAAAGAGGAATTTTTAGTTTTAATCATTAAAATTGTAGCGTAGATAGTCTCAAAACTCAACGGAACGAAGCTCAACGCTTCCAAATGTTCACATGCCTGCATTCAGTGACACGAGCCATGCGCAATACGCCCTTCAGGGTCTGCTTTACGACTTCAGAACTCGCACCCACTCCCCGCACGATTAATGTTACACAGGAAGATTACTGGCGCAACTTTACGCAAACTTATGTTTTAGGACTTTTATTATTATTATTGGAGTGCATTTATTCCTCTTCCACGCGTTCATATTATTTGCTCGCACTTAACACACATAATTACAACCTATTTGAAACTATTGTGAAAGTCAAATATTTATTGTGGAGGCTTGATGAAATAAGGGGAGTAATAACTTCCTGTTGAATTCACTTCAGCAATTATGATATTAGAACAGATTAGGTAATATTATTAGCTGATATTAGTGTGGATTTGCGGTATACCATGATAATCACCCGTACCCATCTTGATCATCTGCCATGTTTTATTAAGCTGGTAGCAATTTTTCGAATGGCGGTTAATTTTTAATAAGCAGATGTAATTGCATAACAGAGTGTCGCGACACGTAAATCTGCTGACGGTCGCCGGCCAGGCAGCGATGCTAATATTTGCATATCGCAATTGATGCGAAGCAATCAATACTGCAAATAATGGAATTGTCACATAAAATCTACAGAAAGCATGGCGCGTACTCGCGTTATTAACAGATTTAATTGTTTTAAATACACCGGTAAATAATGCCGCTATTACTCCTGTTCCGAACAGAAATGAATTCAATATGAATTTTCATAATGAGGGCTGTTTTATATGAATAATAAATTAAATCCATAATTTATTAATTATCGAAAATATTCAGAACACTTAAATAAATATCTGGATCAAAACATTTTACAACCGTAACGATCGGATATAAAGGTAATAAATAATTATGGTTTACGAAAATCATCCATCAATAGTGAAATAAAGTTGTTCTTCATAAAAATAAAATATTTACCCTTCAATTTTCCTGATAGATGTTTCAACCACCCAAAAATATTTTTGATATTAAAATTGTAGAGCAAAATATCTACCTAAAGACGAAGTCGGTTTAAATGAGTCCCAAATTTGCAGTCCGATAAATAGTGAACACTTATTTTTTATAGTCTACTGGCTGACTCTTCCCGAATATTCAATATACCTAATCAAACGACTTAATACTAATGTAGGTAAGTATACAAATTATTATTTTTGAGCTCGTCAGATGTATAAATGAAGGTTAAAGCGCATTGAAATCCATTTAAGAAAATAAGTTTATAAACAATTAACCAGACTAACGCGGATTGCAATTTATTTATATTAAATCACGGAATACTTTATAGTAACTTTTAGGTTAAACCACAGAATAGGGAATAGTACTTTGTACAGAAAAGTTACTCCGCGAATACCTTTTGACAATCAGCGACTCAGGTTATGTCGTAATAAAGCCCAATTCAGCTCGCACAGCGCTGCGAGTGAAAATAATTAAATACCTACCTCTATACATTTCTTTCTATCGCCTAACTCTTATCCCTTCAGACGCGATCTCTTTCTATCACATAACTCTTATTCCTTCAGACGCGGCGTGTGTAGCCTTAATGTTGACCTCTAAATTCTTGTTATTACTATGGGCCGTTAATCGGTTGCAATAATGACGACAATTACTTTAAAAATAGATAAAAGAAATATAATTATTAATAGATTTTGTAGAAACTGGATAGGGCTATGGGTTTAATATAACTGCCTTGCCCCTTATAGGTTAGCCCGCTACCATCTTAGACTGCATCATCACTTACCATCAAGTGAGATTGTTCAGTCAGGGGCTAACTTGTAGTGGATGAAAAAATGTCGTTACATAAACCACATCTAGTTATAAAAATATCAATGAATATTTTACACTTGTTTGGGACGAGAAACCCTCATGCCAGAGTAAAAGTCAAACGTATAACCACGGTTCGCGCGCAACACTCGACTGATACGAGTGCCGTCGAACGTCCACGAAGCAGTATTTAAATATCTCTGGTCACGTGACAATTGAGCCAGGCCTGTATGGCTAGCATGCGCACTACGAGTAAAAGTATGTCTACCCGTTATCTCTCTCTGTCTACCCAAGCTAACATGGTTACTTGTCTCGTTACGTCAAAAGTAGAGATAAAAGTAATATTTCTTAACTGTGGTATTTTTCTCTACGAATCTTTACATGCCGACTAATTTTTCTTGCAATATACTGCATTTTTTGCATGTTAGGGTAAACGGAAAATTAACCGGCAACGACAACATCTATCTCTCTCGTCGCGAGATAATCTCGTTGTGCGCATGCTAAGCACACTGGTTAAACTAAGGAATTAATTAGAAATTTTTTCAAATTTTTTTTCCACAGGTAGGTTACGAAATTTTTGAATAACGTCCCTTAGGCCTTTAACCAAATAATGCTACATTAAGGAAAATTATTTGACAGTTTTAGTCTAAGAAATCTGTCAAAACGTAAAATTCATTCAGACCCTTAAGAGCCTGGCGAACGCCGCTCGCAACTTCTATTCAACCCGCAAATATAAATTTGCCGGTATTTTCTATCTCTATTTGGCTGATGACACATGGTCGCATACAAGCGCGATATATATATATTTTGTAATACATTTAGTCTTGTTCCTTAAATACCAAAAGTGATGAATGAAAACTTGTTGTATTTTTAACTTCGTGTTATTATGTAACTTGACAATATAGGCTATGTTCCTGACCAATTAGTACGTAAGATACCTATCGTTCGTTTTAATATGAAACAAATAAGGAGACAGCATGTCATTTATGTCGTAAAAACATGCAAAACGCAATGCGCTTACATTTAATTATGGGAAAGTATTTTGAAAAAATAATTATCCAGGGACCTAGATA
This sequence comes from Erebia palarica, assembly GCA_964035005.1. Classification (NCBI taxonomy): domain Eukaryota; kingdom Metazoa; phylum Arthropoda; class Insecta; order Lepidoptera; family Nymphalidae; genus Erebia; species Erebia palarica. Next base: position 30,982,538 of record OZ035985.1, on the reverse strand, counting down.
AATACAAGTTCAATCTTAATAATCGCATAATATGATGTAAATATTCTCGAATTATATTTTTTTTTGGTGTTACGTTTGTATGGGCAATTCACTCTCCGCTGGCACCTTATAATAATTGGTAGTTAAATCTGCCGTCAGAGAAATCAAATGCATACGATTTTAACTTTAAAAAAATAGATACAACTATGATTTTGATATGGGGCATGCACGAAATATCGGAACATCTAAAAATCATAAAATGAACGTAACAAGCCAACCCCGCACAAAGGCGATACAGTCTATAGATAACAATAACACACCCGCGATGCGCCGCCGAATTGCTGTGTCAAAGTATTCCCATCCTGATTGTTCCATTCTGCTTTCACGGCACTACGCTGACTCCACTACGTTAGCTTTTTAGGAATCCACCTGGAAAGTGAAAAACGGAACAGTTATAGAATATTTTTTTGTTTTCGATCAACTCTGTGATGTTAAACTTTGACAGTCCTTGACTTGAATATTGAATACTGTTTTAATTTTTTTTAAAGATGTGGGATAATTTACAGACTCTTCTACGTGTCTTTCAGTAATTTTATTTAGAATCGAATAAATCTTCATATCACAGCAATAGAAAAGTTTTACTGGAGTCCACGCGCTATTAAGCGTTGTCATCTGAAATTAAATAAGAACGGAAAATTACCATCGAGGGTCCCTCACGAGCTTTATTAGTTACAAATATTTCCAGCGAAAGAAAGTTGAATTTAAGTGACTTGCTTTCTTATGATATTACTAAATGATGCCCCCGACTTCGTCCTTGTCGATTAAGTTTTGAATCCCGGGGGAATTTTCCGGGATAAAAAGTACGCAAGCCCATGTACTTCCCCAGGATGTAGCCTACCGCCATACCAGGTACCAAATTTCATCAAAATCTGTTGAATAAGTGGGCGTGAAAGCGTAGCAGACAGATAGACAGGCACACACACTTTCGCATTTATAATATTAGTATATTCTGCTAGTTAAAACGCGACTTTGTCCGCATGCAATTAGGTTCCTATAAATCCTATATAAACTTTCATCCTCTATTTAATCTTCATTGAGGTAGAATTTTGAAAAATCCTTCCACCTCTAGGGTGCATAAGGAATATTCTCTCAAAAATTTCAAATTACATTCCGGCTTTCAAGTTAATTGGACCTAATACTGAGGGTTGTGATGTCTATAATTTCTGAACTACAAAACAAATAACCTTGAAATATTAACGGGACAATCTTTAAAATACTTCCTTTCTAACAGAAAAATAATGAATGAAATCAGACTAGTTAATTAATTACAACTAAGTACACATTTTGACTTTCATCCCCTCTCCCAAAGGAACTGTACTGGATTTCGTGATAAAATGTCCTACCTCGTAGTATGAACTCATATCATGACAAGTTTCATTTGAATTCATTCAATAGTTTTGGCGTGATGTGCGGCCAAGATACAGACAGACAGACGGACAAAAATGAAAAAAAATACAGTTTTAGTTTCAGTATCGATTATTGAGTGCCCTCCAAAAACAATTTTCAAAATATCTTCAATGTACAGAATTGCACGTGTTACACTTTTATTATAAGTATAGATTGATTTCTTCGAGTATTTTTTTTAATACGGATCGCCGTTTGCGTTAGAACAACTTGCACTTATCCGGATTTCTTTTTGCGTTTCTATTATCGATACAAGGAAAATAGAGCGCGGCATGTGCACGCGGTTAGGCAATTAAAGAGACCGTTCCCGTATCGAGACATTAATTTCTTTCGGCCTGACATTACAATACGATTCCAGACTTATTTGCGAGACCGCTATGTCTGGAATCGTAGTTAGTTATATTGCTAGTGAATATGAGTGAATCTTATAATTCTTACTGTGATTATGCAACAAACTACCTACCTATAAGCTATAAGCCCCCTTAGGTTTTTAATCAGAGCTAATAATATATGGAATTCGTATTTGGCTGATTACTGAATCGTATACCTACTTTAAAACTGGAGCCTGGTCGTATACCTGGGGCGCTTCCGAGCGCGCCCCATAAAGACGTTTTTTTATATTTTTCGTTACATCATGCATGATAGTCTTAAACTAGCTGATGCCTGCGACTTCGCCCGCGTGGTTTAAGTTTTTTTTAATTCCTACGGGAACTCCTTAATTTTCCGATATAAAAAGTAGCCAATGTCACCCTCCAAGTCCTCGACTATACCCATACCAAAAATCACGTTGATCCGTTGCTCCGTTGCGGTGTGTTTGAAGGACAACCCAACAAAGAAACACTTTCGCATTTATATAATATTAGTTAGTATGATCCGAAAGTTTGTTTAAAAAAAAATTAAACAACGTGGGCGAAATCGCGGGCTTCAGCTAGTAATATGTAGTATAATTCTCATATGAATATTAACCAATCATCATACTCGTAGGTATACCTACCTACATTCTACCAACTGTTTCAGGTTTTCTTCATTTCTGTAATTTTTTTTTAGCTTTTATTGACTACTTTTTATAGTAAATATAAAATTACTTTCGCTTTATATAAAAATATACAGTACAGTACTCATGTTCATGTTCAGAGCTCTCTGCTGCCTTCCCTATTCACTTATTTGCGTGTTATCACCTCAGTTTTCCCAGCTCCCCCAAAGTGCGGAATATATGCCATTCTCTATTGTGAACATTTGTGTTCTATGCCCTCCAGAGGCATATACCATGCCCCTTTTCTCTATTAACCTAGAAAACTAAGTTTATTCCCCTTCAGAATGCGGCATTCGGGTGTCGTGGGAGCTAAGAACAGGTAATTTTTCCGACACATTGTGAATTCCTTGGACAAATCTTGATTATGAGCTTACGTAGGTATTTAAATTACCTGGACACACTAAGCCTAGATAATACGCCATTATGAAAATATAACTGCATTTTTTAATACATTTTAAGTTTATAACAGTAGGTACCTATAATGGGTTACCTGGTCAAATCGATAATGAATAAATAACGCTTCCGAGTTCTGAGAATCCAAATATTTTACATTCTTGAATTCTTTTCAATATTTCAAATCTGATTGTCATTTTAAAATTATCTGATTGTCATTTCCCGGGTGCCCTATAATTATTATACTTACTCGTATTTTGACTTTAGAGAAGAAAGGCGTCAAAATAGAGATTTGTTACCGTTTTTCTTTATATCGTTTGTTGAAGTATTTACACAAATTAGGAGCTTCGAAGGCACGTAGGAGGTTTCTGTAAGCAAACGATCAACGCGGCCTGCGCACAGTAATTCAATTTCAACTCCTCGCCTAACAACCTTTGCCTGAAACGTCCAGATGAACGGTCATGCCGCCGAATTTACTTTATTACGAATGACGTTAAGTGCCCAATTACTGTGAACCCAATTTATGTAACAAGGAACCGCTGCTTTGCAGATAGCTTTTTAGTATTCCACTCCACCGGATTAGTCCGACTAACTCACTAACATTTGTGATTATGTGAGTAACATAACTTTAAAACAGAGTTTAACTAGTAAGACGTATTTCCAACATAAAGCAGTTTAGTACTTACATAATGATCATATAAAAATATTTGTATATGCACTAGCGACCATCCGCAGCTTCGCTTGCGTGAAATTGGAAATTACGGCAATTTTGTTTACAGCTCCCAGAGGAACTGCTATACTTTGAGTATACTTTCATTTACAATAAGGTGAGGCAAGCAATACTTGTATGTATTAGCTTTTTAGTATTCCACTCCACCGGATTAGTCCGACTAACTCACTAACGTTTGTGATTAAGTGAGTAACATAACTTTAAAACAGAGTTTAACTAGTAAGACGTATTTCCAACATAAAGCAGTTTAGTACTTCCCTAATGATCATATAAAAATATTTGTATATGTACTAGCGACCATCCGCAGCTTCGCTTGCGTGAAATTGGAAATTACGGCAATTTTGTTTACAGCTCCCAGAGGAACTGCTATACTTTGAGTATACTTTCATTTACAATAAGGTGAGGCAAGCAAACTTGTATGTATTCGAAATTTCAAGTCTATAGCATTAATAGTTACGTAAATATGCAAGTGTAACAGACAATCGGACGAACATAGGGTTTCATAATAAGGGTTTTTTTTTAATTTGGCACAGAACCTTGTAAATCATATTAGGCCACTAGCATGTAATATGCAAGCGTAATAAATGAAAACCGTAAAAATTTATTCGGGATTATTGCATTGCTTCCTGAAAATGTATTTGTAGGAAACATTTCATTAATTCCGGAACAAAAACCACAAACATCACTTTTTAACAATTGGACAACAGCGATTGCAATATTCTCTTCGATTTCGCTAGAAACAGTTTCATTTGGCTCATGGTCCTTGCGGATCGTATGTAACAATGAGTTTAATCCTATTAAAACGGACACACATTGTGCCAGAATTGTAGCGTGGTGGCTTTGGTCTGTCGCCGTTCTCGTCGGCTCAATGCCTCCTCTAACCGGAACCAAACCTTAAACAGAGTTAAACATGGTTTAATTTCCCTGCCGAAGCGTCACTGAAAAAGCTCCGCCTAGTTGAAACACAACTGTGCTGGGAGGAAATAAAATAGCACGGGAAGCGATGCGGGCGTCGGACGAAGCGATTATGCAGTGGAGAATAATGGGCGCCGGTCCACATGCACGTTTTTGTTTGTGGTCTGTGACGCGATTTATACGCGAATTTCTACCATCGCTGAAGTGAGCACTATTCACAATAATTGCTTTGAACAAAATTTCATGGCATGTAACTTTTACCGGTAGCGGGCGTTTCGCTTTTGAAATCGTCGTTAGGTACGTCACGTTTTCACGTTACATCGATATAGCTAAATTTACGTGTTTCCTACTTCTAAATATATAAAAGGAAAATGTGACTGACTGACTGATCTATCACCGCACCGCTCAAACCACTGTACGAATCGAGCTGAAATTTGACACACTGTTATGACATAGACACCCGCTAAGAAAGGATTTCTGAAAATTCAAAAATAATCAAAATAGGGGTTTGAAATTTGTGTAGTCCACGCGGACGAAGTCAATATTATAAATGTTAAAGTTTGGATGTTTGTTAATAATTGTTACTCCACGCCACAATGACTGAACCGATATGACTGAAATTTGGAATGGAGATAGCTTATAGCCGGGAGCACATTGGCTACATTTTATTCCGGAGAATTATAGAGTTGTCTCGGAATTAAAAAAACCGGAGCACGCAGATTAAGTTGCGAGCATCGTCTAGTATCAAATAATTTTACACGAAAATATTTTTAAATTGAAAAACCAACTGACCTGTTTCCCTGCATCAATTAAAAGGGTAAATAATTCGTTTTCATTATGAAAATATAAGTTTTAACTAAAATTTCAATATTAAAACATCAGTATTTTAAGGACCAGCGCTAAGAGATGGGAAAGATTTTTGTGTGTCGGAATTTTTGATAATAACTCAATTAATATAATTATATGTCGTTCGAGTACACCCAAGCACTACCCATACAAAAGAAGTTTAAATCTCGTTTGAATGTAGAGCAGGATCAAACTTCGCTCATACACTCCTCTAAAAATCAGCAACAAAGTTTAAGTTTTTTTTCAGCTTTGGCTTTGCTCTGCTGGTGTGCGTTGCGCCTAAAGGTTCGAATATTATATTATATATTATAAAACCAGCTATAATTTCCTCCAGAAAATATTGAAGTAACAAGTTCCATTCAACTAAATTGGAATAGCTGAATCGAGAATTTGAACCGCCGCGCTCGAGGTATTACCGTTGAGATGTTTCTTTTGCTTAGCTAGCAAAATTATCTCAAAAAGATGTCTTCAACTCGTTGCTGGTATTGATCTGTCCTTTAACTTGTTTTATAACTTCTGTAAGGAGATTCTTTAAAATCAATTTGAAGTACGCAGCTAATCTGGACGGTAGTCTATGGCGCAACTTTTAATAGCCTTATCTACCTCAGACAGACCACTCTGTGTGCCGTTACCTACTCTAGCTTTACCACCTTTTATGTATCCTGTGTTAGATCTGGTGAAACTGAAACGAGTAGAAACATTAGATCAGTAAATGAACTTATCTCATTGTTGTTACATCCTTACTATTCATGTGTGCTGTGTTTAGGATTTTTATAACGAAATTAATATAATCAGTCTATCTGTAATCGGCCGATACGTTACTTAGCAACGTTGTTATTTGTCAAAAGTTGTATTGTTTTTTTGTCAAATGACGTCTATTTTGACACTTTGGCACATTCACATTGAACATTTGACACATTGAAGTATGTAACAACGTTGCTAAGTGACTCATCGACAGATTACAGATAGATTGAATAATTTCGGCTATTAGCTGTAAAGGGTTTTACGATATGCGATCTCTATAATACGTAGTTTTATTTCAATGGCTGATATTATGTTTGGATTTGTCCGCCCGGCATTGTCAGGCCACTTTAATGGTTCGGTAAAAGAGTTCACTACCGCTAAATCTGCCATAAACAATAAAATTTGCATTTATTGGCCGTCTTCAGTGTCGTAAATTCACAACGAGTGAGCTGCCAACGACATTTTGAGTGAATGGATACGGCCATCACAGCAGAAACTGCATAGAGCGTAGCGAGGTTTCGTGAACTTGCCGATGCACAATAATTGAAATCACCGGTCAATCAATGACTGCGGCGCCTGTGACGGCTGCGATGTCGCGGTACGACTGCATACCAATTATTGTCATTAGTTCCGCCAACCCGCTTGATACCTACGCGTTGAACACAGTGCTGAAAAATCTCTGTGCAAGTGATGATAACTCCAACACCGAATACGTCAAACTATCGGGGTTTCGTGGAGCAGATGCTTGTAGAGCTATTTGAATGAACCACTTTTGACAGTTATTTAACGTAAATTTTAAATTAGAATAATACTGTTTTGTATTTGCAATGTATGCAAAAAAAAAAGATGTTTAAGGCAAAACTTTACTTTTTATAGTTGTTCTAATATAGTTATTTGTTGTACAAGATGGCAAAGTTCGTTTTTGTTACGAGTGCCTAGTTTGATTCCCAAGCAAGCGAAATAAAAAGAATCACAAGTATAGCGAGTGGTTCTAAGTTAAAATCGTGAGTGAAGTGAGGGATTTAAAGAGACAAGAAACAAAAAACTTTGCTATCGTGTGATACGTACAACTTTTCGCCTCAACATCGAGAAAATTCAATACGTAAGAAAAATATTCGTACCTGTCTAGATTGAACAATGTAATATCACAACACATTAAGAATCTGTTTGAAAAAAACGGTTTAAAATTTTACAGCAAAAGAAATTAATCCCACCAAGTGCCTGCTGTCTGCCTTTTTTTTCAGCAGGGGAAGGAACGTTCGGAAACTGCAAGATACATTTAAGTTACATCAATACATTTCCTACTTTATGTTTGAAGAAAATAAAAGGCATTTTTGTTAGAATTAAGTAAAAAGATATTAATCTTAATGAATTTGTACTCAAAATTATAATATAACAAGTCATAATTAAAAAAATTAAAAAAACGACTGCCCTGCCAAAACCTAACTAAAAAGTTAAAAATCTAAATTAATCTAGTTAAATTAGAATCTTATTCACATTTTTATTAAATGATATTTTTTTGTGAATCACTGGATATTGAACTATAGTGCTATATATATTTTTGGAATCTACTCATCATTTTCTAGATGATGATTATACATATAATGAATCTTATATATGAATAATTTTTTTCAACTTTAGTCTTTAATACGGTCCCATGGGCGACCCATCATTTTTTTTAAATTTTACTAGCCTATGTCACCCGGAATAAGCTAGGGGTTCTAACGATATCTCATTTATCAAAATCGGTTCAGGCGTATAGAAGTTATGGTGGAATTTACAAACTCACATACATACATACATACATACATACATACATACATGAACTCTGAAAACAATATACTCCTTCTTTCAGGCAGTCGTATAAAAATTAAATACTTTAATAAATAATATTTTATATGCATAATAAAAATTGCTTATGATGTAACGGTGTTTCTGAACGTTTGCAAGAAAATTAAAAGGAATGCTCAATCCACAGCGTTCTAGATTCAAACTACTTTTTTTCACTGGGGTAAACAAAAACAAATTTTGCTAACTGATTTTAAGCAGCAAAGGAGCGCTTTTCGAGCTAGAGAGTTAAAAATAAAATTTATTTGATAAATGCAAAAGGTTTGAGGCTTTCTAAACAAACAACTGACAAAACGATAAAAGTGCTTATTTGTCTTCCATGAGAATTTTCAGCGGCTGTTTTCGCACTAAATACGCCATCATTGTCGGTTGGTGGCTATGCGTCAAAATTAATGACGCGAAAACCCGTAACCAGCCGTCTATGTGCGAGGTATACTTTACATTTAACTGTAAGCATTATTTGCAGTTAGCCTTTAGTGGGATTATAATATTCGTAGATCCGTACTGTGTGCTATAGGTATGCGAAAGTAGTTTTGTTTGTCAGTCACGGCTAAACAGAGCAACGGATCGACATGATATTTTGATGTGTATAGTTGAGGACCTAGTGAGTGACAAGGGGCTACCTTTTATCCAAGCAAATCAAAGCATTCCCCCTGAATTTTGAAACCTGCATCCACGTAGATGAAGTCATCTATCTAATATCTATTTAATATTAATAGTAGTATTTCATATTTTTACTAACCATCATCCATCAAATCCATGTTTTGTTGGTACATGTAGTTGCTTGTGTTGCTATTTGTAACATAGCTATCCGACATTTACTGTTTTTGTGCCGTAAGAAAATCGAAGAAATAACAGAACAATAACTTAATGTGATTTATATCAAATAAGTTTAACCGTTTTTCAGCAAATAAATAGGAACAAAAGAAAGCTTACAATACCACACCCCGTGGCAGACAAAGTTGAAGAAAATAAGAATAAGGAAAGCCATTCAAGAGTACATCCGCGAAAAGCAAAGTATCGAGAAAGGGGATAATGTAATGAAGTTGAGACGGCCGGGTGTTTGGTGGCGCCGCGCGACGCGGGAGCGGGCGGAGCGGGCTCGCACAATAGCGCGACGGAACCGGATAGCGCCTATTGCCGGCAACGCGCTGCCGATAAGAGCCGTCGCGGCCGCGCCCGCTCTGCGCCTGCCCCTGATTTATAGTCGACGTTTCTCCTTTTTAATGAGTCCGTAAGAAGATATCTCCCAGAACACTACAATAAATTTCTCAGCTGTGACTCGCCAAAATACCTCCGTATCGATATCTGCAAACAAACGCAGTTTCATCCCGTTAATCTGCCGCAACGAACGTATCACGTATATAAGTTGTGCTTATCTCGGGTAATGGCCGTCTATCTAGTTGATCTGCCAGTTTTATTTATTGCCATGTTTTTCTTTACACGCTCGTTCCAATTTGTGGAGAGTGAAAGGGATTGTTATGAGGCTGCCATGTTTCATAGCAATAAACATGTGTATCCAAAATAACAACATTAACGGTTTCCTTTGCCGGTTGTTTCACGGTACCGATGTTTCCTTCGAGAATTGTTTGCGCTGTTTAACTGCGAATTCGCCAACTATTTCTGGAGCTGGCTGAATGGTTTTGGAATCCCGAATTTAAAAGCTTTTCCCTTTAATCCACTAAAATTGTTATAATGTGCATTTTTAATGTAATATGTAAGTAACTATATTCCTTAGAAATAACTACAGTCCGAGGAAGTAAGATCCTGCTCGGCAGAGTCTATTGATAGGTATATTCACAGTTTCAAAAGAACTGTTTCAAATGTTCTACTTAGCATAAAAGCTTAAAACAAAAGAACCATATTGATATTTTTTACAAAATGCCATCCATAAAGCAATAAACACATAAAAATATCGGTCGATTGCGTGTCCCCTCGTTACGAATACAGTGGCTGTGCGCTTGTTCTATATAAGTAGTGTGTTCATCCTGCTAAATTTATTGCGCTTTTATATCAGCCAGCACAGAGGTCCCCTTTCGTCCGTATCAGACCGCGCGGGAGCCCGGCTTAGTGAAGTCGCAATTACGTTTTACCGGCTTTGACTCTAACGGAGGACTTTTGCCGTCCATCGAATCGTAATGGAATTAGCGTTCCAACGTTCTTTTAATTTGTACCCGATCCTTGTTCTAAACGAATCTTCCGCCGTTGCCCGTTCTTTTCTTTTTAAAGTCAAGAGCAAGATTGAATGTGGCCTATTTCATTTAAAGCTCACGGTTGACTTTCTGTCAGTGTCGTTAAAAATACATTTGTAGGATTTTATAAAATAGGTAGATTTCTTTTTGAAGTGAATACTTTTTTAGGCGCGTTGAGCACTTTTTGGTAAAAATGTGGAAAGGCGAGACCGACACCGTTCTTCTTAAGACAAGTAGTACATTCGTAATTACACTTTAATGCCTTTGTTTTAAGGTTTATATTTAAAAGTGATGTGTAACCGTGAATAACACCTCGCGACACCATTCTTCTTAAGACAAAATAAGTAAGAGGTCTTAAGTATAAATAATATAGTATCATAATTAAACTTTAAAGTCTTAGTTTTAAGGTTTATATTTTAATTATTTTAAAAGGCTGTGTCTTTACTATACGACTGAAAAAAGGAGCATATTGTTTTCAGGGTTCATGTATGTATGTATGTGAGTTTGTATATTCCAACATAACTTCTATACACCTGAACCGATTTTAATAAATGAGATATCGTTAGAATCCCTAGCGTATTCCGGGTGACATAGGCTAGTAAAATTTAAAAAAAATTGATGGGGTGACCATTGTCCCACATTAAAGACTAAACTTGAAAAAAAAAACGAAAATAAGAACTATATAATCATCATCTAGAAAATGATGATTAGATTCCAAAAATATATAACACTATAGTTCAATATCCAGTGATTCACAAAAAATATCATTTAATAAAAATGTGAATATAAGATTCTAATTTAACTAGATTAATTTAGATTTTTAACTTTTTAGTTCGTTTTTTGGCAGGGCAGTCGTGTTTTTTAATTTTTTAATTATGACTTGTTTTAAATATTCATTTTCACTTCTATCGGCAGTCCCTATGCAAATTTTTTTGCTTTAATTCAATAATTTGTTTTAAAATGCATATAAAAAAATTGCAGATGAAAACTGTTGATCTTATTAAAATATTCATCAATATTGAAATTAAGCTCTTGTATTCAATTACTTTATTCCCTGAGCGATCGCTGCTTTTTAACTGTTGAGCAATATATGTTTAGCCGCTTATAGGCTCGGGAGCGAGTCGGACGTCTGGATTTGAAAGAAAGAAAGAGCTTTTATTTGGAACCACAACACAATAATTATAGTAGAAAGATATTAGACTGGAAATGGACTCCACTCAGCATTTTGCTATGACTGTGGTTCGAGCACAGGCACAGCGCTGGTCTTCCTTGGATCCACAAGTTTCGGACGAGTTAGTACTAGAAAAATAAAATACTTACAAAGATGTTAGGTAATTCAAAATCAGTCAGTGTAACGTAACGAAGCTTAAAAACTATCGAGATAAAGTAAACAGAGTATAAAAAAGATAAACTGATATAATAATATACTTATTATGATAATTATATACATACAACAATATTAATAAATAATAAATAATAATAATGGTAATATATGTTAGTATGGTGATATGAGCAGCGCCTACTCCACAACCTCGCCCTTTTGCTGACATAACAATAGCTTTCTTAATTTTGATTTAAACAATCCTTTTGACTTGCTCGTATCACGCAGGGGAGGGGGCAAGTCGTTCCAGCATTACGTAGCCGCATATTTAAAGCTACCACGAAATGCTGCTGTTAAATGGTGAGGAGTTCTCAAGGACCAAACCCTATTTGATCGAGCATTAGTCTTCTTTACCCATTCTAATTTGTTGAAAAGATAGTGAGGCATTTGAGATTGAATCACGCCAAACAATAATGAAGCCAAGTGCAACTTTCTTCTAGATTACGTATTAAGCAGGTTTCTTTTGTTGATGTACAGTGAGATATGGGATTTTGGGGGAATATTGTAACAGAAGCGTATGCAGGCATTTTGTATTCGCTGCACTAGTCGCTTGGTGTGACCCAACAACCTTGGACCGTACAGTGCATCACCATCGTTCAATTTGGAGAGAATTAACGTTTCGCAAATCTTAAGACGAGTCTCAGTGGCAAGAAAATTACGCACACGGCGAATTTTAAGTTAGGTTAAACAGGTCCGAGATTCTTGAATCATGTGGTTCTCGAAGCGAAGATCACTGTCCATCAAAACTCCCAAATTTCTAGCTTCCGTGGTTCGTTCTAACACTTCACCTCTGATGCACACCGGTGGCGCAGTGAAAATTATTTTACTAATACTTTGGCGAGTCCCAAGAAACATGTATTTTGTCTTAGTATGGTTTAAGACGAGCTGGTTTGCATCGGACCAGTCCGCAATCCTTTCCAAATCGGATTTGAGCAATTCACAGCCGTTACAGCTGTTCAAAGCTAGAGAGAGGCTAGAAAATCAAACGATAGAAACAATAGAAACCAATGTACGCCCGTCCTAACGCCGCCGATGCGTTGCGGTGCTACGGTCTATACTCGTAGCACATTGCTACGATTCGATTGTACTGCAGTTGTGCATAAATGAATGCTTGCAGGAGCAAAAAGATTTAACAACACTCGAAGGAAATAAATTATCTACTGGTAACTAAATGATAGCCACGGCTTCCTCTTATTTTGTCTTAGTATGGTTTAAGACGAGCTGGTTTGCATCGGACCAGTCCGCAATCCTTTCCAAATCGGATTTGAGCAATTCACAGCCGTTACAGCTGTTCAAAGCTAGAGAGAGGCAAGAAAATCAAACGATAGAAACGATAGAAACCAATGTACGCCCGTCCTAACGCCGCCGATGCGTTGCGGTGCTACGGTCTGTACTCGTAGCACATTGCTACGATTCGATTGTACTGCAGTTGTGCATAAATGAATGCTTGCAGGAGCAAAAAGATTTAACAACACTCGAAGGAAATAAATTATCTACTGGTAACTAAATGATAGCCACGGCTTCCTCTGTGGATGAAAACCTTAAAAAAATTGATTTTCCGTCTGTGCCCAGGGTAATAACCAAAATACCAAATTTTCCCGGCTAGGCCCAAAAATCTATTAAATGAACCATGAAAAGGTAAGAAACAGACTGACAATGATAATTAATATGATACGGTGATGAGATTTTCTTTTTCCAGATTTATTGAATTTTTACTTGCAACTTGCAAGTACTCGTAACTTCCTCTTGCCCTGTTTGTTTGGTTCAAATTTATTAATTGAAATTTTACCCCTTTCCTGATCAGTCTGTCTGATATTTGGTACACACAGGTACTAAAATTACACATCAATAGTACACACCTTTAGTTCTGATGATTGTAAATCCAAGATGGCCGCCGCCACACAATGACGGATTTTATTTCTGAGTCTAATCAATGCCCTAGATTAATGAGAAGAGTGGTGTGATGGCTGGTAACTAGGTCCAATCTAATTATTATTTAGCTTTTAGTACATTTTTATTACCTTCGTATAGTATTTTAAGTTTGTATTTTATTTTATATTATTTTTATTTTTAAGTATTTTGTATTTTATGTATTTTATAATATGGGCCATGTTGCCTGAAATAAATGAATAATAATAATCATAATAATGGGTTAATCCCAGTCAGCCTCGCTCACCATCTGAGGCGACTGGGGTTCCGTGGCAGTTCGCTCGCAGCCAGGATGCAGAAAGCGGTGTTGCTAGACTCGGCTAGGATAGTCCGCCGGTTTCTCAACCTGTCGCCTTGACCCCCGGCCGTCTGGTCTCCCCTGCCGGGGTGTAATCCTCCGCCCGCTACAACTATTTATTTGTGTATTTGTGTATGTAAGTGTATTAACTTATATTTATTTACGTAAGTTTATTATAACTCTTTAGGCCATACATGTATTTATTTTGTATGCGGGCGTGAGAGCTAAATTTATGTCGAAAATAATAATAATAAGGACCGGATAAGGATACGGCGGGGGATCTTCCAGGGTGACTGTCTGAGTCCACTTTGGTTTTGCCTGTCTCTGAACCCACTCAGCTCACTGCTGGAGAGTTCAGGGACGGGCTTTCAATTTCGGAGAGGAGGGACGAGAGTGCCTCACCTTTTCTACATGGACGACCTCAAACTGCTGGCACCCAATGCTAGAATGCATTGGGTGCATGCATGAATGCAAGAATTGCTGAATATCACCACTGAGTTCAGTAATTCTATCAGAATGGAGCTTGGGCTGGACAAGTGTGCAGTCTTGCATGTGGTGAGGGGGCAGGTTACCCACTCGGCTGAGATGAATCTCGAGCCATCGAACATCAGGACCCTCTCTGAAGCTGAATCGTACCGGTATCTGGGTATGCCGCAATCGTTAGGGGTAAATGAGACGGACATGAAACAGTCTGTTTGCGAGGCCTTTTTTGGCCGTCTGACAAAAATATGTAAAAGTTTTTTGTCAGGCGCCAATAATGAGCCACACGTTGATAAAAAAGCGTCGGTGCAATGGCTGCGCTTCGGTGACCTCTTTGGGGAAACCGAAGGTTTTGTGTGTGCGATACAGGATCAGGTAGTTAACACGCGGAACTACCGAAAGTACATTCTGAAGGGTGGAACTCACGACATCTGTCGACCCTGTCACCATCCCGGTGAGTCACTCAGAGATGTGCTTTCATCCCGAAAGCACATGTCTGAGTGACTCTCAACCTGCCGCCCTGACCCCCGGCCGTCTGGTCTCCCCTGCCGGGGTGTAATCCTCCGCCAGCTACAACCATTTATTTGTGTATTTGTGTAAGTTTATTAATTTATATTTATTTACTTAAGTTTATTATAACTCTTTAGGCCATATATGTATTTATTTTGTATGCGGGCGTGAGAGCTAAATTTATGACGATAATAATAATTATCTACATCATTATTATCTTTCCTTTCAATAAAACCGTTTAAGTTTTTTTTTAAATACCTACCTTTTTTATTTAAAAAAAATAAAGGAATGTTTCCTTTTAGGAATGTCATATCTTCATTATTTAAAATACTTTCCTCAGTGGCTCGTTCGTTTTTTCCACCCTGTATACCTACTAGAAAACTTATAAGTAATAATTTCATTTACGTGGGTGGGTGGGTCTGAATTCTAACTAGAAATCTATATCTAGGATTTCATCTAAATCAATATTGTTATTATTTGTCTGTTTAAGTACCTCTTTAAACGTCTGAAACTTGAAAATGCAATAAAATTTCATACTTACTGATAAATTATTGTGTTAGACTGAGAAAAACCAAATATGGCCCAAGTCAGCATCTGCATAAGAGATTTGTCCGGTACGTAGCTTCGATGACGTAAATAATTTACGACCGTTCTGTCGATGCATGAATATTCGACGACGCGACGGTTAGCTTCGGGAAACATTTTTCATCTACAGAGGAACGCCAAAGTCTCACGGATAATATTACTCTGAGAAGTTGAAAGCCGATATATTGTTGCCTCGCCTCAATTTTAATATCGACTTATGCACGGATGGTCGAAAGCAGGCAATATTATCCCAAGAATAGGCTTAGTTTCAATGAAACTCTTAGTTTTCTGTAAGGTGATTTATACTCATGCTCTAAGTGATAAGATCTAGTGGATCCCAAGACCATAAAGTTTGTTATATCGTTTTACGACCGGCTTAGACAGTAAATTATGCATATTTTGAATAATTTTGCCTCTCTTTGAAAAGAATTACAAGGGCCGGAGTTTCGGGATAGGCTTTCAAGAGTATATACATTTTTCTTTTTCTCATGTCGGAGTCCCTCGTTAAATATAATCATTTTTAATCTAGCCTATATTCCACGTTTTATTATATTCTATAGGCTCTCGTCGTCCGTATTCTATAGGATGTTCACACTCGAAGTCGAAGAAGATTTGATATGAGTCATCAACCAAACAGCTGTGTTGGTGTGTTAGCTGTCTCCGTCGCCCGCTGAGTGACTGAGCTTTCTTAAAAAAGACACATTCTCCGTAATGTACATCCTAGTAACCTATAATTCTATACTAATATTATAAATGCGAAAGTTTGGATAGATGTATGGATGTTTGATACTCAATCACACCAGAACGGCTGAACGGATCTGGATGAATTTTGGCACACACATAGGATTACTTTTTACTACGAAAATTAAAGAGTTCCTGCTGGAACCGAAATACCTCAATTCACGCGAATGAAGTCGCTAGCATCGGCTAGTAACCTAATAAAAGTAAAAGAAAGTTTGGATGTTTGTAACCCCTTCCCGACAACGATTGTACCGATTTTGCTGAAATTTGGAAAGATAGCTTATAAACTGACTTAACAAATAGACATTTTATCCCGGAAAATCAAACTATGACAACTATGAAACTAATTTAAAGTTAGATTGTACCTATATTAAAAAGATCTTTTCAATACGCACGAAATTAAGTACGATCCTAACATAGCTATGCTAATGCATGGATCGCGTGATCTTTTCATTGTAACATTGAAAATATTTGTGGGAATCGCTTTAGTATGTTTACGTAACCTGTGAAAATGTCACGGGTCGGCAACCGGCGCACGTGCAGTCTGTCAGATCTTTCTTTTAAGGCTGGGTTCCACTAGGCTCGCCGACCCGAGTCGAATCGAATCGCAATAATTCGCCACCTATATTATATTTACTAGTAGATGATGCCGGCGACTTCGTCCGTGTGGATAAATTTTTTTTGATTCCGGTCGATCTTTTTGGAACGGTCAAATTTTCCGTGATAAAAATTAGCCTATGTCCTTCCCCGGGATACAAACTATCCGCATACCAAATTTCATCAAAATCTCGTACAGATGGGCCGTGAAAGCGTAGCATACAGACAGACAGACACACTTTTGCATTTATTAATATTATATTATATATATAGTAAGTGTATAATATATACAGTGGTGGTCATATAATTAAGAACGCTTATTTAAAGAGAAGATTTTTTCAAACTAACAAGTATAATTAATTGTACGTATTTTTTTTGTATTTCCCTTGGTATCACAAAACTTTCTCATACTAGCTGTACATTGGTTGATACACATGATTGGCTAAAAAATAAATAGACAAACTTTATACATTATATCTGAACCTAGTATTACTACTTAGCATACAGACAGACAAACACACTTTCGTATTTATTAATATTATAAATATAGTAAATATATAATATATACAGTGGTGGTCATATAATTAAGAACGCTGAACAGTTTATTTTTTATTCTGTGGTTGTAGGTTACTATTCGTACAATTTTGGCGCCATTTAGTGCTCGTCTTAAGGTGTCTTAAAGGTGTTTGTTTCATATAAAACAACTAGTGTTTCGCCCTGTGCGCGAGCTGCTAAAGCAGCTCACGGGAAGTGGTTAGAATTACAAGTAGTACAGACTTTACTGTACTAAACTGAATCCCTGTATTGAAATCTCAGGGAGCCCTAAATATCGATTTTGAACGAAATCGGTCAATTAATAAATCATTACAAAATGGTGCTGATTTTTTAAAATTTTGATACCAGTTTCCTGTTTTGTAATCCCATGAATCCTCAGATATCGACTTTGAACGAATTCTCGTTCTCGTAATTCTCTTGCGAAATGTCAAAAATTGATAGAGTCAATGCCTCGCCGGTGTAAAGCAGTAATTAAAAGCCATGGACATGCAACGAACTAAAACTTTTAGTTTAAAATGTGTTAATTTGCTTTTCTTCCTTACGCACTTCACATTAATGTGATTTATTTAATCTAAGTTTCATATTAAACAAATCTCGAGCAGTTTAATAAATCGTTTTTAATTATTGGTCCAGCTTCATTACTATTTGGATTTGTTATTACTTACTATATAGAGAATAAATAAAATTTGTAAAAAAAAATAGTAAGCGATTTTATTATATATTCCTAATCCCGTTTGCTCTATTCATGTAGCTATTTCATAACATAACTAGTTACTTCTAAGAAAGAACTCATAACTACACATGACATGATTTAGATTAAAAAATCTGGAACTTCAAATCGTTCTTAATTATATGGCCACAACTGTAGTATGGATGAAACTGCGTCGAGTCTTTACGCAAACGGAACAAATGCGACTCGATTCGATTCGAAGCAATTCGACTATCAGTGGACTCCGGGCTTTGGGGAACAATATCGACATTTTAACTTTTTATCAATTTGATTAAAGTCGTAAAACTGTAGCTTAGGTAGTTGGTTTCGTTGGGCGACTCGGCGCTCCGTGATAGAAAAGTGCACGTTATACTCGCTCCAACCCTTAATCCGCTTGCTCCGTTTACCCTGCCGCCGGCAGTGTTACCTTTTAATAACACAGTCGAGTGCTTCAGCAGCCAAGATTAAGATGACTGCAAATATTACACTTGCAGCGTGTTGACATTATCACAATATTTGGTATCCCATATGGTACTGAGATATGATACATAATGTACGTACGTGCAGACATAAACATGTAAGGATTGTAGTCGTTAATAATTAAAAATAAGGTTTCTATTTTTATAACATCACTAGATAACAGGTATTTTTAAATTGAAACATTTACGAACTTTGTAATAAACCTATTTGAATGATAATTTGTTCAAGAATAATATGTCGTCGTCGTTGAATCAGAACCAACTCCATTACAAGATTTGTGAAAAAAGTTTTGCCTCCCTATCTACCATTCCACATAAAATTTTGCCTGTGATGAGTTATAAGCCGACAAAGTCGTTTGCAATGTGTCCCCCTCGCCCATTATTTTTCCAACCGTTGATTCTCCTCTCGGTGCTTGCTATGTGTAGCTACCTACCTACATTGCTAAATCCACATAATAGTGCCATAAAGTTAGCTTATAATATTTTCGTTAGCTCTATTTATTAGATCTTGTTACTTGTTGCGAAGTATCGAATCCTGAAGCTTACGGTGCGAGCGCGTGCACGTCAAACTTCGCTAACCGTCCTTAGGAAAGTTAGTAAAGTTGTCTCCCGTCGGAGATGTGCTGTGACGTGCCACCCTGCGACGTTCCCGACCTCATGTAAACTCTAATCCCGCAGATCAGGCTTGGCTTTACCGGCTTACATAATTCTTGTCAGAAGTCGCCGGGTAAAGCTCGTTTATACTTACATACTACCGTAGAAACTTAACAGTTTCAACAGTTTAATATAATTAGGTACACTTGTAGCCTTAAATTTGTTTTTATTAAAACCCAGAAATAAAATTGTTTAAAGTGTCAGATTAACAAAATTTAACAAAATCTATTTAAGTAGTTCTGAACAAGGCGGCCTAGGATTTTTTTAACTATTGGGATTATAGAAAAAAGTTTTGCTAATTACAAACGCGATCTAGAAGATTTCTTTTCTAAACGAGTTCTAAAGTTGTGGTTAGTTAAAGTTGGCTTTCTCGCACTCCACTGCACTTGAATGGCGCTCACGTCGCATTATCAGCCGTCACTTCGCTCGACAGGTGTCGCCTTCAGCCAACTCGAGAGTAAATTACTAGCTTCGAAGTCGCTGAATCAACCCGACTTCCTAATCGATTCTCGAACCACTCACTCAGTAGAACGACTCAACACTTATATCAATGACATTTTCCAACTGGCACATCATTCAAATTCTTGACGTATTCCTCCACACTACCTAGTTTTCCTTAGGTGTCTTCATTGAATTAATTAAATAAGTGAAGTAGATTTCTAAAAAATCTTTCACAACGTTATTCAATATCTCAAAGTAAATTAATAAATTTCGTAAACCTCTTTGTATTTTAAACAGGTGTTTCGCTCGTATAGTACAGAGAACAGTAACATCTTGCATGCTAAGCGCGAAGTTCGAGCTCGTTTTCGTATTTAAATAGAGAAATGGGAAACAGACGCAGTGAGTCGACGAAGCACTGGTGCCGTGGTATTGTTTTAATTAAAGTAATTGGAGTAGGCACGTTGAGAGCCGCCGCTCGGTTGGCATGATCTGTGCCTTGAGGATTTACACCAATTTAAGACCGCGCTCAGCGAGGCGTCAATTAATGGTAAGGAGAATACTCGATCGCGGATTGCAAATTCCTTATTTGCTAGCGAATGTAGCTATATTTTTCCAACACTTTTTATTTATCTTTTTTGTTATCTATACTAATATTATAAATGCGAAAGTTTGGCTGGATGGATGGATGTTTGTTAGTCAATTACGCCGCTGAACGGATTTGGATTAAATTTGGCATAGACATAGATTATAGTCTGGAATAACACATAGGCTACTCTTTATGCCGGAAAATTAAAGAGTTCCCGCGGGAACCAAAAAGCCTCAAGCCACGCCGCGGGAATCAGCTGGTAAATAAACAATAAACAATGTTTACGTCTACAGACGTCATATTTTATTTTCTGATCAGAACGATCAAATAGCTTTAAAAAACCTTTTCAAAAATGAATGTTAAAAGCAACATTCGATGTCTAGCTCTCACATTACGTTACATAGCGACATGGCTGCATTTCTCTTCCGCCGCGACAAATGCGACGACGAAATATGAGAAAAGAAACTAAAGTTGACAAAAAATAACTGAAGATAAACGGAAACAGACTCGCTCATAGAGAAAAGTAGACGCTTCTCTTATAGAAAACTTTGTGGACAGTCACTTTTTAGCTCTTCTTTGTATTTACGTGTTTTCATATAGCAAAATAAAGTTATGTTTCCGCAGACAACATTTAAGTTGGTGATAATAATGTTTAAGATGACAATAATAATTATGTAAGTAACATAAATCTATCTCGTTTTAAAAATGTCTTAAGTCTATGCAAAGTCAAAGTATGATCTCAGCCTTAGTGACAGCTGCGATACGTAACCTTAGATTATGGATAATTAATATAGATTATATTTATTGTTTATTTAATCAAAATATGGGCACTTGTCTACTACAGCTTATGCTGCCTTAGCTAGACAGCTATGCAATTCATCTCTTTGGCAGATTTTATCAAATCAAGCGAGCACTCTGTACAACTTGGTACAGAATAGGAATGGTTTGGCTAAAGTCCACCACGCTGACCAAGTACATATTAGCAGACTTCAAACATCTTTACGAAGATCGTGAAGAACTTTCAGGCATGCGGGTTGTATCACGCTGTTTTCCTTGTTTTAATATTATAACGATGTTTCTCACGATGTTTTCCTTAATATGAAGCAAGTAATATATATGTCACCGTAAGATTGTAAAAACCGTTAGATTATAATCTAACTCGCGAAATTCTAAACTGTCGAAAGATTGTAAACTGTTCAATGTTCTGAGTGTCAATTTTTGAAATATTCATTTTATTCACGTTTTCTTGTCTCTTTCTTGTAGGTTGGGTTAGGTTCGACATAAATAATCAAGTAGTGCCCTTATCGGGCTTAAATGCCTATCAGATTACATTAATAATAAGAAATACATTAACCGGAAAATAATGCGTTAAATTCTAATCTTTCGACAGTTTAGAATTTCGCGAGTTAGATTATAATCTAACGGTTTTTACAATCTTACGGTGGCATATATATTTTAAACTTGCAACCTCCGGGCCACGCATTATGAATTCGGAGCTATCCAAAAAATTTGAGTTGTACGTCGTGCTCGGGAACTGAACCCTCGACCACCCGAATAAATCACTAGGCTAAAAGTACAAAAGGTACAGTAAGGTAATACATTCTAATAATGTAGGGGACAAATGGAACTTGGAATACAAACATTATGTAATAGCCTTACGAAACCGATCATATTTTGAAGAGAATTTGTGGAATCGTGAAGTGGCAAAACAAAATTTAATATTCGTGAAAGGGTTGACGGCGGGACCGGGCAGCGCGGCAGTTGACGCGTGTCTTTACTAGGAGATTTTTTGGCCACATTCCAAAATCAATATCTTTGAATACACGGGCCGTCGCGCAATTTTGCACTAATCTTACCCTCGAGCGACATTTACCAGAGACAACTATCCAAATAGATTACGAACGTAGGTCGGTACGACTGTAGACAAATAGCTCTAGTGCTTAAATGCAATATAAAAGCTGTTCTATACAATCGCCAGTTTGCAGTCAATTAGATGGTTATTGGATTTCTTATCTGTGTTTATCTTGGTATTCCACCAGAGCTGTGTCAACTAAAACTAAATAATTATAGTACTTAAATGTTTGTTGCTTTCATCCTATAATAAGAATTCAGTCAGGCTCTGCTGTTGTAGTCTAACTCTATTCTTTCTTTCATTTAGAATTAATTAGTATTTATTTTTATAAGTATCTTTGTATGTATATATGTATATATGTATGTTTGTATGTATGTATAGTGTGCATGTATTGTGTGTATATAGGTATATTATATATTTGTGTTTAGATGTTGCACTATCCCGCGCTCTTGTTTGATAATCTCCTCTCCCCAAAGGTTGTCTGGAAGAGATTGCTGTAGCAATAAGACCGCCTTTGCACCCTTTTGTTGTATCTTTTAACCTGTTGTTTATTGTTTTTGTTTTGTGTGTGCAATAAAGCGACACCATCTGTGTAATCGTAAAATATAAGCAACCGCAAAATTAAACAATCTCGTCTGCAAAACTGCTGCAATTTGGCTGTTAATTAACAATTTATATTAACAGTGATGTTATCTTATATATAAAATTTTCGTATTACAATGTTAGTTACCATACTCCTCCGAAACTGCTTGACCGATTTTTATGAAATTTAATATGCATATTCAGTAGGTCTGAGAATCGGCTACTATCTATTTTTCATACCCCTAAAATACCTCAATCCACGCGGACGGAGTGGCGGGCATCAGCAAGTTTTATAGTTTTAAAATAACTGCACTACTTTAGCTATACACAACACAAGTCATATCCAAATCTCAATATTCTGTCAATGTTATCCCACCTAGGTATACCAAGTTGCATTCAAATCAGTCCAGTAGTTTCAGGGTGATGCATGTTTTAATTTTTCATATTCAATCTAGACGAAATATTTGCGGAAAGATATTGAGATGAATATCGCGAGCAACCCAACTATCTATTATACCTCGTCGCTTCATTCTTCAGATATAATTTATTTAACAGGTAGTTTCTTAACCTTCTAGCAACAATCGCATAGGTACTAATTTTATAAAATTCGAAAGTTTGAATGGATCCATGTTTGTTACTCAATCACGCCAGAACGGCTGAGCTGATCTGGATGAAATTTGGCACAGAGGTATATTTTAGTCTGGATTAACACATAGGCTACTTATCCCGAAAAATTAAAGACATCCCGCGGGAACCGAAAAAACTCAAACCACGCGGGTGAAGTCGCGGGCATTAGCTAGTTTACTATAATAATGCGAGTAGGTATGTTTCAAAGAGCTGTGATATCATAGATTATTTAGATCACCCGGAATACCATCACTGCTTTTGAGACAAATGTCATTATCGCACCGCGAAAATTCAACGCGCAAACGTTTCAAGACGTATGAATGAATAATGCATGAAAATAAATCTTTTTTTGTAGACTACTTATCTCAGAGCTGTTTGCAGCTGGAAATATGTTTGCTTAAATGACAAAGATAATAAAATATAACTAACACGTTTTCGCAATATATTTATGTAAACAACTTATGATTTCTTAACTACTCGCAAAAAATCAATAGTAACGAAGTTAACGTTTTGAATCAAATTAACACAGAATGGTAATGGCATAGCAGCCTCGGCGTTGCACGGAGAGCGCGCAGAGAGGCGCAGTCGGGTGCGAAGCGATGCACCGTGCTCGAGTGCTCGGTTCATTTAAAGGCACTTGTCTGTAATTGCAGAGCGACTAAGACTTAGCCCGCTCGAACGGCAGGCGCTATCGAACAAAAAGAACTTTTAATGGTATGCCTTTCTCAACCCTCTACGGGCATTCGCGAAACCGACGAGTCCCCGGGATTCGAAGGCGACCTCATTCGTTTAAATTTCCTTTGATGCCGCTTTATAGTTCTAGACTCCTAGAGTAATCTAGGGAGCATTCAATGGGTTCTATTCTGCTAATTGAACTTCCTCGCAAATGCTTAAGTATTTTTTATTCTTAACTAGCGATTGCAATTTAGTCGGAAACGCAATAAATAGCCCGGGCGGCGCCGCTTGACCCACTTCCTGTTACATGCCGAAACGCCTGCGATTTAATCGCGCTTTACCACCCTCTGTCTTTCCACCGAGACCCCACACGGAACGCTTCTTTGCCCCGTAATTATTAAATCCATTCCTAGCGTGCCAAGAAAGGGTTACGGCATAATAAACAATGCTACCGTTTAGTTAGACCTTTGTCGTGGTCATTTTCAAAGTTGAGGTCAACCCATATAAATGTTTTTACTTCGTCAGTTTATTCAATCATTGTTTTAGTTGCTGCTTATGTATTGATTATTGTAAAACATTTAATAATGTAAATTGTAATATACCTATCATCAAAACTTTTTTTTTTTAATGAACGAATGGTTATTATTTAATATATGCATACCTCATAAAGATTATCACATAGTTAATTAAATGATATGCTAATTTCATTCAAGGAAGCATTGTGATTCAACGGAACTTTGTTAATTACGTACCTACTTTAATTTGTGTCATAAAATTAGCCGCTCCGTTAATTAAACTCTTATGTTGATGATTGATTACTTTTTCCATGATTATTAATTGTTGTAACTTATATACGTGTCTTTTTTTCTTTCATTCTTCAATTTAAAATCTTTTCGTATACTCAGTGCTTCTTCAGTGCTACGTGAGAGTATAAATTCCGAACAACGAAATATATTGCCCTTCGTCGTTCAAAACATCACGTACTGAAAGCTAGAATTTCTCTTCGGTTGTTTCCCAAATTCGCACAGTTTTTCTCATTTCGTATGAGCTGAGTAGTGATGGAGAAAAAATCTTTCCAAAGCCAATGTAAAGTAAAAAATTATTTTGATTTCTACACACTATGTTGAAGTTGAGCGAGCCTGATGCGTCCACTTTGTTTATTTTTGTTATCCCGACATATTTTTTTTTAAATACACGCCGAATTGAGAATCTCCTCCTTTTTTGGAAGTCGGTTAAAAGAATCATTAAGTTTGTAATAATTCCTATTGGACTTTAATTTAAACGGTCACCAGATGAACAATCAAGAAATAAAAGCAAAACTCCTTTCACAAATTTTGGTATTAATTATAACATTTTGAACTTTTGATGAATTTCACAAATATCATAATTAATTTTTTTTAACATTCAATACAAATTTAAATTCCATTATCTACTGAATAGTGACAGAATTTTTACCCACCTACGACAAAGTCAAAAGGAAGGGTGTGTACCTATGTTTGTATTTATGTATGTCCCGCCGTAACGCCTAAACTATTAAGCCGATTTTGATGAATGAGGTGTCAATCGATTCGTTAATATTATATTGTCCCGGTGACATAGGTTACATTTAACAATTTACATGAACAAAATCGATATAATGACGGATGATAGGTACGACAAAAATAATGGGCTTCTCCGTTTCTGTAGTCGGGTTACTGTTTTTTAATTAATACTTAAAGCTTGTGTTCATACAGAAAAAAGTGTGTGTGTGTGCACGGCAGAAGTGAATCTTCAGAAAAGTACGTAATAGAGAATGAGATAAATATAACTTGTATTCTATCTCATTCTCTCGCAGGCTAAATCCTATTATGAATATGTTTGTCTCTTTTTGGTGTCGCTTTTTTGTTTCATCGAATTTTAAAATCACAACGATTCTAAAGAAGTTTCACTTCAATAAGCAGCAGCTCTGAAAGTATTAATAGGAGTCTTTAAATTTTAACCATCGGAATTTTTACTAATTTTGTTACAACTAGCTCCACTGCTAGTGATGTGACTGGCGGTGATCGCGGGGCAGCTACCCCGTGCTACATCGCCGTAACTCGTAACGCACCCGTGGGCGTGCGACATCCGCATTTGACAGCGAAGCGGAAATTGCGCGACGCGACGCGCTCCTCGCGTAGCGTGTCTGTGACGTGCATTCCATTCGCCTTCTGAATTTATTTCGCTCCGTTTCTTGTTGCATCCACGAAATCATTCACACCGCTGCAAACATCCCGAGATGGCTTTCACATATCCAGTACAAATAAGTGCAACCAAAAAGATATTTTAGGTAGTCGTATTTTATCCTGAACGATTCTTCTATTTACACCATAAACATACCTAAACTAGCGGCACGCTATGATGGCCGGTTTGACGTTTGTCCGCTCATGAAGTTCCGTATTAATTGATAACGACTTTGAAGGAAATAATTGTATTACTTTATTGACGATAGTGATGTGCAGAGATTCATAAATTTTATCGAATGTAGTTTCTCATGAAGTTCCGTATTAATTGATAACGACTTTGAAGGAAATAATTGTATTACTTTATTGACGATAGTGATGTGCAGAGATTCATAAATTTTATCGAATGTAGTTTTAGGTTTAGGACTCAAAATTTATTTATTAAATTGATTTCTTAAATGTATACAAGTGTAGAAAAATCAGTTTGCACCATTTAAGGGGTGAATGTACTTGTGAATATGAACAATTTTCACTATGTGGACAAACCTCTGAAATCGCAAAAAAATATCAATAAATTTTTAAAAATGGAATCTAATACGATCGTCACATAGGATCGCTGGCTAGCACAACTACTACCTCCGGCAAACTCGCGTCAATGCTCAATGCAAAACAAAGCAGTTTCGAATTGACGTTGCTTCGAAAAGTATAAACTGTCAGTGCAATGCGATTGTGATATAGTTTTGACCTGGCTTTGGATTTCAAATATTGATACTGCATTACTGTTGACCCTTGCTCGTTAATTTGGACTCTGTTCAAGCCCTTTGTTGTGGATTTCGTCGATATGACCGAACGTACGCAGAGAACTGTTCTAAATAGTCAGACACGTGAGTTCGTAATACGCCTTCGTAACTATTTCGATCGTGAAGCTCAAAATGGAGGGCCAATTTTACCTATAACGTCAGTGGTTGAACGCGTAGCTGATGCGCTTAATATTGGACAACGAACTGTTAGACGGATAACTAAAAAAAAATATGGCGAGACTGGCACAGAAGAAAATAAACTTCACACACCAAAAAAGAGAAAACGAGCAAAACCAGTCGTAGGCATCGATAGCTTTGATGCCGATGCTATCCGAAGACATGTTTACGGCTACTATTTACAGAAGGAGTATCCAACAAGAAAAAAGTTGGTGCATTCACTGAAGGAAGCTGGATTATTCTTCGGTGGGGAAAGTTCTTTAACGAAGATTTTGAAGACCATTGGATTTCGATACAAAAAATGTAACAAACGCAAAATATTGATGGAAAGATTTGATATAGCGATGGCAAGGTATACTTTTTTACGGCAAGTGAAAGAAATCAAAAATTGGCAAAATGTTGTGTTCTTGGATGAAACATGGCTTAATGCTAACCATACTGTAGGCCGTTCTTGGAACGATGACACAGCAGCATCTACTTCCAAAGTTCCTGTAGGAAAAAGATCGCGACTTATAATTTGTCACGCCGGAACCATCAACGGGTTTGTCGAAGGTTCTCTCATGGCTTTTGCGTCAAAAACCACTGGAGACTATCATGAAGACATGAATGGAGAAAAGTTTACTGAATGGTTTACCTCAATGTTGTGTAGCCTCCCTGAACCATCTATTATAATTATGGACAACGCCCCATACCACTCGATGCAAATTGACAAGCCACCTGCCCAATCCCAAAAGAAAGCTGATATCGTCGCATGGCTTCGTAAAAATGGCGTAGATGCAAACATGAATATGTTAAAAGCGGAATTAGTACGTCTTTTAAAAGAAAACAAACCAACCAAGATCCGATACGTCATTGACGAAATAGCATTAGAACATGGGCACAGAGTTATACGGTTACCGCCTTACCATTGTGAGTATAATGCGATTGAGTTGGTGTGGGCTCAAATTAAGGGATATGCTGCAAGACACAATACAGAACCCCCATTTACCACAAAAAAAATGCTAAAATTATTAGAAGAAGCTTGTGAACATGTGACTAAAGGAGACTGGGAAAAGGTTGTGAATAGAACTGTTAAATTAATAAGGGAAGATTATGAAAGAGATGTGAAAATAGATAATATTATAGAAAACGAACATATAATTATTAATGTATGTGATGATAGCAGTGACGACAGTGAAAATAGTAGTATGGACGAATATGATTAATTATGGCCTTTTGTGGCACCTTTTTTGGTATCTTTTGTATTCATATGTTTCTTGTGTGCATATAAAGTATGTATATTCATTTTCGTTCAAATATTCAGTTCGTTCAAATAAATTAAATAAACATATACATTTTTGTTTTATTAAACCTATTTAATCAGGTACAAAAACAAAACTTAATTGTTTTTTGTTCGAGAATAAATTGACATTCCACATCACTATTGTAATGTGTCAAACCGGCCATCATAGCGTGCCGCTAGTGTAGGTAGTTTATTTCTTTTATAAATTGGGAATATTTTAAATCTACAAAGGCACTAACAAAATTTATTTATCAACATTTTCATAATTAGATAGTTATGTTTAGTAACTTTTTGAATTACGTGCTGCAAGTTTTAATTACACATCGTCATTTCAATCATACAAGAATAAAAATTCTATGTTTTTGTATAATATTTTTCACTAGTATGTTACTATCACTATTCTATCCAGCTTTATTGAACGTCCTATGTTATATTTTGTGTACGTCATACATGTAACAAAACTAGCGCACCCGAGGTATTTTTGCAGAATTTTCATGAATATATTAGCCATAAATGTGACTAAAGGAATCTATTCCCTGTTGCCAGGCCCGGCCGCCTGGAGCTGTTACATGTCTCTCAATTACTTAGGAAATACGCTCAATAATAACTAAACATGAGCCTTTGTAAATCGTAATTGATTTACCCACTAAGATCGATGTGAATATGAATATGAATACCTAAAAATAACCAGTATGGATTGCAAGATTCAGGGTTTTTCTACTTTTTACCAAAATTTGATCTATAATTTTAATTATAGATGCTATCATTTTTATTTCTGACTTTAGCCACCTCAATTTGCTTTTTGGTGGGCAAAAACGATAACCCTAACGGCATTACCTTTGATGGTGTAATTTTGTGGAGTTACGTGGAAACCGATGTCCATAAGTCTTGTAATTTTTTAATTCTTTCGAACAACTCGACGTGTATTTACTATCCTAGAACTTTGTTCATAAGTGCCTTGTTGTACTAATATACATTTTTTGTGGTGTAATATATAATATTTTTTTATATAACAATTATGTATAATATATTACGTTCTACCCAAAAAAGGCTGTTAAACTTTGCTGAAACGAGGATCGCAATCTATAGCTACAAGCCATTACTTATCCTCCGTTTTCGATGCTACCTATCGTAAAACACAATAGGGTCATATTTTACGATGTGAACAAATGTCAACTTTTGGAACGACACCCACTTCCCACCCCGCAACACCGCACCTGCTGTATCGACTGTTCTTTATCAGTTACCATGCGAAACGCAGCCTAGATTTTGCCTAGATTGTTAGTAAACCTTTGCGTAAGTTTTACTGCCTGTGTTTAAGATTACCGTTACATAGCTAATCTCTGTAGGATGGCTAATGTCTACAGCTATTGTCAAAGCGGAACCTAGGGTACCGTGGAGCTTTTCAGCTGGGTTTCACGAGCCGGAGACATTTGGGGGTCCTAGTGTCACTTCGTTTTAGTATCTGATACTTACCTAGGCGACGCTAGTTTTTTATAGGAAAAATAGCATCAGCTAGTTTTCCTATAAAAAACTACCGTCGCTCACTCGTCGTTCGCGTACTCAATCCACGCGGACGGAGGGGCGAAACACCCCTGAGGTGTATTAGGGGTATGAAAAATAGATAGTAGCCGATTCTCAAACCTACTGAATATGCATATAAAATTTCATAAAAATCGGTCAGGCCGTTTCGGAGGAGTATGGTAACTAACATTGTGACACAAGAATTTTATATATAAGATTATATACTGAAAATATTGCGGCTGCTGCGCTTCTGTTAATTTTCAGCAGAAGTTCCAGTACTTTGTAAAACTTATATCAATTCTGTGTAATTAAAAGAAATTAAGAGATTAAGTAAATATAATTTGCCGCACCTAAACTAGCGGCACGCTATGATGGCCGGTTTGACGTTTGTCCGCTCATGAAGTTCCGTATTAATTGATAACGACTTTGAAGGAAATAATTGTATTACTTTATTGACGATAGTGATGTGCAGAGATTCATAAATTTTATCGAATGTAGTTTTAGGTTTAGGACTCAAAATTTATTTATTAAATTGATTTCTTAAATGTATACAAGTGTAGAAAAATCAGTTTGCACCATTTAAGGGGTGAATGTACTTGTGAATATGAACAATTTTCACTATGTGGACAAACCTCTGAAATCGCAAAAAAATATCAATAAATTTTTAAAAATGGAATCTAATACGATCGTCACATAGGATCGCTGGCTAGCACAACTACTACCTCCGGCAAACTCGCGTCAATGCTCAATGCAAAACAAAGCAGTTTCGAATTGACGTTGCTTCGAAAAGTATAAACTGTCAGTGCAATGCGATTGTGATATAGTTTTGACCTGGCTTTGGATTTCAAATATTGATACTGCATTACTGTTGACCCTTGCTCGTTAATTTGGACTCTGTTCAAGCCCTTTGTTGTGGATTTCGTCGATATGACCGAACGTACGCAGAGAACTGTTCTAAATAGTCAGACACGTGAGTTCGTAATACGCCTTCGTAACTATTTCGATCGTGAAGCTCAAAATGGAGGGCCAATTTTACCTATAACGTCAGTGGTTGAACGCGTAGCTGATGCGCTTAATATTGGACAACGAACTGTTAGACGGATAACTAAAAAAAAAAATGGCGAGACTGGCACAGAAGAAAATAAACTTCACACACCAAAAAAGAGAAAACGAGCAAAACCAGTCGTAGGCATCGATAGCTTTGATGCCGATGCTATCCGAAGACATGTTTACGGCTACTATTTACAGAAGGAGTATCCAACAAGAAAAAAGTTGGTGCATTCACTGAAGGAAGCTGGATTATTCTTCGGTGGGGAAAGTTCTTTAACGAAGATTTTGAAGACCATTGGATTTCGATACAAAAAATGTAACAAACGCAAAATATTGATGGAAAGATTTGATATAGCGATGGCAAGGTATACTTTTTTACGGCAAGTGAAAGAAATCAAAAATTGGCAAAATGTTGTGTTCTTGGATGAAACATGGCTTAATGCTAACCATACTGTAGGCCGTTCTTGGAACGATGACACAGCAGCATCTACTTCCAAAGTTCCTGTAGGAAAAGGATCGCGACTTATAATTTGTCACGCCGGAACCATCAACGGGTTTGTCGAAGGTTCTCTCATGGCTTTTGCGTCAAAAACCACTGGAGACTATCATGAAGACATGAATGGAGAAAAGTTTACTGAATGGTTTACCTCAATGTTGTGTAGCCTCCCTGAACCATCTATTATAATTATGGACAACGCCCCATACCACTCGATGCAAATTGACAAGCCACCTGCCCAATCCCAAAAGAAAGCTGATATCGTCGCATGGCTTCGTAAAAATGGCGTAGATGCAAACATGAATATGTTAAAAGCGGAATTAGTACGTCTTTTAAAAGAAAACAAACCAACCAAGATCCGATACGTCATTGACGAAATAGCATTAGAACATGGGCACAGAGTTATACGGTTACCGCCTTACCATTGTGAGTATAATGCGATTGAGTTGGTGTGGGCTCAAATTAAGGGATATGCTGCAAGACACAATACAGAACCCCCATTTACCACAAAAAAAATGCTAAAATTATTAGAAGAAGCTTGTGAACATGTGACTAAAGGAGACTGGGAAAAGGTTGTGAATAGAACTGTTAAATTAATAAGGGAAGATTATGAAAGAGATGTGAAAATAGATAATATTATAGAAAACGAACATATAATTATTAATGTATGTGATGATAGCAGTGACGACAGTGAAAATAGTAGTATGGACGAATCTGATTAATTATGGCCTTTTGTGGCACCTTTTTTGGTATCTTTTGTATTCATATGTTTCTTGTGTGCATATAAAGTATGTATATTCATTTTCGTTCAAATATTCAGTTCGTTCAAATAAATTAAATAAACATATACATTTTTGTTTTATTAAACCTATTTAATCAGGTACAAAAACAAAACTTAATTGTTTTGTGTTCGAGAATAAATTGACATTCCACATCACTATTGTAATGTGTCAAACCGGCCATCATAGCGTGCCGCTAGTGTAACTCTTGTAAGACCATAACGCACCATTGCGCCAGTAAGGTCCGTCCTAAATTGCTGATTGTCCGCGTCAAAGTTCTAGGAGTGATGTCATTCGCTCTGGTTTGTGTTCAACCCAATTGCTGTAATATTGGTAACATTGTGTGGCAATAGTGGTAACATTTTTGAAAGTAAAAATCAATCTCGCTCAAAATTCATACTATCCATACTAATATTATAAATGCAAAAGTGTCTGTCTGTCCGTCTATCTGTCTGCTACGCTTTAACGGCCAATTTTTGCAACCTGTTTTGATGACATTTGGTATAGGTTACATCCCGGGAAGGGACATAGGCTAATTTTTATCCTGGAAAATTGATCTTGAGTTGATTCTTGGTTACTTTCATCATAACTTTGGTATAATATGATAGCAAGTACATATTTTAGATGTTTTTCTTTCATCAGGCACTCTCTAGTGAAAGACTAGCGAGTAAACACTTGTTTTTACGAACGTATTTTCATTATTATTTCATTATTACTTTTATTGTTTTTTTATGGGAACGTTTTCTGTCTTATTTAAATTTCAAACTTAGTTAATCCTTATTATTAAACAGTGTTTGTAATTCCTTAGGTTTTATTTTAAAATTACTTTATTTTATAATTACTTCTCGATCGTGTTTCATTAAGAAAAAAAAGTAATACATTCGAAGGAACTTATATTATCTTCCTAAGTATTTATCCCCGAAAATAGAAGTAATATATCTTTTCTGTTGTCATTTATCTTCGACTTTCTTTCACTTTGATCCCTTTCCGGGTATAGTCCTTCGTTTTTGAAACATTATTTAATTACGCTTTGTAGTTTTATGTTTCAATCACGAACAAATAAGATTATTCGATAACGAATATCACGTAAATAAACAACGCACCGAAAACTATCGAGTAGAAAGGTCATCCGATCGGAATAATCAAATCTTTTTTCACAATTGCTATCAATATTATCCCCCCAGCTAGTGCAGGCGCCATATAGATCGTTGAGCGTGCAATACATGAAGAGCACATTTTATCAATTCATATATAAGTTTGAAAGGGTCAAAATCTCCAGATATCGCTTATCCCTATAGGATTAGATAGGATTCATGCAGATTTTTCTAAATATTTTACTGACTGTTGGATCAACATATTTAATTCGAAGAGTAGCATTAAATCGATTTGCTTTATTTTATTCTTATATTAGTTCACAAGAGTCGATAGGATAGTTCATAGAGATTTTAGAGATATTTAACATTTAACTGATGAAATAATGTTGCTGTGACAGAACTTTTCGTTTAAATTTTTTCTTTCAAAATTCGTCGGTTAAGATTTACTTGGCGGTTGTAAAATAGGCCCTTAATCTCACAGTTTTAATGTTTTACTTTTTAATGAATTTTCAAAAATCTGTAAAAATACTTCTGTACCTATCTGAAATTCATTTTTAAAGAATTATCTTTATAAACTGATATCTGATACAATAATTTCTTAATTTATCATCCTCGACTGCCTCATGAGGCTGAAATCTATTTTGCTTATAGGTAGCTTGGGCACAGCACTGGGCCCACCCAGTGCTGTAGCACTGTTTCATTTTCTCCCTAGCGTTAAGGTTGTCTGGAAGAGATCGTTGCTTAGCGATAAGACCGCCTTATTGTACCTACTTATTATTGTTTTCTTGTTTGTAACATGTTGCTTTTGTATATTCGTGGTGTACAATAAAGTATATACATACATTACATACACTATGTAGTTTTTCTTTGCGAAAGTGTACTTGTTTGTTGGTTTGTCCTTCAATCAGAGCAACGGATCAACGTGGTTTTTTGCATGGGTACAGTTGAGGACCTGGAGAGTGACTTACTCGTATGTTACTTTCTATGCCAGGAAATTAAGGAATTCCCGTGGGAATAAAAACAACATTCCACGCCGATGAAGTCGCAGGCATCAGCTAGTTAAATCTAAATGTAAGCTAGAATGTGCGCATACAAGACATTTGCATAGCGTTGCAAAAGGATCGATTAGTCAGTAGGTACAGGCTACACAGGGGCCGTCGTCGTCGCGTGCAGGCGGGCTATAGCGGGTCGGCGGCGGACGGCTCGGCGCGGAGCTGCCTTCCGGCGAAACGCGAGGAATGTTGCCGATAGATTAACTTCTGATCTCTTTTCCGATATTAAAGCAGAACGTTTATGTAAGGAATTCTAAGCGCTTCAATCTAGTTTAAGGCCATGTAGGTTTTTCCTGGATATCTTTTTCTTATATCGTGACGTAGACGATTTGACCTGCTTTCTTCATAAATGGAACCTCTCAATATCTTTTGAAAGAGTAAAAATATCTTGGATCAGTTTCTGATTAGACATTATTATTATTTGCCCTAGATTGAATTTTTTCTCTAAGTTGCCTTATTATTCTGGTGATAGATAAACCGTGCCATATTTTATACCTTCTGCAATAGGTATCTTATTCTTATTCTGTTTCTGTAATGTTTTATACTACACCCGCTCGGAAAGTACCTTCTTAGTTTTTTCAAAACGAGGAAGAGAGTACTTCATTGATAACAACCAAATATGCGGGCGGAAAAAAATAATGAAATTTCATAGTTAACGCGCTGTTTTTTATTTTATTTTAAGTAACATCAGTGCAGAAATTTATATCGAGTAAAAAGACTAACATAACACTAATAATAAATAACTAAAAAAAACTATATCAAATAACAATAAAATGTTTTTAAGTTATTTAAATTAATTTATTATTAATAAGGTATTTACAATGGAAATAAAATATCACTATCCTTGTTCTTTTTATAGAGTCTGTCAAGTGAGTTGAGAGTGTAAAAATTTGATGACTGAATAGGTTGTATGGTCTAGATAGACCTTTGCCTTTTTCTGTTTTAACCCCAGTGTTGGTTGATAGTATTTAAGAACGTTCAATAATCGACTCTCAGCTTTCTCTAACCTTATAGGTATTGTAATGGTTCAATGGACCACTTCGACCGTGGTTGATTACCACCTTACCAGTAAAGATGGATCGACCTGCTACTTGGCGATTTAAAGTTCCATTATTAAGCCGTAAAACCGATTTGTGGTATGGTTTAATATAACTGCCATACTCCTACGATGTTATCCCGCTAACATCTTATACTACATAACTTACCATCCAGATGAGATACCAGTCAAAGACTACCTTGGAACAACTAGCTTGACGAACGCGACGCATATAATATGAAGACTCACCCCAAATATCAGTAGACTGAGTTATAAAGAAGTTTGATAGGGAATTCTTTGCCTAACAATGAAACAGATTGACTTTAAATAATAATTAAATATATTTAATTTATTTGTTACAGGTATGCTCTTCAATTTGGCTAACCAGAAACTTCACAGGGCATCATGGATAGGTAATAATAAACTAAGTTTTTAAAATATATTATTTGTAACCAAATCCAACAAAATTTATACGCAATCAAAACAAATAATGAAACCATTGAATCAAAAAAGTACAACGTACACTGAAAATATATCTTTCAGGCGCTACACAAAACAAAACTTTGAATCATGAGCCGAAAGTTATTTATCCCATCAAAAACATAAATGTAAAATGAGAGCCAAGTTCAAAATTGTGATAAATATGCCTTGGTTGTTGACTGCAGCGACAAAAGAAGTGAGATCTAAATGGGTGCCAAGTTCAATGGTCAGTCCTGCAATTTATTTATCCCATCAAAAACATAAATGTGAAATGAGAGGCAAATTCAAAATTGTGATATATATGCCTTGGTTGTTGACTTCAGCGACAAAAGAAGTGAGATCTAAATGGGTGCCAAGTTCAATGGTCAGTCCTGAAATTTATTTATAACAACATATAATATTTTATAACAACTTAAAATATCATTTCTTCTTATAACTTAGTATAAAATGTTGAAGACTAAGGCTTTGGCTTGGCTAGTTTTCATATACGAATTATAGCCTTCACAAGTTGTAAAGCTGTAAGTTCTTATTTTATTCTTCCGAAAATTTGGCTAGCTGGTAGAAACTGTACTTTTAGGTACCTACTTAATAATAATTC
The DNA here is from genome assembly GCA_964035005.1 of Erebia palarica. NCBI lineage: Eukaryota > Metazoa > Arthropoda > Insecta > Lepidoptera > Nymphalidae > Erebia > Erebia palarica. The sequence goes on along the minus strand of OZ035985.1, from coordinate 30,946,144 downwards.
GTATATGGAAACTAGCCAAGCCAAAGCCTTAGTCTTCAACATTTTATACTAAGTTATAAGAAGAAATGATATTTTAAGTTGTTATAAAATATTATATGTTGTTATAAATAAATTTCAGGACTGACCATTGAACTTGGCACCCATTTAGATCTCACTTCTTTTGTCGCTGAAGTCAACAACCACGGCATATATATCACAATTTTGAATTTGCCTCTCATTTCACATTTATGTTTTTGATGGGATAAATAAATTGCAGGACTGACCATTGAACTTGGCACCCATTTAGATCTCACTTCTTTTGTCGCTGCAGTCAACAACCAAGGCATATTTATCACAATTTTGAACTTGGCTCTCATTTTACATTTATGTTTTTGATGGGATATCATTACTTTTTGTACAGAAATTATTGAACTCAATCTCAAACTCAAAACATATTTATTCAAAATATGTACCTACAAAGTACACCTTCTGAACGTCATGCTTACAGAGCATAAGAGGAGGAGTGATAATTAACTACGGTATCTTAAAACTAAAGCTACGAGGGTTCCAAACGTGCCCTGGTCTGAGAAGAGCCCGCAATAAACTCCGCTTTTTTTTTATTATCACCATCTCACAAATATTTGAAATTATATATATGTACTTATAATATAACATTACATAATCAGCCGCTGTAACAATTCATACCAATGCCTTGCTATCATTCAAATAATCCTTTACACTGTAATAGGACTTTTCTATTAGTTTAGTTTACGTTTTACATTAGTAGGTACTTATTATTCGGTTTAAGGTCAGTGTGTCACCCACCAGTAATTCTATTGTACGACTCATTGTACAAGATAATTAAAGACGAGAATTCTCAAGAAAAATATATACAGCCGGTTTCTGAATTGAGAATTTCATGTTGAGTCGGTCTCAAAGACTTCTTAAGTGTGTCTTAAGAACGACTTAGGCAAATTATTGTTTCTGAATTGATATTGCGTAAGGTTTGAGAATTGGAGCTTGCAAATTTTCAAATTTGACAGTTTCGAAACTTAAATCTCTGCTTAACAGCAAAATTGCGTTTCAGAGCGCATTTGACAGTGCTCAAAGCTCTCCTTTCTCAGAGTTGACAACGTAATAGATGAGTGACGGATTTCAGCTACTTAAACTTTACTCTCGTTTGAACCTTTGTAAAAAATCCATTTTTTGCACAATGTCCAGTGAAGATTCTTGCCTGTACAAAGACAACCACACAGGAGACAAGTTATTAGAAATCGCCCATTGTTTCTTTCAACAACAAACAATTTAACGACCGATTCCGCTTTTCGAAGGAATCTGTAACATTTGTTTTTGGCAAAATAAAGACCAAATTACCCGCAAGAATCCAAAGGTGCGACTGCATTCCGCCAATGTTACAACTTCTAATAGCATTGCGGTATTACGCAACTGGCAGTTTCCAGGCCGTCGTAGGAGACACGGCGAACGTAAGCAAAGCAACTGTGTGTCGGGTAACCGATAGAGTATCCAGTGCTATAGCGATGCTAAGGGCACAATACGTGCAAATGCCTTCTGCTCAAGAACGATCAACAGTGGCTGCAGGATTTTATGCGATAGCAGGATTCCCTAGAGTAATTGGTGGTGGTCTCGGTGGCAACAGGGCAGAATTGTTTAGAAATAGAAAAGATAACTTTTCAATAAATATCCAAGCCATATGTGACGCTAATTTGAAAATAAGAAGTATCATCGCCCGTTGGCCATGTTTTGTCCATGATACAACAATTTGGAATGATTCTCCACTTGCTGCTCAGTTTGAAGATGGAAGATTTGGGTCATATCTAATTTTAGGAGACAGTGGATACCCATGTCTAAGGTACATCATGACGCCATTTTTAAATCCTACCACTTCAGCACAAGAAGCATATAACAGAGCACAGATTACTACTAGAAATACAATTGAGAGATGCTTTGGAGTTCTGAAGAGGCGTTTCCCCTGTCTTCATTCCGGGATGCAGCTTAAATTAGGCAAGGTGTACAAGGTTATTGTAGCATGTGTAGTTTTACATAACATGGCCCCAGATCTTGATGATTTTGTTGTAAAGATGTACTTGTTGAAGAGCAAAATGATGTTCTACCTTTGTCCCAAGCTCAACAAGCACAAAATTTAGCTGTAAGATCAGCATTAGTAGAAACTTATTTTACTAATGCATACGGTTAATACCCTTCAGGTAATTATATTTTGTAGTGGAAAATATAATAAAATTAGTAATTTATTTGTGAGAATAAAAAAACCCGGCTGAGTGTGTTTTGGGCTCTTTCAGATCAGGGTGCGTTTGGAACCCTCTTTAGTTTTAAGATACCGTGATTGATTTTATACTAATACTGATGATGCCCGTGACTTCGTCTGCGTGGATTAAAGTTCCTTGATTCCCGCGGGAACTCTTAAATTTTCCAGGATAAAAAGTAACCTATGTCCTTACCCCGGATACAACCTATGCCTGTACCAAATTTCATCAAAATCGGTTGAACATATGGGCCGTGAAAGCATAGCAGACGGACAGACAGACACACTTTCGCATTTATAATATTAAGTTTGGATATTAGTATTTGTATATATGGTTTATAAATACGAAAGATGGATGTATGGATGGAAGGATGCTTGTTTGTTACTCTATCACGCCAAAAAAGTTGAATGGATCTGGATGAAATTTTCTGGATGAAACTGCCTCGTTGGTCTAGCGGTTAGCGTAGTCGACTGCAGATCACGAGGTCCTGGGTTCGATTCTGGGCATAAAAATTGTTAGGTATTGGGTTTTCAATTATGAAATTCTCAGTGCCAGCCCGGAGTTGGAAGTTGGCGGTGTTTCACCCCCGTGCCTCGGAGAGTCAACATGATAATAGTCGTTAAAGCCCGCCAACCCGCATTGGAGCAGCGTGGTGGGTCTAAGCTCCTAATTCCCTCTCTCCTATGAGAGTGGAGACCTGTGTCCAGCAGTGGGACGTTAATAGGCTGAAGTGGTGGATGAAATTTGGTAAAGAGATTATTGTCTATAATAACAGATAGGCTTAAAATTTCGGACAGTAATATGAGTACGTGTGCCTAATTTAATAAAGAAATATTGAATAGAAATAAAAGTTTTGTTTTTGAAATGTTTTTTTATTAAAAAAATAACAAATTTAAATATTTCTTTAGAGGGTCATTAAAACTTATAAATAATAGGATCACGAAATTAAATTTCAAGTATCTAATGCATCCAAAATTAGGATTAGAATATCGAAATAAATGTACTTCACATTAATTTTCTCTCCACCTTTCTTAACTGCATTTTTAATATTTGCATCTGAATTTCATGCCTTTTCTGCTCATTTCTAAATTTTAAAATTTCATTCTTTTTTTTAAGCATCTCTGCAGATTTTTTATGCATACATTGCCTTCATTCTTCTTTGTTTTTTTTTTTTGCCTTCAGTCTGGAACGCAGCTCATTTGAAAAGTAACTTTTTGGTTCTGGCACTGTATTCGTTTGTGAATGCACTGGATCTTCCACGATTCTTTCTTATGTCTTCTATAAAAAAATGTTACATTACACAATAAATACCAAATTTAAAATTAAGGTTTAAATGTTAATTAAATGGCCAGAGCTAATTCCAAGTAAGTGCCATCCTATACTATGGAGTATGTACAAAATTTTAGATTTGTATGCATAAACGTTTTGCAGATTAGTTCATATAGCACTGAAAATTGAAACTGACAGACAGATAAACTACTGAGGCTGAGCAATTGGGTCTTGTTGGCAACCTTTGGGTACAGAGTCCTAAAAAAACTAATAATGTGGCTTATTTTTCATCACACAATATAAATTTAGGTAGGTGGTTTTCAAGTCAGAATATATGCTAAACAGTACCTACAAGTAAGAAGTGCTTACTAAATTATTCAGCTGCTTCATCGAAAGGATTCTCATCAGGAAATCTTTAATCGAATTTTCATCAAAAATAAATGCCTGAAAAGATTTTTTTTACTTAATACTATTGTACACAGAATATAATATAGTATAATACTAGATACAAGATGATGCCCGCGACTCCGTCCGCGTGGATAAGGTTCTTTGATTCCCGCGGAAATTCTTAAATTTTTTGGGATAAAAAGTAGCCTATGACCTTCCCCGGGATATAACCTATCCCTGTACAAAATTTTATCAAAATCGGTTGAACAAATGGGCCGTGAAAGCGTAGCAGACAGACAGACAGACACTTTACTAGTATGGATATTAGTATGGATTACTAAGTAGAAATTAAAAAATGACATTATCACATTATCACCAGATGTTGTGGCGATAAGTGAAGATTCACTTATCAGCTCATCTTCGCTTTGGTCCTGAAATAATAAATTATGTAAATGACTAATTAATACTAAAAAAACACGCGGGGACACGAAATACCTCAATCCACGCGGACAAAGCCGCGGGCATCAGCTAGTATAATATAAAACACATAAATATGCCTGTTATTCAAAGAAAACATTGACATTATTCTAAGTTTGATGGTTGGATTTTATGGAATTTGTAAGTAGTCAGGTAAGTATGTCTTGTGACTAGGTGAATAGAATACTCGACGAATTTTTATGCACTCTCTATTTTTAGAGTTACATGTACGAGTACGTACCTACTAACTACGAATTATGGCCAAAGAAATCCACAAGATATTATACTGAACCAAAACGGAGTAAAGCTGGCCTACGAGCAATACAAGGGAATCCTTACTAATATTATAAACGGGGAAGTTTGTATGTATGGATGTATGGACGTTTGTTATTCTTTCACGCCAGAACGGCTAAACGGATCTGGATGAAATTTGGCACAGGGATAGATGGTCTGGAATATCACATCTAGGTTACTTTATACCAGAAAACCTTAATCCACGCAGACAAAGTCACGGGCATAAGCTAGTTGATATATTAAAAAATATTAGGTACTACTTACTTATATACGAATGCGAGAAGATTTGCTTTCTCCTCGTAACTGAAATAGGGAGATCTTTTTTTCTTGTTTCTTTCCATTTTATACATTTTAATGAGAATATTAGCCAAAAGAAAACAAATTCGACATAATATACAAAACCGATGTTTGTCAAACTGGCATAATTTGATACGCTTCATTCTATAAAGCGATGATTTAAAATCGACGACAAAAACAACGATTTTTATGATTTAAAAGCTTGAAAAATTTGAAATGGATTATTCTTTAAATAAAATTGAACAAAATCTATTTTTTTGAGTTATATTTAATAATAAAATTTAACAAAATTAGAAAACAATTTTATTTTCGGTTAATACCGGTTTTCGTACGTGTAACGAAACGCATACGTAATGTTGGAGAATACTCAGGGACCATTGAAGAAATACTTAGCTAATTACAATTTGGGAAATCCCAATTTTATCTTGTGAAACATAAAAAACTTAAGTCTTAACTTAAGTCTAGAGCAAAGCTTAGCTGATTTTTGCTTGAATGCCTAATTCAGAAACCGGCCGATAGTGTACCTAGAGTTACACTGACATTGACAGATTACATCTATGGTCAGACTACCTCTACAGCACATTTCTACATCTCATCAATTATGATTGCAAAAGTTCAAAATCAAAAGTTTTTAGTGAAACATTGAAAACAAGCACGGTAAACAGTCGATATCACTAAAACCACTCTATACAATGAATACAAATCACAATGACTGACAGCTTGAACTGACGACTTCAAATACGTTTCTTCTTTTCTGTCAATGACGTTTCGTTGCACAAAATGCATGAATACGAAGGTAAGGTTTTAATGCAACTATATTATTATTCATTATTATTTACATTAAAATAATAATTATGTGTCATTTTCAATAGTTAAGGAGTTACTACCACCGCTTAAAGCAGTATTGTTTCAAAATAACGGTTGAATGTCACGTACTCTGACGTCCTTAAAATAATGATTATAACACTACAACATAAACGTCAACAGTATTAAAATAATACGGCTTTAAGCAATGGTAGTATGCCCCGTGTCAGAGTTTTGATCTATACTTAGGTAGATCAGAAAAATGACGATTTTTGTACGTTTATATCTAAATAACCATTTGAGGTGTGCTTATGAAATTTGGAGCACATATGTATCTCACGGGTCTCAATATATGCGCCAAATTTGACATGTTTATGTGAAATAGTTTTTGAGTTATGAGGGGGTCAAAAGTGGCTCCAAATGGTTCGTGTAATATTACACACGGTGCTGCTCGCCAGTTTTTTTGAACTTTGGCTGGACACGCTTCCGCGTGTCTTGATGTGTTTGTATTAGAACTAAAATTTTACTCATAGTAAAAAGTGTCTGGAGAATCTAAGCGATATAATATCACATAGATCTATGAGACTTCACAAACTAGGAATACCTATCGTTTTTGATCGTATAGACTCGAGGTTGATTTTATCACAACTAGGGTTTACTAATACTTCTTATTCAATTTAATTCCTGTATTTTGAGCTTCACTTTACTGTTTATACCTAAGAAACCTACCTAAGCACCTACCTGAGCTCCTCTGCATAGTTATGCAGAGGTGCTTAAGGCTGAGAGTTTACAAATTGTTTTCCTTTATCTGTATGCCTATAAACCGGACAGCAATTATTGGAATTGAAAATGTCGGGAATTTCCGCTTCCTCCTCGTCGCGTGTCTTAGGCAATTATAAAACCTCATGCATTCCAAATAACTAGCAACGCAGAAGATCCCCCATATCCACTCTCAGCGTATTTCAAACATCTCCTTTCTTTTATGAAATAGCACTAGGACGAAAATATGTTTTAGAAAAAAAACCGGAAAAAAATACAGATTCATACTAACGATTGAATAATGAGACGTTCCTCTAATATTTTTCCCACCGAATGATTCTGGCGCGCCTAATAGGTTTACGCAAATTTTCTCGATTTCAACACGTATTACTGGTTGAACTGATGCTGAACTCCCAACAGAATATTCTTCAGTGAACGAACTCTGTTTACATGGGTTTAATTATTTTGTGTGAAGTATAAGGGTCATACTACCATCGCTTAAAACCGTATTGTTTTAATGTTACTACTAGATTATTCTCGCGACTTTGTCCTCGTGGATAAAGTTTTATTCCCACGGGAACTCTCTATTTTTCCGGGATAAAAAGTAGCCTATGACCTTGACCTATGACCTTGACCTATGAACTCAAGATACAACCTATCTCTATACCAAATTTCATCAAAATCTCTTGTAAAGAAGGGCCGTGAAATCATAGCAGACAACGAATTTTACGTATACCTACGTACAATACGTTTTAAACCCAAGTTTTAAGTGCATTTATGTCCTATATATTCCTTCCATAGTAAGTCTGCTTATTGCAAGGTCCGCATCTTGTCCTTCGTACTGATGTATACCTTCTTTAGGCTCATATAGTATTGAATACAACTAAGTTGAGTTTAAGCAATTACGAAATAAAAAGAGATACGAAATTAACGAATCAGAGATTAGAAGCATTTATATCATTAGGTATTCCCAGGTAATAATCTCTTTGTATGATGTTAAACTTCGTCAGAGTTCGCCACGTAATGTACGCCGTAGGTTCACCTGAGGTAGGGCGAGGGCGTCGCGGCATGTTTGCGCACAAGTGAATTCCATTAGATTCAGCCTGTGTACCGCAGACTAACTCCACGCTTCATTCATATCCCATTAGCTGATCGATTCACAAGTGCTTTAATGGTCCTTTCCCATCAATAGAACCGAAAATCAGACCCTTATTGTTGTCTTTCATACGCTAGAGGAAGTAAATTCTATTGTTCGAGAGCTTTGTGAATGAGACAAGCGATGGCACTAGACATTTCATTTCAAGAACCAGTTCATTTAAAACTTACAATATACCTAAGTCCGGTCAAACTTCACGCATGTCTCATAAACTCGGTGCTGCCTTCGCCGCAAATAGATTCGCATCCTGAAAAAATTCAATCTATTAATTCTGAACATCCATAGGACCGAACTATGCTCGAAACACTGCCTTCTAAGTAGATGCCCGCATGTTAGTCCGCGTGGATTAAAGATTTTTTGGATCTGTGTTAACTCATTAGATCATTACCTGGAATGCCATCTATCAAGATAGATAGAATTTTGTTTATTTATATTCCAGAAATCTAAAGAGTTGTTAACACGGGTTTTATCAAAAACTTTGTTTTAAATCCACACAGACAAACTTGCCGCCAATTATTGTTACTATACGAAATACTTACCATTCGCAGTAACGAAATCACGCTTTGATCCTTTCATATAAGAAGCAATAGGTAACAATCCCGTGTATCAAGTCTACATCATTTATAGTTGTTACTGAAATATTTAAATGTGGACGGAACAAAAAGGATTCCATTTTATTATTCTAGTATGAATTTATGAAACCCTAAAAATGCGTTGCATACCTCTTGCGGCAATTATATGATTGTATTGTATTGGCTCTTCCACCTGATCGGACCTTGCGGGTTTTGCGCAAGGAGAGATCCTTACGATCACGTTAGAGGTTCCGCAACGAGACAAGACATTTAATGTCACGTGAATATACTTCGCCATTTAGAAATGTGTTGAACTGTGCTCCGCGGCACTGAAACAATAATTAAATTCTCCCTCCACTCTGAGCACGGAGTGTTTCATCAACCTCCGCACTAACTCGCGGGCCGCACCACCTGAAATATTTAATTCCAACCAACCATTGTGCTGAAATGCACCGGAAATGAAATCTTTTGACATTTCACTTTATTCCTTACGTTAACTCGTATGTCGCTTCACAGTTTTTTTTTTATTCGTTGGTTTATCAAGTAGGTAAGTGCTTTATCAATATGAGTTGCTGCATCCTGCATCTTGCATACAAAACAAGGACTTCTGAGACCGGGGCGCGTTTGAAACTCTCGTAGCTTGAGAAAAAAGGTACTGTGATTAATTATCACCATCACGTCTTAAACTTTATTACCGTTCATAAAGTGTACAGTGTAACTGATTTAAATGAATGTCTTTTTTTTAATTTGACTTTGAAACTGTGCTTTAAATGGACGTTATAGACCTACAAAATCCTCGTATAAAGCTTACTAGCATAACCGCCCTTAAATTTCTAAAGCCCATGTTCCAAAATCTTTATATAAACATATATTAATTGGTAAACGTAAACCTCTAAGAACATTCTGCGACCCATACGTAGGTAGGTACGTGTCCTCATTAAAGTACCGAGGCTTTATTTTTAAAACTAGCTAACTGATTGAGGTATTTTGGCTCCCGCGGGAAACCTTCAATTTTCCGGGATAAAAAGTACCCTATGTGTTATTCCAGACTAAAATCTATCTCTGTGCCAAATTTCATCCAGATCCGTTAAGCCGTTCTGGCGTGATTGAGTAACAGGCAAATATCCATACATCCATCCAAACATCCAAACTTTCGAATTTATAATATTAGTATAAATATAGATCCGAGAGTCCGATTCGGATTTTTGAATATTTTCTTTTTAAATAAAATACTTATATTACCTAATTGTAATACTTGTATTTTACATTAAGACTCAAATAGAAATGCAATATAATACATGCAATTAAAATAGTACAATCCAGTCATTATTCTAGCAAAAGTGCACTTTGTTGATTGACGTCGAACAGTTTTGGTGCTCTGCAGGCGTGGAAAACCTAATTACATTCGTTAGTCGGTTGGGTTATTCAACCGCCTGCCCTGCAATTACAACCCTTACTGTAGCGAGCTTTTACATTTAACACTGAATTCCGTTCAACAGTTCACTTTTAATTGTTTTTTAATTTAAATTAAATTTAGCATTTGACTTTATTCATAACGGTTTTTACAAAACTAAATTATATTATTAAACAAAATAATTAAACAAATTAAATATTTCATACAAATGCATGTAGTACTTAATCTTAAATTAATCTGATATTAATCAAAGGTTTGCAAGTGGACGTAGAAAACCTTTTCTACGTCCATGTGCACACGTTTAATTATTTTCTAAAAAATGACTTCATACCCTGTAAATGTGTTCGAAAGTTAAACTTCCCGGCCTAGGCCAGTAAAGAATGTATGTATTTTCATTACATATCATAAGTTTGAATTTGGAATCTTTCTTCCTGAATATCTTATAACTTGTTATAATGTTCTTTGGCGTAAATAGTTTAAATTTGGAACTCTACCGTATTACGCGTTCAGCACTCACAGCGCAAAAAAATATATTTTCTCAAACATGCATGGAAATATTGTCATTATTTTCGAAAAAAGAACACGCGAAGTATCGAATTTTCGGACAAAGAAAATCAAAACCATTGCAGGAGTGTTTTTTGAATTTGGAAAATTACAACGCTCCTGCAATGTTGTATGAAACGGCGTGCTGGGGTTATTAAATACTCTTTGATCGGATCTCTTTTGTCATTCTTGGCATACCATAGTCTCTTTGCTTAGTACAAATTGGTGGCTGTATAGCCATAAATGCGTTTACCTGTCGGCACAGATGATAAAAAAAAATTGGCGGCAAAGCTGAACATTCGTCTTGATTTGTTATTTACATACTTAATAAATATAAATTTAATAATAAGTAAAATGAGTTCCAACGGTTCAGAGAGTGAAATGGAGATTGATTGTAATCCACCAGATTTAAGATCAGAAGCCAAATTGGCAATGGAAAACCTGCTTCCAGCGAAGTCCAAAGAAAAATACATGAGAAAAGTATATGTAAATTTTATGAGTTGAAAAACGAGAAAAAAGTGAACATTTTCTCCGAAACAGAATTTTTGGCGTATTTTAATGAGATTGCTAAAACTAAAAAGCCATCTACATTATGGGCAATTTATTCCACGCTGAAATGTACAGTTCATGTTAAAAACGGCATTAACTTGAAAAATGATGGGAACTTAACTACTTTTCTTAAACGACAATCGACCGGATTCAAAAGCAAGAAATCGAAAATTTTTACTGGCGTAAACATAATGCAATTTTTAATTAAAGACCCAGATGATATATATTTAGCGACAAAGGTAAAAAAGTATGGTTTATTTCCCTGCATTCTTTTGAGAAAAGCACTATATATGCCTCGGCGGAAATGGCAATTGCCTGTCTCGTATTAGTGAAGTCCTCGCCTACGGCTCGGCCTTCAAACTCATACTCGACCTGCAATTGCCTATTTCCCAGCCTTTGCAATAATGTACTATTAAAAAAAAGACACTTGTTTCATTTTTTAGAAAAGCACTATACACACCTCGACCGGGAGAGTATTTCTAGCCTCGCATATAGCCGTCCTCGCGTAGCTCGGCCGTCTAACTAACACTCGACCAGAAAACGCGTACTTCCCGGTCTCGCGATGTAATATACTATTTCACATTATGCCATAGCAAACGACGAACGAATGTATAGCAATATTCAAATGAGCGGGATATTATTTGAATATTATCCTTCCAGGTATGCGTCTATTAAGGCTTAGAGCCGCGCGTTGGCGTCAAGTAGCGAACGGCGATGATTGGCCCGATTTCTTCGCCGCCGCCTTATTTCCATCTTATTACCAGCAGCGAGCGATATTAAAGCGGGCGCTGGGTCGCCGCCACCCGCGTCTCCGCCCTGTCTTCGCGTCCGTGAATTAGGTTAATGGCTTGCCAGGTGATTTCCTTCTAAGCCGTATTTTGAGTAAGGCGCCTCAGCACGCCAATGTCACCGAAATAGCCCCAATGTTCGACTTTATACATGACATGCGTAACACAAAGGAGGCAATTTGCCCCATGACTATACACGCGAGTGCCCGATTATAGACCCTCAACCGTGTAAGATTTCTGATAAGGCAAATAATTCAAATTTTATTAAAGTTACGATCTGTTGTAGAGTGTCGTAGCGTACCGTAGCTATATTACGAGATTGGGGCTCCCGGGGGTCTTTGATTTATGGTACAAAGTAACACCGCAGAGCGCCGACGCCGCCCGCCAGCATGTGCCGCCGGCGTTTTTGCGACCCTTCTCCCCCAACACTACTGTCATACTCTAAAAGCTAACAAAACTTAATCATACAAAATAGGCGAAATTTCGGTCTTATATTCTCTCTTCTGTTAAGATTACGATGACGTACCTACTCGTACAATATACAATTTGTACATATTGTTATGTTAGACGGGTAGATAGGTATATTTTGAATTTTATTTGAATAAACCTTCTGTGTCTTCCGTTACCCATAATTTTCATTTGAACAAACTTTTGTGAAGTGCTTTTTTATTTTCAACTAGCTAATTAATGCCCACGACTTCGTCTGCGAGGATCGAGGTTTTTTTGTTCCCGCGGGAACTCCTTAATTTTCCGGGATAAAAAATAGCCTATGTGCTTTTCCAGACTATCTATCTCTGTGCCAAATTTCGGCCAGATCCGTTCAGCTGTTGGGGCGTGATTGAATAACAAACATCAATACATCCGTACATCCAAGCATCCAGACATCCATACATCCATCCAAACTTTCGCATTTATAATATTAGTAAGATAGTAAGATTGAAATTAATTATTGTTTAAATTACATTTCAAAAACTTAACAAGTTGCGTAGTATGGCCGATTAAGTCATTATATTTAACCAATAGTTATTCGTTTTGGTCTGCCGTCTCAAAAACAAATCCATACTAATATTATAAATGCGAAAGTCCGTCTGCTACGCTTTAATGGCTTTTCAACCGATTTTGATGAAATTTGGTATATCTAGAGGTAGATTTAATCTGGGGAAAGACCTAGGCTTCTTTTATCCAGTAAATTAAGGAGTTCCCCCGGGTATTAAAAAACTTAACAGGCGTGGGCGAAGTCGCGGGCATCATCTAGTCTCTTATATCTAGGACCTAACCTAGAACTTAGTTATTTAAAATACAATCCTATTTTGAGACCTCGTTTTATGTTTCCTGTAATGCTCATAAACCTCATCTCATTTTTACTTTTGCACCGTAAGTCAAATACTTTTTTATTATATTTTTTTGCATTGCATATTTTTGCTTATTTTAAAATTATTACCCCACTTGATCTTGTTAATCGCGTTTTAGGGTTCCGTAGACAACACTTACAGTTTCGCCATGTACGTCAGTCCGTCCGTCCGTCTGACTGTCCGCGGCTTACCGCAACCAATCAGAGGCTCTTAGGTGCTCTTAGTGCTTTTTTTTTTACTTTTTATCCAGTTTTTTTTGTTAAACAGTAGTTAAAATGAATGTTATATAATTATTGATGAGTTATTTTCATTAATTTTTTATAGTCTTGTATCAGTAATCTTAAGTATTTATTAATAATTCCCCAATGTATTCTTGTGTCAGTTATGTACGACTTTTCCTATGTGCATGATGTAACTACCTATACATTGAATTGCTTCTTACCTATTGCCTAAGCCATTCAACATTTTGTATTCCTACTACTTGTAATTCTGTTGGTAGTTCAAATAAATTAAATCAAATTAAATTAGAATGCTGTAATTTGTCATAGTTTATATGTCACCATAAGATTGTGATAACCGTTAGATTGTAATCTATCTAGCGAAGTTGTAAACTTTCGAAAGATTACAATTTAACGCATTATTTTTCGGTAGATTGTAATGTGTTAGATATATTAACCCGATAAAACCTAAGCCTAATTGTTTATGTCGAACCCTAACCTAACCTACAAGAAAGACAAGAAAACGTAAATACAATAAATATTTCAAAAATTTACATATTGAACGGTTCACAATCTGGCGACAGTTTACAATCTATTGAGATAAAAAGCGTTAAATTGCAATCTGACTGTTTTTGCAATTTTACGGTGACATGTATATATATATAAAAATCATCGATACTGATAAATACGTCTGAAATTGAATTAATTAAAAGCAAGGGGGGTGAATCCTAATTTACGATAGCTATCAGATTTATAAATATACTGTGAACAACGCTGTACTGTAATATCACTGTGTTCTTTTAAATAGGTACCATTATGTCAAAAGTACATGGATCAAAACAAGAGAAGAAAAAGGTTGCTCGGTAATCTTCTTAGAATATCGGAGTACGCATCGTGTTACGATTCTCAGCTCGCGTACGAACTCCCAAAACCTTCAATGCTATAAATCGATAATGTTAAAGCCACCGCCATTAACGACTTTATCGTTACCCCTCTAAAAGCTTGTTTTGCCTGAGTAACGCATGAAACAAGCCTTAAAAAAATATCTTTTAAACTCATCTAATCGCGCAAAAGCCCCATATTGTATGAGGTATGTATGAAATACTAGTACTTATCACTAAAAATGTAAGTATTTATAAAATGTGCCTGTGTGACTTCAAAGGACGCTTGAAATTGTTTGCTTTGATCTCGCTTGCTCTTCGATACAATTCAGCTAGGCACATATTTGTTTAACCCGTATAACTTTCGCAAATATAATACCTTTTAAACCGGCAACAAAATGAAAACGTACGGTCTACTCTGGAAATTGTAAGAATTCTTATTTAAGGACAACGCCCAAATTATCGGAAAAGCGCTCTCTGTCCTAGGAACGCCTGCGTGACTTATCACTACTGAAAATATATTAAGGGACGCAATAATCTTCATAGCGTTTTATTATTGTGTAAAATATAACTTGTAGTTTTTTTTTTGCAATAGGGCATAAACTTTAAAACTCGTATTATTAGAACGAACATAAGACAATTTATGCTGTAACATGGTATGGTACGGTTGACGAGCAACTTAGTATAAAAATTATATGTTATTAGCTTTTCCCAGCGGCTTCGCTCACTTTAGGATTTTCATACAAATTTCAAAGCCCTATTTTACCTCCTTAGGAGTAAATTCTTCAAAAACCCTTTCTTAGCGGATGCCTATGTTATATGGCAATCTGTATGGCAAATTTCAGCCCCGCGATCAGTCCAGTGATTTGAGCTGTGCGTTGATAGATCAGTCAGTCAGTCTGTCACCTTTTCCTTTTATATATTCAGATAACATTAAATTGATTCACAGTATGAATCCATGATTTATGATTAAGTTATTTAATACGAGTTAAATAGTGTTTTACTAATTATTCCAATTGATTTAACTTCCAAATTATTCCATATAAAACAATTAATTACAATTCCGTTTCATAAGTTTTTATTCCCCCTTTCTCATACCTCTCATTCTCAGTGGGGGTACGAGAAACCTTTCGATAGTTTTTATAATTTTAACAGTTGACTTAATGGTACAGACAAGACTTTCTGATGTAATGTACCTCTACCGCTATTACATGGATTGGTACATTATTTTTGCATGTTTATAAGTTTTTATAAATCAAATATTAAAATATTATTTAGCAATTTCTCTCATTGGAAACCATCCATAGATTCTTAAATATATCGCTATCGACTATCGCTATTTAAGTATATTTTTTCGACCTATATTGAAAACAATACAATAGAAATTAAAGTAACGCACTTAAGTCAACATTTCGACAATCTTTTCAGTTGGTACAAAAATTTAATCCCACGTGTGTAATATATTTAATTTCATATGTTAAAAGTATACATGTACATTATTTATATCCAGATAAAAAGAAGCCTTAATCATATCTTAGATAATACATATTTACTTATTTAATTTGATTATTTTATACAATAATCTTGTTCGGTTACATATTTGTATTTTCTGCGCCACTGTAACATTTCTTCTTTTCAATATTAAGCGATAGCTTGCAGTCCATAGAGTAATGCAACGTCAATGTCGTAGTTCTGTGTTGTACAACTCCTCGGAATAGGAAAGCAAAGCAGATGTCAACTACAGCTGGTTGAAGGGGACCAAATGATAGAACAATACAATTTGACCCGAAAACAACCAGCTAAAGCGAACAACGCTAACACTTTCACGCCATTGCTGCGTCCTCTTCATAATTCTTCTCGATTACCCCGTTTTTGCCCTTCACTCAATAATAATAATAATTATTAATAAAACGTTTACAGAACAAGTACAAACACAAATCCGGTGTGTTATTTTTTAAATCTTATAGGCATAGTCCATCACATCGGGGTTTGTTATATTTAGAATCTTGTAAAATTTAGCGTATGTATAGTGGAACAGATGAGTTCAGGAATAGCACGGGTAGAGGTGGGAGGAGAAGAGAGGTGAGGCGTCGGCGGCAGCTCGGCGGCAGGCGGCCGGCGGTCCGCGACGACACATATAGGGCTGGTCGCGCGCTCTGAAAGCACACGCAGTGTAAACTTACCGGCGATGCGGCCACGGCGCGCTACGCGTAAAACGCACGTGCCGGCGCGTCGACATTGACGCGCCGCATGTAATCGTACACGCCGCCTTGCTATTTTGGTCTCGTCCGCTGCACTAATTCGGGCAGGGTTAACGCGGCGGCCTCACCGATCGCCGTCAGCCGATGCACAATTCGTCGTTATATTTTACGTGGACACTCAAAAATCTTGTGAGCAGCGTTGAGATATTATCCCAGGTATCGCACAATCACAACCGGCGTCCTAATATTTGGACTTCCCGATTGACGTCGACAACCGAAGCTCAGGAAACCCTAACCCGATGACCCCGACGTCATCGACCTGACGCGAGCACTAGACGAGGGGTTCGTTGACATCTATTAAATGACCTTGCATCTTCTCGCGATTGACCCAAATTTTTATTATTTTATTACAAAAATGGTCAGTGAGGAAATTTGAAATGAAAAGATTTTAAATCATTGAAAAATAATCTGGAAGTCCGAAAAATTCAAAGAGGTGACCGACCTCAGGTGAGAAACGCGACGACACCTCAGGTCGCTACTTTACGTCCGCGAATGCATTCTGACCGAGAACGACGCGACATTACGAACCTACTAACCCCGCGCCGCAAGGGGTCCTGCGCCCCGCGACCCTCCAAACCCGACCGCCCCTCACCCCTCCCTCCCTCCCCCCCCCCCCCTTCCGGTCCATCCGAAAGCTTGGAAAATACTTAACGTGAAAGCCGCGCGGATTCGTCTAAAGGTAAGGAACGAGAGGATATTAGAGTTACCCGGCACCGATATAGTATTTAGAATAGCCTGCTTCGATGCATAAACGTGTTTAAAATAGTGATAGTAAAGGTTTTACAAGCGAGTTTTGTCGAGCGCGCGGGGCGGGCGGTCGGCAGCACGGGCGCCTGGGGCGGGCGGGCCTCGCGTCTCGACTGAGAGGCGCGCAGCATCGCGCCGCCGCGCCGCGCCCCGCGCCGCCCGCCCGCGCTCACCGCCGCACTGTCTGCGGCGCTGCAGCCTCGCGCCGCGCCCGCCCGCCGCACACCGCACGCCACCCGCGCCCGCCTAGGGTTGCCATTATGTTTCCCCTAATGCCTGATATTTCATTCCCAATTCGGGATTATACAAAAATAACGCATATTGCCACCGTAAATGGTACAAATGCAACATAATAATATAGAGCAAAATAGTTTTTTCGGTTACGTCGGCTTAGCGAACTTTTTATACGACTGCCTGAAAAAAGGAGTATATTGTTTTCAGGGTTTATGTATGTATGTTTTTATGTATGTATGTATGCGAGTTTGTATATTCCACCATAACTTCTATACGCTTGAACCGATTTTGATAAATGAGGTATCGTAAGAATCCCTAGCTTATTCCGGGTGACATAGGCTAGTAAAATTTAAAAAAAAATTGATATGGTGACCATGGTTCCGCATTAAAGCCTAAACTTGGAAAAAAAAATTGAAAATAAGATTAACTATATAATCAACATGTAGAAAATGATGAGTAGATTCCAAAAATATATAACACTATAGTTCAATATCCAGTGATTCACAAAAAAATATCATTTAATAAAAATGTGAATAATAAGTAAGATTCTATATAACTAGATTAATTTAGATTTTTAACTTCTTAGTTCGTTATTTGGCAGGGCAGCCGTGTTTTTTAATTTTTTTAATTAAGCTTAGCCTTTACCCCTACATAAAAAATTCAAAATATGAATTTATCAAATGTTTTCTTTCATCAAATGAATCTGCCACTGCTGCAAAGCACAGCCTAAAATTACGGGATATTGCAACTCATATTTTAACATGTACTTGTCTCTATTCGTAGACTAAGCAACACCCAACACTAAGCAAGGATTTTGAGGAATTCATACGGCAATATTCAAAAACCTCATTCCTGATAAAACCACAAAATTACTAACTAGATAGCCCAAAAAATATATATCATTAATTCCTAATACCTATGGTAACCCTAGTAATGCCTTGGCTGTTACTATTGCCTCTACACAAGAAAAAAGTTACGCCGTTGACGTTACCGGCTACGAAACTCGCGCTCGATGTTTTCTCAGAATGCCCGACGTATACGCCATCCCTTAAAACTAAGCGAATTAAGATTAGAGACTTACTTTTTTTATTGAAATTGTTGCTATACAAATTCTTGCTGGTGTAGTCTTATTACGGCACAATCATACGTATTTGAAGGAAAGTAAAGTTAAACAACGGTAATGGAGATATTTCTTTAGCTTTCTAAATTTTCAAAAATCCTATGAGTCTGTCCAAAAATTGCCATCTAGTTCTGCTAAAATTACAAATTGCTAAAGACAAAGTTTCTGAACCCAGACTTTTTTAGAGTATGTTTAATCATTATATACCGTCATTTTCTTTCCGAAAAATGCTTACAATATAGTTGAAGTATTCGATCCCATAAAAATATATAACGAGAATTTGCTGACTATATTGTGCTTCTACGTAAATAAACATCGAAATTCTCCAGAAATGGGTAGTGGTGCCATAAACTGAATAAATAATTGTACCTTTTAGTATAAAGGCTCGACACACCGCACTCGCAAACCATTTTATGGACAATTCCATTTTAACATTTATCATTTTGTTTCCATAGAAGTAACCATTAGCGAGCCCATTTATGTGCCTGCATCATATATTTGCATTGAAATAGTTTTGTGTTTAAAACGTCGTAAAGGACACTGTCCAAATTCGCCTAAGAATCAACAAGGAATTGAAACACACAATAATTCACAATTTATTTTATACCTTTAATTTTAATTACTACAATTTAACGGACACTTCTGAATAAAAGTACTGAAAAAATGGGAATTTAATTGATTTCCTGTCCTTTCCCTTAACCTCGAATTCTCAAATCACCGCTTGAGCGCTGAAAACGTCAAGTAAGAGTAAGAACCAAAACAGTTTAAACCGCTTAGTGCTACCCGAGAAGGAAGAATAATATTGAAAATGGATTCTTAACAATACGAGCAGGAAACAAATATATTTTGTCTTAGTGTGCGAGTGAGAGATAAAACGCCATCTTATCCATCTTGTTAGTGTTGAGTTTGACAAAGACATTGTTTAATAGAGATGGCAAAGGAAAAAACTATTTAAAAATCGATATTTTTAAATAGTACCGATAATTATTATCGAGTGAAAATACCGACTTACTTTATTTACTAAGTCGACTATAGCTGGTTTACTTTTCGTGACAATTGTGTGGTTGCTATTCTTGAAAATAAAAAGTGTAGTTCGATTTAGCTTAAAGCTGAGCTCCGTATAAAAAACGGCCACCATCACCATATATAATGAACCACCTGGGAGCTAATTGATTAACCTGTGTATCTTGTATCAAATCTAAATTAACTAACAGTAAAATCTAACCTCAAAATCAAAAATATTATCGATAATAAATAAATTCTCTGAAGTGTCCGTTGCTTAAATCTCTCTCATTAGTATTTATTTGTTATTTTGAATCCGTTAATGTATGTTTTATGATTGTTGGTTCTTAGGCGAACTTTGTATGGGCGCTGGTCAATGTCCTTTGAAGTTCACACAGATTATTTTTAACAAAGGTTACAGCTTTATAAATAAAGTATAACTACTTAGACTAAAAAATATTCCAAAAAGGAGACTTCTTCGTTCAGGAAGTTCTCGGTATTCATACAGGAGCGACTTTATGTATTACTAGTGGTCATGCCCTCAACCTAGAGGCTAGAACCCGACAGCAGCGTGAATATAAACGATCCCGGGACCCACTCAAACAAACACAAAAAAGATACGAGAACATATGTTTCGATCAATTGAATTTTAATTAAATATAGATTTAGTTACTAATGATTATACCAATTATATTACTTACGGCCGGATACTGAACTTGTTCACTTTGAAATTTAAAATTATTGTCCGACTAGATGATGCCAGCGACTTCGTCCGCGTGGATTAAGATTTTTTGACTCCCGCGGGAACTCTTTAATTTTCCGGTATAAAAAGCCTCATTTATTTTAGTTGCTAGGTTGTTGTTTACAAATATCTGTCAGTTTAGTTGATAGGTAAAATGCCAACTAAAAAGGATTGAAAGTCAAAACTACGTCATTCAGCAGGTAGAAAACCTATTGCCCTAGGGCAGAAAGTGATGATTTTCTACCCGCTGCATGACATATTCGTCTGAAATTGACTAGTTTTAGGTGGCTCAACAGGCATTAAAACTCGCATTTTTAATGCAGGTTATATAAATTGAAATTTTCATTGTCGATATTCTGTGTCAGATCTCGTGATTATTTTAACACGCACGCAATTAGAGAGGCGTACAGAGTCTCCTTCTGTTTGTTTTAATTACGTCGAAATAACCCGTCGCGCTGCCCGCGACTCCACGCCCCTGTCCGATCGACTTTTATTGTCAATTGCAAATCCCATTATGATTAAATTTTAAAAAACACGAAAATCTGGTTTTAAAGCCATAAAGGCCTGGGGTCTCCGTATAACAATGTTTGGATGAAAATAAATCTCTTCATTTATAGCTTCTACCGGACAATGTCGCCGGTATTTTATCAGGCTCTGCATTTTATTCTAACCCGACAGTTTAATGTTACGTTGGTTTTAGGCTTATTTAATGAACTTGATGTCAGAAAATTTAATTCAATAAAAAATTTAAAATAAAAAATTGTGTGTGTCAGCCCCGACGCACGACTGGAATTTACTCTTTTATAAATTATAACGATTAGAACGAATTAGAACGATTATAAAATATATAGATTAGTAAATGAGAATAAAATAACGCATTTTATGTTACTGAAAGCATGCTTGATACATTTATTTATATTATTAATTATGTAATTTATATTCATGAAAACACATAATATAGTCATGGAAACATAAACAAGTGAGAAAGTTTGATTTTACTCCCCATAAATTTTCATACCCCGGGCTTATTATATGAAAATCTCTTCTTAAGGAGGTAAAGTCCAAAAAGTAAACAGACTTCAAAAGCACGGAAACTAGTACATAACTTTTTAATTACTTTCATCCAATTTACTCTTAACCAATAAACAAAACATCAAAATTTAAACTATAAGTAGTTTTTGAAGGCGGCGCCAACCATACAGAAAATATACTACATAATTGCATACGGGTCGAAAACAAAACATCCATTTATAGAATGTTAAAAAAGATATAGTTTATTTCATAAAGACTCTATGACATGTCAAAACTCTGCAACGAGGAATAAAAGCAGAGTGTACTGAGAAAACCGGCATAGTTATTACTGAAATTTAATAATAACTCTTGTCAGGAGACAAAATGATACAATATCTAGCCAATAAGTTGCTAAATTATCGTAACACAACATTGTAATATTATCATGTGGCGGCTAAATGCTAAATCGATTATTTTCATGCTACTTGAAGTTAAGTTGAAAACATGCATTTTTTTAAGAAACCATTCAAAAAATCATTCTTCATTAGTTTTGACGACCTGATGGCGCAGTGGTGCAGAGCGCTGTGTCTTATAGCGGGAGGTCCCGGGTTCGATTCTCCGCAGGGTCAATTTAGGAATTAATTATTTCTAACTGATTATTAAATAGAGGGTCTTCCAAAAGACCTAAAATTCACCAAGTCAGTTTTAAGTTTGATAACCATTTTAAAATATAGATTAAAGAAAAAAAGTGCGTTAAAATTTGATAACGTATCAATTGTGAATTTACAACTTCCGTACTAGAAGTGCGTTTTTAAGTTTGTTAAAGAGTTGCTGATTTGATTGAGTTGTCATCATCCCTATTTATAATTAGTGAATTTTTTCTGGTCTGGTCGACCTCGCCCGTGGCTAGCTACCATCCTTCCGGCAAAGACGTGCCCTCAAGCGATTTAGCGTTCCGGTACGGTCCGGTAACCAATTAAGGGTATCGGTTTAACATAACTGCCGTACTTCTAATAGCCCGCTACCATCTTAGAGTGCATCATTACCATCAGGTGAGAGCGCAGTCAAGGGCTAATTTGTGGTGGGATAAAAGAAATGTTGCTCATTTACTCAATTAAATTTTAATGGAAAAGCCACAGCGTTTGATAAGCGAAAAGTGTAAAAAAGCAAAATAAAATGCGCAAAGTCCACGGGTAGTGGTGCCAAGCCCCCTTTCGGATTAAAGGGCCATTGCACGTCACTTTTACTTGCCTAAAGAGGGCACACGTTTCCTGTTTTATTATTTTTCGAATGCTAAGCTTTATAATAATTACTTAGGATTTTATATAGCATTTTTTATAAACAACGGTGCCTATAGCTTCCTGAATCTATAGAAATTGAAACCTTTTATATCCTACTAGATGATGCTCGCGTCTTCATCCGCGTGAATTAAGCTTTTTTTATTCCCGCGGGAACTGCCGTTCTGGCGTGATTGAATAACAAACATCCATTTTTCCAAACTTTCGCATTTATAATATAGTATAGGTCCAATATCCATCAATACTAAAAGATACTATAAATGCGAAGTTGTGTCTTGCCGTCTGACTTTTACATCAACATGAACTATTTTGGTGAAATTTAGTACACCGACAGCTTGCATCCCGGAGTCGGACATAGGCTTGAAGTATACAATCTAGTTACATACATTATTACATATTACATACATAACTGGTCCCATCCCTAGGATGATACATATTCTGTTCATAATTTTAATCGATAGGCCATGGTAAGGTACCAGATAGACAGACTAACAGAGACTTTCACATTTATAATATTAAGAGGTCCCCTATTTTACTATTTTTAGGAAGTTTCGATTTCACTGAGTGAAAACATTCATCTACACTAGACTTTAATGGTAGGTAACATTCAAGGCATATACTTATCTGAGAAATCTGATCAGTAAAAGCCACACACGAGAATGTTTTTTGCAACAAAGTGTATTAAAATGAAAATTTTCATTTAATTTCGAAGCAGTCACATATGTCTCTAGTGGAGCGTTGATAAATTGCGCTGCTGGCCGCATCATGCATTCCGGGCATCCGGGCGCAATCTCATGTTTCATTGATACAAGTTCATACTTACTAGGCATGAATTCGTCGTAAGTACTTTAATCCACACCAATATTATAAATTCGAAAGTGTATATCTGTTTATCTGCAACGCTTTTACGGTCCATCTATTCATCAGATTTTAACGAAATTTCGTGCGGGCATAGGTTGCTTCTCGGGAAAGTACATACTTTAATTTATATCCCGGAAAATGAAAGAGTTCCCAGGAGATTAAAGAAGAAAGGCTTAAATCCACTTGAAGACGCAGGCATCATCTTGTTGCTGAATACAGTAAAATTATCGAAAAGACGGACGGACAGTGAGATATTTTAGTGTTACTGAACTAGAGCGTAGATGCATGTTAGGCTAGTGTGTGATAATTCTCTATGTTGTTATACATATACAGTTTTATGTAAAACTCTCTATTTGGCAATCACGATTATATAAAATCAACAAGCTGCAGCACTGTTTATCCAATTAAACCTTGAACAAACAGCGCTTGTTGCACAGGTAACATTAAATTCGCTACCTACATACTCGATATGACGGTAATCACACTTTTGTTTTGACACTGTACCCAAAACGAATAATCCATACTCATATTAAAAATGTCTTAGATAAATGAGGTATGCCTCATTTATCAAAATCGGTTTATTCCGACTTATCGGTTATTCGGCTTGAATAACCGATAAGTTAATTGGCCGATAAGACTAAAGTTGAAAAGAAAAATTCGAAAATAAGATTAACTATATAATCATCATCTAGAAAATGATGAGTAGATTCCAAAAATATGTAACACTATAGTTCAATATCCAGTGATTCACAAAAAATATCATTAAATAAAAATGTGAATAAGATTCTATTTAACTAGATTAATTTAGATTTTTAACTTTTTTGTTCGTTTTTTAGCAGGGCCGTCGTGTTTTGTTTTTATTTTTTTAAATGATGACTTGTGATTGACTGTTGATTCATAGATTAAGAAAAACCTCCAACCCTACCAACACCGTAAATTAGACCAACATAATCACGAGGAAAGAAAAAGCAACATCGTAGTCAAAAAGGATTTTCTATATTCGACCGGTATGTATGGTTGTTTGTTAACGAAATTTTCGGATATTAATGGACCTATTTTAACAATTGTTTCACTATCGTAATCTTCGTACTTACAGGAAGGTTTAAGTACACGTTCTATTAATCTTCCTTAGGTACGATATTTTATAGATAACTGTACAGTCATGTCACATGTTATTTGTACGTCGATTTCTCCGAGATTGCTTAACCGATTTGCCTGGTTCTTTTAATACTCTATAGAAGAAGTTCGCGAGATGGTTCTACAAAAAATCGTGTATCTAACTCCTTAATCCTGATGCTTCAAGGTTACTGCCTAAGCTATGGGGTCTCAGGAAATGTTGCTGGTGAATTTATATTGTAGATACCTAGCAACGACGTCATAAACTCCAAGTCACAATTCTTCAACCCTGATGGTGCATGATACAGTACTCTTCTGTACCATTTGTATGTAGGAATTCTTGATGGTGAAATAATAAAGTTTAAATAGTACCCTTTTCTAATAAGCAAATCCAAAGATGCTTAAGGTGTTGGCGCGTTGGGTCTGTCACCATCGTATTTATTTAATCTGTATGTCACCGTAAGATTGTAAAAACCGTTAGATTATAATCTAACTCGCGAAATTTTATCGGGTTTAAATACCTATCAGATTACACTCTACCGGAAAATAATGCGTTAAATTGTAATCTTTCCACAGTTTAGAATTTCGCGAGTTAGATTATAATCTAACGGTTTTTACAATCTTACGGTGACATATACATATAAAAGCGAAAGGTCACTGGTTCATCACGATATCTCAGCAACTAAAAAGCATACAGACTTGAAATTTGGAAGATCGGTTTCTTCTATGGTGTAGACAGCCGCTAAGAAACGGTTTTGAGAAAATTCACCCCTGAGGGGTTGAAATGGGCGTTGAAAGTTTTTATGAAAGTCCTTTATTTTTGAAGCTGAACATGAAAATTGGCAATTAAGTTATTAGTTATAAATAATAAAAACCTGTATAAGCAATTTTACGAAAATCTACCCCAAAAGGGGTGAAATGGGGGTTGGGAGCTTACATAAGGGCTCCCAAGTTTTTGAAAATCGGGATTTATGTTATTAGTTTTAAGTTATAATAAACTCTATAAACAATTTTAGGAAATCTACCCCACGGAGAGTGAAATGGGGGTTGTAACTTTGTATGAAAGTCCTGTATTATTGAAGTTAGAGACTTGAAAATCGGGATTTAGGTTATTCGATTTAAATAATAATAAACTGTATGAGCAATTTTGCGAAAATTCACCCCAAAAGGGGTGAAATGGGGGTTGGAAGCTTAAATGAGGGTTCTAAGTTTTTATAGTTAGATATTTGAAAATCGGCATAAAGGTTATTAGTTTTAAGTAAAAATAAACTGCAAAAGCAATTTTACGATTATCTAAAGGGCGTGAAATAGGGGTTGAAAGCTTGCATGAAGGTTATAAGTTTTTGAAGTCAGCATTAAGGACTTATTAGTATTTAAATAATAAAAACCAGCCGATGCTGCCTATATAGCTGCTATAAGTAGGCCTTTTGCAGCGGGAAAATCTCATAGGAAATCAGAAATTGTACGCAGACGAAGTCGCGGGCGACCGCTTGTAATATATAATATGCAAAAATACTCTACAGATTCAAGTTGACTTTGAATTTAAATTCAGTTTTAAGTGTAAAAGCATTGCCTTAATTCGGAGAAGGTAATTGAGTTTTAAACATATCTACACGTAGGAAACTGATTCGTTGTAGCCGTTTTTCTAGAATTGATTTGGCATACCGCAGCTTTGTTATATATGTGTGGAGTGGCTTTGGCTTAGAAGATCGCAGTCGGGTGAGTGAGGGGCGTTTAACGGGCTAATTATCAAACGGCTAATGAAGTTTGTATTCAGCGGGCGGGCACCGAGCGGCGCGGGGCTCGGAGGCGCTACGTGCGGCGACTGGTAAAGCGCCCCACCTGATAACACCCCGCCCTCCACAGAAAAATTGCAGAGAAAAAGTTTCATCGCAAGGGAACGTGAATGAAATGAGGAATTGTGTCGGCTGCTTTCGGGATTATTCTCAACATAAAATTCTCTCTTCTCTTATTTCTATTTCAATTCATCAAGACATCTTCTTTGTGCAGCGAAACTCGATCTTTGTGCATGTAAAACTTGACGTATGCATGTCATTGATAACGCACGTCTAAAACGCATCTTGGAAGCGAAGACACGTCTTAGATGCGAAATCTGCTTAGCACGAGTATAATTTAACCCCGTCGCAGAGTTCCTTTGACTTGACGTGATAATTTATGGTTAGTTGAGTAACGTTTACTGAACACGAGTGCCTATGTATCTAGTTTAAGCGACATGAGATTAATTATTACGGAAACTAAGATGGTTTCCTATGTTTTTGAGTAATTGTTTTGCACGTATAGTTTACCTATCTATAATAGTAGGTTACTTTTCCCTCTACACAATCATCAGTCAAGAGAAGGGCTAACTTGTAGTGGATAAAAATAAACAAATACTGCCATACATACGACTACATTTTTATCGACAATATGTACAACAAAAGCCTCATAAGTTGCCGAGCAAATCGTTTATTTCGTTCTGTCTTTTCAATACATACCTAACTAGCATAGGATCGGTCCGGTAAAGAAGTACCGTAGACAAAATTGAGAACTGTTATATATTTAAGAGCCATATTTGAAAATGTAGTTAAATTCTGCACTAGCAGTAGTAGTGAAAACTTTCGTATCCATAGATAATAATTTTTATGATGCAGTAAACGTACTTATATCTTAAGACAAGGATATGTATATAGTACAAAATATTTAAATTGCATAAATATTTTACTCTACGATCTCGTACATCACCACAAATAAACCGACATTTTAATATGCATTTCATAACAAGCTTAAAATGTTTGAAGTAGACCCCTTTTAGCCGAAATCCAAGCAAAACGTAACAGAAGCGAGCTTGCACAATTCCGATTTTTCCTAAAGCCTAGTTTGCTATTATTAATACCTCGAACACGACAATTGTGCATAATTTTCTTACTTACTTAACTTAAATATTCTATTAAAATGTTAAATTTATATACGACATCTATAATTATCTACTAAGTTTAATGAAGCTTATTTGACTATAATCCACTCATTTTCCCTTTTAGGCAATTGAGTAAATTTCACGGTGAAGAAATATATCATGAGGAAACCTGCATTCTTGAAAGTTCTATATTATGTTCTCAAGGGTTTGAGAAGCCTGCCGTTACCACACAAGACCTCCAAATTGTATGTAGTTTTTACCGAGCATGTTCTAAACATGACTCCAAAGTCCAATCATTAAATTCCCTTATAATGTTCATTAGAAAAAAGAAATTGGTGACGTGAATAGCTTAAAATGTTTGAAGTAAGCCCTGTCTATCCAAACATGTTTTTATTACAGCTGCAGGCGAATCGCTCCGCATTCTACATAAGCTTCTGAATGGAGGCTGAAATCTGGCGAGCTTACCTCTATTCTAATTTCTCCCAAAGTCTGGCTTACGTTTATTTTCTCAGAAGGATAAACTGCACTTGTTAAATTGTATAAAATCTTTTTTTAACTGACAAACACACAGAATAGCTTTTAACAATAGGAACATTATAAGAACTCTACCTCGTTTTACAATTTTAGCATCAACTAAAGTTCTATATTATCTCTTGAGTATAATCGTAAATAATACTATTATATGCTCTTAATTTTACTTTTGCGTTTCCTATTAACGGATGTTACGGTAAAACCTAATGTAAGTTGTTTAAAATGGATTGTATAACTTACCCTTTTTATACGAATACATTATTAGGTAACTCCAGGGGAAACACTTCACATTCCACTTGAGTTTCTGAATTGCGGTCGAAATCTAGCGAGCTCTACTCTATTCTAATACTATTATTTTTACAGGAGCGGAAATTGGGGGTGATAACATCTTTAAAAATCTTTTGTGGCAACTTTATCACCACTGTCAGATACAAGTACAAGTCCCACGTAAGATAAGGTTACTTTAGTCCCCGGCAAAAGGAAAAATAGTATACGTTTGATTCAATTTTGCACGGAATACTTACGGAACCATATTGTTGTTACAATGATTTTTCTCGGACTTAGATAACATGATGGAAGAAAACATGGTTTTCTACACTTGAAATGTTACATACTAGATGATACTCGCATCTTCGTCCGCATGTATAGGTTTTTGAATTCCCGCAGAAATTTCCTAATTTTATGAAATAAAACCTACCCTACCTACTACCTACCTCTCTGAACCTTTTCACCTCAACGAAAAACGCGCCTTTACTGCAAAAATGAGGTTGCTCACTGGGCTCAAAAGAGTGAGCATAAACAATTTGCTCAAGTTTTAAAAAATATTTTGAATTTAGAACGCTGTGATGTGATAGACGGTAAAACCTCAAAATGAAAATTAGTTTTCATTTTTATTTTGACGTTTTACCGTCTAAACCGTGTTCCAACTTGGGACTTTTTGCCACCCTATCCTATCTCTGCATGAGGGATCGTCAGTAAAATTCATTGAGAGAATTATATCGGAAAATGCCGCGTTGGTAATTATTACAGAAGGTAATTTTGCGTGGGCTTATTATAGTATGGGTAGGAGCAGTCCAGGACAGGCGGCGCGTTACTGATGGCAGAGGCTGAGCCACACATGCTACTAATTACTCATTTAAGGTCCGCCTGGTAGCGTATAACGATCTTAATACCACCTTCTCTTGCCTGTTTTGTATCATACACTTGAATATGAAATGAACTTTCACAAAGTAGACACACCTTCAACGTTTAAGTTCAATAATTATTCTTTCGTAAATATTCTATATCATTGAATAGTACATAGAAGTTGTTGATCCATATGTATTGGATGCTTGCACAGGATTAGGATATATTTGTGATATAAGTAAAAAATACTGCCCCCACGCCAAATTATCTCCGAAGTTTGTGAAGCGAAAAATCTGAAATAATCAAGGGTGAGTTTACGCAAACTTTACGAGAAAAAACAAGTGTCACTAGCAGGTACAGTTTTGTAGAAATCAGCATTAAACCTTTATATAAAAATTGATTTGCGATTTGTTTATTGGACTGTAAATCATGTTAACCTAACCAAATAAATATACCAACCAAAGGTTTAACAACTAACGGTTATAATTTCATATAATCAGAACCAAGCACTGGTGGTTTCATTTTCAAGTTCTTACTTGGCTATTAGTGCATTGGTTTTCCGGTTTCATATTCGGAGCGACTCTTTCGACCAATTTTGACGAGATTTTCAGAAGAGATTTTTTGTTAGAAGAAAGCTTGAATTCTTAAGCAGTGATCTTAAGATATCTATTTAGTTTAATTGTAATTCCCAAGTCAAGTTAGTTACAGGAAGAAAAATTTTATGCGTTTGGTAAAATTTTACAGCAACTGTCCGTTTGCAGAAATTTTGTTAGATGTACGTTCTGCAAAGCCAATACGTTTATAGCCCAGTTGACTACAGCCGAATTGAATCGCGTCGCATTCGTCCGTATGCATAGAGTCGCTACGCCGCTAATCGACACATTTCCGTAAATATATACTTAGGTGCGAATTAATGCGATTCATTTCTACTCAGCTCGGCGAGCCTAGTGAAAACCCCAAATTTAAACCTACTCTTCTTGTTCAGTACAATATAATCATATAATACGAGTATATTCTTTGTAAAACGATTATGTCCATCATTTCATATGCTATAAATAGATAAACGTCATTAGTCTTTGTTACAAACGAAAAAAGACAATCAAAATGTTCGTGACTCATGCTACAGTTGTTTATGTTAGCCAAACAACTTACCTACCTAATTCCTAAAGCAGTCTAGACTCTACAAGACAATAAACGAACTGAAAGAAAAAGATACCTTATAGCTTAATCAAAGAGAAACTCACAAGTTCCCTAGACGTTCAGTTTTACCCCTACTTCCAGTAAATGCCAGTCCGTTTTCTACCTTCAGCTGCTGTATTCGATCGGGATAATCGCAACACACCGATTATGGTTTGCAGCAGTAGTCGAGATGCTGATCACCTGGCTCTATATAATAAATATATTCTTGATTGTTATTTGTAGATTTTAATTTATCCTTTGTGTTCTACATTACTTAAAAAATAAATTAGTACTTGCTTTTTGATTTATGACTGTTACGCAATAAACCAATCTAGATAGATAAGTGAAGCAACTCCCTTATACAAATGTGCATATTATTAATGACTACTTTAATTCATATATTTAGTTAAAAAACCTTTTACGAACTGTGACTCTAACTACGAGAACAACTAGAATAGATAAGTACTAATTACTAACGCTTCTACTAGGACTAGGTATACAAAGAATTCGTTTTTCAAATATTCAGTACATTATATCTCAAGCTTCTAAATACATACAAATTGCTGAGGAAAAAATTCCAAAAATATGCGAATTTATTCCCTTTGTGTGGACTTTCTTTGAACTCAACGAAGGGATAACTTGATCGTAAGTTTTGTTCCTAAACTACTTGAGATACTTATCTAAATAAATTTGTTTGTCGTAGGGTGTAGAGGAAAAAACTTTTCCAAATATACTAGTGTTTGCAGGGTTTTTTTAATAATGACAAACAGCCATAATGTGTGGTATATTTATGTATTCTGAAGCTTCATAGTTTTTTTTATCAACTACAAGTTACCCCTTGACTATGAGTGATCGTTTTCTTTTTTTTTTTTTAAATTAAGTATATTATTGTTTGAAATGGTTTGATGGATATATTATTGTTTGGAATGGATTGATTTTTTTAATTATATTATTGTTTGGAATGGCTTTATAGATTATGTACCTACACAGGTAGGTACATAATCTATAAAGTTGTGGGCTTTTCTCAGACCAGGGCGCGTTTGGATTTTTTAATTTAAGATAGCCTTATTAATTATCATTTATCACGTATCACGTTCGAGAAGAATTGGTAATTGGCCTTTGACCTATCCTATATATCCTATACAGTTCAAACCGCTAGGTCGAGAAACTTCAATTTTATGCATGTATTTAAGTTTTCGCTACAACGTTAGAAAGAATTCTAAGAAATTCGGGTCAGTTAGTTTAAGCAATTAAAAAATGTGTCTGAATATGAACTACACTTTTATAAAATAATATTATACGAACTCCAAATTATATTTAACGCTTTAATCTTCATACTTGTAACGCCATCTACTCGGAATAGTTAAAACGACTTGATCTCCATCCCCATGAAGTAGTTACAAGATATGACGCCACAGGAACGCGTCGCGCTGTTGACTTATTTAATCCCCTGCCAAATGAAACGTTATCTATAAACTTAAAGCTCGATGTAGATTAATTATTATTATTGATGAGATATATATTATTATTGAAGACGGTGCTGGAAAATTCTTGCCTTCTTATATTATTTTCATGCATTCGTATCTTATATTATCTGGCTCAATGTTATAAAATCGTTTCGGAGGGTGCATAATTTTGTGTGATAGAAATATGGGCCCGAATAAGGAGTAAACAGCATTGTAAAGGCCCTAGTATTCTTTACTAGGGAAAGGGTTCAGTTTTTACGAAGATTTTCAGAACACTGTAGCATAATCAATTTAGTTAGACCCCAACACAAACGCGATCCATAATCAATGAGGTGCTTAGAGTAGACTAGACCAGATGACCAGATAGTTGAACCAGTCAGATAAATAGACGAACGGCCTGATGTTATGATAAAATGTGTCGGAAGATGAAAGGATACGGATACAGTCAAATAGATATCTAGTTTTTGAAAAAAGCGGGGAGGCCAGTTCTGCTCAATCAACAGTAAAATGTAATACAGAACTACCCTTATCGCAATAATAGAAATAGCGAAAATTTTTTCTAGTCTATTATCTCAGCTATTATTTTTTTATTTTATAACTGAACAATTTCTACAAAGCTAAATAAGAAACAGCAGCCAACTTGCTAGGCAATTTTAATTGAATTTGCTTCATGCTATACCTACAAGTTCTTCTCAAAATATATATAATTTAGTTCATTTATTTTTTTTGTTCATATCTTGTAACAAATATATATAGTTAACGCAGGCTGATGAATAGCAGCAAGCCAAATGATATTATTTAAATTTTGACTAAATTTTAAATTTACAGCAGATAGGAATGCTATTTACGTATTTAAATTTATCATGTAAATAATAAATATAAGATATCATTAATCCAATTTATCATTTGATCACCAAATAAGTCTCATGTGTACCTAGTACCTACCACCAAAAGAGTAAAGGAAAGCAAATTCCAGCGCTATACATAATTACTGAACTGGTCTCTAGTTTTCTGCTAACGAAAATTCACTGTATCATGACTCTGTTTTAAGAGATTAAAACTTTGGCCACTCGTAATCCCGATCAAATCATCAAAATCGGATCGAATTATATTAGAGCTCTGCTACCGAACCGTGGTCAAGTTTGAAAAAGAGAAAATACCTACTGCACCGAAACAGATATTTAAAAACAATTTATGACTCTCTTTTTTATAATCATAGTGTCTTTCAGTTTATATAATCAATAGTACTAACATAATCCTTAATGTAAAAAACAAGTATTTCTGCATATATTGAAAACTAGATGATGCTCGCGACTTCGTCCGCGTGGATTTAGGTATTTCGATTCCCGCGGGTACCAAATTTCATTAAAATCGATTCAACAGATTGGCCGTGAAAGCGTAGCAGACAGAGAGGCACACTTTCGCATTTATAATATTAAATAGTATGGATCTTTGGTTTGTATAACCAGAGATTGATATTTAAGATATTTGTAATTGTTGTTATACATACTGTTCCCACTCTCAATCCTGAGGATCAGTGGAGTTTTCATCTTGAATGTAGATTTAGGATTAACGTAAGGAAACGTAAGAATCGCATGAGACATAGGTATTTGGAGATCAAATAATAGATTATAAAATAAAATCAACTGAGCTCAGTTTTGTCTCAACATAAACTCGTTGTAGGTACTATCATATTCAGATGCCATTAGGGTAATTGTTAACCTTTTAACCATTTATCTCTCGAGTGACTAGCTAAATCAGTAGCTAGTAAAGTAATACGAAGAATAGAGATTATTAACCTATTTTTCTTATCCTAATAGCATCTGGATTATGATAATTATATGTACGTTCTCATCAGTATACCGCAAAGAAACAACACTCATTGTTTCAAAGCCACTGTAAAACATACCAAAAAAATAAAATAAACATAGTAGCAAAAGAACATTAGTCGCTATAAAAATCTTGGAAATAGAATACATTCGGTATGGATCTGTAACTTCAACAATAAAAATAATATAAGCAGTTGATACCGGCTAGCGAAATGCACATAATAAGCGTATACATGGCTTAGGGCAGTCGTCAGGAAACTTTCAGCGGCCTCTGGAACTGTGCCAAAGATTCTAATGGCGATTTTCGCGTCATCCACATGAATACCATGACAGCGTTACTCCCTATAGTGAAACTACTCGTAGGTTTATGACAATTAATGCTTGTTGATAATATTATCCCATCAAAAACATAAATGTAAAATGAGAGCCAAGTTCAAAATTGTGATATATATGCCTTGGTTGTTGACTTCAGCGACAAAAGGAGTGAGATCTAAATGGGTGCCAAGTTTAATGGTCAGTCCTGCAATTTATATATCCCATCAAAAACATAAATGTGAAATGAGAGCCAAATTCAAAATTGTGATATATATGCCTTGGTTGTTGACTTCAGCGACAAAAGAAGTGAGATCTAAATGGGTGCCAAGTTCAATGGTCAGTCCTGAAATTTATTTATAACAACATATAATATTTTATAACAACTTAAAATATCATTTCTTCTTATAACGTAGTATAAAATGTTGAAGACTAAGGCTTTGGCTTGGCTAGTTTTCATATACGAATTATAGCGTTCACAAGTTGTAAAGCTGTAAGTTCTTATTTTATTCTTCCGAAAATTTGGCTTGCTGGTAGAAACTGTACTTTTAGGTACCTACTTAATAATAATTCGTATATGGAAACTAGCCAAGCCAAAGCCTAAGTCTTCAACATTTTATACTAAGTTATAAGAAGAAATGATATTTTAAGTTGTTATAAAATATTATATGTTGTTATAAATAAATTTCAGGACTGACCATTGAACTTGGCACCCATTTAGATCTCACTTCTTTTGTCGCTGAAGTCAACAACCAAGGCATATATATCACAATTTTGAATTTGGCTCTCATTTCACATTTATGTTTTTGATGGGATATATAAATTGCAGGACTGACCATTAAACTTGGCACCCATTTAGATCTCACTCCTTTTGTCGCTGAAGTCAACAACCAAGGCATATATATCACAATTTTGAACTTGGCTCTCATTTTACATTTATGTTTTTGATGGGATATCATTACTTTTTGTACAGAAATTATTGAACTCAATCTCAAACTCAAAACATATTTATTCAAAATATGTACCTACAAAGTACACCTTCTGAACGTCATGCTTACAGAGCATAAGACGTGATGGTGATAATTAACTACGATATCTTAAAACTAAAGCTACGAGGGTTCCAAACGTGCCCTGGTCTGAGAAGAGCCCGCAATAAACTCCGCTTTTTTTATTATCACCATCTCACAAATATTTGAAATTATATATATGTACTTATAATATAACATTACATAATCAGCCGTTGTAACAATTCATACCCATGCCTTGCTATCATTCAAATAATCCTTTACACTGTAATAGGACTTTTCTATTAGTTTAGTTTACGTTTTACATTAGTAGGTACTTATTATTTGGTGTAAGGTCAGTGTGTCACCCACCAGTAATTCTATTGTACGACTCATTGTACAAGATAATTAAAGACGAGAATTCTCAAGAAAAATATATATAGTGTACCTAGAGTTACACTGACATTGACAGATTACATCTATGGTCAGACTACCTCTACAGCACATTTCTACATCTCATCAATTTTGATTGCAAAAGTTCAAAATCAAAAGTTTTTTGTGAAACATTGAAAACAAGCACGGTAAACAGTCGATATCACTAAAACCACTATAAACAATGAATACAAATCACAATGACTGACAGCTTGAACTGACGACTTCAAATACGTTTCTTCTTCTTTTCTGTCAATGACGTTTCGTTGCACAAAATGTATGAATACGAAGGTAAGGTTTTAATGCAACTATATTATTATTCATTATTATTTACATTAAAATAATAATTATGTGTCATTTTCAATAGTTAAGGAGTTACTACCACCGCTCAAAGCAGTATTGTTTCAAACTAACGGTTGAATGTCACGTACTTTGACGTCCTTAAAATAATAATTATAACACTACAACATAAACGTCAACAATATTAAAATAATACGGCTTTAAGCAATGGTAGCATGCCTCGTGTCAGAGTTTTGATCTATCCTTTGATCATAAAAATGACGATTTTTGTACGTTTATATCTAAATAACCATTTGAGGTGTGCTTATGAAATTTGGAGCACATATGTATCTCACGGGTCTCAATATATGCGCCAAATTTGGCATGTTTATGTGAAATAGTTTTTGAGTTATGAGGGGGTCAAAAGTGGCTCCAAATGGTTCGTGTAATATTACACACGGTGCTGCTCGCCAGTTTTTTTGAACTTTGGCTGGACACGCTTCCGCGTGTCTTGATTAACCGTATCTATCTCATAATTTAATCCATTAATTTTTTGCCTTTACTGTCATTTTCACTAGCGACCGCACAGAGCTGTCGTAGGAATTCTAAATAAAAAATCCGGCGTTATTTCTTCACTACATAGGAAACTTCTGTGCAACATTACAGTTTTCGGCGGGCGAAGGTGAAAATGACCAAAAATGCTGTGTTTTTTTAAATTTTAGTAACATCAGTGCAAAAAGTAATGCAAGTAAAAATACTAACATAACAGTTATAATAAATAATTAAAAAACTGTATAAACTCATCTATAATTCTATACTAATATGATAAATGCGAAAGTTTGGATGAATGGATGGATGCTTGTTACTCAATCACGCCAGAACGGATCTGCATGAAACTTGGCACAGAGATAGATTATAGTATGGAATTACACATAGGGTTAAACAAAAACCCACAATTCATACGGTTCGTCCGCATCAGCTAGTAATAAAATAATCTTAAGTCATTTAAATTAATTATATTTTTTATTAATGAGGTGTTTATAGTTTATTCTGGAACTTAAAATTTACTCCTTTTATTTTATTTTTGAGTCTGTCAAGGGAGGCGAGAGTGTAAAATGGCATGGAATAAAAAATTGGAAGACTGTATTGGCTGAATGGTCTAGATTGATCTTTGCCTGTTTTTTGTTTTAACCCATGTGTTGGTAGTAACCGGTATTTATTAACGTTCAATAATCAACTCTCTGTTTTCTCTGACAGTGTAAACTGGCATTGAATAAAAAATTAGATAACTTAATAGGCTGTAATTTGTATGGTCTACAATTCTAGATAGATCTTTGCATTTTTTTAACCCTAGTGATGGTAGTATTCAATAGCGTTCATTATTCGCCTCTTAGCTTTCTCTAAACAGACTTTATAATAACCTATTGCCCAAAAACAAAATATTATATTCGTTTGCAAAAAGATATCGGTCAGTTGCGTTATTTAAACGTCGTTATATTAATTTAAAAAATAAGAAAAAACGATCTCGTGCGCGGTCTTTTGTTTTATTTGAATTTTCAATCTATAAAATAGATCCTCAAAATGACGTATTTTATTGAAGTGATAGTGAAACTACAAAGTATTATCGCTTAATTTTTTGTACCTACTCTATATACCTACATGATAACAATAAATGAGAATCCATTCAGTGTCCAATTAAAAATATAATGCAAAGCTGGATTTCATGTATTTAAGTTACTCTATTAAAATCGTTCGACTAGTATTCATTATCCCCCTGTCTAGTTTTACATTCTTTTGTTAGCGATAGTCGCTGCATGAATAAATTGTTTTCAACGTGATTTTGAGAATTGTACACTCTGAAGTAACTGGTAGGTCAAGATCCCTTTCTCATAGAAAACGCCATTGTGCGATAGTAAAAGGCGTGCACTATTAAAGGGCGCAGATCGGGTCGCTCGTGGGTTTATAGCGCAGTATGCACCATTGAATGCTTTAGTTAAAAGCTCTTGTTCGAGATTTTAAGAACCGTACACATGAACCGTGAATGTTTCTACACTCACACAAGCAGACACCTTGTGCGTAGGTATATCTAACGTGTTTTTTGTTGAACTTTTAATCTTTCACCACTATTATATAAAACCTTGATTTTACTAATATTATGAATGTGAAAGTTTGGTTATTATAAGCTTGTATGGTATTAAGTTTGTTTTTTTGGATGCTCGTTACACCTTCCAGCCACAATTACTGAACCGATTTGCATGAAATTTGGAATGGAGATAGCTTACACTCTGAAGTAACTGAATAACGTTAACCGAATTCCACGCACACAAAGTCTCGAGCATCATCTAGAATATCATAAAAAAGTTAAAAGATGCTAACTATACAAATTATTTAGTTATTAGGTGGTACCTCGAGTGTGTTCACGTTGACATACTCCTTTGGTTACAAATAAGGAAACAATAATATTTGTATCTAGCCACTAAAAAGTTAAAAATAAAATTTTTATGTTTTTAAAAAATCGAAATTAAAATATTTTTCCCTTGAAAGTTCCTAGAAGTTCCTTTTATTCAGTTTAAAGAAATGCTCTATGTGCAATGCCCTTAAAGCGTTGACCGCGCCTTGACGTCTTTTTATATTGTATGTGTGTGTGCCCCTGATTATAATGCGTGTGCTGTCATTGCCCTAGTCCCGTCATCGCATCGCCCCCTTGTTTTGAAACAATGAAAGGAACCTGGTTAATGTGCGTTCTGTTTACGTACCCTTATGATTTAATGAGATCCTAAATGCCAGTCGCCTTTATGGGTAAACTTCTCGAAATTGGGTAATTTGGGCCAAATTTTTTATACTCAACGCAAATTTTATAACAATACATATTTTATCTTCATAAAAGCTGGGCTAGAACTTTGTTCAGCAGTAAAAGTATAATCGCAATAACTTCTGATTGGCTGACTCATCTATAATGAGCAGTTGCAGTAAAAATCCGGCCAATTAACGATTGTATGCGATATACTATCGTAATGTGATATTCACGAGTTTCACCCGAAAGTTACCTAAGTTAACCTTAATCCTCAAGTTCATGTTGTAACTGTCATACCTCTAATGGGTTGGCCTAGCCCGCCACCATTTTAGACTACATCATCACTTACCATCATTTTTTTTAATTAAAAGAAATTATAGGTAAACGCGAAAGTATGTCTTTCTGACTGTTTTCGCGGCTCAAAAATTACACAGGATTGATATGAGACCTCATTAGACGCTTTTTATCCCTGAAAATCGGAGTTCCTAATGGAATTGACAAAAACCGGTCAAGTGCGTGTCAAACTCGCGCTTAAAGGATTCCGTAGTCCACCACACAATATAAATTAGTTTAAGAAATAACAAGGAAGATGTCATCAGTTGTGAAATAACTGGCTACGGCGGTAAACTGGTAGCGCCTGACAAACAATTAGACACCCTATGAGTGCGGAACCCTAATTATTGATTTTCGGTGTTTTTTCTTATACTGGTGCTATGAGACCTTGCGTCTTGCCAAATTTCATGATTATAGGTCAACGGAAAGTACCTTATAGGTTTTGGCGAGTGTCGTAATATGCAAAATATTCGGCATAATCGGCCGTAACTTTTTATTGCGTTGACGTAGAAGCTTAACTTTATAACAGCACCAAGGGATCGTAGACCTAAGTATTATATATTTATTTCAACTTGAAACCTCCACGCGTTCCCGAGGAAAAGGTGGTTGGCAGACAGACAGACAGACGGACAACGAAGTGATCTTACAAGGGTTAAACGCACCCTAAAAACGAAATCCACCACGAGGTGGTGGATATCAGATTTGTTTAGTCCAATTACCTATAGAGGTGAAATTAAATTTATCAACTAAACAGCTATAGTGCAGCACCTTTCACGACTTCTCACGCCCACTGACCGAGCACTATAGTAGTATCTAGTATTAGTGTACTATGGATGAATCTATGGCTTTAGTGTGTTATAAGGCGATTTTGATCATTAAAATGTATCTGGTCTGGTTAGTCAAGGGATAACTAGACATCGAATTAAAAAAATGTAGTTTGACAACTATAGAATGGAGTTTGCTATACAAATGAAATGAAGTACATGCATTTTTAAAATTCGAGTTGTCTAATTAAGTTATCTACAGTTTTACTCCAACTAATTTTTCTTTAAACAATCATTACATAATATAAAATATAAAGGTCTATGGTACAGTTTAAATAACTAATTATAGAATTTTAAATGTAGTCATTGCTGCCGTTATATATCCAAGTATTTCCTCATGTTATTTCAAGTTAAATCTTTTTAATATATGAAACAAAGTCGGGTTTGTTCGAACACTTATAACTCTAGAGCGCCTGGACCGATTTTCATGGTTTTTGATTTGTTGTATTTGTCTCCGTCCTGAATAGCAGAATGACTAAAAACATTGGAAAATGACGAAAAAATAAAAGAAAAAACATTTTCCCCAGATTTTCCCATACAAAAAATAAAGTCGCGGGCATCAGCTAGTGACAAATATTTACCAAGAATCAGTTGAAAGGACTGAGTAGATTTAGAACACATGACTGAGTCAATAAATGGGTAGGGAATCATTTTTCAAGAAACAATAGCATCTTGAACAAGGCGTGGATGGCCGTAGCTCGTATAATGTATTGTGAGAGCCGGCGGGCTCGGGCAGGGCAGCGCGGACGATGCGCCCACTGAGCCGCGACGGATCCGCATAATGAGATGCAGTGTTCCTCCAGATGTGGCGCAGGCGCGGCCCCGACACTTTTTGTGCTCCCCTTTTTTGCCACGACTTTTACCACCGACAATGTCACGTCGCTCACTCGACTTGCTGTTAAACCTTTAAACAAAAGAAACATTTAAGATTCTGTGCCCAATTGTAGGGCTATGAAATACTATTATGACGGGCTTTTTACCCAAATTTTTTTCTACATACTAACATACATATAATAAAAAACACCCTCGTTTTAATTGGTATTGAAATTTTAATCAATTATTTAACTATACTAAGATTATTAAAAATGCGAAAGTTTGGATGGATGGACGGACAGATGTTTGTTACCTAATCACGCCAGAACATTTCAACGGATCTGGATGAAATTTGGCACAGAGATCGATTATAATCTGAAATAATACATAGGCATTTAATAATACGTAAATATAATGATTATATTTTATTGATTATATTTGTTATTTGATGCCATAAAGTTGGTGTAATGCCAGTAGCCTGCAATTTTAATTGCTGCAAAAATACATATTATGTGGTATTATATTACAATGGTAACGAAGGATCGTATAAATTATAGTATTCAAAGCGATAAATTATTATAATACGTAACTATTGCACCATATACAAATATAAAATATTGCGTGATGCCGGCACTCTACTCAGCATCGCGCCGGTTTATTTACGTAGCCTTTAGAGCTGTAACCTACACCGCACCAGATGGTATTTTATGATGACTTGCCGTCCAATAAATACTTACTTATTATTGTAAAGAAATGTTAAAATTTTACTCCAAAGGTAATTATTAAGGTACTTATATGTATATTTTGAATTTCAAACAAAGAAAATTTATAGGTACAAGTTCACTATTAAAATTAGATTTGGCAATATCAGCGGAACTCTCGGTTAGTATTCAATTATTAAGAATGTAAAAAGTTCTTACGAAATCCATAGTAATTGTTGAACTTTTGCCCACAACTTTGTACATAAAATAAACGGCCACACTTTTAAATCATAAACACAAATAAATCCTTATTATTCCACATGTATAGATGCACGACGATCCGAGTAAAACACGCAGGCATGGCCGCGCAGCTCCATACTTCTTTACATTCCATACGAATTGAATACTATGGGAAGTAAGGAAGCACGGAACTAGCGCAAGGCTATGTGTCTTCTTCTGTGTATATGTTGCGGTACTTTGCGGTCACATCCTTGATGACGACCAGCAGTTGAGCGATAAGGTCGTGATGTCGATGGCGCCATCTCTACTAGGATGGCAAAGCGCGAAGGCAGCTTGCGAAGACGAGGTGGTAGCGAGCGACACAGCTTCTTGGCAGCCCGTGGGGCACTGGCGGCGGCATCAGTGCGCACGCGCAGTCCAGCTCTAAAAATGGAGTCAACCGGCGGAGTTCGCTTTCGAGTCGCGAGTACCATCCATTCCAAATTTGTATTTTCCCGAAATAGAACCGATGGCGGGCGTCCATCGGTCGGATCGGTTACTCAAACGTGCACCGACCTGCAGCTGCGGCAATTCGAATTGCACGACGCGCGGTTGAGACTTGAGGCCCGATTGCGGACTCGCCGGAGGCTCTTATGTAAGGAACACTGTTAACCGCGCCGCGTGACGACCGTATCTAAAATAAGCGTGCACGCAGAATACGACGCCGTCGACGGGCGCCACATGTGCGCGCTCCCGTCGGCGTTCCGATGATCGCGCTGGAGGGGAGGCTATTATTAGTTGAACACCATCCACCACTGTCACCTCCCGCAGGGTAGTCTCGCTATACATAGTTTCCATTGCGAGATCTGACAATCCTCAGCGTTCACTGACCTCATCTGAAAATGGTTTACAACAAAATCAAAGGGAGTAAATAAAATGATTTGCGATTAATCTTCTTGGCAAGCAAAAAAATAATTGTAGTAAAACTATTTGGTTAGCTTAAAATGTTTCCTTTAACAATAAATCAGTCAATTAAAACCAGTTGCAACACTTGATTTGCAACTAATCTTAAAACGATCTGCAAATAAAGAAATATTCTCCCTACTCTGATATATATCTGCAAAATAAATATTTACGATGCAAAACAATGACTTGGTTTGCAAGATAATACCATTGGCTAGCAGTAAAATTGTATCGATAAGCATTTTATTCGTTGGGGCTAGTCACGTGACATGGCCATTTTTTTTTTTTAACGCTGGGAAATGCGTTTAGGCATCCCTCTCGGAAGCAGGCAGTGTGAAACTGCGGTGCTTCCGAGAGGGTATGTGGGACTCACTGGCACTCCAGAATACCCACTAAAACCCAGCGGCGCTCCTGCGCATCGCCTTAAGGCTGGGTTACGGGAACACGCAATCATCCGCGCACGTGACATGGCCAGCCAATCGCGTGCGAGCGTTCATTCAATCGGCCCAACATGGTGGCGTTGAAATAGTGTTTTGAACGCAATTTTATATTAATTTGCATACTTTTTAGTTTTTACAAATAATTATATGAATAGTTAAGTGGAATAGAAAACTTATAATATGACTTACTACAATAATTATCATTAAACTTGCCCTAAGAGGAAGTTATAAATTTACGGCTGCAAGCAATTAAAAAAATGCTCTCCTGAGCATTTTCAAAATTTATTTTTACCTACTAACTTTCACAAAAGTTGCGCTCATTTTATGCGTAACACATATAAAGAATTTTATTTGCCACTGGCATTTCCATAGTAAATATATTTAATTAGCTTTACAAATAATGCTAAACCATTATGACGTTAATTGCCGAGCAAATTTTTTATATTTATGCTAATCATAAACAGCAAACGAATTTCATTTATTGACTGCATTTTTTTGCAAACCAAAACGGTAATAGTTTGCCAACCAGTCAATTGATACCCAAAGTAAAATACCTACATTAATTTACACTCAACAGGCAATAATGAGGATTTTAAAAGGGATTTGAATATTTTTGTATGGAGCTTGGCCTACATAGGTACCGCCACGCCATCTTAATTTTGTTTCGAAAAAAGGCTGGCATTAATACAAGCAAGTAATTTAATAGACAAAATCTTCTAAAGCGTCAGGTTTCCGAGATATAAACTATCACAACGGTGCCTATGAGCGGTGCTGGAGGCGCCAGCATCAAATATACCATAACTTTGATAGCTTACATCTCGGAAATCTAAATTTAGATGTCTCATTTAAAACATGCTTATATTAATGTCAGCTAACAATTAATATAGGATTTACGAGTCGCCGCTATTTCGAGAAAAAAGAAATGCCAGAACGGTGGTAGGCCAAAATAGTCAAAGCCCTTTAATAAATGTAACATAAATCCCGTAACTGGATTGGATGGTATAAGTTATAAAAGTTAAAAAAAAACTATGTAGGTACATTACTTAGTTTTTTTCAGTCCAGTTTCCACACTATAAGGCCCGGACTCCACCAGAGCGGAGGCGAGACGAGAGGAAAGGAGATGTGATTTAAACAACCATTAGAATTTTGTTATTCCCACATCTCGTCTCCGCTCAGCTTCAGCGGATACCACTGAGCGGAGATGTATCATATTTGGATGGCGCGATCGATGCGGAGATGTGAATTGTGGCTCGCAGACTGGCAACGGCGCGCAGCGGAGCCGAGAAGAGATGTGAGCGGCGCCCGGCTCAGTCCCGCTCTACTCAGCATACATCTCCGCTCTAGCCAGCACACATGTTCCAGTCTAGCCAGTAGCATCTCCGCACAGCTGGATACACCCTAGCTGAAAAACATCTCTTCTCGTCTCCGCTTGGGACATCATCGTTCCAGTCTAGCCAGTAGCATCTCCGCACAGCTTCGGTGGATACACCCTAGCTGAAAAACATCTCTTCTCGTCTGCGCTTGAGACATCTCCGCACATTCCACTTTAATGGAGTCCGGGCCTAATACATAGGTAGTTTCTATACCTACCTTTATTCATTGAATCCATGTTTGCCGAGTTGAACTATTGAACTACTAGTGCAGCCGTATTGTGGCCGAGAATTTCCGCTGTTGGCTGTAAAGCTCGCCTGTACGATCGCTTAGTCAATAAAAGAATTTTGGCAAACTTTCACAGACAAACAAGTGGGACGACAGCCAACTCATCTTTTGTCTACTTGAAAGCAACATAGTTTTGCAAGCATTTTTGATATCACAATGTTCAACGGCAGTAAACAGGAAACATTTACTCTTATGTGAAATTACTTGCTTGCGAAATATTGAGGAAACTCAAAGTGGGTAGCCATTATTGATATTCATGCCGTTACACAATAAAATATTTTTTCAG
The DNA here is from genome assembly GCA_964035005.1 of Erebia palarica. NCBI lineage: Eukaryota > Metazoa > Arthropoda > Insecta > Lepidoptera > Nymphalidae > Erebia > Erebia palarica. The sequence continues at coordinate 30,901,628 of OZ035985.1, read as the reverse complement.
CAGAACTTTCTTTACTTTAAAATAAAATTTTGTGATCAAGCAAGATGCGATACGTAGAAAGGAATTGCGATGCTGCCCGCATGAACGTCCAAAGAGCGCCTGTTGAATATTAATGTGACATTGTTATTGGCCACAGTTGCCCGCTGCTGCCCCAAACGCACATTTCCATAACTTACTATTCTGGATCCGCGGGGAATCAGCGCAATGTTGTAGAATATGATCACTCGCCTCTCACTAACATCGGACCCATAAAATGTCGCGACCGTACGTCAATTATTCATTACGTGGAATCAGTAAGCAGGCGAACGGTCTTGGCAACTATTCTGGAGCACTCAATTGATCAACGCATGGCCCGCAATGATTCACGACTCGATTGTTTCGTATGTACACAGACAACACTCATGCGGCGTTTGTCAGCCGCGATCTCTGCCTTCGATTACTAAACGGTTTCAGTAGTCAGCACAATGTCATGACGAAAAGCTAATGGAATATAGGAGAATAGCCGCATAAGGTGGTTATTATCAGTAAATATAGGACACTTACATCAACAAAACAACAAGTGTCTTAACCATAGTGTACAAAGTTTCGAACCATGACATAATCTTCTTTTAATATATAAAACTAGCTGATGCCCGCGACTCCGTCCGCGTGGATTGAAGTGTATGAAAAATAGATAGTAGCCGATTCTCAGACCTACTGATATGGTAGTATGGTAACTAACATTGTGACACGAGAATTTTATATATAAGAAGATAAAGCCGGGTATGTTTAATTGAACACTTAAATAACTCTAGAACGGCTGGACCGATTTTCATGGTTTTTGATTTTTTGTATTTGTCTCCGTCCTGAATAGCAGAATAACTAAAAAACAATGGAAAATTTACGAAAAATTAAATAAAAGAAAAAACATTTTCCCTTGATTTTCCCATACAAAATGTTCATTGGTTTCGTAACTGTTAAACATTTAATGTTCATCCCGTCGATACGCTAAATTAAGGTTTCGAATCGACAAGATATATCCACAATATTCGGATGGTGTATTTTAGATTTAAAAAATGTAGAATAATGTCAGTCGGTAATGAGAAAAGGATTGACATATTTATTGGTTGTCAAATATTTATGCGTGCGTTCAGAAATTTATTTAGTGTAAACTAAGGAAAATGTATCAAGCTACTTATATATAGGACTTGAATGAAACTTAATATTTTAATTACTTTCATAAAATAAGTTCAGCTAATCTGTAACACGACATTCATTTCATTCACGAGTGTTAGGCGGTACGTTCGCCGGGTCAGCTTGTAATATTATTATTAAAATGTGAATGTAAGTTTTTTTGTTTGTTAAGCTTTCGCGGGCCGTCTTTTCAACCGGTTTTGATAAATTTGGTAGACACTTTGTCCCGGGGAAGGTTACTTTTTATACCGGAAATTAGGAGATCCCGCGAGAATTATAGAAAAAACTTTAACCATGCGGACGAAGTGGCGGGCATCAGCTAGTATTGTAATAATCTCGATAAGATATTAGAGATCTCCTTAATTAGGCTAATCTTCATAAGAACTTTAAATAGCCTTAATGACAAATTTTGTGCAAGCTATATAGATTTATCAGGAGCTAAGGTTAAGGATTGGTCTCCGCTGCGCTAAACATATGGTAGGTAAAAGCATAATATATCATGAAAACAATTTCATAGAGTTTAAGGTAAAGAGATTGGTAACTTTGGCTATTTTTGCTTACTAAAAATAACTTGTATGGGTTGACTGACGAGCGGTCAACGGCCTGCTCTTTTGTTTACTTTGACCTGATAATTAATCGTTTACATGCGTAAGTATGCATGTATAAAAACAAAAATTACCTTTACCTATATTATAGTATAAATCGACAAAACGTCACGTGTCACTGGTTCTCATCGTCATTTCAACCCATCGCCGACTCACTACTGAGCACGAAACTCCTCTTAGAGTAGGTCATAATAGGTATAGTCCGCTCATCAAGCGTTGATTGGCAGACTTCGTACACCGATGTTTTCCTCTACAGTTAAAACAAGTTAAATATAATAATTATTGCTTATATAGATAGCTCGCACATAACATTGAAAAGTTAGAGGTGCGAGCCTGGGATTCAGACCCCGGAACCCATGAGTAAGACGTCAAAGTTTTTACCACTAAGCTTACACCACCACTTCGATTTCACACAAGCCTTTGACCAACTTTGCGGCCATAAATAACGAATTCCCTATTATCATATACTTTACTACTCTTTTTCTTGTCTAGACAAAAAAAAAATTAAAAAAAATATATAATTAAAAAATATATGACTGCATTAATAGATCACGTATCACAAATAAATATTCGTCTGTCTTCTGAAGAGTCATAAAATCTACTACACTTTCACGGCCCTGTTCAACCGATTTTGATGAAATTTAGTACAAGGAAAGGTTGTATCCTGGAAAAGGATATAGGCTATTTTTATCCCGAAAAATTCAAGAGTTCCCGCGGTAATCAAACAAAATTATCTCTTCAACCGATTTTGATGAAACTTGGTATAGGGATAGTTTGTATCCAGGGGGAGGATACCTTTTATACCGGAAAATTAAAGAGTTCCTGCGGGAACCAAAAAATTTTTACCCAAGCGGTCGAAGTCGCGGGCAACATCATGTTTTATATAAGTTAGATATCTCTTCTTAAGTTAAAAATTTATCATGTGTATGCTGTATTGAATAGAATGTGGATTTATATATTGTTTCCCCTATCCAACCCCTCCGGAGTTGTCTATCCGGTTAGCGACTTAGACCAGCGTTGCGAAACGAACTATATCATTTGATATTTGCAGTTGCAGCTAGGCCGTGACCTACTTCACGTGCCTAGTGCTTCATACGTCAAAGATTTTGGAATATTGTAGGTCATATAAAAAAACCGACCAAGGTTATGTCATGGTTTACCGCTGACTTTTAAAAAAACTGTCCTAGCTAAAAGGTTCCTTTCATTTTTGCTGTTAGTTTACAGAAATCTGAAAAAATCCCTTTTATTTTGGACCGCAAAACTAAGTTTGTTTGTAAAGGTTTATGGTTGATTTCTCAAAAACCATCCTGGATAGAAACTTCGTTATATTTTTCGTGTAAAATTAAAAAAACTAAAGTTAACAAAAAAATCACTTTAAACCACTCGATCTAGTAAACCCACTTCAAACTTTCAATCCCCCCATTTCAGCCCTTTTGTTATAGTAATAATAATATTGTTTTAATTATTTCGTTTGCGATAAGGTTGGGTAAGCATTATTTAAAACTATTCCAAGCGAATGGTGGAGGTGGCGAGCGAAATGAGCCGGCGACCTCCGTAGCATAACGTACGTCGAGTAGGTGAAGCTAATGAAGGGGCGACGCACCGAGTCTTCTGCCCATCTATTTTACATCTACATTTTTATAATTTTTTTAAAGTATTATCGCTTATTTTCCTCGCAGGTGTAGTATAAAGCATTATGTATCACTCGGGAGAAAGTGCGATTCCTTACTCGCGTGTACCTACTAACTACACCCTCACAGTGTAACGATCGCATTCACCAATCAGAGGCGATTGCGATCGTTACACTGTAGCTGTCAGATTTACATAGTAAGGCCCCGGACATAATTATTATCAGAATTGACAAAAGTTGTTTCACATCTCTTCCATAAACGGAAAACTGCTCACGGTTTCTATATTGACATGAATATTTCGCTAGATTTATGATTGTATATGAACTTCGATATTATATACTATTTTAATGAATTGATGGCAAAGGTTTGTGCCTATTTATTAATTTATTTATTTTAATAGAAAATTAGTGCTATTTTCACATAGACAAACAAAAGACAACCAACGAACGATACGTAGGTATATTTTCGCACTCATAAATTATGTTATTAAATTTGGATTACAAACATACAATGATAGAAAAATTGTACAATGAGTTTACATTAACTGCCGCAGACAGTTGAGCGTGAATGTAGTTTATGTACCTAAGTAATTAAAAAACGCATTATTACAATGGCGTCACCCATCGCGACCGACGCGCGAGAGGAATTTTTGTGAAAATCTATGTAAGATCTCCCCTCCCTTCTTTATATGCCATGTGTGTCATTCGAAATTTAGAAAAAATGCTGTTTTGGCTTTAGAAAAAATCGTTGATTTTGTATTTTCATGAGTCGCAATGTAGATATACAATTTTGAACCAGTATCGAATTCTATTAAATTGATTCAATAAACGTTTTGATAAAAAGCTTGAAACTTTAGAATTTCCGAAAAAATTGATAACTAGAATAATTGTATTTTGAGTCTTTGCCCTAACTCATAGCTAGTTTTTATAGTGACATCATAGTGAGCAAGGCTGATTGAATCCTCATGGCATTATTATTATTTATGGGTGCATTTTATAGACATGCAATTAGAATTCTACATTTTCTCAATATAATTATTGCTAGCACAACAACGCTTCCCCAAATGTCCCTATGTCATTTACTTCACCTAACCGTGATTTGAAACAGAAGGAAGCAGAATACATTAACCTTACCATAAACTCAGCAAACATTAGAATAAATAAACATATTTAGACTTCGTCCACTTTTTTACCAAAAAGATCACAAAAACGTAAATTAGATATTCGGGTATGATATGAACAGTCGAAGGGACTGCAAGGATCCACTGTGAGGTGAGGATCGCGTAGAATGCGCGCACGCAAGGTTCTGCGCGGCGCATCAGATTCCAACTGCTGGCTCGCGTACGTAGGACGAACGCCGCCCGCCGACCACGAAGTTTGACCTTATTTAATTAGTTCGTTCGTTTTTACTCTTTGAACGTAACATAGCATATTAAAATGTGTACCGCCTAAATTACTGTCGCCATCCATACTATTACGACAACCTAAGAACAACATTATGATTTGAACCGAATGAATTTTATCATAACTTTGTATCTACCTTTCCGTACCGGTCATACCCTGGTGGTACCTATAAGTTCAGTTTTAACAATATTCGCTGATTTCCGAGTGAATAGATGCCATTGGCATTTGCTGCCAGTAATAATTGTTGGTTAACAAATCTACTCTTTCGAAAGTATGATCTTGTAATCCAGCTAAAGGCAACAAAAGTACAATAAACAGTTTTCATGTTTAGATACGCCAGAGCGATGAAGAAAACTGAAGACTTCAAAAGAAACACCAATGTTTTTATTACATTTCGTTGTAGGAAACAAGCAGCGCAAGCTTGTTGATTTCTACATTCTCTACCTTCCAACACCTACCTACATGCACGCTTCCAGAGCTATTTATGTTCAAAGTTCAACCACCTCGAAGCTAGTGTGAATTTCTGCAACCAAAATTACTAATACCTACCTTAAAATTTGTTCATCACAGCTATGTTTTAACTGGCATTGCGGCGTGTTTTTAAATGTAGATTGTTGTATAATTTTGATTCAATGCGTTTCGTTTCTAAATTATAAGAAATCCGAAATAATTCTTGGCAGGAGATCTGAGTCTTAACCCCGCGTGGGGGGTTCGAGAACTTCTATTGTATGAGTTTAACTGAGTCAGCCTTTTGAGTTTTACGTAGGTAACATTACGATGCCTAATCTAGTTTTAAATACAATGGACTCTGTTTGATACAGTCATATAATATTTAAGTTTCACCTGGACGAATAAATATTGTTTATACGGTTCCGAACCGTACCGTACCTACCGGTGTAGTTGGAATTCTAATTTAAGGCGCTTTCAGTTTACGAGATCAAAATGATGGCAAGCAGGGGTAAAAACGAGCCAGCGCAGAAAATGGAAGAAATAATTTGTAATTTTTTTTTTCTTACACACTAAAGTATTACAGTTTAATTACGAATGTAGTATATTTATATTTAAGACCTTTTGTCTTCGTAACAAGCATGTCGCATCGCGAGCATGTCGGTCACGCGAATCCACAATTTTACCTCGTACCAAAAAGTGATCAACGCGGCTAAAGAAGTTTTCACTTCAACAACATTATTTTTTCAAGCATACATAATTTGTCACCGTTCAATAGATTAGGCACACAGTACCTACACACCTACACTGCTATAAAAATTCTCCGTTTGCCGATTTTACGCTCTTTAAGAAAATAGTTATTTACCTGATTTTTGCAATCACTGCATATTTGGTATTGCACAATTTAGTTGTTAACGAGCCCCCTCAGTAGACAAGATTATGATTATCACTTTTTTGTCACATTGCTTCAATAGCAATTGTTGTATTGATTTGAATTTGTGGTATCATATCTACAACTGCATTTTTAGTGCCAAAAAATTACAAAACGCCAGCAAATCAGAGGTGATTGCAAAATTTCACTATAGCTGCCTTACTATCGCAGTAGCCATAGCTTAATCGCATCCAGTGACCCACAAATCAGTGTAATACTTGTAACATGCGTTGTATTGTCTACATATTATTGTAACCTTTTCTTTTCTATGAAAAGAGCAACTGCTGAGTTTCTTGCCGGCTCTTCTCAGTAGAAGCTTCCGAACCGGTGGTAGAGTCTAATGAAACGTTAAGACGTTAATTTATCATTTATAAGTTGTCCTACATGAAATAAATAAATCATTTATCATTTATAATCCAAGTGTCTTTGATAGCAATTGATTTAAGTATGTACATGTTTCTTACAGTGCAATGAAAATTATGCTTGGTAAGCTGCCGCGACCGTGGATAGTGGACGACGCGAAGGACGACGGCTATACGGCCCTGCACCTGGCGGCGTTCAACAACCACGCGGAGGTGGCCGAGCTGCTGGTGCGCGGAGGGGCGCGCCCCGACCTCCAGAACGCTAACCTGCAGACCGCCCTTCACCTCGCCGTTGAGCGGCAACACACGCAAATAGTGCGCTTGCTCATCGCACATGGGGCCAATCTCAATATTTGTGACAAGGTTCAATCTTTATCTATTTCATATTAATCCTAACCAATATTAGGTACAAATGCGAATGTGAGTTTGTGTTTCATTTTCACGGCCCATCTTTTCAAATGATTTTGATGAAATTCAGTACAGACTTAAGCTATGTCCCTGGGAAGGATTACTCTTTATCTTGGAAAATTAAGGAGTTTCCGCGGGAATTAAAAAAAACTTAAAACATGCAGATAAAGGCGCGGGCATCAACTAGTTATCAATATATCGGGCTTAACATAAAGACAGTAAGTTAACTAGATGAACCCTTGAAAGTTCTATTAAAGTATATTCATACCACGTATACGTACCACACGTACGTATTTTCGTACAACATGAACGAAAGCTAAAAATGAAACATAATATTTCGTCAAAAAGCCATCAAATCAAATCAAATTAATTTATTTGTGAATACAGTAAGTAGGTAAGATGTCAGTATTACAGAAGGTATCATGTATTCTACCACAGTGTGGTGTACAAATCTTTTCGCTTCATTACAAATTAGAAATTTCGAGCCTATTATAATAAAGTGTATCTCGCAGAGTGCTAATCTAGTAATTACTATTATCATACATTAATACAACACCATGCAATGACCCATGACGCATCCTTAATGGCGCCTTTACGTCCAAAATTAAAATACATAATATAACATAAAATTAATAATAAATCTAAACAATACTACAAATAATAACAAAAATAATGTCAAACTAATTTATACATACATTCATTTCAATTGTCAATTAGTTATTAAAAACGTAACTGCGGGTATCGAGTAAAATAATGTCAAAAAATAGAATTAAAATGCTGATTTGTTGTTCATAAATTGTCACAGTCAAAGTTTTATCAAATGCATGTAAAAAGAAGTTAACTGTCATTAAGATAATCATTAACAGAATAAAATGATTTGGTTATTAAAAATGTTTTTAATAATTTTTTGAAGTTATTTATGTATATTATTTATTTTCTTTAAATCACTTGATAATTTATTGTAAATATGTATGGCTATGCAGAATATGCTTTTTTGCATTTTTGCTGACCTACAACCTCGAACTTTTAGTCTGAAGGGATACCTCCTATTGTTTAGGTTTTTGAATAATGAAAGGTTGCTGTGAACAAATACAGCTGTCTCATACTAAGGCGCAAAGTACAACGGCAGAGCCGAAGAGCTAACTATGCCAGTTTCGAGGCCTAATAGGCCTATTACACTGCACTTTTCACAGGGACCCTTACACTTGAATCAGTGTAGTGTAATAACATTTAGGGAGTAAGGGTCCCTAATTTGATCCTTATTGCTGTGTAATAAGCAACGCTCTATCTAGCGGCCACCCCCACCTTTACCACAGGGCCCTGTGAAAAGTGCAGTGTAATAGGCCTATAACATCTAATAGTATCGAGGTGCTTTACAATACCAAGTATGTACAAATTAATTTCATGGATTGAAAGCTCTATTATTTACTAATTAGGTACGACTCGATCTCACAACAACTTCTTACCACGCGTAGACATTTGACGTACTTGATACTCATGTTTTGATTTAATAAAGGATGGCGACACTCCGCTTCACGAAGCGCTGCGCCACCACACGCTGCAGCAGCTGAGGCGCTTGCAAGACGCACGCGATGCGTCACTGTTGAGTGGCATCGCGCACGCGCACGACAAGAAGTCCTCCGCCTCCATCGCGTGCTTCCTGGCCGCGCACGGGGCTGTTCTCACCATTAAGAATAAGAAAGGTACGTCTAGCTTGCTCTAAAGTATTTTTATACGACTGCCTGAAAAAAGGAGTATATTGTTTTCAGGGTTCATGTATGTATGTATGTATGTATCTGAGTTTGTATATTCCACCATAACTTCTATATGCCTGAACCGATTTTGATAAATGAGGTATCGTTAGAATCCCTAGCTTATTCCAGGTGACATAGGCTAGTAAAATTTAAAAAATATTGATGTGGTGACCATGGTTCCGCATTAAAGACTAAAATTTAAAAAAAAAAAACGAAAATAAGATTAACTATATAATCATCATCTAGGAAATGATGAGTACATTCCAAAAATATGTAACACTATAGTTCAATATCCAGTGATTCACAAAAAATATCATCAAATAAAAATGTGAATAAGATTCTATTTAACTAGATTAATTTAGATTTTTAAGTTTTTTGTTCGTTTTTGGCAGGGCAGTCGTATTTTTTTTTTTAATTATGACTTGTTTTCCTGTCACACCACCCACACACTACAGTAACTAAAGGACGCGCGCACATCGCTGCTGCTGGCATGCGCACGCAATGTCGCAAACCTAAGGGTATTTTCCCCTAGATTTAGGGGATCTTTGAACATTTAGAGGATTTTGAGGGCACGAAATTATTTAGCGGATTTTTTGGGGAAAGTTTTGATTTACGGCTCGCAAAAAAATTAAATTAAGTGCCTGCGTGTATCCGAACATACCTGTGTGTGCCGATGTACCTTCTTACTCTATCGCTAACCCCAAACCATAATAAATTAATAATACATTTTTCACTTTTGCGCTCATAGATTTGAACGCCACGGTGGAAAGCGCTTTTTCCATTTGTTCAATCATAAAATGTAAGCTGAGGAACCGATTATCTATTCATATTATACAACATTTGATGCTGGTAAAGTACCGCTTAAAAGTAAATAACGAGTCCTGTGTTTCATTTACCCTTATAGACATGCATGATTTTAAGAAAAAAAAAACACTAAAGATTTCTATAGGATGTATAGGAATTTGGAAACCTAAACAATGGATGCATTCCAAGAATATAAAGAAGTTATACTATTATAGGAGATAGCCGTACTTTGGGTGACTATCGCTAGGTAGGCTGATTCAGTATTTGGTGCGTGTAGTTCTCTCCTCTGGTGGGAATAGTAACGGTCTGTCCGCATGCGGCTAGGCAACTGACTACTTATCGTCGCTCAAAGACGAGTTATTTTTACCAAAAATGAATTTAATTATTATCACAATCAATCTTAAATACAAACAGGAAAATTAATAGGATGCTATGCTATGCTTTATTGTATTTCCATTCCAATTCCAGGTCAGACACCGCTGGACCTGTGCCCAGATCCGAACCTCCGTAAAACTTTAACGACATGCCGCAAAGAAGGCACCGGAATGCCGAGTGACGGGAGCCCCGAGAGCGAGACGGGTTCGATCGCCGCGGGCAGCAGCGTAGCGCCGCCGGAGCCGCCGGCGGAGGTGCCGCCCGGGGACCCCGCGGCGGACGAGTGCCTCGTGTGCTCTGACGCCAAGCGAGACACGCTCTTCCGCCCCTGTGGACACATATGCTGTTGCAACGTGTGCGCTGCGAGGGTAAGCGAACTCTACTCTAGATATATCTGTCACCGTAAGATTGTAAAAACCGTTAGATTATAATCTAACTCGCGAAATTGCAAACTGTCGAAAGATTACAATTTTACGCATAATTTTTCGGTAAATTCCGAAAAAACCCGATAAAACCTAAGTGCGAACCCTAACCAAACCTACAAGAAACGGACAAGAAAACGTAAATACAATGAATATTTCAAAAATGGTCACTCAGAACATTGGACAGTTCACAATCTGTCGACAGTTTACAATTTCGCGAGTTAGATTATAAACTAACGGTTTTTACAATCTTACGGTGTCATATCCATATCTCCATCTAATATAGACACCCAATCTTTGAATATTCCCGTTGTTGGCACCTTTTTTTTAATTTATAGGCTAACGCTTGGCTGGAAGCGGACCTGCTAGCAAGTGATAATGCAGCCCGAGTGAAGCGCGCTTGTTTAGTAGATGCCTATTCACTTTTAATTTACCTAAGTATAGGCACAGGAAACGAACCGCCGGTATGGACACCCAAAATCTTAAGGTAGATTTCGGTCTACAGAACAAACCAAGGCGAAACTTGCACATGTTTTCGTAGGGAGAGCATTTGAGATGAGGGACCACAACACGCGATAATTTGCTTAAAAAGGCGCTGCTCGCGATTTTATCTTCACAAAAGTTTCGAAAACAATTACACATTTAAAATCAATCTGATAAACGATACTCGAACGTAATCAATGTATCCCTGTCGGCTGTCCCACATCTAGTTAATTTGACGATTCAGAACTTACAATAATACTCTAGGCTCTACTCGACAAATACTTAAATAGCACAAACACGTATTTTATTGTGTATTTGACAATTAGTCAAATCAGCAACTTTTTTTCAAACGTCAAAACGCGTGCTTAGTTTATGGGATTTTGTATGAAATTTTGAATTGTGACGTCACCAAAGTTCGACGCACTTTTTAGTTATTTAGTTTAAACCATAGTTTAAAATGGTCATTCAACACAAAACTAACAGGGGACGTGGATATTACAACTTTTGGGAGATCCTTTATTTAATAATAATCACTAAAAAATTATTTATTTCACTAGTAGTTAAATACCCAATTGGCGCGCATTTCTTTATACTTTAATAGGGATGACAACTCAATCAAATCAGCAACTCTTTATCAAACTTAAAAACGCGCTTCTAGTATGGAAGTTGTATGAAATTCACTATTGTGAAATTCACTACTTTTTTTCTTTAAGCTATATTTTAAAATGGTTAACAAACTTAAAACCAACCGAGGATGTGAATTTGAGGTCTTTTGGAAGACCCTCTATTTAATAATCAGTTAGAAATAATTTATTTTTGATATACTTAGGCATCATCCCTATTACTGTGATAAGTCAGTAAGGTCATAAATATAATATCATAGGTGAAGAAGTGTCTGGTGTGCCGCGCGTGCGTGACGTCGCGGCAGCGCGTGGGCGAGTGCGTGGTGTGCTCAGAGGCGCCCGCCACCGTGGTGTTCCGGCCGTGCGGCGACGTGTGCGCGTGCGCCGCGTGCGCGCCGCTCATGCGCAAGTGCGTGGAGTGCCGCACGCCGCTACAGCCGCCGCCCGCCGCGCCCGCACCCGCGCCCGCAACGCCGCCCGCTGTCGCTGTCGCGACCGCCTCCGCGACCGCGTCCCTGCCGCCGCTCGCGCACACGTACCCCGCCCTCCAGAAACATGACGGTGAGTCGAATAATAAGTATTGGTATCATTGTTAATACTGGCAATCTCGTTATTTTCAACTAACAACAGCTTAGTTCCAGTGAACCTTGCCAAATTGTTGTGATGATTTTTATAACTTAGTCAAAGATTAGAGTTATTTACATTACTCTCTATGATCGAAAATAGGGAGGTTCTGAATTAGATAAAATTCGGTTTTATAGATCTATCCTCTTATATTTCTCTCTTTTTTTACGTACCTAGTTGCACTAATCTGCTCTCCTAACTACACAGAAGACACTAAACCTCAAGTGTCTGCGCAAGCACAGTTAATGCATGTGGACTAGTGAGCCTCTGGCAATTTATTTATTTATTTGCTTAATAAGCTAAAACGTTTTTATTTGCGTCTTCAGGCGGAAGTGATGGCGGCAGCAACCTAGCGCAAGTACAGGTGAACAAAGGGCAGCCCGCACCCGCGCCCGCTGCGCCGCACCTCATGAACAACGGATCGCGCTCGGCACCCGCGCCCGCTCCCGCGTCCGCATCCGCCGCGCTCGCGCCGCCGCCCGCCGCTGACGTACAGAAACTACAGCAGCAACTGCAAGACATCAAAGAACAGGTGAGTCTTGCAACTGTACATTGAAGTTGGGTTAAAACTACGTTATTTGCACGGTACGCGTGGTTTGGGGTTGGCGAGCAATTAATCGTGTAACGCTAGTTGCGATATCGGTAGCGAGGACAATCCATCCATATTTTTATATATTTAATGGAAATCACCGTTGAACTGAAATAAAACTTTTTAAACTCCTACTTTTAAAAAAAACAGCGCTCAGGAATCAGGTGCGCTTGGATGAATTTCTGAGATCGCGCCAGAAGACAACACTATACGACAACGATGTACACGCATGTTTTAACGAACTCCATGGCGCAGTGTTGAGCGCTGTTGTTTTAACGTGTGGGTTCGACTTCCGCAATGTAACGCCTGCTTCTATCCAATGTTTTTTTTATCCACTACAAGTTAGCCCTAGACTGCGATCTCACCTGATGGTAAGTGATGATGCAGTCTAAGATGGTAGCGGGCTAAGCTGTTAGGGGCAGGGCAGTTATATTAAACCCATACCCCTATTCGGATTCTACACGGCATCGTAGCGGAACGCTAAATCGCTTGGCGGCACGTCTTTGCCGGCAGGGTGGTAGGCCGAAGCCTCCCCAGGCCAGACCAGGGAAAATTCAGAAATTATAAATTCCCAAATTGACCCTGCCGGGGATCGAACCCGGGACCTCCGCAAGTTAAGACAACAGCGCTACAACTGCGCCACGGACGTCGTCAAATGTACATTATTTGTTTGCAGACGATGTGCCCCATCTGCCTGGACCGGCTCAAGAACATGATCTTTCTCTGCGGCCACGGCATGTGTCAGATGTGCGGTGACCGCATCACCGTCTGCCCCATCTGCCGCAAGCAAGTGGAGAAACGGATTCTGCTCTACTAGCGGCGGCCGCATCGCCGGCTGCTTAGTTAAAAAATAATTGTCTGTCAGCTCCGACGCACGACTGGAGTTTACTCCTTACGAACAATTGTAAAATATATGTCACCGTAAGATTGTAAAAATCTTTAGATTATAATCTAAGTAGCGAAATTGTAAACTGTCGACAGATTGTGAACCGTTCAATGTTCTGAGTGCCAATTTTTGAAATATTTATTTTATTTACGTTTTCTTGCCTGTTTCTTATAGGTTAGGTTAGGGTTCGTCATAAATAATCAGGTATGCCCGGCCGCAACCGTTCAATGTTCTGAGTGCCAATTTTTGAAATATTTATTTTATTTACGTTTTCTTGCCTGTTTCTTATAGGTTAGGTTAGGGTTCGTCATAAATAATCAGGTATTGCCCGGCCGCAGGCCGCGCACTTAGGTTCTATCGGGTTAATATACCTAACAGATAATAATTTACCGAAAAATAATGCGTTAAATTGTAATCTTTCGACGGTTTGCAATTTCGCGAGTTAAATTATAATCTAACGGTTTTTACAATCTTACGGTGACATATAGATTAGTAAATGAGGATAAATGAACGCATTTCTTATATTGCTGAAAACACGCTTGATACATTTATTTATGTTAATTATATATGTAATATATATTCGTCAAGATACATTACATAGTCATGGAAACATAAACAATTGTTACCATGGAAACATAAAGTCAATAACTTAACGGAGAAAGTTTGATTTTACTCCCCATAGATTTTCAAACCCCGGGTTTATATATGAAAATCGATTCAAAAGGAGGTAAACTCCAATATAAAAACTGATTGGTGTACAATAAATAATTTTTCATTCATTCATTCACCACAGTGCCGCCGACAATAGGATTATTTTTACAAACTTTAAGATTACTTCATTATTATTAAAAAAAACAATATGTGCATGTCTCTTTTCTGAAAACTAATACTAAAATAGGAAATGATATGACTGCCATACAACAATAGAGTTTTAGCGTGAGTTATAGACAACGCCGTATCTATCGGCAAAGTAGAAAAGCTTTTGAAAGACAACTTTTAAAAAAAATCCTTACAAATTAGAGGAAAGTACTATACAAGTCTCGGCCGAAATGGCAATTCACGGCCTCGATTACTTAAAAAGGGCTCGGCTAGCGCCTTGTCCTTTTGAAATCACTTGAGAAGTCCTCAGCTCCTCTATCCCATATTACTTTGCCATGAATTGTTTTATTTTCGGCCTGGGCAATAATGTACTTTCTTATTAATTCCTGTTTAAGAATACCACCATTTGAGCTTAGCTTATATAAATAAATAGACTTATGGCTTTTGTCTTTTGCATTATTCAATTGTTTTAATAGTCCTTAACTGCACTTATTTGCAATGTTGAAAATTAACTTTTTATCATATTTAATATTTTCTTCCTTTTTTTCATATTCATTGTTAAGTATAAGTTACAAATAAGGTCTCGTTATCATATTATAGATAAGTATTTAGAGTTACATTTAAAATAGGAGTCGCAGCTAGCGACTTGCATTTGTTTGTTTATACATATAAATAGATTGAACCATCATTTCCTGTATTGTTTGTTAGAAAACCAATTTACTGCTTAAGGTCAACTTTGGCAAGTCTTACGGCCTTACACAATACTTGGGTAATACTTAGGCTATGTGACTAGTGCACTTTTGTTTACATAATAAAAAGATAAAAATTTCTGCACGTATTAAATCTTCGCTAATAGGAACGGTTATTTTTAAAATACACCCTCTAGGCGGACTTCTCCCGTCATTGGGGCAAGTCCGTCTAGTTGCAGTATTATATAAACTACGTACACAAAACAGATTAAAATCATTATGTAATATGCACAAGTACAATAATGGAAATGAAACTGATCAGCTATGAATTAAAGTTCTGAATTCGTTTAAGGGAAGTCCGTCTTGTCGGACTTTCCCACTATTCGTTTATAAGTTAGGCATAGTTTATACCAACTTTCCTTTATAAAGCACCATTTTGCATGGCAGCTTTATTTTCTACTACAATCTAACCTATGGGCTGATAAGTAATATTACCATAACTTAAACTTCTGCTTAACCATCAACATAATTGAAAAATTAAAGCAGTTTTCGGAGATTAGACAGATAATTATGAATAAATTACTTACCAATTATACTACATCTATTTAAGTATAAGTACTAATATTTGTATAATGTGACATACCATTCACAAAACACAAGTTTATCCACTAAATGTTTGCCACCACCACCACCACTGCAGCCCATTAACGTCCCACTGCTGGGCACAGGCCTCCACTCTCATAGGAGAGAGGACATTAGAGCTTAGACCCACCACGCTGTTGCAATGCGGGTTGGCGGGCTTTAACACAACACAAGACTTTTATACTAATCTCGACGCACGTTTCGCCCCGACACCGGAGCATCTTCAGGAGATGTAGACTTTACAATGCAAGATTGTCTAGTGACGTTCGTGTCAAATGCGCGGTGTTATATACTTTTAATCCCCCACTACTATTGCCCCGCGCATTGCCCCCCAGACTCCTACCCACTTCAAATAAACGAAGCAGTGGTGAATTTGAAACGTTAACTTGTTCGATATGTAATTTAAACTGATTATTATTATTATGTTTTATTATTTCTAATTGTTCCAACATACTCAGTCTTAGGCCTTTATTGCAAGTGTGTAAGATTTTATATGAATGATCAGAAGATAATTTGTGCCCACTATCTAGAAGATGTTTAGCAAAATGTGACTTTTGGGGTTGGTTGTTCCTAACCGCGGCCACATGTTCTTTATAGCGTGTATCAAATTTACGACCTGTTTGACTAATATATGTGGCATTGCATTCTGAACATTCGAGTTTATAAATGCCCGATTTTTGTTTGTTGTTGAATTTATCTTTACCGTTGCAAATACTTTTAAGTGTATTATTCGTCCTAAATGCAACATGTATATCATGTGCTTTAAGTGCCTTAGCAATACGCTCCGACGCTGGTCCGAAATAAGTTAGACTGGATTTGTATTTATTTATTTTATCAGGTTTTACTGAATATAGGTCTTTTTTGATCGGCATTAAATGTTGTTTTTTAATTATATTATCAACAATATTAGTGTTGTATCCATTTGCCTGTGCCATGTGGTAAATAAGTTTTAATTCTTTTAATTATTTTTCTTTCGTGAGTGGAATAAACAGTAACCTATGCACATAGCTGTGGAACGCTGCGAGTTTATGCTGCCAGGGATGGCAGGATGAAGCGGGTATGGTTGTGTCTGTATATGTGGGTTTTCGGAAAATTCCAAACTGATGTTTAGTATTAGCACGAGTTATAGTTAGATCAAGGAAGTTTATAGAGTTATCTTGTTCTAATTCTGATTTAAATTTAATTTTTGGGTGTATTTTGTTTAGATTATTGATAAATGAGGCTATCAGTGCAAGAGTGGTGTAACCCTAGACAATGCAGTTAAGAGATAATAAGCATTCAAAATCTGCCATGAATTATTTTATTTTTATTATTTTTTCCCTTGACTAATACTGTTTATTTTTATTTTTTATTCATAAGATAACTTCAAAACCTATATCATTTTATGTGATTTGCATATATTAAACCTATATTAATATATAAAAATGTGGGTTACACCACTTTTGTATTTATGAAATTTAGGTCATACTCATAATGATACTGTTTACACCATTTTAGCACAAGTTTATTTTGGAAGTTATGTTAAACAAAAACAAATACTTATTAATAATTGAACAGAAATCAACAAAAAAGTCCATTGTAGGTTATTCTTCATCCATCTCATCATAAAACACTTCATCTGGAACGCTATTTGAACTATTAAGGTTATTGTAGAAGGAGTGATAAGTAGGTGGGATGAACTGAAGCAGTTCAAGAAGATCTTTTTTCTTTTTTTCAGATATTATAGGTTTTTCTAATGTTTCTAGTTGTGTTATTAAAACTGACTGCCTTTTTTTAACACTGACTTCATCAAAGAGGACCTCCTCATTGTTGGAATACTTGTAAAAGATAGAAAATGGATGAACTTTATGGAATTTCAACCACTGAATTTTTAACCACTCCACCTTCGTACTGGTAATTGAAATCTTTCTGTTGGTTATATTTTTTTCAAGAGATTTACTTGATATAAAATTATTTTCAGACATTTGAATAATCTTAAACGGTCGCCTTTTTCGTGCTGTTTTAATTACTTCAAGCCAGTTTTCTGGTACATATATTTCTTTGAAGAATTTTTTTTTTCTATGAGACCAAAATCTTGGTCACATGGCAAATAAGAATGTCCACTAACTAAAAATTTGTGATCTATCTCTTCAATTGTAAAATCTGGGTGTGACACATTATACTGACACAATAATGACAGCTTAATATTCCTATTCTGTCCACCGCATTGATCGGAATACATCACTACTTTTTTGTTGTCACATAATGTTTAAAAAAATAAATCAGGCAAGAACCAATTTCTTGGGGTCCTCGTGAGCCCACAGACTCATCCCAAACAAACATATAGGCATCATCTGTGCCCATGTTGTGAACACCAAAGCAAAAAGTCCACAGCTGTCTTTTGTAATACACAATACCAGTTGTCAACACAGGTGTTGGTAAAGTTTTCATTAAGTCAAAAGTGATTACAGTGACATCAGTGGACGATTTTGCCAGAGCCGTATCATCTTGTGGTCCTTGTCTGGCAGAATCTGCTTTCCTCTGGTGTAATTCTTGATCACGTTGTAACTCTACTTTTAGCTGTTCACTATCGGCACACTTTATTTTGTTATGGAAGAGATCACATTTTTTACAAGAATCACTTATGGGTTACGGGAAATGAAGATTCATTAAACATTCATTAAAAATTTTATTAAATATGAAAGAAGAGACATGTTCAACTACATTATGTTTGTAGAGAGAAAACATTCTTCTAAGGCTCAGATCTGGTGAGAGATATCTCCTATTCTCACTTTTGTGTCTGGTATAATGCGACTCATATACTGGAAATGAAGTTTTTTACTTCTGTAATCTTATTGTCAGGTGTTTTGTTTACAGAGCTTTTTCGACCTCTCTGATTAATAGGTGGACTACTATGAGTACTTTTTTGCTTCAATACTCTGGTTACACGTCCATCAGAAACTTGAAAAGTTTGTAGGAATTTTTTTTTACATACTTAAACTTCAACTCCATCATTACTCAGTAAATGATAGATATGTGTTTTTTGTCTTCTTGACTCCTCTCTGCCTGTATAGCTTCTGGATTTGTTGATCACTCTGACTAAGGAATAATGCATTCTGCATGTTAAAATTTGCTAATGCATAAAAGCTTTTAAATACCTCCAACTGGGGTTCTTCATCAATTTTTAAATGACATTTTTTTGGACATGGGCATGCACTTGTTTTGGCAGTCTTCGCAGGAATAATTTCGTTTTTTTGATTTTTATATTGTTCACCTTTTGCCCGTTTTAACTTCATCACATTTCGCTGCCATGAGTCTGGTTTTCTGACTCTCTTTTTGCCTTTGAGTACAGAGGTTTCAGCTTCTCTTCTTCAACTATTCCAGATGTGCTTGGTTGAGGCTCGGCTACTGCTACTGAATGAGCTTGTTCAAAGTCGCCAATGTTGGATGAAGATGCAGGAGATGGTATATATTCAGGACCAGAATCTTGGAAGTCTAAATCTTCACCTGTAACCAACATCAATTTACTGGGTCAGTACTCAGCCAAACAAAATGTACGCACAAGAGAGCTATGAAAAATGTTCACAATAATTTAACAAGTTCGTAATTATTTTGTAGTAAATAATTAATAGGTAGTAGGTATTATGTCACTATTTTAACTTACCTGTCGCTGTTTTATCTTCGTCGTCCATAGTTTTATATTAATTATTTGATGTTATTAAATTGAATAAAAAGTACGCTAGAAATAATATCGTACTATGATAATAACCCGCGTTGTACTGACACTCCTGACACTGACAAGTGTGAAGTGACATTAAATTTTACAGAATAAAAATGTAAGCCACAGACAAACCTATACTGCCATAGTGCAAAAATGGTGTATCTAACTTACACTACTTTTGCTCTATCATTTGAGTGTAATAAGCTCGGTGCAAAAACAATGTTTTTAACGAAGTCTATTTTTAAACGGAAAAAGGTGGGTTACACCAATATCGTATTGAATAGTGTAAGGAATGTATATTCAACCAAAACTGCAACCAGCACCAATAGGCATGATGACTGATTTTGAAAAATGGTCAGATTATGTTCGGAAGTATCTAATATTTCGGAAAAATATCTTATTTCAGTAGAAAAAAAAGGTTTTGTAGATAAAATTGGCATTTGAGATTTCAATTTTAAAAATAACGCCAAAACGCTCGCTTATGTTCGGAAGTATCTAATATTTCGGAAAAATATCTTATTTCAGTAGAAAAAAAAGGTTTTGTAGATAAAATTGGCATTTGAGATTTCAATTTTAAAAATAACGCCAAAACGCTCGCGGGTGTCATGGCGTCGTTTGTGACGTCACTATTGCTTTTACCAATGTACTCTAATGTACTGTGTGCAGTAAACACAAAGTCTTCGTATAGTAATTTAGATATTTTGTGTGAATAATATGAATTCTAAATCGTGTAAGTCGTGTGCGGTCCCCCAGTGTGATAACACATCAAAATTAACTCCAAACAAGTTATTTATTCATGCGCCACTTTAAAAAACAATGCGATCTAAGTAGCTTAATCTTGCACGGCGAGCTGGTGCCCGCGACTTTGTCCGCGTGGATTGAGGTTTTTTGGTTCCCGCGGGAACTACTTAATTTTCCTGGATAAAAAGTACATTTAAATCTTCCTCTTGAATCACTCTTTCTATAAAAAAAACCGCATCATAATCCGATGCGTAGTTTTAAAGATTTAAGCATACATAGGGACAGACAGCGGGAAGCGACTTTGTTTTATTCTATGTACCTAGTGATGCTGTTTTGCTTATAACACAAATAACTGCAAAAAGTTGAGAGATGCGTACCAAGAATTGAACCCCATACGCCCCGAATAGGAGGCAGACGTCATAGAAGGCAATCACCGCTCATTATATTATGTTAGACGGTATAGTTTTAAAAAACAACATTTCATACCTCTAATACCTATCATGAAGTGCTTAATATATAAAATAGCAGATTTTACGGGTTTAGAACCTATAAATTATTATGTTATTATTGGATGGAAGTTTTGACGTTGCGAAATTCTGCTGAACAAAAGAACTAAACTAAAGTCTTTGTTAGATGCAAGATAACCAGCATCAACACATCAATCCTGGGCAAATTAGAGCTAGTAGCTTTGGTAAATCCTTGATCCATGGCTAACGATTTTTAATTTCATATCTTTGGATTCGATAAAAGAAAACTAGATTAAAGAAATGATCTTTGGGAAACGAAAAAACACGAACATACTTGATAAACATTAAAAACACCTGTACTTATTTATAGAGATTGTTGGTCAATTGTCAAAGCTCGAAAACAATAGTGACGTCATTCGCTTCAGTGGTGTTTTGTACAATATGGCGGATTGCTGTATTTCATAGTTTTATTTTATCAAAATAAATACCAATCTCACTCGAAATAGAAAAATAAATACGTTTTTTATATTCCATGAATCCTATTTCATTAGATAAATTCATAATTTCATTGATTCTTGGATACTGTCATCATGCCTATTGTGGGTTACACCACTCTTGCGCTGATAGCCTCAAATATGTCTAGTTGTCTGTTTGACCCAGTCCAACATATTATTATATCATCTACCTATCTGTAGTAATACAGAATAATATTATTTTATATATTTATATATCTTCTGCATCAATCATTGTTACAGTATCAATTGTTGTGATTGGCTAAATTTATGGTATTCTTGCTGCGTCAATGGATTTTGTCCAATAGTGGAAGAATAGTATCCAATCAGAGGTAATTACGATCGTTACTTACTTACTTTTTTTTACAAAAAAACGTTTAAAATGGTTTGGTTATGAAAAAAATAAAGTATTTGGAAGAAAAAAAACGTATTTTTCAAACTATATGTCAGAATGTCACCTGTCCTGTCACATTCACAATACCACATCTGACATCTAACATTTCGTTCAGTAATTATAAATCGTTTCCATCATCCGTTTTAACTTATGTGTACCGTTAAATAGTCAAGTACCCATAATGAGTATTTTGTTTTACACATCACAGTAAAGGTTGAAAATAAAGTATTTTCACACACTTTATTTGTATGCAAAAGTATAAAGTATAATTACTTACCAAAAATAAAGTAGGAAACGTTTTTATAAAGTACTAGCAAACCCGGCGAACTCCGTTTCGCCATCAGATGGCTTCCTTTTCAATTTTTCCTGAATTTTCTTTGCTATAAACCTCACGGAGTCCGAGACCTTTCCAACGAATGCAAAACCGTGGAAATCGGTTCGTGCGTTCTGGAGTTATAGCGTCAGGAAGGAAAACCCGACTTATTTTTATATAGTAGAAGATGGTTGGTAACACTAGGACGGACGGACAAATGCAAATTCTTTCAAGTAGATTCAGAGACCCTTCGCTTCGCTCGGTAAATAAGATAAAGATGCGTTCCGGGATCGAACCCCAGACTTGGAGGCTGAAGTCTAGTTTTAAAAAAACTACCCGCATTATCATGCTAATAAACTTTGATAATTTATATTATAAATGCGAGTGTATTTGTTTGTTGGTTTATTGGTATGTTGCTTTGTCTTTCAATCAACAACAGAGCAACGGATCCACGTGATTTTTACATAGGTATAGCTGAGGACCTGGTGAGAGACATAAGCTACTTTTATCCCGGGAAATCAAGGTGTTCACGTGGGAATTAAAAAAACGCGGACTAAGTTGCGGGCAACAGCAAGTAAACCAGGCCTGGTTTAATAATGACAAAATCGCTAAACAACCTTCCCACGGACCGGCCGAACCTTCCTACCGAAATCTAATGTCGGCTCCACACTATCGTCCAACTGTCCAGTGTGTCCCAACACTCCAACATGACTCCAACGTGTCCCAACAAAGGTCCCAACCTCAGATCACGTTATTGATCTGAGGTCCCAACCCACGATCGAGCAAAACAGTAACATCAATAAATATATATTTTATAGATTACAATCTACCGAAAAATAATGCGTTAAATTGTAATCTGTCGACAGTTTATAATTTCGCGAGTTAGATTATAATCTAACGGTTTTTACAATCTTACGGTGACATATATAATAAATCGTCATTATCAAGATCTTTAGTGAGTCGCATGTGACTGTACTGTTGTCTGTTTATAAAATAAAATTTAGCCCATTCTTTTATTTTTAAAGGCAATGTAGCAACAATAGTTGCAGGGAATAACGCAATATGCCTCCGATTCTATTTATAGCCTGTTTTTATAGAATCGGAGGCATACCGTGAATGGTGTTGACGCGCCGCTAGCACAAACATGAAACACGACTGGATGGCCTGTGGTAAACTTACGGTGCGGTGGTGTAGCGTGAAGAACGCATCGCACAGCGAATTGTTTCGGCCGCACCATATTCGATCGTCTATTTATACCTTAACTAGCGAATGCCCGCGACTTCGTCTGCGTGGTGTGAGGTTTTTTGGTTACCGCGGTTCAAACTCTAATTTTCCGGGATAAAAAGTAGCCTAAGTATGTGCACAGAGATAGATTATAGTCTGGAATACCAGACTATAATCTATCTCTGTGCCTGTGTCTCCGTATAATCAATTCCAGCCAGATCCGTTCAGCCGTTGGGGCGTAATTGAGTAACAAACATCCATCCAAACTTTCGCATTTATAATATTAGTAAGATATAGTCAAACATGTACGAACTGTCTGTCTACAAAAAGGTTTGAAGGACAGTTGAACGATAGTGTGAGGCCACCATAACGATTTTTTGGGCTAATCTACTAATTCTGTCATTCTGACAAGTGACAAGTGACAATGTGCTGACAACTTGATTGACTGACCACAATTGATTTCTATTTGTTTGTTGATTTGTTGTACTTGGAAAACAATACCAAAGTGTTGTTTTTTAATAAAATCAAAATTCCAGAAAAGAAAACGAATACTAGAATCTATTTTTGCTGGAAGTAATTCTTTTATCTAGAAGTTCAATATTATAACTTGTACTTTTGAACTCGTGCATCTATGAGAAATTTAGTTGCTACGGTTGCATTTACGACTTAATTGCAGAGGGTACAACTAAAACAGTTTTTTTAAACTTTAATATATATTGCAAGTACCTTAAAAGTGCTAAAACTCGACCTTAAAATAAATAATTTCTAGTTTGTACTCGTCAGTCTTGACATTGCCCTTTTTATATCCATCTATTTTACGACTTCAATTTCATAAAATGGAAAAGCGCGGAAAAAGGCATCATTCGTCTTCGGACTCTGAAAGTGCTGAAGAAAATCGATTGAAAGATTTAAAAGAGCGAGACGAATTCGCTAAAAGACTAAGAAAACGTGATGAAGACAAGGTTAAAAAAGTTGCAGAAGGATCTAGCAAAAGATCATACGAAGAAGCAGCAAAACGCTTAAAATTGGAAGCTGAAGACCGAGACAAAATATTACCTAAGCTCAGAGTTCAATCAAGGCGAAAATATTTACAAAAGCGAAAGGATGACAAAGTTGTTGAATTAGAAGATGATATTGCAGATGATGAATATCTCTTTGATGAAAGCATGTAAGTCTTATATTATATTTTAGGACCATTCTTTTGTTACCACAAAATGTGACTATTGTTTTTTGAACAGCCACTGATTTAAAAATTAGCCATAATACTCAAAGAAGCTTAGTACATATATTATTTTTAATGGAAAATTGTTCTAGTTGCTTATTGATTATATTATTGTTTAATTGGATAATTATTTTAAAGACTGACAGAAAAAGAAAAACGGGATAGAGAGCATAAGAAGACAATACTACAGTTGGCTAAAGAACATGAAAAGGCACGTGAATTGGAAAATGTACAGAGGTATCACATGCCGCAGGATCTTGGCAAAGGGGAAAAAGGTAAATTTAAACAGCACATTTGAATTATAAATATTTCTCCTTACCCTGTTATTATATCTTAAATACAGTGTAAACTCCATTTAACATCACCTGATTTAACAACAAACTCCCTATAAAGTTGAAATTTCTTGACTCTGGTTTGTTTACCTTGTTGTCCATACAATCTTTTATTCACTTTATCATAGAGAGTATAATGCTATTTAGAGTGAGTGTAATGTTACATAGTCTCTATGTAGCATCACACTCTACTCTAAATAACGAAATAATTATTGAGCAATAAACAGTACTTTACCGAGTTGCTGAAATTACTACATACTGTTATTTTGTTTATTATTTTGTTGCTTTATTGTCTAGCCTGTTTTTACCTCTACTGTTAGCATCATACATACCGAAGATTCTAATAAATTCAATCTTTTGTTTATTGAGATTACATTGCATGTGTTTAAGTCGGCTGCTACACTGTCCTTAGGTTGTTAAACATTATTTATATGTTATCATATTCTTAGTTGCTCATCTTTCGAACTGTGAACAATATTTAAGATAAATAATATTAAAATAGTAAAATAATATTGTTTTTTCTTTTCTCCGCTCTCTTCAGTGTCGCTATGTAGAGTTTACACTGTATATTATTGTAAACTATTTAAGTTTTACTTACATTATAATAAGAGATTTCAAATTTTAAATTTCAATATTTTACAATACTTACATTAATTCTTCAAGCTGAAATATCTATAAATATTATCTGAAATATTATATTTTTTGCTATAGGCGAGTATGTAGAAGTTGACGAAAATGAAAAATTACCACACTCTGAACAAAGAAAATGGGAACAAGAACAAATTAAATCTGCATTTTTTAAGTTTGGGGCAAAAGATGCTAAAGCTGAAGAAGAATATGAACTATTATTAGATGAACAAATTGATTTTATTCAAGCCCTTCAGTTAGAAGGCAACAAAGAAAAACAAGAAGAAGAAAAGATTTCGGAACACCAAAAAGCTAGACTAACCATAGAAGAAACTAAAAAGTCACTACCTGTGTATCCTTTTAAGAAAGCTTTAATTGAAGCAATTAAAAATTACCAAATACTAATAGTTGAAGGAGAAACTGGTTCTGGTAAAACTACACAGATACCACAATATTTGCATGAGGCTGGGTTTACTGATGAAGGAAAAAAAATTGGATGCACTCAACCTAGAAGAGTTGCTGCAATGTCAGTAGCAGCCAGAGTAGCTCAGGAAATGAATATCAAGTTGGGCAATGAAGTAGGCTACAGTATAAGGTTTGAGGATTGTACTTCTGATAGGACTGTAATAAAATACATGACAGATGGTACACTACACAGAGAATTTCTATCAGAGCCAGATTTAGCATCATATAGTGTTATGATTATTGATGAAGCTCATGAGCGAACTTTACATACTGACATTTTATTCGGTTTAGTAAAAGACATTACCAGATTTAGACCAGATTTAAAATTGCTCATATCAAGTGCTACATTGGATGCTGAAAAATTTTCCACATTTTTTGATGATGCACCTATATTTAGAATACCTGGTAGAAGATTCCCTGTAGACATTTATTATACAAAAGCACCAGAGGCAGACTACATTGATGCATGTGTGGTTACAGTATTGCAAATACATGCCACTCAACCGCTTGGTGATGTTTTAGTTTTTTTAACTGGACAAGAGGAAATTGAAACATGTGTTGAAATGTTACAAGAAAGAACTAAAAGGATAGGCAAGAAATTGAAGGAGCTTGTTATTTTACCAGTTTATGCAAATTTACCTAGTGACATGCAAGCAAAGATATTTGAACCCACTCCTGAAGGAGCTCGTAAAGTAGTGCTTGCTACCAACATTGCTGAGACATCACTTACAATTGACAATATTATATATGTCATAGATCCAGGCTTTGCTAAGCAAAATAATTTTAATTCTAAAACTGGCATGGAAAGTTTAATGGTGGTCCCAATCTCTAAAGCTTCAGCAAACCAGAGAGCAGGCAGAGCTGGCAGAGTTGCTCCTGGAAAATGTTTCAGACTTTATACAGCATGGGCCTATAAGTATGAGCTAGAAGACAATACTGTGCCTGAAATCCAACGAATAAATCTAGGAAATGCAGTGCTTACATTGAAAGCTTTAGGAATTAATGATCTTATACATTTTGATTTCTTAGATCCTCCACCACATGAAACTCTAGTTCTAGCATTAGAGCAATTGTATGCACTTGGTGCTCTAAACCATCATGGTGAACTGACCAAAGCTGGAAGGCGCATGGCTGAATTTCCTACTGATCCTATGCTAGCAAAAATGTTATTAGCTAGTGAAAAGTAAGTACATAATAATTTTTTACTATTCCTATTAGGCAAACATCAATTTCAATCAGTTACCTTTTATATTTTTATTTTCAGATACAAATGTTCCGAAGAAGTAGTATCAATTGCTGCTATGTTATCAGTTAATAGTTCAGTTTTCTACAGACCAAAAGACAAAATAATACATGCTGATACTGCAAGAAAAAACTTTTTCCATAGACATGGGGATCATTTAACATTAATGAATGTTTATAATCAATGGGTTGATTCTGACTATTCTGTGCAGTGGTGTTATGAAAATTTCATACAGTACAGGTCAATGAAAAGAGCTCGAGATGTACGGGAACAGCTTGTTGGACTTATGGAAAGAGTAGAAATTGAGATGCTATCTAGCTTAGCAGATGACACAAATATTCGCAAAGCAATTACTGCTGGATACTTTTATCACATTGCTAAATTCTCAAAAGGAGGACACTATAAAACTGTTAAACATAATCAAGTAAGTTTGTAGCTGTAAATACTTATACTAAACTGCGTGATGAAAATACAATATTATAATTAATGTAACTGAACTAGAGTCCCAGTTTAAATAATATTCCTTAAAATGTTTTCAGACAGTTATGATTCATCCCAACAGTGCCTTATTTGAAGAATTACCAAGATGGGTAATCTACCATGAACTGGTGTTTACTTCCAAGGAATTTATGAGGCAAGTTACAGAAATAGAAAGCAAGTGGCTTTTGGAAGTGGCACCACATTACTACAAGGCTAAAGAACTAGAAGATTCAACAAATAAGAAGATGCCGAAAACTATTGGAAAATCAGCTAATACAAAGATTACATAGTAGTCAATAAAAGGTTATCCCATAAAATAATTTCATTTATTTAAACAACAATGTTTTCAATAACAAAATAATGAACTTTCTAACATTTACAACTTTATAGCACATTTAACTATAACAATCAGTGCAAATGTCTTCAACCTATAATAAATAAGATCAATAATTAATTAATTTAATTCCTATTACAATTTCATATGATTTCAAAAATCTGAGACTCTTCCCTTTCTTTCCCAGTCACCATATCTTGTAGGCTCAGGACCTCGAGGTCCACCCACCTCTCCAGTATTTGGATTTGTATCATTAGGCCATGGTGGCAGTGGATCCTCCTTGGCTGGCTGCATTTCTGCTTGCTCACCTAAATCTGTTATTGGTGTAGTTTCTCTCAATTTCTTTTTGAATTCTGCCATTCTTTTAGATTCACGTTTCTTTAGTTTTTCTTCAGTCTCTGTAGCTGACTTTTGTGAATATTTAACCGAATTACTAGCAGATATTGCTGAATCAAACAATATTGAATAGATACATTTTAATTTGTCCAAAAATGACAAAGTTACTATACTAGGTATATCACTTACCTTTTCCAACATCAAAGATGGGTTTTAAAATGTTATTGATACGCACGAGCATTTTGAAATACCAATTCGCAGAGGATATCTAGTTACAAAACTACCACAAACAGAAAAAGAAAAAATACGCAATCTAATTTGTTTCTCTGAACTCTGAAGTAAATTATTTGCTTGTGTATCCTGACTTGTCTTCGCTTTTATTTATTTTCCGCCACAGCAAAAAAATTATTAAGATTTTGTCTTTGATTTCGTTTTGTTTTTACTTTTGTACACCTATTTATTAATAGGCCTATTACACTACAATTTTTCATGGGCCCTTTACATTTGGTCAGTGTAGTGTAATAAGAATTAGGAAGGAAGGGTCCATATTGCTGTTTACGTGCGACGCCGAAACTAGCGGCCTATTGAAAAGTGCAGTGTAATAGGCCTATAAGCTTTTAAAAAAAATCTCTAGAGAAAAGTTATCTTCTCTGTCTGTATAATCTGTCTATATTATTTTATTTTTACTTGGACTACCAACAAAATTACATGTAAATTAAACTTGGATTTAATTAGACCTAGGGCCGATTTTTCAATTGTCAGATAAAGTTTATTGGAGGAATAAATTTGACGCTTTGACGGATTTTCATTACAAAACCTGTCAAAACGTCAAATTTATTCCTCTAACAAACTTTATCTGACGATTGAAAAATTAGCCCTTAGGGTAGGCGGAACACACATAATTTCACTTAAGGACACAACATGCACAATTTAGAGGTCGCACTAATATAAACAAATTATGAAGTTAAATGAAATAAATTATTAAACTAATCTAATTGCTAAAAACAAAAATATTACTAGACTGATTATTTCACTAAACTTGTCAATAATATTCAATTATGTAGGTAACGCTTACTGGAAAGCAACACTATCAACAAAACTATTTATATCCACTCGGATAGCCAAGCAGCTCTTTCAGCCCTATCCTCAGTGATCTTCATCTCGAGGCTGGTTGCACCTTATCTGCTACTGCCCCGCTTTAATGCACAAACGTAACCTCCTCTTAGGGAAACACTCCGTAGACCCTGAGGAGGCAAAGAATATCCCGGCCAAAAAGCTGCTGCTGTTTCTAGCAGCAAGCAGTATTGGCCAGGAACTTTAGATAGTGGCGATCACAATAGATCGGCAACGGTCAAAGTGATACTGGGCCTCGCTACAGAGCCCTGCAAAGCCGCATCAACATGAAGAAGAAGAAGGTAACGCTTTTAAGAGTGTTGATTACTTTCGCTTTAAATTTTATGATTTTGTTGTGAAACACGTCGATGGAGTAATAGGTCTATTACACTGCACTTTCCACAGGGCCCTGTGGTAATGGTGTGCGTGACCGCTAATTTTGGCGTCGCTATTACACAGCAATAAGGATCAAATTAAGGACCCTTACTTCCTATATTTTATTACACTACACTGAATTAAATGTAAAGGTCCCTGGGAAAAGTGCAGTGTAATAGACCTATTAGCCTTGCCCGTAAGTTCCATAAACAGCCTACACAGTCGGAGTATTATTGAATGATTACCAAGGTTGGTTCTGTTGGATTTGTGTGCAAACAGCTGTTGGATAGAGTGGCGCGGCAGGTGCGAGAGAGTTTTGAAAGATATCTGACTTAGTAATTCTGAGTTATCTATAGTTTCGCTGATAAGCCTAAATAGGAATGCCATATCGTGTAATTTTCGTCTGCCTGATAGTGAGTTTAGTTTAAAAGTTTTAAGACGAAATGAGTAAGGTAGTATTTTATTTGATCCGGAATAGAATTTTGTGATTCGTCTCTGTATACTTTTTATTCGATCTTTGTGAATTTGGTAACTAGGGTCACGAACAAGACCAGTCCACCACAGAACCAGTCTTTGTAGCAAATTAATTTTTATCGAATATTTGCCATCGAGTATCGAGTGTTTGCGTCTGAAACTTATAAAGGAGCATTTTGCAGGATCGAGTTCCATGCCATTTAGCTTACACTTATCTACTACTCTGTTTATTTCCTCTTGTAGCAGGGTGACGTCATCTGTCATCAATTTTTTTGGTAAGTTTAAGATCTTCTGCGAAGATGAAGTATTTTGAATTTTGAATGCAGTTCATGATATCATTTATGAAAATGTTGAATAAAATTGGTCCTAAAATTGATCCCTGAGGAACTCCAGATGATACGCTGTAGGTTTGGGATGTATGGCTTTTAACTGCTACAAATGAAAATCTGTCAGTCAAATAAGAAAGCCATGAAAGAAACAAACCACCCAGTCCAAAACCAGACAGTTTAGCCACCAACAGTTTATGATTCATCTTGTCGAAGGCCTTCGAGAAATCCGTATAGATGGCATCTACTTGTAGACGGGAATCTAAAGAAGTTATCACATAGCTCGTAGAGTTGACTAAATTAGTGATAGTGGATCGAACCGCCATGAAACCGTGTTGAGTTTCTGAAAGCGCATGATGTGATAGTATAAGATGTATGAGAGATTCGAAGACCTTCGGCAATGCTGACAGGATCGAGATCGGTCTGTAATTGGCAATATTCTCGCGACCACCCTACATAAAGATGGGATGGCTATTCTGGCGCATTTCCACAAATCGGGAAAGCTTCCAGTATGAAGTGATTTGTTAAATATCAGGGTGACTGGTAATTATTCTGTATTTGTTTTTTAGGTTTAATATAGAGATAAGTTTATGTGTATACCAAACAGGAAATTATTATATATTCAATTATTGATATATTTATGATGCTTTTAGTTTTTTACTGCTAAGTGTTAAAAGATTTGTGAAGTAAGGGTCCCTATATTTGCAACGCTCAAACGCACTGTTAAATGTGCAGTGTAATAGGCCTATTAGTGATAGTAACACTTTCATGACGTTGTTGTCTATGGAATTATCATATGATCAATGAATTCTACGATCTATTGAATTCCATTTTTGTCTCCCAATCTTTTGATCGTCGTAGGCAATTAGAATTTAGTTTACATTATATTCCAAAGAAAGGGTTGCAAAAATGAAAGGGTGCATTTTTAATATCGATGCTGGGTACTTAGAGGGTTTGTGCCGTGGCTTTAAGTGTGGTATCCTGAAACAGTCTGATTACTTGAATTTGGTACAATGCGAAACTTTGGAAGGTAAGTCAACGCAAATTTATTCTGGAATTGATTTATTAATTAACTGAATTTATGAACTCTCCAAGATTACAGAACTAACCAGCATTAAACGTGTGGAATTATCATCTGAACGCCATCTATCATCATTCTGTTCCACCAAAATGAAATTATTAATAAATTTGTTTTCTTTTTTCAGATTTGAAACTCCACTTACAAGGGACAGATTATGGTACATTTCTAGCAAATGAACCCAGCCCACTGGCTGTGTCAACTATTGATGATAAGCTGCGTGAAAAGTTGGTTATTGAGTTTCAACATATAAGGAATCACTCTGTAGAGCCAATGTCTACTTTCTTAGACTTCATAACCTACAGCTACATGATTGATAATATCATTCTCTTGATTACTGGAACCCTTCACCAGAGACCCATTTCAGAACTTATCCCCAAGTGCCACCCCCTTGGGTCATTTGAACAGATGGAAGCCATACATGTAGCTGCTACTCCTGCTGAGCTCTACAATGCTGTGCTAGTAGACACACCACTGGCACCATTCTTTGTTGATTGTATCAGTGAGCAAGATCTAGATGAAATGAACATTGAGATCATTCGTAACACTCTGTATAAGGCTTATTTAGAAGCATTCTATGAGTTCTGCAAGCAGATTGGGGGAACAACTGCTGATGTGATGTGTGAAATTTTAGCTGTATGTTATTAATTTATTTTATAGTTTGTAACTCTCATACATGCATACAATTAAAATCCAAACTTAATTATTTATTACTAAATAAAAAACTAAATTTCAGTTTGAAGCTGACCGTCGTGCTATCATTATTACCATCAACTCTTTTGGCACTGAGCTCTCAAAGGATGATCGTGCTAAATTGTACCCTCGCTGCGGGAAATTGAATCCTGATGGATTGGCTGCTCTGGCACGCGCTGATGATTATGAGCAGGTGAAAGCAGTGGCAGAGTACTATGCTGAATACTCAGCCTTATTTGAAGGTGCTGGAAACAATGTTGGTGATAAGACCCTCGAGGACAAATTCTTTGAACATGAGGTATTTAAATTTATGCTAATATATTTTTGCTGTCATCTTAAATCATTAGTAAAATAATGATGTGTATGAATTTATTGTTGCAGGTGTCACTGAATGTCAATGCATTTTTGCAACAGTTTCATTTTGGAGTGTTCTACTCTTACCTAAAACTGAAGGAGCAGGAATGTCGGAACATTGTTTGGATCAGTGAATGTGTTGCTCAGAAACACCGAGCCAAGATTGACAACTACATTCCCATATTCTAGAAGAATTCTAACTTGAACAGTGTAAATATTTTATATCTTAATAAGAAATATTTGTTCTTTCCAATATAGTTATTGAAACAAGTGATTAACCCTTATATATAATAATTAATTCACTGTTTGTTATTTATGAATAGTTGTTGTAAAGCAAGTATATTAAACTTAAAGTTAATATGAGAAATTACAATAATTTAAATGTATATGAACTACCATATTTATCATAAATAATGCACTTTAAAAATGTATAAATGAATAATAAGTGTGCTATTCACTTTCAAAAATATTTTTTGTTCCAAATGGTGAAATTTAACATTCCGCTAAACTATTCTTTTTTGTTGTGTCACTATTAAAATTATCTGTTGATTGGAAACTTCTAATTTGAAAATTACCTTTTGAATTATTTTATTTTGCATTACATAAATACATTTAATATTTTATAAAAAAAAAGCACAACATTAGTAGGATTTATCTGCAAATGTGTGCTGCCGTATTATTTAAATAAAATATTGTTTTATTTTAAAATTAGTTTCATACAGGAATGACATTCAAAATGTACATACATATTTGAAATTACCCTTTTAATTTTGAGGTAACCATGTATTGTAGGATATTTAGGTGTTTAATTAAATAAAAGCAGTTAAATAATTTTTGTCTTTATTTACATTCTTAAACACTTATTTCTATTTGTTCTTGAGCCGTTTTTGCTTTGCTAGCAATCTGTTCATGTAATATATCTGTGATTGGTCCATCATAATCCAAATGTTGCTTAGATTTAGATAGCAAAATATTGTGTTCTCTCCAAAATATATCTTTCAACATATCACTGTGGATATCCACAATAACAGAAATATTTTTGTTTAATACTTCATGCAATAAAGTTTTCCTTAACAACAATGTTCCTTTCTTGAACATCTCAGGTTCATTATTGTAATTTATATTAAATTCTTTGAATAAGATTTCATTTTTATCAGCAGACACAGTACCACACAGTCGTTTTTCAGCCTGAAAAAAATTTCAATAAATAGTTGCATACAAGGTATGTTGCAGAACAAAAAAGGTACCATCAATAAATATGGGATTTTATTATAAACTAGCTTATAAACGCGACTTGGTCTGCTTGGATTGAGATTTTTCGGTTCCCACAGGAAATCTGATTTTCTGGGATAAAAGTAACCTATGTGTTATTTCAGACTTTAATCTATCTCTGTGCCAAATTTTATCCAGATCCATTCAGTTGTACTGTTGTGAATGAGTAGGTAACAAACATCTGTCCAAACTTTCTCATTTATAATATAAATACAGATTATAGGACCATTGGGGATTTTGTATAACTCAGTCCCCACCCTCCAATAAACATATAGACAATATGTCAATACTCTATTTCATTAACGTAAAAAAAATTACATGAAATCATAAAATCCCATTGACTGCCCACATGTAAAGGATGTCACCATAGTATTAAATTATCTAACCTACTAGACACTTCAAATGAAATATATTTGATGTCTGTTGGAGGGTAGGGATGTCTCTTCCCAAAGCCCTATATAAAGAAGTACAGTCTAAATTATATAAAACTACCTGAGCAGGACTCAGATTTCCCTGTAAAACAAGAGTCCAGAATGTTGTGTTATAAAGATTATTAATATGCACATCTGCTTGCCGCCACTTCAGATAATCAATAAGGTTTTCTTCAGAAGGGTATAAAACTATACGTCCATCAAATGTTGGTGGATACTTTAATTGCTCTGCATCAAAAAATTTACTCCAGTAAAAAACATATGATGAAGTAAATTTGCTGTTAATAGTAGTAAGTAACTTTGCAGCTCTCCTTTTATAAAGTGTTGAATTCTTTTTAAATACAAATGAATATTCATCACTCTGTCCATATGCCAGCAATAGATCATTAAACTCGCTGAGTACAGAGTAAGCAGCATAGTTCATTAATTTTAACCCTCTTGAATCATTAGGTTTTGTGAAATTGTGATCTTCTGAAAACTTGTGGAAACATTTACCATCTAGTCTGATAACAATCCAAGAATTCGGTAGCAGAGTGTCATCCAGCTCAAAATTTTTCACATATTCAAAGGAACTTTTGGCCATTTTAAATAATTTGAGATGTTTGATTTTTACCAACAAAGAAAATCCAGGAACACTTCTAAACAACATGTGCAAATATTTATATTTTAATGTGATG
The DNA here is from genome assembly GCA_964035005.1 of Erebia palarica. Taxonomy (NCBI): domain Eukaryota; kingdom Metazoa; phylum Arthropoda; class Insecta; order Lepidoptera; family Nymphalidae; genus Erebia; species Erebia palarica. The sequence goes on along the minus strand of OZ035985.1, from coordinate 30,866,775 downwards.
TCTGCCGTCTTGTCTGCTTAGTATAGAAATTAGAAGCACGTATAATTAAAAACCAATGACCATATCCTGATGAAACATATCAAACTACGTGTAAAATCTGAGGCAGTAACCCGAACTTCACTACATATACTACATATTTATAGTTGCAGCTAAATTGATAAAAGGCTGAATAATGAATAAATCTTGAGTTTACAAATTGTTAGAATTGGAAAATTGATTTGATTTGATCAGAGACAAGTAACTAGGATATAGACAGGCAACTCCATAGACACAATTTGAAGTGGATAACGGATAGTAGTGGGCGTGACTTTGAACATCTATATAATTCATTCATAAAAAAAACACGTCTCTCACTCTAGCCTGTTACGTCTTACGACGGGTTTCATTCATGACCAGAACGACTCGCTCTAACTTGATATACATTATTAAAGGACTTGACCGGTGGAACTATGGCAGCTTGCCTAGGTGTCAAAAATCAATGTTCAGCAATGATTTCTTTATTATTATAATTGTAATATTTCACTGTTTTCAGATAAAAAACTTTCAGGAGTCTGAAGGCTCGGAAAACTGCGAAAATGAACAAAAAAAGTTTCACCAAAAGACTGCTTTCCCACACTAGATGGCGCTATTTATTATGTTGAACGAGTCTAAAAAAATATTTTCAAGTATTATTTCTTTATTATTGTAATTGTTATATTTTATAGTTTTCAAATAAAAAAGTTTCAGGAGTCTGAAGGCTCTGAAAACTGAGAAAATAAATAAAAAAAGTTTCACCAAAAACTGCTTTCCCACACTAGATGGCGCTAGTTATTGTGGTGAGTCTAGAAAATATTTTTAAGTTTTGCTCACTACTTTTGGTTAACAAGTTCAACTATTCGACCACAGATGGCAGCATATGCAATGTGAAAGGGCGTTCCTATAAACGCAGTATTTCAAAATGCTTTGTTCTATCTATTAGTTTGAGACTTGTCAAAAAATAAAATAAAAATAATTATAAACAAAACATACATTTCCTTTTCATTACTATTTAATTGAACAAAAATCATTCATAATATAATGACTAAGGTACTTAAATGGTATTCATGTAGGGTTACAAGATTATTATTAGGCATGGATATAATGGAACGTCAAAATGGAGTAGTGCTTATAGAGGAAAGCGGACGCTCAAGATTTAAACAATAAACGTACTGTTTTTTTTGTCATTTGAACCCTGACCTTATTTGGAATAATAAATCCATAATAATTTCGTTTTGAATTTTTAAACCTTACTGTAAAAAGGCAAATCCTGTGCATTGTCCCGAATCGGAGGGCAATTACTGGTCATGTCCTTTCGATGACGCAATAGCGGAACCGGAAGTAGTTAGGGATGGGCAACCTATGTGAAAAACCGGTAATAGTGATGTGATTTGAACGTATCGGTTTTAGATTTATTTAGCAAATACCGGTTTTTCTAATTACCGGTTGGCTAGTAATTCAGGATATTATTGAAATTTTCAAAAACAAAATTAAAATAAATTTCAGAAATCAAATTTATTTATTATAAACAAAAATATTACATCGAAATCATTAAAAAAACTATAATATATAATAATAATAACTATATAATATTTAACTTTGTGTTTGATCCAGCAAAACATACATTTAAAAAATATAAATGAAAGTTTGGATACTAATATTATGTAAGTTTTCCTTATGTACTGATTTAAATGCTCTCGATTTTAGTAATAAAGTCATTGATAAAGTATCTTGAAGCATTACTTCCTTCTTAGTCGGTCGGTACTCGGTAGCATCAAAATATTGTTTTTAAGTTGTTTCAAAACTTTGTTTCAATATAAATTACCATTTGCATAACAACATCAATTTTTTCTAACAAGTCAAATCAAAACAATGTAACAGAAGGAACCTACGGATTAGAAGAATACTGTGCCCATCAGTAATTGCCATATACCGTGATTTTTATTGATTGATTGATTTGTATCGATCAATGTCTAACTCAAAGTGTATTCCGTAAACGTCATACGTGATCCATCAGGATCACAGTATTCACTGAACGTCTAACCTTCGCCTATTATGATTGGACACACCTTAAGGGTCGACCATTTTTCACTCCGCCATTATTGACTTTACTAATGTTGATCAATTAACACAGTTATCTACTACTCCCTAAGCCTTTTATCACAAGTACTAGTTAAGTTGTTATTAATTTCTGATATTATTGCGACGTTAGCCAAGTTTTAGCCAAGTTGATAATGGTTTGACAGTAAATACAATCTGCGCTGGGCTTCGAGAGACCTGCGCCGGCTACAATTTTTATAAGTAACACATATTATATAATAGATATATGTATTCATCTGCTTTTCCAAAGTCTTCGACACTTCCATACTGAACAACTGCACAGGAATACAGCATACCTGTAAAATATTGAAATAGTATTTGTTTTCGTCATAAATAAACTAATAAACTAAATAATAATATTATACTGCCACTGTACACGATATTTGATATGATTCTATACATAAAATATGTATGAGAAATCATAGGATAGACATGTGCACTATATATAGTATTATTATCTTTTGCATCGTTAGCTAGTTTGGGGTGGTTAAACTTTAGCAACTTTAATGTTAATATTATTATACTTACAATACACTAGTGCCAAACTACACTGCAATGTCAAGAATTTGGTTAGTATCTCGGTCCAGAAGCTCTTTCATCTCGCATCTTGCATATTTCTATCTCATGCATGTGTGCTGTGGCATTCATGAAGCACGTTCTTCTGAAAGTTATTGTTACAAATGTTATAATTACATGTTTTCAAAAGCATGTCTTAAACTACCATTCGGGGTACTGTTTTACATTATTTTCTTCAATAGATCAATTAATTGTCAAGGATCACCAGATAATGCCAACTACTCGTGAATTTAGAATTTCGTAAAATCGAAATATTTCTTTCGGAGAACTCATCACTTAAATTTTCCGAGATAAAAAGTAACCTATGTTACTTTCCAGATCATCATCCATTTTCATGTAAAATCACTTCAATTCTTTGCTCTATTGCAGCTTGATTGAAACAAGAATACAATTGAGACAAACCAACCAACAAAAATACATGCCTACCTACTTTCACATTTTAAATTTAAGTGTTCATTATACTTAGTTGCTCGAATGAGTCAAATGAGGATACCTTATTAATATCTTTGATAATTTACCTTTAAATATTCAAAGATTAACCTTACTTACCAATTTTCAAGGGAAAAACAATCGTCACTTCCAAGTAGTTTGTGTAAGCTTTACACTTTAGACTACGCCTAATCGCTTACCAGTTAAATAACAAAATAAGTAACACAAATCACCGCAATTCATAGTACAAAACATTAAACTTTCATAAAACAATTTTAATTAATTTTAAGATTAGGACTTATGATTTTCATTGTCATTCTCGGCTTGCGTCGGTTTTTCAGCGAAAATGGCGTCGACCAATAAAAGTGAAGTGAAAACCCCACGGAATTTAAAAATATTTTGTGTGCGTAATTAGAGCGAGAGACCAACGGGGGATACAATGCCAGATGAAAGAGATGGACAACCCGATAACTCTTGGTACCTTGCACTTCGGGACTCCATAGGGCCTGGATTTGATTGCCTGATTTAGAAAAGTACATGGGTACCAGAGACAAGTTAACCAGAGATGGGTACCAACTTGTCTGATGGGTACCTTCTTTTCTGGTCGGTGATGGGTACTCTTTACAAACCATAAGTTACTTGTCTTTGGTGCAAACTATGCCAGTCAGTCTATAAGTCACCTTACTTGTCTCTGATGTCACCGTAAGATTAGTAAAAACCGTTAGATTATAATCTAACTCGCGAAATTGTAAACTGTCGCAAGATTGTGAACCGTTCAATGTTTTGAGTGAAATTTTTTGAAATATTCATTGTATTTAAGTTTTCTTGTAGGTTAGGTTAGGTTAGGCACTTAGGTTCTATCGGGTTAATAAACCTAACAGATTACAATTTAACGGAAAATAATACGTTAAATTGTAAATTTCGACAGTTTGCAATTTCGCGAGTTAGATTATAATCTAACGGTTTTTACTATCTTACGGTGACATAAACAAATATTTTTTCTTAGAGAACAAAAGTTCGTCAACATCGCATTAGATGGCACTATTTCTTCACCTTTTTCATTGGAATTACGCGCAACCCCGACATTGATTTGCCTAACGATTTGGACTCGACGATTTGGATTTATAATATGAGAAAAAGAAACATAATAAACCGTCCAATCGCTAAGCTGTTGTTCTATTTGCTTAAATAACTTAAATTCCATTGTCACCAAAGTGATTTTCAAAATCCAAATCAATTAAATCAAAATAATATGATTTGACTTTTGGAAATAACTTTGGGGAAATAATGAAATCCTACAAACGAGCAATTCTTGTATATGTCACGAATGTTATTATTTTTAGAAAATATCGTTTTATCCGTGTTTTCAGGCAATGAAAAACTGCTACAATATCATTAGAATACGAAGGTAAATTTCTCCACGTTTATAATACCTAGGCGGGAAAACGGCGGTCCAGAAGCCAGAATACTCCGATTCGAGTCGATGTCTGCAGACCGATTTTTTTTTCTTTTTTTATTTAAATACATAGCTAATTTCCAAAAAACACGATTTACTTACCAAAAAAAATACCGAGCAAAGCTTGGTCACCGTGGATAAAATCTCCCGGCCCATGCTCGCCCTGCAGGTACTATAATATAAAAAATACCATAAAGAGCGCGATTTGCAGGGACGTCGTATATCGCTAGATGGCGCGAAAGCAATAATTCTGTGTTACATAGGTTATATAACTCTATACCCCTTCAATGTAATGTTAGTAATAATAATTACACTGTATACAGGGCCATGCAAGTAGGGTGGGCGTGGCCGCTAGTTTGAGCTTCGTTTAAAAAAGGCACGTTTGATATGGATCCTTACACTTGATTCAGTGTAGTGTAATAGGCATAAACAAAAATTTCAAAAGAATCGAGTTAGTAAATATTTTGAAATTAATTCCCAAACATATCGCCCCTCAACTGGCAAGCGGCCTTTTCTCGGCTTGTGGCGAGGCCTTCAGACTGTCGTTCCGCAGTTGCCCGGTAAACGTCAAAAAGGTTTTTGGACACTATGATTAGTCATTCCAGAGTAAAACAACAAGAACCAAAGATTCTGTTCCATTTGTCTATTTCAAGAACAAAAACCAAAAAAAAAAAATAGAGGGTATCACCTTACATTTCGTGTTTCAATCGCACGAAATTTCTACCCATAAATTCATGTCATAGATTAGGTTCTCCAAAACATTCATTCATTTTTGTTATTTTTTTTTTTACACAAAAAAATAACAAAAACAACAATAAAAAATGACCCCGTTTTTGAAAATGGAAGCTCAAAAAAATAAACAGTATAACCTGTATCTTTGTTTAAAAAAGTTGTTTCACTCTATGTATAATCATTCCAAAGTAAAACAACAAGAACCAAAGATTCTGTTCCATTTGTCTATTTCAAGCACAAAAACACATTGGCGTATCTAGGGTTATTTTCCAGGGGGGGCCTGGGCCCCACTACTACAAAAAAATCATACTATGACAGAGTGGAAGTTCTAGTTTCGTATTTTGTCATTTTTCCTACGAGGTTATGTCAAATCATGAAACAAATGGTGCAGATTCGTCATCTTGCCGTAAGGCCCTGGTTCCTGAGATGCCATGGTCGATGATCGCAAGGCAGTCGCAAGAGAGAGAGTTATTTAACTCTGAAGCCTACTGAACCTAAGATTTTGAAAACATCCTAAAAATTATTTCTTAAAGATTACTTGGACTTGTCCAAGATTGGGCCTTGAACATGAACCAAGATGATTTTAATACACGTGAATAGAGATCCTAAAATATGGCTTATAGAATAATTTACAGATTTTTAGAGGACCCCAATTTGGAGAAAAATATTATTATTGTGGCTTTTTTAGATCTTGATCTTAGTAACAATAAAAAAAAAAACTTGATTGTCTTCGTCACGTATGTCATAGGGTGATTGTCAAATGTCACTGTCAGTTTTGTTTTGTTGTAAGTTGTAATTATTTTACGTTTGACTCAAACACTCAAATAATATTTATGTTATTTATGTTGTATGCACTTTTTAGTCGAAATTGGGTAGTTTATCGAAATGGTATATTAATAATCACAACTAATGCGCATAACCCAAGAACGGGAAAAAGGAAGAGGTTGCCCATGCCGAGATGGGAGGATGAAATCAAAGGCACAGCGGGAAGCATAAATGGCAAAGGATAGATGGTTATGGAGAGCCCTGGAGGAGCCCTATGCCCATGGGCAAACTGAATAAATAAAACAGTGTATTTACTAGTGTCTTTATTTAATCTATTTATAAGAAAATATAAACAATTTGTGTTTATGTCACCGTAAAATTGTAAACCGTTAGATTATAATCTAACTCGCGAAATTGCAAACTGTCGAAAGATTACAATTTAACGCATTATTTTAGGTGGATTGTAATCTGTTAGGTATATTAACCTGATAGAACCTAATTGACCCACCTTTGGCACTACCTGGTTATTTATGTCGAACCCTAACCTAACCGTGAATGAAATAGAATTTTAATTCGCTATAATCCGCTACAGTAGACAAATCTGTGTGGTACAGTGACTGTCTTTCACCTGCAGCATGCGACACCCACCACCCAGCAATTCGCACAGGCACAACACCACACCACACAAATCCTCCAAATCACTCTCAACGTACGTTTCACTCCGACACCGGAGCATCTTCAGGAGATGTTGACTCGACAATGCACGATTGTGAAGTGACTATCGTATCGCAAGTTCCGGCTTATATACCTTTTTGGCATGGCTCATACTGAAGCCCCGCCCCCTCCCCTATTACTGTATAAATTGAGTAAAGGTGAATTTGATACGTTTATTTGTTCATTTAGCAACTCAAATCCTTTATTATTGTGTTTAATTATTTCTAATTGCTCCCAAACGCACATTCGAAACCCTTTATTACATTTATGCAGGATTTTATAAGAATGGTTATTGCCCACCTCATGTCCACTGTCCAAAAGATGTTTAGCGAAGTGGGACCTTTGTGGTTGATCGTTCCTATAAGCAGACATATGTTCCTTATAGCGCGTCTCAAAATTGCGTCCAGTTTGACCAACATATGTGGCACCACATTCAGGACACTCAAGCTTATAAACACCCGATTTTTGATGATTCTTTGAGAATCATCACAAATCTTATAAACACCCGATTTTTGATGATTCTTTTGGACAGTGGACATGAGGTGGGCAATAACCATTCTTATAAAATCCTGCATAAATGTAATAAAGGGTTTCGAATGTGCGTTTGGGAGCAATTAGAAATAATTAAACACAATAATAAAGGATTTGAGTTGCTAAATGAACAAATAAACGTATCAAATTCACCTTTACTCAATTTATACAGTAATAGGGGAGGGGGCGGGGCTTCAGTATGAGCCATGCCAAAAAGGTATATAAGCCGGAACTTGCGATACGAACGTCACTTCACAATCGTGCATTGTCGAGTCAACATCTCCTGAAGATGCTCCGGTGTCGGAGTGAAACGTACGTTGAGAGTGATTTGGAGGATTTGTGTGGTGTGGTGTTGTGCCTGTGCGAATTGCTGGGTGGTGGGTGTCGCATGCTGCAGGTGAAAGACAGTCACTGTACCACACAGATTTGTCTACTGTAGCGGATTATAGCGAATTAAAATTCTATTTCATTCACTATCATGGACTTCCGCAAAGTAACGCCTGCTTCTATTCAATACCTAACCTAACCTACAAGAAACAGACAAGAAAACGTAAATACAATGAATATTTCAAAAATTGACACTGAGCATTGAACGTTTCACAATCTGTCGACAATTTACAATTTTGCGAGTTAGATTATAATCTAACGGTTTTTACAATCTTACGGTGACATATATACCTACTATGTACAAATTCAGTAATAAAGGCTTATATTATTGTTATAATGCGCTATAACAATATAAGTGCAACATGAATTCGTATCAGGCTGGTTTTCTGCTAACGCTAGGTAAATATAATACGCTACATTGTTCAGTAATATTTTGTAGCACTGACAGTTTCAGTCATAGGGCCAGATCCTCTTTCAACATCTTGGGTACTTGGTTGCGCCACTAGTTGCTGAACTTCGCGATGAGCGCTTTGCCAGCAGGCATTACAGGTTCGAGCATTTGCAGGGACCTGAAATGGAATTTATGTTTAACCTTGATATCTTGATATTAAAGTAAAGAAAAGAATATAATCATTATGAACAAAGTGATCACATTATAAAAATAAATAAAGCACTCTAGAACAAGTCCACAAAAGTTAAACTGACAGAACAGATTTACCCAGAGGTTTGTTGTTTAATTCTAACAACAAAAGGTTTATGCATTCTTGGCAAATTCGATCTTCATCATTTACCTAAAAACAAAATAATAATAATAATAAAAAATAATAATAAAAAATAATAATAAATAATAGGTATTGCTTAAACTTAAATCAATTCTTTCTAACCCCTTTTTAAGGTCCAACACTGAGCACAGCAGTGCGATTGCGTAACTTCTGCATCAATCATTGTTACAGTATCAATTATTGTGATTGGCCGAATTTATGGTATTATTGCAGGTTTGCTCTTAGAATAAGATGGATTTAACCATAGCGCACTAGACTGGCCAATTGTGGGTTGGCAGGCTTCACACACCTTTGATGTTTCCTTCACCACTAAGCAAGTGATATTTTGTTGCCACAAACACACATAAAGCATGTCTGTACCACTGGGCTATCACTGCTTTTTAAAGTACATACTTTAAAAAAAGAAACTAGTGAGCACATCCTAAACACCTAATAATAAATAAATATAATAATACAATTGAAGTGTAATTGGGCAGCCCCATCAGAACCCTATAAGTTGTAAGCATTTTGCTAGTGATGCCACAGACTGCATATATAAATAAACTCTAAATAGGGACTTCTTTATTCCCATGATTTAAGCGCAAAACTGCAAGCAATCATGTTAGCCTCTACAAGTATCATTCTCTAACAATCTTATTTGACTCATTCGTCACTTTAGATTCATTTTGTGTGCATACGTTTCGATTCGAAGATAAGTGCTAAGTTATTCCACGTAAAAAATGATGAATGGTACTTACATTATAGGTTGTAAATGCGCAAGGTGTCAATTGGAGTGTAAAATAAACAATTCATTTACCTACGTTATATAAACCAATTCACTGAAAAATGAAAATCTTAAACAGCCAAAATACACACGGCGCATTTTGAATTTTGAATTCGAACTTTGGCAGTTCAAAATGACATTAAAGTGACAGTAACAGATGCCGATTTGTTAAAATAAAAAAAGTTTTAGTGTTGCCATCCATCGAAAAATATTTTCTACAAACTATTTTTCAAAATTAATTTTAAAAAAACGGGGTTTTCTAAAATTATTTAAATTATTTATTATTTAAATGCCGTTTATTGTTATATTTTTTTCTCTTTCACGTGATGGCAGTTTGGTTCTGGTTCATTGACACTCAGAATAAAAAACCACCCTCCATACTGAACTGGGACATGTCATTTATAACTCAAAAGTCTATGGTCTTAAAGTAAAGATTTTCTCAGTATTGTTTTTGTAGTGTACATAACAGTTGGTTTAAGTTTACTTTTGCAGTTAGAATTTATAGGAGAGCACAAGTCAAATTTTTTACCTACACTGTTGGAATAAACTGTTAAAAAAACAACAGTTCGTTAATCATGTTTATTGATTAGCTAATTTGGCCAACTTTAATTTACGTTTCTTCTCTGCAAAAACATTTAAAACTTTTTCCGGCGTAACGTATTTCTTAACATACTCATTTTCTATATGAAGAAGATTAGTGCTTGAGAACCTCTCTTCTACCATAGTAAATCTCAGCCAAGTCTTAATTCTCCGCGTTGCTGAAAAGCTGCGCTCGCATCCGGCTGAACTGACTGGGATCACAATTGCAGCTTGAATTAATTTAAAAAGATTTGGGAAAAAATCTTGTTTAACGTGTTCCCTGAGGACTTCAATTGTGATATTCTTTTCTTTTATTACGTTTTTAATAATTAAGCACTCTGCTTCTAGAAGAGTCCTATCAATTTGAAGAATTTTTTCGTAGTTATCTATAAAAGCCTTGCCATTTTCGAAATCTATGTTTAAAAACGCATCAATCGATTGGGCTAGAGGTATACTTTCAAATCTGCATTTCATGTTAACTATTATAGTATTAATAACTGAATAATAAATGTTAACTTTCCAATATTCACTGGTGAGGGTATCAGATGGTAAATCAACCCAATCTTCAAAGTCGCTGTCTCTGCTAGTGCTACCTCTGCCAACTCGGTTGTATTTTCGTTTGCTCACTTTCGTGGGTTCTAGAGAATTTCATGCTTTTCTGCAAACTCTTCTATTTCCTTCCAACGTGCATCAAAATTGTTACGGTCTTGTTCACATCTAGAAATGACTCCGGTTATCATAGTCCCAGCTTGTCCGAGAGTGGTATTTTTACCTTGAAAGCATTTACCTACTTAATACATGTATAATTAATAATGCCGAATGGAATACGTGTAAACATACTATGAATTCTGGTTTTGATATTGCAGTCAATAGACCTACGGCTTCCGCCACATGCTTATCTTTATTTTGACAAATTTCTTCCTCCAGTGCTGTTCTAATGGCATCATAACTATTTATCACAGCTTTACAGTTTTCGTACCGACAGCTCTATCTCGTGGTACTTAAACTACCGATTTCACGACCAGCTTTTATACCAAGTGAATCTTGGATTCTCTTGAGATGGGCATGATTGCCAGGGTATGAAAAATGGATATATAGTGCTTCCAGATTATTAAAAAACTTGGTTGCTGATGACACATTAGCGCATGAGTCTACAACAGCTAAATTAAGCTTACGCGCCAGGCAATGCACGTAAATGGCATGGGGATACTTTTCCTTGATGATCGCTTGGAAACCTTTATGTTTGCCGGACATAACACTTGCGCCATCATATGACTGTGCTATTGTGGGCACATTATCAAAACCATATTTTTTTTAAAAATCTAAATTCATCGTAGCCAGACTGTTTGCATCTCTACTAGTAGAGCAATCCATAAATACCATGAAAGACTCTTCAATTTCCAATCCTGCTACGTATCTCAAAACTATCGACATTTTTTCTTCTTTATAACATCTTGCTTCATCTGCTAATATAAAAAACATACCGCATTGTTTAATTTTACTTACAACTCCTTCTATTGTGATCTGATTCATTATGTTGATTAATTCCTTCTGTATACCAGCACTGCAATAGGTTACATGTTTTTCTAAATGTTTGAAAAATGTTTCATCATATTTAGCGAAAAGTTCAATCATTTCTAAAAAGTTGCCCTTATTTTTTGATTCAGCTGTTTCACGGTGACCCCTAAAAGGCAATCCTTGACGTACTAGATATAGTATGATGTCTATTATTTTCAATAGATTCTTTATTTTGCTCAACTTCCTTTTCATGTTGGGTGACAATTTGCTCATGGACACTTGATTTGTGATGTAAATATGCATAATGCATTTCCTTACTTTGGAGATGTACCGCAGACTTCGCGTGTTTTTGAAGAGCCTCTGACAACATCTTCCTGTTGCTGTATCCGGTGGTTGTAAATTTTTCATTTTGATCACGCATTTCCTTTCCAAATAGCCTACATACAAAGCAGTATACTTTATTTTCATTGATGATATATTCTAACCAAGTATTTTTCATAGTTTTGTGCGCTGAATGCTCGTAGCTTTTCTCCAAATTTTGTGCGAGGTTGACATGGTCCAGTCTGAAGTGAACCTAAGTCATTTATAATCTTTGACTGCGAAATTAAACAAATTTGTTTAATAGCACTGTCTAATGACGAATCAAAAGACGTACTTGGTATTATGACTGGCACTGGGACTGCTGCTGGGGAAGTGTGTAAAGACTTTTCATTCGTGTTCGTAATGCTCGCAGTCTCTAAAGACTTTTCATTCGTGTTCGTAATGCTCTCAGTCTCAAGAGATTGCTGATCGGTTTGTCGAGTCGTGTTAAAGAAAGATCGGATATCTCTAATTTTCTTCATTTTATTACTACTAATTCACTTTCCTTTTTTTTTCTTCAAGACTTCGTTTTCTTAAAATAATTCACTGCGTAACAAAATTTTCAAGTCGCCCGAAATCTTCGGCTTTTATATGGCTCGATGTTATGCCTGTCCCTTACTTCCCTATACATCTATCCTTTTTCTTCCAATGGTCCAGTTTGTACGAGAAACCGCTAGAAGTTTCGCTATTGTTAATTGTTATTTTTTCCCGCAATGACGTAGTGCCGCCTAGGGGTGCTCGATATATATCGATGTTCGATAAGATATAGATACTTGCCCTCGATACATCGGATCATTCCATTTTACTCGAATCATCAGATATCGATATAAAAATCGATATATTTTATTCGATACATCAAAAGTCGTGTAACTCAATTCAATTTAATGTTTATTTATTCAAATTAGATACTCTACAGCTAAAGAGAGTTCTTGACGCCCCTGGTCTGAGAAGACCCCATAACAAACTCAGCCGGTTTTTTTAACTATCACCATCTCACTAATCATAATAATTATATGCTCTATGCTAATATTATAATTTTATAAAGAGGAAAGATTTTATTGTTTGTTTGTATGTTTGCATTGAATAGGCTCCGAAACTACTCGACTGATTTTAAGAATTATAAAAAAGAAAAAAATTTGAGATCCCTACGTAAATTGCAATAATGTGAATGAAGTCGGAAGAAAATTACTTATTGCCAAGCTTCCTTGTCATAGATATCTGAGGGTTTTAAAGGGTTCCTTGTTGTCTACGGTACCCTAAAAATGATGGGCTTTTATAGAAATTTTCACTCTCTATTTAACCCTCTTAAGGGTTAAATTTTCACATATCATTAAAGCCGTCCAGTGGTTTGAGCTATGAGTTGATTAAAGTTGATTATATCTAAATATTGGTTTCACTTATTTACTTTAAAAAGTCTTTTCCTTTTATCTTTTCGTATTGGGTGATAAAATAAAAATTACATACGATATATCGAAAATATTGATACAGCGTTTTGATATGTCATAACTGAATAGTATCGATATTTTTTATATGAACATCTCTAGGCCGCCTACACACGTTCTGATTGGCGGGCTCTATTGCTTCGAGAAATTTCTGACAAGTCACTTCGCGTTGTGGCGCGAAATTCAATTGTACCTACTCTAGCTTAGTACGTTGTGTATTCAAAAGTAATTAAACGGAATGTACTGGATTATATTATGTTTACAAAAACTAAGCATGTACATTAATAGGTATCTCGGTTGTAGATATTTATTTGATTTCAATGATTTTTGTGTGATGTTTCTTAAGCGTCTTAGTGTCCAGCCTAGAATTTCGAATCGGTAACCCAACATCCTGGAATTCCTGGGGTGGGCACTAGACCATTCTGGGGTGGGCACGGCCCACCCGGCCCCCCCTATATACGCCAATGGAAACTGGGGACACTAAATAACCCTTTTATGTTTTCACTCATATTTTTTTATTTGTTTAACTTTTACAGGCGTTTTCACAATTTTTATTTTTTTACATGATGAACCGCCAAGCTAGGAGGCTTGTTAAATAAAGTTGAATGTGTATTAACTGTCACAGATAACAAGCAACTTCCTGTTATCTGTGATAGTTCACACTTTCAATTTTACTACCAAAAAACATTTATAATCCACGCGCGAGCTCTGAGGAATCCTATGGAATGTTAAAGTAATGACCTAGAGTTGTTTAAAGTGCAAACATATATAGACTGATGAACACTTAACCCTGTGCATTCCGCAGTCTAAAAAACAATACTGCTATTGCAAAATTACATGCGTGAAAGGGAGCGAGCAGGATATGGAGCGACGATCTGGGGTGGCGTACAGCCGTCGTTTCATCAGAGCTTGGGCGTGGAAAATAACTACTTTTACATATTTGTATGCTGTTCTATGCTATATGAATTATGCAGTATACCATGCAACATTATATATTTTTCACATGATTTTCATGTAGTAAGTAGTTTCTTGACTTCCTCTGGAGTTCTTTTTACTATTGTCTTAGGTTCTTTATAACCATTGTTGGGTTCCTGTATAGCTTCATATAATTGTTCATAAATAGCCATTATCACATCAAAAGCTCGTTTTTTCACAATAGATTTGTGATTGTGACTAATAAGTAAATTTAATTGAGGCAATATATAAACATCCGGTGTAACTAAGAAAATATCAAACTTGTTTAAGAAGGATTTTAGTGATGTAGTATCCATGCCGGGTATTGCTGATAGGGGCCCATTGATTTTTTCTTGTAAAATTGTATAAATAGGACCCATATTTAAATTTGCTACAAGGTAACTGGCTTGCTCAGATGTTAATGTATCTATTTGAGCCTCCGATTGTGCCTGTAGCCTCTCACTGTATTCGTCTAGGATAGTGTACAATGACAGAGTACATTGAATATGATAAATACAGTTTAACATATATACTGACATATCACTTGAGCTGAGATGGCATGCAGTCTCATTAATTGCATGCAAAAGTGGATCTAAAATATGTGTTATTATAATTCTTTTATCAGTGTTGTTAGCATTGCTTGAGATATTCATTAAGTCCCTTAAGAAACTTATTAAGTCTGTGACAACAAATGATGGATTTAAATCTGAAGGGGGTGCTTTTACTCCATGACTCAACTCTTTTTGAATCTTACTGTCTAAGGTCATCAGGAACACATCTTCGCTTTTCTTTAAGAGTTCATCAAAAGTATCTATCATATGACCTTTTGATATAACACTTTGTATAATATCCTTATAGTAAATAATCAAATTAGATATAGACCACAGAATTAAGGGATCTTTATCAGGTTTTAGTATAAGTTCTGCTCTCACTTTTAGCAATGGACATAATGCTTCCATAATATTTGTTAGAGCTTCAGTAATTTTCTGTTCCTTGTCAACCATTGTACAGTGCTTAAGAAGGATAGTTAGATTTTCTTTCTCAACAGGTATAATTTGATACACCCAAGCTAAAATATCTCCAATGTAGCGTCTTGCATCATTTGCATAGAATTCTACCGGTTTAGATCCATTGTCACCACCTTTGGTTAAGATATCAATAAACAACTGTACAACAGTTGCTTTTCTTGCATTGCAATATTCATCAATTATATTGCAGAACAGCACTTGTCTGTTCTCTAGTTTAGCTAAAGCCTTAGGGACTAATGCATTATTGGGAGAGTCCACAAGTAGACATGCTCCAATAGTCCAGTGATATAGCTTTTCAATGGCAGCTTCTTGCTGGAGCCCTATTGTTTCCATGATATCAAAGGCTGGAGTTTGATACCAGCACCTAACAAGGGCCCTGCAGTTCTCATTTAATTTTTCTATACTAGCCAAAGAATTAAAGAAATCAATAGTGAGTGGGGAAACATTAAAAAGGTTCCTGCATTGATCTGGGGATAAATGAAAGTTCTTTATGAATGAATTTACCCACAATAGCTTTTTCTTAGTCTTTCTTCTTTCATCTTTCAATTTCGTTGTTTGGGCTATTATATGATGGGTTTTCGTTTTGGATTCATGCAATCGGTTTGACATGTCTTTAACAGCAGTGTCTAAAGAGCTAAGAGAGCCGATCAATACTTGCAGTTTATCTTTAACCTTATTAAATTCAGCTAAGATAGCTTTGTTAACTAATAAATCTCTTTTCTCTATCTCATTCACTAGTATTCTTCTTGTATAGGCGGAATTCGAAGAACACAACCCAGAAACAGTATACAAAGCTTCACTGTTATCAGTTATGATGTGGCTATCGAAAATTTTATTAATTCTTTGCCGGATGGGATTATTGTACATTGAATCCATATTAGACAAATCGTTAGAACCTTTTTTTCGGGAGAGTGTTTAGAACCGTAACAACGTCTTCGAATGAGACGTATATTAATCAAAGAACAACGTAACGTAGCAGGTAACGCAGACAGAAAATTGAACAACAAAATAAACAACTACATAAATAGAACTGCAGGGCGACCGGCTAAAAATGACAGCTACAGTGTAACGATCGCAATCACCTCTACACTCTCCCACTATTGGACAAAATCTATTGACGCAGCAAGAATACCGTAAATTCAGCCAATCACAACAATTGATACTGTAACAATGATTGATGCAGAAGTTACGCAATAGCACTGCTGGTCTCCGATTTGGATTTTTATGTACATCCCTTCTCTTTTAAATTTATTTTACGGCCCTGGATACAGGTTCTAAATGGCCCTTTGGTATCCATTTATTAGAACAACTTATGGATAGTTTATAGTTCCAAACGCGCCCTGAGCACCACAAATTCAGCCGGGATTTTTTTCATTATCACCATTTCACAAATCATCTTAACTAAGGAACTATCAGAGCCATTAGATCAAATCATTGCCAAGCTTCCTTGTCATTTAACTATAGGATTTTTTAAAATCCATATACTAATATTATAAATGTGAAAGTGTGTCTGTCTGTCTGCTACGCTTTCACAGGTGTAGACAGTATCGCGGGAAAGGACATAGGCTACTTTTTATCCCGAGAAATTAAAGAGTTCCCGCAGGAGTCAAAAAATCCTAATGCAGGCGGACGTCGCGGGCATCAACTAGTCTAGTTTATAATAATTTAATTTATGAATTAAAAAAAAACTTATGATTATTTTAATACAAGATGATGCCCGCGACTTCGTCCGAGTGGGAAAAGCTTTTTCAATTGCCACAGGAAATCCCTTAATTTTCCGGGATAAAAAGTAGTAAATACAGAGGGATAGGGCATGATAGGAACTCAGTTATGACATGGATAGGATCATAGCACAGATTATCCCCCTTTATTATCAAAGTTATCCCCTGTCCCAGGTAAAACTCAGCCTATATGAGAGACAAGTAACATAAGGGATATATATGTTACTTTTCTCTGGTAAATATTCAACGACACATATATTATAATATATATAGTTATATTATGTGTTCTGTGGTCAACCGTGATAGTCACTTTGATTATATGGAATAACAAAGGATAGTCAATATTATGGAGGGTAGAGGTAAGGAGTATCATCTCTTAAGAGAGCTTTGAATAATTAGTTTATGAGAAAAGTTGAAAAAGTGTATCTTTGTTTTATATAAAGGAGAGGATATGAAATATCATATTTAAATTGAAGCTTCCGCTAAGTAAAAATGGCGTATGGGCGGAGCTTAAGCTGGGGGTTAGGGCTGGTATTATCGATACTTGTATAATCGATATAAAATTATCACAAATAAAATTAATAAATAATTAAATATAATATTTTCAAAAAAACACTAGTTTACATAAATTACGAATATTTATATTTTATATTCGTATTTTCTAATGAACTAGCTGATGCCCGCGATAACGTCCGCGTGAATTGAGGCTTTTTGGTTCCCGCGGTTACTCTTGAATTTTTATTTTTCTTAGTTTTTATCTGGAATACCAGATTATAATCTATCTTTGTCCCAAATTTCATGCAGATCAGTTTAGGCATGATTAACAACATCATCCATACATCTCAACTTCGCGTTTATAATATGTGTTAGTATAGATTTATATTATTAGTTCATGTGAACCTTCCAAACTATACTGTTTCATAATATAAGTTGGAATTCCTAGACATTATGGAAAAAAGTTTACTGAATGTGATGATATGAATAATAAAAGTAGACTGATTTTAAAATTGATTTATTTCAAAATTTTATAAAAATGCATACAGATATTTAGAAAAATCACGATTGCAGCGCAGCGTTGTGGACTTTGACCATAAAATATATCGAAGAACTTTCTCACAAACTATACATATCCAATGCAAAAAACCGCATTTCAATCGGCCCAAAACTTTTTGAGAAAAATGGTAACATTGAAGGATAAAAATCACGATTGCAGCTCAACTTGATGGACTATGGTCCTATATATCTAAGAACCTTATCAGAAGTTATGCATATCTAATGCAAAAAACCGCATAATTATCGGTCCAGTAGTTTTCCAGGAAAATGGTAACAACAATGTGTACAAACTAACGCACACCTCTTAGGGCAACAAATATACCGTCTCCGTTCCGTCGTGGGTACAAAAATGATTACTCAGAATTTAAAAAATGGTGTGATAGAGCCGATTAAATGCGAAAATCAAGGAAGAATGCCTATAGCTGCATTTGAAAAAAAACCTTTGCATATTCGCGGGCCACTTTAGTGGTCCACGCAGCCAAGGAATATACTAGTACTTTATAGTAGTAAATCAGTTATAGATTTTTAATATTGACGTATCGGGTGTCTTAATCACTAGATTATCATCGCTACAGTGTAAAATGAGTTTGGCAATATTATAAGTAGAATCTGACTGTTCAATTTCATCTCTCTACCCCTCAGAGTGAGAAACTGTAAGAGTTATATGAAATTTTAATTTTGTCGATATTCAATTTATTTGTAAACAATACAATCCCCACATTATATATACACTCTATACAAAAACTAACGAAATAATCCAAATTTTTGGGAACAGCGCAAAAATTTACGTGTTATGGATTCAGTAAAGAAGAAACTAAGCTATAATTAGTCGAAATAACTTAAAATAGTAGCCACAATAAGAAAAACTAGACGACTTTGTTACTCACCTATGAAATGAAATTCCTGGGCGTTTTACACTATTATTATTACGACACCCCACAACTGAACATTTTACCATAGTTGAGTACATAAAACTAAGCAAAAACACATGAAAATATTCAAAAAACAGGTAATTATTCACAACTGACACACCGGAAGCACAACAGACGCCATTTATAGTTGACAAAAAATTGGCTTCAATAGCTAAATTTGATGACGTCATATTCACGACAATTGCGCGACACATTCACGCAATAACATAATACACCTATCTCGTTCTAATAACGTAGCTTTTAGTAAGTAAGAAAAGTCAAATCATAGTTTTACATGTTTTATTAACAAAATGCATCGTATAGCTCTAATTGAGTAAAATGCAACATATCCTCTCCTATATATAATTAAAGAAGTGTATAGCGGTTGCTATAATATATAACAGTTGCACAGTGGCGCTGGTGTAGGCAAAGGGTGTGGTATGAATTTAGCATTTTGTAGATGAACTGTAATATGCCGAGTTAAAAAAAATTATATTATGATCGACTAAAGTAGTTTACAATAGACAGGTACCTAGTTTTGAACCTCGGACCATATACTTTGGTTCTACTTTTTAGGACCAAATTATTGGGGGCTTATGTTTTATGAGAATACTAATCTTAATTTGATCCTAAGTTTTATTTAAAATTTAATTATGTCTGTATGTATGTACTGTTAAACTAAAAGCTATTCTTACTAGAATCTAGTAAGAAAAAAAACAGCATAAATACTTTAATCATTACGTAATACGATACCAAATTCCTAGCAAGGCAATAGGTGTCGACCGGGGTCCGTCGCTAATATTTATTATCCTTTACGTATTATTTTATCACAATTACCAATTATTATTAATTATCTGTTGAAAATTTCAATTAATTATTATTAATTATCTATTGAAAATTCAAGATAATGAAGAATTTTCTTCATTATCTTGTACAGCGTAAGTTTCTTTCCTTGTTTATTTCTCAAACCTACTCTAATAATATTTGGCGCTTCCCTGATGCTTATGTGGCGCCCCCAATTTAATGCGTTTCGACGGACACTTCATATTATGTCTATAGATATTCCTCCTTACCTCCATAGTGAGTACTCAATGAGTCCTTTAGAGACCAGAGACAAGTATCCTTGATTAGAGTCTAGAGATCATGTTGATCTTGTCTCTTATCTTCTTTTTCTGGTCGGTGTCTCTGATCAGAGACAAGTAACTTATACGATGGTCCAGAGACAAGTTAACCAGCAGGCCCTATCGAGTCCCGAAGTGCAAGGTACCAAGAGTTATCGGGTTGCCCATCTCTTTCATCTGGCATTGTATCCCCCATTGGTCTCTCGCTCTAATTACGCACACAAAATATTTTTAAATTCCGCGGCGTTTTCACTTCACTTTTATTGGTCGACGCAATTTTCGTTGAAAAACCGACGCAAGCCGAGAATGACAATGAAAATCATAAGTCCTAACCTTAAAATTAATTAAAATTGTTTTATGAAAGTTTAATGTTTTGTACTATGAATTGCGGTGATTTGTGTTACTTATTTAGTTATTTAACTGGTAAGCGATTAGGCGTAGTCTAAAGTGTAAATTCCGCGGCGTTTTCACTTCACTTTTATTGGTCGACGCAATTTTCGCTGAAAAACCGACGCAAGCCGAGAATGACAATGAAAATCATAAGTCCTAACCTTAAAATTAATTAAAATTGTTTTATGAAAGTTTAATGTTTTGTACTATGAATTGCGGTGATTTGTGTTACTTATTTAGTTATTTATCTGGTAAGCGATTAGGCGTAGTCTAAAGTGTAAAGCCTACACAAACTTCTTGGAAGTGACGATTGTTTTTCCCTTGAAAATTGGTAAGTAAGGTTAATCTTTGAATATTTAAAGGTAAATTATCAAAGATATTAATAAGGTATCCTCATTTGACTCATTTGAGCAACTAAGTATAATGAACACTTAAATTTAAAATGTGAAAGTAGGTAGGTATGTATTTTTGTTGGTTGGTTTGTCTCAATTGTATTCTTGTTTCAATCAAGCTGCAATAGAGCAAAGAATTGAAGTGATTTTACATGGGAATGGTTGATGATCTGGAAAGTAACATAGATTACTCTTTATCTCGGAAAATTTAAGTGATGAGTTCCCCGAAAGAAATATTTCGATTTTACGAAAGTCAAAATTCACGAGTAGTTTGCATCTGGTGATCCTTGTGAAATTGATCTATCCATTGAAGAAAATAATGTAAAACAGTACTCCGAATGGTAGTTTAAGACATGCTTTTGAAAACATGTAATTATAACATTTGTAACAATTATTTTCAGAAGAACGTGCTTCATGAATGCCACAGCACACATGCATGAGATAGAAATATACAAGATGCGAGATGAAAGAGCTTCTGGACCGAGATACTAACCAAATTCTTGACATTGCAGTGTAGTTTGGCACTAGTGTATTGTAAGTATAATAATATTAACATTATAGTTGCTAAAGTTTAACCACCCCAAACTAGCTAACAATGCAAAAGATAATAATACTATATATAGTGTACATGTCTATCCCATGATTTCATATACATATTTTATATATAGAAAGAATCATATCAAATATTGTGTACAGTGGCAGTATAATATTATTATTTAGTTTATTTATCACGAAAATAAATACTATTACATTATTTTACAGGTATGCTGTATTCCTGTGCAGTTGTTCAGTATGGAAGTATCGAAGACGTTGGAAAAACAGATGAATACATATATTTATTATATAATATGTGTCATTTATAATAATTGTAGCCGGCGCAGGTCTCTCGAAGCCTGTGAATACTGTGATCCTGATTGATCACAGTATTCACGTATGACGTTTACGGAATACACTTTGAGTTAGACATTGATCGATACAAATCAATCAATCAATAAAAATCAGGGTATATGGTAATTATTGATGGGCAAAAGTATTCTTCTGTTCCGTAGGTTCCTTCTGTTACATTGGTTTGATTTGACTAGTTAGAAAAAATTGCTCTTGTTATGCAAGTGGTAATTTATATTGAAACAAAGTTTTGAAACAACTTAAAAACAATATTTTGATGCTACCAAGTACCAACTGACTAAAAAGGAAGTAATGCTTCAAGATACTTTATCAATGACTTTATTACTAAAATCGAGAGCATTTAAAGCAGTAGTATCATAAGGAAAACATTTACATATTATTATCCAAACTTTCATTTATATTTTTTAAATGTATGTTTTGCTGGATCAAACACAAAGTTAAATATTATATAGTTATTATATATTATAGTTTTTTATATGATTTCGATGTAAGATTTTTGTTTATAATAAAGAAATTAGATCTCTGAAATTTATTTTAATTTTGTTTTTGAAAAATTCAATAATATCCTGAATTACTAGCAAACCGGTAATTAGAAAAACCGGTATTTGCTAAATAAATCTAAAACCGATACGTTCAAATCACATCACTATTACCGGTTTTTCGCGTAGGTTGCCCATCCCTAACTACTTCAGGTTCCGCTAATTGCGTCATCGAAATTTAATTATGTATATCAAGTTAGAGCGAGTCGTTCAGCCGGCCTATTCTGTATCTCAGTGGCTTTTAAAATTTGATGGGCAACGGCTTGTCTGTTAGAATCTAAAATTGTCAAAATCAAATTTTGTATTCTTTATCTCAGTTGACAAGAGGTTGATAATCGAAATGACGTCAAAAGTACATCTTTAGTGAGATGGCCACGCATAGAGTTGGGATGGCGACTGGAAACGCATTTTGCCTTAAATTCTCGTATCGACAACTATACTTTCGTATTCGCTAAGCAGAATGACAGGTCATTGTTGAAAACTCAATGAGACGAGTGCTAGTTGCTAAAGATATAGTCTTTAGCAACTAGTAGAGAGCAGTGTTTTTGAACATCAACAATGATAACAAGTTAGTAAGTTAAAGAAAATTTAAATTATTTTCAAAGAATTTAGGCTCACAACAGTAATAGAAGTGTAATAGCGTCCATTTATATAATTAAAGGTACAACAAACAACAGCCAAGCGGACGGCAATGACTCGCGCAATTTTAATTGCACATGCTGACGAACTGCGTAAAGAGAAAGCTTTACGCGTTCATAGGCGTAGGCTGCGGGACTTTTACGATCATAAGGAACTGCCAGAAAGAGAGTTCATTGCGAACTTTCGATTGAGCAAGGTTGGGTACCTACAGGTTCTTGAAGAACTCAGGGATTATCTCCCAGCCGTTCGTCGAAGGACAGCCGTGAAGAAGAAGAAGAAGAAGAAGACATGGCTTGCATTACACTTACTTAAATGGAATCTTGTCAGAACGCCATAAACAGAAGTATGATGGTGAAAAATTGTCCGATAGGATAAAAACAACAAACATAAGAAGGTGTACTAAAACAAAGGTGTTACAGTTACAATCAAGTGCCTTAAGTGGAAGTGGGCGGGGCATACATTCAGGGGACAAGATAAATGGAGCAAAAAGGTAATGAATTGGTACACGGGTCATTTCAAGAGAAAAAGAGGTAGACCAATGCAAAGATGGGTCGACGATATCAGAGTAGTGGCAGGTGGCATATTGTCCCGAACAGCTAGAGACAGAGAGCTGTGGAAAATGTTGGAGGAGGCCTTTGCCATCATCAAACGGATGGGTTTGTCGAGGCAGTGCAGGAAAATAATAGTTAAGATTAAGTATTAATGTAAAATGTCTGAATGGAATGGCTTTATTTATTTATTACTTCTAACATTACAATATTAAGGGTCCTTATACAATCAGGCCGCAGCCAACTTTAGGTATATAACTCGCCACACTACAGCATATTATATCTGTACGCATATATAGCACTACGCTCTACGCTCGATTTTATAGCCAACTAATCAATTTTGTAACTTGAAATATTTGATTATTTATTTACTACATATTATTATCTATGCCTCCGCGCCACATTATTATAGTAAATACTAGCAGAAATCGGGTGAAATTTTTAAAAATTCCTTGGAGGTCGAATTTCCAAAAATCCTGAAACACGTGTTTATCCCTATAGTAAAAATCTGTAGGTATTTAACTCGCCACAATACAAAATATTTCTGCAAGCACGTATACTCTACGCTAGACCACAGTAAACGGATGAAACTACCTAGAAACGTTCGAAACAGCTCACTCACACAAACATGCGCATCGACATTGCCGTCAGTAGTGATTGCCGCGTCATGACGAGTGGTCACGTATAAATCTATTTCCGCGATCTTTTTAAAAATGCAAGGAGTGTATTGCGTAGTATACGGCTGTTTGAACTCTGCTTCAACAAAACCGGAACTATCGTTTTTTAAATTCATTCTAAATCGATATTTCGGGCTCCCTGGGAACAAAAAACAGGAAACTGGTAACAAATTTTAAAAAAATCTCTGTTATTGTACCGATTTCGTTCAAAATCGATATCTGACGATCCCTGGGATCACAAAACAGGAAACTGGTACAAAAATTTTAAAAAAGTCAGCGCCATTTTGAAATTCTTTATTATCGTACTGATTTCGTTCAAAATCGATATCTGACGATCCCTGGGATCACAAAACAGGAAACTGGTAACAAAATTTTAAAAAAGTCAGCGCCATTTTGAAATTCTTTATTATCGTACCGATTTCGTTCAAAATCGATATCTGGGGTTCTCTGGGATCACAAAACCGGAAACTGGTACCAAACTTTAAAAAAGTCAGCGCCATTTTGAAATTCTTTGTTATCGTACCGATTTCGTTCAAAATCGATATCTGAGGATCCCTAAGATCACAAAACAGGAAACTGGTACCAAAATTTTAAAAAATTAGCGCCATTTTGAAATTCTTTGTTATTGTACCGACTTTGTTCCAAATCGATATCTGGGGTTCCCTAGGACCACAAAACAGGCAACTGGTATTTAAATTTAAAAAAATCAGCGCCATTTTGAATTTGTGTTTTGTGATCCCAGGGACCGTCAGATATCGCTTTTGAACGAAATCGGTACAATAACAAAGAATTTCAAAATGGCGCTGAGTTTTTAAAATTTTGGTAACAGTTTCCTGTTTTGTGGTCTAAGGGATCCTCAGATATCGATTTTGAACGAAATCGGTACAATAACAGAGAATTTCAAAATGGCGCTGACTTTTTTTAAATTTTGGTACCAGTTTCCTGCTTTGTGATCCCAGGGACCGTCAGATATCGCTTTTGAACGAAATCGGTACAATAACAAAGAATTTCAAAATGGCGCTGAGTTTTTAAAATTTTGGTAACAGTTTCCTGTTTTGTGGTCTAAGCGATCCTCAGATATCGATTTTGAACGAAATCGGTACAATAACAGAGAATTTCAAAATGGCGCTGACTTTTTTATAATTCTGGTAAAAGTTTCATAATTTGTGATCCTAGGGAACCCCAGATATCGATTTTGAACGAAATCGGTACAATAACAGAGAATTTAAAAATGGCGCTCACTTTTTTAAAATTCTGGTAAAAGTTTCCTGTTTTGTGATCCCAGAGAACCCCAGATATCGATTTTGAACGAAATCGGTACGATAACAAAGAATTTCAAAATGGCGCTGACTTTTTTTAAATTTTGGTACCAGTTTCCTGCTTTGTGATCCCAGGGATCGTCAGATATCGCTTTTGAACGAAATCGGTACAATAACAAAGAATTTCAAAATGGCGCTGATTTTTTAAAATTTTGGTAACAGTTTTCTGTTTTGTGATCTTAGGGATCCTCAGATATCGATTTTGAACGAAATCGGTACGATAACAAAGAATTTCAAAATGGCGCTGACTTTTTTTAAATTTTAGTACCAGTTTCCTGCTTTGTGATCCCAGGGACCGTCAGATATCGCTTTCGAACGAAATCGGTACAATAACAAAGAATTTCAAAATGGCGCTGAGTTTTTAAAATTTTGGTAACAGTTTCCTGTTTTGTGGTCTAAGGGATCCTCAGATATCGATTTTGAACGAAATCGGTACAATAACAGAGAATTTCAAAATGGCGCTGACTTTTTTTAAATTTTGGTACCAGTTTCCTGCTTTGTGATCCCAGGGACCGTCAGATATCGCTTTTGAACGAAATCGGTACAATAACAAAGAATTTCAAAATGGCGCTGAGTTTTTAAAATTTTGGTAACAGTTTCCTGTTTTGTGGTCTAAGCGATCCTCAGATATCGATTTTGAACGAAATCGGTACAACAACAGAGAATTTCAAAATGGCGCTGACTTTTTTACAATTCTGGTAAAAGTTTCATAATTTGTGATCCTAGGGAACCCCAGATATCGATTTTGAACGAAATCGGTACAATAACAGAGAATTTAAAAATGGCGCTCACTTTTTTTAATTTTGGGTAAAGTTTTCTGTTCAGTGATCCCAGGGAACACCAGATATCGATTTTGAACGAAATCAGGACGATAAAAAAGAATTTCAAAATGGCGCTTACCGTACTAAAATTATTGGGAAAAAGTTTGTTAGTAGGATTGTTCTTCAATCACGCCGTAACAGACTAACGTATTGACCTAATTTTTTGCATAGGTATAGTTGGCTATAATAATAATTGAGTGTAGTTAAGGGCTCTGGAGTGTCATAGACTTCAATTAATACATTCATACATACATCCAACATACATACACACTCACACACACACGCATAGGCATACATAGACTCCTAATCTCGTACCCTTTCCTTTTGGCTTTGCTGTAATCGGGTAAAAAAAGGGTAATTGAGAACTTTCTTCTTTGTGTCGTAAACAATATCAAGTTTTATCGAGCGCAGTATACAACACGGTGTTAATTTTGTCGTAATAAATTTCATGCAAAAAAGCGATACACCCACCCGTTCACGAGCGCATCTCAGCGCGTACTGAGCGCCAAACGCCAAGCGGCTGGCTTCTTTCCATAGAAAATGTATGAAGAATTTTTTGTGTTGACACATAAATGACAAAGTATTTATTTGTATGCATAATGTTCCAGCATTTGGGTAGAGGACTATATAAGTCCCACTCTTTTGTTATTTTCAAGTTAAAATATGTAGCTGATCTAGCTTTATGGGTTCCTATCCAGACCCCATTTTTCGTCATTTTCAGCAGTTCTTGCGTTCGTAGAAACGTATTTATTCCGAAAATTTGTATGGGAGTGTGCATTTTTATGGGGTCTAACTAGAGATGAATACATTACCTTTAATTTAATACCATAATATCCCAACAGCTGTTATTCCATTTATCTATAAATGGTACTTGAAAAAGTATGATATCTGTATAAGGGGCCTTAACATTACATTACATTATTATTATTAATTATTAATTTAACTGTTATATAATATACTTAGTCGCAGTAGAAATTACAATAACAATATAATCAATAAAAGAGGCACTTATGCATTAAAATATTAACTCTAACGGAACAGACTAATTAGGAACTTCGTTTTCCTGCATCGCAGGATCCAGTTCAGAAACAACCAGAACAACAGGAGAGGTGTCCGCTGCCTCTGACTGCTCCAAATTGGAGTGACTAGGTCTGCCAATATTTGGAGTTGCCACCAAATTTGTAGATGTGGAAGCAGTAGCCTGCAAAATAATAATTGAAATCTATTTACTATTTCTCAAATAAAATAACAATGATACATCTTTTAAAACAAAAAGGATTAATTTGCCAGACTTCTATCTAGAAAGTAGGTACATATGTACATACTTTCAAATTGAAGGGTTCAAAGATCTAATCTAAGGGACTAATCTCATGAACTACTGGTCCGATTTGAAAAAATTCTTTCAGTGTTAGATAGCTCATTTATCGAGGAAGGCTTATAGGCTATAATATATCATCACACTAAGACCAATAGGAGCGGAGCACCAATAAAGAATGTTTCAAAATGAGGGGTTTTTTTCCTTTTGAGAGCTTCCACTACGTGCACTGCGTAAACGTGAATTACTCATAATAAAGTATAGGGGATTTTACAATAGGTTTGTAGTACTTAGTAAGTTAATACAATCATATGAATATGAACAACAACATATGAATTCCATGCTGAAGAAGTCTTTCTTCAGCATGGAATTATGCCAAAGCACTTGATATAAGCACTCACAAATCGCACAATTCTTTACCTAGTTATTAATTTGTTTCCATACTTACTTTTGAACGCAGTAGGTACGACAAAACTTTCGTAATTCCTTTTTATATTTTTCTATTATAAACCACCGGTAAAAACATACGAAAACTGAGAATAATAATAACGTTCAAACTTCAAAATATAAACCACAGAGAAAAACATAAACATCGCAAATCTTAATGTCTACCTTCCGCAGATTATTGAACTCTAGTATTAGTCGTACATATTAAAAAGTCTGACATTTGCTCATACAACATTTCTCAGACGTGGTATGTTTAATTTGACTACATTATAGTCGATAAAATTAGCAGTGACTATCAAGCAATCTGATAGTCATTTTAAGCAGTTGACATTAAAATGTTTTACTGAATACGAAACATGTGACGTAAGCATTAGCAACCACTGACGAGTTACCAACAATAGAGTGTTGGTAACTTGTTGTCAAATATTTAGCGAATAGGCCTGCTGGTCATGAATGAAACCCGTCGGAAGACGTAACAGGCTAGAGTGAGAGACGTGATATAATATAAGCTATAATATTTAATAGCCTGTTTAATTAAAACATGTTTCTCTCTAATTATTTTGCCTTTTTTTTCAATAACTTGAAATCAACATAACCAGTAGTCATAGCAACCACAATCATCTTTTTCCTAAAAACATTAAAAACTATTATCTATGACACTCCCCCTCACGATGATCTTGGTGTCTATCCCAAGGTCTGAGTGACTCCTATCATCTGGAGCAGTTTGATTAGCTTTGGTTGTGGTAATGCCTTTGTTAAAAGATCTGCCTCCATGTTATCTGTGTCCTTGTAATGGATCGATATTAGGTTGTTTTGGACACAGTCCCTTATAAAGTGTTCCCTTATGCTTATATGCTTGGACCTTTTTCCAGTCATCAAATTGTTGGCTAACTTCTGTGCAGCCAAATTATCATTATAGATTGGCACAGTTTGTTTAGCCACTCCAATGTCTTCTAACAGTTGTTTTAGGTGTAGAGCTTCCTTTGCTGCTTCCGTCATTGCCATATATTCAGCCTCTGCAGTTGATAAAGCCACAACTCGTTGCTTCTTCGTAGCATAACTGATTAGACCACCTCCATACTTGAAGATATAACCCGTATATGAACGACGGTCAATAGTACATGCCGCCCAGTCAGCATCAGCCATGCCTATTAATCCATTTCCTGTTTTTCTATATCTGATGCTTACATTAATTGTCCCTTTTAAATATCGTATAACCCTTTTGGCAGCTTGCCAATGCGTTTTGCCATAACAGGTATTATACTGGCTCAAATAACTTATAGCAAACATAATATCTGGTCGTGTGGCTATAGCCAGATACATCAAAGAACCAATCAACGCCTGATATGGTCTGTTTTTCATTTCTTCTTCTTTTTGTAATCTCTCTAATTTTAAACTTGTTTCCATCGGCGTTGAAACTGGCTTACAATCGCCCATGTTAAATTTTTCTATCAACTTTTCGATGTAGCTCACCTGTGACAACCTCATTTCTCCCCCTACATGGGTGAATTGTATGCCAAGGCAATGGTGGAGTAAACCCATATCTCTTAATTCAAAAGCTTTTTGCAATTTCATTTTAACTTCTTTCAATAGATTTTCTGATTTATATGCCAGTATTAAGTCATCCACATAAATGTTTGCAAATAGCTTTTCCCCTTCTTTTTCTAAAATATATAAACAAGGATCTGCTGTGGAATTCTTAAATCCAATTTCCAACAATTTAATAAGTAACTTCAAGAACCATTGTCGTCCTGCTTGTTTCAATCCATAAATAGCTTTATTTAATTGACATATCCCATTATTTTTATATCTATTTACATCTGATAGCATTTCTTTTGCTTTTCTTATTAACTCCTTATCTTTTCCGTGTATCATTATCATTTTCAAATATTTATTGAGATTTTTCGGCATCTTCATATAAATTTGTTCATCTAAATCGCCGTTTAAAAATGCAGTACATACATCTAGTTGGGATAACTTCATGTCATTTTCAATCGCATGTGCAATGAGTAGTCTAATAGTACTCATTTTTGCAACGGGTGCAAAGGTTTCTGTGTAATCAATACCTTCTTTTTGATTAAAACCACGTGCCACAAGTCGCGCCTTTCTTCGATCTATTTCTCCTAATGCGTTATACTTATTTTTCAAAATCATTTTACTATCTATCAAATTTTTGCTTTCATTCTTGTGTACAACTTTCCACGTATTATTTTTAAGATGAGATTCAATCTCACTTATTATTGCATCTTCCCATTCATCACTGTTCTCATCTATTTCACAGAGGAATGATTGCTCAGCATCCATCTCATAGTCTTCGTGCCATGCTGGTGGTTTTCTCTGTCTCTTATTACTGGAAGTAGTCGCTTCTACTTCATTATCTGTACAGATTTCATCTATTTCTGTAGTTGCATCAGAGAATATTTCATCGTTGTTCAATTCATGTTCTGATTCATTAACTTCACTCTCTATCAACTCTTTGTTGTCTTCTATATTTTGTTTTTCAGGAAAAAGTATAATTTCTATTTCATTGCTATCAACTTCCTTTTGTTTTTGTTCTTCTTTCGTTTCGTTTTCATAAAACATTTTATCTAATACTTTGACATCTCTACTGATTATTACGTTGTTTTCGGGTTAAATATCCGGTACGCCTTATGATTTTCCGAATATCCTACAAAAATTCCAGCTGTCGCTCTGGCTTCAAATTTTCTATTTTTCTTTCCTTTATTCAGTACAAATGTTACAAATGAAATTAGTTCCAAATATGTGAAAATGTCTCACAGACGGAACTCTCATTACCCATTTTTGAAATGGAGTCGCATTATCAATACTACTGCAAGGACTGCGGTTTGCCAAGTAGTTAGCTGTATTAATTGCTTCAGCCCAAAAATCTTCTTTCATATTAGCGTCTATCTAGCTTTATCAAGCAATGTCCTATTTTTTCTTTCTGCTAAGCCATTTTGCTCCGGTGTGTATGGCGCGGAAAGTCTCCTCTTGATGCCATTTTCTTTTAAATATTCATCAAATTTATTATTTATATACTCTGTCCCATTGTCACTTTGCAAATATACTATTTTATTTTTAGCAAATCGTTCAGCCTCATTTTTAAATTCCTTAAATTTTGATAGGGCTTCATTTTTAGTTTTCATTGTATATAATCGTGTATATCTTGAATAATCATCTGTGAATGTAATGAAGTATTCTGAACCCCCCTTTGATTGCTGTCTCATGGGACCACATACATCAGTATGCACAATTTCTAATCTCTGAGTTGTCCGTTGTTCATTTTTATGTGTATTAAACGGCAGTTTTGTTGCCTTACCCTTAGCACAGACTTCACAATCTTTAACTGTGTCACATTTATTAAATTCTAAGCCTTCCATAATTTTCTTGTCAAGAGCTATTCGCATTTGCCCTTCATTAAGATGTGCTAGCTTTCTATGCCATAGTTGCATTTGGTTTGCTTCACAATAGTTGGTTTTTTCTTCTAAATTTTCTTTAAAACCATGTATAAACCATCTTCATTTCTTTCTGCTTTTAACGGTATTTCACCATTTCGCATTACGGTTGCTTTTCTTTGCTTAAATAAAACTGTTGCACCTTTATCTGTCATTTTTCTTACTGATATTAGGTTCGTAGTCAGTGACGGTACATACAAGGCTTCAGTTAATTTTAGATCAGGTTTATTTTTAATATTAAGTTTCACTGAACCACGGCCTTCAACTTGTGCTGTACAGTTCTCCGAAGCTAACCTTATGTTTTTATAGTCATCTTTTTCTATATTATGTAATCTTTCCAATTCATGAGTCATATGTGACGTGCAGCCACTATCAAGACACCATTTTATGACTTTTTCTTTATTATCATTCGCGTTTAGGCACGCTTCTAAACAATAATTCGCATTACGCTTATTTGTTTGATTTACTTTCGACCAGCATTCATTTGATTTATGCCCTTTTTTCTTACATTTGTAACATTTTATATTATATTTTTTGTTTTGACTTTGTTGTTTGCCGTATAGTGCTTCTTGTTTTAAATTCCCATCTACTAGCCATATTTATTTTTGTACTAGCCATATTTTTTCGAGCTTCTGCTTCTTCAATGATCTTTATTTTCAGATTATCTGGATCTGGTAGATCATCTCTAGATTCTATGGCTATCCGAAAATTTTCGAAAGATTGGGGTAAACTATATAGCAACATAATGCTTAATAAATCTTTATTAATGGCTATGTCCATGTCTGCTAGTTTATCAACACTATCCATAAATTTGTTCAAATGATCAACTATGTTGTCATTTTCCTTCATTTTTCTAAGTATCAACTCTTTTAACAAAGTTGCTTTTCTAGCTGGACCTTTACTGTAATATATATTTTCAAGCGTATCCCAGATTTCTTTACTGGTTTTACAATTTTTTACTTGCTTTAATTCGCTTGGCGATATTATGATGAGAAACAACTCGGCTAATGCTAACCCATCTTTTTCTATATAATTACTCACTTCATCACCTTCGCTTGTTGGCTTCTTAATTTTATTAGAAACAGTTCCACAGGCCAAGTTTTAACAAAAGAGCTTTTGCATGGATTCTCCATGTATCATAATTTTCTCTTTTTAATGGCTCTATGAGGACGTGATGGCTCATTTTCTCTTTTTCTTGCGTATAATCAGAGGCCCATAACCTATAATATAAGCTATAATAGCCTGATTAATTAAAACATGTTTCTCTATAATTATTTCGCCTTTTTTTTTCAATAACTTGAAATCAACATAACAAGTAGTCATAGCAACCACAATCATCTTTTTCATAAAAACATTAAAAACTATTATCTATGACACGTGATTTTTTTTATGAATGAATTACATATAGATGTAATTCACGTTCAAGGTCCCTCCCACTACTATCCGATAACTACTTCAAATTGTCAGAGACAAGTAACTTATAGGATATAGACAGGCAACTCCATAGACACAATTTGAAGTAGTTAACGGATAGTAGTGGGAGTGACCTTGAACGTAAATTACATCTTTAAAATTCATTCATAAAAAAATCACGTCTCTCACTCTAGCCTGTTACGTCTTCCGACGGGTTTCATTCATGACCAGAACGACTCGCTCTAACTTGATATACATAATTAAAAGAGAATGCCAGATTTTGCCCCACCAATTTTCATAATTTACACAAAATGTAAACTTTTTAAAATTATCTTAGGAATTTATGACCACGTATGATTTAATAATTATTGCAAAAAAAGTTGCGGATTTAAAAATGTAAAAAAAAAGTAGTTCAAGTCCCTCGTCCACTTCCTATTTCTCTTGCGGCAATTTGCATTACATTCTACGCATACACGACTAAATAAAACTATAGTTGTTAAGTTTTTAAATAAAACAAAACTCCTATTAGTTACATAAATCATACTACAGACCTTTGTTTAAATTCGTTATTTTGTGTTGTTAATTATTGAAAATGACACATTATTGTTATTTTTATATTTAATAACAATGAATATTAAAATAGTTGCATTAAAACCTCACCTTCGCATTCACGCATTTTGTGCAATGAAACGTCATTGACAAACGTATTTGAAGATGTCAATGTCATTGTGATTTGTGATCATTGTTTAAATCGTGGTTTCAGTGGACCAAAAACTTGCTAGACCTATAATATTGATTCGATCTCGCCGACTTTACGCTATTTTCCATGGATGACCATTGTTTGCGATTTGGGTAACGACGTTGAGGTGCATAAATGTTGTAAAAGAAGGTTGGTTGCAACTGAAAGAGGTTCAATGTCAACTGGCCGAACACGATGTATTTATAATGTGACAGAGTTGTCATAGCGTTTTTTGTTCTTCCTTAATATTTTTTTTTTACTGTCATGGTGTAAATCTCAATTTCTATGTAATATAAAATAAATCTATTTTACATTACAAATGTGTGTTGACTACAGTTAAACTGATGCCACTACTCTGCAGTCTGCTACATCAACAGGTTATGGGCTAAGAACTCCGCAAAAACTGTAAGTTTTTCTGGATAGAGAAAGTTACACACAGATCGAGATTATTGAGGTGGTCAGAGAACACGACATCATGAGTGTTAGTAGCACAAGTACTAGCAGTACGAGCACTAGTAGCCTACCTGCATTCGAGAAATTACAAGGATCTTCGAATTACTCGACATGGAGATTTTTAATGCAGATGTCACTAGTACACGACGATCTATGGAGCTATGTAACAACTACACCAGCTACTATAGATGTAGAGGCAACGAAGAAAGATCAGAAGGCTCGCGCTAAGATCTGCCTCATGATAAATACTGATTTACTAGTACATGTTAGAGAAGCTACAACTACTAAGGAAGTATGGCAAGCATTAGAGAATAATTGCCAAGACCAAGGAGTCGTTAACAGATGTCGGTTACTGGGACAACTTGTAAGCTTTAAGTTAGAGCAATTCAGCTGTATGAAGGATTATGTTACTCAAATACTGAAAGTAGCTCAACAGTTACGAGATATTGGTAAAGAAGTGGACGGTGAATTGCTAGCAGCGCTTATGTTACAAGGACTTACTGAAGAGTATACACCCCTAAAGATGACAATCGAGAATGCGGACATCACACTGACATCTAACTACGTCAAAACAAAACTGTTTCAACAGGATAGTCCAATACCTTCGACATCCACTGAGAATGCATTGGTTACAAGAGATAATCGTTCAAGGTACAAGAGTAATTCCACGAACAGTAAAGGCAATCGGCAAAAACAAACGCAGCAGAAGCGTGAGAAGCAGAAGAAAGAGATAAGATGCTTTATATGCAACGGACCGCATAAAGCATTGACAAGAAAGAATCCGAAGAATCCTAATGCAAACAAAGAGAATAAGGGTCAAACTTTACTAGCTGCTTATAGCACCATCAAGAGTAATGACAATGAATGGGTAGTGGACTCAGGAGCGTCCTCTAACATGACCTACCGCAAGGATTGGCTAGCTAATTATGAAGACTTTAACAGTGTTTTAGACATTAATGTAGCAAACGGTCAAAAGTTGTATGCATGTGGCTCAGGTGATGTCATTAAAGATGAGAATATGCAATTTGGAGTGAGAGAGGTAAAGTATGTTCCTGGATTGTCTGCAAATTTATTAAGCGTGGATACACTGGTGAGTAGGAACTTTGTAGTAGTTTTTTCCGAAAAAGGGTGTGAGATATATGACAAGAGTGAATGTTGTATAAAAGGAAAAGTGAGTTACAAATGTAAGAGTGAGAATGGAATTTACAAATTTAAAAGTCTTACAGAACCTTACTCAGCCCTTGCAGTATCGATGCAAGAAGACTATGAGCTTTGGCATAAGAGATTGGCACATCTTGGCATACCCAACATGAAACTGTTGAGAGATGGTATGGTGACTGGAGTAAGTTTCAATAACCCGAATATCCTTCAATGTGAACCTTGCATAAAAGGTAAGCAAACACGAACACCTTTTAGTAAGAGCAGCACAACGAGATCATCTGAAATACTAGAGCTTATACACTCTGATATTTGTGGTCCGATGAGTACGGAATCACACGGTGGCATGAGATATTTTCTTTTGTTTATTGATGATAAAACGCGATACACCTTTGTTTATTTTTTGAAAAAGAAAAGCGAAGTTTTTTCGAAGTTAGTTGAATTTAAGTCGTTAGTAGAGAATCAAACGAATAGGAAAATAAAGAAGTTTCGGTCTGACAACGGAAAAGAATTCGTGAACAAAGATGTAAGTGAGTTATTCAAAGAGAATGGGATAGTTCATCAACTAACTATTGATTATTGTCCCGAACAGAATGGAGTAGCGGAACGCGCTAATCGAACATTAGTAGAGAAAGCGAAGTGTATGTTAGAAGAAGCTGGTTTGAGCACGAAGTATTGGGCAGAGGCTATCAATACTGCAGTTTTTCTGAAGAATCGTTCACCTACGAAAGCACTTAACGTGACACCATTAGAAGCCTGGTCTGGACAAAAACCCGACTTAAGTGGGCTTAAAGTGTTCGGATACAAAGCCTTTATGCATATCGACAAAGCTAAAAGGAAGAAGCTTGATGCGAAGAGTAAGAAGATGATCTTCGTAGGCTATTGCATGAATTCTAAAGGATATAGACTTTGTGACCCCCACGACCATAAGCTTCAGAAATCTAGAGATATGACATTTTTTGAGAACCAGTTCTTCAACAAAAGAGAAAATACACCTCCAAGAGAAAATACAGTGGGAAGATTTCTGAGTCTAGAGAGACAGATCAATGAAATCCAACAGTCGTACACAAAAGAGAATAGTAACTCGTCTGAGCAGTTAACTACAACAGAAACAGTTACTATTAATACAGAAGAAGATCACTTTGAATATTGTATTACAGATTCTACAGTTAATGAAAAATCTGACATCCAAGTAGAGATTGAGACTGTAGATGTTCAGGAGGAGCAGCCACCTGAAACACAAGCAGAAGAAAGAAGATATGCGACTGTAGATGTTCAGGAGGAGCAGCCACTTGAAACACAAGCAGAAGAAAGAAGATACTCTCAACGCGAGAGAAAGCCTAAGGATTACGGAGATTATTATCTTTATAAAGCCACAGAAGGACACAGTGATGATCCCTTCACTGTCGAAGAAGCTCTCAGCAGAAATGACAAGGATAAGTGGCAGGAGGCCATTGATGCTGAACTTAATGCCTTGAAGAAGAATGGCACCTGGAGTCTAGTCAAACCGGATCAGTCCCTTAATAATTTTAATGTAGTAGATTCCAAATGGATTTTTAAAATTAAAAAGGAACCAGGGGGGAAAGAGAGATACAAGGCTAGACTAGTCGCCCGTGGTTTTACACAGAAATATGGGTTAGATTACACGGAGACATTTTCACCTGTGATAAGGCACAGCACCCTTAGACTTCTATTCGCTATTGCAGTTGAGAATGACCTGTCAATTGATCAGATGGATGTAGTCACAGCATTCTTGAATGGAGATTTGATAGAACGTGTTTATATGAAGCAACCTAAGCTATGTGAAGAGAAAGGCAGGAAAATCATATCTGCCTACTAAAAAAAGCCCTGTACGGTCTGAAACAGGCACCCAGAGCATGGAATAAGAAACTTCATGATGCTCTGATTGAGATGAAATTTAAGAGATCTGAAAATGAACCATGTGTCTATTTCAGAAGAAGAGGAAAACACTTTGTTTACATTGCAGTATATGTAGACGATATTCTGATATTCTATAATGACAAAAAGGAAAAAGAAAATGTCAAAATAGAATTGAAGACTAAATTCGAGATGAAAGATTTGGGAATGGTGGATATTTTTTTAGGAATGAAGATAGATCAACAAGGGAAGAAGATAACCATTGATCAAGGTGAATACATTCAAAAGATTCTGAAAGAGTTCGGAATGACTGAATGTAAGCCAGTAAAGACACCCTTAGAGACCGGGAGAAAACTGGAAAAACCGAAAACAGAGAACTTCATTCCATCCAAAGATTTCCTTTATCAGAAACTTGTAGGTTCACTTATGTACCTCGCTGTTTGCTCGAGACCTGACATAAGTTTTGCCGTTGCCTACCTTAGTCAGTTTAACAGCTGCTATACAGCTGAACATTGGAGCGTAGCAAAGAGACTGTTGGGATACCTGAAGCGTACAGCTCACTACAAACTGAACTTTGAGAAGACAGGAAAAGATTTGACTGGATATGTAGACGCTGATCATGCTGGAGATATCAGTGATAGGAAATCATTTTCCGGATATATATTTATTTTAGGAGGAGCTCCTATATCCTGGGAAAGCAAGAAGCAACGTACAGTAGCCTTATCCAGTGCAGAAGCTGAATATGTCGCCATGTCAGAGGCATGCAGAGAGTCGACGTTTCTGAAGAGACTTATAGAAGAATTAACCGCAAAGGAACGCCGTGCAATTGTGCTCTATAGTGACAGTCAGTCAGCAATACAAATCGCGAAGAACCCTGTTCATCACCAACGAACCAAACACATAGATGTGAGATGCCATTACATCAGAGAAGCATTGAATGATAACATTGTGAAAGTGGAGTACCTGCAGACTGAAGAGATGACTGCAGATATTTTGACGAAAGCTTTACCGAGATGCAAGAACGAGTTCTGTGTGAAGGAAATGAACTTATGTGTTTGATGATGATGAGTGATGTAGTAATACATTTTTTTTTGTGTTTTAGTTGATGGTTTGTATGCTAATATTTTTTTTTATGCAGTCTTCCATTGAGGAGGAGTGTTGTAAAAGAAGGTTGGTTGCAACTGAAAGAGGTTCAATGTCAACTGGCCGAACACGATGTATTTATAATGTGACAGAGTTATCATAGCGTTTTTTGTTCTTCCTTAATTATTTTTTTTTATTGTCATGGTGTAAATCTCAATTTCTATGTAATATAAAATAAATCTATTTTACATTACAAATGTGTGTTGACTACAGTTAAACTGACGCCACTACTCTGCAGTCTGCTACATCAACAATAAATTGTCACTGGAGTGTAAACAGAATCCTAAGACATATCGCCATGTTGGGCTTACCATCAAAATGATATTGATGCACCGGCAGTATTTCTTGATAATGTAGCGACGGATTACATATTTAATATGAACATTAATAAATCAATGATTACTAACAGTTGTTTTATTTCCAATTAGTCAACCATTCTATCAATAAATAAGATAGCACAAGCTTATTAACTAGGTATCATATTATTTCAGGTAGACCTCAAGCTACGCAGGCATTTGAGTATCCTACTTCATTTTAAAGCCATAATATCTCTTGGCAAGAGCATTGTAACGATGCACAGCATTTTTTTTACTTATTTCACAATTTAAAATGCATATAACCTAAAATAATATTGCAACTTAAACTTAGTTTTAATAAAAAACCGCAAGTCTTAGAGGCTTCAAAATATATGTATAGTTATCAGTAATAAAAAATCTATTAAATCCTACATACGGCATGCTTGTAAACGAAATTTAATAAGTGGGGCAAAGCTCTATAAATAGTCTGGCGTTTTCCTTTCGATGACGCAATTAGTGGAGCCGGAAGTAGTTAGGGATGGGCAACCTACGCGAAAAACCGGTAATAGTGATGTGATTTGAACGTATCGGTTTTAGATTTATTTAGCAAATACCGGTTTTTCTAATTACCGGTTTGCTAGTAATTCAGGATATTATTGAATTTTTCAAAAACAAAATTAAAATAAATTTCAGAGATCAAATTTATTTATTATAAACAAAAATCTTACATCGAAATCATATAAAAAACTAAAATATATAATAATAATAACTATATAATATTTAACTTTGTGTTTGATCCAGCAAAACACATTTAAAAAATATAAATGAAAGTTTGGATAATAATATGTAAAAGTTTTCCTTATGTACTGATTTAAATGCTCTCGATTTTAGTAATAAAGTCATTGATAAAGTATCTTGAAGCATTACTTCCTTTTTAGTCAGTTGGTACTCGGTAGCATCAAAATATTGTTTTTAAGTTGTTTCAAAACTTTGTTTCAATATAAATTACCACTTGCATAACAAGAGCAATTTTTTCTAACTAGTCAAATCAAAACAATGTAACAGAAGGAACCTACGGAACAGAAGAATACTGTGCCCATCAATAATTACCATATACCGTGATTTTTATTGATTGATTGATTTGTATCGATCAAAGTGTATTCCGTAAACGTCATACGTGAATACTGTGATCAATCAGGATCACAGTATTCACAGGCTTCGAGAGACCTGCGCCGGCTACAATTTTTATAAATGACACATTATATAATAAATATATGTATTGATCTGTTTTTCCAATGTCTTCGATACTTCCATACTGAACAACTGCACAAGAATACAGCATACCTGTAAAATAATGAAATAGTATTTATTTTCGTCATAAATAAACTAATAAACTAAATAATAATATTATACTGCCACTGTACACAATATTTGATATGATTCTATATATATAAAATATGTATGAGAAATCATAGGATAGACATGTGCACTATATATAGTATTATTATCTTTTGCATCGTTAGCTAGTTTGGGGTGGTTAAACTTTAGCAACTATAATGTTGATATTATTATACTTACAATACACTAGTGCCAAACTACACTGCAATGTCAAGAATTTGGTTAGTATCTCGGTCCAGAAGCTCTTTCATCTCGCATCTTGTATATTTCTATCTCATGCATGTGTGCTGTGGCATTCATGAAGCACGTTCTTCTGAAAATAATTGTTACAAATGTTATAATTACATGTTTTCAAAAGCATGTCTTAGTGTACTGTTTTACATTATTTTCTTCAATGGATAGATCAATTTCACAAGGATCACCAGATGCAAACTACTTGTGAATTTAGACTTTCGTAAAATCGAAATATTTATTTCGGGGAACTCATCACTTAAATTTTCCGAGATAATGAGTAATCTATGTTACTTTCCTGACCATCAACCATTCCCATGTAAAATCACTTCAATTCTTTGCTCTATTGCAGCTTGATTGAAACAAGAATACAATTGAGACAAACCAACCAACAAAAATACATACCTACCTACTTTCACATTTTAATTTTAAGTGTTCATTAAACTTAGTTGCTCAAATGAGTCAAATGAGGATACCTTATTAATATATTTGATAATTTACCTTAAAATATTCAAAGATTAACCTTACTTACCAATTTTCAAGGGAAAAACAGTCAAACTAACCTCACTAGTCACTTCCAAGAAGTTTGTGTAGGCTTTACACTTTAGAGTACGCCTAATCGTTTACCAGTTAAATAACAAAATAAGTAACACAAATCACCGCAATTCATAGTACAAAACATTAAACTTTCATAAAACAATTTAATTAATTTTAAGGTTAGGTTAGGTTAGTTATTATGTTAGTTACGATCACAGAGTACATTATATCTTATGATTTTCATTGCCATTCTCGGCTTGCGTCTGTTTTTCAGCGAAAATGGCGTCGACCAATAAAAGTGAAGTGAAAACCCCGCGGAATTTAAAAATATTTTGTGTGCTTAATTAGAGCGAGAGACCAACGGGGGATACAATGCCAGATGAAAGAGATGGACAACCCGATAACTCTTGGTACCTTGCACTTCGGGACTCGATAGGGCCTGTTCAAGTTGTGTCTATGGAGTTGCCTGTCTATATCCTATAAGTTACTTGTCAGTTGTCTCTGTTAACCAGCGAAGGTCTCTGAGTTTGATCCTTCTTTTTCTGGTCGGTGGTTTGATCAGCTGTTGAAGAACAGAGACAAGTTATCCAGTTGAAGAATGTGATTTGAATGTGCAAAATAGCCACAAATAATTCTCAAAGAAGAAATCTGCAGTAAACTTACCTGAAAGCCGTGAAAAATGGGATCGCGTCAAATAACGGAAAAATCGCTGGTGATACTACGAGCATTACCTAGGTTGTCGTTGGCTAACATTCGTGACAATCCCGGATCGAAGCAATATGTAATTAATTAATAATTTATAATATATTTGTGATGTTAGTTTTAGTATACTGATTATTATTAAACATGATATAGATTTGAGAAAGTAATAGAACCTAACAATAAAATTGTATCTAATAAACTAGGTTTACCTTTACCTACTTAACATTTTCTTTTCCCTTTTTTAAAGCCGAAACGGGGCCGAGGTCAACATTCGGGTGACAAACATGGAGCAGGCAATAAGGGTTCAGGTCAAAGACAAAATTACATGAGACTTGGTTACGAAACTGGAAATAATCCATTTTATCTTAGAATGCCACATGAACCATATTATAAAGGTCATCAGTAAGTATTTAATAGTTGTAGATTTTTTTATCCAGTACCATTGCTATAAGAACTCGAAAGTTCGCAATCATATCTGTGGTTTCTTATGGCTACATAATAAAATTTTATAACTTATCCATCTATACTGTGCTTTGCAGCCATCGGAGAGAGTATCCACCTATTTCTCTTCTTCAAATACAGAAATTGATAGACACAAACCGAATAGATATCAAACAACCTATAGATATAGCAACTATTGTAAAATCAGGACTTTATCAATTTTTTCCTGATCAAAAGCACTTTGGCATTAACTTGACGGATGAAGGTGTTGATTGTTTTGCTGCGAAAATAAATATAGAAGTCCAATGGGCAAGTGAACCCGTTATTGCTGCCATAGAAAAGAATGGTGGAGTCATTACAACTGCCTATTATGATCCTCACAGTCTCTTCCTACTGAAGAATCCAAAGAAATTTTTTGAAACAGGTCAAGCTATACCAAGAAGAATGATACCTCCACCAGATGTCATTGAATATTATACAAGTGCTGAAACAAGAGGTTATTTAGCTAATCCTGAAAAGATCTCACAAGAACGATTAAGGTTATCTCAAAAATATGGATATGAATTGCCAAAACTAGAGAGTGATCAAAATTATAATATGTTGTGTGAAAGAAAAGACCCCAGACAGATTTTCTACGGTTTGGAACCTGGTTGGGTTGTAAATCTAAAGGAGAAGTGTATTTTAAAACCAAAAGATGAAGAATTGTTACAATTTTATGCATCATAATAATTTTATTTACTTATAATTTAGGTATAATACATAACTTTCATGTAATTATGCATTTTTTTTATTATTCAGAGGAAAGATTTGATTGTTTGTAATGGATAAACTCAAAAACTACTCAACCAATTTAAAAAATTCTTTCAACTATAGAATACTACAATATTACGAGTAACATAGGCTATATTTTATTTTCAAAAAAATCTTTACGAAAATTGCAATAATGTGATAGAAAGAAGAATGAGAGAGGAGAGTGAGATCACAGAAAATCAATTTGGGTTTATGTCGGGACAAAGAACGACAGATTCAATATTTTCACTTCGACAACTGTGCGAGAAATACAGGAGTGCATATAGAAACTTGCATATGATGTTTGTCGATCTCGAGAAGGCATACGACAGAGTTCCCCGAGAAGTTATGTGGTGGGCTATGAAAGTGAAAAGAATACCTGAGAAGTATGTGAGGCTTATGAAAGTGATGTACGCAGAAGCGAGCACAAGGGTCCGGTCAGAAGCTGGCGTTACAGACAAGTTCAATGTGGAAGTGGGCCTTAAGTCCTTACCACCAGGGATCGGCTTTAAGTCCTTACCTGTTTCTCCTGGTAATGGATGCTTTAACATCAGACATACAGGAGCAGGCACCCTGGTGCATGATGTTCGCTGACAACATTGTACTTGTCGGGGAAAAGGCGTCTGAAGTCCAAAACAGACTGGGAAAATGGCAAGAGAGATTGGAGAGTGTTGGCCTGAGGATCAGCCGAACGAAGACAGAACATCTGTTCTGTGACTTCGGTGGCCCCTCCCGTTTCCATGAAATTGCCTTAGATGGTGTATCCCTACCGGTCTGTTCCGATTTCCGGTACCTCGGTTCACTCTTTCAAAACGATGGCAATATTGACCGAGACGTGAACAAAAGAATGAATGCGGGATGGATGAAATTGGCGACAGGTCTCAGGTGTAACATGCGACCCACGAATGCCCCTTAATTTAAAAGGGAGAATACTTAAATAAGACAGTCGTTAGACCTGTCGCATTGTATGGTTCTGAATATTGGGCGGTGAAAAGGACGGATGAAAGAAAAGTACATGCGACTGAAATGAGATGGATGTGTGGTGTGACTAGAATGGATAAGATTAGGAATGAATATATAAGGAGAAGTCTGAAAGTAGCCAGTGATAGAAAAGATGAGGAGTAATAGGCTAGCATGGTATGGGCATGTAATGCGGAGGGATGACAGGC
Source organism: Erebia palarica (assembly GCA_964035005.1). Lineage (NCBI taxonomy): Eukaryota > Metazoa > Arthropoda > Insecta > Lepidoptera > Nymphalidae > Erebia > Erebia palarica. The sequence continues at coordinate 30,823,043 of OZ035985.1, read as the reverse complement.
ATATTACGAGAAGAATGATATATATATGCATGTGGAAGGAAAAAAGAGTAGAGGGAGACCAAAGAAAAGATGGATGGATTGTGTGAAAGAGGATATGCGTACAAAAGGGGTGAATGATAGATTGACGGATAACAGAAGTGAATGGAAGAAGAAAATATGTGTGCCGACCCCACGTAGCGTGGGATAAGGGCAGGAAGAAGATGACGAAAATTGCAATAATATGAGTTAAGCAGTAAGTAGGTAATTTTTATGTTTTTTTTCCTAAAACAATGCTTTATTTGCAAAGGTGTTATCAAAATTAATAGGTTAGTAATCTCAAGTAACTATTTAATTAATAAACCCAAATGCCGGGAAATGATTTCCCACATGGTCCGGATGAACAAAATCAATTCTAATTTTAAAATATTTGACGACCTCCGTGGCGCAGTGTGTAGCGCTGTTGTCTTGACGTGCGGAGGTCCCGGGTTCGATCCCCGGCAGGGTTAATTTGGGGATTTATAATTTCTGAATTTTCCCTGGTCTAGCCTGGTGGGAGGCTTCTGCCGTGGCTAGTTACCACCCTACCGGCAAAGACGTGCCGCCAAGCGATTACGTGTTCCGGTACGATGCCTGTAGAAACCAAATAGGGGTATGGGTTTAATATAACTGCCATGCCCCTAACAGGTTAGCCCGCTACCATCTTAGACTGCATCATCACTAACCATCAGGTGCGATCGCAGTCAAGGGCTAACTTGTAGTGGATAAAAAAAAAGTTGTGAATTTTGCTCAAAAACACCCGTTCTCGTCAAAGATTGTGAGAGTTTATTTAAAAAAAAACCGGTAAATGAGTAGACGTAATATTAGAGTAAACTAGATTTATTTTCTCAACGTTTAGCTGGAAAACAACCTAGAAAACAATAAAGTTTTCCCAATTCCCATAATAAATAATAATTTCCCATTGTTCGTGCCTGCCTTCAAAAAATTTTTGAAATATCTATATAAATTTTTGTACGTTTTCATTACAATAGATGTTACTTAAAATTTTAGTTCCATTTTTTGATTTATTTTATTACTAGCTGATGCCCGCGACTTCGTCCGCGTGCATTGAATTGTTTTTAATTATACGGGATAGAAAGTAGCCTAGTTTGTTATTGGCTATTGCAGACTATAATCTAACTCTGTGCAAAGTTCATTTTGGTCCATTTAGCCGTTCTGGCGTGATTGAGTAACAAACATTCATTTGAGGTTTTTTTGGTTCCCGCGGGACTTCTTAAATTTTTCGGGATAAAAAGAAGCCTACGTGTTATTTCAGACTACGATCTATCTCTGTGCCAAATTTCATCAAATCTATCCGTTCAGCCGTTCAGGTGTGATTGAGTGTCACTCGTTCGTGTGGCATAAGTTTTTTTCAATTCCCACAGCATTTCATTATTTTCCGGGATGAAAAGTAGCCTATGCTACTGTCCAGATCCTCAACTATACCCATGCAAAAAATTACGTTAATCTGTTGCGGCGTAATTGGAGGACTAACTAAGTATCTATTAGACGTCCTTGGGGAAAAAAATGTGAATCGGGTATTTCTCCATTTCAAACCAAAATTCCAAAAAACCCAATCAAGTTACCAAAGGCTCTAACTTAAAAATTAATAACAGACTTTCTTTCAAACTTCCAACCCCTATTTTACCCTTTTGGGAGTTGAATTTTAAAGAACTGTGAGACACGTACTTCTTTACTTTTTACGAAAAGCCAAAACACTAAGCTTCTTTGATTTATCTTGGGCAATATCTTGCGAAATGAAGGCCCTACATACCAACTTTCATCCCGTATTTCATCCCTTTAGGGATCGAATTTTCAAAAACTGTGAAATACGTATTTCTTCATTTTTAATTCGCAGTTTATGTACCAAGTTTAATGGCTACAACTTGAGAAATGAAGGACTTTCATTCAAACTTTCAACCCCTATGTTATCCTTTTGGGGGTTGAATTTTGAAAAACTGTGACATACGTACTTCTTTATTTTTTACCGAAAGCCAAAACACTAAGCTTCGTTGATATAACTTGAGCAATATCCTGTGAAATTAAGGCCTTACATACCAACTTTCATCCCCTATTTCACCCCTTTAAGGATCGAATTTTCAAAAACTGTGAAACACGTATTTCTTCATTTTTAACCTGCAGTTTATACACCAAGTTTCATGGCAATAATTTGAGAAATGAAGAACTTTCATACAAACTTTCAACCCATAATTAACCCTTTTGGGGGTTGAATTTTGAAAAACTGTGACATACGTACTTCTTAATTTTTTACTAAAAGCCGAAACACTAAGCTTCGTAGATGTAACTTGAGCAATATCTTGAGAATTGAAGGACATTCATAAAAAATTTCAACCCCTTTTTTAACCCTTTGGGGGTAAAATTTTGAAAAACTGTGACACACGTACTTCTTTATTTTTTACCGTCAGCCAAAATACCAAGTTTCGTTGATATAACTTGTAAAATATCTTGAGAAATGAAGGCATTTCATACCAACTTTCATCCCCTATTTCACCCCTTTGGGGGTCGAATTTTCAAAAACTGTGAAATACGTATTTCTTGATTTTTAACTCGCTATAGCTGTCATAAAAAAATTCAACCCCTGTTTTACCACTTTAGGGGTTGAATTTTGAAAACTGCGACACACGTAATTCTTTAATTTTTATCGAAAGCAGAAATACCAAGTTTCGTTTATATTACTTGGGAATATCTTGACAAATGAAGGACTTTCATGCAAACTCTCATCCCCTATTTCAACCCTTCGGGATTAGAATTTTTAAAAACTGTGAAACACGTATTTTTTCATACCAGTAGCTCGTATACCAAGTTTCATGGATATAACTTGAGAAATGACGGACTTTCATACAAACTTTCATCCCCTATTTCACCCCCTTAGGGGTGGAATTTTGAAAAATCCTTCCTTAGTGAGCGCCTACGTCACAAAAGGAACCTACTGTCAAAATTTCAAGTTAATAACCCCAGCGGTTTAGGCTGTGCGTTGATCCCTTAACGATTTTATATATTATTGAAGATATTTACTAACATAAGATACTTGTTTCAGGATAAAGAAATGAAATTCAAGAATGGAATACATTCCCTGCGATTAAGAAAAGTAACGATGGTGTCAGAGACGAGGTTATAAAAGGATGCGTGCGCATCTGCTGCAAACTACATTCTCACCCGTCGTTGCGTATCGTTCTTGTGTGATTTTATTTTCTCGCTGTAATATTTTTATTGTTCATGTTAATAAATGAGTCAGGAGAGCTTTTACGTCTTTCTTCTTCAAGTATCCTCTAGAAATTTGCAAGATCAGAAGTGGGATTCGGTATCAACGTGATGCCTAATCCTACCGGCTATTCTGATTCTATAATTCTATACTTGAGGAAGGAAGGCCAGAATGCCTGATTGTGATCGCGTGAATGTCGTAGAACTCGTCATAATGGTTGTTTGATGCATGAGGTGGACGCGATACTAGTTCGCGTCAGGTGCTTTGAAAATCTTTGTGGTCTAAGATGCCGGATATGCAATCATTTTGTTTGAGGTAACGAGTAAGAGTTCAGATAGTAACAGCACATATGTTTACTATGCTTGTCGTTCACTTCTTCGTTTGCGTATAGTGAGAGGGCTCAGTGTTGGGTAATTGATGTTTTGAAAAACTGGATAGCAGTCTAATTGTCATCGTTGCCGTGTAACCTGAAGATGTAAACATTAGGTGTTCAGGTTCTTACTCTGTTCTGCGCATATCAGCCATGACATATTGTCATGTCGTGTCAGTTATTTGTCTACTTGTGTTTATTTACTTTGTGTAAAATTATTTGAAGTTTGACCTGTTAATTTTTGGTCGTTTTGTGATCTTGTTAAAGTTGTTTACGTAGAATAGTCTGGTTTGTTTGTTCGTATTTCTTTCACGGATAATGGACCGCTGATACTGCTCACATTTATAAAGAGCAGCAAAAAGAAACATTTCTACTTTTTCACATTTAGAGAATGTTGTTCAAGTTAGTTTCGTTCAATGAATATGTTACGAAGTTATTACTCGAAATGTGGTCCATGTGATATGGCTTGTAAAGGTATTCAGAACCTGTGACAAACTTGTGTGGTGTGGTCATTATCTGTTCTATGTCTCTTTCATATCCGGCGCTCAACACGGCGTGAGGCGTTATGGACGCGCCAGGCAGCGCTCTCGCCTGCTGAGCCGAGCTGCGCGTCTACATGTCGCGCAGGGCTGCGCGCTCGCCTGCTGAGCCGAGCTGCGCGTCTTCATGTCGCGCAGGGCTGCGCGCTTGCCTGCTGCTGCGCGTCTACATGTCGCGCAGGGCTGCGCGCTTGCTTGCTGCTGTGCGTCTGCTGGTCGCGCAGGGCTGCGCGCTTGCCTGCTGCTGCGCGTCTGCTGGTCGCGCAGGGCTGCGCGCTTGCCTGCTGCTGCGCGTCTGCTGGTCGCGCAGGGCTGCGCGCTTGTCTGCTGGTCGCGCAGGGCTGCGCGTTTGCCTGCTGAGCCGAGCTGCGCGTCTTCATGTCGCGCAGGGCTGCGCGCTTGCCTGCTGCTGCGCGTCTACTGGTCGCGCAGGGCTGCGCGCTTGCCTGCTGCTGCGCGTCTACATGTCGCGCAGGGCTGCGCGCTTGCTTGCTGCTGCGCGTCTGCTGGTCGCGCAGGGCTGCGCGCTTGCCTGCTGCTGCGCGTCTGCTGGTCGCGCAGGGCTGCGCGCTTGCCTGCTGCTGCGCGTCTGCTGGTCGCGCAGGGCTGCGCGTTTGCCTGCTGAGCCGAGCTGCGCGTCTACATGTCGCGCAGGGCTGCGCGCTTGCCTGCTGCTGCGCGTCTGCTGGTCGCGCAGGGCTGCGCGTTTGCCTGCTGAGCCGAGCTGCGCGTCTTCATGTCGCGCAGGGCTGCGCGCTTGCCTGCTGCTGCGCGTCTACTGGTCGCGCAGGGCTGCGCGCTTGCCTGCTGCTGCGCGTCTACATGTCGCGCAGGGCTGCGCGCTTGCTTGCTGCTGTGCGTCTGCTGGTCGCGCAGGGCTGCGCGCTTGCCTGCTGCTGCGCGTCTGCTGGTCGCGCAGGGCTGCGCGCTTGCCTGCTGCTGCGCGTCTGCTGGTCGCGCAGGGCTGCGCGCTTGCCTGCTGCTGTGCGTCTGCTGGTCGCGCAGGGCTGCGCGCTTGCCGGCTGCTGCGCGTCTGCTGGTCGCGCAGGGCTGCGCGCTTGCCTGCTGCTGCGCGTCTGCTGGTCGCGCAGGGCTGCGCGCTTGCCTGCTGCTGCGCGTCTGCTGGTCGCGCAGGGCTGCGGGCTTGCCTGCTGCTGCACGTCTGCTTGTCGCGCAGGGCTGCGCGCTTGCCTGCTGCTGCGCGTCTGCTGGTCGCGCAGGGCTGCGCGCTTGCCTGCTGCTGCGCGTCTGCTGGTCGCGCAGGGCTGCGCGCTTGCCTGCTGCTGCGCGTCTGCTGGTCGCGCAGGGCTGCGCGCTTGCCTGCTGCTGCGCGTCTGCTGGTTGCGCAGGGCTGCGCGCTTGCCTAGTGCGCGACACTTCACGCTCGCCTGCCGCGCTGCGAGGCGTGACACTGCATGTTCGCTAGTCACACTGGGAGGTGTGACGCTACGCGACTAACTGCGTGCAGGGATGCGGTGACTGTGTGGTTTCAGGTTTGGCCGAGCGCACTATTTGTTTGGGCTAAGTTATGCTAACGTCGCGCCTATGTCTTATGCCATGTAGTTGCTCTTTATACTTTTCTCAACGATACCGCAACGAGACAAGCTAACGTCGCGCCTCTGTCTAACCAGGCTAAGTCATGCTAACGTCGGGCTTAATGACTTAGGCCTATGCTGTCTGTACACTCTGGGCAGAAAAGCTAACGTCGGGCCACTATCTTGCCGTACTAAGTTATTGCGAACGTCGTGCCTATGACTTAGATGTGTACTCTTCATCGTATCGGGCAGACAAGCTAACGTCGTGCGACTGTCTTGCCGGGCTGAGTCATGCTAACGTCGTGCTTATGACTTAGGCCCAAGTTGTTCTAACACTGCTTACCAGATAGGGTATAACGTTGTGCCACTGTCTTGTCGTGGTATGTCATGCTAACGTCGTGCTTAATGACTTAACCAGTGGCCGTAACGTTTCGAATTTTTTTTATACTTCTAACGTGTCTTCTGAAATTTGAAGCGTTGTATTCGGTAATGGCCGTAAAAAGATATGTGAAGTTTGTTGTTTTATGTCGCAGGTGCAGACAAGGACATGAGATGATCTTCCGGGTTGCCAGCAACCAACAACGTTCTGTGGTGCCGAGGCCTGCAGGTGCTTCTGTTGCGCCTGCCATTAAGAGCTTCAAGATCCTGGTCTGTGTCCAACGGAGTCTAAGCAATGCCACTGCTGGACTAGAGGAGCTGAAATGAAGGAGCCCGGGGACGGTCTCGGGTCAGTCTGGCCGTATTGAAGATATTTACTAACATAAGATACTTGTTTCAGGATAAAGAAATGAAATTCAAGAATGGAATACATTCCCTGCGATTAAGAAAAGTAACGATGGTGTCAGAGACGAGGTTATAAAAGGATGCGTGCGCATCTGCTGCAAACTACATTCTCACCCGTCGTTGCGTATCGTTCTTGTGTGATTTTATTTTCTCGCTGTAATATTTTTATTGTTCATGTTAATAAATGAGTCAGGAGAGCTTTTACGTCTTTCTTCTTCAAGTATCCTCTAGAAATTTGCAAGAATATATATATATATTAGATAAGATGTATTTCTAACAAATTTTGAAATAAATTTAAATAATTTTTGATAAATCATTTATTTTAATAATTTTGTATTTATTCGATTTTACATGTATTTTTGTTATTAAAACACTAAAGTTTTTTTTTGTTTCAGTGTTTTTATTTTAATATATTTTTTTACTTCCTTAAAATTTAAGGTAAAGCAGGGTGATGAACTAGTATAAAAATTGTAGTAAAAATGATAAAAAGAACCTAACCTATACTGGATAATGGGAAATATGTTACTCCTTGATGATATTTTGCAATGCCGTATCGAACAGTGGGAAATTATTTCCCACCGCAAAGCCCCCCTTTCGCCCCACTTTTCCAAAGTTTTACCACAAAATTTACCTGAGAACCAATATCAGTTTTTATTTAACTCATAAAAAGTTTTACATTTGAGTAAGGGTTAAGATAAAATTGACCTTTACACCATTTAATTTATCTGAATATTTTATGAGATATCAGAGAAATAACGTGCAAAAAAAGAAAATGACGCGGCAGCGACCGGCATCAGCAGCTGGTGGGTTGAGGGCAGAGCGTACTCTTCCAATCTATATAGATTATTATTATCGCAGTGCTAAATGTCATACATGATTTGCTGCCCACTGCCCACTAGCTAATATTGGGTATAGATCATTATAATTATTAGTGTTACCTATATCTACGTGCGAAGCCAGGGCGGGTCGAATACATGAAGTAGGTATAATATATATAATTAATTGCTTTCAATATTTTCCTACACTAGATTGCAATGATTGTACAACTAGGAATTATGACCTACCTACAACTGCTTGCGTTTGTTGTACATGTGCTTCAGTTTAAATTCAATAACTACGAAACCGAATCATACGATTTCACACTTAGGTAGATTTCATGGTCTTCCTTAATTTTAATTTAATCCCTCCCTCATCCATTTCTTAAACACTATTGATTGGTTCAATAAATATTGACTTGATTTTTTTGCATTTTTACGCGGTTTGGTTTCCAGCTCAGTAATGTTTTTTAAAAATGATTTGAATGCCGATATAATAATTTTTTTAAATAAAGGAATGTTTCCTTTGAGTGTTTGCATCCTAAGTAATTACTTTCCCTCCATTGCCTGTTGGTATTCCACCCTGAATTTAGATTTTTATCCAAATACTAGCTGACCCGGCAAATGTTGTTTTGCCTATGAATTATTAAACTTGCTATTATGCTGCTCCCAAGCGGAGGAATTTGGCAAAACGGGACCCCATTGATCAGCTATCGACCAGGGTTGAAAAATATAAAACGCTATCAAAACATAGGGGTCGGTGGTAGGAGGGTAAAAATTTAGGAATAAATGTATTTTTCAATTCCACACCATAAAAAAATAACAAAAAAAAAAATTGTCGAAAAAATTAAAAAACATTTTTTGGGGTGAACAACCCTTAACACTTAGGGGTGTAAAAATTAGTTATAAACCTATTCTCATACCTAATGAATATACATATGAAATTTCATCAAAATCGGTCGAGCCGTTTCTGAGGAGTATAAACGCTAAAGGGTAAGGCCGTAAAATTGGCCTCATGTATCATAAAAGTAACTTAGAAGTAAATATGTATAATCTGGTTACTTAAAAGTAACATAGAAGTTTGGTAAGGGTACATTCACAACAACAAAAAAAACGCTTTTCTTTATTAAATTGAATGTTTATTTTATGTGCCGTCTATATAATAATTTTAACATATTAGGTACCTTACTTATTAGTAAAAACTATTTAGAAATTATAGAGGGGGAGCCGGTGACACTGAAAACTCCGTCATAGCGCAATCAAATTGTTCTACCGTAAAAAAATATGCAAATAAAACATGCTACTGCCTTTTTTTTAATTTCGTCTTATTTTTGGAGTTTTCCCGTTTCAGTCGCTTCCTGTATCGTTTTTGTTTCTCACCTAGTGTAAGCGGCATCTGAAAAAATATTTATTACCCTAGAGTCTAGACTCTCATAATGCAGCCAATTATTAGACAGGCCAGTTACTAGTTGTAGGCCAATTAGCAGTAGGTACATCTAATATAATTTGAGTGGAGTAACAAATCTTTAACTATATGTATAATATATAGGAAGGTAGCCATCCAAATAATCACATCAATCCATAGATCTGTTGCGGTGTGATTGAAGGGCAAACCAACAAACAAACACGATCACATATTTATAATAAGTCAGTCGGTCAGTAACTATCTTTTGCTCGCTACTTCATGTGCGTGGAGTTAGGTTTTTAAAAAACCTCCGCAGAACCTTTCGTATTTCGAGATAAAAAGTAGATTATCACTCACCCGGTCCTCAATAATCCGTAACCCTATCATGGCGTGATTGAAGAACAAGCCAACAAACAAAGACTATACTTTTATATTTATAATATCTATTAGTAAGGTGGATTGTTTTGGTAAAATTTGCCAGCTGAATTAAATTTTTCCATAATAATTATAATAAAATTATGATAATATCAGATCGTTAGTAATACCCTAATTAGGTAAATACTTAGGTACATCACTTTTATTTTACGTAACTTAAAAAATGGTAACATAAGTCACACAAAAGTAACTTAAAAACTAGCCTCTAGTCTAATACCTACTTTTAATTTTATGGAGTAACGCTACCAATATAAGCACGTAAGCAGTTTCAAACTATTCCCTAAACATTAAATTCATAAAATAATTGGAGTTCTTGAATAAAATAATCATATTTACCTTATAATAACCAGTAAAATTTTTTTACACTGCGAAAATTCGGCTCTGCCCCAAACAAATGACACTAAACCAGTTTCTACTATTCAATTCATTTTTTTTGAGAAAATTGTGGTAACATGAAATCGGTAACATAAAAGCTTTAAATACACGGACGCAATGTAATTTCCTAAAATAAGTATTATTTTATTACTCAAAACTGTCGTAACATATGTCAGGTTTAAGAAAAGATGTTAATAATTAAGTTAAACCATAAATTTCATCTGAAATAATACAACAGGTCAAAATACAAACATTTACGTAACTACAACGGATATAATTTGGGACGCTTTTATTTGTATGGACCAATGTTCTACTCTGATATTTTCTTCAAAATAATACGAAATGTAATGTTTTTAATATGATAGGACATTAAAACAACTAAAAAAGGCCTTGCTCTGTCTAGGGGAAAGGGAATAGGCATGATGACAGTATCCAAGAATCAATGAAATTATGAATTTATCTAATGAAATAGGATTCATGGAATATAAAAAACGTATTTATTTTTCTATTTCGAGTGAGATTGTTATTTATTTTGATAAAATAAAACTATGAAATACAGCAATCCGCCATATTGTATAAAACACCACTGAAGCGAATGACGTCACTATCGTTTTCGAGCTTTGACAATCGACCAACAATCTCTATAAATACAGGCGTTTTAAATGTTTATCAAGTATTTTCGTGTTTTTTTGTTTCCTTAAGATCATTTCCATAATCTAGCTTTGTTTTACCGAATCCAAAATCAAGAAATTAAAAATCGTTAGCCAGGGATCAAGGATTTTCCAAAGCTACTAGCTCTAATTTGCCCAGGATTGATTTGTTGATGTTGGTTAAGTATCTTGCATCAAACAAAGACTTTTGTTTAGCAGAATTTCGCAATGTCAAAACTTCCATGTAAGTACAATAATAACATAATAATTTATAGGTCCTAAACCCGTAAAATCTGCTATTTTATATATTACGCACTTCATGGTACTTACTTATTAGAGGTTATGTTAATGAAATGTTGTTTTTTAAAACTATACCGTATAACTTAATTGGTTGATTTGCGGTGATTGCCTAGTAAATATGACGTCTGCCTCCTATTCGGTGCGTCTGGGGTTCGATTCTTGGCACGCATCTAACTTTTTGCAGTTATTTGTGCTATAAGCAAAACAGCATAACTCCATAGTATAAAACAAAGTCGCTTCCCGCTGTCTGTCCCTATGTATGCTTAGATCTTTAAAACTACGCATGCGGTTTTTTTAATAGATAGAATGATTCAAGAGGAAGATTTATATGGACTTTTTATCCCTGAAAATTAAAGAGTTCCTGCGGGAACGTCGCGGGCATCAGCTAGTATTAGAATAAAGCAAAAACTTACGTCAAGTGATCTTCGCAGAAATAAATAGCAGAATTTAGATAAATAACTGGTTTGGAGTTAATTTTGATGTGTTATCACACTGGGGAACCGCACACGACTTACACACTTTAGAATTCATATTATTCACACAAAATATCTAAATTGTTGTACGAAGACTTATTGTTTATTGCACGCAGTATACTAGAGTACATTGGTACAAACATTAGTGACGTCACAAACGACGCCATGACAACCGCGAGCGTTTTGGCGTGATTTTTAAAATTTAAATTTCAAATGCCAATTTTATCTCATCATCATCATCCTCAACCAATAGACGTCCACTGCTGGACATAGGCCTCCTGCAAGGATTTCCACACGCCTCGGTCTTGCGCCGCCTGGAACCAGCGGCTCCCTGCGACTCTCCTAATGTCGTCTGTCCAGCGAGTAGGGGGTCTGCCAACGCTGCGCTTTCCCGTGCGTGGTCGCCACTCCAGCACTTTGGGACCCCAACGTCTATCGGTTCTTCTAACTATGTGCCCCGCCCATTGCCACTTCAGCTTCGCAACACGTCGAGCAATGTCGGTTACTTTAGTTCTTCTACGGATCTCCTCATTTCTGATTTGATCGCGCAAAGAAACCCCGAGCATTGCTCTCTCCATCGCCCGCTGAGTGACCTTGACCTTTCTTATGAGGCCCATAGTTAGCGACCAAGTCTCGCAACCGTATGTTATCACTGGCAACACGCACTGTTCGAAGACTTTGGTCTTCAGGCACTGAGGAATCTTGGACGAGAAGACATCTCGAAGCTTCCCGAACGCTGCCCATCCGAGTTGGATTCGGCGGCTCACCTCTTTCTCAAAATTGGACCTACCTAGCTGGACCATGTGTCCCAGGTATATATATTCGTCTACAATTTCGAGTGCAGAGCTCCCAACGATTACTGGGTGGAGCGGCACATGAGCGTTAGACATGATTTTCGTCTTACTCATGTTCATTTTAAGGCCCACCTGTTGGGAAACTCTGCTGAGGTCATTGAGCATTGCATTAAGGTCACCCAGAGTCTCTGCCATGATGACTATATCATCGGCAAACCGAAGGTGAGTGATGTACTCGCCATTGATGTTGATGCCAAATTCGTTCCAATCCAGAAGCTTAAAGACGTCTTCCAACGCAGCGGTAAAGAGCTTCGGCGAGATTACATCTCCCTGTCGCACTTCCCGCTGCAGTTGGATTGGCCTTGTAGTCTGGTCCTGTATACGAACTGACATTGTGGCGTTTTCGTACAAACACTTCAGCACTTGGATATACCGGTAGTCTATCCGGCATCTCTGCAGTGACCTCAACACAGCCCAAGTTTCCACCGAATCGAAGGCTTTCTCATAGTCCACAAACGCTAAGCATAGTGGCCGGTTATACTCTTCAGTCTTCTGTATAATCTGGCGCAGCGTGTGAATGTGGTCTATGGTACTAAAGCCTTTCCGGAATCCCGCTTGTTCGGGAGGCTGGAAGTCATCGAACCTACGAGCGAGACGATTCGTTATGACTCTCGAGAACAACTTATAGACATGGCTGAGCAGCGAGATGGGTCTATAATTCTTCAGCAAGGTATTGTCTCCCTTTTTGAAGAACAGAACCACCACGCTCCTGTGCCATGCCTGTGGCGTTAAGCCCTCGTGAATGACGGAATTGAACAATCGCTGAAGGACCTTAAGTATCGGTTTTCCACCCGCTTTCAGGAGTTCTGCTGTGATTCCGTCCTCACCTGGTACCCTGTTGTTCTTGAGTTGCTTGAGAGCCATACTAATCTCGTAGAGGCTGACGTCCGGGATATCTTCGGTATAGTGTCGGGTCAATTTGGCTCTGGGATCTCTAGCCAAATCCTCAACAGGCTTTTGTGTTGTGGTGTATAACTGTCCATAGAACTTTTCCACCTCTCCAAGATCTCAGGTTTGGATGAGATGAGACTACCGTCATCAGTTTTTAGTTGCGTCAGCTGGCTCTGTCCGATAGACAGATCTCTTGCGAAGACTTTGGAGCCCTTGTTACGCTCGATGGTATCTTTAATAAATTCGGTATTGAAGTCACGCGTTTGTGCTTTAGAGATCTGCCTGTAAGCAAACGCGTCAGCTGAAGACTGTAGTCCCATCCCTGCTCTCTCATCCATGAGTTTGAGAGTGTGGTCTGAAAACATTTTAGTTCTTTTTGGACGGTGGGTCTTAAAGAATTTCGACCCTACGGTATGGACAGTTTCCACCAGCTTGTTATTTAAATCGTCCACAGACTCGCAATCTGCTAGGCAATCGAACCGGTTTTGCAGTTCCAGTTGAAAGCTCTCGGGGTTTTGAATATGAGCACGAGAAGGTCGGAGAGTAGACTTCACCAGTCTGGCCCTTTCCAGCTTGATGTTTAGATTCAATGTGCCTCTTACCATGCGGTGATCACTTCCGGTTTTCAACCTGTTGATCACAGAGACATCATTGAATATTTGCCGCCTGGTTGACATGATGAAGTCAATCTCATTTCTCATGGAACCATTAGGCTTATCCAGGTCCACTTTCTGTGTGGAGGCTTCCTGAAGAAGGAGTTCATCATAAAGAGGCCCTCCCTCTCCATGAAGTCGGCCAGCATTTGGCCCCTGTGGTTCCTCCGCCCATATCCAAATTGCCCCACTCTCACCTCTGCACCGCTTCGTTCACCCAGCCTTGCGTTGAAATCCCCCATCACAACATTGTAGTAGGATCTAGAGATATGTATGGCTCTTGAGATATCCTCATACAATACCTCTACCTCCTCGTCGGGTTGTGCCGATGTCCGTGCGTAGACCTGTATAACCTTCAGCGAATACCGTTTGGTAATTCTGAGTATAAGGTACGCTACCCTGCTCGACACACTCTCGATTTGAACAACATTGTTGACGAGGGACTTGTGGACGATGAATCCGACACCACCCTGGGACTGCTGGTCGCCCTCCCGGTAGTAAAACAAGTTGCCGGATTTGAGGATTATCGAGTCCTCCCCCTCTCTTCGGACTTCAGACAATCCTATAATATCCCAACGCAACTTGCTTACTGCTTCTTCCAGCTCGATGATCTTCTCGTCGGTCCTCAAAGTGCGTGCGTTGTATGTTGCCAGGTCTAGTCGTCGGGGTTGGCAGCGGAATCTCTGCCGGAGATTCTTCGCCCTGCCCCGCCGTTACCATGACCGCTGCCAGAGCCAGGAATAGCGGGGCCGCCGGGAACTAGGGGCCTTGGCCTTGTGTACCTATCCATGCAAGGTTATGCCCGTAATGGCCGCGCTGGGCAGGCGTGTTGGCCATCGCAGGGCTAGACTGTTCGCACTGGTGTCGCTGCTGCCCGACACCAGCCTGAGTCATTTAAAACAGCCTAGCCAGTTTTGAATGGTTATACCGCCATTTGTCGGTCGCCAGAGCCTCGTTTGTAGACCAGCAGGGGGTACCACGGGCACGTGAGGTTGACTGTTGGAGCGCTAGATGGAGGTGCACTCCCTTACCCCCCACCAGCAGGGGGTACCACGTACCAATTTACCAATTACAATGTACCAATTTTATCTACTAAACCTTATTTTTCTGCTGAAATAAGAAATTTTTTCGATATAGTAGATACTTCCGAACATAACCTGACCATTTTTCAAAATCAGTCATCATGCCTATTGTTTAAGTGACATAACATTTTCATAGAAAAAAAATATCGGACGCCTAGCCAAAGTGAAATCATCCATTTTTAACGGCCTTACCCTAAAACGGTGACACAAGAATTTTATATATTAGATAACTAGCGACCCACCCCGGCTTCGCACGGGTAGCACTAATTATAGTCCATACTCCATACCCAATATAGCCCGTGGGCACTGAGCAGCAATTGCACTGATGTTGTTATTAATCTTTATATTATTAAATTGTACTAGCGACCCGCCCCGGCTTCGCACGGATAACACCAATTATATACGTACCAAATAGCTACTAAATTATTGTGCAGACTAATGCAAAATAAGGAACCCGTAAGCGGAAATTATAATATGGGCAGTCATCTTGACTGCCCACTTAAAAAAATATATTTCTTTGTAAATAATTCTGTACTAAATGCTGGTGCAATTTTACGCTGATCCATCATTTTGATCAGTCATTCGCACACCCGCTTTCGATTGACACAGATATTAATGCCAAAGGGACTAGTCAGCTTTAGAATGAAAAATGGATATGATGGAATTTTTAACATCTTTGATTAGTATAGGACTAATCAGATTGTGCTACTTAGAGCCGGTTTTGATTGAAAATCATTACAGGGATCGACGCGACTTGATCAAGGGACCACGATCGAAAAACAATGAGTTCGAATATAGTACACTTATCCGGTTGTTCGCCAGCTCCTATCATAATGCTATTCCGATGAATGTAGCATACATTACTGTAAAGTTCCATCAAAATCTATTCAGTAGTTTTTTCTTTATCAAAATGTCGGGACTTGTGGGACGGTCTGCGACACAACGGTAGTTTTTAATTTTACGTGGCGTGTAAACCGCATTCATATCTACGCGTGCACGCATCTCAATAGATATTAGGTATTTTATATTTCGAAAATAAAACTCACTAATTTTTATTTACTTTTAATAGCATAGAACTGTTTACAGGATAGTATTCGTGGGTAAAACAAATAGAAATAAAGATGTAACAAAATAATCTTCTAAATATTTGATCCGTGCAGGAAAAGTGGGTGGTATTCATCGACTCAATGCCTATGATTCTAATTGAGAACCTTTCATGGCATGGCACTAGTCCTCATACAAATTCTCCTATCATCCTTAGTAATAAGTACATTAAATGAAAAAGATTCGCGACGAAATAATCTTATCATGGACATTTATACCTATACACGCATTTCAACTACAACACAAAGTTAGCGGTGAGCTCTTGGACATATTACCCAATATGCTTTAAGCAAAAGGTTTTATCTTAAAAATTATTAAAATTACTATCAGTCAGTGATTTGTATCTTGCCGATTCCTATTTCATAGATTGGCGATGAACAAGAGCTCAAAGTAACGACAGTCGTCTCTTGTAAATCTTGCATAATTCGCGCAAACATCATCCCTGTCAGTGATGCTCACAGACTAGCAAACACTCAAGAATCAAGATACGAATTCAATTATAACAATTTGTTTTACATTCCGGCAGACGATTGCAGTAAAATGAAAGTTAAAAGGGCAAAGATCCCAACCAACTGATTGGCTGACGGTTGTCTCTCTCACCACTTGGCTACAAAATAATTGAGATTGTAATACGACTACTTTCGCAATCGACTGCATCGCATTCAGCTCACAATCCGTTAACGCTACTACTAGTGGTACTGGAAAAAAGATTTAGCGCTCGAAGTTATCAAGTGAATGTTTGACATTTACATGATATGGAGGAATTCCGAACCCGAAAACACTACGAATGGTTCAAGGCACTGACGTAATTTAGCAAAAACATAAAATAAAAAAATGCTCATCCCAATGAAACGGATGTATTATTGTCAATTTTTCTTTCAAATTAATTGCAAGAGGATGTATCTAATGGGCGCCTGCTCCTCATTGATTTAATAAATAAGTTTTTTTCAACCAATTAAGTAATATTAAAAAACTTTATAAAAGTAACAAAATGCTTCATAAAGTTAACATTAAAAATAGTATTTGTAAGAATCAAGTTTTTAAATAAACAACCGATTGAGATTCTTAAACAAAGAATTTTAACAATAAGTACATATTAACAGTATGAGTATATAATGTTTTTACAAAAGTCAGTGCTTTATTACGGTTTACATTTTTCACAGAAAATGTACTGTGTATTTCAAGAAACAGAGCGGTTAATTACATATGTACAAAACATGAGCTAGAGAATAAAGGCAATCCTGTCTTTTTGTTCATCACAAAATTTGTCTATTAAAATTTTAATTAGGTTAGGTTTTTAATTAGATTGTAAAAATACGATGTTCGAACGTACGTTCTTCATGTAATTGGCCTATTATATATGTCCTATGATGCACAAGCTGTCCTACGTGAAATAAATATTGAAATCATTTATCATTCAATTTGTAACAACACACTTTTATACATCGCAACTAATTAAATTTTATTAATTTAATCACTAGTCGGGAAATTATCGTGATGAAAAAAAAGAATTTTGGCACCAATATGGCGGCCTTAATTCTCGCTCGTGAAATCGTGAAGCCTTATGACATCGATACCAAACCTTTTCATGGGGCTGATTCATGTCTAAGTTTACAAAATATGTAAATTCTCTCACACTTTTCACCATACATTCTTCATCATTCATAGATTCTTTCATATCTTACAAAACAATAATTTATAAAATTCATAATCCCTTGCAAATGTGCATCATGCCTATAATAACATACTTCAACTTACATACAGGTCTCTTACACATCACATAAGTAAAGATACCACAGCCACTGTCTGTATCTATAACTCCAAATAGGAAAAATGCTTTAATATTTTTTTTGAATATTACGGAAAGATTATGGTGAGGCATTACAATTACATAGTATTTCAAGTGCTGCGCTAGGTGCATTGGCGGCATAATATCATTACTATGTGATCCAAAATTGAAAAAAAATATTACTCAATACCAAAGAAAACTTTTCTAATTCTAATCTATTTAACATGTAGGCATAGGAACATACATAAATATTAATATTATGTAACAATCTATGACTCATAGGCCTGATTGAAGTAAATAAATGTTTTGTAAATTAATAATAATACAAAAGCAATAATCTGGCCCAGTAAAATAAATAAATGCACCTAACGACTTTAAATTAATAACATGATATGACCTCCCAATAATACATGTAAATTTACCAGCAGTATGTTGATTGAAACTTCGTTACATCACTTTTATTCCAGGATGTTTCAAATCTGGAACAAGAGAATTAATATGATATTAATATTTTGAAAACATGTTTCCACTCTGTATCCACTGGGTGAAACCAATTATGTAGACCGCGCCCGCTCCCTGTGTGTTTTGCCCTTAACCGGGACCGACGGCTTAACGTGCTTTTTGAGGCATGGAATTAACGAAAAGGTCAAATTTGACCCTTCAAATTCGGTCACCCATACAGTCACAGACTTAGGTCAACGTTGTCTGATATGGGTTGTCACAACTACGCCTCTCATTCCTCAATCACGTCACATAGCCTTAATTTGATAGTGAGTCATCGGCTTATCATCGATCGACCTTAGACAAGACGCCCGTGAGCAGTGGCGTGCACAGGGTAGGCATTAGTTAGACAGAATATCTATTTACTGACTGACATGATGAAAAATGAGCATTGACGTAGCTCCATCTGGGTAAGCCGTGCTTTTATGCCTCTATGAACTGCACGCCACTGCCCGTGAGCCCGGCGATCACCGACATGTACTCACCAGCTAGCGAGCGGCGCCTGCTGCTTGAGCTTGCGGATCTCCTTGGTGGCCCAGTTGGCGAGCGTCTTGGTGCGTGGCGTGCGCGACAGGCGCGCGGCCTGCAGCAGGTTCAGCAGCGGCACGACGCGCTGCCCGAACACCGTGCACAGATCGCCCGTGAGCCCAGCGATCACCGACATGTACTCACCAGCTAGCGAGCGGCGCCTGCTGCTTGAGCTTGCGGATCTCCTTGGTGGCCCAGTTGGCGAGCGTCTTGGTGCGTGGCGTGCGCGACAGGCGCGCGGCCTGCAGCAGGTTCAGCAGCGGCACGACGCGCTGCCCGAACACCGTGCACAGATCGCCCGTGAGCCCAGCGATCACCGACATGTACTCACCAGCTAGCGAGCGGCGCCTGCTGCTTGAGCTTGCGGATCTCCTTGGTGGCCCAGTTGGCGAGCGTCTTGGTGCGCGGCGTGCGCGACAGGCGCGCGGCCTGCAGCAGGTCCAGCAGCGGCCGCGTCTCCAGCAGCGGCAGCACGCGCTGCCCGAACACCGTGCACAGATCGCCCGTGAGCCCAGCGATCACCGACATGTACTCACCAGCTAGCGAGCGGCGCCTGCTGCTTGAGCTTGCGGATCTCCTTGGTGGCCCAGTTGGCGAGCGTCTTGGTGCGCGGCGTGCGCGACAGGCGCGCGGCCTGCAGCAGGTCCAGCAGCGGCCGCGTCTCCAGCAGCGGCAGCACGCGCTGCCCGAACACCGTGCACAGATCGCCCGTGAGCCCGGCGATCACCGACATGTACTCACCAGCTAGCGAGCGGCGCCTGCTGCTTGAGCTTGCGGATCTCCTTGGTGGCCCAGTTGGCGAGCGTCTTGGTGCGCGGCGTGCGCGACAGGCGCGCGGCCTGCAGCAGGTCCAGCAGCGGCCGCGTCTCCAGCAGCGGCAGCACGCGCTGCCCGAACACCGTGCACAGATCACCCGTGAGCCCGGCGATCACCGACATGTACTCACCAGCTAGCGAGCGGCGCCTGCTGCTTGAGCTTGCGGATCTCCTTGGTGGCCCAGTTGGCGAGCGTCTTGGTGCGCGGCGTGCGCGACAGGCGCGCGGCCTGCAGCAGGTCCAGCAGCGGCCGCGTCTCCAGCAGCGGCAGCACGCGCTGCCCGAACACCGTGCACAGATCACCCGTGAGCCCGGCGATCACCGACATGTACTCACCAGCTAGCGAGCGGCGCCTGCTGCTTGAGCTTGCGGATCTCCTTGGTGGCCCAGTTGGCGAGCGTCTTGGTGCGCGGCGTGCGCGACAGGCGCGCGGCCTGCAGCAGGTCCAGCAGCGGCCGCGTCTCCAGCAGCGGCAGCACGCGCTGCCCGAACACCGTGCACAGATCGCCCGTGAGCCCGGCGATCACCGACATGTGCCCGTCCGTGCGCTCGGGCTCCGAGGCCACCAGGATCATGAAGTTCACGATTGCGGCCACGTGCGGCTCCACCACAGCCACGTCCGCCTGTATCTCGCCACTTGTGCCCTTCAGCCCCTGAATAATACCCGTGTATGCTTCTAGCACGCTTTCCTGGAGCTCGCATAAATATTCTACCATGTCATAATCATCACGATCCACTTGCGCGTTGCTGGCCTAAAATTTTGAAGAGTACCTTATTACTTGAATATTCAAAAAAGTTCAAAATTTAAATGATTTTTATTAAAGTAATATTACTATATTATTTAAAATAAATTGTAATCTAAATTAGTGAATGTCAATCATTCTAATACAATCACTAACCTGCAGCAGCATTTGCATGACTACATCGAAATACTTTTTGAAGTCTGGCCCGATACTGAGTGCTATATCTCCAAAGACAGACAGAATTTGTGGCTTCACTGAACGATGGATAGACGGGTCACCAAGGTTTTCTAGTAATTGTAGTATGATTTCATCACAATAAGGGAGCACCTTAAAAAACAGTAATTATTATGAAGTTATTAAACATTGTTGTGGATTCACTGAACGATGGATAGACGGGTCACCAAGGTTTTCTAGTAATTGTAGTATGATTTCATCACAATAAGCGAGCACCTTAAAAAACAGTAATTATTATGAAGTTATTAAACATTGTTGTAAGTGTAAAAAACAGAAAAACTTTAAAGCTTTTTCTGATAGGTTCTGACTGCACAAACTCTGACAGACTGGGTCAACCAGTAGAGTCAACATGCAATCTGATAGAACACTGAGATATTGTTGTGTATGTAAGATACATGTAAAACTACTCAAATACACATACATACTTTTCATTTTAACTTATATATCAATAACCAGATGTCTAATATTTACCTTACTCTTTAGTGCACGGCATATGTCACCTGTAACACCTACAGCAGCTATGCATACTTGATATTCTTGGTGATTTTTAAGACCAACATACAGGTATTGTTTGAAAGCATCCATATATTTGAGGAAACCTTCCCCTAAAACTTCAACTAATGTAGATACTGCCATCAAAGCATCTTCTTGTACCCCGCCAGCCTTGCCAGCGTTGCCGGCAAACATTGTCAGTAGGGCCGTCATGATGGAGTCAGATATTTGCGGAGCATCCTCGGGGGTAACCTTGCGAAGAACTGATTGCAGAGTGGCACACAGTAGACTCTGAAGATCAATCAACTGAGACCTATCAGCCTGGCTAGAGATATGGTTCTCCATTTGTAGCACCTGTTGCAACCGTTCTAATATAACCATGGTAGTTTTCTGCACAGTGACATAACAGTCAGTGGGAGAGTTCTTGACCATCTCCATAAGAGCTTCATAAGCAGCCGACCTCAAATTATGCTGAGCTGCATCTTGACGGTCTGTTGTCTCCAGTAGTCTTTCAACTATATAATCAAAGTAAGTAGACATGCAGTAAGTCTTTGGTTGTTGAGAATCACTGCAATCAGCGGCTTCATAGGCAGCTTCAGCTAATCCTGTAAATGCCCAACAAACATTTGCAGCTACTCGAGGTTCCCCTTTTAGTCCACTCATGAGACTTTCTAACAGAGGTTTAAGGTATGTATCGTTGATGGCTGCTTCCGGGACGATTTCACAAATTCTACCAAAAGTCCAGGCTGCTGTATCTCTTACAGCTACACTTGAGTCATACATGGCCTGAATGAGGGTAGGCATTGCTTCTTCTACAAGTGGCTTTAAGGTAGCCGCTTCTAGACCTCCTAAGATCGATCCAAAAGCCATAAGAGCTGCTTCTCTGTACCTCCAGTTTTCACTTTTAATATTTGAATGTATAAATGGTAGAACGTGAGGGACAATGTCATCTTCACAACAGTTTGAAAGCAACATTAAACATACTGAAGCAGCTTTTGAAGGATTCCACTCGAGTTCATCATCAGAGTCTTCCTGTTTTGTTAGTTTTTGCATTAACACTGGAGCAATGTACTGCAATGCTCCTCGAGCATAGAATCTTGAAGTTCTGACTGGTGGCCGCCCTAAGAAAAAAAAACTCACTGATGGGTATGCTTTTCACTAAGTCTAGTGTTCTTGTCACTTCATAAACATATCAAAATTTAAAACAAAAAAGTGCAAAAATCTAAGAGCAATAGAAACTGGTTTAAGCACTTAAAGACATTTGTATTTTATTAAAAAATTTGAACTATCAACTATTTTGCATTATCAAGGCTCTGATAAATAATGATTTCATACCTGCTTCATTTGCTTCCGCCATTTCAATTCCTAGATCTATTTCTTCATCGCTAACATTTGACCAAAATTCTATTCCTTGTAAAGAGATCTCATCTATGTCAGATTTCATGGCTTCCAATGTAATAGGGAACAGAGCTTGTCCCATATAAGGTTCCATATATTGATAGTATAAAGATAATATTTTTACCTAGAAATTTTTCTAAATTAAGTCATTGAACTCATTTCTGTAATAGGTTTTTATAACGATAGGATTTTTGCCAGAAATATAATAAAATCATAGTCTTAAAAACTGAATGACAATAAAGCATAAAAAGATTTGATGACAAAAGTGCAGGTATTGCCTAGTTCAATTAAAACAAACTTACTAGACATTGAAGTGCTGCTACACTTATTCTCATATCAGGGGATTGTGTCGCCTCACAGACAACTTCCATAATAAAATTCCTCTCATTTTCTCTATCAAAATTGGCCCTTGTGAATTCAAGGGAATTGAGCAAAGCTTGAGTAGCAGCAAGACGAACATGAGTACTAGGCTCACTTGATCTCATGCCATGGATGATGGCAGTTAAAATTGCATTGCTTTGTTCTGTTAGCACTTCAGCATCTATTTCTTGACAAATATATCCTGAAAATACATATTATTAAATATGTTAAGGACCTTTAATATTTATTGTTTTATTGATCCATTTTGCACTTTAGTACGCATTGAATTAGTTTTTATTTATTTAACAACAAAAAGAACCCTCTTTTATTTTGGTTTACCCTGGTGCATTCTGTGCAGTCCTTCTATTTTTGCATAAAATATTGTGAAAACGATTATTAAGATTTTAAACTTTGCATTTGGCATCAGTATTATACTAAGAAATACACTTACCAATAGCCTCTAAACTTGCTTCTTTCTTTAGTTCTGTAGATTCAGGATTGACAACATTTTCTACTAGGATGGGAATCAGACCATTCCATTGTCCAACAGCAAGTTCAGCTACTGCAACATATGCTACACACTGGGCGGCAGAACTGGGCCTGCTGTTCTCTGTCCCAATAGCTGTTAATATCTAAAAATAGATTTTTTGTTATTTAACTAACATTTGTTCTTACAATATTCTTGTTCATAAATTGTCTCCTGAGATGACAAGACAATGATGTTGATGAACAGGTAACATTCTTATAAGTTTTTATAAAACTTGTCATGAAAAGAGGGAATATGATGTGTTTATTAATGGTCCACACAAGTTTCTTTAGTTACTTGTTATTTAATATGCTGTAAGATTTAAAAATTACTTGTAATAAACTTTAATTCATATAGGAACTTATTTCCAAATATCTCCAATTTTAATATTTTTCCTGCAGTCTTCATATATACCAATTTGTCACACATCAATAGTCGAGTAACAATGTCATTCACTCCATATTATTTGTCAACACAATGTAATAGCATTATTGTATGGGGTAATCTGTTAGCAACTGTACATTCTACCACTGCATTGATAAAGTTTAACATGCCCACCTAAGTAATTACAAGTGAAATAGAAAATCATGAAACAAATAGACTTACATTATTTTTAATGTAGAGTCTTGTATCTTCTGAAAGCTCTAGCCATCTCTGCTGGTATTGTTGTTTAAGTGTAGGGTCTTTCGAAGTGAGGTGGTTTTTTAACTGCAAGCCAGCAGCCATTCTAGCCACCTGGCTATTGCCCCCCCGCACCAGCACATCCGATAACATCTTGATGAAAATCGTAAAGTTTGAGACAGCTGCATGGTCAAGATATTTCTCTGCAGCTTCCAATTCATTTCGATCTGTAATATTAAGTCACGAACGATTAGTAATATTCTGTAGTAACGAACGATATTGTTTAATAATTACATATTTAAGAACATATTCGCATTTTTAAGAAGAGATCGACATTGACTGTTGCCTCAATATGAGGTTATCATACAAAATTTCCTACCTTAATTCAATGGACAAAAATTATTCAATTTATATAAATTAAAAGTAAATGAAATCATAAATTCATAAGAAACAGTCGTTCGGACCAGAAACTTCCTAACATGACGAGTGGAATAACGTGTTACGCTATCTTGTTATCAACGCGTTTTTCTAATAAAAATCTACATTCCTAATAGTTGTGTTCTTATCAAGGTTCTGATATTACTAATAGCGTCGTAATTATTCTTAACGATTAGTGCTACATAGATTTACAATAGTGAAAAGTCAGTTGACAATAAAGAAGCGCCATGCTCATACAACTGAAGAAAGCGTGACATACCTGGTGATATAGTCTTTTCTAATACCTGTATTAGCGTTAATGTCGGTTCTGTAATCATCGTGTTATTTTATATTCTAAATCAACTTACAACTATCTGAAAAACTAATATAACCGAAGAAAAAATGGTAACCGGCACACGACGAAAGAACACTCAAAATTCACAAATGACAAATTAAAATTTCCGAAATCCCAATGTTGCCAACTGG
Organism: Erebia palarica; assembly: GCA_964035005.1. Lineage (NCBI taxonomy): Eukaryota > Metazoa > Arthropoda > Insecta > Lepidoptera > Nymphalidae > Erebia > Erebia palarica. The sequence continues at coordinate 30,798,631 of OZ035985.1, read as the reverse complement.
CTGGCATGAGCCACAGATAGCATGGCCATGGCATGCTATAAGGCATGCATGCATGGGTATGGGCGTATGGGTATTGTACTTTGATTTTATTTATAGGAGAGGAAATGAAACATCATATTTATATTGAAGCTTCCGGTAAGTAAAAATGGCGTATAGGCGGAGCTTATAGGCCTATTACACCGCAGTTAACACAGGGACCCTTTAGCAGATTCAGTGTAGTGTAATAACATACAAGGCGGTTAGGGACCTCAGTTGTCGCAAGACCAGCTTAGAGAGTATTTGTCTCTATGGCTCGCGCGTGCATTTTGTCAATATATTGTGTGCTAAAGAAAAAGTAGTTTTGTGGTTCTGATAGACATGTACAAAGAAATGCCTTATTTATGGAGAGAAGAGCATAAAGACTATAGGAACTATACTATAGAAGAGTAGATTAATTTACTATACTATATGAACTACTGCCCGTGCATTCGCCCGCGTGTATTGAGGTATTTGGTTCCCGCGGGAACTCTTTCATTTTCCGGAATAAAAAGTAGCCTGTGTCCTTCTCCGGGACGTAACCTACCGCTGTACCAAATTTCATCAAAATTGTTAGAATAGATGGGACTTGAAATCGTAGCAGATTGACAGACACACTTTCCCATCCATGCTAATATTATAAACGCGATCCACGCGGACAAATTCGCGGGAATCATCTAGTTTATAATATTAGTATGGATACTACTTTTTTTGCTTCGATAGCACGGGTGCCATAATCAGTGAACGATAATAAACATACTAAGATACATGTCCAACTCTCTTGGCGTTCTCTTCAGACTGAGTTAGCGCCCGGTGGTAATGCAGTGTAATAGCGACGCCAAAACTAACGCCCACACCATACCACATGTGTATCCACAGGGCCCGGAAAAAAGTGCGGTGTAACAGGTCTATTAGGGCTGATATTATCGATACTTATAATAGGTCTTTACCTATGAAATTGCCGTTATGTAGGAGAGGGACATAAAGTCGATTTTTTTAAAATATAATATATTTATTTAATCAAAGTATGTACCATTGCTATGTATGTACTTTTGCCATCTCATAGGTAGTTCATTGATCCCTTTACTAAAAAAGCGTTGTCCTGAAGCAGCAGTAGCCTAGAGCGATTGACGAGCCTCGGTTGTTTAGCAGCTAGCTTTTCCATTATGGTTTGCAGTTGCTGGCAATAGACATCCGCCGTAATCGTCTGGCCAGATTTAAGAAAGCTGTAGTGAACGACACCGGTACTAGTCCACCAAACGCTCACAAGTAATTTTTTTTGAGTCAATTTTCGCTTGGGGCAGGATTTGGCTGGTTCGCCAGGGTTCAGTCATTGCAATTAGCGTTTCTGATTATCGTACAGGATCCACTTTTCATCACAGGTATAATTCGATTTAAAATCCCTTCATTATTGTATCAGTCAACGCGCGTTAGTCGGTTTGCTGCATTCAATTCATGAGGTACCCACCTTTCAAGCTTCTTCACCTTCCCAATTTGCTTCAAGTGGATTAAAACAGTTTTATCACTAACACCGCAACCTGCACCTAGCTCGGACGTGGTTTGCGATGGATCCGCTTCCACAATAGCCTTCAATTCTTCATTATCAACTTTGGTCTCCGGCCGTCCACGGGGCTTGTTCTGCAGGTCGAAATTTCCAGAACGAAAACGTTGGAATCAAAAACGCACTGTGTTTTCCACCGCCATACACATCATTAATCCTTCGAGCCGTTTCTGCAGCACTGGTACCACGATAGAACTCGTACTCGTAAATAACGCGATATTTCAAGTTTTCCACTTTGTAAACTGAGTGACGCAAAGAAAAAACCAAAAGAGGAAAAAACAAATGAATAGGGGTTTTCAAAACACAAAACCATGAGTAAATAGCTGTATCAATTTGAAATTGAAATTCCTAACCAAAGAGGAGATATTTGAGATCAAAGTGGCCAGTACGACAAAACGGCAAATTCATATGTAAGGACCAATCGATATAAAATTTTAACAAATAAAATTAATAAATAATTAAACATAATAGTTTGAAAAAACTAGTATACATAAATTACGAATACTAGATTCGTATTTTCTAATGAACTAGCTGATGCCCGCGACTACGTCCGCGTGAATTAAGGTTTTTTGATTCCCGCGGTAACTCTTGAATTTTCCGGAATAAAAACTAGCCGGCATGTTATTCCAGACTATAATCTATCTTTGTCTCAATTTCATACAGATCAGTTTAGGCATGATTAACAACATCATCCATACATCCCAACTTCGCGTTTATAATATATTGTGTTAGTATAGATTTATATTATTAGTTCATGTGAACCTTACAAACTGTTACTGTTTCATAATATAAGTTGGAATTCCTATATATTATGGAAAAAATGTTACTGAATGTGACGATATGAATAATAAAAGTAGACTGATTTTAAAATTGCTTTAATAATAATTAATATCGTTCTCCGTAAAATGACATGACTACATATTTTGCTTGCATTTGCGGGTTTGAAATTGTTGGGTTGTTAATGGCATTTAGCCATTTCACCCATGCAACATATCCTCTCCTATTTATAAAATCAAAGGATGAAATACTTACTCTATAGTATAGAAATATACCCTTTGATTATTTATTTAGGAGAATATACCTTTAAAACGTAGACATAGCAAAGAAATGGCGTCCGACTATACAGTACCTATGAACAGTATGCGGTAGCGATAGTCTTAATGCGATATTTTCTTAATGCTAAATAAGTTTTTTTTTGTTATTTCTATACTTTGTAGCATTCAGGAGAGTCTTTACAAATATAACCTGTTAGTATTTTTAACAATCAGGTAAAAATTAGGTCAAAATTGTAAACTTACGTAGTTATTAGGTTATGTTTTCGTAGCAATACACCATCCTATATAAGTTAAACCACTTTTTTCGTAAGCTACGAGCACAATTACCACTTTGTTCAATTCAGATTTCGTACGAATATGGGCGGATAACAAAAACTACACAGGATTGTCTGACCTAAACTGTCGGATAGGTCAGACAACAAAAAGTGATACGCTGAGCAGGACAACAGACAACATTTTCTCGCTCTGTCATAAGCGTAAGTACTCATTTCACTCATATCATTATTACATTGTCTCCTCTTGCTATATTTACTCTGTATGTAATCAAAATATTTCCGATAGAAGTGAAAACGAATATTAAAAAAAATATATAATCCATAAAACTAAGACATAAAAGTTTAATTACGAATGTAGTATATTTATATTTTAGATTAGATTTAGATTTTATTGTATATTTATATTTTATGCCTTCGTAACAACGCCAGCATGACGTTAGCGCAGAGCATGTCGCATATATCGGTATCATCATATCGGTGAAGCAAACCCATCTACCAAACAATGCTCAACGTGGCTAAAGAAGTTTTCACTTCATTAATTTAATATGTATCTATAATATCATGACACTTCTTGATATCACTGATGTGATCTTGATGTGACAGTGGCATGAGTGCGAAAGGGGCACCAACTCGTACTTCATAATTTTTTTAACCGAAAGTCAAAATACCATGTTTCGTTGATATTACTTGAAAAATATTTTGAGAAATGAAGGACTTTCAACGCGATGGTTTTCACGGATCTTAATGTAACAGGTGTATCTGTTAGCGTAAGATTGTAAAAACCATTATATTATAATCTAACTCGCGAAATTCTTAACTGTCGAAAGATTAGAATTTAACGCATTATTTTCCGGTAGATTGTAATCTGATAGGTATTTAAACCCGATAAAACCTAAGTGCCCGGCCTTTATGTCGAACCCTAACCTAACCTAACCACAAGAAAGAGACAAGAAAACGTAAATAAAATGAGTATTTCAAAAATTGACACTCAGAACATTGAACAGTTTACAATCTTTCGACAGTTTAGAATTTCGCGAGTTAGATTATAATCTAACGGTTTTTACAATCTTACGGTGATATTATATCTATGTAATTCTTAAGACTCGTAATTTTTATTTCACGTTATTTTTACCAAAGACAAGTACACAGAGTATATTATGCATGGTTCATAGAGTAAGTATAAATATGTATATTTGGACCCTAGGTTATTAGTCTGTGTAAATTCCTTTTTTTGAGTCGGTGTTGTTGACAGGACCTTTTCGTGAACGTAAAACGAAAAGAATTATTTAAAATGGTATTTATATCTTTATTTAATTAGTTAATCTTGAAGTGCTGTTATTTTATTATTAATGAGATGCATTAAAACAGTGGATGTGATGATAACCTGTCGTATATTTTGTTTGAACCTAGTGTTTATATTTTCAGTCACTCGTAATCCCGGATAAATTTCAACACATTCTTCGTATTATGAATACAAATATCGATGGCAAACGAAAAGTCATGTTTGCTATGACTGCTATCAAGGGAGTCGGTCGTCGGTACTCCAACATTGTATTGAAAAAGGCTGACATTGATTTGGACAAACGTGCTGGTGAATGCACTGAGGAAGAAGTGAGTATAAAGATAAATAAATAAATAGTTATTGCTTCTGCGCGCTAACCACTGGACCTAATGAGGCGTCTAAGACAGCCAGACTTGTCAATAAGGCTGATATTACACTAGCTTAAATTCATCATCTATATATGTCATATCTGTCAAGTTTTATGATCATTTAAATATGATGCAGTTCTTCATTTTTACTTATTGACTCACTTATGAACACATAAACGTCATATACTATCAAGATGGATAACGGTTTAGCCGTGTTTTCCTGAATTATATTCATTGATAATGGTTCCACTCACACCCTAAAGATGTTGAGTCAGTAATGGAATACCTAAAATTATATACTAGCTGGCACCCGCGACTTTGTCTTGATTGAGGTATTTTAGGGGTATGAAAAGGGGATCTAATTTTATCAATACTGTTATAAACTTAATGAATAAATTCTGTCCCTCTGTGATGAGAACATCAATAATTATCATTTCAGGTAGAAAAAATTGTTACAATTATGTCCAACCCAAGGCAATACAAAATCCCAGACTGGTTTCTTAACAGACAAAAAGATATAGTTGATGGAAAATACAGCCAATTGACATCTTCAAATTTGGACTCTAAGCTCCGTGAAGATTTGGAGAGGTTGAAGAAGATTCGTGCACACAGAGGTATGCGCCACTACTGGGGCCTCCGTGTTCGTGGTCAGCATACTAAGACCACTGGCAGACGTGGTAGAACTGTTGGTGTGTCTAAGAAGAAGTAATCTGTGTAATAAATAATCTTTTTGCCAAAAAATATTTTTTATTTATTCTCTGGTAGATAGATGATTATTTCATCCTCTTGTCAGGATGACTTTATAGAGGATTATTTCTAGTATGGGAATCTATGTAAAAAGAGCAATAGGATGTCCCGATTCTTTATAGTCTTTTAAGATAGAGGATGTTTAGAGTCCCATAAACATACATGTTCCCTATAGTAGTTTCTGCTTGAAATGTTTATCATAATATTAAAGTTTGCTGCAGTAGGTGGCAGCTACGAGATGGGATTGATGTTGAAAACCTTCCTTAGGTACTAGCAGACTTGGCCCTGACTTTGTCCACGTGAAATAAGTTTTTTGTATTCCCATGGGAATTCAGAGTTTTTGGGATAATATATAGCCTTGAGTCGCAGCGGACGCATGCGTCCAAGTGCGGAAAATAATCCCAGGAGTGATCCAGAGAGTAGCTTATGGCACTCACGAATAATGTGGCTTTCTATTGGTACCAGAATTTTCAAAATCAGTTCTGCAGATCCAGAGATTACCCCCTACAACATTACAAACTTTACCTCTATAATATTAGTATAGATGTGTAAACCAAACTTTAAAATGAACCAAGTAATTACATATTGAAAACTTATAGTACACAATAGTCTCAAAGTTTATCTGCTAAATACATTGTTCAATATAATACATCTATACTAATATTATAAATGCGAAAGTTTGGATGGATGTATGGATGTTAATTTCTCAATCATGAACACAGCACAGCACAACAGCTGAATGGATCTTGCTGAAATTTGGTACAGAGATAGTTTATGGTCTGGAATAGCACATAGGCTACATTTTATCCCGGAAAATTAAAGAGTTCCCGCGGGAACCACAAGTACAAAGTCACGGTCATTTGCTAGTTGTTCAATAAAGTAAAAACAATAGATTGTGATGTTATATCAATTTACTAAAAAATTCCAATATATACAGTTTATACACAAACAAATATCTCATTCATATTGTGCAATGATCACCATCATATAAACACCAGCAAGGAGGGCAAGAATCTCTTTAATAGACTGTGAAAGTTTATTTGATCCTTCCAATAGTTCTGGAATAACAGACACAGTAGCTATGTATATAAAACCTCCAGCTGTGAATGGTAAAATGAGAGAGGAAACAACACCATCTCCAGAGCCTTGCAGATATATGGAAATGACTGTGCCTGACATGGCACCGAAAGCTGTCAACAATTGCAACATCATGGCTTTTCTGCGAGAACATCCAGATTGTACAAGTATTGCAAAATCTCCAATTTCATGTGGAATTTCATGCAGCAAAATAGTGACAGTAGTGACCAATCCTATGTTTTGCCCTGCAATGAATGAAGCTCCAATTGCTAGCCCATCAGTGAAATTATGTGTAAAATCAGCAGCAAGATTTAAATATCCTGCAACTTTAATTTCATCCTTTTTATTTTTGTTGGCTTTCTTGGACTTATCATCAGATTTTTTCTTTTCATTACTATGTGTATGTCCATGCCCAACGTTAAATAGACGTACAGTTTTCTCTACAGCTAGAAATGTTATAATACCTCCTAGGACACCAAGGCCAACTGTCATGTCGTGGGGTTCATGTTCATTTTCATTGTGGGAATGACTATGACTATGACTGTGTCCTGCACCATTATTCTTAGACATAAGAGCGTGCGGTATCAAATGCAAGAAAGCATCTCCAAGAAGGCCACCAGATGCGAAAGATAACAAAACTTTTAGGAGTGGTTGCTTTTCAACGGTACCATCTATTGGTATGTAGAATAATATGAGAAACGGCACGATACTTATAAATACTGTTGAACCTAAAGCCTTTACGTACAAATCATAATTCGAGTCATGTTGCTCTTCTCCTTCCTCTTTCAATTTATCATTTGCACTTTTACTGTATTTATATGCCGGAGATTCGTCTACATGTGAGTGCGAATGTCCGATAACAGCAGAAAATGCCCATACCGTCACTAAACAAAATAAAACCCTTTTATACGTTTTATTCATATTGGCTTACTAGTTTCGTCTTTATGCTCAAAACAATTCAAGAAATTAGCGAATTTTATTAATTTTTTTCATCGGCACCTAAACACAATCACAAACTTTTGACAAAAAAATCAACGAACCCTGTGTGACGTGCATCATATCGACACCAAGTACCAACACAAATGGACCAATGACGTGACAAATCACAGAGCAATATCATTTATGACAAACAATTTTTTTTTTTAATAACCCTCTTGGGTATATTCTTTGTTCTATCCACGTCCTTTGATATATAAAATCAAAGTCCACGTCTACGTCTATGGTTCAGCCGCATAATTTCTAGAAAATGAGGTTCTAAGTAAAGTACCTAAATATTTATTTGGTAAAATATGGTACAGACAAGATGTTATTAGGTTAATTAGTACAAACCTAAGCCCGTTCACGGCAATTTGATGGTCTTCACCTGCTACGTTTACCTACGCTACAAAAACCAAAAAAAAAACTCTTGAAACGGAACTATTTTTTTCATTCTTGGCAACACTTAGGAAAAATTTCAAAATAATAAGTCTGTGCCTACAGTCTGAATGGGCAGACTAAAAGACATTTCAAATTTGCTATCAATATTATCACTGTTGTATTTCACAAATCACTCACAAACGTCTTATTTCCTGAAGTAAAACATTTAAAGTTATGATATACTCAAAAGTAATTCAATTCAAAATAAAAATAAAGACTAATGGGTTTTTTAAATATAAAATAGAATGATTCCATAGAGATGTGACATGAAAAGTGAACCATAGGCTGAATGATAAGAGCGGGTTTAGTCGGTTGTAAAAATCGAAAATCGATTACCACATTCTATGATTATGAAATTACCTTGTGGTGTTGAAGAGGATATTATAATTAAACCTTTCACCTCTCCTATGAGAGTGGAGGCCTGTGCTCTTATGTGGGACGTTAATGGGCTGTAGTGATCAGCGATCATTGTATAGTCGATTTCACGAAGCGAAGGAATTAATGTAATCAAATATGGCTTCAGGTCACGTGATTAAAATTGTCATTGGACATATAGTGATGCGAACATTGACAGACTAGTTGTGAATGAACAATTGAATGAATACATTCTGAAATCGATTACCACACACTATGATTACGAAATAACCTTGTGATGTTGAAGAAGATAAACCTTTACTTTTAGATTAAACGTTTCACTAAAATCTTATCACTTACTTGATAATAGTCGTCAAAGCCCGCCAACCCACCTACTATTAGACAGTCGAAATTGCTGGGCTTGTCCAAAAATGCTCTAAAGACATATTTTCTTTCAAATTGAAGACGACTAGCTGTTTATTCTATATAATTCTATGGTATGTATGTGTATGTATATAATACGTAATAAGTAATTCACTGCAAGGCGAGTCACTGCAGCCTAAACCACAGGGTATCCTGCATTAGGCTGCAGAGACCGACCATGCATTGTTATTATAGACCTAAGTCTTACTTTTGTTAAATTTTGAGAAATAAATTATTATTTATTTTTATTTTATTTATTTAATTGTATATTTTAGTATTATAAATATATTGTAGTTTCAGTAAAATATTTTTATGTGTTATATTATGTAGTATTCTGTGTGTACTGTATTATTTGATTAAGTAGAAATTTTGAGCACCTGGTTTCTTAGCGTTTTCTTATCTAGTCGGCCATAATTAAGTATTGGGGTTTTCTGACTAGAAATTCCCAGTAATAGCTTCGAGTTAGGAAGTTGATGGTGTTTCACCCCCGTTCCTCGGAGAGCACGTTAAGCCGTCGACCCAGTTATTATCACTAATATTATGATAATAGTCGTTAAAGCCCGCCAACCCACATCGGAGCAGCGTGGTGAGTCTAAGCTCTCATTCCCTCTCTCCTATGAGAGCGGAGGCCTGTGCCAGCAGTGGGACGTTAATGGGCTGTAGCGATTAAGATAAATGAATCATCATAAATGAATATATTTATATATATATAAATAAATATAATTACTTCCGTGTCAGCAACACTGCTGTTTCGTCGATAATAGCGTGGTAAGCTAAGTTTATTGCATCGTGGTAAACTCAAAAAGAGTACCAAAAGTTCTGCACGAACTTTGGCATGATATTAGGGCCCGTATTAATGAATCGACATAAGTATCGGTCTATCTATGGCTATAACCAGTCTTAAACATAAAATGACCGATGCTTGAGAACGTGTTCTTAACCGATGTTGGTTTATTAATACAAGTACAAAAAAAAATCCGTTAATAAAGCCAAGTCGTTGAAAATAAAAACTAAAAAGCACCAGAGAACACCCGAAACGTACAACATCAATAGAAGCAGCGAAACGAATGACCGGATTTTTTTGTGCCGGCGCGGCCGCTGACTGCTTGCTGTAATAAAGAGATAAAAGATCTGCGAAACTAATATAACGATATTCGATTTTTACAATCGACTAAACCCGCTCATATCATTCAGTCTATGGTTTACTTTTCATGTCACATCTCTATGGAATCATTCAATTTCATGTCAAACACCCATTAAGTCATTAGTCTGTGTTTCTATTTTGGGATTCTTGCAAGTTATTTGTTAGATTAATAGCTTCTTAGTGCATAAATTGAATTACTTTTGAGTATACTAAGAACTATAGATGTTTTACTTCAGGAAATAAGACATTTGTGAGTGATTTGCAATACACAACAGTGAAAATATTGTTAGCAAAGTTGAAATGTCGTGACTGGTATGTTTTGTTTACATGATTTACTCTGCCAATTGGAAGCGACTGTACCTACATTATAAAAAAAATTGTGTGGGTCAGATACGACGTACGACTGGAGTTTACTCTTTACGAATGATTATAAAATAAATTAGGGTAAATGAATCCATTTTTTATATTAATGAAAGCATGCTTGATGCATGGAAACATAATCAAGTGTTACCATGGAAACATGTACATAACTGCAACATGTACATAGCTTGCAACGATAAACTTTTTTGGAATTTTACCAAGTCTAAGCGAAAATGTAATTCAATACCACAGACCTTAAGTTATGACAAACGAGTTGCAACAACGGGGTTTGAAATTTGTCAACTATTTTCCGATTATTTCGCATCGGTGTATATTCAAGATAATCATAACAAATTACCAGATACTACCTCTGTAGATACGCACGTACACACTAATAGCAGGTTAACTCTTTCTGAAAGCGAGATCTTGACAAAGATAAAGACTCTGGATGGGAACAAGGGCCCGGGACCTGATGGGATTCCCTCATCTTTTATTAAATCGTGCGGAATGGAACTCGCAGTACCTTTGATGTTATGAATATTAACATCAAAGGTACTGCGAGTTCCATAAGTCTTTGCTCACTGGATGCTTTCCGGAATTTTGGAAAAAAGCTCACGTGATACCTATTTTTAAAGCAGGCATGAAAACTGAATGTAGTAATTATCGCCCTATATGCATTTTAAATTGTTTTGCCAAAATATTTGAGAGTATTTTTTATGATTATATTTTTTATCTGTTTAAACCACTGATTTCCTCGCAGCAACATGGATTTGTTAAAAGCAAATCAACTGTTACCAATCTAATTGAATATTCTAATTTCTTAGTAAATTGTCTTGACAGTAAAAAACAAGTTGATTCGGTGTATACAGATTTCCAAAAAGCGTTTGATAAGGTGAATCATCGGTTACTTTTCCTGAAACTCGAAAAATATGGTGTCCATGGGAATTTGCTAAGATGGGTTATATCATACGTAACAAATAGATCACAAATAGTTGCTGTTAACGGATTTTACTCCAAACCAATAACGGTACCATCAGGTGTACCCCAGGGATCACATCTAGGTCCATTGCTCTTTATTATTTTTATTAATGACATCACATCAGTCATCATCAGTTAGAATATTGTGCCCCAGTTTGGACCCCATTCCAGAAAACATATGCTGACTCTATTGAGTCCGTGCAAAGGAGATTCCTACGAGTACTTCTTTACAAATATAACAGAAAACTAGTCCATTCCTCTTATGAAGATAAACTAAAATATTTTAAACTCGATTCTCTATGCATGCGTCGTATGCTACATGATGCGATGCTACTTCACAAAATCACTAATAGTCAAACGGATACCACCCTTCTATCAAAAATAAACCTAAATTGTAAAATCCCTAAACGCTCTACTGAATTATTTAGGTGGTTGGCTATTATAAAAAAAAAAAAAAATACACTTGATAATTGAGAACACGTTTTATTCCTCTCTTTACCAAGGGACTAAAAAAAAAGGGGAAGGGAACCCGGAAGCTATCATAATTCTTAAAAGACAAAACCATAGATACTATTTCCTGTCACAATTACCACAGATAATCTTGTACTTATTAAATCTACTTGATCATAAACAACTCTTATAAATATTTGTTGTTTCCATCACCCCCCCTCAACAAATATTTACCTATCAGCGCTTAACAATTAAATTAGAAAAACATTTTATTATCGCTGATACAAATAAACATATTATATATCTTGACTATTTGTGACTGTACAGTTTACACTTTACTCTATCACTGTACCGATTTTCATTGACAAATAAACATTAAGCATTACTCAAACAAACTAAGTACAGAACAACTTATTACTTAATTACCCTAAAACAGTTTAAGTACCTAGTTAAAACAATATTCTTTTCTATTACGGTACTAACTAAAGCAGAAGCAGAGCAGTGTTATTATGTGCTAATTTATTAAAATTAAAATATTATTCTTAAATTTTTCAAACATTGTTTTACCCAATGGTTTAGTTAGGAGATCTGCAATATTATCTGAAGTACTTATATATTTCAATGAGATTAGTCCCTTTACTTGTTCAACAATGTATTTATATTTTATATCAATATGTTTTAATCGTTTGATATTTTCAGAATTATATGCTAATTTAATTACTGACTGATTGTCCTCATAGATAGTTATACTATTACACTCAATAGAAAACTCTTTCAACAGATTCTTTAACCAGTTCGCTTCCATAATACATAAACTTAATGCAATGTACTCAGATTCTGTTGAAGAGAGACTTATACACAATTGTTTCTTGCTATTCCACAAAATTACACATCTGAATAGTTTAAATATATAACCTGATGTAGATTTCCTATCTTGTATGTCACCAGCCCAGTCTTCATCAACATAGCCGTCTATTAATGTACCTATTGTTACATTTGTAAGTTAGAGAAAGTTGTAATGTACCTTTAATATACCTTAATATTCTTTTCAGACACATATATAACAACTGACTGGCGCAATGTTGAAACCTACTCAAGAAACTCACTGCGACACATATGTCTGGTCTTGTACCGCAAGCTGCATATAATAAAGAACCTATTATTTGTCTACATTTTGTTTCAATTTCACTACTTTCAGACTGTTCTCTTTGTAATATTTGAAAATTAAAGTTTTGATCTATTGGGGTAGAAACAGGATTGCAATTTAACATTTGGTATCTTTTTAATATAGAGAGTAAATATTTTTCTTGGTAAGAGTAGTTATACCACCTTCCTGTTTAATGTTTATACCTAAGTAATTTGATGCCAATCCTAAATCTTTCATCTTAAATGTTTGGCATAATTGATCCTTAAAACTTTGTAATTATTATTTTTGTATTCTTTATTGCACACAAGAAATAAATAGAAATATATAATTACAAAAAGAGAAGCTTAATCGTAGTGAAGCGTGCAAAGTCGGTCTTATCGCTAAAGCGATCTCTCCCAGACAACCTTTGGTGATTGGATTGGAGAAATCATGGGTTGCGTGGCAAGCAATTTAGTTTTCCTAGAATAAGATAGACTACATAAACACTAGGTACATACTAATAATACACATATAAATATCTACCATAAAGAACTATTTATACATAACATATAATATACTACATTCTACTCCATTACATAGATAGATAGTAGTTTTTCAGACAACGTTTGAAGATATGTAGGGATTTTGCCTGACGTATGTCAGCGGAGAGACAATTCCACAACCTGACACAATTCCTCGTGAAAGAGTTATCATAGAATTTCGTGCGGCTGGACGGCATCTTTAGCTTATTGTCTGTGCAGGAACGAAGAAAGAACTGGCTATCCTTACCGAGGTAGCTAAAACGTTCTTTCAAGTAAGCCGGTGTTTGGGGGTAGAACAGGACACGGTATAGAAGGGTCAATGCATGCATGTCCCTGCGCCTTCTGATTGGCAACCACCCAAGCTTAGCACGGTACTCAGAAATGTGGTCGTATTTCCGCAGGCCAAAAATGAAGCGGATTACCATATTTTGAAATCTCTCAAGCTTATCGAGAAGTTCTTGCGACAGATCTGGATAACAAGAGTCAGCGTAGTCTAACACTGGCAACAAGAGTGTATTGGCTAACATAATCTTGGTACTGATCGGCAAGAGATTCTTCCACCGCCTTAGGTACCCGATAGTGGCGAAGATTCTTCGCCCCACCTCTCCTACCTGCGGTCTCCAGCAAAAGGAATTGTCAATTGTCTGCTGATCTGATCCAAAATATAGAATATCGTCCACATACAGCAATACATACATAAACTTACCTTTAATCTTTCTAAAGTATAAACATGAATCATTTTTAGACCTTAAAAAACCCTGTTTTGTAATAAAGCTGTCAAACTTCTCATTCCAATATTTTGGAGCTTTCTTTAAGCCATATAGAGATTTGTTAAGTTTGCATATCTATCCTGTATGTAATTTAATATACACTGTTTCCTTTATATCACCATGTAGAAAAGCACCTACTACATCCATCTGATAAACCGATTGTTTTAATCTGTTTGCCATGGCCATAAAAATCCTAAATGTTCCTAACTTAGCAACAGGTGAATACACATTTGAAATACCATCTTTTTGTTCAAACCCACGGGCAACTTATCTAGTTTTATACAATTTCCCTTCATCAGTATCCTTAATTTTGAAAACCCATTTGGTAGATATCACGTTTAGACCCTTAGGCATTTCACTCATCACTGTAAAAGTATTATTCACTTTTAATGTGTCCATTTCTCTCTGAATAGCTTCTTTCCATTTATCTTTATCATCCCTTGTCATAGCTTCTTCATATGTTAATGGTTCATTATATAATGACACGAGACCTGTTTCATATTCATCAAGCCACTGTGGCTTAACCTTCTTCCTTGATGGCCTACTAACTTCTTGTTCCTTCTGGATATTTTCTTCTATTTCTGGACCACTCGAACTCTGAGAATATCCTGATTCGTCCAAATACTCTGGATCATTTAGAGAACATTCTGCTTCCCTCTGTAATGTATCATCTTGATTTTCTTGTTGTTCCATAGTTAAATCATGCATGGTCGACGTATCCTCTTCATAAAAGCTGTGAAATTCATCATCTTGCCTTGTTTCATTTTCTTCTTCTAGATACTCTACGGGCCATTCGTTTTCTTCTAACATACTATGTTATTTTGACAAATATTTTCCACTTTGTTTAATAAATACAACTTCTCTTTTAATTAAAACATCATTTTTATTTGGAAAGTAAATCCTATAACCCTTGGTGTTTTCACCATAACCTACAAAGTAACCAACCTCAGATTTTGAATCCCATTTGAGACGCTTTTGGTCTGGAACATGTACAGAAACCTTTGAACCGAATACTTATAATTGCTTTATGTCAAATATATCTTTATTTAACCATAATTCATATGGTGTTACTTCTTTGACCCTACTCTTACTAGTTCTATTCAAGACATAGACAGCTGTATTTACAGCCTCAGCCCAAAAACTTTTGTCTAAATTTGAGCTTAGCAACATAGTTCTAGCAGCTTCTGTTACAGTCCTAATTTCTCTCTCCGCACATCCGTTTTGTTCTGGAGTATAGGAACAACTTGTTTGATGTATAATACCCATACTATCCAAAATGGATTGCATCTTTAAGTTGACAAATTCTTTACCATTGTCGGATCTAATTATTTTTACTTTATGACCTAAGTTATTTGTTGTATATTGTAGAAATTTTTGAACATATTTTACAGTTTCTGATTTATTAACTGAGAAATAAACCGTCCTAAAACGAGAGTAATCATCTTTAATTAACAGATAGTAATGTGCACCACCTAATGAACTAACTTCCATGGGTCCGCACAAATCCATATGTAAAATTTCTCCAGGTTGTTGACCTCTAACCTCACTCAAAGGAAATGGTTGTTTATGTAACTTACCTTTTAAACAATCTTCACATGTAGACTCCTCATTACTAGGTGATACCTTAATATTGCATCTTTTTAGAATATTTTTAACCTGTTCAATATCTTGGTGGCCCATTTTACCATGCCACTCTAACAAATTTTCGCTCACTTTACCTACACATGCAATATCACTATTCTTATATCTAAATTCCATTTTATATAACTTATCTTTCCTATAAGCTATTGCACTTGTTTTCTGTTTATTATTATTTTTCCTGAAAATACAATTGTCTTTATTCATTTGTAACACATAACCCCTATCTGTAGCCGAGCTGACAGAGAATAAATTTAACTTCATGTTTGGCACATATAAAGCACCATTTAAGCTTGTTTCTATCCATTCAGAACCATTATATGCCTCTAAATATATATCACCTTTACCCATTGCATGAATGACTGTACCGTCTCCTATTATTATTTGTTTAGGCAATGAAAAACTTTCATAATTCGTAAAACACTTAATATTATGGCACATATGCTCTGAAGCGCCACTATCCATGATCCACAAATCCCTACTTTGACATTGTGCATTCAAGGCTGGGGACATACTTACATGAAATGCATTACTACCTTTTTCGACATCATGAGATGCTACTTTAGAATGTTTAGACTTATTTTTAAACCAACATTCACTTAAATTATGATTTGACGGTTTACAATAATTACAGAACTTATTTTTCTTATATGTAGATTGACCTTTACAACACTCACTTTTATAATGACCTTCAACACCACACTTAAAACACTTTCTTCCTTTCTTAAC
This sequence comes from Erebia palarica, assembly GCA_964035005.1. NCBI lineage: Eukaryota > Metazoa > Arthropoda > Insecta > Lepidoptera > Nymphalidae > Erebia > Erebia palarica. The sequence continues at coordinate 30,782,321 of OZ035985.1, read as the reverse complement.
TGCTTTAAACGCCTCCGAGGACAAACTCGTACTATCCTTCATGCGCAACTCCTCTATCAAAAGCCTAGAGGATAATTCTTCATACGTTTGCCTATCTACAGGAACGGACTCCCAGGCAGAGACAAAGTGCTTGTAAGGTGCTGGCAGTGATGATGTTATTTTCGTGACTGCCATGCTCGATGGGATCTTAACACCTAGTGACTCTAAGGTAGCTAAGTTCTCCTCGAAACCCCCCAAAAAGTTTGCTACTGTGTCCTTTTCAGTGAATTTTAAATTATAAAACTTTTCTTGAGCAATATGGACTGAGAGATTCCCTTTTTGTTCAAACACAGTGTGCAACCTGTCCCAAATTTGTTTTGCATTTGTACAACTAAGTACTTGTGATATTGTTTTTTCTGCTAACCTGCCAACAATAATGTTTTGCGCCTTTGCATCGCTGTCTGCCCACGCTGCAAACTCTTCTTTGGCCTCTTCCGGCCTCGGACTGGAACCGTCCACGATGCCTAAGACACCTGCCGCCCTAAGAAGAAGCTTGACCCGGAACTTCCACGCCGCCCATTGTGCTGGGTCACGAAGTTTAATGTCGTTGATGGCGTTAATGTTAATTGCTTCCATTTTGAGCACACTTGACCACGCGCCACATGTCTCTTCTTTGATGCTTTACCACATCGTATTTTTCGATAATAGGCAACCAAATATTTTCAATGGGGGATGAGCGTGTACTGGGCCCATAACCTATTGAATTATTTAGGTGGTTGGCTATTATGAAAAATAAAAAAATACTTGATAATTGAGAACACGTTTTATTCCTCTCTTTACCAAGGGACTAAAAAAAAAGGGGAAGGGAACCCGGAAGCTATCATAATTCTTAAAAGACAAAAAAATAGATACTATTTCCTGTCACAATTACCACAGATAATCTTGTACTTATTAAATCTACTTTATCATAAACAACTCTTAAAAATATTTGTTGTTTTCATCACGCTCAATTTGCACTTATAACGTCTTTCCACCTAAACCCTGCCGAACTAATTTAGCGCACCACTCTTGCATTAACCGTATTTGTCGTCAATTTAATACTCTTCATCACAACAACCGAGACGTCAATATATTTAACTCGGCGAAGGCTTGCTTTCGCCGTAACGTACTGGTATCCCTACGTAAGTTAGCCAATTAGTTAAGTTCTGTAATTATTCTGTATAATATGTATTGTATTACTATTGATATAACTATTATTGTAATTTTCTCATTCCTCACTGCATCTTGTAAAGCTACCATACTTAAACTTTGAAATGTTTTTATCCAAAAATCTTTTGTACTAGTCAGTTGTTTATGTTTGTGCTATATATCTGTTGTCTATAAGTCTCTTTGTAATTTACTTTACTTTATTTTAGGCATGAATGTTGTTGGTTGGTCGAATAAAATAAAATAAAAAAAATAAAAATAACGCAACGGAGAAAGTTTGAATTTACTTCCCATACATTTTCATATCCCTTTGAACTTTGACTTTGCTAAGACTAAAGACATGTTTATATTGAGATAGATTTATGTTACTCACATAAGTCCATCTCGTTTTAACTCTAAGCAAAGTCTGAGCCAAGTCAAAGTACGCTCTATAGATCTCAGCATCAGTCTGTAGAAGCGGCTGTATGTGGTAATCGATTTCAGAATGTATTCATTCAATCGTTCAGGCACAACTAGTCTGTCAATGTTTCCATCCCTATATGTCCAATGACAATTATAATCACGTGATCTGACGCCATATTTGTTTACATGTTTTACTTTGCACCGTCAAATAGACTGTATTGTGCAGCAGTTACGCAATCGCACTTTTTGATTATGTGTATTGAGAAGGAATAAGGATATGAAATATCATATTTAAATTGAAGCTCCGGTAACTAAAAATGGCGTAAGGGCGGAGCTTAAGATGGGTGTTAGAGCGGGTATTATCGATACTTATATAATCGATATAAAATTATCACAAATAAAATTAATAAATAATTAAACATAATATTTTGAAAAACACTAGTATTCGTATTTTATAATGAACTAGCTGATGCCCGCGACTCCGTCCGCGTGAATTGAAGTATTTTTGGTTCCCGCGGTAATTTTCCGGAAAAATAAATTAGCCGATTTTTTAATCCAGACTATAATCTATTTCTAATCCGTTGAAAACATAAAAAGTATTACAAAATGTTAATAATCGAGTAAGTATCACATTCAAACCATAAAAAATGTCTATCGTTGCATTTATTAGCCATATAAGTACATGTTTTCTGTACATGGACGTTTATAATTATAATCATTCGAATAATACATCGAATTTTATGTGTACCGATTATTGGAAAAATAGAGCGCCAAAGTGTCCAAATATTACTATTGAATTCAAATCTATGACATCGTTTTACGCGCCTTTCAGTTAAGAACATTTTTATTTTTTGTACTCCTGACTACGTTTGACTGCCATGGCGTTTTTGTTTTTGAAGCCTCAGGCCTCATCGTAGTCACCATCTTCTAGCGTTTCGTCGAGAAAAGTGCAAGTGTTAGACTCTAATGAGCCACTTGCACTCACCTCTTCGCATATTATTGCTTCGCCAGTGCAAGTGTTAGACTCTAACGAGCCACTTGTGCTTGCAAGTGCTCCGTCTTGTGTAATGCAGGTGTTGGACTCCAAAGTTTTAATTTTAAAGGTCTTTGCATCAAGGTAAATTTAACTTTTTATTGGCAGGACACACTGCAAACTATGTGTCGGCGAGCCCCCATATTCTAATTCCACTATCTGCTTAGGCCCATTTAAGGCAATAACATATGCTCATTTACATAATCTAAATTATAGATATAACGGGATGTTTTAGTGGAACAGAATGTTGCCGATTGAATACACTATCACATTGGAGTCATACCTGCACATTAGACGTAGGGTGCCCGTTGCACCTGCTCTATTCCCATGTTTCTCTCCCTGCATTCTCTTACCGATCTCCCCCCTGCCTCCTTCGTCGTCTCGGTGACCTGCACGTTTAAATTAACTATGACATCACAATTGTGATGCCCTAAAACCTAGCTGATTATCGTTATAATATCCCTAGCCGTGGACGTGTAAAGGTTACAATGTACGATGGCCCCAGAATCGCTAAGTTCCCCATGGAATCCTGTAGGAGGTCGTGGATGAGATGCTTACTTCCACCTTTCTATCTGATTATGTTCATGTTCCCCGTGGACCTCGCAGGGACAGGCTTTACCAACGCTCTCGCGCCTACCTGCCCGTGCGTCCGCCTTTATTCTGGTTCACACTTCGAACCTCGCAGGGACAGGCTTTACCAACGCTCTCGCGCCTACCTGCCCGTGCGTCCGCCTTTATTTTGGTTCACTCCGGGAACCTCGCAGGGACAGGCTTTACCAACGCTCTCGCGCCTACCTGCCCGTGCGTCCGCCTTTATTTTGGTTCACTCCGGGAACCTCGCAGGGACAGGCTTTACCAACGCTCTCGCGCCTACCTGCCCGTGCGTCCGACTTTATTTTAGCACTACACTACAGGCGTTCACCTGACCATAGGACACAACCTTTACCCTTCCACGGCACGCCTAATTCACACTTATGAGAGCGCCCTCAATGAGTTGATCAACAAATAGATGCTTGGAAAATTCCTATATCTATACACATAAAAGAGGCCTAGGTACTTAGCTTTGATTTCACCATCTCCATGTGACGCGGGGATCACGGCTTCCACCACCTTTTCCAGACAGCAAACAGCGTGCTACCACCCTCTCTAACCGCCATTTCGAAAAGAAGCTGTTAAGGCAAAAATTCCATAACCAAAAGACCTAGTGACTAATTTCCGGTACATCATAGACAAAAGATATGTAATTCTAGCATAGACTAATGTTGCCATTATATTTACCATAGACTTGAGTATTTCGCGACAGTGTATGAACTTCGCGACACTATGTATGGATTGATGAAGATATTGAGAGCAGTCGACAAGCTTTTTTACAGGGCTTATCAACAGGCCCCAAAAATCCGCAAAAAGGCAAGCGTGTCATTATAACACATATTGGTAGTGAAGATGGTTTCCTCGAAGGTGCAGAGTGGATTTTTGAGGCCAATAAAACGGATGCAGAAGGCGACTATCATGGTGAAATGGACGCCCATAATTTTGAAAAATGGTGATTATTTGTTAAATCTAATTATCTTATTATCTAAGGCTAATGATCTTACTTAAACACTAAAATTATAAATGCGAAAATGTGTTTGTTTATTAGTTTGTCCTTCAATCACGCCGCAGCAGAGCATCGGATAATCGTGATTTTTTGCATGGATATAGTTGAGGACCTGGAGAGTAACACATTCCGGAAAAACAATTAGTAGTAACAGTTTAGTCACGGTTATCAGCTACTCATGAATAAAGCTGAAGAACAGCTTCTTAGCTTATTATTGTGAACCCATAAAAATATAATTTTAACAGTTGATAATATATTTACACAATAATGAATGAATATACATTTACTACACACGAACAGATTTAACAAAGACATAATATAGTAATAATAAGCATTATAAAAAACTAAATAAGCCGACAATTTGGCGGCCCTATCATAATTTAGCGATTTCTTCCGGGCAACCAATGGTGCAAAAGGATATGGCTACAGATACAGATGATAGATGGTGCAGCTATACACCAAAAAAATATATTTATCAATACCTGACTTCTGCAACTAGCCTTTATAGTTATAAATTCATTGCCTTTCTCACAGGTTTAAGAAAATTTTAGAAATAATTGAACCGGGGTCCGTTATTGTTTTGGAAAACGCGCCGTATCATTCTAGACACGCAGACCGTGTTCCAAACATGAGTTGGCGGAAGGATAGCATACAAGCGTGGCTGCAAGGAAAAGGAATAAAATTTGAAACTTGGGAAACGAAAGCCCAATTTTTGTGCAAATTTAATAAGGATAATTTTAATAAAAAAGTTATAGACGAAATGGCAGCCACAAAAAACGTAACTGTGTTGCGCATTCCGCCCTACCACTGCGAGCTAAATCCCATCGAGCTATATATATGGGCTCAGCTAAAGTTATATGTTGGCAAAAATAATAAAACTTAAAATTTCTGAGCTAAAACAATTAATTAATGATGGGATACAGCGAATTGACACGGTCTCCTGGAAAAAATGTATAGAACATATAATCAAGGAAGAAGATAGAATGATGCGGCTGAATGGTATAATAGATGACCAATCAACTGATACGACCCCAGAATTTATAGATAGATAGATAAATACTCTATTGCCACACAAAACATTAAAAAAGAAACAAAATTTTAGAATTTATAATTCGTGTCTCCGACAGTGAAGATGACAGTGATGAGTGGTGAAGTTGTTAATTAAAATTGTAATTAAGAAAAGCTCTAACTCGTGTTTTTTTTGTACTTGTATTAATAAACCGACATCGGTTAAGAACACGTTCTCAAGCATCGGTCATTTTATATTTAAGACTGGTTATAGCCATAGATAGACCGATACTTGAGAACCTGTTCTTAGCTTATGTCGATTCATTAATACGGGCCCTAATATCATGCCAAAGTTCGTGCAGAACTTTTGGTAGTCTTTTTGAGTTTACCACAATGCAATAAACTTAGCTTACCACGCTATTAACGACGAAACAGCAGTGTTGCTGACACGGAAGTATATTTATTTATATATGTATAAATATATTTATTTATGATGTAGGGTCTTAATCGTTACAGCCCATTAACGTCCCACTGCTGGCACAGGCCTCCACTCTCATAGGAGTGAGGGAATGAGAGCTTAGACCCAGCACGCTGTTCCGATGTGGGTTGGCGGGCTTTAACGACTATTATCATAATATTAGTGATAATAACTGGGCTTAACGTGCTCTCCGAGGAACGGGGGTGAAACACCATCAACTTCCTAACTCCAAGCTAGTACTGGGAATTTCTAGTCAGAAAACCCCAATACTTAATTATGGCCCGACTAGATAAGAAAACGCTAAGAAACCAGGTGCTCAAAATTTCTACTTAATCAATTAATACAGTACACACAGAATACTACATAATATAACACATAAAAATATTTTACTGAAACTAAAATATATTTATAATACTAAAATATATAATTAAATAAATAAAATAAAAATAAATAATAATTTATTTCTCAAAATTGAACAAAAGTAAGACTTAGGTTACCACGTTAACAATGTATGGTCGGTCTCTGCAGCCTAATGTAGGATACCCTGTGGTTTAGGCTGCAGTGACTCGCCTTGCAGTGAATTACTTATTACGTATTATATACATACACATACATACCATAGAATTATATAGAATAAACAGCTAGTCGTCTTCAATTTGAAAGAAAATATGTCTTTAGAGCATTTTTGGACAAGCCCAGCAATTTCGACTGTCTAATAGTAGGTGGGTTGGCGGGCTTTGACGACTATTATCAAGTAAGTGATAAGATGTTAATGAAAGGTTTAATTATAATATCTTCTTCAACATCACAAGGTTATTTCATAACCATAGTGTGTGGTAATCGATTTCAGAATGTATTCATTCAATCGTTCATTCACAACTAGTCTGTCAATGTTCGCATCACTATATGTCCAATGACAATTTTAGTCACGTGACCTGAAGCCATATTTGATTACATTAATTCCTTCGCTTCGTGAAATCGACTTTACGATAGAGGATACCACTATCTCTCCTGTGAGTATACTTTGTTCTGTGACCACTATCCACCAGAGAGTAGAGACAAGTAACATATCCACACTTGTCTCTGATATCCACCCACTAACCAAAATTTATGTTTTGGTGTGTTGTTTGTAATAAATTGCAAAGTTATCAGCTAATGATAAACATAGAAATCATGCCGTAAAAATCTTTTGGCTATTTATTTTACGTTTCTATCACTGTGTACGTGTTTTAGGATTTTTTATAGATTTGTTTACTCGACAAAGTGTACTTGTACTCTGTATTCATTTGTATAGATTGGTAAATTTAATAACTTTCATTATTATAGTTCCTCACATAATGGAGAATCCAGATTCAAGTACAAGAGCAGGCCAGGAGGCACCATATTCTTGCTTCCATCCAGCTACAAAAACACACAGATTCATTGGCCTTGTGTTAATGTGTTTTCTTTGTTTTGGTGAGTACTGTACTAAAAGTATATTGGCATTACTGTACCAGTACATAGTGTTATATAGGATTAGATTAAAGAACGAAAGTTTATAAACCCCAGTGTTACATAGCAATTTGAGTCTCCTTGTTCAGATCAAGTTCAATAAAGTCAGCTTTTGGCTCAGATAAAAAAATTGCAGTTTTCATTTTTAAATAATTAAGACAAAATATTTATTGAACTTTGTAATAAAGAAATACTTTGTAATTGGTATGCAAAATCGTGTGAGACTTGCCACTGTAGAGCATTGTATACAAATACACTAATTAGTCTTTTTTCATTCAAAATGACCAAGTAGTTGGGATTTTACACACCTTTAAAAACTCTATAGACCTATTTTGTTTTCAATCAAGTTTATTACTCTAATTTTCTGGGATATCAAAATATGTCCTATGTTTACGTCTAGGATGTAAGCTATCTTGGCAAATTTTCATCAATATCGGTATATAGTTCTCTTGTAGGGTCACACACTGCACTCTTGCACCACCTGGATGCAGCAGCTCCCTATGACTTGGTCGATCTACCTAGGGAGGGTGTGGCCACACCTGCACTTTCCCGTTCATTCTATAGGTTCTTCAAAATCAAACACATTTAATTCATGCGGGAGACACATGACTTTTATGATGCGTCTTATTTTACAGTTGTCCCATTTATATTTAAGTCATGTGTTGATCCATATAATTATACAAAAGTTATAATGGACATTTTATATGTAATAAGTTTCTTTGTTTTAGGCTCATATTTCTGTTATGACACACCAGGAGCGCTTGCTGATAACTTCAAAAGTGACTCACACTTGAACACATCACAGTTTGCCCTGCTTTATTCTATATACTCATGGCCCAATGTAATTTTATGCTTTATTGGTGGTTATCTTGTTGATAGGTTTGTATAATCATTTATTACTATATGCATATTGTGTGTTATCACTGTAATGGATAAGTGTACACACTATACTATATAATATGTTATTTTTATCTCCTCATTTTGTGTAGGATGAATTGAAATAAAATATGATAACTAGTAGGGGAGAGCAGGTAGGATTCCTACAGTTTTTACTTCAAGTCCCATTAAATAAATACTAATAGATATTTCAAAATAGTTTTGATGCTACTACCTGATGATGATGTACTTATCTGACTTAATAGTATGGTTCATATTTAATATACAGCAACACAATCAAGCTATGCCAGCTTTTCCAAAAAATGGAAAATGTACGATAGCACAAAAACAAAAATGAACAAACTTACTGCTAGAAAACCCATTATAAAGTGAATCAATAAATTACTTTCATGGAGCTAAAATGACTTGTTCCAGGGAAGCCAGCGGCCGCATTATCCCGCCGCTCTGCGGTTATTCTTTGCATATTGACGGGACACATGCACAGAAATAATTAAAAACTTCGACATGTTTAGTATTGCATATGACTACTGTACGTATGCTACCCTTGTACCAACCCTACCCTCCCCTACCTGTTCTTCCAATAGTACGAAATGATAATATAAAGATGCAAAGCTTGCATATGCTTGCAATTTTATGTGTTAATTTGACTTCTAATACCTACTAATAAACTCTACTTACTACTTATAACAACTATAATTTTGCTTATGCTACAAACTTTTTAAATAATTTTTTTCCAATTACAGCACAATGAATCTTATGTACATATACCAGACTAACCTATTCTGTGCCTACTGTAGTAATTTATTATAGGTATAAAATAAAAAAATACATTAAAGCTAATGATTTTTTCTTTCTATTCCAGATGCTTTGGTGTCAGATTAGGAACAATAATATACATGACCATTGTATTTATTGGAGCAGTAGTCTTTGCATTTGGAGTTTACATTAATGCCTACTGGTTAATGATACTCGGCAGATTCATATTTGGGTAGGTAATTATGATATGTCTGTCTTTGAGGGATAAAATCCAGAACAGTGTTTTCCAAAAAACTAAAGTAAACTAAACATAGCTGTCAGAGCTGGCACACTGAAGTGACAGTGGTCATAGCCGAGGAAAGAGCACGTTGGCGCTTTTTAAGACCTATGTTCAACAGTGGATGCACATTAGCTGATGATGATGATGATGTCATTTGTTAAGGTGTGGTTTCTTAGCTGACTGCAGGCAGCAGCAGAACAGATGCATCTGTTCTATGATGATGTGTCGATTACATGCGTCTGTTCAGCTGTGTAAACCTGTGTATTATTCATTATAGAGTAATTGATAAGGTCCATAATACTACTTGATGCATTGAACATTGTTGCTTAATTTCTTCTTCAATTTAACACTTTGATTTTCTGGGATAAAAAGTATCCCATGCCTGTTCCCAGGATGCAACCTACTTTTATATCAAAGTGGAGCCTGTGAATTTGTGCATGTGGATAAAAGATTTTTGGTTCCAGAGGGAACTCTTGAATTTTCAAGGATAAAAGTAGTCTATTTTCTTCCCTGGAATGCATTATGCAACCTATCTCAGTACCAAATTTCGTCAAAATCAAACGGGCTGTGAAAGGGTAGCAAGACCACTGTTGGTGATCACACATTCATATTTAAATTATTAATATGGACTTATTATTTATTTATTAGTTGATCATGAAAATGTAACAGCAAGACACACTTTTGTATTTAAAATATTACTTATAAACTAAGAGATAGCTGCACTTTTGGTAAATATCGCCAGGAAGTCTGATTCAGTAGTAGGTGGGTGTAGGGCTCTCCACTGATGATGATAGTGAAAGTCTGCCCGCATGCGGATGGGCAGAATTTAATTGCTGTCCTATTCTTACGCCTTCATAATATTTGTTAGTAGTGAACGTGACGACATAATAATTGCTAATAATTATTTATAGTTTGTAAGTTTATCACGTCTTTGAGAGATCTAGTGAACGGCTCGATGAATATTGTCAGTTTTTATACTGTTTACACAGTACTGCGCATTCTTTAATACTGTACAAGATTCAGCTTTCCTAGTTATGGTTAATTTTTGGTAACCATAAACCGTCTTTGCGCGGCCATATGTAGTGAAAGGCCTACCCGCATGCGGGCAGACCTACACTATCGTCTTCAGTGAAGAACCCTACACCTACCCACCTAATACTGAATCAGCCTTCCTGGTGATAGTTATCAAAAGTGCAGCTATCTCTCATAATATTAGTATGGATGGATTGCGAGATTGTATATTGGTGTGTATCGCAGTATCGGCGGGGAGTCGTTGCAAGTCGCGGTGAACAACTATGTGGTGGTGTGGTTCAATGGCAAAGAGCTCAACATGGTGTTTGGGCTGCAGCTATCGGTGTCCCGGCTTGGCAGCACAGTCAACTTTTGGGTCATGGAGTCCATCTACAGATGGGTTGCCAACTACTATGGAGGCTACGAAAAGCTGGGCGTGGCTTTGTTCATTGGTTTGTGGTTGTTTTTTTATTCCACTACAAGTTAGTTCTTGACAATTGACTAAGATCTTACCTGGGTGTAAGAGTTGAATTGATGATCCTAATAAACATGACTTTAAATAATATTTCTGAGAGAAATATCTCCAAGGATTACTTCGGAAACTTAATATATCAAAAGGACGGGAAATCGCAATAAATTATCTTGTTTTAGCATCACTGACGTGTCTGGGTTCGCTAATTTGCGCGCTGATCCTGGGCTGGATGGACCACAGGGCAGAGAAGGCTCTGAGGCGGCAGGAGGCTCAAGCTAAACCGGACCAACCGTTCCAGCTCAAGGATATATTGAAATTCAAAACAGTTTTCTGGCTCCTGGCTGTTATTTGCGTCGCCTATTATTTGGCGATTTTTCCTTTCATCGCTTTAGGAAAGTAAGAATATATTCCATATGCTTATTATATAATATTAATTATACTATAACTATCTGTAATGATGTTGTTCTGATAATGCTACAGATTTTGCGTGTATTTGTTTGATTGAAAATGATTTATTTAAGCAACTATGCCAGCGACTAATGTCCGCGTGGATTAAGATTTTTATTCCCGAGCAAACTCCTTATATTTCCGCCTCCGGGATAAAAGTAGCTTATGTCCTTTCCCGGGATGTAACCTACCTCTATACTAAATTTCTAGTATACTAGATGATTCCAGCGACTTCGTCCGCGTGAAAAAAGGTATTTTGATTCCCCGGAAACTTTACTAAGTACTAGAGTTTACTTTTTAAAGTAGCCTATGTCCTTCCCCAGGGTACTACAGGGTAGGTACCTACCTCTATACTAAATTTCACACTTATAATATTAAGTATGAATATGTATATGTCACCGTAAGATTGTAAAAATCGTTAGATTATAATCTAACTCGCGAAATTCTAAACTGTCGAAAGATTGTAAACTGTTCAATGTTCTGAGTGTCAATTTTTGAAATATTATTCGTTTTATTTACGTTTTCTTGTCTCTTTCTTGAAGGTTAGGTTAGGGTTCGACATAAATAATCAAGTAGTGCCACTTAGGTTTTATCGGGTTTAAATACCTATCAGATTACAATCTACCGGAAAATAATGCGTTAAATTCTAATTTTTCGACAGTTTAGAATTTCGCGAGTTAGATTATAATCTAATGGTTTTTACAATCTTACGGTGACATATATATGGAACCTGCAACCAATAAAGAAATTGAAACTGATATGTTTCCGCTAATAGTCACCAGGGAGCGCGAATTTTATATTTCGTCTCGTTTTGTAGGTTGTTCTTCGAACGTAAATTCGACTTTCTGCCGCAAGACGCGAACACGGTTAACTCGATGGTGTACTTACTGTCGGCGGCTCTGAGCCCGTTCTTTGGCATCCTCATCGACAAGACGGGGCGCAACGTGACGTGGATCATACTCAGCATCGTCGCCACCGTCGGCTCGCACTTTCTGCTCGCGTTCACCTTCGTCAATCCTTACGTTGGAGTGGTGAGTTATATGTGGAACTACTTTTAGTTTCCTGCTCTGAGCCCGTTCTTTGGCATCCTCATCGACAAGACGGGGCGCAACGTGACGTGGATCATACTCAGCATCGTCGCCACCGTCGGCTCGCACTTTCTGCTCGCGTTCACCTTCGTCAATCCTTACGTTGGAGTGGTGAGTTATATGTGTTACTACTGTTGGTTTCAAATGCTATTTGGATAATACCTTTTACTCAGAGTTAAAACGGGATGGACTTATGTGAGTAACATAAATCTGTCTCGTTTTAACCATGTCTTAAATCTAAGCAAAGTCAAAGTTCGCTCTGTAGATCTCACCCTCAGGATTCTAACTCAGGAGTCCTTCGCTCACTCGGGATTCAAATTAGGCACTCGTTAGAAAAACGAACTTTGCTATCTTGTTGAACAAATAACTATTTCAGATATCGCTCGGAATATCCTACTCTCTGCTCGCCGCTGGTTTGTGGCCGCTTGTTGCGCTGGTCGTTCCGGAGAGTCAAATGGGCACAGCATATGGAATGTAAGTTATTCCCTATACGCTTTAATTTTTCAAATTACTACAACTTTTGGTACAATTACTAAGTTATATTTTCTGATTGGTTTTGTTAGTATAATCAATGATCAGTTTGTTTTGAGTAAAGCATGATGTAACTTCAATCAGGCAAATTATGTGTAAGGTCTTTGACCTTTGTACCGATTAGTTTATATAGGGTGACTATTCATGCGACTTCATTCATGTAGATGTATGTTATTGAAGGATCCCATTGGAATTTCTCTAAAACCTTAGAGCAGTTCTTCATTACAAACAGAAAATGCAAAATTTCTAGTTTCTTGATCTTCCGGTTTAGGCAGTATGTTATCTCTCAGCCAGTCATTGTATTGTTTACATTTAATACATTTAGTATTCAAAGTGCGAGATCCGGTATAAGAAATTTATAACCTCATCTGTTATTTATTAGTGAGATAGATACTACTATTTGACATATCATGAACAGGTTGCCTAGTTAAATTGCGTGCGGATAGTATTAAATAATTAAATTTTTAATTAAATTTATGAAATCTACTTCTCTCATTAGTTATTTAAAAAATTGTACACTAGATAAGACAACATACCCAACAGAATTGAAAAAGTAAAGGTTGCCTTCTTCACCCTCTGCGCAACTGTGGAGTTGCCAGGTATAATCAGATGAGTAAATGTTATTGATATACTCTCATCAATTACTTATTCGTATATTATATCAAATGAAAGCTTATTTTAATCTGAATCTAACTGGTATTAGGTTGCCTTATTAAAAAGTTGGTTAAAAATTTTAGACGTAAATTTCAATCGCGAGCAGCGAGAGTGACAGTGAAGCGTTTCGCGCGCAACTCCATGCGAAAGACAATGATGAAGCGAGTTGTTAATGAGTTAGATTATTATGAGTTTCTGTAGTTTATATTCTTTTCCTTCAATCATTGCGCGTTTTTTGCGTACTAGACTGATGAGAATTATTTTTCAGATGTCAAGCCGTACAAAATCTGGGATTAGCTGTAACAATAATATTTGCGGGAATGATAGTTGATAGCTATGGATACTTTATGCTGGAGTTGTTCTTCCTCGGATGTTTATTTGGTAAGAAATATTCTGTTAATGTGACACCGTAGTTTTTCTCTAAAAGTTGTTGCAAAAAAAACTAATACACAAAAGGGTAGAAAAATTAAATAAACAATTTTTCAATAATTAATATTGTTAAATTGTTGAAAAGAACAACCGCCGAGTTCATTGCTGGTTCTTCTGGGTAGGAAGAAAATCACTTCGACAGTACACGGAAAAGTCAATCTGAATGAAAAAAAAACTTCTATTTATACTTTGAATATATATTGATAGCAAAATAAAGAAATTATTACGATTTTTAATAATGAAAAATTTTATCAATATGGTTGGTCTGAAATCATCTGTGAAATAATCATTGCATTGTTCCGTTAGCGGCCCTGATAGCGGCGGTACTTATCTACATCCTGGACTCCGCGACTGAAGGCGTGCTCAACCTGTCGCCCGGCGCGAGGGAAGCTCTTGCCAAGTAACCTGCTTTTTTTTTATCCCTACAAATTAGCCCTTGACTGCGATCTCACCTGATGGTAAGTGATGATGCAGTCTAAGAGGGTAGCGGACTAACCGGTTAGGGGCATGGCAGTTATATTTAAACCCATTCCCCTAATTGGGTTTCACGGCATCGTACCGGAACGCTGAATCGCTTGGCGGCATGTCTTCGCCGGTAACTAGCCACGGCCTTCCACCAGGCCAGACCAGGGAAAATTCAGAAATTATAAATTCCCAAATTGACCCTGCCGGGGATCGAACCCAGGTCCTCCGCACGTTAAGACAACAGCGCTACACACTGCGTCACGGAGGTCGTCACTAACTAACTAGTTATAAGCCCCATAACTAACTCGTTCGTCTCATCATTATCATCATCCTTTTCAACACATTGCCGGCTCACTACTGAGTACGAGTCTCCTCTCAGAATGAGAAGGGTTTCGCTCATAGTCCACCACGCTGTCCAAGTGCAGACACCGCTTAACACACCTTCGAGAACACTATGAAGAACTCTTGTGGATTCAGGTTTTCTCACGATGTTTTCTTTCAGATTTATATATTATAGCTGTAAATTTACTTACTTACATACCGAAATTCATTTGTCGACTGTGATAGATAAATAAACTTTGTTGCACACACTTGTTCAACAAACCCAATAAACAAAAAGGTCAAAAGATAAAACAGACGGGTGTAAAGGCGGTGATTTGTTGTTTATAGAGTGGGAAGACAGTTTTTACTATTGTTCAGTTGTTCCTGTAACACAGTTTTTACTACCTCAGGAGGCAGGGTTTCCCGTTATTGAAATTGTGTATGCAGTTTTAGCAAATAATTTATTTATTTATTATGTTTTTTATTCGCTCTTTCAGAACGAAAGTCAGTACAGAGGAAACGGCTAATTTATTGGAGAACGCCGATAGCTCCGATCAAGAGGAGATTGACTCGGGTCCTTCCAATAGAAACACTGACGCCACTCCCGGCGACGGTCTAGAGGAGAACGTGACCGCGCGAGACCCCGCGCTGGCGCAGTCAGACAGGATTCGCAGCCGATACATATCGCACCTACTGCCCACTACTCTCTTGCCAGATAGACCTTAGGCGTATTGTTCGGACCACCTACGCCCTTGCGAATAAAAACTTTAACACTGCATAATCATATTTCTGACGTAAATTTGACGTATTTAAGGTGTCAAAAGTTTTGGTTAGTAAGGGCTGTAAAGTTGAGTTAACTTTCCACTTAACCGGAGCGGAGACGTGTGTGACCGCGCTCAATATAATTGTTCGAACACATCTCTCCGGTCAGAGCATGTAATCTTAAGAATGAAATGTAACTGCTAATAATTGCCAAGACGCGACGGTGACATTTTGTCGTTTCGAACGACGATATTATGCTGTATAAGAGAAAGAAAGTATATGTACGGCTAAATTCGCAGTAAGGCGTCTCAACTTATAGTGAGCTTATAATGCTTCAAGCCTATTCCACACGAAACTATTTGATTGGCAATCCTTGTTTTTGGTATGAAAAATAATTGTGCCTGTTTGTTGGAAGATCTATTACCAAATGTTCCCCGCGTGAAGCAATTTGATTGGCGATTCGAGTAAATGGTTAACCAAATAGTACCGTGTGGATTAGTCGAATAGACTATAGAATAAGACTAAGGCTCGGACATACTTATGACATACCACATTGTTCGACTCTGTAGGCGTGGCGTATTGCAAGTGTGACTCGGGCCTATATATCATATAATGTAAATATGTAATTAATTCGTAGATTAAAAAATATTCCTACTGATTTCGTGATATTTTTTTATTTAATGTTATAATTTTATAAAAGATGACAATTATTATTATGAATATAAATGACGTAAGTAATACAAATCTATTTTATTTTGTAGTTTTATTTGTTACACCGCATCTAGACCAAGGTCCATGTACATATTCAATGTATTCTATAAGAATGCATTGTTGCCATTTTTCACCGACTCCAAAAAGCTGGCCTGTTTTTGGTCAGTATGTATCTCCATAAATAATTGTTTGTTCGAGATTATCTCAAAAACCATTTGACAGACTTTCGTTATTTTTTCCCTATCGTAAATCGCAATCAATATTTTGCCGGATTGTATAATCTACCAGATTAGGTACTTACATACCCCCTAGCCGTATTACAAAATGTTTTGACGACCTTCCTGGCGCAATGAGCGTTGTGGTCTTGAGGTGAGAGTTGCCCGGATCGATTCCTGGCAGGGTCAATTCGAAAAATTATGAATTTTCTCTGGTCTTGTCGGAGGCTTTGGTCGTGGCCTAGTTACCCTACCGGCAAAGACCACCAAGCGCCAAGTACCGCCAAGTGATTCAGCGTTCCAGTACTGCATTAGCGGAAGCTGTTAAATACAAATTAAAAAATCGCAATTATTATTAAACTTAGTGCTTTAATTATGATTCCAATAGCATAATTTAAAACCAATAGGTCATTTTGAGGCTGCCATCTTTGTCTCGTTGGGTTTCCACCGTGCTTGCTTGGCGCACTAGTTTTCGCATAGAATTCCGCCGTATAGGCTGCATGTCTGGCAGCACGTCTTCTGTAGACGGAGCTTGCGTTAACTCTAACTGGTCCAAGTTTTCGTAAGAATCTGACTCTGGAACTGCGCTCCTGTAACATAAGTGATGAATGTTGGTGGATTTTATTATGTAGGTAAAGGATATGCTCACAACGTCGGTCGCCTACACGAATAAGTTTATTTTTAAACCCGTAGTAACCCTTCGCGATAAGAAGTAACTATCATATAAATAACCGTTTCTGGTTGCGATCTGTTTCTGTTACTTTAGTTAGAATTGGCATAATCTTATATAGAAAATTCTCGTGTCACAATGTTAGTTACCATAATCCTCCGAAAAGGCTTGACCGATTTTTATGAAATTTTATATGCATATTCAGTAGGTCTGAGAATCGGCTACTATCTATTTTTCATACCCCTAAGACACCCCAATCCACGCGGACGGAGTCGCGGGCATCAGCTTGTTTTAGTATATACTAATTTTAGTATAGAACAAGACTTCGTATGTACCTACACGGTATTGAGGTTATTGGTAAGATAAAAAGCTGCTAATAAAAGGATTAGGAAATAGGTGATTAAAGAAAAGATGAATAGATTCTGTGATTAATTAAAAGCGTATGCAGGGGCGACCTTAGCCATTGCGAGGCTCTGAATTCGAACGCTCCGCGAGATTCAAATACACATTAGTACCTACCTTCCTAATGACTTTTTCTACTTGGGCTGTAGCGCAGTTGGACAAGAGCGCGAGGCTCCTGCAAGTGCGAGGTCCCGGGCGGTTGCCCTACTTGCCACACCTTAATAGCGCCACTGAGCGTATGAGTATAGACGCACTTGGGGATTTCGCGCACTAGTAGCACAGAATAGATAATAGAACCCTAGAAGTCAAAGCCGAGTCCAAATTCAAGACTACTGGCCGCTTTTATAGACCAATAAATGTTTATGAAATGAAAGTATTCATATAAGTGCCTTTGGCAGACTAGATATTTAATGCTTGTTTCGGGAGCATTCATATTACCTAACTGGTTTTTGTTCATTTGAAAGTAGTTTTATCTGGATTAGAGTGTTGAGTAAGATACGCTTATTTTGTTGTTATTATGTACTGAGCAGACGAATTCTATCTATGTTCTAGAACCTTCTTAACGTGGCCTAAGTAGGTTACCCTATATTAAACCAGAGCCCCTACTTAGCCTATAGTGAACTTGTTTATCTAAGTATACAAATTATACTGTATTTAATTTTTACGTATCAGATAATTTCAGTATAGTTTTGTGTAGTAGGTATATTATGCCATTTCTTATTAAGAGTTACATTAAGTGCCTATACAGAACACAGTCAGTGCGTACCTACCTATTTTATTAATAATACCTACCAGATAATGTATCGAAAGCCGAAACTACGGCTTCTGCAAATCCGTAATCGTTTGCGGATTATTGCGAGACGGAGGACGGATCTTTTATATAAAAAACTAGAGCTATAAAAAACCAACTCAGGATAAATGAATAAATAGTCAGCTTTGCCACCACGGATTTGTAAGAATACAAAGGGATGTGGGACATGTGTGAAAGAAATAAAATCGCTTCATTTCCATAGCTCATTGATGTTTGAACGCTTATCCTACAACGCTAAGCTATAAAATAAAGAGATCCTTTATGTGTGTTCAAACGCTTCCCTTGATATATACTCATAGCCCCGGTGGCAAGACAATTGCAGAGTACCTTTGTCCACCGCAAGCTAAACAGTCCTTGTACGTCCAATCTTTTCCAAACTCTTCCCCCTCTTCAGCGGTCTGAGGTAGTGGGCAATGGAGCGTTTCTGGTAGACGCAGTGCTGTGATACCTCCAACCACTGATACTGCACCCATCAGAACTAGTGGCAGCACAAGATTGCTGGTCCCCTATAAAAATAATCTATTACAATACAAACGCTACGCGTCGTTTTGCGGTGCGTGATTTCCACTCTTGAACGCAGCGCGGCTAGCGCTTGGCTGCAATCAGACTTGCTTGCTGGTGATGCAGCCTAATTAGGTGTAACGCGCTTGCCTAGAAGATGCCTATCAATCTTGATTTGAAGGTGCCTATATTAAAAGAGCAGGGAAAAACGGAAGCCGGAAGGGCATTCCATATCCTAGTGGTTCGAATTAGAAACGAGGAAGCTAATCACTTCGTACGAGTCCGCGGAATTTCGACTGCGTAAGGGTGCAGACCTTGTCGATGCCTTGCGGTTCGATGATAAAAAGGTAACGGAGGAACAAGATCGAATAGTTCTTGAGCACATTCTCCGAAATAAAATCCTGTAGAATACCGACAGACAGGCAACTTTGCGCCCATGTTCCGAGCTTTGCAGCTATCGACATGACCTGTCCACTTTCAAATAATATGAAGTTATTAAATTAATTTGAATTAATTCTTAATCTGGTAAGTCTTGGGCATACGTCCAGTGTGCAGTAGCAGTAAAGGCAAACAAGCTAATGACTTAAATAGACACAATAAAAGGATACAGAAGATGCTCATGGGCGATAAATTACATTGCAACACGACAGCAAGTAGTTATTCGGCTGCAAAACGCTAAAGTTGGAAATACTTATAAATATGGTATTCTTACCAAATAATTGATGAATGGGATGATAATTAATCCCAGTCCACCGATATAAGCGGATGTTCCGATTCCTATTCCTCTCAACTCTGTTGGATACAACTCTCCGGCGTACGGGTAAATTATCAAAAATGATGCCGATATAAAACATTTCGATATTAAATATAAAACCAGAGTTTCATTTTCAGCGTCTAAAACGAAAGAATAACATTAATATTTTATAAGTGAGTTTTATTATACTTATATTATGTAATATTTACGAAGTACAATTTTAATTACCGCTTGGCAGAAGAACAGTGACGATACAGAAAATTCCGCTGATGACCATTGACAGGCAAAGAGGCCACCGGCGCCCAACGCGATCCATTAGAATCCAACAAACAATATAGCTTGGAATTTCTACGGCGGAGGAGAGGAAGAAGCTCATGTATTGGTTGCTCCCAATTGCCGGTCCATAGTAACTGAGGCCTACGTATACCATTTCTGATGCACACCAGTTTAGAGTAATCAAAACGGTTTTAAGTCTCATATTTGGGGTTCTACATAACGCGAAAACACTAGGAGCTTTTGTCTCTTTGAATCCATGTAATTTTTGATCTAGAACTTGTTTTTGAAGTTTAGCCGTGAACTCCTCTGGTAACTCTTTGCCGTTAACTCTTGCGATAGTTTTTAAAATTGTGCTCGCTTCTTCTAACCTTTCCCTCATCAGCAGCCATCGAGGTGATTCCGGTAAAACGAACCAGTAGAGATAATAGAAGAAAAACGGAACGGAAGTGGCTAGTGCGAGTGATCTCCAATCGCGTAAGACGTATGTTACGCCGGATAGAAGAATCAGTCCCAAAGTATAAAATATACAAGTCATTACAGTAACAAACGATCTGTAATTAGGTCCTGCAAGTTCCAATGCTAAAAATAATAACAAATTTAGAAATAGATCAATGATTAAAAAATAGAGGTATAACATTTTCCCAGAGTTCAGGGTTAGGGACCAGGGTCAATTTAAAGTCTAATAATTTAAAAAATTACCGAAAGTAATTGCTATACTTACATATTATAAACGGTATTTGATAAACGGCTGGTATAGTTAATCCGACAATTATTCGTGCTAA
Organism: Erebia palarica; assembly: GCA_964035005.1. Lineage (NCBI taxonomy): Eukaryota > Metazoa > Arthropoda > Insecta > Lepidoptera > Nymphalidae > Erebia > Erebia palarica. Next base: position 30,761,892 of record OZ035985.1, on the reverse strand, counting down.
TACCCAAAACCAGAACTCATGTGCATATGCTGTCATCATACTTCCAAGTAGTAAAGTTGTTAAACAGGCAAAAAAGGATTTCTTTCGTCCTATTCGATCATTAAGAAGGCCAAAGGAGTAGACACCAATTGGTCCTCCGACATTCAGAGCGACTAAGCCGAGTGTTGGATAGACATCATATTCGCAAACTAAATCAAACTGAAACAAAAATTATTTAGAGACAGAGAAATTAGAAATGCAATAAAAATTCTTTCCAAAAACCCACTTCCAAAGCCACTGTAAAGTAAAAAATAATTTTGATTTATACACACTATGAAAGAATTTTTTTTGCTAACTTTTTAGTGTCATGGTTGACGATTTGGAGTCAGAATTTTTTATGGGACCACATCGAGAGCTTCTTCTAACGACTGAAAAAAAATAATCAAATCGGAGATATGCACCGACTTAAACGAGTACATTTAAAAAAATACGCGCCGAATTGAGAACCTCCTTCTTTTTTGGAAGTCGGTTAAAAATGGAAACCTCAAAATGTAGACAAACGTAAGTATGGTCGAAGACATCCTAAATTGTAGAATTTGTATGCATAAGTAGCGTGTATATACCTACTACTAAACTAGTCCTACTACTTTAACATACATAATATTGACGGATCATAGGCCTATGTATTTACCTTTAGGTTTTGCAGGATATGTTAACAGGTGGGGATAATTCGTGCGTGGTTGATAGTTCTTGTGATATCTAAAACTGCATTACGGCTACTTTAGTAAATGACCTCTACTTACGTCGATAACGACGGAGGATTTCACTTCAGTTCTGTCGTATTCATAGCCATCTAAACAAGGTTCGACAGGCCAACTTTCATTAATTTCTATTGGTTTACCTGTGTTTAATAACGCAGACCAATCAACTGAATATCGCATACAATTCTCAAAAGTTGTATTATCCTCTACCTAAAATGATACAATTATTTATTGTTACGTTTTTTAGATGGTTAAATAAACTAATTGACAGCATATACCTTACGTGGAATTGATATCATTTTACGATTATCTTGCGACATGTTGTATAGTCCTGGTACTTTGCACCAGTGATCAGGCGTGTCCGTCATAAAAAGCTGGTTAAAAGCGCAGAATCCACACGGGAGGCAAGCGGGCAGGCAGACAAACCACAAAAGACACTTCTGGTACACTCCGAATTCACCAATTTTTGGTAATACATCATCTAAATCAATTGGGTCGTCATTTGTTTCTTTTACCTTTAAATCAACACAAAACTAACTATAATTTTACTTATAACTATTATCTTAGGTATAGGTACAATTTTAGACATGGATTGCGTTTTCACTTTTCGAGTTAAACTGCAAATTAAAGATTAGTTACCGTTGAATGGTCCTGGACGCTGTATTTTCTAAAATTGTTTGAATTTTCGGCCATGTTTACTTGTTTGTTTATATACACTTGATTTCGTATGCAGTTCCACACAACTAACGGCTGTTCTAGTCGAGTAGTTATTAAACTACCTTGGTATTGGCCGAAGCCATATAGTATTAATCTAATTGATCAAGGAAAGTTGTATATCTATATAAGTATATAAGCGCTGTACTAAATATGACCCAGTTGATATTTTCTAAAGTTGTACGATTACCTACTCGTATAGAAGTAAAAAGAGTCAATTGATGTTACATTCAATTATTTACTTACCTGACGAGTATCAACAACTGTTCCTAATAGTTACTTACACTATATCCTTTGTATATACAATTATGACTATTACCTATAAACCTATCTACCTTCTAATTTCAGTAGGTTCTTTGGTGTATTTGTCAACATACTTAAAAATATATTGGATTAGGACTTACTACGCACGCACAACTTACGATAACTTCTACATTAGACATACGAGTAAGGCGGCTTTGAGCGGGAATAGAATTCATTATTACCATTTGAGACCGTCTCATTAGGAAATACCTCTTCAATCCATTCTAGCTTTTTTGTTTTCGTTGACGTTTATCTATTATATACTTTAACTAGTGAACTGCCTTGGATACGGGAATTCGGTACTCAAGTATCCACCTGTTTACAGTGGTTCAGATTTCCATTCGTCAGATACTTAATACGTATACTTACCTATTGATTATTATGAATTGAGCTAATTAAGAGTTTACGTGCGGCTGTAAGGAAAGACGACTGACTTGTGCTTCAGCCGAAGATTGTTTTAAAAACTACTGTGTAAGCGATTCATCCGTTAAAGATAGACGAAAGTCAATCCTTTTATTTATTATTTTGGAAAAAGTAACGGTGTAATATACCGTATTATATTTTGGATATCGGGTGAGACAAACTTAAACATGCTTTAAGTACCACAATAGGCAATATTATACACTACAGTAAAACAAGATCTATTAGGATATAGTATATATAAAATAAAATATGTAGGTATGTAAGTACGTAGTAAGACTTATTTATTTTTAAATAAAATATAAATGATTTTGTTAAAATATTTTATTTGTGAAACGTAGATAAAATTGATACACGTAATTAAACTCTTAGAAATAACTTAAAGTTTTTACATAATAATGAAATTGCAAAAATTGTCTTACTTTTAAAGATTTAAGGATTGCGCGTTTTCTCACAACTTTCGTAATTGTACAGCGTGTCAACAATCTCGCATGCACACTTAATATTAATAACTTTATAAGTAGTAATAAATAAGATATTTAACTTTCTTATACATACCTAACACCTCCAAATAGATGAAATTGACTTCTTAGTTACAACACAAATTACGTCATTGTTGTGTAACACATGTTTAAATTTAAAATGTAATTTTATAATAAAATTTTGTGTGTAATTTTAATGACATATATTAATAAATACTTATTATAATTTATGTATACGTAATATTCTAATTGCAAGGCCAAGTACAAAATTTCTATGTTTTATAATGAAAAATTTAACATCCCTTTTCGTATCGGTGACAGAAATAATATATACCTAACACATGTAGACAAACGTATATGTACATAATTATAATTTTTGTACATTCAGTAAGTTAGAACTTAGATTAAAAGCAGGCTATAATTGCCGTATTCTATATGTAAGTATATTTATTTACCTACTTCGAGGTTGGTAATAATATATAATGTAAAATTTTTTTTCGTCTCAATAAAATATACCAACCATAGAATAAATATACAAACCTAGGTCAAACATCGATATCAATATTTTTTACCCGACTATGGCATAGCAAAAAAGAAGGGTTATGATTTTAGCAGTCTATGTATGTACTACGTATGTAAGTATGTTTCACCGTAGACTATTGGGCCGATTTTGATGAATGAGGTGTCAATCGATTCGTTATTATAGTCGAGGTACAGGTACAGGTAACATACGCTACATTTAAAATCGATACGACAGATGTTACATCCAAAAAAGTGGGGATCTCAAAAACATTTATTCTTTGCTAATGTATCGAATGGGATGCCAAATGAAAGAGGAAAAAATTCCGAATTCATTTATGTGAATAATGTACAATTTTAAAATATAATAAGCTACAGAAAAATAATTTTACAATATTATTTCCATAGTCGGGTTTAAAAAACTAAGTTTTTTAAACTTTTTTAATATTTTGTTCAGCTCTGAAGTTACAAGGAATTTACTACAGAGCCTCGAATTATTATTATACATAATATATTGGACCGTCAAAAGTAAAGAAGTTTTACAAAATAATCTATTTAAATTATGGTCTCATCATTTTAATTTTCCCTTTATAAAATAATAATTTTCCTTCTTAGCTCATCATTTACTAATTTGCGTTTTTTTATTTCTACCTAAACGTATTTATTTAGTAAGGCAAGTATTTAACATTACAACAAAGGCGAAAACCTACAATATGCAGGTTCTTGAGTAAATCGTGCATCTTACATTCGAAGTATTCGGCTAGTGGGCACAAAAATCTCACTTTCACACCATAAGAATTTATATCGACTCGACGAGGGTGGGGCATATTTGCACTTTGAATTCGTAACTTTGTCTCGTTTTTCTCACTTTCACAACGAATAAAAGTTCACTAGCAAATCGAAGTCCTTAGCTTTAGATAGTTACATCAATAAAATCGTTTTGGATGGTAAGATTTCATAAATTTAAAGAGGATTAGATAGTGATTAACTTATTGAAGTATTTGCACATCGGACATAGTTTGGGCGGTGTCGGAGTCTATTTTACATTAATGTTATGTACACATGCAACGTTACACCGCGACAGAAGGCGCGCGTGCGCCGCTCGCCTACGCTACGTGAGCAGCTTAAAAAACATAATTCCTAAAGAGATGTTGATAAATAGCACAAGAATCACTAGTTGCTGTCTGGAGAACCAGTCCTGGAACAAACAATGACTAATTATTATGATATATTGCTTCATAATTTGACACATAATAAGTAGGTAGGATGTATTTGATTCCCGCGGGAACTCTTTCATTTTCCGCCTAAAGTAGCCTATGTCCTTCCCCGGGATACAAACTATCCCCATACCAAATTGCATCTAAATCGGTTGAATAGATGGGCCGTGAAAGTGTAGCAGACAGACACACTTTCGCATTTATAGTATGGATAATATGGATTTAGTAGTGAAGTGGACACAGTGGGTCGACACTCATGCAAATGACAGTCCCAGAGCAACATAATGTCACTAATGGTTGAGAGAGGTAGGAATCTGCATACTAATGTGACATAAGAGTGATAGAATTTTGTAATGAAAATTCAGCCAGTTTCTTCCGACACGTCCTTGTAACCCCGCAGTTTTGGTCTGTCTAGACGCCCTCTTCGAATGAGGAAAGTTGTACTATTTCCAAACTAGTTTTGATGGGCGATGCGTGATAAAGTCGATGAATGTAAGAACTTATAATACCTTTACTTGTGGACTAACTAGGTAGAGGAGGGGGTTGGCTCTCAGTTTCTCTGACTCCTCGTGCATGCGGCGGACCTCCTCGCGTCTTGCGGAGCCCAGCGCAGAGACCTCCTCGCGTGACATCCCCCCGCCATCCGGCAACCGTGGCATGCCCGCTACGTCGGGCAGCGATTTCTTGCGCTGTAGCGTTTGAGGGGTGCTGAGCATCTGAAAACGTCAAACATTCGCTTTATGCTTACCATAACGATCTTTGCACTAATGTTTTTAGATAACTAATGGTTGCTGATGAAGTTAGATAGGTATTGTTTGTACTTAAGTATGCAGTTTATTCGAAAACATTTGTGATTGCAGAAGTGCAAATTGCAATTTAGTGAAAACCAGATGGAATAATTATAAAAAAGTGACTTTACAATATTATCCGGCAATTTTAAGCTTAGAGATGTTATTAAATGAATACAGCGTATCTAATTAACAAGTATAACACCGTCACTCTTTATTTCGGATTGTTACGATACGAACATTTGCGTGGTTCAGGTTTTATTGGTTAATCCCATGCTGAGTGTTGAGTTTAGGCTTCAATATATCTGTCCAAGTAGAATAAACATAGATCTTGTCTTATGTCGGTAAAATTCTATGCCGGAAAAGCAAAAATGTTTATTTTGTTTTACCTCAACGGGAGGCACATTTATCCAGCTTTCCGAAGCTCGTCTTGCAAGTATAGCCGGCGAGCACATGAGATCCTCGTCTTCCTCCTCGTCTCCTCCTTGATACCACATTATGTATCACAACGCTACACTGGCTCGTATATATTTTACCAATAATGCCTATACTTAAATTTGTTTCAATGAAAAAGTTCACGCATTGCACTTGTACATTTAAAAATTGTATTCACACAACGTTAAAAATTTCCACTGAGTAATGATACTGTATTATTTAAATTTAAGTATGGCTTCGATTTTCCATTAACAGAATATAAGTATTTTCTATTTATATAATTAGCGAGGAGGTGATGCGCGGAAAGCGGCAGCGAATGACTGTCTCAATTTAGAAATAGAACAGGCTGGCCGCCCAAGCTCTCCCGCCCACCGGCGAACGTAAACGCGCACATAACTATAGTTATATAACTAACTAACATATTACGAATACAGTAACTATGTTTTCGTAAGCAAAATGTGGAAAACATCCGAAGCGTAATTTGTAGTCATTTAGTCCGGCGAAACGATTAAATCGTTTTAAATTTAGGATTTGTTAAGCTATTTAGTCGAACTGGTCTGTGGTTTTGAAACGTAATGAGTACCTACAGCCGATCGTATTTAAAAATATTAATTTCAATAAATTTTTAGGAGTTTACTACTTTACTGCTTGAATGGGTATATGTTACAAATGTAAATGCTAAAAATAACAACCGTGCTGAGTTGTCTTTACAGTTTCTTACATCGAAGATATATTATATATGCATATGATAATTACATTGATAGTGGCTCAGATGACAATGTAAAAAAGTTTATTAGCACCCGATGATAACCATTGATACACGTAAGCATATATATATATACACATTATTATCCACCAAGGAATAAAAAATATCATAGAATATCTAATTATTAGCGTTACTGTCGTGAGTGAGAGGTATCATTATAAACATACTTAATAATATACAACACGGATAAAACTCACGTATTTGGGTTTGCGCGCGCGGTGTCGTAGTGTAGCGCTACGCCGCGTAGCCGCTTCGCGTGAATTAATTAGTTACGTTGACTTCAAAACTATTCGGGCAAATTTTACTCAAAGTACATGAGTTTTAAACGTGCTATATATATTTTTATAATCAACTAGCTTTTGCCTGCAGCTACGCTCACTTTAAGTTCGATTTTTATACAAATTTAGAACCCCTTTAGAAGTTGAATTTTCGAAAATCCTTTCTTAGCGTCAAATTGCAACCCGATCGGTTCAGTGGTTTGAGCTGTGCGTTGATAGATCTGTCAGTCATTTATTTCCTTTTATATATTTAATAAAGAAGAAAAATATCTTTCTTACCTTTCGTCCTCCTCCTCCCCCACCCACAGGCGCTGGCGGTGGCGGCGCGGGATTTTGTGCTACAAATAAGCTCTCTGTTCTTTTCGGTTGATAGGGTGAGGGTGAAATGTCTTGTCCTAGTGTTCTTTTCCGTAATAGCGAATCTTCGAAAGGCTGTTGATCCCTCGAAGAAGCACGCGAAACGGACCCTCTGCCGGAAGCTAAATGACCATTGCCTGCAGGAGTAGCGGCTCGGGACGGCGGGCGGGACGAGGGCATGGGCTGCGGCGCGACGGATCCAGCCCGCGAGCCGCTGCCGGGAGGCGCAGCCTCCACTGATGGTTGTCGCGATCGCCTGCCGTATCGATCCACACTGGAATCTCTACTTGGAGGTCTTTTATAATGGTCAAAGTAGTCAATTGAAGGCCGGCTCCCTGGTGGTCGTTGTTCGCGATCTCCGTTAATGACATCCTGTTCTGTTGTACTAGTACGATAGGACGGTTGGTCGACTGCTTGTTGGCGATAAATTTGTTTATCAGGTGTTTGTCTATAGCTTTGTTGGTCCATTGGAGGTTGCCGGTACATCTGTTGTTCCGGCGCTTGTCTGTAGCCCTGTTGGTCCAGAGGTTGTCGATAGCCCTTCGGGTCGATTGCCTGTCGGTAACCTTGAGATTCTGTATTTAAAGCACTTCTATCGAGAGGTCCCTCAGAATGAACTGTGCCCGTACGAAGTTCGTTTCTGGCATAGGCCGCCATACTAGCGTCCGTATATGTAGTACTTTGTGCATCGTTCGTAGGTAAAGCCAGAACACTTTGTCTGCGTGCTACACTCGCTGGAGAAGTCCAGTCTTGAGGTGGTATTTGACTTGTTTGGGGTCTCATGGAAACTGAAGGTCTTCGATTTTGATATTGTTGGTTCATTTGATCAATAGGTTGTTGTTGTTGTAATCTGTAAGGTGCGGCCGGAAGCTGACCATCAGGCGACGTGATGTTATACCCGCTCGGAGGATCATTAGAAGAATATACTTTTTGATTGGACATCGAATTTTGTGCACTTCCAGGCGTCGACCAGGAATCTTGGTTAGGTTTGTAAAACGGATCGTACTGCGAGCCTAGATTTCTGACATCGGTATTATAATTGGGACTATTGGAAAACCGTGGGTCAACCGTATGTCCTGCGTTTGAGGGATATTGGGCGGACGGTCTTCTAGAAGACACCGAATTTGGCATTTTGTTCATTTGAGGAAGTTGTGAATGCATCGGAGGGATATGATTTGGAATGCTCTTGCCATCCATGGTTTTATCGGATCCTTGAGTCACAGAAGTAACCTGTGATTCGTAAATTTTCTGTCTATATTTCTCTCTTAAACCTATACGATTGAAGCCAGGGTGCTTAAAGTCTGGTGCGAACTGCTTGGCAGTTGTTTGTGCTATATCACAGTCTTCTTTAGCTTGGTCTGCCGCATCATCGGCTTGTTCCGCTTTTCCTCTCGCTGTGGCGGTCCTACATTAAAATGTTAAGTTAAAAGTAGTATTTATCATCTTTAGTTATGGAATTAAACACATCATATTATGTTACTAGTATTAGATATAAAATAATGATGTGAAAGTTTGTATGTTTGGATCTATACTCTGAAATTTAAAACGCAGTCACAACTGAAATTTAAAAGGGAGATAGCCAACTCATTTATAACTAGATATATTTGGCTCTGAAAATTAAAGATTTCGCGCGGAAATCAAAAACCTTTATCCACGCGGACGAGGTCGCGTGCATCATCTAGTAAATCATAATTTTAATTGACCAACCAATTTTATTATACGTTTTTATATGATCAATGTAATAAAAGAGATACATGACAGACTACAGTTGAATTTTCTTTTCTGATTAGTTGCAAAATAGTTCTAGGATAACGTATAAAACAATACTTATGCACCTACTTTACTCAATTATTACTTTATTAGGGAAACAATGGAAAAACATGAGCAGTGTTTTTATGAATGTTAGGTAAAAGTTTTGTAAGCTAAAACGACTATGCCGATGAATCAGCATCGTAACATCAAATTACAAACCTAGAGGTGGCGATGTCGGCCTTTTGTAGTGCTATTTTCGATGCACGCTGTGCTGCATTCACTGCTGAGTCAACCCGTTCCCGAAACTTTGCCGAACGCATGAGGAACATGTGTTTCCGTTTCTGGCTTGTGATGAGTACATTGTTTTTGTATTTGCCCTCCTCCTTCGTGCCATCTCTGAATGTTGTAACGCCATAGCCGTACTTCCTGTTCGCGAACCACTCGCCTTCGTATCGTAGGCCGTCGCTGCGCTCACTCACACCGAACCCTGTACGTTTATCATTCTTCCATTCGCCCAAATAAGTTTCTGTCACACTGGCATCCAAATGTTCATCCTGGAATGTAAAAGGTAAAGAAAATAAAAATTTTGACAAAACGTAATACGTTAAACTGCTGTGTCATGAAAAATACTTATACGACATCCTACTGCATCATGTGTTACTGTTATATATAATACAAGCCTTGTAAACTAGGTGTCGGAAAATAGTGGTTTCAAGTTACTAGTCAAATTATTGCAACAACCATGCAAAAACGTGTTCTTGTAAACAATCTCTAAGAATTGCATAATAAGTTGTAAGCCATGAATGAACACTCCACCTAGTGAGATCTAAAACAGACGGAAAATAAAATCCTACCACTATAAGACTTCCAAAACTAATTGACAACATTACTGATACTGCATTGAGCAAATTAGGCTCTAGGTACAATGCAAAATCGTTTGATTTAAAAAAAAATGAATAATCTGGTGTTGAAATTGTTGTGGAAGGATTGAAAGGATCCGCTTAGTTTATGCAGTCGTATGTATGACGTAACAGTGAAAACGATGTTGGAATTGGTGTGGAAGGAGCCCCGTGAGACCGGGGGGTTTTTTTTTTATTTGTTTCGCACTCAGTTATCCTGACATGATGTCAGAGACCTTAAGACTTTTGCTCTGAATTAGGTGCCACTCAAGGTCGTAAAGTGGTGGTGTTGTTTTTTTTTGTAACAAGTGCTATCTATGAATTATAGACCGGGGGATTGCGCGCTCTCGACCGAGGACACACAGGACTATGTTGTTTATGCAGTCGTCTGTATACCTCAACAATGAAGCTGGTGTTGGAATTGGTGTGGACGGAGCCCCGCGTGGCCGCGGAGTGCGTGCTCTCGACCGATGAAACCCAGGACGCGGCGGAGCCTCCCGATCCCCCCGAGCGCACCGAGCCGCCGCCGCCACGTTTGTCCAACTCGCCCGCGCTGCGTTGTTTACGGAGTTTCTGTAAATACAGTGCAAATAGTATGTAGGTAATTGCCTGCTCTAAATAAATAAATAATAAATGCTCTAATAAAATTGTATTCCTGCCGTATAGTGTTCGTGACATGCATTTTGTACCTAAGTAATCGTATGACGGAGTTACATGTAATTTCAATTGTTGAAGACAATGCATGGTGTTTAATAGTGTCGAACTCAACTTTACAAACTAAATGAGAAAATGAAATGAAATGAAAAGATATTCACCGCCCAGTAAGCCAGCAATTCGCACCGGTAAAACACTACACCACACAAATCTTCCAAATTATTCTCAACGAACTTTGAATAAATTTACAATCGTGTCTGATTGATTGATTTATAATGTAAATAAATTAATCAGTCTTCTGAAGATGCTCCAGTGTCGGAGTAAAACGTACGTTGAAAATAATTTGGAAGATTTGTGTGGTGTGGTGTCGTGCCGGTGCGAATTGCTGTCTTACTAGGCGGTGAATATCGCAAGCTGCAAGTGCAAGATACACACTGTACCTACCGCAAAGATTTATCTACTTACTGTGGTAGATTATAGCGAATTAAACTTCTAGTTCTATAATTCCCTGCATATTGTCAAAACTTAGGTTTTTTATCCCTATATCAACTAAAATAACGAAGTCTAGAAACGTTCTACTTACGGCAAAAAGGCCCTTTTTTGTTTTTTCGACGAGGGATCCTCGTCTTCCCGAAGGCTCGTCGGAGCTGGCCTTAAGCACGAAGCCGCCTCTGGCTTCGTCCATCCGAGTGGTTCTTCGGTCGGAGGGATCGGGCGTGCCCGTCGCCTCCGCCAGCGAGGACAGCGAGCCGCGGTGGTCGCGGGAACCCCCGCGGTAATGCGACGCCAGACCGAAAGGCGCTGAAGTGCGCACTCCGTAGCCGTGCCTGAAACCTCGCATCCATTGCCCCTGGTACGTGCCTGAAACAATTTACATATGTAATTAAAAAATATTTTCAACAAATCATACAAAGTACCTAGGAGTATTACCTATATCACGTCGAGGGAACGTAAAAAGAAGGAGCGACCGTTTTCCTTTATGCCATTTGCAAAACTGTTAATTAGCATAGGTATAATTATATAATACTCTCTCCTGGTCTTATCAATTAAAATAAGTCAGTAGAAAGACTTTCTCAGTACTAACTAGCAGACGCGCGTTGGCGAAACGCGAAAGTGAATCAATGCATCCTGTCTAGATGAGATCGCTACTTAGCGATAAGACCGCCTTATTGTAGGCAGAGTCCGTTTGCAGAGGTGTTTCATGATGCTAACATAAAGATACCTATCGATTTTTTATTAGATGACTAACACTAATGACTCGAAGACATTTGTTTCTTGTTATATAGCATGGAATAAGCCACCGACATGATTGTGTTGTGGGGCGGTGCACGGTAGGCGTGCTACGCTATATTTAACCGGCGAGGGCCTCGAACGCAGAGAGTGTTGCAGGGCCGCCTCACTCACACCATTCACGAACTAATCTCATCGAATCACTTGTTCTTATTAACACTAGTATACAGCAATCGCTTTGCTTGCATTAATGATGCCGACACGTTCTCAATTTTTTTCCAAAATCATGTTTTCTGCGGCCACACCGGAAGGAGGGTGCAATTTCGCTAGCGATGTTCCAGCATCTATGAGCTTTTGTAGGTGCATCTACTCTTTCCAATCTGATGAAATGATCAGATTATTCTGAATGTTTTATTTGTTTTCAAATTTATTTTTTTATCAAGTTATATTCATATCATCACGCATAAATCACTGGCCAAGAACGAGTAGGACATTGATTTAGAATTTTAGTAGGGTGATCGGGCTTAATTTTATAATGGTTCTTTCCATACATAAATATGACCAATATTTTTTTTTAAATCATACTGATATTTAAAATGTGAAAGTGTGTTTGTTTGTTGGGTTGTCCTTAAATCTCGCCGCAACAGAGCGACGGATCGACGTGATTTTTTGCATGGGTATATTTGAGGCCCTGGAGAGTCCCCGTGGGAATAAAAAAAACTTATTCCACACGGACGAAGTCGCGGGCATCAGCTTGTTAAATATAAGAAGATATATAAGGTTTGTAAAGTAATGCTTTTTTAATAATTGTTAGGTACCCACTACCTACTAATTTTATGTTTATTTCTTTACTACTAAGTTTGTGTTTGTACCTTTACTGTGTATGGTAATTCCAAATAAAGATTTTATTTATTTATTTAATTACCAGCCAAGTAATTCAATATTCAATTTTGAGTAATTATTCTACATTAAATATCCAAATTTAAATAGCTAGAGACGACCGTGGCCCATGACATACGGGCGAACAGACATAACTTTATACGCTCCGTTTTGCCCTTTGGGTCCGGAACCCTAAAAATGGAATCAAACTTACTTGCAAATGACGATGCAGTAATGAGTTGTGTCGGGATTGCCAAAAAACGCAAAGTATTCAGTAGTGAATACTGAATACTTTGCGTTTTTTGGATGTAAAAGGATTCATTTAAAATTAAAAGTTGAAGGGAAGTCGGAAGCCGGAAGGGCATCAATTCCTAGATAGCGCGAACGGTTCGAATTTGAGATGAGGAAAATTTTATATCGTGACGTGTATATTATATATGCAACTGTTCTTTATATTTTAGTAAAGTAGCAAGTGTAGCTTTTATATAAATTGGGATTTCCTTACTCTATAGATCTATAGTTACAGTTAAGTACATACATTCTGAAAATACTATTTTTAAGTAGGTTCATACTTCATACGGCGTAACGAGTTGTTTGTTTGTTATTAAATGCAACCTTGAAACAACACCAAAAATCGGTTTTACCTACGTAATACAACCCGTGCCGCGAACGTGCATTACCATGAAACAACGTCACACAATTCCCGACGCCTCGCCTTTACGTTGAGTCACCACCGCATTAAGATTTGTCATTCATAAAATCTCAAATATGTAACACTGAATCGTTTTCCTGAAAACATTATTATAATTTATATTAGTCACATCCGTCATCCGGTTTAACGTGTGAAGGGGACGTTTTAGGCAATAATTCTAAAAACTGGCTAACTGCGAGTCTGGGCTCGCTCTGTTAGGGTTCCGTACATACTATGATCAATTAATTAATTATCCTTTCTATTAAAGTAATTTATTTATTTCTTACGTAGTATTTTTTTAACCATGAAGTGATTTAATCGTTTTAATTTACGCACTTGTTATAAATAAATCAGCCTTTCAGAAAATTGAGAGTTCTGAGGTCAACTTTGGACGTTAGAAAATCTCCACTTTGAAAGCCCCCCATGTCGTCAATTTTAGGGCAATAATTAAAAAAAATATAAATATATATTTTTTTATGGACTCTATTCCTAATTATCTTTATGATATATCACAAACCTATATAACGCTATAAAAAATATTTTACTTCGCATTCGCTTCTATGAGAGCCCCCCTGAAATAAAGATTTTTATAACTTTTTAAGCCATATTCGGCTGGAGGCCATCGGTTTACATATTATATTTAAATTTGATGAAATTACGTTCAGTAATTCAGAAGCATCCTACATCAATCCTACATTTATGTTCAGAAGTTATAAGGCTCTGACAGACGGACGGACGGACGAACAAGTGCAAATTCACTCAAGTAGACTCAGAGACCTTCGCTTCGCTCGGTCAAATATCTTCATTGGAATCCATACATTAAAAATTAAATTAAAAAATTATATTAGGTTGGTAGGTAGATTGGATAAAAAAGTGGCCTATGTCCATTTCCAGATGAACCTAATGGAGGACCGTGAAAAGGTAACATAGATATACTTTCGCATTTATAAAATTTATATACACGTTTCCGAGCGCGTGCATTGCGCAAAGCAGGGGAGTTTCTTTTTAGTTCACGCAATCATAATATAGGTCATTAGGTGATATTCATGTGCAAGCTATTATTAAGCCGATGCCGACGGTGGCAGCGGTGCGGACGGATTTAAAAGCTCTTTTTATGAAACATTTATGCTTCCAAGGAATAACAATCTCCGATGTTTGTTTTGTTGTGGCTATGAACTGTTAAAGAATATAAAGCTTGGACTTTAATAAGCCTTGACCTTAAACTGGCATCTGGGTACCTAATAAGGATTATACTTTTATTTATTTATTTAAAGAGAAAATATAATGGGAAGTTTAAGTAGCAATGTGACCACTTTACGGGAAAGGTACCTTCTGAACTAAATCGGGATACAATAATAATGTATTCTCTTTACTCTGGTTATTGCCGGATCGCTTCGTAATGGACCCAAACAGGAATTGAAACCGGGATTAAATCTCATACTTGCGTCAGAGATGCGTGCGCGTCTTTAGAAGACGTGATAATTGTAAATTGTTTTAGTTTCTCGCAGGCGCATGATTTGATTATAAAAAGTGAGGATTAAGTAAAAAATATCCTAAATATAGGTGCTTACTTATGCAGTAATAGTTAATAGTTAATAGTTATTATCAAACAATCAACTGGGTGACAGACGATAGTTTTCTTCTAGATCAGTATTGCCGCATACTCTACTTTACTCTATAAATAGAGCACCTACCCGCTACCCGAAAGCCGTGCCAATAATTTTTATTAAAGATTTAGAGTTAATTGCTCTGATTGAAACAATCTAATATGCGCAGACTATAGAAGATGAGAGCGTCATGGTCATGTAAACCGAAGTATTTTTGTCGGTATTTAAAAAATTTGGCAATGAAGATATAGGGCTGCAAGTAAAATCATCAAATCTCTACCATTTGCTCTAATACATTATCTTATAATATTTTACCCAAATTATTATAAAACAGACGGATATTCGTGTCTTATTATAGAACTACATAGGTGTGTGTTATAAAACTACTTACATTGCAACTTCGTAGTAGTGAATTTAGGTTTAGAAAAATCGCGTGGGAGCGCGATGAATGAAATACTTAAACCAAAGATTATTTTCCAGGATATGTAAGCCTATGTCACTCTCCAGGGTTTAAAATATACATATATCTATGCAAAAAATCACATTGATCCAATGCTCCTTTGAGGCGAACCAACAAATAAATAAACGCTCTTATTATATGGGTAGTGATGAGAAGATGATGCTCGCGATTTCGTCCACGTGTTAGATATTAATACTCTATAGGAACTTTATGATGTATCTACCAGGATAAAAAGTATTATGTGCCCGTCTCCAGTTCAAGTTATCTCTTGTCACGTCAAAGTTGTCTAAACGGGCGGTCCATGAAAAGATAACAGTGCCTGTCTGTTATCTTTTCATGGACCACCCGTGTAGACACCATTGTATTTATAAAATGAATGAAAATAAAATGACGAATAAAATATACAGCTTATTTCCATAGCATTCTATTCTTTATTTTTAAAAAAACCCGGTCAAGTGCATTCAATTAGGGTTCCGCAGTTGACCGTTACAATATGCGAACATTTTATAAATTGGTCGACTATTAAAAAAAACTTGAAACTTGATTGATTTTTGGTTCATTGGCTAAGAGTAAGTACCTTAATAAAAAAATATTTAATGTTTTTCAGTGCTTTAGAAGTCGGTTCATTTAAAAAAAAAAAATTAATTTAGATTGCAGTTGCGATATACTGAAACTATATCGTAGGGAGAATACATATTACAGAAGGATTGGAGTCCAAACTCTATCACTGGTGTATGGAGAGCAGATTCTAGAGAGAAGAGCCGGCAAGAAACTCAGCAGGTACTCAGCCCATAACAACTAATAACCCCTTATCCAACTAACTCTTAACAATGTGTATACGGTTACTGATCATGGTGATGACTGACGAGCATTGGCGTGCATGACATAGAGGCATAAAAGCACTTCTTACCTTAGCTAAAAAAAGTTAAGTTCTTATTTTTCATTAAACCCTACCTGAAAATAGCTAGACATCTACATAACAATGCCTGCTGATTCCGAATCCTGTGCACGCCACTGCTGATGAGAGACGCGAGTAGAATGCTTACCGCCATCCGCATATGTTTCCGAGCCATATCCATCCTGAAGCCCGTTCGCCCATGTGCCCTCGTATTTGGCATTGCTCGTACTGCTTTGGCGGACGCCGTAGCGGCCTTTGTAGCCTTGCGTCCACTCTCCACGGTACAACCACCGGTCGCGAGACTCAACGCCGAGACCATGCCGCTTGCCGTTTTGCCATTGACCCTCGTATGAACTGCCACTGTAAAAACAAAATTGTATCATTATTTTCTTATTTTGGCAGAAACTTGCTAGTTTTCCGTCCAAACATTTTTAATATCACGTATAGAGTGGGTGGGTATACTCATAATCTAGTTTTAAGACCAAACATTTGTACCACATTCTATTCACTCATCCGTGTGGATTAAGGTTTTTTATTTCCCGAAGAAACTCCTTATTTTTTTTCGGGATAAAAAGTAGCCTATGTCCTCCCCGGGATGTAACCTAGCAAATTTCATCAAATTCGGTTTAATCAACAGATAGACACATTCGATTTTATAATATTAGTATTAATGATTTACCCGCGGGAAAACCATAATTTTCCCAGAATGAAAAGTCAGTCTTCCCCATCCTTCCTCGGGATACAATCTACCTCTGTAGCAAATTTCATCAAAATTAGTTGAAAAATGGGCCGCTAAAGCGTAGAAAAACGACAGACAGACACACTTTCGCAGTTATAAAATTAGAATGGGGATTTTCGTAGTGATTTAAGTACCTAATTTAAGTTTTCCATTCCTATTACTTTCAATTTTTGTATCTACGCACTTACTTAATAGTTATATTAATTAGAAACATGATTTATATAGTAGGCATGTTGAATTTTTCATTCAGCAGTACTGAATATATTAGTAAGTGATCGATTTATCGCTCTAAATAACAATTTATTGCTGTAACAAAACACGGTAGGCTCATTTGTGTTGATCATAAATTATTTTGGATTGTTACAAGTTCTGCTGTAAACTGACTGAGCGCCTTTTCAAGTCTTGCTATACGTATTTTATGCCAAATATTGTCAGAAACTGTTGTAATAGGTAAGCTAGTATAGGTACTTATTTGTTTTTATCATGGTTTTATGCTAGAAACATGTGATAATACCTGCCTTCATGTGTCACAATAGTGCCGAGAATAGTAGTTTGTGACATGAGAGCGGAAAGAAAAGTAAGGTTTTTACATACGAGTTGACTCTTGTACCGAGTTTGTAAGAACCTTAACGCCCGTGTATCACACGGGCATAGCCGCTAAAAATCTCGTAATAAGTATGGGCGTGAAAAACCATTCTCTAGTGAGTAGTGACTAGTGAGTACGAAATATAAATCGCGAAAATAAAATCCGCGCGAATGTATTTCGCAGTGCGAATATACCCCAAACAAAAACAATAATATATAAACGTATCACATAAAACTATTCATATTTGCGTCAATCTGTTTAATTTTTGTCATTTATTTTCCTTCTCAAGGCATCGATTTTTTTAAATCTTTATTTTATTACTAGATGATGCCCGCGACTTCGTCCGCGTGGGTTAAGCTTTTTCGATTACCGCGGGAAATCTTTAATTTTTCGGGATAAAAAGTAGCCGTTCTTCTCCGGGATATTCTATCTCTGTACCAAATTTCATCCAAATCGGTTGAACAGGTGGGCCGTGAAAGCGTAGCAGACAGACAGACACTCTTTTACATCTATAATAGTATGTATTATTTTATTATTCAAAATAGTGCATATAGCTGAAGTTCTGTGTAAAATTCCATGTAAATTGAAAACCATTCACATACGAAACTTAATATTGATTGTTTAAACAGGTTAAACATAGCTTTCAATAACAATATTGAGGCTGGTGTTGGAATGTGTGTCGACAGATGTATGTGTAATACTTCTTGTTAAAGTTTTCCTTATTTTCTGCTCGTTTAACTTCTGCCAACTCGAACCTATATGTTTAATTCTTATAACGTTAAAAGTATAAAGTTGGTTGTACCTAGTTATATATTACATGTGGAGATTTTGTTTGTATGTTAATGCGTTTTTCCTGAAAAAAATACTAAGCCGATTTAAAACCGGGTTTTGCATTAAGTACAGATTACAGACTATTTTACCAGGTTCTTAGATATTTTTACGGCTATAAAACGCATGGAAAGGCTTTAATCGAAGTTTTAATTTCATATTGTGTTACCATTTTCCTGACAATAGTAGTGGAGTGCCTGGGGCGTTAAAAACATGACGGATTTCAGTTACAGTGAATATAATTTAAAAATTCAAAGTGGGACGTTTAGTTTATAATATGTACAAAAAAGTTTACCCGTTAAAAAATTGTGAAAATTTATCGAGACCCGTGTGTGTGAGCGTTTGAATTTTGAATATCGCGTGGTAACTTTTTTTGGAATTTTGAAAAATGTAAAAAAATCGGGTTTTTTGGGGGGTGTTTGTTTACTAAATTGTAAATATTTCGGAAAAAACCGACTTAAGAAAAAATGAAAAAAGGTCCTAGGGTATTATATTATATTTAGTGTAGCTACAAAATGGCGAAAAAAATTTGAAAATCGGTTAATAATTGTGACCAATATGGGGACCCCCTATATAATTGGATTTGGAATTGTAGAAAAACGGTGATCCCTATATAAAAAGTGATGTAGCTTCTATGATTAATGACCGATCGTCATGGTTATGGTGTTAAAAGATTCGGACGCAGGCGAGAAGTGCACTCGAGTTGGAATTTAGAAAAATTTTGATGAAGAGATTTTTATTTCAGTTTATTTTTGGTTCCCGCGGGAAGTCTTTCATTTTCGAGATAAAAAGTCGCCTTTGTGTTATTCCAGACTATAATCTATCTCAGTGCCAAATTTCATCCAGATCCGTACGAAAACAAAATATATTTTAAATAAAATTACATGCTCGAATATTAATTTTTTATAGTTTTTGTTTAAATAATGAAAATATAAAAAGCACAAGAAAAATTGATAATTTTTACACTTTATAGTATAAAAAAACATAAACCCCCCACGACCATCTAAATTCATTCACTGTAACAAAAGTCCGAGGTTAAACCCCCAGGCACTCCACTTTAGATTCTGGGCCGATTTGCCGGTATTTATATGCCATAATATGATATGAATTGAGAGTCTTTTCATACATGTTTTAAGGCTGTAAGCCATTGGGCAATGCTGCTGTAGTGTTTAGTTTTTCTTTTTAAAATTTGTAATGCTGCATTGGAACTTTCTGATGTGAACTGAGATATTGCGGCTACTAAGTATACAATATATAAATAATACTAATACGCTATGGTCACTCTAATCCAGGTCCTTACCCCCTCAAACGC
The DNA here is from genome assembly GCA_964035005.1 of Erebia palarica. Taxonomy (NCBI): domain Eukaryota; kingdom Metazoa; phylum Arthropoda; class Insecta; order Lepidoptera; family Nymphalidae; genus Erebia; species Erebia palarica. The sequence continues at coordinate 30,742,338 of OZ035985.1, read as the reverse complement.
AACACCGACCTATATGACCTTACTAGATGATACCTGCGACTTCACGTCCTCGTCATCGTCGAAACCTCCTGTAAGTAGCCGATAACTCTCTTCAACTATACCAATCAATACAAAAAGAGTGAATAGGCATCTTCTAGGCAAGCGCGTTCCAACCTAGACCTCATTGCTTTGTACTAAGCATGATTGTCATCAAGCGCAATAAAAATTTAAAAAACTAGTCCGTCGACTCGTTGCTTTGTTGCGGATTTCGGTTTAATATAACTAGTGGTTCGCCCCGAACTGAAACCTCGCGGTATCCTTAAGATAGTTTTAACTATATATTGTACTAGTTAACTTTTAACATTAGACGCAAAAGAGCTAAACAGTTATTGGTGAAACGAATAAACTTTTACATAGCGCCATCATTATTGACATCGCAATCCATTGCCATCATTGTGAAGTTCTGTTAAAAATACTGAAGCTCATTAAACTTACAGTACTTTTGGGTAATTTATTTATAGATACTTTTTAAATAAAATATAAATTTAAAAAGTAAGTACCTATAAATAAATGTACCTATCTACTAAAAATAATTTATTTATAGGTACTTATTAAAATTTATATGTATCCATCCATCACATAAATGACTTATCGAACAGGCTTAGTTCTGCTGCATACGCGGTTAAAAAGATTCGCCAGTTGACAGATATAGAAACGGCGAGATTAGTTTATTTTGGTTATTTTCACAGAATTATGTAATATGGTATATTATTATGGGGTACCGCTGCAGATATTAATTCTGTTTTTGTGCTGCAGAAGAGGGCTGTTCGAGCCAAATATAATATGGGACCAAGACAGTGCACAACCAATATATATTTGAAAATTTAGTATAAGTACGTGCATAAACACATTGATCAATTCAAGAAGAAAAGTGATTGTCATAATGTCAATACTAGAAATAAAAATAAACTTGTAATGCCTGCTTCTAGGCTTAGTAAAACTAGCAATTCAGAAGACATGTTAAAGATGTCTTAATGAATGCTGAATAAGTTCAAAGTTAATGTAAAACGTAAACTCATTGAAAAATATTATTATCATGTAAAGGACTACTTATACGACAAGGAAGGAAGGAATGATTTGTGAGATGGTGATAATAAAAAAAACCCGGCTGAGTTTGTTGTGGGCTCTTCTCAGACGCCGCGTTGGAACCCTCGTAGCTTTAGTTTTAAGGTACCGTAACTGATTATCACCATCATGTTTTCTAAGTAAGTAATTTTTAACGTCAATAAGTGTACCTACAATGTACTTATATTAAATAAATGATAATATTATTGAGTATTGAGTATAAATCCATCCTTGCTAATTAGTGAACAGCCGAGTTGCTGACAGTTGCTAAGTTGCAGAACAAGTAAAACATTTGTTTCGATCTCAGAGAAAGAACTACTACATTACCTCTATGGTTTTGATGCATAAACATGTCGGTATACATATATGCAACCCTGTTCTACGTTTAAATAATAGGTACGTGTTTTCCGTATCCGGTAACACCAACAGATGTACGGGCAGTGAGTAACACTGAAATTCCTTTCAGTTTTTATTAGTTGCGGTAAGATAATGTATCGGTCTGTTCCACTCATGATTTACGCACCTTGGTACGGACGGATCCAATCGAGTCTAACTCTAAATGCTATTTATAACGCACCAGTTACATATTCTGCGGTATCGTTATTCGTAACTGAATATTGCAAGATAAGGGCCGATATTGAAATGTTTATCTACGACTTTTTGAAGCTTCTTATTTAAAAACTAAGTACTTGCTTATACATATTATTATCTAATTTAGTTCTGTGCCTAAATTATAAATTATATTAAATTATATTGTCTGGTGGGAGGTTTCGGCCCTTGACCCTACGGCAAAGTTGTGCCGCCAAGCGATTTAGTGTTCCAATACGATGCCGCGTAGGAAAAAAATATAGAAGTTCATTTCGTGTTACTATAGACTCATAGAGATATTAGTTATATATACTAAGTATATATATGGTTAAAGTATAATCATCCTTTCCATTAATCAAATAATGGCAGGAGTTTTCTTGGGATAATAATGCGGTGGGTTCCCACTTACTGCCGCATACGACTTGACTAAGAGTTATTAGTTTTAGTAACGATTACTTGGCACGGAAGAAACGAAAAGGTCAAATTTGAGCCTGCAAACTCGGTCACCTATCTAGTTCCGACTTGGGTCAACGTTGCTTAACATTCGCAATCGACTGATATGCGTTGTCATAACTAGGCCACTCGCCCCTTAAATCCACCCCAAAGGAAATGAAATGTAGGTTGAAAATTTTAATGAAAGTCTGTTGTTTATATTTTTGTATTTGTATGTTTTTGTAGTTAGAGACTTGAAATTAGGGATTTAGGTTATTAGTTTCAGCCCCGGATCAGGCGGGGCAAAAACTGATAAATGCCGCCCCCGCCCGCTTGTATTTTACCTTTGATTCTCATGTTTACTATTTTTTTTATATTTGCTATTTTTTTAATTTATAAAACTGATTTTCAGTTTATTTTTAATTAAAATTCAAATTTTTTTTTTCTATCTGGTAGAAAAATATTGATTTTTTGCTGAGTTACAGCTGCCTTTTGTTAATCAGCGCCCGGCCGAAATGCTCGCATCAGCACCGCATCGCTTTTTTTTTGTTTCTAATAGAAACAGAAATGAAATTAATTTATCGAATTAAAAAATACGACTGCCCTGCTATATTATTTTCGGAGTTTACCTCCTTAAGAAGCGATTTGCTTAAATAGCCTTTGGAATCTTATTCACATTTTTATTAAATGATATTTGTTTGTGAATCACTGGATATTGAACTATAGTGTTATATATTTTTAGAATCTACTCATCATTTTCTATCTTTGCATTTTCTACATACATACATACATACATACATACATACATACATACATACATACATACATACGTGAACCCTGAAAACAATATTCTCCTTTTTTCAGGCAGTCCTATAAAAATAGAAACTTCTTGTTTGCTTCAGATAATCTACATACATACTAATTTGATTTGATAACTTCTCAATACATATTTTATTTACAAACTTATTTTTTTAGTTAAAAAAAAATTTGCGGCCAGTAAAATTAAATCAATTTTTTTTTAATTCTTTTGAACTAAATGTTTAGTTTATAATTTAGATTTTAATATATTTCCTAGTTTTAAGTTGAAAAAATATGCTTCTGTATTTTATCCAGCGCTCCGCCCCGGCTTCGCACGTGTAGCACTAATCATCATAATAGTTCATACCCAATAATAGCCAGTCGACATTGGGGAGCAGTCAGCACATCAGGTTTTACATTAGCACTGTGGTATCTCCGCCCTGCCGGCCGCCCCTATTTCTGTTGCGCGTTAATTTATTTCTATGATATCTTCTAAGATATTCATCGGAATGAAATAGTGTAAAGAGAAAAATTTGGTATATATTAAATACTTGAGATGGCCAACCATTTTATTTTGATAAGGATTAATACAATAAAGTAACCTTCGAAAGTAAAGCTTTGTTGTAAATTATAAAATCATAAAAATGGTTCTTGTGAGGAAACCTTAAAAGAAGCTATCGCGGACTTTTATTAGAACTTTTTGAGAGGAAAAAAACCACATTACATTGTTTTCGTGTAACTTTTACTATTTACGCAGCGCACGCCACGAAAGCTCTCAGATGAGAAGATTTTTTCCGACTTCATTCACATTATTGCAATTTTCGTAAGGATTTAATTTTTTTTGTAAATAGAAGATACCCTATGTTACTCGCTGATAAAGTAGCTATCTATAAGTGAAAGAATTTTTAAAATCGGTCGAGTAGTTTTTGAGTTTATTCATTACAAACAAACAAACAAATCATTCCTCTTTATAGCCCCGCGAAAGCGAAAAATAATTTATTTTATATAACTTATTGTCCTTAAAGTAGTGGACGTCTCAGTGGTCAAAGTTAATGATGATTTGTGTGTGTGTGTGTGTGTTGACCTGCTAAGTTTGAATTTGCCGTTCGGGGTATGGGTGCTGCTCGGGGTATGGGTGCCGCCCGGGGTATGGGTGCCGCCCGGGGCATAGGCCCCGGCTTGAGACAAATTGAGCCCCGGATTCTGACAAAACCGGGGCATATTATGTAATCTGTGCCTTCTCCTTAAATTTTATCATACGACTTTTTCTATATATATATATATATATATCTTTAAGAATTACAGACTTCACCTATTATTGACCTGGACGTCAATATAGTAAAGATTAAAAAAATATATTTTCTAGATATTTTGTGATTCTCATAAAGTAATTACCTACCTATTACCTAGTAAATAATAATCAGTTTAAAGAGATTGTTCGACAGAAATGAAGTTATAACTCTTTAAATCAATTACGTCGGGTAAGCAAATTTGGTTAAAATACCTCTTTAGATTTGGTTAACCAGTATTACCTATTCTGTGTCTAGGCAAGAGCATATTATATCTATAGTTCTTAGGGGACCCAGGTCCTGAAAAATTTTAACATTGACCTCGCAAAAAGCTCTAAATTCTGCCTCTTTCTTCTAGTACTTATAGATGGAGAGGGACAGAGTATGTACCTGTAAGTATGTAATTATTTTACTATTGATCATATTTTAAACACTTTAAAGTAGCTCTCAGTAGCTCAGTCGGAAAAGAGCCGCATCGTAAGCAAGATGTCGCAGGCTCGAATCTTAATCAATCAATGCGCACATTACTTTTGCGATTATCATCAAAGGACTATAGGAGGTCTCAAAAATGCATTATTGCACAATACCTATTCCAAAACAGTTTGAATAACTCTAATATACATAACTAGCTGATGCCCACGACGTCGTCCGCGTGGTTTAAGTTTTTGATTCCCGCGGGAACTCCTTAATTTTCCGGGATAAAAAGTAGCCTATGTCACTCACCAGATCCTCGACTATATCCATGCCAACAATCACGTCGACCCGTTGCTCCATTACGGCGTGATTGAAGGACAATCCAAAAAAAACAACAAACAAACACACTTTCGCATTTATAATATTAATATGATAGTATGATGATTGTTTCAGTTTAATTCATAGTTATTCATCGTGACATAATCGTGATCTTCAAGACTTCAACACGCTCACGGAATTTGATATGACACATCGGACCTTACAGTACGCGCGCGCGAACATCGGAGTACTTTAAATAATAAAATAGCTTAACCACCCCTGGGTTAGTAATTAACACATAGGTACTAAAATCCAGTTATGAGTTAGTTATGACTTATGAGCTCATTTTGAAATTAAAGTTCCTAAATTTTCGCTTTCCTTATTATTAGTAATAACCTTCTTTGGAATCTTACATACTATTATGAATTGTAAATAAAGTTAACAATTTATAGATTGTTAAACGAGGTTGACATTGCACGAGTGAAACGACTAACGAGGACATATACATTGTCTGAGAGTATCATATCACTAATAGTAGATTAGTAGCCAAGGGCTGTAAGGCATTAATTGGTCACCTACTAGCACCATTTGGGGGTAATAAGGACCTACTTACCGAATATGAGAGATGTACCTAAATACTTTTTGAATTCATTACCTCCCGCAGTTTGGATAAAGAATTATATTTATATTTTCCGTTAGGTGTCATGAAAAATTATATAAAGAACCTAATGTGTAAATACTGTCACTGATGCCCTTGATTTAGGTTTTAAATATCATAAAAATTGTTGGAAGTCCCGGTCGGCGGCGTGATTGAGGAACAAAGTAATAAACAAACACACATTGGGATTTGGGTTGGTTGGGTAGGAATTATAGACTATTCTGTTTCAAATTTGGTTGCAAAAGGTGGAGAGCTGTTTTCTTAAAAAAACGACGGAAAAACCTACTTATAACAAAAATCAAAACTTTACAGCTCCCGTTTCATATAAGTAAGTGATTTTAATGGCAAGCCAAAACTGCTTACCAAAAACACAAATACACAATTACAATTTCATATTACTAATATTCTCTACCTACTAATACTTTTGTTCTACTACTTTTTAAAAAGGAATAAATACACTAAGTAAATCTATTTTTTCAACCTTTCACTGTTGGTACCTACGTTACATTCTACACGCTCTTCAACTCCGAGTTTTCATGTGATATCATAATAGGTATAATTTTTAAATTTACTCTTTGTATGACAAGTAAATCCATCACTCTGTAGGTTTAAAATGAAATGATTACGCAACCACCATAAACCAACTTTCAGGTTTTATTAAATATCTCTACCGGCTCTCCAGCCGTCGAAATAAAGTGACAAACGCAATTAGGTAGGTACTAAACAACATTACATGACCTACAGCTTGGCTGTTTGTGCGCGGCAGCGGCAACCACCCACACGTCTGACGCACCTTGCTTGTCACGCGAATGACAATGGTTTAGGCTCGAGGACAGTCGTTTACTTGGAAATCGGAATTCAAAACATCTTTTTTTATTTGTATTCCTATACCATATTTTTGCCGCACTATTCTGCTAGCTGCTTAACTAAAACGACTGTTAAGTTTAATCGTACTTAGGTAACTATCTCTATAATAGGCATGACGACTGATTTTGAAAAATGGTCAGATTATGTTCGGAAGTATCTACTATATCGAAAAAATATCTTATTTCAGCAGAAAAATAAGGTTTAGTAGATAAAATTGGCATTTGAAATTTAAATTTTAAAAAGCACGCCAAAACGCTCGCGGGTGTCATGGCGTCGTTTGTGACGTCACTATTGTTTTTACCAATGTACTCTGCGTGCAGTAAACAATAAGTCTTCGTACAACAATTTAGATATTTTGTGTGAATAATATGAATTCTAAAGTGTGTAAGTCGTGTGCGGTCCCCCAGTGTGATAACAGATCAAAATGAACTCCAAACAAGTTATTTATCTAAATTCTGCTATTTATTTCTGCGAAGATCACTTGACGTAAGTTTTTGCTTTATTCTAATACTAGCTGATGCCCGCGACGTTCCCGCAGGAACTCCTTAATTTTCCGTGATAAAAGGCCCATATAAAGCCCGTACCTAGTTTTAAAGATCTAAGCATATATTGGGACAGACAGCGGGAAGCGAGTTTGTTTTATACTATGTAGTGATGCTGTTTTGCTTATAACATTTAAATGACTGCAAAAAGTTAGATGCGTGCCAAGAATCGAACCCCAGACGCACCGAATAGGAGGCAGACGTCATATTTACTAGGCAATCACCGCTCATATTGAGTTATACGGTATAGTTTTAAAAAACAACATTTCATTAACATAACCTCTAATAACTAAGTACCATGAAGTGCTTAATATATAAAATAGCAGATTTTACCGGTAGGACCTATAAATTATTATGTTATTATTGTACTTACATGGAAGTTTTGACGTTGCGAAATTCTGCTAAACAAAAGTCTTTGTTTGATGCAAGATACTCAACCAACATCAACAAATCAATCCTGGGCAAATTAGAGCTAGTAGCTTTGGTAAATCCTTGATCCCTGGCTAACGATTTTTAATTTCTTGATTTTGGATTCAGTAAAACAAAGCTAGATTATGAAAATGATCTTATGGAAACAAAAATACACGAAAATACTTGATAAACATTTAAAACACCTGTACTTACAGAGATTGTTTGCCGATTGTCAAAGCTCGAAAACGATTGTGACGTCATTCGCTTCAGTGGTGTTTTATACAATATGGCGGATTGCTGTATTTTATAGTTTTATTTTATGAAAATAAATAACAATCTCACTCGAAATAGAAAAATAAATGAGTTTTTTATAATCCATGAATCCTATTTCATTAGATAAATTCATAATCTCATTGATTCTTGGATACTGTCATCATGCCTATTTCCAAATCAACAAGACATAATTTAAAAAAAAAAAACACGACTGCCCTACCAAAAAACGAACTAAAAAGTTAAAAATAAATTAAATCAAAGTTAAAAATTAATCTAGTTAAATTAGAATCTTATTCACATTTTTAATAAATTATATTTTTTTGTGAATCACTGGATATTGAACTATAGTGTTATATATTTTTGGAATCTACCCATCATTTTCTAGATGATGATTAAGTATATAGTTAATCTTATTTTGGAATTTTTTTCAACTACAGTATTTAATGAGGGACCATGGTCACCCCATCAAATTTTTTAAAATTTTACTAGCCTTTGTCACCCGGAATAAGTTAGGGATTCTAACGATACCTCATTTATCAAAATCGGTTCAGGCGTATAGAAGTTATGGTGGAATATACAAACTCACATGCATACATACATACATATATACATATATACATACATACATGAACCCTGAAACAATATACTTCTTTTTTTCAGGCAGTCGTATAAAAACTACCTATTGTTTAATTCACATGACCTCGACTGATATTCAAACACGTGCAGAAGAGCTTCGTCACGGACGTAATAGAAAATCTTTATCAAATGTCTAGATCTAATAATCTTCAAGTGTAGGTACCTACTCTAATTCGATGCTACAAATCATTGTCATAAATTTCAATTTAAATCAGTATTGGTGTAAGTAGGTAGGACCAAAGTATTTACTATTAAAGTAATTAAATAACTATAATAACATGCATCAATTAAAAGTTTGGTATTGCGTTGGTAGATTCACTCGACGATTCAAAAATTCTAATAAAACATTAGATTGAGAGTTTAAACTCTTTTACTTTTACTTTTGGAGAAAAGGAATAAATACTGCTATTTTTCAATTTGAAACTCTGGGAGTCTGGGATCTCGAACTCTGCGCCTCTCGGGGAGTTATTTAAATATTTTGATAAGTAGTAGGTAAGTACTACCTAAGTGCACCAATACTTCTGATTGATTTGAAAATGCCAATAATTACTAGCATTGAATTAATTTTCATAGCATATTTAAGAAATCACTCAGCGAGCCTATCATTCAATCCCTCATTCATTTCTCACATCTTATGGGTAGGTATACCTTTCGCATCGAGGTCATTTAATTCCTGCATTACGATACCTACCTACATACCTGCACGAACAAATTTTCCACGTCTCACAAGCTTTAGCTAAAACATTTGAAATGCCTCTAGTCTGGATTTACGTCAATTAACATTTTTTATTGCAGTGCATAATGTATTTTTTAATTATGAATTAGAGCGAGCTTTGAGAAAATAACCATAGCTTAGACGCACATAATAGTATACTTAGATGAAATAAATCGGTCCCGGTAATAACTAATAATTAGCACCATACCATGCCCTTAAACCTAAGAGTCAAAATCCCGTATTTCAACGTAGTACCTGATATCACAGAATAGCTAATAGTATAGAATTCTGTTCTGTGTGGGTTTCCACCAAATCTCTATCTACGTGGAGCTCAGCGGTGTGAGGATGTGTAGCGGACTTTTTCCACTTAGCAAGGGTGAGAGTTCACCAAGCTGTATCACGTATATTTTTTGTAGGTATGTAAACGTTTACCTACCTACGTCTAAACAAAAAGCAGGCCAAGTGCGTGTCGAGACAGGCGCAGTGTAGAGTTGTTGCCCGTTAGCATTACAATATGCGAACATTTTATAGGTAAGTTGGTCGACTATTATTCGTTAACTTGTACATAAACCATACTTTAGCTGCGATAATTCTCCTTTTAACTTAGTTATATATGCTACTAGCTGATGCCTGCAGACCCATGCCAAAAATCACGTCGACCTACTGCACTGTTGCAGACATTGCGAAACTACTTATAAGGGTTCCTTAAAGAGTACGGAACCCTAAAACTACAGTCTCGGCTCGTGTTTTAGTAAAGCTTTAAAGTCACACGGCCTCCTCATGTCCGTCGCACAAATCTCTCGCTTACTCTAGACATTTTTTTTTTTTATTGCGGTCTCACCTGATGGTAAGTGATGATGCAGTCGAAGATGGTAGCGGGATAACCTGTTAGGGGTATGGCAGTTATGTTTAACCCATCCTAATCGGTTTCTACACGGCATCGTACCGGAACGCTTAATCGCTTGGCGGCACGTCTTTGCCGGCAGGGTGGTAACTAGCCATGGCCGAAACCTCCCACCAGGCCAGACCAGAGAAAATTTAGAAAATATTCTCAAATTGACCCTCCCACGTTAAGACAGCAGCGTTCAACACTGCGTCAGGGAGGTCGTCAATGTACTTACAAAGAACCCGCTCCACTACTTGGCCTCTTTTATCGAGAGAACGAGCACTAAAGAGCTTACCTACCTATTGGAAAAAAATCCTCGCGCACTGCTTATACCTATTATTAGGTCCGCTTTTAGGACAGGTGGGAAAAATGACGATTGTTTTTGCTCGGTTTGCTTAGGTAGCTCCTCGGCTATTTTATAATTTTTTAACAAACTGCAAGGATTTTAAGTGGTATCTATATTCAAGTATCTACCTACAACTTGTATCAATAATAATTTGATCGTGTTTTGATCGAGTAATCTCTACTATTTTTCTATGAAAGGGGGGAAAAGTGGTGATCCAATGTTTCAAAATTCAGGAATTTCATAATACGTAATTTCCTTTACAAAACAATGTAATAAAAAAGTAGCTAAAGTTGGTTACAAACTTTAAAGATTGCCGTAAAGTTTGAAATAAAGAAAACGGAGCACAGGTAGGTAAATTACATGAATTCTTTCTTTGCTTTTTTATTGCTTCTCTTTGAAAAGCAACAACTTAGATGTAATTATACTCAGGGGAGAGTTGGGAAAACACGAACCCCGGGTAATCCCGAATGCAACGGTTCTAATAGAGAAGATATCGCTATTTTATTCGCCGCTATTTTGAAGGTGTAGGTATGTCAACAACACGGGAGATACGGACATATGCACGGTATGGATCCAGGTATGGATTTTTCCATATTTTGTTTGTTTTTGATGTATTTTTTTGGAAATGAAACTTGATGTAGTTTATTTCTATAAAATAGTAATTTTACTTTTACACACTACATACTCACATATTAATCAGTTAAATGACAATCACGCTAACGGCAATAGACTAAAAATATTTTTTGGCGAACGTCCGGCATTACCCTTCTTTCGATAGTTCCTCGATAATAATTTCTGTTTTATTATTGTTTTAGATGCCTCGTAATCTAATTAACTATGAAAGACAAAAAAAAGTACAAACTAGAAGATCTCCACAAAGCTGTTGAAAATATTAAAATAAAAAATTGAATGTACACAAAGCAGCAGAAACATATTCAGTGCCAAAAAATACCATTTTCAACCATTTGAAGATGGCTGTAATAAAGCCAAAAAGATCTAGTGGAATACCATTATTTACAGATGAGCAAGAGTTAAGGCTGATTTATAGGTAACAAATATTAGTTTGTAATTACTCCACATAGTATTAGTTATAACCATAACGCTAAGGGTTTTGTTTATTTGCTTTATGTTACATTTTATAAAAAAATCTAAAAATTTGGTTAGATGGATAGTTAAACATGATAACAAAAAAGAAAGTTCGTGTCTTAATTCCGCTGTTTTATTTATTTTTCCCCTTAGGTGTTCGTGGTTACCCCACTTTCCCCTATGTGAACTTTTATACGTAGGTGTAGGGAAACCGTACTAGGTGCATAACATAACAACCTTTATGACTCAGTGGTGAGTGTTGTTTCAGAGTAGGGAGTTGGCTTGGCTATTGCACGATAAGTGGGAGGTCCGGGGTTCAAACTTTCGTCCATGCAGGGTCAATTATAATTTCTAAATACCAGAGATGTCTTGTCTGGTCTGATAGGAAGCTAGTTACCCTTACCATAGTATTGGACCTGCATTAACAACAGAGATCAATCGAGATCCTAGTCAATGGCTAACTTGTAGTGGATTACAAATTTTTTGTCTTTTAGAATGTAATTTCTTTTCTTTCGGTAATGACATGCTGACTGGAGTTTCTGCTTGAACTATGGGCGACCATGTTTCTTTTGCTTATCTTCATAATGATATCTAATACTAGGTATTTTACTTAGGAATTTTTTAACCCGAAAAATAATTGAGTTCCTCAGCGATGAAATTTTTGTCGATCTTACTCCATGGATAAATCTTAACTGATTTTGACAATTCTCTTTTATTTATAAACTTTAAGTAAGTATATTTTCAGGTTTGTCCTAAGTAAACGTGCACACAAAATGAGATTTTGAATTTAGGACTTGTACTAAACTAGCGGCACGCTATGATGGCCGGTTTGACGTTTGTCCGCTCATGAAGTTCCGTATTAATTGATAACGACTTTGAAGGAAATAATTGTATTACTTTATTGACGATAGTGATGTGCAGAGATTCATAAATTTTATCGAATGTAGTTTCTCATGAAGTTCCGTATTAATTGATAACGACTTTGAAGGAAATAATTGTATTACTTTATTGACGATAGTGATGTGCAGAGATTCATAAATTTTATCGAATGTAGTTTTAGGTTTAGGACTCAAAATTTATTTATTAAATTGATTTCTTAAATGTATACAAGTGTAGAAAAATCAGTTTGCACCATTTAAGGGGTGAATGTACTTGTGAATATGAACAATTTTCACTATGTGGACAAACCTCTGAAATCGCAAAAAAATATCAATAAATTTTTAAAAATGGAATCTAATACGATCGTCACATAGGATCGCTGGCTAGCACAACTACTACCTCCGGCAAACTCGCGTCAATGCTCAATGCAAAACAAAGCAGTTTCGAATTGACGTTGCTTCGAAAAGTATAAACTGTCAGTGCAATGCGATTGTGATATAGTTTTGACCTGGCTTTGGATTTCAAATATTGATACTGCATTACTGTTGACCCTTGCTCGTTAATTTGGACTCTGTTCAAGCCCTTTGTTGTGGATTTCGTCGATATGACCGAACGTACGCAGAGAACTGTTCTAAATAGTCAGACACGTGAGTTCGTAATACGCCTTCGTAACTATTTCGATCGTGAAGCTCAAAATGGAGGGCCAATTTTACCTATAACGTCAGTGGTTGAACGCGTAGCTGATGCGCTTAATATTGGACAACGAACTGTTGGTGGAAAGTTGGTGCATTCACTGAAGGAAGCTGGATTATTCTTCGGTGGGGAAAGTTCTTTAACGAAGATTTTGAAGACCATTGGATTTCGATACAAAAAATGTAACAAACGCAAAATATTGATGGAAAGATTTGATATAGCGATGGCAAGGTATACTTTTTTACGGCAAGTGAAAGAAATCAAAAATTGGCAAAATGTTGTGTTCTTGGATGAAACATGGCTTAATGCTAACCATACTGTAGGCCGTTCTTGGAACGATGACACAGCAGCATCTACTTCCAAAGTTCCTGTAGGAAAAGGATCGCGACTTATAATTTGTCACGCCGGAACCATCAACGGGTTTGTCGAAGGTTCTCTCATGGCTTTTGCGTCAAAAACCACTGGAGACTATCATGAAGACATGAATGGAGAAAAGTTTACTGAATGGTTTACCTCAATGTTGTGTAGCCTCCCTGAACCATCTATTATAATTATGGACAACGCCCCATACCACTCGATGCAAATTGACAAGCCACCTGCCCAATCCCAAAAGAAAGCTGATATCGTCGCATGGCTTCGTAAAAATGGCGTAGATGCAAACATGAATATGTTAAAAGCGGACAACAAACAAACCAACCAAGATCCGATACGTCATTGACGAAGTAGCATTAGAACATGGGCACAGAGTTATACGGTTACCGCCTTACCATTGTGAGTATAATGCGATTGAGTTGGTGTGGGCTCAAATTAAGGGATATGCTGCAAGACACAATACAGAACCCCCATTTACCACAAAAAAAATGCTAAAATTATTAGAAGAAGCTTGTGAACATGTGACTAAAGGAGACTGGGAATAGGTTGTGAATAGAACTGTTAAATTAATAAGGGAAGATTATGAAAGAGATGTGAAAATAGATAATATTATAGAAAACGAACATATAATTATTAATGTATGTGATGATAGCAGTGACGACAGTGAAAATAGTAGTATGGACGAATCTGATTAATTATGGCCTTTTGTGGCACCTTTTTTGGTATCTTTTGTATTCATATGTTTCTTGTGTGCATATAAAGTATGTATATTCATTTTCGTTCAAATATTCAGTTCGTTCAAATAAATTAAATAAACATATACATTTTTGTTTTATTAAACCTATTTAATCAGGTACAAAAACAAAACTTAATTGTTTTTTGTTCGAGAATAAATTGACATTCCACATCACTATTGTAATGTGTCAAACCGGCCATCATAGCGTGCCGCTAGTGTAAGAAGGATTTAAAAAATTACGAACGGGAGCTTGACAAATATACCTGTATTCACGAGAATGAAGTCGCAGGAAAAAGCTAGCAGGTACAAACAGTATCTACTCAATGAAATTAAGATACGTGTCAATTAATCCAGTAGGTAAATAAACTCGCCGGCATATTTAGCGGAACATAAAAAAAGGTCCATAATTAAAAAAATATGGTTTTATTTTAAAATCTACTTACTACACTTCTTTTGTTATTTAAAGTTTCATTTGTTTTACTTAAAATGAGATCACATTAAGAACAGATTTTGCGAGTAAAGGCTATTTGTGAAAAATGGTACATTTTTGAACTTTTCATGTAACCGGGAAAAGTGAAATTTAATATTAAAATAACAATTAATTAAATTAGAAAAATGGTGATTAATATCACGTATTTCCTCCACGTGCTCTTATTAAAGTTTCTACCCGTCTAGGCATACTGAGAATAATGTTATCGATGGTCTCCTGGGATAGTCTCCGCCATTCCTCAACTACGGCGATTCGCAGTTCTCCCACGTTGGCAGGAGCTGGAATTCTGGACTTAACTTTTCTTTTGAGCAAGTCCCAAACGTGCTCTATTGGGTTCATATCCGGTGATCTCGCCGGCCACTCCATAACAGTGATATTCATATCATTAAGATAAGCTTGAGTTACCAGAGCGGTATGCGGCCGAGCATTATCCTGCATAAAAACAAAATCTTCACTGATATATGGGGCAAACGGTACGACATTTTCTTCTAAAACTTCTCTGATATAGCGGTCTGCAGTCAGACTCCCTCTGTCAATCACTACCAAGTCTGTGCGAATTCCCAAACAAATGCCCGCCCAAACCATTATTAATCCACCACCGTATGCAACTGTAGTTTCAAAATTTGTCTGAATGTATCGTTCTCCTTTGCGTCTGTATATTCTTTGCCTGCCGTCAATTTGATTTAAGAGAATTCTGCACTCATCACTAAACAATACCTTACTCCATTGGTCCGCGTTCCAAAGTCGATGTTCCTGAGCAAAAGTTAACCTGTTTCTACGATGATTTCAAAATGATCACAAATGAACCCAAACCAGCTTCTTCGAGCCTTCTTCGTACCGTACGCTCACTTACGGTTACACCCCGCACTGCTTCTAACTCATGTCGGGCTTGGACGGCCGTCAAACGGGGGTTCCTACGTACACGAAGCCGAATGAAACGATCATCCCTACTCGAAGTGCGTCTTTTTCTGCCTTGTCCTGCTCTTCTCACATAAGTACCGGTCTCCCTGAACCGTTGGATACTGCGATGGATCGTTGAAACTGGTCGACGAAGATCTCTGGACATCATTCAGTTGTTTTCTTAATTTGAAAATATTTCTTTTTAAATTAAATGACGTATAAACCAGCCAGCACCCTTATATGATACTGATATCAAACCTTTTTATTATGTTCCACTAAATATGCCGGCGAGTTTATATTCAGTGGAAGTCTGAATGGTTAGCTACACCGCACCGTTCAATTGATAAACTGATAACCAAGTAGGTACATCGAAAATGTCTCTTGTAGGTACATATTATCTACATTACAATCATATTTATATACCTATTACACAATGCAATATATTCACTGTTCACACAGAGCAGTTATAAAAGCCTGTGTATATGTCACCGTAAGATTGTAAAAACTGTTAGATTATAATCTAACTCGCGACATTGTAAACAGCCGAAAGATTGTGAGCCGTTCAATGTTCTGAGTGTCAATGTCACCGTAAGATTATAAAAATCGTTAGATTATAATCTAACTCGCGAAATTGTAAACTGTCGAAGAATTGTAAACCGTTCACTGTTCTGAATGTCAATTTTTGAAATAGTTATTGTACATATTTACGATTTCTTGTCTGTTTCTTGTAGGTTAGGTTAGGGTTCGACATAAATAATCGGGCACTTAGGTTCTATCGCGTTAATAAACGTAACAGATTACAATCTACCGGAAGATAATGCGCTAAATTGTAATCTTTCGACACTTTGAGATTTCGCGAGTCAGATATATACATATATAATCTAACGGTTTTTTACAATCTTACGGTGACATATACATACTGCCTACGCTATTCAGATTTACTAAAAACCACAATGCTGGGAGCTCCCTATTTTGATGGAGCAACGACCCGATGAAAGTGGGTTAGATGGGAACAGGCGTTCGCCGAGATTTATAGGAAGGTCTGGCACAGTAACGCATTCTGCCGGAGCCACGTACTGCGATGTCTGTACTCGTTTAACTCTTGTGGATAAATATCGATAGCTATAAAAAAGATAAAAATAATTACATTTAGTCATAACGAGAGCGCGTACTTTGTGGCCCAGTAGCGATTAACCCCTTAATCTATATTATTGAATGAAGTATTAAGCTAAATAGGTATGAATTAAAGAAATTGAATAGGTACCTAGGTATATCATATGGGATCTATGTATGAATTCATTTCAGATATCATGAAAATAATTATTTTGGCTGTGTTGATTGAGGCTTGTGCTTTAGGATCTTAGGTAAAGTTTATGGGTTCTATTATCATAATAACAAGTAGGTAATATTCCAGTAAGTCACATTTTTGTTTCAAGTCAAATGTCAATTCCCGTGATTAGGGCAATGAGCAGCAGCTGCACGATATTGTTCTCAATTACCTACGATTTGTGAAATTGCGTTTTGCTTCACCATGCGTTATTGGATCCATAATGGATGCGTCCGTAACAAATGGCTAGGTTAATTGACATCAAGGCTTCAGCATCATACCTACTCTTATCACTTATCGTTATCAATGGCTACAGATCGATACGAATATTTTCTTCGCGGTTGGACCAATAGGCACTTTCACCGCCGTTACACGCGTTTTCTAGCGAAACACCGAACTCAATTATTAATAGCAGACTATTTTTGGAGCGGCTTCGGACGCGGATTTCGGGCATGTGCGAGGCCCGGGCGGAGACACTATCTCACCTGGGCCAGGTGTAGACGCCGGATACTTCGAAACCGAAGTGCCAGGAGCCGGCGTACGCCCCCTGTCCTTTCGGGCCGGTGCACACTCCGTGGCCATGGGCCTTGCCGTCCTCCCAACCGCCACAATAAGTTCCACCATCGTCAAAGTCGAATCGGCCACCGTTGAGGCCACTCTGCGGGGGATTTCCGCTAGCGGCGTGCGCGGTGTCGGCTAGCTCGCTCGGCTGCATCACGCGAAACCGTGGTGCCGCGGAGGGGAGGGCCTCCCGCGCGCGCCCTCCGCCGAGCTCGCGGTATAAATAAACATCAGCTGGGCATGTCGCGCCGTGGCGCGCCGCCGAGTGAACACCACTCCGGTCCTGCGCGAGGAGCACTGCCGCCAGCGCCGCGGCCGCCCGCCCCGCCGCCCGGAGCCGCCCGCCCTGCGCACTGCGCGCTCGGCGTTGCCACCGCTACGCCGCGTCAAGAGTCGAGACCCCAGCACAGGCTCGACCTAAATGATTGCTAAGCTGCACCAGCTGCCTAAATGCATGAACTGATATTAAACTTACCTACATACCTATCATTCACAAATTAATATTAGGTTTATATTAATAAGTAGGTAAACATAGCAAGCTAGTTTTAATAAAGTTACTATATCTCTAGTCGACAGCTTAAGTAGTGTATGAAAAAATACCAATCTGATATGATTATACATGGAAAAGGTATATAGATTATAATTTAACGGTTTTTACAATCTTACGATGACATATATAACACTAAAAAGACTGGAACCAGACCACAATAACATAGAACTCATATCCAATCATTCTGGTTCAGGATTTTAAGGATTGAAGACAAGAGAACTCTAGGTCGCCAAAAACGAGTGATTAGACGATTTAAGGGGGTGGACAGTTCTTACATACCCACTTAAAGTAAAAAGATGTGGCCCAAAAGTTTTTAGCGTCATGATCCTCAAACTTCGAATCGACGAAGGCATATGATCAGATGATGAAGTATTTACATACTAAGTTTATATTATTAAGTCGTAACTACGTCGAGTTTTATGTCAACTTATCATTTCAACCCATTGCCCGATCACGACTGACACCGAGTCTCCTTTCGGAATGAGAAGACCATAATATGATAACAATCCACCACGCTGGCCAAGTGCGGATTGGCAAATTCTAAAAAGACGACATGCCGTCTTTAAACTTACATAGCTCTTTGAAATTTACCTTTTTTGACGAAATAACAATTTGTATGCATGAAAGAAATTTGAAGAAACATAATTAGCATAAGATTTAAATATTTATATTTTCCTATTCTAAGGAATATTCCGATTTGTCAAAAAGTGTGTTTTTTTCAGTTTACGACCATTCAACAGCCACCGACAAAGGATCTCTTGATATATTAAGTTAAGGTCGAAAATAAAAATAACAATTAATTGTCCTAAAACACGTTTATTTATGTCTTCTATGAATTATTAATCAATATTTATTTAAAAAAATAGCAAAGCAGTAATACTTTTTATCGAAAATAGAATATTATGGACTTAATGCATCTATACATGAAGAGCTGTTGATGTAAGTTTGTAACATACCTAAATACCTAACTAGTGAATTTACACCAACAAGATGCGCGAACTCATTCCGTAGAACATAGGATGATAAACTTTAATGCAAACTCGAATGTAATGGTTGGTAGTGATTTATGGCAACATGTTAAACATTTCACATCTAGGTAATATCTACTTACAAACCTAGTTTTACTTTATCAATACTCAGTATTATAAATCTAGCGACTCGCCCCTGCTTAGCACGGGTTAATAAATCATAAGTAACCATTAGGCACCAGCCCATGTCACGTGTGCCGGAACGTAAACGTTCCCTGAGTTTTCTGAAAGTCAAATCCATTCATTACAACTGGGTACTTAATGGGCTACCTTCAAGGTACAAACCAATTAGACACTCGCAAAGTAACAGTAGACTATTCGGATGGTCGGGGTTACTTTTCGGAATTAATAATATGTAGGTAGATACGTTTTAATTTTACGTTATGAAATAATACTTACATCAAACGTTGAAATGTAACATCGTAAGGAAACCATGAAGGTTTCCTCGAGAGTTCTTCATAATGTTCTCGATGGTGTGTGAATACGTAGTAAAACTACCTAAAGCGGACATTCAAGTGTTCTAGATCCGCTACGTAGCGTAGCCTGATACACTATATTCACTATACACTCTCGACATGTAAAAGATCCATGCACATTGCGGAAGAGACGCTGTGAGACGCGACGAGTCTTTTTAGGGTTTCGTACCCAAAGGGGTGCCAACGGGACCCTATTCTAAGCCTCCGCTGTACGTCTATTCACTAATAGCTAGACAGTTGAAATTTTCACTAATTGTGTATTCTATGTTTCCGCTATAACAACAAATAAAAAAAGAGGGAGCCTCCATACAATACACGTGATATATCTCTTGATGATATACCGTAATAGGTAGACATGAAATCGGAGTGAATAATAATACTATACCAACAAATAATGAAAATAAAATAAAGTTATAAATTATGCAACAAACTTGTATTTAAAAATACATTAGTGTTAAAACTTTTATGATGATACAGAACCCTTTATGTGCGAGTCCAACTCGCACTTGGTAGAATTTTTAAATGTCGCAAAGCTATTTTTCTAAAAAAATGATATGAAATGTGCACATTTCATACCCTGTAAATGAGTTAGAAAGTTAAACTTCCCGGCCTAGGCCAGTAAAGAATGTATGTATTTTCATTACATTTCATAAGTTTGAATTTGGAATCTTTCTTCCTGAATATCTTGTAACTTGTTATAATGTTCTTTGGCCTAAATAGTTTAAATTTGGAACTCTAACGTATTACGCGTTCAGCATTCACAGCGCAAAAAAAAATCATAGTGTTTTTTTTTCTTATAGTTAATTCCCAAGACCAATCCGTACATTCCGACGTACAAACAAAGATAAATGTACCCGGAAAACCAATTATAATTTCAATTAGTAATTCAACTATAACTAATTTAACTATTTATTAATAGTTCTTTAGTAGGTTGCTTTTTTATTTACTTTCTTTTAATTACATAATTTATTTAAAAAAAATCACTTGTTTCATTTTTTAGAAAAGCACTATACACACCTCGACCGGGAGAGCATTTCTGGTCTCGTAAATAGCCGGCCTCGCTAACACTCGACCAGAAAAGGCGTACTTCCCGGTCTCGCGATGTAATGTACTATTACATATATATGACAGCGTAAGATTGTAAAAACCGTTAGATTATAATCTAACTCGCGAAATTCTAAACAGTCGAAAGATTAGAATTTAACGCATTATTTTCCGGTAGATTGTAATCTGATAGGTATTCAAACCTGATAAAACCTAAGTGCCCTAACCTATCCTACAAGAAAGAGACAAGAAAACGTAAATAAAATGAATATTTCAAAAATTGACACTCAGAACATTGAACAGTTTACAATCTTTCAACAGTTTAGAATTTCGCGAGTTAGATTATAATCTAACGGGTTTTACAATCTTACGGTGACATATACACTATCAGCTCCTAATTAATGTCACATTAGTCATACGACATCACTTATTTAATAAAACATTAAATAAATTATGACTTTTATAGTACACAGTAATTAATATTATTTAAAAAAATTCTTCATTATTTTACACTCTTTATTATTATGCAATTACTAAATTAGGGTCAGGTGGGGTGATTATAAGACACTCAATATTTTGAGTAATAACAAGACACTTAAGGTGGAAGACAAGGGTCTGCCCGCGAAATTCAAATTTGATTTGGTTTTTCGCAATTTGTAAACTAATACGACAAAGTAGGCTTATGGCATTCAAATTGCGCCCCTAGGAATATCATCTTCACAGGTTTATATAAAAATCTTTACTTGAAAGTGCCCAGTTTAAGAAATTAGTCAAAATAATGACTAATTTGTGAGTAACTCACCTCAAACTCATTATCAACTTCAAAGTGCTATACTGAATTGATGTTGAGCGAAGCCATAGAAAAGGTACGAAGAGGTGAATTATCCTTCAGGGAAGCCGGATTGAAGTATAACATAGACAAGTCATTAATATGGCGAAAAATTCACAACCGCACAACACTTCGAAACAAGGAAGAAAAACTGTTTTAACAAAAGAAGAAGAGGAGGATTTAGCGGATAAAATAAGAACGATGGCAAAATGGGGCTGGGCACTTACAAGGAAAGAAATTAGAGAGCTGGTTCACATTTACGTGGTGCAAAACAGCATCACAAGCAACTTCAAAGGGGACTATCCTGGTAAAGGCTGGCTACAGCTGTTTTTTTACCAGAAATGGCTTGGTGTCTAAAAAAATGGAACAACTGGAAAAATCTCGTCGTGAAGCCACGAGTGATCCTTTTATCATTTACAACTTCTACGAAATTTTAGAAGAGACACTCACTGCCTTGCAGCTACATGACAAGCCTTCACAAGTTTTCAACTTGGACGAGACAAGCTTTTCATCAGATCCCACACGTGTCAAAGGAGCTACCGGCAAGGGTCAAAAGGCTCACCGAATGATACAGGTAGGTACTAATAAGAATCTTGATATGAAATCTACGTATACCTAAGTACATAGACGAAATGTTATTTATAGATAAGAGTATCATAAATTCGTAATTGATTTCAGGGTCCCGGAAAAGATAACACAACAGTGTTGGGATGCATCTCTGCAGCTGGAGATTTACTACCACCGTTGATCATATTCAAGGCTCAAAATCTCTGGAGCTCCTGGAAAGAAACAAACGACATCCCAGGTACGACATATGCTTGCTCAGAAAGTGGGTGGATGATGAACACAATTTTCAACGAATGGTTTGAAAAATTTTGTCAGACTGTGACGGAGAGGCGGTTGCTTGTCATTTTCGATGGCCATGCGACACACTTGGATCCAGCTACAATAAAACTAGCGGTTCGCGAAAATGTGGTTATATTGGAGCTGCCACCGCATACAACTGACATATTACAGCCAATGGATCGCTGTTGCTTTGGTCCCATCAAATACAAATGGAACGAGCGTCTCATCGAATGGCAAAGGCTAAATCAAAGACCTCTCAATAAATCAGAATTTTCTGATCTCTTAGGAGAAGTGTGGCGCAACGGTCTCTCTAAGGAAGTAATCCAAAAATCATTCGAAGTCACTGGGCTTTTTCCCGTAAACAAAGAGGCTTACCCCAAGGACCGCCTAGGTCTTGTTAAGTTAGAAAGATTGAACAAAATTAAATCATCTACTGGGTCGGTTCCGAAGCCACTGAATATATTCGAAGAATCACCAGTTGAGAACAGAGGTGGCCGTGATTTTCCTTCAGTATTGGGAGCTGAAACATCAAGCGCACCTGTTAACCAGGATATTGAACAAGAAACTACTGGGTCAGTTCCAAAGCCACTGAATATATCCGAAGAATTACAAATTGAGAACAGAGGTGGCCCTGGTTCTCCATCAGTATTAGAAGCTGAAACATCAAGCGTACCCGTTAACCAAGATATTGAACGAGCAACTAGTTCTACAACCAGTTCAACTGAAATTGATCAAAATCTTCAACCGGAATTGAGGCTTGGGACAACAAATTCTCACAAAATTCCTAATTCTGAGGCATCTAGCTCATTTGAGAATCTTCAACCGGGACTGAATCCTACGACAACGCCTCCTTCTGATTCTTACAACATTCCCAATCCTGAGGCATCTTGCTCTTTCGAGAATCTTCAACCAGAACTGAGGACTATGGCAACGCCTCCTTCTGATTCTCACAACATTCACAATCCTGGGCAAACTTGCTCATTCGAGACTTTGTTACTAAGTAAAATTAGGTATACAAAACCAACGACTGGAAAGAGGCGAAAAATAGATGGCTAAGGAAAACTTTTAACCAGCGAAGAATACCTGAAAATTATTGAAAATTTAGAAGCCACTAGAAAAATAGCGAAGAAAACCGGACAGTCTTATGAAAAAAGAACCCAAAAAGAAAAAACAGAAACCAAAGACTACGAAGAGGATGTCCGACACTGACACACATAGTGGAGAAGACAAAATTAAACCTAAAAAGAAAAAACAGAAACCAAAGACTACGAAGAGGATGTCCGACGCTGACACAGATATCGAAGAAGATGAGATTCACTATGACGATGAAAGCGACCTAGAAAATGTTGATTTGGGAAAACTTACTGAAGAGAACCTAGATCAGGAGAATCAGACCAAGGAGAAACCAGTGATATAATCGAAAAACGTGAAGCAGCTAGTCAGCAAATTAAAAGTGTACCTGTAGAAACTAATGGACCTGAGAAAATTCAAATGGATGACCTGGATTATGGAGTTGGTGACTTCGTCCTTTTAGTACTTAAAACCAAAAAGGGTAGCTATTAAATAGCTCAAATTGAGGGATCCGATGGTGACGATAACCTCTGTGATTTATTTGAAACGAGCAAAAAAAATTTTCTTTCTCTACCCTGATACTCGTATCATTTAGGTACTCTATTTGCAAAAACGAAATTGTCATGAAATTGTCATCTCCGAAGAAAGAAGGCAAGAGAGGTGCACTTATGTTCGATTATCGATCTCGAAAAATATAATGTTAATTAGTTTAAAAACGTCTCATAATTACCTCGCCTTATTCGTTTTTTTTTAATTATAATTTTTGATGTAACCATTTAATTTGGTGCTGATATTTCGATCTCTTAGATACCTACTTAAGTATTACAACAAAAACATTTATTACTTTAACATTCTGTTAATAATATTAACATTCCAAAGACTATAATTGCTATTCAAAATATTGCGTGTAGCTGAATTTTCAAAAAAGTTATACTTACCAAATAAAAATATTTCCTACTTTGTGAATTATTTATTAGTATTATTTTTTCCCGCTCTGTCTCATGACAACCCAGCCAGTTCAAAATTACTTAATTATGGAAGTTATACGCCGTCTTATTTTTACACTGGTGTCTCATATTTACCCCAAAGTAGCGGAAAAAAATGAGACACACATTTTACTATTTTGTGTTACATAGATAGTACTTATAAGAAAACTGGTAGCAATTCACTGTAGGAAATTAGGGAATGCAAAATACAATTGCTTGAAAGATATTTAAAACTTTATAACTTAAAAGTTTTCATTTTTGACTCATATTTACCCCACCTGACGCTACCTACTGATTCTATTCGAAATATCACGTCATGCTTTGTCATAAAGTTTATAAGGCATTGCAGTAGATACTGAAGTGATATTTGGTCTATAATTGCATAGGTATTTATCATATACAAAAATATAAATTAATTCGATTTTAACGCGCCACATACACTGGCAAGTTAAAGCAATTGATATAATTGGCTATTTTTGTTGTATGCAATTTCTAACTAAATCTAGCAATGGACAGCATGAAGGGATTATCCTGTTTTTAGTTTAGAGAATGTATAGAATAGAATTCGTCCAATTTTTAATCACATCAGTCATCATCTCAATTCACAGCAGGATAAAAAGTTGTCTCTACTCTCTGACTTGTTATGGCTTATAATTAATGTAGATTTTAGAGGCTAAGTGGCTTGCTAGTGTAGATGACACATCAAATAAAATATTAGATAGGTACACAATTTAAGTAAAAAATCTTTAAAAATAGTTCTTATTTTTTTTCAACTTTTACCTAACAGTATAAACTAGTAAGAAAATATAGTCAAAATCTATGAAAAAGACCATATACACCTATTGTATAAAAATAAATTATGTTACATAAATGCTTGTATTAGAGCAAGATCCCGCGACGATTAGAACTTCGTTATTTTATTAAAGCTGAAAGTCTTTATATGTATGTCTTTAATAGAGGTATAAACGATCCCTGACTATGAAGTTTGGATCGCGGTTGCTTTGGAAGGTATCAGGTAGAAAAGGTGGCACCTCAAATTCATTAAAGTAAAGTTCGTTAAAGTTTGTAAATCTTACAAACTTCATAGTCGGGGATTGTTTATACTGAACTCTATTAGAGACATACATAGAAAGTCTTTCAGCTTTAATAAAGTAACGAAGGTCTGACCGTCGCGGAATCTTGGACCATATACTAATAATATGTATAAAATTAATTGTTACTAAAAGTTAATATTAAAACATCATAAATATTACTTCTGCTTATCTTCAAGGACCCACTCAATGCCATTACCTGGTAATGGACTCGAAATAAATGGCGAAATCCAAGTTATATACCATCTTTGTCCAAAGACCTCCACCAAATTCTGTTGCCAGCCCCGGTCATAAGAGATACCAATGTTGTCCAATTTTGTTTCAGGTGTTAGTCGACCTTTTATAATGTTATTAAAATGATACAAAAATAGAAAGCCAGTAAATATTCCAACAATACAATTGATCACAAACAAAAACACATACCAACTCTCAGCACCAAAATCTATAACAAAACTTGCAATAGGAAAAATGAACTTAACCAAAATTAAGCCATGATTCCAAGTGACAAAGTGAGATAAGAATATAACATTGAAATAAAATGAATACACCATAGCTAGAAATACATACAATGTAAAGTACATAAAATATCTATGATTAAAGTATCCTACACAACATGCAAAAAAAGTACAATGATGGTCTCTTTTTAAAATACATACTTCACAGATGGTGCAGTGCCAAGCACGGGGAGGCCTCAAACTGTCACACACAGAGCACATAGTCCAATGCTCTTTTTGTGCAGTTTCTAAAAATTGACCTTTTATTGTTGTATTAGTGAACATGCCATATATCATGTTGCCAATGATATTCAGTAGGAGGAATGAGGCACATATGTAATGTAAAACATACTGGATTGACCATATTTCGACAACTGCAGGCAGGGCAATACAAAGTTCAAAGTATAAGAATGCTGGCACTAATACTAAAACAATTGTTAGATATGTTATATGACTCAAAAATCGTTTAATTTGCTTATTTTGAACTCTTTCAACTGTTATTAGCATTTTATGTCTAATTTCCTTGGGTGACTTATTATTATCTTTTATTGGTGTAACCAAAATTAATTCTCATTTTCACACCTGTAAGACAAACAAATTACTATAAAAATTGTATAACTTTGTAGTAACTTTTAAAGTATAGCTATGGATATGGGTACAGGTATGTATTTGTATTATAGCTGACACAGATACCTTATATAGGTAATGAGGTAAAAATAAACTTTAATGACTACAAAGTTTATGAAAATGATTAATTGTTATTTGGATGTTACGCACTATTGCGAGTCCCAATACGTGGAAATTGGAAATTCAATTCAAGAGAGTTAAATAATTATTCCTCACTAGTGAATTGGTTTAGGCGATGACATTTTGGCACACTTAATTTAATAATAATAATTGGAAAACTTACGTGTTGCTTTTGACAAGGCCTTTGGCTCATTTTAATTTGTAGTAATATATTTTTTTGTAATTTAGTGAACAAATTTTCAAAAACGTAGGACTAGAATACATCGATGCTTGCTATGATGATTATCACGATTATTCAGAATCAGTAGCCCAATTGTCTGAGCTGAGCAAATCGTAATCAAGGTTGTACCTGTACCTATTATTCTGTTTCACAGCCTTTGACGTTTTGACAAACATGCTTTGACTGCGGAGCGACAGTCTAACTGCCTTTGATGTTTACCGGGCAACTGCGGAAGAGCAGTCTAAAGGCCTCGGAATCAGCCGGGAAATGGTCGCGTGCCAGTTGAAGGGTAGCGTGAAGTTTGGGAATTAATTTCAAAATATTTACTAACTCGATTCCTTTGAAATTTTTTTCTATGCGAATAGGTTAGACAAGGACAGAGTATGAATTTTTTGGAGAACCTGATCTATGACATGAATTTATGGGTAGAAATTTCGTGCGAGTGAAACACGAAATGTAAGGTGATACCCTCTATTTTTTATTTTTGGTTTTTGTTCTTGAAATAGACAAATGGAACAGAATCTTTGGTTCTTGTTGTTTTACTCTGGAATGACTAATCATAGTGTCAATAAACCTTTATAAACAAAGTTAGAGGTTATATTTTTTTTTTTGTTGATGTTTTTATTTCAAAAACGGGGTCATTTTTTGTTGTTGTTTTTGTTATTTTTTTGTGTAAACTCTATTAGAAGTGCGATAACCTTTTTAACTGTAATCTATAGCTATGTTTCGTAACGATTTGAATGACGTACTGTGTGTTTACGTAGCTCGTACAAGTGATACGATATGATTTAAATAAACACGCCCGGCCGGCGAAATTCGACACCGCCACTTGATATCTTGAGATTGGCCTTGAGATTGGCGCAGATCCGCGGTAACCGAATAAAATTGCGCGCCAGACGAAGGGACGTGTAGGAACCAGTAGGAACTCTAAAAAAGGACTATAATTACTTGTCTCTGGACTTTATGAGATCGAATTATACGTTTATACCTTTGACAAGCGATTACGATTACGATTTTCTTACACAATCTGAGGCCGCCAGGGCGGTATCAATTGTTGTGATTGGCTGAATTTATGGTATTCTTGCTGCGTCAATGGATTTTGTCCAATAGTGGAAGAGTGTTATCCAATCACAGGTGATTGCGATCGTTACACTGTAGCTGTCAGAGTTACGCGGTCGCCCAGCTGATCAGAGATTCGGCAGGGCGATTGTCTAAAAATGAATATACCAATAAACGGTCAATATACCATAAATTCAGCCAATCGTAACAATAATTGAGACTGTTACATTAATTGATGCTGGTTTTTCACAATCGCCCTGCAGATGTCTGTTGGTGTTAAGGTGGAAGACAAGGGTCTACCCGTGAAATAATAATAATCAAAATAATGAGTTTGACGTGAGTTACTCACAAATTAGTCATTATTTTGACTAATTTCTTAAACTGGGCACTTTCAAGTAAATATTTTTATATAAACCTGTGAAGATGATGTTCCTAGGGGCGCAATTTGAATGCCTTAAGCCTACTTTGTCGTATTAGTTAACAAATTGCGAAAAACCAAATTAAATTTGA
This sequence comes from Erebia palarica, assembly GCA_964035005.1. NCBI lineage: Eukaryota > Metazoa > Arthropoda > Insecta > Lepidoptera > Nymphalidae > Erebia > Erebia palarica. The sequence goes on along the minus strand of OZ035985.1, from coordinate 30,714,066 downwards.
ATTTCGCGGGCAGACCCTTGTCATAATATTCCTACATAATTGGTTGGTGTCTCAGATCAATAACCTCTTCTTAGGTTACGATCTTGGTGTTGAATTTAGAAACTGACCTAGGCTCAGAAGGACTAGAATCCAGAGCTGACCAAATAAATAAATTGATGGCAATGACAGATGGCATTGGCTCTTTTTCTGGTCGGTGGCATTGGTCATGTCAACTGTCAAATGTGTAAAGTTGAATACACAGACTCAATGTTACTTGTCTCTGACACAGACTATCTATTTATTAAGGTGCATTTACATGCACTCACGATCGGCAAGATGAGACGCGACCCGCCTCGCTGGTTCACTAATACTTACGCGTCTCCACGAAACGGCTTTTGTCTCCACGTAGTAAATAAATCGATGGTCTCCACCAACATTCTTCGGTTGTAGGGCCGTTTTATTTAAACTAATATTATTTATGCGAAAGTTTGGATGGATGGATGTTTGTTACTCAATCACGCCAAAACGGCTAAACAGACCTGGATTAAATTTGGTACACAGATATATACGGAGTCTGGAATAACACATAGGCTATTTTTAATCCCGGAAAATTAAAGAGTTCCCGCGGGAACCGAAAACCCGTTTTGACGACCTCCCTGGCGCAGTGTTGAGCGCTGTTTCCTTATAGTGTAATCCCGGGTTCCATTTCCGGCAGGGTCAATTTGGGAATTTATAATTTCTGAATTTTCTCTGGTCTGGTCTGGTCTGGTGGGAGGTTTCGGTCGTGGCTAGTTACCTACCGGCAAAGACGTACCGCCAAGCGATTTAGCGTGCCGTTCCAATTAGGGTTCTGGGTTTAATATAACTACCATACCCCTAACAGGTTAGCCCGCTACCATCTTAGACTGCATCATCACTTACCATCAGGTGAGATCGCAGTCAAGGGCTAACTTGTAGTGGAATAAAAACCCCTCAATCCAGGAATTCGCGGGCATTAACTAGTAACACCACAATATCTGTCACGTGGTCATCTGCATATGTTAATCTTCAGCAAATTGCAACAGCTGCAGCAAATAAATATAGTTTTAAAATTAATAATTTATTGAACAAATATTTAATCAGCAAATGGGAATAACAACACATAAATAATATATAAAATCTATAATGTTCAGATACTCACCAGTAAATTGAGTAGTAAAATATACTTTTTCTTATTCCTAAATAAATATATACCAATAAAAAATTATATTAATCTTATACTATCAAGCACTCTAACAGACTTTAATTGTAAATTTTATTACAAGATAACAATCGATGACAACGGAGATATCGTACTAAGTAAAATAGTACAGTAGGTAGGCAGTTTTTATTTTTTAATGGAAGAGCTGTAATAGGAAAATTAGTGGACAGTCGTTTCGTATATTTTAACATCTTTCTTTTGTGTTTTTATTCATAAGCTAATATAAGCTTCAACAGCTTATTATAGAGTTAGTTCTTATGAAATTTCTTACTACTATCTTTGGCCATGTCAACGAGCGTTTGAGCTGGTTTGAACGGAGCGCCATACAGTCCTTGGTATTCTTCCATTTTCTTTACAAGCTTATCCGCACCATATTGGTCAACCCACCTAAAAAAATTATAAGTTATATTTTTGCATATTACATTCTAAATAATTAATATAAAAAATTCTAAATATAAGTATAGTTTTCATATGAGTAAAAGATAAAAGTGGCGAAATGCGTATGCGCCATACAGAACCAGCACCAGATAGGGCTTTAATAGCTCAATTGAAATTCAAAACTTTGTAGATCTATCAGTCTCCATCAAATTGGGAAATCCACTTTATTACAAAACGGCTAGCTCTTATTATAAAACGGCGCAGCTTTTGCAATGGCGGCTCGTCGTTCAGAAGATTTGCCGTTGCGATACGCCTTACAATATGGCTGCCTTCATTCAGCTACATTGTAATCAAGTTGCATTGTAGTAACCATACTAACGAAACAAGTTGGCGTATGTTTACAATTTAAATGAATTTCAAATTGTAAATAATTCGCTGAAGACTTACAGGCTTGGCCTGTACAGGAAATAATTAAAAAATAATATCACTATATTCAGAACTGTCAATATAGTTTAGTATATCTCTAAATCGTGACAGCATTCAATCTCATTCAATATATTGCTAACTCTTTCATCATACTCCCTGCGAAAAGGGGCAGAACGAAATTTAGAGCTATCATTTCAGTTTTTAGTTTAGTTTAGAAATTGTGTATGACTAACTGAATTGGCCACATTGTGGTACAAAAGTAAAACTCCAATTACCGGAATGGTCCACCAGTGAACGGCGGGAAGCCCAGTCCAAATACGGCTCCCACGTCTCCTTCCAGCGGACTGTGCAAGATTTTCTCTTCTAGGGATAATACTGCCTCATTTACAAATCTGCAATGAAGTAAATGTTTTTCTACAGCCAAAGTCAATAACGTGATCAAATGGTAAAACCTGATATAAATTCATATTTTCCAATAAAAAGGCATTAAGATTTTAATTCATCTAGGATAGCTCGCTTCCAACTTAAACTGAATCATCATTCATCAGTCATCACTCAATCATCAGCGGCGATTGCATGGAATAAAAAGGTAAGTACCTAACTTTTTTCTTCTGATTTTGACCCCTAAAAGATGGCAGTCTCAAAAAAGTTGTTCTCTTTGGCGGCCATTTTCAGTGAACTCAAGTCAAGCCTAAGAAGCCTGTATGGCACGTGTTAACGACGGATGTATCGTTGTAAGGTTAAAGTGAAAGACAGAAGTTATTTATAGCTGCATGTACATAAGTCAAGCGGTACTTCACGCCGGAACAGCTTCTTATCCTGTACCAAGCACAAGTTCGATCGTGCATGGAGTACTGCAGCCATTTATGGGATGGCTCTGCCAAGTACCAGCTTGATGCATTGGATTCGGTGGATCGTCGCGCCAGGAGACTTATTGGTAACAAAGCGCTGGTCAGTTCGAAGCTGCAAAGCTTAGAACATCGGCGAAAAGTTGCCTGTCTGTCGGTATTCTACAGGATATATTTCGGAGAGTGTGCTCAGGAACTATTCGATCTGGTTCCTCCATCACCTTTTTATTATCGAACCCTTACGCAGTCGAAATTCCGCGGGCTCGTACGAAGCGATTTGCTTCCTCGTTTCTAATTAGAACCGCTAGGATATGGAATGCCCTTCCGGCTTCCGTTTTCCCCACCTCTTTTAATATAGGTACCTTCAAATCAAGAGTGAATAGGCATCTTCTAGGAAAGCGCGCTCCACCTTAGGCTGCATCACCACTTTAAGCAAGTCTGATTGCAGCCAAGCGCTGGCCTATATAATTAAAAAAAATAAAAAAAAAACATAAGTTAATTGAAGAGAAATATACTAAACTGGTGAATACAGCAATCAGTGTTTTAATATGGAGCGATTCTCATTACATTAAATATAAAAAAAAACAGCCAGCACACACCTGGAAACCATCCTCAGTTGCTGGTCTTCAACAGTGTTAGCACCACGTGGTTGAAGGGAGTATTTGTCTTTTAATAGTTGTACCGCTTCTTGGTTGACATCCCTGTTCTTGGTGCCCTTTTCATAGATGTAGAAACCTTTGCCAGACTTCCTACCCATGAAGCCAGCTTTGACTAAATCTTGCATGATGTTTAAATCACCACCACTGATGCGGTCACCAAAGGCCTGAACAGAAGATTAGATAAGACAATAGTGCTTAGATCATTGGTAATTATGATCAATGTTTAATATACTTGTAAAATTAAAAACTTAGTTGCATTATTGCAGAGACAGAAATATGGCAATGAGATTTATAATATGGAGGTTGCTATGCCAGAGGCTAATAATTTGTTTTCAACCACATGTTGACTATTTTAACATTTCGCACGCGAGATAATATCACAACTTTATATTTCTGCCATCAGTGTCAAAATTTTATTTACACTAGCGGCACGCTATGATGGCCGGTTTGACACATTACAATAGTGATGTGGAATGTCAATTTATTCTCGAACAAAAAACAATTAAGTTTTGTTTTTGTACCTGATTAAATAGGTTTAATAAAACAAAAATGTATATGTTTATTTAATTTATTTGAACGAACTGAATATTTGAACGAAAATGAATATACATACTTTATATGCACACAAGAAACATATGAATACAAAAGATACCAAAAAAGGTGCCACAAAAGGCCATAATTAATCAGATTCGTCCATACTACTATTTTCACTGTCGTCACTGCTATCATCACATACATTAATAATTATATGTTCGTTTTCTATAATATTATCTATTTTCACATCTCTTTCATAATCTTCCCTTATTAATTTAACAGTTCTATTCACAACCTTTTCCCAGTCTCCTTTAGTCACATGTTCACAAGCTTCTTCTAATAATTTTAGCATTTTTTTTGTGGTAAATGGGGGTTCTGTATTGTGTCTTGCAGCATATCCCATAATTTGAGCCCACACCAACTCAATCGCATTATACTCACAATGGTAAGGCGATAACCGTATAACTCTGTGCCCATGTTCTAATGCTATTTCGTCAATGACGTATCGGATCTTGGTTGGTTTGTTTTCTTTTAAAAGACGTACTAATTCCGCTTTTAACATATTCATGTTTGCATCTACGCCATTTTTACGAAGCCATGCGACGATATCAGCTTTCTTTTGGGATTGGGCAGGTGGCTTGTCAATTTGCATCGAGTGGTATGGGGCGTTGTCCATAATTATAATAGATGGTTCAGGGAGGCTACACAACATTGAGGTAAACCATTCAGTAAACTTTTCTCCATTCATGTCTTCATGATAGTCTCCAGTGGTTTTTGACGCAAAAGCCATGAGAGAACCTTCGACAAACCCGTTGATGGTTCCGGCGTGACAAATTATAAGTCGCGATCCTTTTCCTACAGGAACTTTGGAAGTAGATGCTGCTGTGTCATCGTTCCAAGAACGGCCTACAGTATGGTTAGCATTAAGCCATGTTTCATCCAAGAACACAACATTTTGCCAATTTTTGATTTCTTTCACTTGCCGTAAAAAAGTATACCTTGCCATCGCTATATCAAATCTTTCCATCAATATTTTGCGTTTGTTACATTTTTTGTATCGAAATCCAATGGTCTTCAAAATCTTCGTTAAAGAACTTTCCCCACCGAAGAATAATCCAGCTTCCTTCAGTGAATGCACCAACTTTTTTCTTGTTGGATACTCCTTCTGTAAATAGTAGCCGTAAACATGTCTTCGGATAGCATCGGCATCAAAGCTATCGATGCCTACGACTGGTTTTGCTCGTTTTCTCTTTTTTGGTGTGTGAAGTTTATTTTCTTCTGTGCCAGTCTCGCCATATTTTTTTTTAGTTATCCGTCTAACAGTTCGTTGTCCAATATTAAGCGCATCAGCTACGCGTTCAACCACTGACGTTATAGGTAAAATTGGCCCTCCATTTTGAGCTTCACGATCGAAATAGTTACGAAGGCGTATTACGAACTCACGTGTCTGACTATTTAGAACAGTTCTCTGCGTACGTTCGGTCATATCGACGAAATCCACAACAAAGGGCTTGAACAGAGTCCAAATTAACGAGCAAGGGTCAACAGTAATGCAGTATCAATATTTGAAATCCAAAGCCAGGTCAAAACTATATCACAATCGCATTGCACTGACAGTTTATACTTTTCGAAGCAACGTCAATTCGAAACTGCTTTGTTTTGCATTGAGCATTGACGCGAGTTTGCCGGAGGTAGTAGTTGTGCTAGCCAGCGATCCTATGTGACGATCGTATTAGATTCCATTTTTAAAAATTTATTGATATTTTTTTGCGATTTCAGAGGTTTGTCCACATAGTGAAAATTGTTCATATTCACAAGTACATTCACCCCTTAAATGGTGCAAACTGATTTTTCTACACTTGTATACATTTAAGAAATCAATTTAATAAATAAATTTTGAGTCCTAAACCTAAAACTACATTCGATAAAATTTATGAATCTCTGCACATCACTATCGTCAATAAAGTAATACAATTATTTCCTTCAAAGTCGTTATCAATTAATACGGAACTTCATGAGAAACTACATTCGATAAAATTTATGAATCTCTGCACATCACTATCGTCAATAAAGTAATACAATTATTTCCTTCAAAGTCGTTATCAATTAATACGGAACTTCATGAGCGGACAAACGTCAAACCGGCCATCATAGCGTGCCGCTAGATTAGTAGCCATCTATACTAATATTATAAATGCCTAAATTTTGGATGGATGGATGGATGTTTATTACTCAATCACGCCAGAACGGCTGAAATTTAGCACAGAGATAGATTTTAGTCTGGAAAAGCACATAGGAATTTTTATCTCGGGAAATTAAATAGTTCCCGCGGGAACCTAAAAACCTCGAACCACGCAGACGAAGTCGCTAACATCAGCTAGTATTCCATAAAATTCATCAATCATTGTTACAATCTCAAATCTTGTTGGATTTTGGCTATTGGCCAAGTAAGTAAGCGGATAAGTAAGTGAAAGCCTTATCTAAAGAGTCAATCAGAGATAATTACGATAAATCCTCTCAATACTCAATACTCAATATCATTTATGCAATATAGGTATACTGTAGGTACACTTATTGACGTTAAAAATTACTTACGTAAAAAACATGATGGTGATAATCAGTTACGGAAACTTAAAACTAAAGGTACGAGGGTCCCAAACGCGACGTCTGTGAAGAGCCCACAACAAACTCAGCTGGGTATTTTTTTATTATTATCACCATCTCACAAATCATCTTAACTAAGGAACTATCAGAGCCATAGAGCAAATTATTGCCAAGCTTCCTCGTCGTTTAAGTAGTCCTTTACATGGTAATAAGATTTTTCAATGAGTTTACGTTTTGCGTTAACTTGGAACTTATTCAGAGACATCATCAACATGTCTTCTAGGAGCTTATTACAGAAGCGGACAATGTTTCCAACAAATGAATTGCTAATTTTACTAAGCCTAGAAAGCAGGCATTACAATTTTATTTTTATTCGATATAATTATTATATCGATCGATACACTATTGTAGCAATAATAAAATACTTAACAAGGTATACACTGGGGGTAGTAATGACGTAGCTACCTTAGCCAAGTCGACGGCAATGTGTGAGCCCACGTCGATACCGACTTCATCGGCCAGTGTAGCGGCGCCCACGGGGAAACCGAACTGTTTCGTCATATTGTCGAGATCTTTCGGGTCGACTCCTTCTTGAAGTAGCCTATAATCAAAGCAAAAGTGCCTCTTTTTCTGTTTGCCTGGTGGGAGGCTTCAGCCGTGGCTAGTTATAATTGTAGTGTCTGCAATTGGACAGCTTGGTGGACAATGAGCCCTTCTCATTCTGAGAGGAGACTCGTACTCAGTAGTGAGCCGGCAATGCGTTGAAAAGGATGATGATAATAATGAGACGAACGAGGTAGTTATGGAGCTTATAACTAGTTAGTTAGTTAGTGACGTCCTCCGTGGCGCAGTGTGTAGCGCTGTTGTCTTAACGTGCAGAGATCCCGGGTTCGATCCCCGGCAGGGTCAATTTGGGAATTTATAATTTCTGAATTTTCCCTGGTCTGGCCTGGTGGGAGGCTACGGCCGTGGCTAGTTACCACCATACCGGCAAAGACGTGTCGCCAAGTGATTACGCGTTCCGGTACGATGCCGTGTAGAAAGCAAATAGGGGTATGGGTTTAATATAACTGCCATACGCCTAACAGGTTAGCCCGCTACCATCTTAGACTGCATCATCACTTACCATCAGGTGAGATAGCAGTCAAGGGCTAACTTGTAGTGGATAAAAAAAAGAAGCAAAATTATACTGCTAGGCGACCGCGTATCTCTGACAGCTACAGAGTAACGATCGCAATCACCTCTGATTGGTTAACACTCTTCCACTATTGGACAAAATCCATTGATGCAGCAAGAATACCATAAATTCAGCCAATTACAAAAATTGATACTGTAACAATGATTGATGCACAAGATACGCGGTCGCCCTGCTGATTTTAATTACAAGATTTCATTTTGACCAGAGTATACTGCAACATTGTATATAATCATTATGTATTTTTTACATAATATTCTGTATTTTTCTTCCCAAACAGTTGCCGTGGTCGAAAGCAGCCTCGAGGACATCATCATTCATCACCATAAGATAAGAATGGTGAGTTCCAGAATCTTATATTACCTATAATGCAGAGCCTTGGATCATGATAACATGTGGACTCTTATAAGTACAGATTTACGTCCCTGACCTGATTAAAATAAAAAACGAGGAATGCCAGATATTGGGACTTTTCATAGCAGAGATGTAAAAAAAGAGGAAACTGGAGTACCTGGGTCATATGCTTCGTGGTCCTATGCACACGTGCACCTACAATTAATTTTTCAGGGCAAGATACAAGGCAAAAGGTGCGTGGGACGGAGAAGACATTCCGAAGAACTTACGCCAGTGGTTCAATATTTAACACCCGATCATCATTTAGAGTTGCAGTGTCGAAAGCTCAAGTTACCAATATGTTCGCCAACTTTCGATAGAAAAGGCACCGAAAGAAGAAAAAGATAGCAGCATCGATTTATATGTAGGTACTAGATGGGCCCTTTCATAGAATAAAGTTAGGTTAGGTTGCCGCCGCCGTGTCGTCGCTGGTGCCGGGGTGACGTGTGCATACCTCACGGCCTCGCTGAGCATGGTGGAGAGGATGCGCGTTGTGTAGAAGCCGGGCCCGTCGCCCACCGTGATGACCACCTTGCCCTGCCTGAGCCCCACGGCCACGGCCGCCGCCGCCGTGTCGTCACTAGTGCCCGGGTGACGGATGATCTCCAGCAGCATCATCTTGTCCACCGGCGAGAAGTAGTGCATGCCTGTTACATTGTTATAATGAAAGAATTGTGTTTTACAATCGTGCATGGTAGAGTCAATATCTCCATCCAAAACAGCATCATCAATAACATACCAATAACTTTATCCGGCCTACTACTGCCTGCAGCAATCTTGGTGATTGGGATGGCACTAGTGTTGGTCGCAATGACACAGTGCTTCGGAACCACGGCTTCGAGCTCCTTGATCACTTTGTGCTTGATGTTGATGTCTTCAAACACGGCCTCGATCACACAGTCCGCGTTCTTGAACTTGTTGTAGTCTAGAGTTGGCAGGAGGTTCGCTAGGTACTTGTCTTTCTGTAAGCTGCAATTTGCAAACAATATTAAACATTTCAACCACTATGATTGCAAAACAATGGATTCCTGCACAATGACCACGCTTGACATAACAATATTAATATCAATCAGTATCCCTATTCCATAAAAATTTCATAAGTCAATCAATGAATTTAAGGTATTCTGATTGTGATAATGGATTTGGTCAATGAAAAAATTGGGTGTGTCAGCTCCGACGCACGACTGGAGTTTACTAAAACATATAGTATATTTTAGTAAATGAGGATAAATGAACGCAATTTTTATATTACTGAAAGCATGCTTGATACATTTATATATACTACTACATACATTTATATATACTAATACATTACATTGTCATGGAAACATAAAGTCAATTATGTAACACAGAAAATTTGATTTTACTCCCCATAAATTTTCATACCCTGGGCTTATATATGAAAATAGACCCTAAAGGAGGTAAACTCAAGAGGTAGACTAGAGGTGATTGTGATCTTTACACTGTAGTATTCATTTTTAAGTAACAGAACCTATGAACTTACGCAGAGATCCTCTTTCGTTTGACGGCGTTGACCAGGCCGTTCTGTATTTGTCCAACGCCGCGGTAGAGGCCAGCGTTGGTGGCGTCCTTCAGGACCACGTTATAGCCCTTGTCGATAGACACTTGCACGATGCCAGCGCCCATCAGGCCCGCGCCGAGAACACCGATCTAAAATACATTTTTTTAAATAATTTCATCTAAATCGGATATAACATCTTAAGTATATTATGCAGGTCTTCTTCATCATAGCTTTATTAAGTTATTGAAGGATAATGACCCTAATCAGTTGCTAGAAAAAACTACAATGAGTAGTCAGATAAAGCATCTTTCGAAAAAAGTAGAAAGTATCTTGGTACTAAGAATAATTTAAATTAAATTAATTACTCAAATTAGTAGATTATGTTGATTATTATAATCAAAGTAATTGTACTACTTAAACTAGTACAATCATTATAAAAGCATGGCGTACATACCGTTTTGACATCTATTTGTGACTTGCCGAACCTATTCTTTTTACATTCGGTTTGACCTCTGAAGAGTCCTATGAGCCCCTTGCTCTGCGGGGTCATGGCGAGCTCCGCGAAGGCCTGGATCTCCGCCTCATAGCCCGCCGCCTGGCCCTTGTCTACTCCTGTTCTAACTACTTCCAGAATCTACAACAATTAATTAATTGATTCTACATACATACTATAAAATAAATGACTAATGAGAAAATATTAATGAAATAAAAAATACAAAAACTGAAGTAAATCTCAGCTTAACCTCTCAGGCTGTAGAAATATTTAAATAAACACCTTCTAAAATGGTTTAATTGCCCGGGTTACACAAGGCTAGTTTTTCAAGCTAGATATGTATACTATACCTGGCTTGGAACATGCTAGTGCTGTTTACATGATGCCAGACAATTATTGGACATAAATTTTACATTTAGTTCTAAATTGGTAAAAAAGCTAAGTTAGTATCAAGCTTACATTACCAACATAATTAATTTAATATAATAATTACCAACTTCGAAAATATATACTTCTACACTAGACTGATTATAATACACTTTTTAGTCCTTAGTGATTCTCACCTTCAGGGGTGCAGGATACAGACCGCGTGATGCCTTCATCACTTGTTCCTTAGCTTTTTTGAAAATAAAGTTTTTCACAAAGTCCCACTGCATTGCTATTGCAGTGATTTTATCAATTAGTCCCTTCTTACTCCTGTCAACTTTTATTTTACCTGAGGCAATGTCTTTAGCAATTTGAACAGCGACATTTTCCAAGTATTGCATTGTGTTTGTTTCTGGTTTGCTCACACCTTAAAGATTTCACAAGACAAGATTAGGTACCAAAATAGAGGTAGAATAGTGACTTTAAGAAAAAAACCTTAATTTATTATTTACCTGGTCCAAGTGGAGCAACCAAAAGGTCCACAATACCAAGTTTTTTTGCCTTGTCAGCTTTAACTGTTTTCCCGGTTAGAGCCAAGTCTAAAGTCGTTGGAATGGATGTCAGAGCTGGCATCCTAGAATTTGGAAACTTATTTAGGCCTATGTTGTTATTCAACTAAAAAAGTTTATTTGTGGCTGATCTTCCTCGATGTACTTGCATTCTATATTTTTCAATATGCTATAAATTGAAACATTAATTTTGGCGCCAGCAGCAAGCAGCAGTTTATTTAAAGCTGATACAAAATTTTGTTGTAGAATTGACATATTACAAGAATAATTAATTATAAGAGAAGAGGTGAGCTTTATTTATTTATTTATTTTATTTTTATTATTTTTGTACAAAATATTGTCTTAAAACTAATTTTAAAAAAGTGGACAAAGGTAAAGCCTATCTCTAAAAAGAAATCTCTTCCAGACTTCCTTGAAAGTGAGTAAGGTGAAATTGTTAAGTGGTATAGGTACAAAAATAAAATATTTTATTGGAATTTTAACTACAAAAAAAAATTGATATACTATTAGTTAAATAATTAAATAAGAAACTACATACTACTTACACAAACTAAATACATATATGCAATACAGAAACATATAAATACAAAATAAATAAATTACCTAATATAAAGTAGTATATAATATGTATATATATACTATGTAACATTGAAAGAAAATGCTGTTTAACTCTGAATTAAAAAATATGTACTGACTGACTTTCCCTAATTTGTTCAGGAAGGGAGTTCCAAAGACGAGTAGCTTCTGCTGTGAAAGATCTTTTATAGAAAATAGTCGTATAATTAGGGATTTCAAGAGATTTTTTAGAGACACATGTCCGCAGGGGTCTTGTAGATGGAAGGGACAGTGTAAAACGCTCTCTTAAATATTCAGGAGAAGAGTTTTTGAGGACATTAAAAAGGATGGTTAAAATATGCATGTTCCGGCGAAAACGGATCGGGAGCCACTTTAATTGTCGATGGAAATCGTAGACGTGGTCGAACTTGCGCAGTCCGTATATAAAGCGTATGCACAAATTCTGAAGTCGCTCGAGTTTGTCAAGTAACTCTTCAGTGGCATCTAAATAGCAGGCGTCAGCGTAATCAAGGATAGGAAGCAACAATGATTGCGCAAGCATAATTTTGGTACGTAGCGGAAGGAAATTCTGCAACCTCCTCAAAGAATGAATCGAATAATGCAATCTTTTACTGACTTGATTTATTTGGGCTGACCAAGTCAGGTTGCCATCTAAAGTCAATCCTAAGTTTTTAGCGGTACTGGTGTATTCTATGGGTATATCGTTGTACTGAATCCGAGGAAGATTGTTAAATTGTATGCGGTTCCTTAGTGGTCTGCTGCCTATAATCATAGTCTGTGATTTGTTTGGGTTGACAACCAGCCCGTAGGCTTCAGCCCAGTGCTGAATAGCAGCAAGATCCGCGTTAGTTGCAATGATCGCAGAGTCCAGGTCCGATAATGAAGCGTGCCTATAGAGTTGCAAATCATCTGCGTAAAGATGGTAGCAAGAAGAAAGATTTTTTGTAACTTCGTTAATGAATACAGAGAAGAGAAGAGGGGAAAGAACGCCGCCTTGAGGTACACCAGCAGAAAGATTAGCCCAGTCAGAGTGAGCCTCATCTGTGCGGACTCTCTGCTGACGACCATGAAGATAAGAGTAGAACCAGTCAATCACAGAAGAAGATATGTTAAGGGAGCGTAGGATACCAAGTAGAACCTCAAAGTTCACTGAATTAGGCGTAGAAGGCGTTACTAAAGTCCAATAAGACAAGAATAGTGAGCTGTTTATGATCCATTGCGTAACGGATGTCGTCAGTGACTTTGAGTAGGGCTGTGACGGTGCTATGAGATGGACGAAAACCAGATTGAAACGAGCTTAAAAGTTTATTATTATAAAAAAAAGAAGACAACTGTTTAAATACTGCATTTTCTATAATTTTGGAAAGTATAGGTAAGATCGAAATAGGACGAAACTGTGAAAAAGAATTAGGATTGGAGGATTTAGGTAGAGGAATTACATGAGCCATTTTCCACAGTGTAGGGAAGACCTTATTTGCCGGTGAAAAGTTTAAGATGTGAGTAATTATAGGCACTATAAGATCGATCACCAGTACTAACATGTTTTTGCTTTCTTGTTTTATTCAAAATTCAGAAATTATCTAAGAGGCATAATTGACTCAAATCAGCTGGTGTACCCCAGTGGTAATTAATATGAAAAGATTTGAAAGCAATAACTCACCTTTGAGTGCCTCCACCTCCGGGTAAAAGACCTAACATCACCTCGGGCATACCAAAACCAGTCTTTGTGTCCTTAACAGCAATCCTGTATTTACACGCTAGTGCTGTCTCCAGGCCACCGCCGAGACAGCTGCCTTGAATAGCTGCCACGAAAGGCTTGCGCGAATTTTCAATCCTCTTGAATATTTCATGACCTTTGCAAAATATTGCAATTTTTTAAAAATAACTATAGGTATTTTTATTTTAAGAAATAGAGCTTATAGAATTTATGGATTGAATTGAAATATGGATGAATTAATGGATTTGGGCTGTCCAAAGCATCTATAATAGTTAATTTTTTTTTATCTATAAGGTATGGAACGTTGAACCAAAAGTTGAAAGATAAAGTAACTTTTTTATATGGAAAATTATGTATAAGATAAACATTATATAAATTATCTAAAAAATAGCACTAATTTCAAATATTTTGTAATGAAGGAACTAGAAGTTTAATTCGCGACAATAGGTAAATCTATGTGGTAGTGTGTATCCTGCACTTATAGCCTCCAAAATATCCTCAAAGTACTTATTACCTTACCTGTAGTACTTTCATATCATAACTATCACAATTACTTCAATCCCAAATGCTAGGGATGGAATCTGAAAAGTAACAAGTAGGTGTGAGAATTAAGCATATAATTGATACATACCATTTCTGGCGAGTTTGGCAACCTCTTCTTTAGTTTTACAGCTCTCTATCATGCTAATGTCAGCACCAGCTATAAAAACTCCCGGTTTGCCTGATATGAAAACAGCTGCTTCAATTGCTGGATTTGATTCAATTTCATTGACTATGCCTGACACTTCATTCATAACAGCTTCATTTAGTGAGTTAACCTGTTAAACATGAGTGTATTTATTAAATGATGTTTTTGATAATATAGAAATTTGCAAATTATAGAATTTCAGAACTTTTTCATCATATTGATCTAGTAAACCCACTTTAAAATCAATACATACTACATACATTATATTACATTTACATAGGACTAGATAGTAGATACAGATGTCAATAGTACTTAAAGTCCCACCAACTTATCTGGCCCAGTTGCCAAAATTGGAACAAATTTTTATGCCTGTTCAGTTTTTGTTTTTATTTTATCTGTACTTTAATATTATAAATGTGAAAGTTAGGATGGATGGATGCATAGATAACAAAGAGATAAATTTTAGTCTGTAATAACCCAGCTACTTTTTATCCGGTAAAATTAAAGAGTTCCCACAGGAACCAACAAACCTCAATACTAGCGAACAGTTGTGGGCATAGTTTTAATTTTTACTAGGAATACTGTCACTGGCTCAGATAACTTTGTGGGACTATACACCTTGCACTACTGATTATTATATATATTATATTATATAATATATATATGATACAGAACTTATGTCTAATGTGGGTAAGTTTAAGTAATAAGTTATTAGGTTCATTGTGTATTAATGTGTTTATGTATTGTAGTTTTTTGAACTTACTTTAACATTAGGAGAATCCAAAGTAACAACATAAACTCCATTAACCAATTTACATCTTGTATGTACTTGTGAAGCTGCGGCGGCCGCAAAGTGCCTGCTATGCAGCCCTGAAAGTTATACAATAAGTCTTATCAGAATAATTTAAATGAGGAATGAAGCGGTACAATTGTTTTTAGCGTAATTTAGCAAAATAAATAGTAAACAAGCTAACAAATTGACTCAAAATTGTGTTTCGAATAAGTTAGTAGGACATTACTTACTGTTAAAAAAGTTCACATTATTACGACGTTTTAAAATCTTCAGTGCATTAAACATCTTACTGTTAGACATATTGAATAACTTTTTATGTGAACAGAAACTGATAAATTAAATTCGTAAGTAAAGAATTTTAGAACCAGACTTTGAACCTAAACTTTCTCGTCAAATGGCAGAGTTAGAGACAAGCAGTGTTGCCAACCACTACGGAGCGCTCCCCCCTACCAGCAGCTTGAAATCCCCCTATTTGCCCCTAAAACCAACATGCAATCCCCTAACTTTCTCCAAAATAACCCTGGTCCCAAATAGGTATAATTGAAATGAATAAAAAATACACACTTTGTCACGTAGTGATTTCATATCACTTTGATAATATAATGTAATGTTAGGATCGAAGTTAAAGAAGCCCAATGTAATTTAAGAATAATAAATATTGAAAGTTGCTTATTTTATTTAGGTTACAAAAGTCTATTGATACATTATGATAAACGATTTAAAACACTATATGCGGACTATGGACGTTACAATAAGTATAATAATTAATAAATTGGTATCGAGTGAATTAGCCGGACAAGTTGCGTGTACGCGGCCTCCCTGCGTAGGGGTTCAAGATTCACTGACTGGAACGCCCGGGGAATCCCGACCGAAAGCGAGTCGGAACGGACATTCCCGAGGGTTCAGTAGGTCTCGTGGGACTTCACCACAATATTTTGTTTTCTTCGTTTGTGGAAAGTATGTTAGTGACATCTAGCATCAAGGTGTGGAACTACGCGTGGATCGATGCGCAGGAGTTCTAAATAGATGGCGCTTCGTTGTCTTTGGTCGTAAAAAAATAATTTGGTCTTCAAATAATTCTGTTAATTTATAATAATCTCATTATTAAAAATTGTACTTCTTTAATATTTCCGAGTCTTTTAATTATTGGACATCATGTAGTCTATGGTTGAGCATTTCAGAACGCGGCCATACTCGCTGTGTCATTTTTCTTAAACGAATAATTTCTATGATGTCCGATTGGTAAGTTTCATTAGATTGGAAAATTTTGCCCACGTGGTTATGTCACATACTTTTTTTTGCTAAACTTCTGTTTTCTTTTTGTTTCAGGGTTATTATTATTATCGTTATTATCGTTGTTGTTGTTTTTTTTCTATATTTTCTTTTTGATTTTATCATCTGAATTTTATGAGTATTATAGAAACTTAACTTTGAATAAATTGGGATTGAACACATGGTTACTGGATTGAGGGTGATGGACTTGAGCATAGAAAGACAGGTTGGGTTGCCCCGGAGTGGACTCTAGTGCTGCAAGGTGATGACCAGATCAAGGACATACAGTCCGTCACTTCAAGTAAGCCAAACATTTTCTATGTGAAACAGTATTGACAGACAGATTGAGGCATACTATAGCATGGACCTATGGAAATTAAATTTTGCCTAAACAACTGCAAATTTTCATTTGTATGGTACAAATCCATATTACTTTAGGGAAGTTGTTGGAAACAAGCTTCGTTCTGTATTAGGTACATATTCTCTTCTGTAACTTTGTAAAGTGGGTGATTGCTTCTGTAACCGGGTAATTTGCATTCTGCCCAATCACCCGCCTTACAACTTACAAAATGAAATTTACGTTGATTTCCGTAGGACATCATATTAATTAAGTAAGTAACTGATAATCTAAAGAAACGAGTCTTAATTCAAGTTTCAAATTTCATCGACATCAGGATAATTATCAATTATTTCGCCTTAGATCTCATGAACCTGGCTATCGAGTTGCGTTTTACTATTGCCTGTATTTTTAAAGTTATATTGACGTTTTATAATTTATGTTGTTTGTACAAAAAGCACGTTCGACACTTGTGTTTCCCCCCAAAAATGCCACAATTCTGTGTCGCCCCTAGAAAAGCCCCTTTCCATCTAACTAGCCCCTAAATTTAGGGGGAAAACCCCCAAGTTGGCAACACTGGAGACATGCAGATAAGTAGTCAAAACCAGAGACAAGTTAGAGTGAAAACTCAAATGGTGACCAGTGTTGCTAATGAAATATAAAAAAATCAGTAGGATTGCCCACAGGGATTGCCACAAAAACATCGGTAGACATTCACCAGAGACAAGTAACTTATAGGATAGACATTTATCTGTGATAATCTTAAGTATTGTGTAGATTACTTTTATTTTATTAGTATGCCGCTTGATATAGGCAGTAAAACTCACAAGTTAACCATTTTTGAGACGGTATTTTAGATATGTAAACTTAATTTTGTCGCTTAATATTTGTTGCACTTGTTGCCGAGCTTTGTTATGTAGGTATATTATAATCAAAGTTGCCGAAGTTGCTGAAAATCTCCCTTCTTGCTAATATCACTAGGAAGTTATGGAAGACATACCTTTGTTTATAATATGTATGTCGCAGTCATCTGGTTTAATCTGCTATTTGATTGAATGACTAGCGCGTTCATTGAATGACAACATTCAATTGAATGACTAGGCCGAACGTTGATTGAACAAGCGTCACTCAACGTCCAATTAGTTGACTGATTGTAACAGCCCTTTGAACAGAGCGGACGGAAAATCAGTCAGGTGATTGAAATTTAGTTCATTTTTTTCCCACTGCGGCGCTAGTAGTTACCAAAACAAATATGGCGTCAAAGAGCTCGCACAGATAGCACTGTGTTGATTTTTTTTTGATTAAATTGACTTCAAAGTGCGTTATTGCTAATAAAATAGTGTGACAGCATGGATTTACCTATTATATCCCAAAGAAAACCATGGACTACCGAAAGAATTTTAGAGGTTGGTTATAAACAATGTTCGAAAGGCTAGGGTGTCCATGATTCCTAAGCAAGCCAGGACATCTATGGATTATTACTGGATATCAAAGTACGATACTATGGTTATAGCTAACGAAGGTTTTTTTTAATATTTAAAAGGAAATCTCCTGATGACCCGACGGTGCGTATAATACCTAGAAACGAATATTTTGGCACATTGGAAGACATCCATAAAGCATGCGATCATGGTGGACGAGACAAAATGTTACATGTATCCTACCTGATAGGCATACCTAATCTTTATGGTCACCCTACATGGTACCCCACTATGGACGACCTAAAATTTTGGCGGCCAATGATGAAACTTACGGCAATCGACAGAGAAAATATTACAAAACAAAAATATTCTATGATAAATTGTCGAAAACAGTATACTTTCGGAGATTTAGAGCTTTAAAAATAAAATATTGAATGGGTGTCCTAGTCTTTGATTTTTTGAATTCCTTGAATTAGTTGGTAAAAATAGTCAGTATTGCCTATCTTAAGACTTAAAATACAATATAAAATCATAATAAGGTGTGTCATGTCATGTCCTCATTTTTGTTATCTTAAGTTACCTTTTAAGTTGCAAACTTATGGTCACCCTAACCAAACATTACAAAGTCGGCTATATCCCATTCAACGATTATGCTAGAAGACGTTCAGTCAAGACGTTGAACGTTACATTAAACAACTTGACGAGTTGTCCTTTAGTCATTCTATTGAATGTTGTCATTCAATGAACGCGCTAGTCATTCAATCAAATAGCAGATTAAACCAAATGACTGCGACATGTATGTCACCGTAAGATTGTAAAAACCGTTAGATTATAATCTAACTCGCGAAATTATAAACTGTCGAAAGATTGTGAACCGTTCAATGTTCTGAGTGTCAATTTTTGAAATATTTATTATATATTATATTTTCTTGTCTGTTTCTTGTAGGTTGGGTTAGGATTCGACATAAATATCACGTTTTATCGGGTTAATATACCTAGCATATTACAATCTACCGAAAAATAATGCGTTAAATTGTAATCCTTCGACAGTTTGCAAGTTCGCGATTTAGATTATAATCTAACGGTTTTTACAATCTTACGGTGACATACATTATGAGAGATATACTAACTCTATGATCGTACAATGTTCATTTCTTACGCTTAGCTACGAGTTGGTGTCCACCTCTCATCACCACTCATGGTCCTGCCGTTGGTTATGAATTTTATGGATTCAATTGATAGACCAATCTAAAATATAATTATCTAATTTAAATGGCTTTATTAGGCAGAGGCGCTTCAATCCACGAAGAAGCGCCATGTAGTACCTACCTACAGCATGCAGTACTCTTTTGAATGTAAAATTAATATTAGTTTAGCTTTATGTACTTAACTAGTTAATAGGTAATAGGATACTTTCCTAAAAAATATTTTGGAGTGAAAACTTCTTTAAAATTCCTAGGTAACTATATACTTTGTAAAAGCCATAAAATACACGACTTTATAAAAATAATGTTTGCAGAGCAACTTGAGAGATGAGAAATAGTAGGGTGCGTCTTCGCAGATTGATCTTATAATACAGTTGATACAGCACTGATTTGCAGCTGGAACCCTCATCCACACAATAAGTGCTTAAATTATAATGAATCACGTTTATTTTAATGCGTACCTAGCTAAAGAAATAGTTGTGAATACCTATACTCTATATGCTTTATTTTTAACGATTTTCTGGGGTTTCCATTGTTTTGTGTTACGAATAGGTTACTTATACGTACTTATACGTATACCGGATATAGCCTGTATCAGCATAGTTATTTGCTTTCAGAATATTTTGAGAATAGGTTATTAGTACGTCCATACCTACTCCTAATCCGAATTAAATTAGAAGAATCTCCCAAATTAGCAAAGATCACCACAAGAAACCAGATATTAAAACTTGTACTATCTGATTTCCTGTGGTGATCTTTGCTTATTTCGGAATTTATATTTCTGCGGTGGACATACTTAGCCAACTCCATCTTACATTATTCATCTTTAGACTGCATAATCAATTCATCACTTAGGTAGGTACCACCACCGTGAGATTGCAGCAGAGTGAACGATAAGTAGCGGTCCAGGCTAACTTGTAATAAAATAAATAAAAATACTTAAGTAAGCATGTAAGTAAGTACCTATAAATATAATTAGGTCAGTAGAGCTTAGAGTACCTACGTATTATGAAACTGAAAGAAAATAATATAAATAATTAGATAAAGTACCTACCTACCTTTTCATAAATTCAAAATATTGGGTACAATGGGTACCTGAAATAAAACATGCAATTGAATTAAATACACTACATAGATAATGCCCGCGACTTCGTCTGCGCGGATTAAGTTTTTTTATTCCCGGGGGAACTACTTAATTTTCCGAGATATCACAACAAAACAAGTAGCATACCTAAGTCCTTCGGGTTGTAACCTACCCCTATAACAAACATCAAAATCGGTTGAAAAGATGGGCCGTTAAATCGTAGCAGACAGCCAAACAGAAACACTTTCGTATTTATAATATTAGTATGGATAGTATGGAATGGATCTGGATCCTTTGCTTTACCTACAATATTCGATGTAGATAGGTAGTTAGTTACGCCTTTAAAATCATGTATGTGTCACGAGCACAACCTTTCATGGATGCGAGTTGCCTTTAAATCTCCACTAAAGCTGAACACTCCATCAAAAGCTTTAGAAGTGTAATTACCCGGGGAGACTCGACCCTCGAGCTTACTAGGGTTGTCCATTCTCATTAAATGCAAAAAGTAAATTATATATGTTAACCTCAACTGAAAGTTAATATTGACAGATTAATATTGATATACTTACCTAGTTAATCTTTTCTACTGATAGAGTAGTTGTTGGTCGGAAACAGCTTGGATTCCGGGTACTTAGATGCTTCCTAAAATACGAATACTTATACAATCTGTGTTTTCCAGGCATAGAAAAATTCCATTATTTTGTACTCGAATTCTTACTTTTACAATAATATTATCCTTACAGATGTATAGTCAGATATAGACTTATCTGGCCCGGTGGCAAAAGTTGGAACTAATTTTTATGCCTGTTTAATTTTTATATTTTATTTTTCACTGAAACTAGCGACGCTATTTCATACTAGGTACTCCTAGCACCATTAATTCAACAGAAAGTGACATCCCTGGCTCAATCTGCTCTCTGCTTCCTGTGGGGCATGGAGGTGGTGGAGTGGAGGCTTGCCGTCGCTCTGTCGTCATGGTTACTGAGGACGAGTTGCAACAAGTGGTGCTTTTAGTTCTAAGTTTCTATAAAGAGTGGGCAAAAGGATCTTTTGTTATTCTATCCATTGAACAAGGATACATCTCTTACTTTGGTTCTTTTCTTATTTTACTACTAGCGAATGCCCTCGACTTTTGTGCGTGGTTTGAGGTTTTTTGGTTCCCGCGGGAACTCTTTAATTTTCCGGGATATATAGCTTATGTGCTATTCTAGACTATAATCTATCTCTGCGCCAAATTTCAGTCGTTCAGCCGTTGGGGCGTGATTGAGTAACAAACATCCACACATCCATACATTCATACATCCATCCAAACTTTCGCATTTATAATATTAGTAAGATTAGTAAGAAGTAAGATGTTATAATATAATATGCAAAAAATTGTCTCTTCAACCGATTTAGATGAAATTTGGTACAGGGATAGTTTGTATCCCGGAAAATCCAAGAGTTCCCGTGGGAATCAAAAAACCTTAATCCACGCGGACGAAGTCGCGAGCATCATCTAGTACATAGGCGACAAAACTTTTTAAGTATGTTATGTTATATAAATAGTATAACATACTTATAAAGTTTTGTCGCCTGAGAATTTACTGTTGAAATCCACTAGCTTCCTTTTCTATACAATTTATATAAGCATCATTATGATTTCTTCTAATCATAATTATATAATTATCAGTTATTATTAAATGGATAGGTATTAGCTATAGGTAAGTGAACTTTTATTCCCAAGGAAAATTCTTTTCAGATTTTCACAAGTTGTCTGTACCTAGTACCTACCTACTACCGGGAATTGATTCAATTGTCCGTATCTCGGCTTTTGAGGGTGTATGGTGATGGGCCTCCATTTTCCCCATCCCACTCAATTTCTCAAAGCGTTCGTGTGCATTGTAGCCGTCCAACCACTGCGAACGAGACAAAATACTTAGAATTTTTTTAAATCCTATTGTTAGTAATTTTAATAGGTTTCTACTATTTTAATAATAGGTCAAAAGCCGACATTTTTATGTCGACCAACTAGCTTAAGAGTCAAATAGGAAACTTGAAACTTTTATTGCAAATTAGCAAAGTACTCCAATCATCGATATATATGTAAATTGAGGTCCTTGACTTCATCTGTATTTCCACCTTCAATCTATGACTTGTAGTTTAACTGCCTCTTTGGTCTAGTGGTAAGCATGTTAGACTGCGACTGACGAAGTCTTGTGTTCGATTCCCGGGTCGGGCCACAAAATATTAGGTAGGTATGTAGTGGGTTTATCTGACAAGAAATTCTCCCGGGCTTGGAAGCTGGCAGTGTTTCACCTTCGTGCTTCATAGAGCTTGTTAAGCTGACGGATCCTGCGCCTGATCTGTCTCCGGACTTGTCGGATTTTCCCTCCCATCGGGTATAGAGTAAGGGAATAGAGAGCGCTCATGTGTTTGCGCTCACGTTTGTGCAGTCCATACATCCATCCATCCAAACTTTCGTATTTAGATGTCATTATGTTGGTACTATAAATGCATTTTGCTGCCCTGCCGATGAAATGCATACAGATTGCTGATAATACTAAACAAGAATGAAACAAGAGCTTTATATACTAACTTTCTTACATCTACGTCACGAGTAGGTATATGAGAAGCCTATGATAATAATACAATAGAACTTAACGCTGGCTAGCCTAACCTAATTACTAGGATATAAATCATGCTCGCGTGGAATGGTGGCAAGAATGCTGCCTGCATTTCCGCGCTGGACAGCCAGGCTGATCCTTTGCGCAAAAAATGAGCCCGCCCTTCTGTCACCACTTGAGGCAATTAACCGCGGTGAAATACCTATCTCGCAAAAAAATGTTGGCACTAACCTGTAGTACCTACCTACTACCTACCTCTGGTTTCTAAAACTTATTTTCGGGAATCGAATTTCGGGATCTATTATGAGCTAATCATAGCAGACAGACTGACAATGTCGCATTTTAATATTAGTATAGAATATGAATTCACTTTAATACCTCAACCCAAGAACCAGTTCTTCGGGTTAACAACTCGCGGACGTCACAAAACAAAATTACCTACCTACCTGGTAATATCAATAGGGGAAGTCCTTAGTAAAATATATTACCACCTTACTACACGGATTGCGCGTAAGTAACGTACCTAATAACTTCAGGATTGACAATTGCAATCCATTATTGTCTATTATGTATCTTGGTATTCAAATCTTTAGTATGGACTATAGGCGAGGAGCAAATATAAAAGTTGGTAACATTTCCAGTCTCACATTTACTTACTAGAGCGTACTTACTGCATCATACGTTTTACGTAGGGCAGATGCGTGAGACAGCTTATTTATCCTACTGCGGTAAGCAAATCGTTTATTAATTATTATTTGAGGAAAATTCAAACGAACCGTGATTTGGGCCTAAAGAAGCAAGCCAGCGGTCGCCTCTATTTTCGAACCGTACCTAAATATCTATGACAACGTGCTTAAATAGCAAAGTAAAGCAGTTGCTATCAATAGGACTCGGTCCTGTACCTACTTCACTCTGTATGGATGGCCTAATAGTAGGCACTAGATATCCCCTAGCCCCTAACAGAATGTTATTCAATCTATTATGTAGCAAGGTATGTGGAAGGTGGGAATAGGGAATGCCTATAACTTTTTTAAATACCACCTTTCCAGCCAGTGCGTTTCTGTTATCAGGGCACATGCGCTAGACCCAATCAGTTAACTGAGTGTGATATACTGGTACATAGTGATCCTTCGCTGAGTTTCATATATAAAGTGAGCGGTGCAGCGGCGGCGGGCAGTGAGCGCTAGGTAACGGCCAGGGTCTGTTATTTACTGCGACGTGAACTGGCCTTTATACATAATTCAGTGACGGTTTAATACGTTAAGTGTTCCTTTCAAGAGAAAAATATATTATTTGGTAAGTGCCTTACTAGAAAATAATACAATAGTCTGTTTAAGAGCGTAAACCCCTTATTTTTCCGATTATCTGAATACTAATCTGGTACTTAGCTCAAGTTGTAAATTCGTTAATTGATTAACTAACAATAATTTGAGTATTAAAGCAATAAAATGAATACTAAAAAGAAACTGTTTGGTTTTGGCACCTATTGAATCTGCTGGTCCATTGTCCATATCTTTTATTAAATAATAAACGATCAGGACCTAAAAAAGGAAATAATAATTTGGTCTACCTTCTCTTATTTAAATCTAGAATATAGATAGTTATAGATATAGATGTTTATTTTTTAGTAGGGTTAAGTACCCAGTTATACTGTGCCTCTAGCTCTATCATAATAAGGGAGGTGTGTCAGTTTGGTATCAGTACAATAGTATGCTACCCAAATAAGTAAAACTGTAAACATAAGTAATAAACTAATAACCTTGAAACATATTTTTGCCGACCCAATATTATTATATGTAGTCGCTTTATCCCGCGTCATCGCCTGTGTGAGTTTAAAGTTTTTTAAGAAGTGTAGGTACTAGGTAGGTACCTATTTAGTAGAGCGGTGGTAGATACTTAATATTAATATCTGCGATGTTCTATATATTATGTTATAGGTATTATAATTCACTAAAAGATGCCCGCGATTTCGTATGTGTGGATGATGATTTATTGATTCCCACGGGAACTCTTTAATTTTTCGGGATAAAAAGTAGCCTATTTGTTAATTCAGGGTATTTGCTATGTATCTGTCACCGTAAGATTGTAAAAACCGTTAGATTATAATCTAACTCGCAAAATTCTAAACTGTCGAAAGATTGTAAACTGTTCAATGTTCTGAGTGTCACTTTTGAAATATTCATTTTATTTACGTTTTCTTGTCTCTTTCTTGTAGGTTAGGTTAGGGTTCGACATAAATAATCAAGTAGTTCACTTAGGTTTTATCGGGTTTAAATACCTATCAGATTACAATCTACCGGAAAATAATGCGTTAAATTCTAATCTTTCGACAGTTTAGAATTTCGCGAGTAAGACTATAATCTAACGGTTTTTACAATCTTACGGTGACATATCCATACTTCCATACTAATATTATAAATGCGAAAGTGTTTCTGTCTGTCTGCTACACTTTCACGGCCCACCTGTTCAACTGATTTTGATGAAATTTGGTACAGGGATAGTTTGCATCCCGGGGAAGGACAAGGCTACCTTTTATCCCGGAAAATTAAGGAGTTCCTGCGGGAATTGAGAAAACTTAATCCACGCGGATGAAGTCGCGGGCATTATCTAGTAGGGTAGGGCGGGGCTAGTTGAGCATAGGGGCAAGTTGGGCAATCGAAATATCTCAAACTGTTTACAGTACGCATAGGCATCATATGGCGGAAAGAAGGGGGAATCACTGCGCGATCGCTTTAATGGTGGCTCGACGAGCGAGTAAAGCGCCAATTCGTTTTGTTTATTTTGTGACCAAAAAGTAAAAACGTCGTTTATCTCAAGTTTTCGTCTTTATTAGTCAAATTTTATCTGTTTTTAATCTTCGTTGGTGAGTGTTAATCTTCCAGAAAATTATTGTACTTTTGATAAGTAGAGAGGTTCTGGGTATAAAAGTCTTACGATTTTTTTAAAACCTTACTTTTGTTTTAAAATTCCGGGTTGGGGTTAGTTGAGCTATAGTTGCTCAACTTACCCCACGACTCAAACAACTAAAGTAATGAATGTTTTATTTATTGTTCGGATGTGGACTTACAAGTGGAAGACTACAAGATGTTCTTAGACTACTGAAGACTTAAATAATGCTGCAAAGGCTGTCAACGATGAGGGAAAAGTGTGAATTTTTGCAATGACCATCCAGTTCCAAAAATATTATTAATATTTTATTTTAAGATATAAGCTATATATGCGTAATAATATAAATATTGAAGTCTTATTTTAAACAGAAAGACTGAATCTAATTCTGAAGTTAATCTTAAAATACGTTAATGTTTTGTTTATTCTAATTTCGGTTAATTATTCAAAGAATGTTACTTTAAGTTTTGTTGTACTGTCACTAAAAGACTATAAATAAAGAGCTGATTGTCAAACACATATTTTACTTCATCTGTAGTCAACATTGAACCTATGGTTTGGCTAGACATTCTTAGTAGGTACTCAACTTGCCCCATACCTTGCTCTTACCTCACCTATGGGGTACATTGAGCATACTTGACTTTCTGCATTTAAACAACTGTAGCTCTTAAATTCGACTTGTTACAAATAAATTATTATGGACACTTTTGCTAAGGGATAAATTACTAGTCTATCAGACCGCATAACAACTCATTGAGATTTATCACTGAAGAGCTAGGTATATCCGCTCAAGTGAAAAATTGCTCAACTTTTGCCCCGCCCTAGCCTATTCAGTAATTTCGATAGCACAGACGGAAAGATTTTATTTATCTATACGTTTATTATGTACTCGTAGCTCTATGACGCGGTGTAGATTAAATGAATAAAAAAACTATAATTGGATGTGGCCATATTCCAATATTTCAATTTCAATTTCAATTTTATTTATTTTGAATACAACAATATGTACAAATACAATATACTCCTTAAAAAAACTAAACAAGGTTATTATTATTTCGGTACTTATGATATTATCATAAATTTATAATAATATCATAATATCACTCGCAAAAAAGGTCTACGTAGGTATTTATGTCCATTGATAATAATTATATTTATTTTATAGGTTACTGGTTAAGTTAATTACAGATTACTCGATGGCCGCAAGCCGAAAGTTGCTTACTTATTTGATTTTGAGTTTTATCTAGGGTTTTGGAGTATCGATAATAAATATTAATAATATTATGTCCTTTAACATCTACCTACATACATCTGATAGATACTTACTATGCAAGTTTTCATAAATTATCTCTTTATATATATCATACATAAACAGGTTCAATACCTATACTAGCTAAATGCCTTGAACTGCAGTAGGTAAGTACGAGTAGATCTAAGTAAAAGGATACATAAATAGGAACCGGATGTGAATTTCAAAATAACAATCAAGGTGCAAGGTGCAATACCTAGTCAATGATATAATGATAATGACCTACGGCCTACCTATAATGACCGTTATAATTCAACCATGATACGTACAACGGAGAAGTTTCATGATGTTGTGAATATCATATTTATCGCAACGGAAGTAAAATATAGATTAAAACTAATAAGCAGTATTTTTTTAAATACATAATATATCAATAATTTTCCGAGAAATTAATTATTAAATGTAGGTACACCGATTGCTGTATCTTACTCGAGTCTCGAGTGAGAAATTTTGTGGGTGAGCTTTACCTATCCGAGATTAAATACTTGAAAATTATCTTCACACACAAATTAAGTATTTTCAATTCCATTAAGTCACGTTAAGGCCATTTCTTTCTTTTATTCGGCTTTATAAAGTCGGTTGATAGACCGCACTTGCAAGCGCGCAACTTTAAAGATCCATAACTTTTTCATTTGTTGATATATTTTAATGATTCTTTCATATTTTTGTTTTATTTTGTCTTAATTTTCATAATAAATTTTAAAAAATGGAACCTTGTCCATTATGCGTATAATATTTATAGTTTTGAGTCAAAACTTAAAGTATTAAACGCATAATACCTATACGTAACGTATTTTAGACAGTTATACCTTAGTAATCTAAGAAATCGACTAGCTGATCACTGATGCCCGCGACTTCATCCGCGTGGATTGAGGTTTTTTGGTTCCCGCGGGAATTCTTTAATTTTTCAAGATAAATAGTAGTCTATGTGCTATTCCAGACTATAATCTATCTCTGTGCCAAATTTCATGCAGATCCGTTCAGCCGTTCTACCGTGATTGAGTAACAAACATCCTTAAATCTATACAACCAACAATCATCCAAACTTACAAATTTATAATATTAGTACATAAAGATTATATTATACTTAAAATCTTCGAATGTCGCTTAAGGAAAAACGTATAACTTGTTCAGAGTTATTTATCGCATACGGTAGGGGGCTGGCCTGCTGGGTAATCCCGGCCGTCCGTATAGTATTACGATCTGGGAAATACCTAACCATAGTTCTACTTTTCCACAAATTACATTCTAAGTTGGTTTAAACTTCAAACTACCGGAAATACTTATATTTAAAAAACTGCTCAAAGTAAAATCAAATTCACAAAGTTGTTGCAAATAATGCGACCATACATGCATATATATCACTAGCTGATGCCCGTGTGCCAAAGGATGATCATCCTCCGAGCGGGTGTTGTGCTCGGGGACCACTGGTCGGACCGTTCATCTTTGGAGGTCGTATTTATAGCGTAATTCAGAGAACGCTTCGTAATCGTGAGTTGGGCTCTTCGTGGTGAATCGTACTAGTGAATAGTGATGCGATCTATTGGATTTTGTGCGGACTGCGAAGACCGCCACATCATTCCTCTTCTGGAGGTCGTCAGCATTCAGTTGAGCGGCGTTGCAAGCATCTGGAGAAGTGGCGTCGATGAGCATTCAGGTAAGCGCTGCGTCGGGAAGTACTCAGGAAGCGGCGTCGTGTAACAAACCAGGGTAGTGGCGTTGTAGGCTCATACTACTTTGAGGCTGTGTCACTCACTTGTACGGCTGGTACTGGCTGTGTACTGATATGCTGTTGCGTATCGACTGTGCTGTCTGCTGAGCGTGTGGTACTGTGAGCGGCTGTGCCAGAACATCGGTCGGTTGTGCTGCCTTGTATTGCTGTGCTGCGTTGTGTTGCTGTGCTGCGTTGGTTGCTGTGCTGCGACGATTGCTAAGGCTGTGCTGCGTTGAGTTTTGCTGTGCTGTGTTGGGTTGCTGTGCTGAATTACGTTGCTGTGCTGCGTTGTGCTGCTGTGCTGCGTTGTGTCCCTCTGTGCGTACTGACGATGCTGTCCTCGCTGCGATGACTGCAGGGTTTTAGTTTGACGAGTGAGGTCGTGAAGTCGGCATGGTGTGCGTCGGCGGCGGCTGTGACGTCATGTCGGCTTGTTTTGATCGTCGGCGGCGGCTTGAAGATCACGTCGGCTTGCTGTGATGGTCGGCGGCTTGGAGATCACGTCGGGGTCACCAATGTACGGGAGCAGGTGATATGGCTCGACCGTAACAAAGGATGATCATCCTCCAAGCGGGTGTTGTGCTCGGGGATCACTGATCCGACCGTTCATCTTTGGAGGTCGCATATATAGCGTAATTCAGAGAACGCTTCGTAATCGTGAGTTGGGCTCTTCGTGGTCGCGTGAATCGTACTAGTGATGATATCTATTGGATTATGTGCGGACTGCGAAGACCGCCGTTTTTTTAATATTCCGGGATAAAACGTAGCCTATGTGTTATTGGAATTTTCCAAAACTGGAAATTAAAAATCTTTACATAGCTACATACAACGTGCGGAGTCTTTCTTCATATGAACGATTGTTAGAATTGAGCACAGCTTTGCAAAAAATCAATACGACGTCATAGGGATTTCCGAAGTAAAACGTCTAGGAAATGCAATCGAAGAATACGAAAATTTTATATTATTTTATATAGGCAGTACAGCTGGCCTACATGGAGTCGGCTTTATTGTTAAGAAATACCTCAAAGAGTACATTACAAGTTTTAATGGATTATCCGATAGGGTGGCGATTTTGACACTTTCCTTTGGCAAATTCGCTCTATCAATCATACAAGTATACGCCCCAACGGATGCTGCGTCTGATGAAGACATCGTAGAGTTCTATAAAACTATAAACTCAGCTCTCTCTATGTCGGAAAAAATTTAATGATAATAGGCGATTTCAACGCCAAAATAGGAAAAGCAAAACCTGGTGAGAACCTGATAATGGGCAAATATGGGTACGGTTCTAGAAATAACAGAGGTGACATGCTAATAGACTTTGCCTACGAAAACAATCTCCCAAATCTGAATACCTTTTACAAGAAAAAAGAGAAACAAAAGTGGACATGGAGGTCACCTGATGGCTCTACTAAAAACGAAATAGACTTCATACTATCGAACCTAAGAAATAGCATAAACAACATCGAAGTAATTAACTTGTTATTTTCTTCAGATCATAGATTAGTTAGATCCACTTTAAAGCTCCAGATACCTAAGAAATCAAGAAAAAATTTTAGCAAGCTACCAAAGAGCTTACTACTACGAGAGGAAGAGGTTTCCAGATATACAGAATATCTAAATAACAGCATTGACATGATGATGGAAAGCCAAGAAAGTTCGATTTAAGGATTTTATGATAACATAGTTCATGCAATATCCTCTAGCCAAACGCATGCTTACATACCAACTAGTCAATCTAGCAACGAGATCATACAAGACCGCACCAAAAAACTACTCACCAGGAAATATGAGCTACAAAAAACAAAGCCAAAAACAAGAGCTATGAAAAACGAGCTCAGCGCTCTATATAAACTTAGCAGCAAATATTTAAAAATTGACTATGAAGAACAAAAACAATTGAAAAACACTTACGAACTACTGGCAGCATGAAAAGAGCATACAAGGAACTTAATCACCATAAAACTTGGATAACTAGCCTGCGGAACTCTACCAATATGGTGCAAGATCGCAAAGAAATTCTCAAAATCGCAACAGAGTTTTACAAAGACCTATATAGCGAAATAAACACTAATTGCGACTCAGACATGGTCATCGCAAACAAAAATGTAGAGCCAAGATGCAACTTACACATTCCTTTCGACGAAATTGAAGTCTTAGATGCAATTAAACTTTTAAAAAACGATAAGAGCCCAGGCTCCGATGGCATATCTAACGAATCAATAAAGGCAGCGGGCATTAGCTTAGCAGGTCCTCTTACTATGTTATTCAACCGTATCCTAGAGTCAGGCATCACCCCTAGTCAATGGTCAGAATCTACAATCATACTGCTGTATAAAAAAGGAAATCCTGACAATATTGCCAATTATCGCCCGATAAGCTTATTACCATGCCTCTACAAACTTTTTGCTTCTTTAATAGAGAAAAGAATAAAGGAAAACATAGAGTCCAACCAACCAATCGAGCAAGCGGGATTCAGATCAGGATTTTCAACAATAGATAATATACATGCTGTCGAACTACTAATAGAAAAGTTTCAAGAGTACCGGAAGCCTCTATATATGGCATTTATTGATTATCAGAAAGCATTTGATAGCTTGAAACACCAAGTGATATGGAAGTCGTTACATAAGCTAAACATAGACGAAAAATTTATTGCTATAATAAAATATGTTTACGAGAACAGTATCAGTAAGATCCGACTAGAATCAACAGGTCCACCGATTCCCATCAAGCGAGGAGTAAAACAAGGGGACCCCTTATCTCCAAAAATTTTTATAGCAGTACTAGAGTCAATCTTCAGCTCATTAAAATGGGAAAAGCTGGGTATATACATTCGAGGAAAATATCTCAACCACCTCAGATTTGCCGATGACATAGTCGTCTTCTCGGAAAGTAGCGCTCAAATGAAATACATGTTGGACTCATTGAGCAAGGCTAGCAAAGAGGTAGGACTGGAAATAAACTTTAGCAAATCAAAGCTAATGACTAATAGTAAAGAAATTCCAATAAAAATAGAAAACACACAGATAGAGTATGTCAAGAAATTTATTTATTTGGGAAAACAAGTATCTTTCGACAGAAAAAACAACGAAGAGGAAATTGAGAGAAGAATAAAATTTGCCTGGAATAAATATTGGAGCCTAAAAGAGGTATTAAAAAGTAAAATGCCAATGAAAATCAAAAGAAAAATTATGAATATAAATGTATTACCCACGTTGACGTATGGCTGCCAAACCTGGAAATTTACAGAAACAGCGAAGAGAATGATAACGTCTTGCCAAAGGGCGATGGAAAGGAGTATCTTGAAAATCAGACGCCTACATAAAATCCGCCATTCTGTCATCAGACAGCAGACCAAAATAATAGATGCCCTTTCCTACACACAAAAATCTAAATGGAAGTGGGCTGGCCATGTTGCTAGACTCACTGACAAACGATGGACAATCGCAGTAACGAGTTGGCCCGGCCCAAAAGGTACACGTAGTAGAGGCAGGCCGTATTATCGCTGGGATGATGACATCAAAAAAGTGGCGGGACCGAACTGGATGAGCATAGCCAAAGATAGGGCGAAATGGGTTTCGCTGGAGGAGGCCTTGACCTGAAAAGGGTTCTTCATATTACTATGTACACTTAAAAATAATTCTAAAAATAGTTTTTAATAAATTTTCTAACTTTGCACACTTATATTTCTAGTTATTCTCAATTATTTGTAAACAATTTGAAGAAATAAAAGGCTTTTTTATTTTTATTTTTATTTTTTTTATTTTATTTTTATTTTTTATTTATTTATGTGTTATTCCAGTTATAATCTATCTTTGTGCTAAATTTCATCTGGATCCGTTGAGCCATTTCGGCGTGATTGAGTAACAACTAACAAACATCCATCCGTCCAAACTTTCGCATTCATATTAATATTCGTATAAAATTAAAACTATGCATTACATTAAAATTTAATTAATTAAGTAGCACTTAGATATAGGTAGGTTAGGTACCGACTGAACTACTACCCCTTTTCTAACTATAGTATTCTAATAGTACCTACTAAATATGAGTAGGTACCTCTACCCTACTTTTACAATGAATTTACAGATAAGTAATTATAATTATTAGCATAGTTACTGGATTGATAACAATAATTTATTTCTATTTTTTATACCATGATCAATTGAGTGGAAATAACTAATTCATTAATCACTGCGCTAGCGCATTATACTGTTGAGTCTATAACGCTACCTTGCGTGCGTAGCTCTATAGTTACCTTGACCATTAGATTATCCATAGAAAGTAAACTAAAGTAAGTAGGTAGGTGCATTACCTACTAACTTTAGTTTACTTTCTATGCTGAAAAACAAGTTATATTGTAGTAAATTGTATGCTAAAGGTTAAAGGATCAGATTTTAATTAATTTTTTTTCGCAGGTTGATACTAATAATTGGTAGCCTAGAATGCATGAGATCTGTAAATATTTGTTAGGCGTAAGTAGACATGCAGTATAAGCTTGACACTTTTGGTTTAACAATTAATGATTCACAATAAAAACACGTGTGGTGTCAGTGGACAGCGGTAGGATCGAAGTTCCATAATACATAAATATTAATTTTAAGTAAAATTATTAAAAATAAATAAAATATAAACCCTAACACCAAAGCATTAAACTTCGAATCAAATCAAATCAAATCATCAAATAAATATAATAAATGCGAAAGTTTGGATGTTTGTTACTCAATCACGCTCGAATTACTGAACCGATCTGGATGATATTTGGCACAGAGATTATCCTAGTCTGGAATAACACATAGGCTACTTTTTATCCCGGAAAACTAAGGAGTTCCCGCGGGAACCAAAAATCCTCAATCCACGCAGAGGTAGTCGCGTGCATCAGCTAGTGTAGTATATTTATAGTTAAGACCTTTTGTCTTCTTAAAAAAAATCATACTAATTTTTGTTACGGACGTATCCGCATCGTTCCTTAAGGAACTTCGTTCCAAAAAATTTACGTAGGCCAAATTAACTCACGAAAGGTAGATTAGACTCTCAAGAGTCAAGACTCAACCACTGTGGTTCAAAGTTCAAACGGCCTACTTTGACGCTGGCAAGGAGCAAAACTTTTACGAAAGCAAATAACTTTCATGAAAGCCTTGGTGTCGATTGATCCCTTTTCTTAAATATTCAATTAAATACTCCATTTCTAAGCAGAACGTATCTTCCTCTAACTAATGACGCCAATGTTTCCAATTTAACTTTTTATCTAGAAGATGAATTTAAAATGTGTCCATAATTTTTATTGAAGTTGGCTTTACTTTGGTAACTTTTCTTAGGTATCAAGGGAAGGAATTAACGTCGTTGTAAGCTTTCGCGTTTTCCGAAAAATGGACACCACATAGGTAGTAGAGTTCCCTAACTTCGTCTGCTTTTAGCAGTTTTTTCAAATTTTCCACCAATCGAATGTCAAAAAATCTGTTATGTCTGACAGAATTCGTCCAATGGCAATAGTTCTTTCTATGTGTGTATCAAAGTTTACCTACTGTTTATAATTTAGGCAAGATAATGACCGTTAAAAAGATAGACGAAATTAAGGTGGAATTCCAAACTTCGTCTATGCTTAGGAAATTTATTTTAAACATGATAATTTTTATCAAAAAAATATAAAAAAGAAAACATTATTCAAAAGCCCAAATACACTATCTCAATGCCATTTAAAGGACTTGACCGGTGGAACTATGGCAGCTTGCCTAGGTGTCAAAAATCAATGTTCAGCAATGATTTCTTTATTATTGTAATTGTAATTTTTCGCTGTTTTCAGATAAAAAAGTTTCAGGAGTCTGAAGGCTCGGAAAACTGCGAAAATGAACAAAAAAGTTTCACCAAAAGACTGCTTTCCCACACTAGATGGCGCTATTTATTGTGTTGAGCGAGTCTAAAAAAATATTTTTAAGTATTATTTCTTTATTATGGTAATTGTTATATTTTATAGTTTTCAAATAAAAAAGTTTCAGGAGTCTGAAGGCTCTGAACTGAGAAAATAAATAAAAAAAGTTTCACCAAAAACTGCTTTCCCACACTAGATGGCGCTAGTTATTGTGGTGAGTCTAGAAAATATTTTTAAGTATTGCTCACTCACTACTTTGGTTAACAAGTTCAACTATTCGACCACAGATGGCAGCATATGCGATGTGAAAGGGCGTTCCTTTAAAGGCAGTATTTCAAAATGCTTTGTTCGATCTATTAGTTTGAGACTTGTCAAAAAATAAAAATAATTATAAACAAAACATACATTTCCTTTTCATTACTATTTAATTGATCAAAAATAAATCATTCATAATATAATGACTAAGGTACTTAAATGGTATTCATGTAGGGTTACAAGATTATTATTAGGCATGGATATAATGGAACGTCAAAATGGAGTAGTGCTTAAAGAGGAAAGCGAACGCTCAAGATTTAAACAATAAACGTAGTTTTTTTTGTCAGTTGAACCCTGACCTTATTTGGAATAATAAATCCATAATAAGTTCGTTTTGAATTTTTAAACCTTACTGTAAAAACGGAAATCCTGTGCATTGTCCTGAATCGGAGGGCAATTACTGGTCATGTCCTTTATTTGTTTTTTATATTTTTGTTTAGGTAGACGATGTTAGGGCATACTATACTATATACAATCATAGTATTTAATTTAAAAAAAAACTTATTCTTATAGATATCAATTCAACTTTGGTAACACAATCTTTGATGCCGCAAAGGTATCGTAAATAAAAATTAATTGTTAAAAAAATACATATTCAATTACAAAACTTAGAAAACTCTTTTTTTCGGAAACGTGACGCTCTTACAGATTGATATTATTATTGTTTTTTTGGAAAATTATTGTTGTCGAAAATTAAATATTCTAACCCTTTTATGAAATATTGTAGATTTTTAGATTGGACATGTTAAATGTTAAAATACCCCTTCTTTCTATTACTGGGTTGGATAGAACATTTTCAATATCCATTTTATAAATTGAACATATGTCATAATTAATCGGCCATGCAAATTTTCCAGCACCTTTGTATCTTAAACACTTTACTTTGAAACTATTTAACTCAATATTCAGCACGTTTCCAATGTAGAATTTGTCTCCCTTCTGTATATTAACTTTTACTAAAAGATAAGAGTTTTCATCAATTTTGTTGTTATCTATATAATCTTTTTCGACGTATTCTGTTTTCTGTTCACCATCGCTGTACTCTTTGTCATCTTCAATGAAGTTTGATCCACATGAACTGCTACTGTCATGGACTGTATAGTTATCTTCCTCTTCGTCAGAACTTCCTTTGTAACCTAGTAATTTTATATTTAAAAAAAAACTTTTAATTATTAAACACTTATCTCTTCTATCTAAACACTTAGTCTTAAAAAGCGCCAAAATTAAATCTGTTATCAACTTACTTTACATTTAATTATGTAGAAAATAAATATTTATAAAATATACAACATAAATTTGGTAATTATTCAGATACATAGTAAAGGTTTTAAATAGGTATAGAGCAAGATAAAATGTAGACCAGGTACCTAGTACTAAATTTTCATACAAGTATAATAAAAAGTAAATAAGTTATTTTTCTAATTTTGACAACCCTAAGGGCAGACGAAGTTTGGAAAACATCACATTAGAAATTGTATCCTAACATTGTCTGCCCTAATATTTCTGTAGTTAACGAAGATATCTGAATGATTTTTTAAATTTTGGTAGAGGATTATATGAGTAAACTGAAATAAAGATTTAAAAAACTTACCTCCAAGCAGTATTGAGTAATGACACAAATTTTCGGGGTCGGTAAAAAATAAGCGTGTGCGTGATCCGAAGCAACTCACGATTGTGACAAAATTGCCGCCAATTTTTTGACAAATGACATTGCAATGTTGCCATCTATAAATATGTATACTTCCTAAATAACTACAACTATTGTTTTCATAAAAGACAAAAAAATATTGAATTTTTAAAATTTTAGCCGATGTTAGGTACATAAGTTGAAGTTAGGGAACTCTACGGTATACCTATTGATTTTGAAATTGGGAGACCTACGTAATATTTTGATGTACTTAAGTACCGATGGTGTGAATCACATTTTATTATCATTTTCGATTGTTAGGTGAGGTAGTTAGTTAGTTAGTTAGTTAGTTACCTACCTAGTTCTTCTTTTCTTTCAACATTTTAATATGCATCCTCAGTGCAGGGGTAACTGATTCTGCAGGCCCTACCTCTATTAAACAAAGTACATAGATGATTTTAAAATGTTTGCGACACATAGACAGATGGACTGGACAAAACCAAAGACGAAAGTTTCTATTACGGAGGAACCTCTTTTTGACGACCTCCGTGGCGCAGTGTGTAGCGCTGTTGTCTTAACGTGCGGAGGTCCCGGGTTCGATCCCCGGCAGGGTCAATTTGGGAATTTTAAATAATTTCTGAATTTTCCGTGGTCCGGCCTGGTGGGAGGCTTCGGCCGTGGCTAGTTACCACCCTACCGGCAAAGACGTGCCGCCAAGCGATTACGCGTTCCGGTACGATGCCGTGTAGAAACCAAATATAGCGGTACAGGTTCAATATACAATATACTGCCATACCCCTAACAGGTTAGCCCGCTACCATCTTAGACTGCATCATCACTTACCATCAGGTGAGATGGCAGTCAAGGGCTAACTTGTAGTGGATAAAAAAAAAGGAACCCTAAAAATAGAGATTCAAAACATGTAACTGTTTTAAGGTAGATTCTAATAGCGCAGTGTTGGGTACAGCGTCAACGTCGCCTGTGCCGAGGCCCTCGCGATAACCTCGCACCACTTGCCCGCGGTTGTGCAACTGCTGCCGCTCTCTCGGCATTGAACATGGCTACTAAAATCTGCAGTTATTCCTCCATAGTTTTACTAACTACTATTAAATATA
This sequence comes from Erebia palarica, assembly GCA_964035005.1. Classification (NCBI taxonomy): domain Eukaryota; kingdom Metazoa; phylum Arthropoda; class Insecta; order Lepidoptera; family Nymphalidae; genus Erebia; species Erebia palarica. The sequence goes on along the minus strand of OZ035985.1, from coordinate 30,676,323 downwards.
TTAACAAGTCAACTTAATTTAACGAATTAAAAAATACGACTGCCCTGCCATATTATTTTTGGAGATAACCTCCCTAAGAAGCGATTTGCATATATACCTAGCCTTTGGAATCTTATTCACATTTTTATTAATTGATATTTTTTTGTGAATCACTGGATATTGAACTATAGTGTTATATATTTTTGGAATTTATTCATCATTTTCTAGACGATGATTATATCGTTGATATTATTTTCGATTTTTTTTTTCAACTTTAGTCTTTAATGCGCGATCATGGTCACCCCATCAATTTTTTTTTAAATGTTACTAGTCTATGTCACACGGAATAAGCTAGGGATTCTAACGATACCTCATTTATCAAAATCGGTTCAGGCGTACAGAAGTTATGGTGGAATATACAAACTCACATACATACATACCTACATACATACATGAACCCTGAAAACAATATACTCCTTTTTTCAGGCAGTCGTATAAAAAGGCAACGATATTTTATTCGTAAAGGACATTTTTTAATTTATGCAATCTGTTAATAACTGCGATGACGTAAATGTACAGCAGATTAGATATCTTAGGTGACCTTATCGCTAAGAAGCGATCTAATCAGTAGTATTTAGATACCCAGTGCTAGTAGCTAGACTAGGTAGGTACTTACCTGCTTCCTAGTCTATGTACTGAAATAGGTACCTACGTATTTTTATTTAATTTACCTAAGTAGTCCTGTGTAGATCACAGATTTATGTACCTTGAGAGGATAAATCCTTACCGGTTGCCTACCCAATAGGTACCCACTACCCGCTACCCATGTCCCATACCACTACTCATACTAACAGTGTAGGCACCTACTTGCCTACTAACAATATTTTCCATTTACAGGTCTACCATGTCGGACAAAGACTTATACTTAAAATTTGGTTTGTTTATCTAAAATATAACTTTGTGTTTTTGAGTCTGATAGCGTGTTGTGTTGTGATGTGTGCATGCTTAACCTAATCCACCCACAAACCCTTAGAAGATTTAAAAATATGTTCTGAGAAAATAGTGTCGCTTTTCATACATGTCATACAATCCAAGCTTTCTACGCCTAAGCACAGAATAGTACGTCTAGTCTAGGTGTTGGTGGGTATACTAGGGAGAGCAATCTCGGTATTCTGATATATCGAAATAAATGTATTCGATAGATACCCTCCAATGACAACATTCACATCAGGATTTATTAAATATTATGATACCAACCAGTTTACTAAACTTCCGCAAATACCGTATTTTGCAAGTTTATCTTATAATTAAAAATAAAGAGCTACCTAACAAAACAGAGACGCGACGGGTTGGTGGAGTTGCTAGAGCAAATACTTAAGTACTTACCTACCTACTCGTCCTACTGCTCGGCGTGCTCGCAGAATTATCGTACCCTTATGTCACCAATTAATGTTGTTTTGTTTAATTCTAGATGCAATGGAAGCTAAGGAGTTCAAGGACTTTGCGTTTGCAATGACGAATTACATCGCCGAATATTTGGAAAACATACGCGACAGGTACGTACCATAGTTACTTACCGTGATTTTATATTGTTATTATTCATGATTTTTGCAAAACAATAACCTTAATTAGTACTTTTAACCTTGTAGTTAGCGAAAATAATGCTAGTACATTTACTACATACCCAATTTTTTTATCCCACCACAAGTTAGTCCTTAACTGCGGTCTCACCTTATGGTAAGTGATGCAGTCTAAGATGGGAGCGAGTAGCGAGCTAACTTGTTAGGTCCCCTACCTGACGAGTTAGCTCGCTACTACGGCAATAAATATTAAACCTATACCCCTATCGGTTTCTACACGGCATCGTACCGAAACGCCAAATCGCTGGGCGGTACGTCTTTGCCGGTTAAACTAGCCACGGCCGGAGCCTCCCACCAGACCAGAGCAAGGAAAATTCAAAAATTCGAAATTTGCAAATGGACCCTGCTGGGAATCGAACCCGGGACCTCCCACAATAAGACCACAGCGCTCACCACCGCCCCAGGGAGGTCATCATTTACTGCAAGAGTAAGGTCCCCTACCTATTACATCCTGGATACTAATATTATAAATGCGAAAGTGTGTCTGTCTGTCTGTTACGCTCTTACGGTCCATCTGTTCAACCGATTTTGATGAAATTTGGTACAGGGATAGTTTGTATCCCGGGACATAGGCATTTTATCCCGGAAAATTTATGAGTTCCCGCGGGATAAAAAAATCTTAATCCAAGCGGACGAAATCGCGGGCATAAATCTAGAATCTAATAATAAGGTATTTCTTTGTTCGTATGCCGCAAACACAAAATCAAGATGAAATTATAAAATAAAAGACACAGAATTATATTTTTTTTTATAAATTAATCCAGGCGATAGGTACAATAAGGCTCTAAAAAAAGATAAGTAGATTGAGATCCTCCTCCTTTTTAGCAAGTCGGTTAAAAATAGCGTAGCGTTCACTTTCTATTCTTTTTGTCAAGTTTCTGGCCATATCTTTCTATCTAAGTACGTTCAATACTATTTTGATACCTATCTTATATTTCATGTTATTTCATTTAAGACAAGTGGTGCCATCAGTGAAGCCCGGTTACCTTCGTCCATTAGTGCCGGAGCAAGCGCCAGAGAAGCCGGAGCCGTGGACAGCAGTGATGGACGACATTGAGCGCGTGGTCATGTCCGGGGTCACCCACTGGCACTCACCGCGCTTCCACGCCTACTTCCCCACCGCTAACTCCTATCCAGCCATCGTAGCTGACATGCTCAGCGGGGCCATTGCGTGCATTGGATTTACATGGGTAGGCAACTAAGAACTTTCTTAAAAGTAGGTACTACCTTTATGTAGAGCATCTGTAGAACAAGCTATATGTATGCGCTGAAAACTACTCTTTTAAGAAAGAAAATCCACAACGGAAAAGCTACGGACCAAAAAATATTGTCTGGCTGACAGCGGTAAAAGTCCACACGCGCACTTTTATATGGAGTTGCACGGGCTAGCGCGACAGGACGATACGTATCTCCGATAGGATAGGGCACCGACGTTTGGCGTGGTTGTTTTGTTCCGCTCGTAGTGTGTGTTCACCCTAACACGACGTAATGGTAACAGGTGCATCGCAGGTTGAAAAAACACTGAAATACACATAATAATATTATTATCAGAATATGGCCCGCGGGGTGCAGTCACAAGTTCATAGAGTTCCTTATTCGGTTGACAAAACAATCCCGCTTACGCGCGCATTAAAGTGTTTTTCCAGACTTTTAAAATGCACAGTGATAATTCTCAACATTAGACTGCTCTATGACGTTTAAAATAAATATAACTTCGAATAAATCATAGCTCTAACCCATGAACCTATAACACACGTAGGAGTAAACATAACATAAAATATTATTGGCTATTTTTATTAAATTGCTTTGTCTCAAATTCAATGCCATTGTCAAGGTGTCGTAAAAATGCGGACAAGGAAAACCGGTGGCCCGTGGGTAAAAAAATACTTATTTGCAATTTGTTGACATGTTTTCTTGTTATAGGTATTATACATTACACACCTACTGACGTCATAGCCAATGAATTAATTAATACAATTTGCATATAATCTGATATTGCTTTAGACTTTGCAATAAAATTAACTTTCTTTTTATAATTTTTTTGAGAGCTGTCTGATTTCCGCAGCTTTTAATCCAAGCAGGGACTCAGGGCAAAATTAAGCTTTCGTAAATCCTTCCTCTTCAATCTTCATAATAGTTCTTGTAATTAATAACACAAGTTCCTTTCACGAATTTAATGACTTTTATTTTCAAGTTAACCGTAACGAAGCGTAGTTCTGAATGTATAATATGCTTAGGAATATAAATCTAAAATACCCACCATACAAGTTATATCACTTACTTAAATGATCAATGTCTGAGTGATCGAGCTTTGTTCGGTATTTCTTTTGGTAAATCGTGTTTTTAGAAATTATATTTAAATTAATTAATTAATTTTTTTAATAAAATATTATACAAGATACATTAAAATCTAAATTAAAAATTAAATATTATATTATATTTAAAAAAAAACGAGAAAATACTAATCGGACTGGAGGACGTGTGCCTCCCGATTGTGTAGCGAAAACGTAATCGTAATCGTTTGTCAAACGGATAAGGGGATCATGCCTGCACGTCGAAAATCATGACGTATGAACTCCTTAAACAGTTCTAGTAGTAGGTAACAGTTCGGTCGTCCGTTCGTCTGTCAGAGCCTTATAACATCTGAATCACTGAACGTAATTACTTCTTTAAATATAATATGTAAAACGTTGGCCTCCAGCCGAATATGACTTAAAAAGTTATAAAAATCTTTATTTTAGGGGGGCTCTCCTATGAGATTTACTTAAAAAATAAGATAAAAAATAAATAGAAGTGAATGCGAAGTAAAATATTTTTTACAATAATGCTTTGTTGATAATTACATTGGGTTGCGGTATATCATTTTAAAGATGATCATTTCAAGGAATAGAGTACAAAAATATATATTTTTTAATATTTCCCCTAAAATTGACGAAATGGGGGGCTTTCAAAGTGGAGGTTCCCTAACGTCCAAAGTTGACCTCAGAACTCTCAATTTTCTGAAAGGCTGAGCCTGAAACTTGATCAATTATTTGAATTATATCCTGTACTTGAACCACAAATACTAAAATAAGATAAATATTATGAGGAAACGAAATAATTGAGTTTTTAATGAGCTTTAGTATTTTTAACAGTCTAACTTCACAATGATGTCAATAGATGGCGCTCTGTAAAAGATTATTCGTTTCTCCAATAACTCTTTAGCTCTTTTGCGTCTAATGTTACTTATGGATACCGCGAGGTCTCAGTTCGGGGCGAACCACTAGTATTATAAATGCGAAAGTTTGGATGGATGTATGGATGTTTGTTAATCAATCACACCCCAACGGCTGAACGGATCTGGCTGAAATTTGGCACATAGATAGATTATAGTCTGCAATAGCACATAGGCATATATATCCCGCAAAATTAAAGAGTTCCCGCGGGAAACAAAAAAACCTAAAACCACGCAGACCAAGTCGCGGGCATTCGCTAGTTAAAAATAAATCAAACTATCTACAAACACAATAATTATTGTAAGGATTCGACTAAAGGCTTGGACCAAAGGATAGCGAGATGCTACTGCATATAAGCAAAAAATCCATCATCGCAGCTAGAATCGCGAAAATCTAGTCAATCACAACCATTGAGACTAACGATGATTCCTAACGAGCAATTTGTTTCGTACAATTATTACAGATTGCCAGCCCTGCTTGTACTGAATTGGAAGTTGTGATGTTGGATTGGCTTGGCCAGATGCTCGGGCTTCCGGAAGAATTCCTAGCGCGCTCCGGAGGTGAGGCAGGCGGTGTCATTCAAGGCACAGCCAGTGAGGCCACCCTAGTCGCACTTCTAGGTGCGAAGGCCCGTACTATGCAAAGAGTTAAAGAGCAACACCCTGAATGGACTGAAGTTGAAATTCTTTCGAAACTCGTGGGATATTGTAACAGTGAGTATCTTAAACGTTTTCTTTACCTACTTACTACCATTAAAATAAATCGTTTAGCCTGAAATCAGATTAAGTTCATCTTTTATATGTCACCGTAAGATTATAAAAACCGTTAGATTATAATCTAACTCGCGAAATTGCAAACTGTCGAAAAATTACAATTTAACGCATTATTTTTCGGTAGATTGTAATCTGTTTGGTATTATAGCCGATAGCACCGATACCGATACACACATTATATATGTCGAACCCTAACCTAACCTAGGTACAAGAAAGACACAAGAAAACGTAAAGACAATTAATATTTAAAAAATTGACGCTCACAACATTGATTGGTTCACAATCTGTCGACAGTTTACAATGTCGCGTGTTAGATTATAATCTAACGGCTTTTACAATCTTACGGTGACATATATAAGGTGAATGAACCATTTTTAGTTGAACTGTGGCTGCAATTGCTAATTCATCATTGGTTATCAATAAATTTCAAATTTCATACTAAAATTCTACAGCAATGTTTAGATCTTATAAAAACTGAAATGACATGATGGGCTATGCCCACGCCTGACAATCGGTGACCGATTTTTGTCGGCTAAAAATAAGCCGCCTATAAATAGAAATGGGAATCGACTGATCCATATCGCATAATAGATATTATTCTCACGAAAAAAAAAACTTTTTTTAAAACGTGTTCATTAAGTTTATGAAGTTTCTTGATAAATAAATGATTTGATTTATTTTTCTAAACAGAGCAAGCCCATTCTTCTGTAGAGCGAGCTGGGTTACTGGGTGGTGTGAAACTTCGCAATCTGAAGCCGGACAACAAGCGACGTCTACGAGGCGAAACCCTGAAGGAGGCTATAGAAGAGGACATTCGCAATGGACTTATACCTTTTTACGTGAGTATTATCATCATCTAGAGTTATGAGAAGGGTTTTAGACATGGTCCACCAAGCTGGTCAAGTGTGGTGGACCATGTCATGTACTATGTGATCGATGATTGGCACACATCACTAAGAACATTGTGGAGAACTCATAAGCATGCAGGTTTGCTCACGATGTTTTCCATCACCGTTATAGCAAGTCATAGTTAAATGCTTAAAATGCACATATCTTCTAAAAGTTAGAAGTACCTACATGCCAGAAAGCGAACGCCGGACTCCGGAATAGAAAGCCGAAACATTTCGAGAATACAACTATTTATTTAAGAAGTCGACAATCGACATACATGTGAGCTTAGCGGGACTTGGAACGAGTGACGTAGGAACAACGGATTTAAGTGCTATCCAAGGCGCGGATGTATAAATGCCCAGTGGTGTTACACCTCCACTTTCCTACCTCCTGACTGAAGTTGAGAATTTCTTAACGCAACTTTTGGGGATTCGGATAGAGGGCCTTATGATCTACAGTGACTGAGTAGTCCCTACGACTACAAGGAGTAAATGAGCAACGAGATATATACTCGTACTTCGGCAACGTTTAAGTTGGTACAATATTCTAAAATCAAGAAGAATATGTAAAAAAATTAAATAATACGACTGCCCTGCCAAAAAACGAACTACAAAGTAAAAAATCTAAATTAATCTAGTTAAATTAGAATCTTATTCACATTTTTATTAAATGATATTTTTTGTGAATCACTGGATATTGAACTATAGTGTTATATATTTTTGGAATCTACTCATCATTTTCTAGATGATTTTCTAGAGATGATGATTATATAGTTAATCTTATTTTCGTTTTTTTTTTCAACTTTAGTCTTTATTGCAAGGTCATGCTCACCCCATCAATTTTTTTTTAAATTTTATTAGCTTATGTCACCCGGAAATAGCTAGAGATTCTAACGATACCTCATTTATCAAAATCGGTTCAGGCGTATAGAAGTTATGCTGGAATATACAAACTCACATACATACATACATACATACATACATACATACAAACATGAACCTGAAATCAATATACTCCTTTTTTCAGGCAGTCGTATAAAAATACATATTTATCTAACAGCATTATTATTTTTATTTCAGGTCGTGGCAACCCTAGGAACTACTTCTTCGTGCGCTTTTGATGCATTAGATGAAATCGGTGACGTCTGCAAAGAAAAGGACATTTGGTTGCACGTTGACGCCGCTTACGCTGGATCAGCATTCATTTGCCCAGAATACCGCTACCTGATGAAGGGTGTGGAAAAGGCGGACTCCTTCAATTTTAACCCACACAAATGGATGCTCGTTAACTTCGATTGTTCTGCTATGTGGCTCAAACAACCCAGATGGATAGTAGACGCTTTTAACGTTGACCCGCTGTACTTGAAACACGACCAACAAGGCTCCGCTCCTGATTATCGCCACTGGCAAATTCCCCTCGGCCGACGTTTCCGCTCCCTTAAACTGTGGTTTGTTCTAAGGTTGTACGGCGTAGAGAATCTCCAGAAACATATTCGCAAGCACATTGCTCTAGCTCACCTTTTTGAAAAACTTTGTCTCGATGATGAGAGATTTGAATTGTTCGAAGAAGTATCTATGGGTCTTGTGTGCTTCAGACTGAAAGGAAGCAATGACATTAATGAGGCCCTACTGAGACGTATAAATGGGCGCGGAAAGATTCATCTTGTGCCATCAAAGATCGATGATGTTTATTTCTTGAGGCTAGCGATTTGTTCGCGTTTTTCAGAAGAAAGCGATATTCAAGAGTCGTGGAAAGAAGTAAAGGCTTCTGCCGACGAAATCCTTGCAGAAAACTAAAAAATTAAAGAGACAAGATGAAACTTCTACCATATATATGTAATTTTAAAATAATATCTGAATTAAATAACAATGTATAAATTAATTCCTCATTAATAAGTATAGTAGACACTTACCATAAGAGAATCTGTCATCATAATCCCTAAGTAGTTCCCTATTTATAAACAGATTTAACAATACGCGTCTAAAATTTTTAGTGTGGATAGTCTAGGAACAATAGCAAAGTCCTAAACTACTAGTTAAAAGTTGAAACTTACAATACCTACGAGCATATTTGCAACAAGTATTTACCCTTTAGGTACTTATACCTACTTTCATTTATTTTTAGGGTTCCGTAACTCAGAAGGAAAAGAGGGAACCCTTATATGATCACTTTGTTGTCCGTCCGTTTGTCTGTTAAGACCCTTCTTCTCAGGAACGCATGGAGGCTGAAATTCATATCAAATACTTAGGTCTACTGTCCCTTGGAGCTGTGAAAAAATCAAACTTCTAAGCCAACGCAATCAAAAGATACAAGACCGTTTATGCTGCAAATTTTCGACACTCGCAAGGAAATGAAAACCTACAGGGTACTTCCCGTGAACTCAGAATCTTGAAATTTGGTACGAAGCAACGTCTTATATATTTTAAATAATTTTAAACTTACTACACGATTGTACGGAACCCTCGGTGCGCGAGTCCGTGTCGCACTTGGCTGGTTTTTTGTTTTCTAAATAATTTTATATTGTAAAATGTTGATCTGTGATGTTGTGATTTCATTATTTATTACGTACGTTAATAATAAAATAATAATTATTTCCTGTGTATCTCCAAATATTTAAATAAATAGATTAAAGTAAAATTTATTAGGTAAGTATATTTCATTTTTCTCTATTCTGGCACAGTGCCAACTACAAATTGAATAATAATTATCGTAATAATTTCGGAGCAAGTCGTTTTAACCCTCATTCTAGAGCTGCTTTCTTCTGTACCTACTAAGCTGATGGAATCAAAGCTCTGAATTTACAAATATGCCAATATTGATCAAATCAGTTTATTAAGGGTCTTGTACAAGCCGTAACAATCCTCAGAGGAAAAATCATCATAACCAGTGACGGATTAAGACTACTAGATGCCCTAAGCAATCCATGCCTGTGGGCCCCCCTATCCGTATGTCAACTAGAATCGGTCTTTAAACCTTTACCGCCTAAAAAAATTAGTTTTTTGTAAAATAAGATGATGAGATGTAACGTACTTTAGAAGTGGAGTAAGTGCGACAATAAATAAAACCAAAGCATAATTTATTTATTTATTGAAATGCGCCTTTTTTGGTGTGGTTTTTGGTGACGTGAGACTGAGACGTGATGCCCTAAGGACGGATTTTTTTTGTGCTTCTTCTGGCGCCCCCTCAGACGTGATGCCCTAGGCAATTGCTTAATTTGATTAAGGGTTGACACTGATCATAACCATGCAGAATCGAATCATGTTGGCAAGACTATTTTCGTCTGTCATCAATTTCAAAAAAGGATAATATATAAATCTTCTTGATCTATGCATCCTGTCTATTCGACAATTACATTTCATCTTGATTTCAAGATTTCATTTTACAAAATTGGATAGTATTCTATGAAATAAATTTGGAATAAATCATAATATTCAAACAATTCGATTCAATGGATGAAGATGAAATTATTACGTGTGATGTTATTGTGGCCTAAAAGATGGAGTATTTTGTTTACACATTCTAATGTTAGGAATATCAAGCCAATAATTGAACTATCAATAACACCAAAATGGTGTCGATATATGAGCCGAAGTCCTGTTTTGAGAGCATCAGGACTGGAGCATTGCATATTGGATTCATGCTGTATCAGCCCTACCTGCAAAGAGCCACGTGTTATAATAGTCGGTGCTGGCATGGCAGGGCTATCGGCTGCCCACCGTCTAACACAATGTGGTATTAGAAATTTTGTAGTATTGGAGGCTAAGGAACGGTAAATAATAAATTAATAAGTAATTTGAGATAAGAGATCAGTTAACTAGGAAAAACTTTTTCCATTCATTAAATTTCTTTGCAGACCAGGTGGACGAATTCATTCTTGTTGGCTTGGAGACGCTGTGATTGAAATGGGAGCAGAATGGATTTATGGCGCTTGTTTACCGAATTCCGTGTACACCTTGGCTTCCCAGGATAGACTACTGCAAACCCCATTACCTCGCTTAGATTCATCACGAGGTCTATTTTGCACAAGTGAAGGTCGAGCCATTGATCTTCCAGTAACAATTACAGCTTATCATACTTTCAGACAAATAGAACAACAGGCTGCTAATTTATTTCGATTAGGTTGTGAAAGAATGCACGGGACTTTATTGAATTTCATAGGTTTGCGTATCCAACAAGAATTGCACAACTTTCCTGAAGATCAAAGATACGATGCCGCTAGAGTAATGTTTGGATTAACTAACATATTGAGAAATAAATGCGGAGACGACTTATCGCTTGTGAGCGCGGATCAATATGGTAGCTATATTGAACTGCCTGGTGGAACTGTTCGAGTGCCGCTAGGTTATGTAGGAGTGATAGCCCCATTGCTACGGGGGCTCCCAGATAACTGCGTACGCTATAACAAACCTGTGAATGTAATTCGTTGGGGTCCTGGACAGACTGGCAAAGGCAGAGTCTTAGTCAAATGTTGTGATGGAGAAGAATTAACGGCAGATTATGTTATTGTGACGATTTCTCTTGGTTGTTTGAAATGTCAAGCCGATAAACTCTTCGCTCCACCTCTCCCTATGTGCAAACTAGAGGCGATTTGCAGTCTGGGATACGGTTTAAGCGACAAAGTATTTCTGGAATATGCAGAACCCTACTGGGTATGTCATGAAGGCAATTTAAAATTTGCTTGGTCGGCTGAGGAGCTACAGTGCCGATGCGACTGGTTGCGGGGTGTTTGTTCAGTTGATGAAATGCCGGGAAGTAAACACGTGTTGTGTGCAACAATATCAGGCCAAGAAGCTGCATTGATGGAATCTATGCCAGAAAATGATGTCGCTGAGGGACTTACGTGTTTATTGCGCAGATTTACAGGTAATCCGTGCCTTCCTTATCCGCAAATGTTGCTACGATCCCGATGGGCGTCAGATCCTCACTTCTGTGGATCTTATTCTTATATGGGATGCTGCTCAACCGTAAGTCATCAGTGTGAACTTGGGACTCCTGTACCGGGGCCTTGTGATCCTCAGCCTCCGATACTCCTGTTCGCTGGAGAGGCAACTGTTCCAGGACATTTTGGTACCGTCCATGCTGCAAGATTAAGCGGAGTTCGTGAATCGGAACGCATAATACAACTGACAAAAAAATTCGACGGCCCTCCACGTTAATTTATGTCCAAACTCCAAATCCTGTTGGGTTAATTCTATATGTTTATTATATTTGTATGTTTAATTTTGAAAATATTTTATTTTAATAATAAAATTTATTGATGTCCTAAAATTTTACTAGTTTTTATAATTACGCACAGTAAGCCAAAGTTACAATATAAGCCTGTTAGTGGTAAAATCGAAATATAATAGCGCAAATACACAATGGACAAAACGTCTGCATTTCAAAACGTCCATGTCGGAGGGGAAGGATGTTTTGTCTAGTCGCGTTAGTGTGTGCGGCTCCATAGCTTCCACATAAGTAATAAGTGAGGTACCAGGACGACCATCGAGGTGAAGCTTTTTTATTTTTCAAGATAAACATACAAAATAAATATTACACACCGCTAACTTCCTAACTCCGGGCTAGTACTGAGAATTTCTAGTCGGCAAAACCCAATAATTAATATGGCCCGACGCGGGACTCGAACCCGGGACCTCGTCGGCCGCAGTCGAACATGCTAATAGCCAGGGGTTCCCAACCTTTTTCAGTTCGCGACGCACAAGTTTAGAAATTTGTCACGGCACCCTATCCTAGCTTGTCGAAATACATAGGTACTTGTTAGTTACGCAGACAGGCACAAAAAATATAACATCCACATTATGAAACTAGTTCAATGAGACTCTCTTCTTGGGATGTGAAATCTGTTGGAGCTTGGGCATGGAAAGGATCTCTTCAAAAATCACATCGATCCGTTGCTCAGCTGCGGCGTGATTGAAGGACAAACCAACAAACACACTTTCGCATTTATAATATTAGTATGATTAATAATTTGAATAGAATATTGTTTGTTGAATTTTTTTATGCACAGAGGAGTGGACTCTACTTTCTACGGCGCCCGTTGGGAACCCCTGTACTAGACCAAAGAGGCAGAATGATAGTAGTCGAACGAACTCCGTAGTCATGCTAATTAGTCGGGTAAAAAGACTGTCATTATTTTGAGTATTTCCTACTTTAGTTTTTTTTCTCTCTTTCCGTGGTATTGAACTGCTCATTGCGGGTCAAGACCCGCAATGAGCACGAGTCAAGACTCGTGACCCATTCAAATAATCGCATTTTGGTGGCATAATGGTCACTAACCATCAGGTTAGATTGCTAAATCTATATGACTCAATAACGAACAGGGCGATTTCTGTGATGAAAGAGATACATTATTATACTTTTAATTTAATACTAATAAATGAAGAAGAACATTTTATACTTATTGTTAAATTTTATTTAATAAAAAAAAGAATACTGAAATTATTAGATTCACAGGTTACAGATTCTTGATTAAGACATTAAGTACCTAATAGCCTAGTCAAATTTTAATAAATATTTGTTTTTAAATACATTAACCACTGTGGGAAATATTTTAGTAAATGCAGTTCACTCTAATGAGCGTAAAGTACTTATATTGTATGATAGACGGACGCTACTTTAATATTAACCTAATTAATAATTTTACTGTACCAATTAATTTATTACAAAAAAATAGGGAAGTAAGATGATGTACTTTACATCTTTGTAACTATACTTAAGAAGTAAGATTTACAAATATCTAATATTTTGGAAAGAACAAGAACAACAATTTTACATGCAATATTTTAATGCTCTTAGAAAACTGCCACCATTTTGTGTCAAATCTTCAAATTCAAACTGAATTTTGCCATTAGCGTAATAGCTGTCTCTACTTTCCACAGCATATAAACAATAACAGCTATTTAACTGAGGCCATGTGATGCTTATATCATACCATAAATTCTTCTTAAATAGCATAGGTTTCGAAAATTGAACATCAATATTAGAATTGTATGCTATGTCACTTTTAAAGTTGAAAGAAGTTATTACTTTCTTACTGGATTCACACATAACTGAAATAGTAAATTGTTCAAAGTAAACATTAGTATTGCACACATTAAAGACTGGTGCCATTCTTGACTGCACGTTTAATGAATTGATGAATGTTGATTTGTTGGCTTTCACTCTTGTATGTACAATGGAATTGTACACTGGATCTATAACTATGGGTGACTCTGATCTAATTGGTGCACGATGACAGAGATACCAATGCAGTGTTAATGCATGGCGTGGCATTATCTTTGTGTCAAATGTGCTAATTACTCTTTTGGTAACATTTCCAGAACTTTTAACTACTTGTTTTAAATCCTCAACTTCATCATTCATTAACAGATTGTGTTGACAAGTTTTGATTTCTTCAATATCAGCCATTGATAATGTGAACAAGCGTAGATTTTTCAACAAGCCCCACTTAATCACAACATCTCTTCTATTTTGGAAATCACTTTTGATATCACTTTGCTCACAATAGTGTCTGGTCCATTCAAATACTTCTTTAATGAGATCTTTTTCAGAGATATTCATTTCATTACAATTAAGTATCTTTTTCATGCATGTCAGTGTTATAATTGTTTTGTTTTCTTTGAATAGATAATCAGCATGTTGACAGAAAACTTTTAATGCAGATGAAACTAATAGGTTATCCTGTATATAATCAGGATAGTTTAATACAGTTATTACATTATCAATGTCCATATTTGATTGAATGTATGTAATACAGACTTCAGTTAAATTCTCTAGCATATACTTCCTTGATGCATACATCATACTATATGCTTCATCAATAGAATGTATATCCAATTTATCAGTATAAACATAATTTAGTAAAAGTTGGAATGTAGTGGGTTCTATGTCTGTTACTACAATATCATCATTGGTACATAGTGGCCCATAGAACATTGCTTCGAAGACAGGGCTACTGACACCCAATATTAATTTATGAGCTTTAATATTTTTTCCGCATACTGAAAAGCTACAATCACTCCATTCACAGGAAACTAACAATTTATTAACGCGATCATATAAACTATTTTGTCTAAGTTCATTGACCTTATGACCCATCTGAAACAAAGAAAAAATAAAGTTTAAATATACCTACTCCAGCGATTTCCAATAATTGTAATAATTTAATTAATTATTAAAATTATCTCAAAACGTGTTAAACACAACGGCTGTTCTATCAATATTAAACCCATAAAAACCCGTTTTATTTTTGAGATATGATATCAACCTTGAACTTGGGATGACCAGGGAGACGCTAAGTATAAGCCTTAACTCTTATCCAACACTTTGCACGATAAAAGCACTTCTCACTTCGATAGTCGGTTATCTATTAAATGCTTCTCAACACTCAATTTATTATCACAGTAACGCTAAACTAAAATAAAATGGTAGCTAAAATCAAGTCAATTATTATATTGTTGTTGTTGTCCAAGTCTCTTGCTTGTTTTGAAATGTCATTAGTAAAACACAAACAAAGAGTAAAGAAGAGCAACTTTAGTTTATGTGCCGCGCAGTAGGCAGTTAATTTTTTTTACAGAAGATATTCATTTTTAAAATCTCGAAATTTTAAGGTTAGTTTTCCCAAAATTCGTTTAACTATTTTTTTGTGTGAAGGATAGTAGCGATATGTTTGGGAATTAATTTCAAAATATTTAATAACTCGATTCCTTTGAAATTTTTGTTTAAGCGAATAGGTTAGACAAGGACAGAGTATGAATTTTTTGGAGAACTCTATGACATGAATTTATGGGTAGAAATTTCGTGCGAGTGAAACACGAAATGTAAGGTGATACCCTTTATTTTTTATTTTTGGTTTTTGTTCTTGAATTAAACCTGTCGCATTAAAGGGTTCAGAATGTTGGGCGGTGAAAGGGATGGATGAAAGAAAAGTACATGCGACCGAAATGCGAATGTTGAGATGAATGTGTGGTGTGACTAGAATGGATAAGATTAAGAATGAATATATAAGGGGAAGTATGAAAGTAGCGCCAGTGATAGAAAAGATGAGGAGTAATAGGTTAGCATGGTATGGGCATGTAATGCGGAGGGAAGAAAGGCATATTACGAGAAGAATGATAGATATGCATGTGGAAGGAAAAAAGAGTAGAGGGAGACCAAAGAAAAGATGGATGGATTGTGTGAAAGAGGATATGCGTATAAAAGGGGTGAATAAGAGGTTGACGGATAACAGAAGTGAGTGGAAGAAGAAAACATGTTGTGCCGACCCCACATAACGTGGGAAAAGGGCAATAAGAAGAAGTTCTTGAAATAGACAAATGGAACAGAATCTTTGGTTCTTGTTGTTTTACTCTGGAATGACTAATCATAGAGTCAAAAAACCTTTTTAAACAAAGATAGGACTAGGGTAACCAACCTAGGCCGCCCCCCATCCTCCTCCCCCTCCCCCATTCTGTTCTTGTTTTTAACCGCCCGGGAAGGCGACTACCCAGAAACCCTAACAGTTGTGATAGAAGGCTGTGATGGGACCAGAGTGGTTTAATTTAGTGGTAGAATTGTCAAAAGAGTAGGTTAGGTTAGGGTTGAACACAAACATCCAAGTAGTGTTACTTAGGTTCTTAAGGGGCTGATATACCAACCTTAAGTAAAAAAAATATTGTTAAAGCAAACATTTATGTGAATAGTTAAATCATAATATTACTACAATATTATTGTTATTAGACTTGTCCTAAGAGGAAGTTACCCATTGGAATTAAAAAAAATGCTCGTTTGTTCTGTATTTAATAGGTACAGTGTATTATAATATGTGAGGGGGAGGGGGAGGGGGAAAGAGGTTCCCCTGGCTCCCCCTACCAACTACTAAGCACTCAACACCTAACTAAGCCCGAATTTCAGTTAAACTAACCTCAAAATTTTGAACGGAGCGAAGTAAATCTTGTAAATAAAACATACCAGTCACGACATTTTAACTTCGCTAACAATA
This sequence comes from Erebia palarica, assembly GCA_964035005.1. Lineage (NCBI taxonomy): Eukaryota > Metazoa > Arthropoda > Insecta > Lepidoptera > Nymphalidae > Erebia > Erebia palarica. The sequence continues at coordinate 30,659,846 of OZ035985.1, read as the reverse complement.
ATATACTTTCTCCGTTACGTTAAGTACATGTTTCCATAGTAACGCTTGATTATGTTTCCATGTATAATGTATTTTTATGAATATAAATTAACAGTTTATAATCTTAAACTGTCGAAAGATTGTAAACTTTTCAATGTTTTGAGTGTCAATTTTTGAAATATTCATTTTATTTACGTTTTCTTGTCTTTTTCTTGTAGGTTAGGTTAGGGTTCGACATAAACAATCAAGTAGTGCCCGGCCTGCGGCCGGGCACTACTTGATTGTTTATGTTTAGGTTTTATCGGGTTTAAATACCTATCAGATTAAAATCTACCGGAAAATAATGCGTTAAATTCTAATCTTTCGGCAGTTTAGAATTTCGCGAGTTAGATTATAATCTAACGGTTTTTACAATCTTACGGTGACATATATACTTGAAATTTGGAAGATAGGTTCCTTCTCCTAAGGGGTTGAAATGAGGGTTGGAAGTTTGTATGAAAGTCCTTTGTTTTTGAAGTTAGAGACATGAAAATTGGCAATTAAGTTAATAGCTATAAATCATAAAAACCTGTATAAGCAATTTTTCGAAAATCTAGCCCAATAGGGGTGAAATGGGGGTTGGAAGCTTACATAAGGGCTCCCAAGTTTTTGAAGTTAGAGACTTGCAAATCGGGATTAAGGTTATTAGTTTTAAATAATAATAATCTGTATGAGCAATTTTACGAAATTACATCCCAAAGGAGGTGAAATGGGGGTTGGAAGCTTTCATGAGGTTTTTATGTTTTTGAAGTTAGATACTTGAAAATCGGTAAAATGTTATTAGTTTTAATTATAAGTAATAATAAACTGCATAAGCAATTTTACGAAAATGTACCCCACAGAGGGTGAAATGAGGGTTGAAAATTTGTATGCAAGTCCTATATTTTTGTATTTAGAGACTTGAAAATCAGGATTTAGGTTATTCGTTTTAAGTAAAAATAAACTGCATAAGCAATTTTACGATTATCCACCCTAAAGGGCGAGAAATAGGGGTTGAAAGCTTGCATGAAGGTTTTAAGTTTTTGAAGTCAGCATTAAGGACTTATTAGTCTTAAATAATAAAAACCTGCCGATTCTATATAGCTGCTATAAGTAGGCCTTTTGCAGCGGGAAAATCTCATAGGACATCAGAAATTGTACGCGGACGAAGTTGCGGGTGACCGCTAGTATTATATAGAAGTCTTGATAAACATACCCCAAAGGCTAAAAGCTTAAAGACGAAAGTCTATAACGAGTGTGTCCTACCTGTGATGATGTATGGAGCGGAAACGTGGACTCTGACAGCTGGCCTTCTCCACAAATTTAAAGTCACTCAGCGGGCTATGGAGCGGGCTATTTTGCGTGTTTCTCTGAGGAATAGAATCTGTAACGAGAAAATCCGCCAGAGAACTAAGGTAAACAACATAGCCCAGAGAATTAGTAAGCAGAAGTGGCAGTAGGCAGGTCATGTCTGTCGCAGAACCGATGGCCGTTTGGGCAGACGCGTTCTGGAGTGGAAACCGCGTACCGGTAAACGCAGTGTGGGACGACCTCCAGCCTACTCCAGCCGACCTCCAGCCCACTGGACCGATGACCTTAAAAAGGTAGCAAGAAGTGAGTGGATGAGGAAAGCGGAGGACCGTGTGTGGTGGCGCGCTCTCCAAAAGGCCTAAGTCCAGCATTGGACGAATGCAAGCTGATGGATGGATGGATGATAAACATTCACTTTGTCTTCTTGGTGCTCGGACTCTTTAATGAAGCCATACAACCAATTTTGGACAAAAAAGTCGGAACATTTTCGGCACATTCCGACAAATTGGGCGCTCTAAATTCTCACATTGCATTTTCGATTCTTAAATATTGCCTACTATTATATACCTTCGCTTTAAAAAATTCTAAATATAAATATTGATTATCAGTTTTGGATTCAAGCTACTTTACCGGTCAAGTATGGTGGAAACGACGCGGGCGAGGCGTGAGAAAAAATTCCAGTGTTGCTCTTCCGGCTTTTCTGTCCTCTGCGCATAGTATGGAAAGAGCTTAGTTCTCGGATTCTTAATTTTAATTCAGTTTCAATGACCTATGAGGCTATGCCACAGAGGTCCTATAGAGTTGGAAGGTCAGGTGTCCCATACAAAATAAAAAATAAAAAATGTCCAATGTTTCATACCAAATAAAAATAAAATAGGGGATGAAAGTGAAAGTCCTTTATTTTTCAAGTTTTAGCCATGAAAGTTGATATTTGGGCTTCTGGTTTAAAATAAAGAAATACGTGATTCACCGTTTTACGAAATTCCACCCTCAAAGGGGTAAAATAGGGGTTGAAAGTTTGTACGAAAGTCCTTCATTTCTTAAGTTATAGCCACGAAACTAAGCATTTGGGCTTTTAGTTAACTATGAAGAAGTACGTGTTTCACTTTTAAAAAAAATTCAATCCCCAAGGGTAAATTTAAAGTGTGTCCTTCATTCACGCCGCAACGGATCAACGTGATTTTTGTCATGGAAACAGTTGATGGAGAGTGACATAAGCTACTTTTTACCCCGTAAAATTTAAGAGATCCCGCGGGAATAACAAAAACTTAAACCACACGAACGAAGTCGCGGGCATCAGTTAGTCTGGGTATAGACTTCATGACTTGCCATCCAAAAAGACCATACCATAAATATTCCTGCGCTCATTGAGCCGGCAGGGATTAGTCTGGATGATGGCAAGAGACCTGATGGATTACCACTGGTTCCTTATTACCACTGGGAACGAGGACGGGCGCTAATTGGGACGCAACATGGTTAGACACATTGGCCCCGTGTCATATCAGGGAGACAGCATCAAGACCGGGAGCCGGAGTAAAAAAGGCTGAATCCGGCAAGCGGCGGAAGTATGCCTCTCTCATAGAGAATTACATATTTGTTCCGTTTGGCGTGGAGACCGAGGGGCCTTGGAGTCTAGTGGCAAAATTTTTTTGCGGTATATTTCGCCTCATCCGGTGACAGAAAGGCTGGATCATATTTTGCGCAAAGGATCAGCGTGGCTGTCCAACGCGGAAATGCAGCCAGCATTCTTGCCACCATTCCACGCGGGCTTCTTTATAGCTAGCTTCTTTTTAACTAGCGGTCACCCGCGACATTGTCCGCGTACAATTTCTGATTTCCTATGAGATTTTCCCGCTGCAAAAGGCTTACTTATAGCAGCTTTGAAGCATCGGCAGGTTTTTATTATTTAAGATTAATAAGTCCTGATAGGCCTATTACACCGCACTTTTCACCGGGCCCCTGTGGAAAGGGTTGGCGTGGGTGTTAGTTTTGGCGTCGCTGTTACACTGCACTTACCACCGGGCCCTAACTCAGTCTGAAGAGAACGTTAAGAGAGTTGGACGTGTATCTTAGTATGTTTATTGTCGTTCACTGATTATTGCACCCATGCTATCAATGCAAAAAATTATAGTATGGATGTGAAAGTGTGTCTGTCTATGTGCTACGATTTCAAGGCCCATCTATTCAAACAATTTTGATGGAATTTGGTACAGCGGTAAGTTACGTCCCGGAGAAGGACATAGGCTACTTTTTATTCCGGAAAATTAAAGAGTTCCCGCGGGAACCATAAAACCTCAATACACGCGGGCGAAGTCACGGGCAAGTAGTTCATATAGTATAGTAAATTATTATACTCTTCTATAGTATAGTTCATAATATAGTCTTTATGCTATTTTCTCCTTAAATAAGGCATTTCTTTGTACATCTACGGAACAACATTACTTCTTTTTCCTTAGCACACAATATATTGACAAAATGCATGCGCGAGCCATATAGACAGCTACTCTCTAAGCTGGTCGTGCGACGACAGAGGTCCCTAACAGCCCTGAATGTTATTACACTACCCGGTCTTCAGAGCGATCAGGCAGTTAGGCAGATCGGGACCACCCGTTCTCCCTATTTAGGGACCCTTCCTCCCTGAGCTTTATTACACTACACTGAATCTTGAAAGGGTCCCTGTGAAAAGTGCGGTGTAATAGGCCTATTAATGCTGACTTCAAAAACTTAAAACCTTCATGCAAGCTTTCAACCCCTATTTCACGCCCTTTGGGGAGGATAATAGTAAAATTGGTTATGTAGTTTAGTATTATAACTTAAAACTAATAACCTAAATCCTGATTTTCAAGTCTCTAACTACAAAAAAATTGGACTTGCATAATAATATTCAACCCTCATTTCAACCTCTGTCGGATTGGTCAAACAAAAAAAGTGGTACGCTGAGCAGGACAAGAGCAATTTTCTGGCTCTGTTACTCCATGGCATTAGCGTTTATACTCATTTCGCTCACCTGTGGTAGTATTATTACGTTGTCTCCTCTTGATAGAATTTGTCATAGCAAAACGTAACTCTCTCTTTCTATCTTCATAGGAGTCTGTATTCAGACCAAACAAACTATGTTTGGTGCGGTTATGCGCTCTTCCGCGCATATAATTTGGACTGTAATGTGATGAGGTTTGTCCTCGCCACTCTTCTTTATCCTGTGAATGACCTAATAGTTGAGATCAGCGGGTAGCACGTCGGTGGATAGACAACGCCTTTGTAAATAATATTGGTTACGAACGGTTAGGTCAGTAAGGGAGTTAACGGTAACGTGCAAAGGCTGAAAAAACGGCTGATTTATATAATGAAAAATAGTGTGAATTTACATCATCTTTAGTGCAAAAGGTATACCATAGAGGAGGGCCAGGTATAGCACAATGCCAATTCTTAAGTTTAATTTTATGCCTATCCAATGAAAGTACCACCCTTATGATGAAGTGCTTGTATCTTAACAACACTTGATTATTTTTATGTATATATTTTTATTATTTATATATATTATATGTTTATTATATATATATATGTCACCGTAAGATTGTAAAAACCGTTAGATTATAATCTAACTCGCGAAATTCTAAACTGTCGAAAGATTACAATTTAACGCATTATTTTCCGGTAGATTATAATCTGATAGGTATTTAAACCCGATAAAACCTAAGTGCCCGGGCACTACTTGATTGTTTATGTCGAACCCTAAACTAACCTACAAGAAAGAGATGTTTATGTCGAACCCTAACCTAACCTACAAGTAAGAGACAAGAAAACGTAAATAAAATGAATATTTCAAAAATTTACACTCAGAACATTGAACAGTTTACAATCTTCTGACAGTTTAGAATTTCATTTAGTTAGATTATAATCTAACGGTTTTTACAATCTTACGGTGACTTATATATATATATATATATATATATATATATATATATAAAAATCTGTACTGATAAGATCATTATATTCATTTAGATAAATTAAACTACGTATAATCTGTATTTAATTTTTATTATTTCCCCTATTACAACACGCACATAATTTTTAAGGATGTCCGCTCTCGAAGTGAAAAGTGAATTGAATTGTATGTAAAAACCGAAAATTATTGATTAAAAATATATTCAATTTGCATTTCGTTTTCTTTTCTTGTTTTCACTTGTAGTAAAAAATTACTATAGTTTATAATCATGTTAGTGCGTGTTCAACATCATCGACATTTATTTTCAATACTCATACTAGTATGAGTATGGAAAATAAACTTTTCATATTTTGTGTGAAAACTGCTAATGCTTATTAAATAAGCATTAGCAGTTTTCACACAAAATATGATAAAAATTGTATGATGGCATTATTGGTTAGTATAAACAATCGCTTTCGCGTGTACGCTGATAGAATGTATGTATGCCGTAGAGCCGTAGACAGAGAAGATGATGTAGGCAGCAGGGCGACCGGCTAAAGTGACAGCTACAGTGTGACAATCGCAATCACTTCTGATTGGTTACCACTCTTCCACTATTGGACAAAATCCATTGACGCAGCAAGAATATCATAAATTCAGCCAATCACAACCATTGATACTGTCACAATGATTGATGCAATCGCACTGCTGATTTGATCCAAAGCCTAACATTTGACAAGGATGTGATGAATGATGATCCGTTAAGGGCTCAACAATTCAGTACATGTCAGAGACAAGTATGGTACATGTGTTCTGTGATGATGATGGTCGATGGCGCGCCGGCTTTTATTTTTGTGATGTGCTTGCTATATTGTAATAAATGGCTCAGTAGTACATAATTTTAAAAAGCTGTATCCAAAATGAGTGCTTTCGAAGACTCAATGCTAGATTTTGATATCAATTTTCTTCATCCATCAGTAACAACCGCGGTAAGGCTTAGGTTATAATTTATATAAATTGTATTTTGTATTTGTACTTTTGTAACATTGTTTTCGGAAGCTTTATTCTATATTATAACACAATTTACACAATATTTTAACTTACACTGTAGTGTTTATGCCTTCACAGTATGACAGTTTTTATAAAATAGGTTTTTACTGGCTTTGTACACATGTATATGTTGTGTTTTTTCATTTTCTATTTTACTATTAGGATCTAGTTACTGGTAGTGAATATAGCAAGGAAATGTTTTCAGTTCCAGGACAAACCTCAGATTGATAAAAAGAATAAACAAGTAAACTATTGTAAGAAGAAGATCATCGGCACAGAGTAAGTTAATCTTCAACTGTGTTTTAACTTGATGTAAATAAATGAACATTTAGTAATCACAATAACCTTACACCGCACACCTTTTTGACAACTTTCCTGGCACAGTGTCTTTATTAATAGGTACATTGATGTATAAGAATAGGCCAATAAGACAAAAAAATGTTCCAAATCTGTTCTGCAATGCTCTTATTTGCTAAGTTAGATTGATTTCATTGATAGTCAAAGGAAACCTTAGATGTTAAGGTTGTATTTTTGGTTGACAAGAAGCATGTTGCAAGTGTGCAAAAACAATAAATCATAAGCAGAAATACATTCACTAATGAGGAGGAGGATGGATTTGTTTAAAAATTCCAGGGCATTTTGTTAATTTATTTAGTATGGCATAACTTCATAAGCCTATCCTTACACATAGATGTTTGTATGAATGGGAGGTTCTGGGTTTGATTTCTGCAATTCAGAGATTAATATTAATTTCTGAACTACAGAAATCAAATGTCTTGTTCCCGCACTACCTGCACTGATTTAAAGCCAAGTGATTTAGTTTTCCAGTTTGCTGCATAGAAATGGATAATGGTGTGGCTATGTGGGTTTAATATTGTAATAGGCAATAATTACCTTACCTGTTGGGACTTAAATTTATTGAAATAAATTAAATTAGTGAAGATATTGACTGTCTACAATCTTGATGAGTAGGTACTTGGTAGATAGGAAACTTACTATTTTAGTGTAGAAATTTAAAAATAAAAACTGTTATTAGAGAAATACTAATTTTAAAAACATTATTTTCAGTGTGCTTCTTAAAAATCACTATATATGTAAAGAAAAGCTGGAAGCGAAAGAGGTTATGTTTCTGACTGCTAAAGAAGAATGCAAGCAAGTGTGTATAGACTATCAAGATGTTTTAGAGAAATATACACAATCAGAAAAGGTATGTATTATTTTGAATTTTTATGCAACAAGATTTAAGCAACACAATTAATTACAAAGTAAAACAAACAAACACACAACCACTTAGGGTAAACATTATATACCGACAACTTATGTCATGGGTAAAAAATGCTTCACCTCACAATCTCAATATGTTTCAGGAATTACACACACTTAAGAAACAATATGCCGAAGTTGAGTCAAAGTGCACATTGTACCAGAATCAGTATGAAGGGATGAAGTCTCATGCTAATCAGCTTCAGGTTGGTATTCTACTTGTTGGTAGGTTGGTAATGTGCAGACTAAAACTAGCATCGATGCTAGTTAGTAGTCTGCACATTATATCAGTATTATTTTATTAATGGTTTAGTGTATTGCAATTGCAAAAAATATATAATTAAGTAGTAGTAAATTGTTAGTATCCTATATCATCATCACCATCACTACAGCCCATTAACGTCCCACTGCTGGGCACAGGCCTCCACTCTCATAGGAGAGAGGGAATTAGAGCTTAGACCCACCACGCTGCTCCAATATGGGTTGGCGGGCTTTAACAACTATTATCATGTTAGTGATAATAACTGGGACCGACGGCTTAACGTGCTCTCCGAGGCACGTGGGTGAAACACCGCCAACTTCCTAACTCCGGGCTAGTACTGGGAATTTCTAATCAGAAAAACCCGATACTTAATTATGGCCCGACCCGGGACCTATAAGTTCAATATAATGTTAACTGTTACAGGATATGGTAGTATAATATAGGTCTTCCAATACCAATAGGGTATTAGCCAATACGGGGATCCCGGACTTTTTCTGCCGGTTGTCAATACCGGTATTGAAATGTCTAATACCGGGATACGGGTATTGGTGACAGTATAAATGACACAGTAACTATTGCATATTTTTTTTTGTACATGAAACTTTCTTTAATTTGACTTAGTTTAAAACATCAGATAAAAAAAGAGTGCTTTTGTTGCTTAAAACCAGTGAATAAAAGTCATTTTTGATCACTCAAGTGAGAAAGTAATTGAATTTAGAACCCTGTGGCTCTCCATTTAGTTGTCACACGAAACGTTCGAAACTCTGCTAATCTGTTTTATAACTAATGCAATATTTTATTACTATGCATTTTTTTTTTTAATATATTGAATTTTAGATTAATTTGTGTTTTGACTTAATTCTTATAAAAATATCGTTTAATTTTGATTCCTCATTTCAGTAGCAATGGAAGTTCAAAATTGAAATGGCAGTTAAAAATATAATACATATGTATTTTCGCAAGAATTTATCCAAATTTATACAGCTGTTATACTTTTTGATATTAATAAGATTTTTTCAATCGAGTTTCTTGCTGGTTCTTCCGGTAGGAATGGCATTCCGAACCAGTGGTAGATTCACTTGACGACTGAAAAGCACTTTCAATATGTTTATTTGAATAAAAGAATATGAGTTTGAATTGGAGAGTTTATTGTTTATCTATATTTTCTATACTTATTATTATAGTTATAAATGCGAAAGTTTGGATGGATGTATGGATGTTTGTTACTCAATAAAGTCAGAATGGCTGAACGGATCTGGATGAAATTTAGCACAGATATAGATTTTAGTCTGAAACACACACACACATAGGTTACTTTTTACCCGGAAAATTTAAAAATTCCCATGGGAACCAAACAAACTCAATCCACACGGACGAAGTCGCGGGCAACAGCTAGTAATATATAAAATGAAGTAAACATATTAACAACTACCTCAATCAACAATCAAAACAATATGTAACTTAAAAATCAATTATGTAATAAAATATTTCATGAGATATAAAATAGAGTTAAGGACATTCTTAAAGTTTCGTGCGACAATGAAATAGACATACCAATCCACAACGTACTAAAGCCAAATCACGTTTTCGCACTGAGTGAAAAAAACTACTTTTCTTCTAAGCAGCAAAGGCGAATGTGGCGAAAAATCTTTTTAATGGAAAATCTGTTGAAAAATACTAGTTTTAAGTAAAAATAAATAACCCTTAAAAATCTTTCCCGTATCAATATGGGCATTGAAAAAATCCGGCATTCGAAAGCCCTAGTAGTATAATATTGTTCAGCTGCAAGTGCAGCATGTTGAAAATAACACTCCGAGGCACAAACTTTAACAGTGCTCCAAAGTAAATTGCGCCGAGAGTTTTACTTTCAATTTCATTTTTAATTCTCTCTTAGTCTCCTCTTGGAGACTAATTATCAGCCTTTAAAACAAAACTAAATTTCTGGTTTACCTGTGTTGAAAAATTAACTGGGTTAACATTGAATGTTTTCCACTTTTATTCAACTTTCTAGAAGAAAACACATTGGAAATACCAAAGTTCAAAGGAAATAAGAAATATCATGACAGGACACTTGGTAAAATCTGCTGAAATCGTTGATAGATTGCTTTGGAAAGCGTCATTAATAGATCTTCAGAGCTTTCCCACATTAAAACGCACATTTGAGTCCGCGTCTCTGAATGAGTTTTGGGTTGGTGGTAGGAGTGAATACCCTGAAGGAGCATAAAGTGGTCCCTTCTGTCACAACATATTGTGAAACAGTATTTTTTTAGTTTAAACTAATACAAAAAAAACTGGTCTAGACTTCGCAATACTCCTCCCAGCAAGTAAAGAATGTTTTTTTCCCATAACTTTAAAATATTTTACATAGATTTAGATAAAAGGTTTAGGTAAAAATCATCACCCGACATCTCTGGCGACACGTTTCGCGGCACATTTGTCCCCTAGTGAATAAATCGGCTTTACCCTAACAGTTAACCCTGTTTTTTGTATTTACCTTAGTATGTTTTATCATAAAACAATATTCTTTCCAGCTATTATTAAAGGAACATGAGTCAAATATTGAAGCTTTAAGAGTTGAGAAACATCTGGAAAAAAATAATTCTGATGACTACAGTAAGCACCTCTCTTCCAAACAAAAAGAAATTGAAACCCTTCTGAAACATCTCAAAAGTCTGGGTAAAGATAACGCGTTCACAATGGTTGCAAGTAAGTATATTTAATATATTAATTATCATTCACTGCTGAAGTTGAAATTTTTTTTTTTTTAATTTTCTTTGTGAATTCTATTTTGTTCTACATAAAATTCCCTCATTCTTACAGAAAAATTACGGAAGCGGCATAAATTATTAATACAAAAGTATGATAATTTAAGGAGTATTAGTAGTGAAGATGACTCCTCATCAGACAGCGGAAACGACCAGCCCGATTTCTTTGATGATTCCCCACATTCACCCTTGTTCACTCCACCTGAAGTCTCAGCAAGGGAAAAAATTGATCAAGTATATATATATATAATCTTAATATTTCATGTATTTTTTCGTAAAAAAATATTTTACGAAAAAATATTAATTTTAATTAAATGTTTTGCACCTACTTACCGAAAAATTTATTATAAAATTTACACGTTTTTCCAGAATGTCTTCAACCCAAACAAGATGGAAATCTGTATCAAAAAAGGTCAGGCTTCTTAAATTTTTATTACTACCGATAAATTAGAAAATTACATGAATACTGTTTTTTTTTTGGCATCTCTAAAAATGTATATTGTATTATACAAGTTGAATATAAGGTATATACAGTGTTATTTATTTAATATCTTTGGTTTCCTTATCTTCTTGGGGATGTGGCTATGCAGGGCTCTGTAAAGAGACCCGGTATCACTTAGACCGTTACCGATCTATTGTGATTGCCACCATCCGTAGTTCCTGACCAATACTACATGCTGCTAGGAACGTAAGTAGCTTCCTGGCCGCCGGGATATCTTTTGGGGGATTTTTACTATAGACGATATATCCATAATCATATCGATAAAACTACCTAACCGCACGATATACTACAATCATCGCGTCGCCAGTAAGTAACTTATATTCCACTTACCTAATATGATATGTGTTTTGAGATGCCAAGTAAAGTCACCCAGTATATCAATTTTTTTTTCAATTTGATTATCTTACAATTACAGATTCAGCAAAACTCAATGAAGATAATGACTCTGACTTTAGCAATGAAGTTGTGAGCGTAGACACAGGGCGTGGGTCCTCTTTAGCATTTTCGGATGGTGAAAAGTGCTTTAATAGTCCAGATTATTTCAGTAATGATAGTCCTACAACAAAAGAAATAAATAAAGCCAATAAACAAACTACTTTGGTAGATACAGGAACCAGTCCAATTAGATGCCAAGAAGTTCATATCTCAAGAAGTCCCCGTATATTCGACGATGATGAGTATTTTATTACTGACATTCCCTTAAATGATGAAATTGTTACAATTAAAGAAAAAAGAAAATTGGTTGATGTTGGATGCAGTCCATTTAAGGAATTGGAAAAAGTGAACATAGCAACTAGTCCACTATTGTTTGATGAATGCGCTGAAAGGAATATTAATGAAGTTCTCCCTAAATCTGTAGCAACGGATTATCAAACAAGTGATCATGTTAACAGTAAATGTAAGAGCGATGTTAACAACCGGAATACTTCTTGTATACTTATTGATGATACTGTACCTGTTGTAAAAGGAAAGCATACTAAAATCGACAATTTAATAAGACACTGTGAGCTCGAAATAAGTGGAAAATCTGTTGAAGAAAGGAAATGCCTGGAAAGAAATAATAGCATTAACTTTTGTGACGAGAACAGTAATGATGGTGAAATTGAAATGATATTAAATACTATGCGACTAACACAGAGGTTAATAACACCTATTCCTGAAACTCCTGTGAACAAACGTAAAAATGAAAGCAGAAGAAAAGAAGACAGAGAGCACGAATATTTAACACTGAGGGAGGAAAATAAAATTATACTATCAAGTGTAAATGAAGTCAAAAAAGCGATAATAGATTTGCGGTGCTTGTTTTTGAATCAATTAAATAATGATAAATCAAAAGTTGATATATCTGACGTAAGCAATATTAGTGTAAATAGTGAAATATTTGATGATACTAGTCAAGAAACAATATTTATAAACCCTAATAATGATGATTGTGACAATGGAAGTGTAGAAAGTGAAATCAATAACATAAAATTTTTAAATACTTTAAGAAATGATGTACCACAGAAATTACAGCAAGATATACTGAAACAAGCAACTCCATCTAGTACCTCTAAATTACATGATATACCTCCGCTTGATGAGACCCCAGCAATTGATAACTCTATTGAAAAAGAATCTAGAACAGTCAATGTAAATTATGTTGCTCATGTTACTAAGAATGATAGCCGTGAAGCTATAACCTTTGAAGAAGATTTGATTAGTGAGGATGAGACTGATATAATAATAAATGATAATGTTGAACATAATGCACAAGATTTGTCAATAAACTGTCTTAAAACAAAAAAATCTAAGAATAAGAAGTTAAGTAAATTAGACAAATTCAAAAAAAAAGTTTTACCAAAATCTAAGATTTCAAATAATGCTCCCATTCGAAAATTACGCTCCAAGTCAAAGCTGACTCCGGTTATTAAAAAGGTAACACAATTGGATGCAGCTGCGATATTAAATAATAAATCAGCTTATGAAAATGCAGCTAAAATTTTGGCAGAAATCAAATCAAAGGTAAAGGACCCGGCTATTAAGAAACGTATTGCTAGAAAGGCAAAAAAACCCGGTAAAGGTCAAAATGTTCACGTTGACAATATTGACTGCTTAGAGCAGCAAGAACATAAATCTGAGAATGAAGGAAACAATTCTGAAAATCAAATAAGACGGAAATCTAATGACCAGCACAATGATAAACATTTAGAATCAATAGAAGATAATGATTGTTCACCTGTAACCACAAGAAGTCGCAGTCGTAAGTTAAGCAGTAATTATTGTGTTTCACCCATTTCAAGAGATACAAGGGAAACCAGTAAGTCGGAAGAAAAACGTAAACGATTAAAACGTGGAGCTACCGATAGTCCAATTGTTCATTCCAAGAGAGTTCTGCGTAGTTCTAATAACCGACATACGTTCGTTGAATTAGATTCCGTAAGGAAAGTTGTATCTTATAATGACTTTGATGAAACAGATTCCGATTCAACCATAAGCCGAAATCATAAATTAGTATCCAATAGCACAAATGAAAAACGAAATATAAGGAATAATGATATAAATAATTCGCCTGAGAAAATCCAAGATAATTTATCAAAGAATAAAAATGAAGAAAAAAATAGTAAAGCTAAAAACATTACCGATTCAAATAAAAATAATCATAATCGAAAATTATCCCAGGGTCAAAATGACGAACAAACCGTGATTCATAATCTTAAAATCGTTCCTAAAGCACCTAATAGAATTCAAGATAATAAATCTTCTGATGTAGATAATACAATAGAAAAACGAAGTACGGAAGTAACTGATGCGGACTCTACAGCTAGCCAAATTAGCCATCCGAAACAAAGTATACTTTGTAGGATGCTAGAAAAACATGGCAGAGGGGACTCAAAGTCCTCTAATAAAAAAGTTCTTGGTAAGAAAATTTGAAAAGCATAGTGTTAATTTTCTATCAATCATTTTTTATTTTTATTTTTTTTAAGATCAATAAAAGCAATAAGATAAAAATATTTGCTAAAATACATATAATATACAAAAAGTAATCTTGGTTGCTTTGTAAAGAAAATCATATTTTTTGCTTTCAGATAATATCACAGATTCTATTTGTAAAACGTTAGCAGACAACATTGCTCTTATAAATGAACTTCCTGCCGGTAAAGTTAAACCAGCCATGAATAAACTCGTCGATGAGTTACAGAGCTGGGATGTGAAGCATTTCGTGTTAGGATTTATGAAATACCTAAAAGATCCAGATCGGAAGAGAGAACTGTTTAATAAAGTGATTTCTCCTCCTGCACCACCAATGACTAAATCTGAACAGGTGCTGCTGTACATAGTGAGGAAAATGGAAACGCAGGCACAAAACACAGTCAATGTTATCCTCACTCACATAGAATTTTCACTGTTCCAATTGAATAGGACACCTGAGTTTGACATTATCGAAAGTGTATCGCATTTTTATGCGTTACTGTGTCGATACTTTGGACTGAAGAGCCGTTTGAGACTGTTTTTACTTGATGCTATGTACTGTGTACAATTTAAAGTAGTTCCACTCATCAAGCAGTGCTTGGATGTATGGATGCATATATTGCCTCTAGCACATATGGGAATTGGTGAGTGAATAAATATAAATCTTGTAATATTATCAATATTTTTGCTTCTTCAGAAGTGTAAGAGTAATAACTAAGTAATTTTCTTTGTTCACAGCCAAAAGTCCATTAGTGACTTGTCTAGTATACCTTCTACATTTCTACAAGTGTGAAGATAGATTTAACAGAGTTCAAGAAATTAGAACTATATTGAGTCGAAAATATTTCTATGAAATAACTGACTGGAATGAAAAGAAGATCTTGGAAATGTTCAAAAATGCCATCAAAGATGTTCGAGGTATATGCAGTCATTTTAACAGTGTTTTCTGTCATGGTGATTTTATTTTTATAAAAATCCCATGATGAATATGCTAGGTTAAGAATAGGGATCCAAATTAAAAACGCATTTCTAGTATGGAATTTTGTTTGAAATACATAGTTGTGAAGTCAATGCATTTTTTTTCTTTAATCTGTAGTTTAAAGTGGTTATCAAACTTAGAACTCTATAATAAATCAGTAAGAAATATTTTATTCTTGACATAGATATCACCCCTATTGTTATTGTGACGACGAATTAGGTAGTGACGCCCTTCATTTTAGCGGACTAGATGTCTTTACGTAGATGTTGCCCATTTTGCCCCTATGACCCTGCAAGATTGATCTGTCAACCAAGTGTTTGAAACCAAATAGAACAGCTGGGCGACCGCGTATCTCTGACAGATACAGTGTAACGATCGCAATCACCTCTGATTGGGTAACACTCTACAACTATTGTACAAAATCCATTGACGCAGCAAAAATACCATAAATTCAGCCAATCACAACAATTGATACTGTAACAACGATTGATGCAGAGGATACGCGGTCGCCCTGCAGAAAATGTACAGTACAGTATTGAATAGTAAAGTTTTTTTAAGTTGGATGCCAAAAATGTTAGATACTGCTAATGGGTGTTTTGTTTGAATAGCCTCAAGGAATACTTTCCTTTTACAGATATTCCAATAGAAAAGAAAATGTTGAGAACAGCTCTAATTATCCTCGGAAAACGGCACGGGGCTAGATGGTGCCACAAGAATATCATTAAAAATATGTTGATGCCTATGATCGAAAAGGAGGGTATCTCAATGAAGATAAAGCAGTTTTGCGTGCAGTTGCTAGGCGCGTTGCTCAAGCCATTCCCCGCAGACATGAAGGTCCACTCAGAGATAGCCATCAACCACTTACACGATATGCTTCAACAAGATCGTGAGTATTATTACTTTATATTATTTTGTTAATGTAGATTCATACTTTTGGAAAATCCCATTAGAACTCTTTGTATTTCTGGCATAAAGAGACAGCCTATGTCCTTGAAAAGGTAGCAGACAGACAGATGGAAATTCAGACAGATAGACAAACTTTCGCATTTATAACACTACTATAGACTACACGATTTGCGCGCTACTTTTAGAAATTTTTACGAGGTCCCGGGTTCGACCAGGCAGGGTCAGTTTGGGAATTTATAATTTCTCAATTTTCCTTGGTCTGGCCTGGTGGGAAGTTTCGGTCGTGGCTAGTTACCACCCTATCGGCAAAGACGTGCCGCCAAGCGATTTAGCGTTCCGGTACGATGCCGTGTGGAAACGGATTAGATTAGATTAAACCCATATCGGGTTTAACATAACTGCCATGTCCCTAACAAATTATCCCGCTTGGTAGCGGTGGTCCTTAGACTGCAAATCACTTACCATCAGATGAGATCGCAAGGGGTAACTTGTAGTGGATTAAGAAAAACTTACTGCGTCAATGGATTTTGGCCAAAAAGTTATTCCTATCGTTACACTGTAGCTGTCATTTTTAGCTGCTGCACCCCAGTGCAAAAAGCAACTAAACCTTGTCTTACTAATTTTTTATTTTATTTTAGCACCGGATGCCATGAAAGAAGCGATATTTACAAGTTTAATATACATTAACCATCACAATCCAAATCGTGTAATTCGATTGTTACTCTCATGGATGCCGAAAGAAGTTTCGCCAGAATTCGAGCAACTTATGCGAGACTATGTTAGAGGAAAACCAGTGCGTTCATGGAAGAAAATTTTATCGAAAATACCAATGTAAAAATTAATTTTAAGTTTTACATTTATCATTACTAGGCTATTTATAATATAACATTTAATACTTAAGACTTTCAAAGTGTTTATTAAGTACATTAAGTGATTACTTTTCTTTTTAGTTCAGCTGTGATTTACGATAAGAAAATTTCTTCTCGTGCATTCTGTATTTTTTTTTAGCTCTTTTTTTATTCTGTATTTAGCTCTTTCATTTTCATATGTGTATCCTATCTGTAGCATCGTAGCTCCTAAACGGATGAACCGATTTTGATATAGATATTTTTATTTGATAAGTGGCTTGATCGAGTGTTCTTAGCTATGATACAGGAAAATAATTCTAGATGATGAAGGGATGTGAGCAGGTCTAATCGAATCAAAATTGGTGTCCTATACGGAACTGGGAATTTGCTCATTAATTCTTATTTCTGTGGTACCTGTACCTGTTACGACAATATGTCAGGGGGTTTTTAGCGCTGCGGACGTAAAAGTTAGGTTTTCTATTCGTTATATTATTTTCTATACAAAGTACTACCTAATGCCCGCGACTACGTCTATGTG
Source organism: Erebia palarica (assembly GCA_964035005.1). Classification (NCBI taxonomy): domain Eukaryota; kingdom Metazoa; phylum Arthropoda; class Insecta; order Lepidoptera; family Nymphalidae; genus Erebia; species Erebia palarica. Next base: position 30,642,548 of record OZ035985.1, on the reverse strand, counting down.
GATCGAGGTTTTTTGTTCCCGCGGGAATTCCTTAATTTTCCGGAATAAAAAGTAGCCTATGTGCTATTCCAGACTATAATCTATCTCTGTGCCAAATTTCAGCCAGATCCGTTCAGCCGTTGGGGCGTGATTGAGTAATAAACATCCATGCATCCATACATTCATTAAAACTTTCGCATTTATAATATTAGTAAGAAGTAAGATAAGATTTAAGATAAGAAGTTTATATTTCGCGTACGGAATTCACTTACTCCGTAGTGCGAATGCGGTGAGCGTCATACATAGATGAATATGTATATGGCGTCATACAACTCCATACATCACAAAATATTCGCGCGAATAGAATTCTTATCGCACCGTATTTATGAAATAAGTTTTAATAAATTAAAAATTAAATTATAATGATTTAAATATGTATGAAACCACAGATTTTTTTCGCAAGTGCGTATACCTACCTGCATGTGATTTCTACGCTAGGAATCATATGGATGGATGGCAATCACAGAATTGCGAAAAAAATTGCGCGAATGGTTTTTGCAGTGCGAACGTAGCCTTATAGTGCAACTATCCCTGTCTGGTCAATTTTGCAAGAATGAGCTTCATTTGCACAGTCTAAAATATTTTTTATTTCTTTTAGTTTCTTAGTTTTTGACTTATGGTGAAAACTGATAGAACTTTATGTTAACTTAACCCGAAAAACATAACGAAGTTTCTAGCCAGGATAATAGTTTTTTTTTATAAATCAGCGGTAAACCTTATAGTAATGTAAATATTTTTTTTTACATCACTTACGTCTTCATTATTTAGAGGTCGAAATTAAACCAAATCCTTCCAAGGTACGCCAATCCTCGAACCATCGGTGCGCGAGTCTGTCGGGAGCGAATGGTATATGCTCCCGAGACAATAGGAAGATCTTCCTCCGAGCCGGTGTCATGCTCGGAGATCCCTGCTGGGCCACCTGTTGTAGGTTGAAAGTTCTAGTACTAGTTACATAGTACAATAGGCATGATGACTGATTTTGGAAAATGGACAGATTATGTTCGGAAGTATCTACTATTTCGAAAAAATATATTTCAGCTGAAAAATAAGGTTTGGTAGGTGCCTCCCTCAAGTTACTCGACACTGGCGAAGTGCATTGTGCTGGCTTGGCACTACTCAAAGCCATAAACCAAGAGAAGAAGGTTTGGTAGTTATAATTGGCATTTGAATTTTAAATTTTAAAATTCGCGCCAAAAAGCTCGCCGGTGTCAGGGCGCCGTTTGTGACGTCACTAATGTTATTACCAATGTACTCTGTGCAGTGTGCAGTAAACAATAGTGTGATTGTCAAAGCTCGAAAACAAACAATTATTGTGACGTCATTCGCTTCTTGGTGTTTAATCCAATATGGCAGATTGCTGTATTGCATAGTTTTATTTTATCAAAATAAATAGCAATCTCACTCGAAATAGAAAAATAAATTTTTATAATTCATGAATCCTATTTCATTAGATAAGTTCATAATTTCATTGATTCTTGTTTACTGTCATCATGCCTATTCCGAAACAACTTCGATAACGTGATTCAGGCGGCGGCACGTGATAGGCTAACGTGGCCGCGTCATGTTTACGTCATGTAGGTATGTGTGCCCCTACAAGTCCAACGAGAGCGTAAAAGACACTAACGTATCCTGTATTTCGACCGACGACGACGATTATAACGACCCCTGTTGGATTCGCTAGTTATGAAAACAAATAAGCCGTTAAATTAATAATTTGTTTTATATTTCTTGATTTCTACCATAATAACATGAATATTTACAAGTTGAGTGCGAGCATTAGGTGTTAGTAATTTAACAAATTTGTGATAATATTGAACAAAATTCGTGAGTGCCATTTGCAATAACCCAGAGCCAGTAACTAAATTTGGGAAAGATACGAGAACTTCTCGATGAATCTCCTCCAGGCTCTGTTTCCAGCTTGCAGTGAAAGAGGCAACAAGCGATATAGATTTTTTCTCCAAATTCGACAGTTCGCTTTTCCTATCACTTTCCAGTAACTGTTCACCTTCCTTTACAAATTGCATGAGGCCACCAAAATGGGGGCTGAGTATCTCCTCAACATATTCAGTGCTTCTAGCTTGTAGTTGCTCCCTGAAACTTTCTGCTTCTTTTGTGTTATCTCTTGTCCTTTCCATTAATATGCTCAATACCATATCATAATTATTGATTAAAAATATTAGCTGCTGTATCCTCTGGGGGAATTCGGCAGCCATTTTCAACAAGAAACAGTGAACCTCATCTTGCAGTGCCAGCAGCAAATTGCTGAGCTCTTCTGAAGGAAACTGTTCACTCAAACTCAGCATTGCAGCAGAAAATTCTGCATATCTTCGGGTGATCTGAGAACACAATAATGAATCTTAAAAATTAGGATCTGAGTAGGGTCGATTTATCTTACACAAGACCCAGTATACATAATGTAACTAAATGAGTCTGATTTTCTGGAATAAAAATGAGCCTATGTCCGTGCACTTTCTGGTACTTTCTTAGTTAACCCGCTTAACATTTTTGTTTCTATACAGCTTCTGTAATACTTCAGATATTATATCAAATATTTAACAGGCAGTTCACCAAAAAGATTTTCTTATACTCAAGAGTATTATACTTACATAATGTGGTCCCATTTCCTTATTCGACAATTTTGCTGGATCACAATCTCTTACACTTTGTATATTCAACTTTAGAACATACTCCAGTCTCGGCCAAAGACAAGCAAGTAGCGAATCCCAGTAGCTGAAAACAATATTTTAAAATCATTGATATAGATTTCATTAGATAAGAATAAGTAACAATAATGTACCCAATTTTACTGTTTCTTGTTCTAATTAGGTAGGCAACAAAGTAACTACAGCAGTTAGTTGTACCTGTCTAATGCAGCTACAGCTCTTTTGTGGCACATCCAGCGGTATCTGTTTATTAATTGGATGCATAAAAACAGAGCAAGGCAATCATAGCACTCTAGTACATAGTTTTCAACATTTTTCTGAAAAATAAAAAAATAGGTACCTATGTAAACATTTGGTCTTTGAGACAGCAAATTTGAAATTCAGAACTGGAGCTTCATAAGAGCTGAGTAACATAGTGCCATCAAGGTACAAAACCTACAACAACTATACATAATATGTTCAAATTAATTAGATATTAATCAATTTGTGAATTCATAGGTAATGAACAGTTGGTCTAAAGACAACTACTATTTTATTATTATAAGAAACATACCACAAGTACAGACAGTGTTTTTCCCAGTATTCTATCAAATAACTCCTGTGCATGGCTGCCTTTCACATGAAAAAATTCTGTTGTAAATAAATATTCCCTGCAGCTGTTGTCTACAAGAGCATATTGGAGGCTTCTAAAAAGCGCTTCATATGAATACTGAAATATTAAAAAGATATATTAATTACAGCAAACATTTAGGTATAATAATAATACATGTTGGTTGTGACTATAGATGTAAAACAACCGATTTAAAACGTTTAACGTGATTTATTTGGGGTTAAATGCTTTAACGTTTAAAAAAATAAATCGTTTTAACAGGTTGAAAACCCGCCTACAAAAATAAAAGAACTGTTTTACACTTCATTATGGGCAATTTTTGGTCACCTGATGTCATGTTTCGTTTTAATTAGTTTATAGAAAATCAATAGAAAGTACCTACCTACATTACCTACTATTCAAAAACTAAGTTTGTAGGTATACCTACCTATACTTTTCTATTACCTATATTATATTACATACACTAGGTTAGAAGACATCATTAACACAATGCTGTCTGTTTTACTTGCGCATGAAAGAGACAGTGTTATGTCTTCAAGGTCGTCGCGCCGGTACGTGAATGTAAACAGTGAGACGTCAACGAGAGTGCGAGTGTGAGTTTGGATTTAAACTTAATCAAATTGATTATTTAAATCGTTTGGAAACAATGAAAAAAATGTTTATTTAGCAACATAGAGTTTTTATAACTTAGGCAGGTAATACTTACACTTGGTCGGACAGTCCAACTGGAACTAAACCCACTAAGTATATCAATATCAGTATGTCACACATTTAAATAATCTTTAGACAGATTATAGGTACACCGCTATATCCCTACCTCAGTCAAATCAAGAAAATGTGGTTATAATTAAGAAAAACATAGTCATCAACACCAACCGTTTAAAACTGAAAAAACTGTTTATTTCATTTTTAAATGTTTTTTTTTTGTTTTAAATAGATTGGTTTAATTGGTTAAAACCAAACCAAACCAGCCTTACATTTAGTTGTGACTTTGTGACTCAGTGGTATGCATGATTTCTTAAGTGGTATGGAGATATAGTGTTTGTTACTTAGCAGAAACAACTTTACAAAAATTACAATTTCCTTGAAAAATATATAAATTGTTTAGATGATAGTAGATAGTAGATGATATTTTGAGTAGTTTTAGGTTTTTTAAAGTTATAAACATAACAATATACCTTAGTTTTTTGTTGCACATGAGGCACAATAATTGGAGCTTCTAGTTCTTGAGCCAAAACATCACCACGATTGCCAATTGTGAATATAGTACTTTTATTTTTTAAGTTGGACTTTTGAAAGAAGCCACCCTTGGAGCCATCCTCAATTCCCATTAAATCATCTTTAGTTGGAACTTCTTCATACTTTAACTTATCTAGTCGAGAAGCATAAGACTTGAAATAGGAGTAATAGACTTTGCTTAAAGTGTCAATATATTCATTGCAGATTTCCTGTGCTACATTTCTTTCATTTGCCAATATAAATTCAAAGAAAAATTTATACTTCAACATAGCATTCTGTGGAATTTGATAGTTCGCCATTGGTTTTCGGAATTTGTGTATTTGTTCCAGTATGTATGTTCTTATTTTTGAAACAGCTTTGATTTTTAACTTTTCCAAAACATCTTTGACATCATGACAGGCCTTGGTCTCCTTGAAGTCTTGTTCTTTAACAAAATTTAATTTCTGGTTTAAAATAGCCAACTGCACCATAAACTCTTTATCAACAACAGGAATATTGTTAATGCCACTGAAAAAGGATTATTGTTTAAGTATCTAATAGGCCTATTACACTGCACTTTCTACAGGGCCCTGCGGTAAGGGTGAGCGTGGCCACTATTTAGAGTGTCGCTTATTACACAGCAATAAGGACCAATTTAGGGATCCTTTCTCCCTAAATCTTATTACACTACGCTGATTCAAGTGTAAGGGTCCCTGTGAAAAGTGCAGTGTAATGGCCTATAACTACTGCCTCCATATACTTGATATAATTTACCAATTAAAGTACTTTTAACAAAAAATTTTAAATGTAACACAACATTTATGGAGGAGTGGTTAAAATCCTGCCTGTTCTAATTTTTCAATATGTATTTAAAGTACAAAAGTATATTTAGAAGTATCTTTGAAGTGGAGGTTTAATTTAATACTTTCTATCTTGGCATTTAAATACTAGGCCAACTTTCACAACACTGCCTAAACTTATTTAGATTTTTTTTTTGATAAGTTTATTAGAGGGTTGACATGAAAAAGATGAGATGGAGTAGGCCTTTCTTCATAAATAAGTACTTAGTGTTAATTTAGTTGCAAATACAATAATTGGATTACATAAAATATACTTACAATATAAGAGTTTCTGAAACAGCCATGTCTTCAATAAATGATGCAAGAGGGCCTTTGAGTGCTTGCCGGTTACTGAGTTGAATGGACATATTGACAGAACGTTTTTGTAAACTTATGATTTCATTACTAATACTGCCCAAGTCATTCTTAAAAAAAAGTTTATGTAGGTAAATAAGGATTAAAATTTATGATTAGTTATATTTAATTACTTACTTCTAATTACTATAGATATGCCAGTCAGTAAGTCTGCTTAGGCATACCTTGTGAGTGGGGGGATCTTGTGGAACCAAATGTCAAGACAGAAGCCAAAGAAAGGAAAAAAACTACTGCTACAGTCCACAGAGGAACAAAAGGGCTCAAATATTAATATCATAATTTTTATAAATATGCAACACAATATCTTCTGTCCAGAAGAAAGAATTACCAACCTGGAATACTAATAACATGCTTTCCATTCTAGCTAGAATCCCGTCACAGTCTTCTATCTGATTGTGCAGTGATGCTATATTTTCACTTTCCTTCAAGTAGTCAGATACAGAGCCTTTCTCAGCCTCTTTGATACTTTTATCGATTTGTAAAGCGTATTCTCGTAAATCTGTTCCATTTTTTAGAACTTCTTGGATTTCTAAATCTTCTAGATTTTTATCAATCATCTCAGTCATGTCCTTATTATCAGACATTTCGATCTTCAGCTTCGTAAATAATATTTATTTATTTATTTGCATTACTTATATTTTCCAAAATATAATGAAAAACTTTGATTTCTGTTTGAGGTTTGTTGGTTGTTCTAGGGATGCGCGACTTTGAATGATCCCATTCGAATTATTCGACTTGTGAAATCATTCGACTCAGTCGAATAATTCACGTGATTAGTAACTAATTCAGTAATACGTCAGGCAAAATCCCTACATATTATCTTCAAACGTTGTCTGAAAAATTACTATCTATCTATGTAGTGGAGTAGAATGTAGTATATTATATGTTATGTATAAATAGTTCTTATTCTATAAAAACGATAGCGATAAGACCGCCTTTGCACGCTTCACTACGATTAAGCTTTTCTCTTTGTAATTATATGTTTCCATTTATTTATTGTGTGCAATAAAGAATACAATAATAATAATGAATAATGAATGGTTCTGAGTCGCGCCGAGGATAGCCGAGTCGAGCCGAGTCGAAATTCGAATCCCGAAAGATCCCAAATAGGCGACTAACGAGACGCCGAAAGTTGCTAGTATGTATTACTAATTACTAGTCGTCATTCGAATCTGAAGACTAGTATATTACTAATTTTCAAGTCGAATGAGTCGATTAGTAGTCGAAAATAATTCGAATGGGAAGATCCTTCGCAGTCGCGCATCATTATGTTGTTCACTCATTGTCGCAGGCTCATCATTATTGCCTTTCTCGTTGTACCTATCTCATTGGTCCAATTTGGGCCCAGAGACAAGGATTTGGCCTATGATTGTGATGTGACACTGACACTGACATTTTGTTAATTGTGAAATGATACTTAACATCAGCTTAGCATCCCTTTACATATTATGTTTGCAGTAGGGATGAGTTGTCGGTAATGAATCTATTCGATTATTGATTATTATTCTCATAGAACTTGAAATTGTTGTTGTATGGTCAGATTATCATTGCACCAACAAATTGGTGAAATAAACGCTACACGAAAAGCTAGGATGTTTTTTATTTTCGTCTATCCCAGTGAATAAATTCATGGCAATAATAATTAGTATCTAATCACAAATAACAGGTAGCTTTACAAATTAATAGCAAAAGACGACCAACTTATAAAATGACCGCATATTGCGACGGGTAACAACAGAACGCTACACTGAGTGGTTCACCGGTTTTTTTATGTTCGATTAATTTTATTTCAGAACCGTTTTTCTATTGTCTGTCGTTATTCGTTATGCGTGCAGCTTACGTTCCTTAGAAACATCATAGGTGGCGCTGAAATTCAACCTAAGGATTTAAGAGTTCAATAATGCGATAAGTACCGGTAAGGTAAGTCTAAGGTGAGACTAAGGTACTAAAATGATAAGTTTATCATGTTAGTTTACCGCACAGTGGTTTACCGAAAAAAAATACGAAACTTCATGGACGTGAGCTGTCATAGAGTATATAGACAGAACCCAGATGCTCTGCTCTGCTGATGACAAGACGACCAAAGGAACGGGGCACTAGGTATTTACCCTATGGAAGCGTTTCGTCGCATTTTCGAACCGTCGCGCGTCGGTCCAGATGAAAGCTGAAATTTTTAGCAAAAGATGTCGTTGGCAGACTTATTAAACATACCAAGTATCATTTATGGTTTCAGATTTATCGATACAAATACGTTAATTTCGTGGTTTTGCCTTTTACTCAATCACTGATGAAAATCAAAACCTCTTGTGTACTTCCTAAAGTCCCTGAATGCTGAAATTTGATCCTTCTTTATAATTCATAGTCTACATCCACCACCACCACCACTACAGCCCATTAACGTTCCACTGCTGGGCACAGGCCTCCACACTCATAGGAGTGAGGGAATTAGAGCTTAGACGCAATGCTGATACCACGCTGCTCCAATGCGGGTTGGTGGGCTTCAACGATTATTATCATATTGGTGATATAAATCGGGACCGACGGCTTAATCTGCTCTTCGAGCTCCGGGTTAGTACTGAGAATTTCTTGTCAAAAAACCCAATATTGAAATATGGCGCGACCCGGGGGCTGGGACGCGAACCCGAGATTTTATCGGCCGCAGTCGGACGTGCCAACCAGTAGACCAACGAGGGAGTCATCCATACAAACTTACATAACTACTGAATGATAATCGGTATCCCTTTAGGAATCCATACTAATACTTATTATAAATGCGAAAGTGTGTCTGTCTGTCTGTCATCTGCTCAACCGATTCGATGAGATTTGGTACAGAGGTAAATTGTATCCCGGGGAAGGACATAGGACTGAAATTCTCTTGATGAAAAGAGAACCAAGGTCTTCGAGGTATTTCAGTTTGTACCTACAGAAGTATGGTTCTTTAAGTCCAAGGCAAATTAACAGATAATTCCTTCTGGTGGCAGTAATGTAAAGTTTCCTTGATCTTAAGGATTTGATAACTATTCAAATAAATTATTTGTTTAGTGATTATAAAATAGAGGATCTCCCAAAAGTTGTAATATCCACATCCCCTGTTACTTTTATATTTGATAACTTTTTTAATCAAATGATTGAAGTCGATTTTAATGACGTCGCAGTTCAGTATTTCATATTCATACAACATTTCATACAATCCATACAGTAGTAGGTACATTCTTACTCTGAGATACAAATATTACTTATTATTATTCATCAATGGTTATTTATGGCAATATATGGTTCGCTTCGTTTATTTGGACTTAGTATTATATCCGTGGCACTAAGTACAAGTTAGCCCATGACTGCAATGTCACCGTGGTGGGTTATGATGAAGTCTAAAACGGTAGTGGGCAAACCTGTTAAGGATATTGCAGTTATATTAAACCTATCCTACCCCAAATCAGTGTTATTTAAGTAAGCGTATTTTATTGAGAAAATACCTAACCATTAGCTAGCTTCAACCCAAGATTGACCACCAGGAATCGCTACTGATTCGGGATCAATGAATAGAGAAAATCTTTTATTGCTAGAGCTTGCATTGTGGCTTATTCTGTTCTAAACTTTATCTGAACTAACTAAACTAATTTATAAGACCTTTAAATATATGCATTTTTGAATTTTATTGACTTGCCGCTGATGTACAAACAAGGTAGGTACACGGATTTCGCACCTCCAGTATTACCACGTAGACGTAATTAGATTTTAAATATACTTAACATCATATCTAACAGAACAGGTTGAATAAAAAGACAAAATATTCAGTAACGCTGACGCGTCAGTATAATTATTGTGACGAAATATTTACAAAGAAAAGTATAACTTACATACCTATAACAAAAGCACATCAATCTATGTCAAGATAAAAGAAATGCAATATTGAAGTCATAATTTATTGAAACGCACAAAATATATTACTTTAGAAAAGTCTTTATGATCTGCATCTTTAGCGAAAGTAAGTACATATTTTTTTTTTAATTCCAGAGCTTACCTACTTAAATTGGGGGTAGTCGATCATGCAAAAATGACATAAAACTTGCTATTACCTAAAATAATTCGTAAATAGATGATGATATTATTGATAGTGAGGATATTATTAGCATTTTTATTTCTGTAGTCTAGATCTTATACTTTCATCAGAAAACTTATCTATTTTATACTATATTTTTTTATTTTTTATGGTAGGCAAGATATGAAAGCACAACCAAGTTTATTGTTGCAAAAGCTATAGGAAATAGCAATTTCTTGTTTCAATTTTCATTTAAGATATATAGTTAGATTTTTTGTAAGATTTTTGTGACGCAGGTAGGTAGGCATCTGATTTGTTCAGTTTGATGTATTACTATAATAGTAGACATACAGCTAAAGATCGCGTCACAGTGAACCATAGAAGGGTATTCATATAATAATTTGTTAGGTATTCATTTTAAAAATCTATAAAATTAACTAATACATATTAAGGAGCCCTAGTTTTCGAGCAAAAAGTTCAGCATGATTATGTATAGCAATTATTATAATTATATAAATAAGTACTAGGTATATAAATTTATCACGTCTATTATCCTACTTAATGAGGTTACAACTAGTTACATTAATGTTCAGATAGGTACGAAGAAATTTGCTGGTGATAATATATCATTAGGTTTTCATTCTGATGATTTTTTAGTTCAAATTTGTATTAATTACCTAAGTTTAATATAAGTCAAAATAATGAATAATTTTTTGGACATAAAAATATCTCATTTTTGTAGCGTGAATTTAATTCACTGACATCCGTACGATTTGTTAATATTTAATAGTGCTCTCTATTTCCAATTCTTTTTAATTTCATTTAGCATACTTATTGGTCCAATTGGATTCTTTATGCTGGTTTGTTTATCTACTCATATAGGCTTTTAAAATCCTTTTATATCATCTACCTACGGTCATACTATATAACTAAGTAGGTACTTTGATATGTTTTACGTGACTACTACTAGGTATTAGTAATGTTTACAAAAATGAAAATTTTAAGCTACCTATCTAAGAAGGTACTCTTTAAGACACGTTGGAGTTGGGAGTCTATAATAGGGATGCTGAACTCTTTCTCTTGCCTTAAATGTATATTTTTATTTTAACAATTCACATTAACATTCTATGAAACATTATTAAACATATTATTAAATAATTTAAACCTAAAAGGTAACTTCCATCTACGGTCTGGGTCGAACCAAGCTGCGATCCCGACGCATAGTCGACGCACGAAGCGCTCAATCTTTCGCGAGACTTGCAATCCACATTTCTTTCACACACAGTCATTTATATATCAACAAATATCTTAATTATTCATAAATTTTCTATAAAATTCGGTGTTTACGAGCCAAATTTTTAACATTTGTAAGTCTTGTGACTAGATTTTTCTTATTTAATAATACACAAGTAAATAACGTAGGAATATTTTGTACGACGAGATGCCATTGATTACGAGCGGTAACTTAAATGCAGACTACTAATTATTTAGATACCTTTAAAAGATAAAACAGAATCACACCAATATATATACATTTACAATAAATTAAGCTTATTAATTAAGCGTCCAGCATGCTAGGACAAAGTACATGGTAAGATTGTTTCTGTTACTTAAAATTAATTATGATGTAGGTATAATTAATTAATTCATACAACAAGCATAAACCGATTCCGCGGAGATCGAGTCATTTACTACTCTCTAGAAAAATATTTTAATCTAAGTATATGCTTATAAAAATAACGGAGTCGGCTCTAGTCTGAAGAGAATGCGTTGTGAAGGCGGGTGTGGTCCTCAGGATGTCAATAAAGGGATCCAATTTCATTAGAAGGGAAGGCTGGCGCGAAACATGTTCTCGATGAGGGGGGGCGCTGGAACTAAGTCTTCAAGCTTCAGGTAGAAGATTCGCTGGAGCCCTTGCACGGAGAGAGACCGTAATTCAGGCAGCGCGCCGAGGACGCGACTGAAATGCGGGGCGCCTGCTGCGTTGGTGTTTCCACCGCAAGGCATGTGAGCGCGCAGACATCCGATAATCTTCATTTGCAATTGTTCAACTCGGTGTGGCTCTTTTAAACCATGCCTCTCTGAGAACAAAATACAATTTTAATGTATCTATTAAAGTTGGTTCCACGCAGATTGATTTTAGCTTTAGCTTTGATCTTAGCTACAAATACTAAAAATAAAATATTCATAAAACTGGCAGTAAATTGAAATACTATGATTCACTTAGCTAACAAATAATTCGGAAAAACTAAACTTAATTTACAAAGTTCATTTTCATTTCTTTTTGAATGTACGAGTTAATGATATGATGGTACAAATATATTTTTGTAGCTACAATAATGAAGTAGATGAATAATTACTTAAGCAGAGTAAAAGTACATTTTAAGAGATTCTCACCTGTTATGAGCGTCAATGCACAGAGGCAGGCAAAAGTTGAAATGTCAATATCCATGGAGTGCAGGGTATTACTAAAATCAAGTACAGCATGTAGCCAGTCTCCAAAAGACCTCTGACATTGTCGTTTATCTAGGACCAGGCCGTTGCAGAAGGTGAGTTTAGTGTCCTCTGGGCGAGTGCGATAAGCTAGTCGTAAAACGAATAATTCGAGGCGTGCCGATGCAAAAAGTTGCTCTCGGTCTTCAGAGCAAAGGTCCCCGAAACCAGGTACTTTCTCAGCAAAAACTTTTATCATATCGATAGACGTTGCCAGTAACGAGTAAAATTGTTGGATTACTTCTACATCCGAAATAGGTGGCTCCATTGGATTAGGCTCTCTATATTGTGAATAATCAAGATTTCCGAAATCCGGAGACGTATCAACATGAGCTCTGACTAATGCTGTTATTAAGGAAATTGGTGGACTCGGTGGAGATTCTTGAGGGCATTTCGGTTTAGATGGTAATCTTCCTCGTCTACCTTTAAGCGAGTCAGTCCGTACAACTTCTTTCACCATTCCTACAGCAAGACACTTCTGAAACCGACAAAATTGACACCTGTTTCTTCTTCTCTTATCCACTGGACACGATTTTTCAGCCAAACATACATATTTAGAACCTTTTTGGACAGTTCTTTTGAAAAATCCTTTGCATCCTTCACAAGTTCGCACACCGTAATGTTGGCATGCAGCAGTATCTCCACAAACAGCACAAAGTTGACTCGGCGATTGTGGCGCTGCTCGAGACCCCATGTTTTCTTGCTGGGTTCCGCCAGGCGAGCTGGACGCAGAGCTCGGTGCTGATGCTTGCATACAGTGAACTCTACTGCCATGTAATTTGGGACTTTCATTAGAACTAGTCGATTCCGATCTCTGAACCGGTAAGGATGATCTTCGTTGTCTCGCTCCTTGGTCTGAAGATATATGTAAATCCACTGAACTAGGGAACGGTGGCAATGAATAAGCCTCTTGAGTATTTGGTACGCCACCAATATCAAATGTCGGGGAGCACGGCTGAGCGGGTGCGTAGTAAGGCGAAGGAGCATAGGGTAATGATGGTTGATGATATTGATATAATAATTGTGCTGATGTATGTCCTTGATGGGAGTATGCACTAACGTTATAGCAGTCTTCATCCATCTTGATGCCGAATTCTGCCATTTCTTGTTTCGGATAACGTACTGAGTATGTTTCTTCAAAACTGGGCAAGGCTGGTCCAAGCGTAGGCGATGGAGTTTCACTCACTGGAGTTTCACGCTGGGATTTTACTTCAGGGAGTATTGGTGCGTGGAATTCAACGTCTGGGAATGGATCTAAATTTTCTTCCAAGATTTCAGAAGAGTCTTCTTGATATTGAGGCGATAATAAATCAGTGAAGGACGAACCGTAGTTGCTCTGTAATAGAAAGAAAAATCAATAGTTAACTAAGGCGTTATACATACGGTAGGCGGAACGTTTACAGGGGCGGTAACGACGCACCAATAGCGCGCCTTTCGTATCAATCACTTAGCAATGACTTTTATATTGAGACCGCCTGTTTATTGTGCAGGTGTTCTAATCGTCGGTCATTTTCATATTCGATTACCACAAAAAATCATTTAACGTTTACTTAGTTGCTAATTCAAGCGTATAAAAGCTTCTAATAAAATAATTATGAATGGCGGAATACATACGTGTGTTTGCAGCAGTAGCATGCTGGACGAGTTAGACGTGAAAGCGCTTGGCGAGCGCGGTTCGATGGCGCTCGGCTCTATAACAAGAGATAATTTACCTTTAACATACTTGTAAATTTTTTTTATACTTATTAGGTAGGTAGGTATGTAATATAACACAATTACATGTTCCTCTGATATCAGGATCTGTTAGCATTAAGTGTAACAGTTGGCTAGTGACTAGAGGGTTGGTTGTGACTGCACCGGAAGACGCCGACGTGTTGACGGCACCGGACTTTGAACTATCACGCTATACAAGCCATGCATCATTTATATTTACCCTCGGCGAACGTACTTTGATTCCTACTTAAACACAAGTACACGTAATTGCCGAATCGATATCTTTCGCGGGGCTGAATTGATGACCGAACTCTACCCGGATATGATAAGCAATGACGCCAAAAAGAAAGGTCTTCTAATTTATACTGCCGTTTTGTCAGCCAAATATTGGCGTTTTGAATACATTGTGTCACGGTTCTTGATTCGCCACGCCCCGAAAATTGAATCCCATGTATACACCTTAACTAGATCTTCATAAAACGGTACAACTAAATCTTTCGTATAAAATATTTTCAGCCTTACGGGCTTCGCTTATGATTTAAAATGAATTAGCAAAGTATCATTTGAAAATTTTTAGGGCGAAAAGGCGATGGCTCCCTTGGGAGGTTATGAAATCACTGGCATTTGCAGTTTCTATTATGCTAAGAACCATTAATTTCAGTCTTATTAAGGTACAGACAAAACATAAATGATTATATTTCGTTATTAATTTTTCCATACACGGAAATAAATTTGACTTGATATGTTCCTACCTAAAAGACTTCAAGTAAATACATGTGGGTGATCCAGTGGTAGTAAATAAGTAAATATTATTTGTTGAGAAGTTATTCAATCAATCACTCACTCACTCATTCACAACTCACTTCAACCCAATAACGGCTCCCTACTGAGCACGAGTCTCCTCTCATAATTTGAAGGTATTGGCTATAGTTCACCACGCTGGCCAAGTGAAGATTGGCAGACTTCACACACCTTTGAGTGAAGTCTCTTTTATACGCGTTTCAGTGCGATGTTTTCCAACACCATCAAAGCAAGTGATATTTAATTCCTTAAACCGCACGTAACGCCGGAAAGTCAGAGGTATCCGGGGATCGAACTTCTGACCACCCGAACGGAGGCCGGGCGTCCAAACCACTAGGTTATGAGCGCTTTTTAATCAGCTTTCTAGTCGGCTAAAAATATTATATAGGTATCACTCGTAGATGCTGGAGTTAGCGGTGTTAGACAAAGAACTCTACAGTAACAGAAATTTCGTTATCTACCTGAAATAGCAGCGTTTGCTCGAGGTTGTGATGTTCCACGAACACCGCCGAGATATTCTATCACGATCTTATTAAATCACTCATTATGAACTGTCAGGCATGCAGGTTTCGATTTCACGATGTTTCAAGTCATATGAATTAATATTTTAAAATGTACATAACTCCGAAAAGTTAGAGATGCGTGCCCGAGGATCGAAACCCAAACCAACCGAATAGAAGGCCGGTTGTACCATTCGGTTTAACAGAACGGCCGTGAAAATGTAGCAGAAATACAGCAGCTGACAGACAGACAATAAATTATTATATCAATATTAATATTACTATAGATTTATTACTATAGATTTATTTAGATAGCTTTAAAAAATAAGAGGGAAACTTTTGCTTTCCCGGGAAAACACCTTACGGATTTTTTCTAGATGCTGGAAGCTATATTACTGTGCAGAAATGCTTATATTAGAAAAATATCAATCTGTGTTTGAGTCTGAGATAGAAAGAAGTAAAAAAATAAAGAAACAGAGTTTCGTATCATCACACTAATATTATAAAGGCGAGTATGTTTGTTACTCTTTCATGAAAAACCACAGGTCAGATTTGGCTGTAATATGGAAAGGATATACCCTAAACTAACACATTGGCATCTTTTTATCCCGGAAAATTAAAAAAAAACCCGCGGGAATATGAAAAACTTAATTCACACGGTCCAAGTCGCGTGCATCAGCTAGATGGTTATAATATCATAAAGGCACTAGAGTACAATGTGGAACTAGCTGATTCTCCAGAATTAAATGAAAAAATAAAGGGCATATAATACATACAAGAAACGTGATTTTTCGGCTTTTTTTGTTAGAATAGGTTAGGTGTTAGAATAGGTAGGTAGGTAGGGAACATATTTAATTTTCAAAGAGTGAGTTAATTACCTATTACGCTGCAATAACAACAAATAATGAAGACCTTAAAATTTGGAAATTAAGATTTCAAATTTGGAAGATAGGTTTATGGTAATTTGGTAGGTCTATGGTGTAGACGGCAGCTAAGAAACGGTTTTGAGAAAATTCACCCCTAAGGGGTTGAAATGGGGGTTGGAAGTGTGTATGAAAGTCCTTTGTTTTTGAAGTTAGAGACAAGAAAGTTGGCAATTATGTTATTAGTTATAAATAATAAAGCCCATTTAAGCAATTTTAAGAAAATGCACCCCAAAGTGGGTGTAAAGACCTGAAAATCGGCATTTAGGTAATTTATAATAACCTGCATAAGCAATTTTACGAAAATCTACCCCAATAGGGGTGCAATAGGGGTTGGAAGCGTACATGAGGGTTTTAAGTTTTTGATGTTAGAGACTTGAAAATCGGGATTTACGTTATTAGTTTTAAATTATAATAACTTATATAATCAATTTTACGAAAATTAACCCCAAAGAGGGTGAAATGGGGGCTGTAAGTTTGTATGAAAGTCCTTTGTGTTTGAAGTTAGAGGCTTGAAAATCGGGATGTAAGTTATTAGTTTTAAATAATAATAACCTGTGTAAGCAATTTTACGAAAATCCACCCTAAAGGGTGTGAAATTGGGGTTGGAAGCTTGCATGTAGGTTATAAGTTTTTAAAATCGGCATTAAGGTCATTACTTAATAGTTTTAGCCGCTATATGTACATATGCTTTTTGCAGCGGGAAAATCTCATAGGAAATCAGAAATTGTACGTGGACGAAGTCGCGGGAAACCGCTAGTAAAGTTATAAATTTAACAGGTTCCCAAACATTACACTTAGATCTTATGAGATGGTACGGAACCCTACGTGTGTGAGTATGACTCGCACTTGGCCGGTTTATTTAACATCTGTTAACATGAATTTGAAGGGGTGACATCCTAGGGTATAAATTATACCCTAGCAATTTTCACAAGCTCTATTTTATGAGAGTATCTAACTGGGTTGATATATTAGCAAAATCTATTAGGTACATTAATGTGTCAGTATATCAAGTTGGTGTAGGAGTTCTGTGAGTACGTAATTGGATATTCATACCACGTTGTTTCCTAGTCGAGTCAATTGTTATTCTTTATCTCAGTTCGAATGTTTAAAATTAAAAGGTTTGGGTTATGTGACTCATATTTACAAAAATACAAACGAATAAGTACCGTAAGTAAGTAAGTAATTTAAACGAATAAGTACCGAGTACAGCTAGATTAATCTCAACCAAACTCTGATCTAATCCTAGAATACTTGACGGCTTATAAGGCGGAAGCTCTGTATATAAATATGTAGATAATATCCGGGTGACCGAGCTTAGCTCGGTATTTTTGTTGGTGTATCGTGTTTTTTGAAAATTATATTTAAAATAAAAACTAAACACTAAAAATAAAAGAAAATATATATATATATAAATATATATATATAAAAGGGAAAAAAAATATCGGACTGGAGAACATCTGGACTCGAACCGGGGTCTTCTAGTTTCGGGACCGACCCACCTGAGCTATTAGGTACTTACACATGAAATTGGCGTTTTGTTGTACTGGCCACTTTGATCTCAAATATCTCCTCTTTGGTTAGGAATTTCAATTTCAAATTTATACAGCTATTTACTCATGCTTTTGTGTTTTGATATACTTCTGTGTAAATTGGCACGATACGGAATTCGCGGAATTGCAAATCATTGGTTTAAAAGTTATTTGACTGAAAGGGTGCAATGCACTCAAATAACTAAAGCTGTAGACGGTGTAAAAGAGACATACCAATCCACCTTTAAATCCAACAAAAGTGGCGTACCTCAGGGAAGTATTCTAGGACAAACCTTATTCTTACTCTATATAAACGATCTCCCTGATGTAACTCAGCATAAGAGCATAAGACCATACTGTTTGCCGACGATACCACAGTTTTAATCAAGTGTACTAATGAAAACACATTTAACAAAGATATTAACGTAAGTAACTATCACTCGTATTATAGACTGGCTAGACAAAAATAATTTAAAACTTACACAAAACAAAAATGATGTCATTTAAAAATCCTAAGGCTAAAGATATTTCTTTTCATGTATAATATATTAACAGTGTCATTAGTGAAGTGGAATCAACCAATTTTTTAGGTATAGAACTTGATAAACACTGCAATTGGGAAAACCATATTGACAATGTCTGCAGTAGAATTAATAAGTTTGTGTTTGCTTTGAAAAAATTAAAGAAGATAGCTACTAGAGGCGCTGTTAAGAGTGCATATCACAGTTTTCTATCGTCTATACTTACCTACGGCTTGATAATCTGGGGCAACTCAATTGACATAGACAGAGTATTCAAAGTGCAAAAGAAGTGTGCACGGGCAATATGTGGTGCGCATTATTTAGACAGTTTCAAACCTCTATTTAAGTCGCTTAATTTACTCCCTTTCCCTTGTATTTACATAAAAGAAATGTGCATTTTCGTAAAAAAGAATCCTGATCTTTTCACCAAACATGGAGATGTACTTGGGAAAGTAACTAGACATAGGGACAGATTTTTATTGCCCAACATGAAATTACGCTTATTCCACAGTAATTCCTACTGCATGGCGATACGCATATTTAATCAGCTTCCTCCTCACGTTAAAACTATGTCACTGCCAGCACTCAAATCATACTTAAACAAGTAGTTTTTAGAGCAGTGCTTCTACTCGATTAAAGAGTACTTAGATTCCTTCAGATGACCTAAAATACTAATGTGTAATGTTATTGTGTCTTTTTAAAATAATTGTACTTTATATTAGTGGAATGATGATTGTAATTTATGTGGTGTTTATCAATATGCTTAATACTACTTGACATTATGTATATTAATTAAATATTATGTAACTCCTAACATTTCGATCTGAAGAACAAGCCCCGTGGACGGCCGGAGAGCAAAGTTGATAATGAAGAATTGAAGGCTA
The DNA here is from genome assembly GCA_964035005.1 of Erebia palarica. Taxonomy (NCBI): domain Eukaryota; kingdom Metazoa; phylum Arthropoda; class Insecta; order Lepidoptera; family Nymphalidae; genus Erebia; species Erebia palarica. The sequence goes on along the minus strand of OZ035985.1, from coordinate 30,623,395 downwards.
TTGTAGAAGCGGATCCATCGAAAACCATGTCCGAGCTAGCTGCAGGTTGTGGTGTTAGTGATAAAACTGTTTTAATCCACTTGAAGCAAATTGGGAAGGTGAAAAAGCTTGAAAGGTGGGTACCTCATGAATTGAGTGCAGCAAACCGACAAACGCACGTCGACTGCTGCGTAACATTACTCAACTGGCACAATAATGAAGGGATTTTAAATCGAATTATTGCCGTGATGAAAAGTGGATCCTGTACGATAATCGGAAATGCTCATCGCAATGGCTGAACCCTGGCGAACCAGCCAAATCCTGCCCCAAGCGAAAATTGACTCAAAAAAATTACTTGTGAGCATTTGGTGGACTAGTGCCGGTGTCGTTCACTACAGCTTCCTTAAATCTGGCCAGACAAATACGGCGGATGTCTATTGTCAACAACTGCAAACCATGATGGAAAATCTAGCAGCTAAACAACCGAGGCTGGTCAATCTCTCTAGGCCACTGCTGCTTCAGGACAACGCTAGACCACACACTGCACAACAGACGGCTACCAAATTAGAGGAGCTTCGATTGGAATTTCTAAGACATCCACTGTACTCCCCGGACCTTGCTCCAACAGATCACCATTTTTTTTAAATTTGGATAACTTCTTGCAAGGGAAAAAGTCCAAAGCGCCTTCAAAGATTTTGTTGATTCCCGTCCGAATGGTTTTTTTAGTAAAGGGATCAATGAACTACCTATGAGATGGCACAAGTGCATAGATAGCAATGGTACATACTTTGATTAAATAAATATATTATATTTAAAAAAAATCTACTTTATGTTCCTCCCTTACAAAACGCCAATTTCATATGTAAGGACCTAATATTACAATCTTGTAGATGGTGATGAAATTTACCTTCGTATTCTAGTCATATTTTTTTCATTGCCTGGAAACACGGATAAAACGACATTTTCTAAAAATGAATCCTGGCTAGATCGATTTATCGCCCCCGAAACCCTCCATTTATATGAAATATTGCTCGTTCAAAGGTATTAGATTAAAAAAAAAACAGTAAACGTACATACTTAGCTTACACAGTACACTAAGCTTTTACAGATTTATGAAATTATAATATACCTATGCCACGAATGATGTAGCATGTAGGTATGATTGGGATAACTTAAAAGTTAAAAAAAACAGTTTTATACTTATTAAATTTAATTTATCAATTACGCATTAACCTATTCATACACTATTAAGGAAATGACTTGAAGGTAAGGATTTCATCAACAAAATCCATTGTAGGGTAGGTTAAATGGGCACAGTTTATATACATATAAATGCCAATAAATACATCCGTACTTAGTATTTTATCTGTCACCGTAAGATTGTAAAAACCGTTAGATTATAATCTAACTCGCGAAATTCTAAACTGTCGAAAGATTAGAATTTAACGCATTATTTTCGGTAGATTGTAATCTGATAGGTATTTAAACTCGATAAAACCTAGCCTGCGGCCGGGCACTACTTGATTATTTATGTCGAACCCTAACCTAACCTACAAGAAAGAGACAAGAAAACGTAAATAAAATGAATATTTCAAAAATTTACACTCAGAACGTTGAACAGTTTACAATCTTTCGACAGTTTAGAATGTCGCGAGTTAGATTATAATCTAACGGTTTTTACAATCTTACGGTGACATATCCATAGTAATATTATAAATGCGAAAGTACCTATGTGTCTCTGTCTACTACGCTTTTACGGCCCATTATTCAACCGATTTTTGTGAAATTTTATACCTAAAAAGATAAGTTGCACCCCGGAAAATAACATGTCTTTATATACGATTTCATACCTATTGTTCTTTAATTATATCTTAACGAATTCATCTACGTAGATTGAGGTTTTTCGATTCCCGCGGGAACTGATTTTGTGTAACAATAAATCGGAGGCTGCACCATTATTATCTCTGCAGAGATCCAGAATGACAGAGTGCCCAAAACAATTTATTTTTGTCTGCCTGTCAGAGCGCGAATCACACTGAACCCCTATTAAACGAATTTTTATGCAATTTGGCTGTACTTTTTACTTTAATGTACTTAGCTGATAGGTACTCACAGCTTGACATATAGACTAGTTTTTTACTAATCCAAAAAACGTGGAAATAGAGTTAATGTGGGATGTGGGAAGTTAATGTGGGGGAGGGGGGTGTTTAGTCTAGTGGTTATTCTCACTAGCCCCCGGAGTTAGGAAGTTGGCGGTGTTTCACCCCCATGCCTCGGAGAGCACGTTAAACCGTCGGTCCCGGCTATCACTAACATGATAGTAGCCCGCCAACCCGCATTGGAGCAGCGTGGTGGGTCTAAGCTCTTATTCCCTCTCTCCTATGAGAGTGGAGGTCTGTGCCTAGCAGTGGGATGTTAATGTGCTGTAGCGGTGGTGGTGGTGGGGATAGGGGAAGTTTCTTTGTTGATGTTCTACCTTAACTCCGTAACCTTAAACTGTTTTTGATACAGGAAATCCCAGTGTGGAAATCACTGCCCCACTAACTGATTTAATTACTTAATAATAGTGATTTTTAGCTGAATAAATGAAATTAAATGGAAATTTTTAATGCAATGGTACCTAATAATATATTACTAATAGTAGTTTATAGTATTATATAAAAGCAGTAAGTAGGCTTTAACAAAAGAGCTGATGCTTTGCAAGCCCAAGTTGCTAGGTGGGAAAACAGTCTTTCCTATTTTCTTGGTTTAGATAACCGGCGGTCGAATATCCGGCTATCTGGTATCTGTATATACATCCGTTCATCTTTACCGTATAACATTACGAGTGGGTATTAATCAAGCATCTTAATTTTTTCCTATAAGATTGTAGCAGGTTTGATTTCGGTATGAAAAGGTAGAATCTATTCTTGTTCATTTCTGATCTGCAGTCTGCAAGATTAGGTACTAATCGTAGGTACTTGTACATTTCACTTGTTTTTAGGGTTCCGTGGTCAAAAAGGAACGCTTACCTATATTTTTGCCATGTCCGTTCGTCCGTCTGTCTGTCCGCGGCTTAGCTCAAAGGCTCTTAGTACCCATTAGAAAGCTATAATTTGGCATGAATATCACGTCATTATTATTATTGGTATGGGTGATAAATAACGGCATGCCGACAAAGTGGTAAAACAAAATTTTGTTGGTTGGTACACGTTAAGCCCGAAGAGTGGCGAAGCTGAAGTGGCAATGGGCGGGGCACATAGTTCGGAGAACCGATGGACGTTGAGGTCCCAAAGTGCTGGATATGCGATTTGTTACGGGGAACTACAGAACCCTACACTGCGCGTGGCCCGACACGCACATTGTCGGTTTTCAGTACACAGTTATATTACATAGGCTTACATAGGTAGCTAGTTTTCGAAACAAGTAACGTCACGTGATTTTTATTTACCGCATGCTCTTAGGAATTTATTATATAGGTACCTAATAGGTCGGCTTGTAAAAAATATTAGATATTCTCCTTAAATTATTTTTGTCCTTATCTTTTTAAAGCTGAATATTATTATTTTCTGACTATTCTGATACTATCTGCTATTATTATTATTATTATTAGTAGTCTGTATTTTAGGTGTCATCACCGACCACCAAAACATTTTGGTTGGTCAATAAAACATTGTCAATAGGCTCGACTTGAGAATCTCCTCCCCTGTTAGTATATTGTGTGCTAAGGGGTGAAACAAGACGATTTCAGACGAGGGTGAAGTTGCCTGCCTGAGCAAAGCGAGGGCTGGATAAAATGACAATTAAAAAGGTTTGAAATAAATAAAAGATGCCCTGACAGGATTGAAAGGAGGGCTGCTACGTCATTCAGCGGGTAGAAAACCATCAAAGTGATGATTTTCTACCCGCTGCAAGACGTATTCGTCTGAAATTGACTGGTTTCAGGTGACCCAACAGGCATTGAAGCTCGCATTTTCAATGCAGGTTATATGAAAAATTATTTTTTCAACCCCTAAATTAATTATAGTAACGTCATCTATGGGCAACCCTCACATTCCTCACAAGATAAATATACCCTCTTGTTAGGGTTGTATCGTAAGTAGTCGACTCCGTGAAAAACCGTTCTGTTTCTGATGTAATAACTTTGCGGTAGATGGCTCTGGATGCCTAAATAAAAAGAAAATTGTTTGTAGCGTCACGACTAATACAAACTACGTGATGCCGCCGTACTAATATTACAAATGCGAAAGTGTGTTTGTTTGTTGGTTTGTCCTTCAATCACGCCGACACAGAGCAACGGATTGACGTGATAGGCATATACATAGACATATATCCCGTTACGCCTGAATAAAAAAATTAAAGAGTTCCCGCGGGATTTTAAAAAAACTAATTCCACGCGGACGAAGTCGCGGGCATCAGCTAGTATTAATATAAAAAATTACATAATAAACTTGCGCAAAAATGCTATTGTTGATGTGGCTTTTACTATGGACCACCATAATGAAATATGTTCAATATGCTAAATAATCTATACTAATATTACAAATGCGAAAGTCTGTCTGTCTGCTACGCTTTCATAGGTCCATCTGTTCAACCAATTTTGATGAAATTTGGTACAAGGAGAGGTTGTATCCCGGGGAAGGGCATAGGCTACCGGCTTTTTATCCCGGAAAATTCAAGAGTTACCACGGGAATGCAAAAAACTATTTCTTCAACCGATTTTGATGAAATTTGGTATAGGGATAGTTTCTAACCAGGGGAACTTTTTATCCTGGAAAATTAAAGAGTTCCCGCGGAGTCAAAAATATTAATCAACGCGGATGAAATCGCTCGCATTATTAGTATTATAATATATTTATGCATTTTCAATGATTCAATAAGCTATAACATCGGATTACAGATATAATATAAATTATCATATATGACTCAGATTATTTAAACTAGTAGTAGAAGTAGACTCATACATAAATTTTGTGATAGGTGTAGGAATGAACCAAACTATTTTACACTTTAATATCTATTATAAATAAATATTTGTGAAAAATGTTATTTGATAGAGAACGTTTTCAAGGAGAACAAGTCTACATGAATATTAACTCATACAAAATATTCCAATTGAGAGAATCTTCATATGTGTGTTAGAGATATACATAAAACTAGATTTTGTATATTATATACATGTATCTATGTATTTACACGGTAACATAAGATAAAAGGTAATATTTTGACAAACATGAGATATAAATAATTAGCAAACCATAGTTTAAAAATTAATAGTTTCAACTTGTTTAAGTTAGATACTTATGTACTTATTAAAATATTCTTGTCAACTCTATATTAAAAAATGTTGCAATATAGTTACAAATATTTCTATCAATTAGAGTTTATAAAGTTATTAGTTTGGATTGCCAAATTATTAACATTATGTCAGGTTTTTTTTTAAATATAAGAATGGAATATAAATACAATAGAACTTAATGCTAGCTAGCCTAACCTAATTACTATATAAATCATGCCCACGTGGAATGGTGGCAAGAATGCTGGCTGCATTTCCACGCTGGTCAGCCAGGCTGATCCTTTGCGCAAAAAATGAGCCGGCCCTTCTGTCACCAGATGAGGCAATTAACCGCGGTGAAATATCTCGCAAAAATTTTTTGCCACTAAAACTCCACGGCCCAAGGGTTTCCACGGCAAACGGAAGGTTACTACCCAATGATATTATATTTTATTTCAGTTCACGGTTTTTGACAAATGTGCTTGTAAAAAGTCTGTATCATATTTGACTAAAACACTGGTAGGGAGATCATATTACGTTACCACGTTGTACTAATATTATCTTTACTTTTATCTACGGGGTGGCTGTTGGTGCCAGCTGTGAGACAGGGCGGGCGGTGCGGCGCGGCGTTGTGACGTCAAGCTTTGTGTGACACTGACGCGTACAATGTACGCCAGCGTCTTATTCCAGCCAATGATACTGTAGAAGCGTTCCTATACGTTTACTATTTATTAACAACTAGTGGGCCCGGCAGACGTTGTCCTCGCAATTCTTCCATATTTTCTCACCGTTTAAACCTTCCCTGGACTACGACAAACATTTCAAAACCAAAATCTAAGCTAAATCGGCTCAGCCGTTCTCGAGTTTTAGCGAGACAAACGAACAGCAATTGATTTTTATATATATAGATAGATTATTGCCAAACCGTTTATTGTAGAACCTTAACCACCAAATCAATGAAATTTAAACCATAAATATAGTGGAAATTAAGAATTACTTATATTTGTCACCTAGAAGCATATTATTTATGTTCACAGCATGAATGCTACGGACATGGTTGATATGGAAAACTCACTATCTACCATTTTAAATATAGGTAGGTACCTATAGCTTTTTCACTAGTAATAGAGCAGTCATTCATGTTAAGTCTATTTTGCGTAGACTTTGAATAAAAACTTGTGTATAATGATTGTGTGTAGGTGGACAAACAATTTATTACTGGGTTACAAACACACACAATTCAAATTCAGTGCCTATGCGAATAGCCGATTTCGTAGGCTTGTTTGAAATCGTCATTTTGGTCGAAATTACCTAAGTGTAGTAGTCTACAATCCCACAAAATATAGTTTTAATATGCTTAAATATTTCTACTACAATGTTTGTATAGAGCTATCTACTCTACACATAATATAAATAAGATATAGAGTTAAAACGATCTATTTAGAGATATACCTAAGTTAAAAGCCGTTACTAATTAGTTTGTTAAACGTTTTATTAAACTTATCGAACTATTTCCATAATATATGTATAGAACCGGTCAAATGAGCCAGTGTAGTTAAATTATTCTTCATAGGAGGCGCCACTTTATATACTACGTTATTAACTAGACGGAATGTTTATGCAGAATTATCGTATACTTTGCGCAGCACCAGCTTTTAATGTTTGTTTCTAAATATTTTGCAAACATTAGAGGTACTCTTATATACCTACATATAATATTTTTCTCTTAGGCACATAGCTCATACAAGATTCTTTATATTTGATTAAATGTGAAGAACTTGATAGAAAAAATAAATCTTGATTATTTCGCGATCCAATTTATATTTTTGTTTGAGGGAATTTTTTTTTTTTAATAATATTTCAAAGGTCATTTCAAACGCTATCAAATCAATTAAAAAATATTGAATGTCATAAAAATAATACACACAATTTTTATAAAACGTTAAATATAATTTACAAAGCTTTATTAAAAGCGACCTTGATGTCCGAGTTGCTGCCTCTATAGATTTGTGTGGGTATTTGAGAACATTATATAAACTGTGGAAGAATAAATTTGAATGTATTCATGTTTCTAATCATCGAACTTGATAAACGGAAACTAGTTTGACAAAATTTCTTGATTTTAGTTTGAAGTTTGTACGAAACGCGTCTAATGTAGTCCACCCGATTACGTAAAATTGTGTTAGTGGTTAAGCAAACAACATGCAAAGAATAAATTTGGTTTTATGACCAGATATATTGCATTCGCGTGGATGTATATATATATATATATATATATATATATATATATAAATACATATACCTCGCGCGGAGTCGCGGGCGACCTCTAGTATATATACTGGAGGTCGCCCGCGACTTCGTCCGCGTATAATTTCTGATTTCCCATGAAATTATGAAATTTTGAAATTTTGAAAAAGCCTATCTATAGGGGCAATATGCCTATGCAGGATTTGATTATTTAAAAATATTAACTAAATGCCAATTTTCATGTCTCTAACTTCAAAAATATAGGACTTTCATATAATGAAATGAAATGAAATGATTTATTTATTTCATGTAGGACAACTTGTGTCACTTATGAAACGTTAAGACTCTACCACCGGTTCGGAAAGCTGATTCTGAGCTGATAAACTTCCAAGTCCCATTTCACCCCCTTAGGGGAGAATTTTCTTATGAATTTTCTGATAGTAATACTACAGAATAGGTACATGTAATACTTAGCCAATGCCCATGCGAACCATACCACTTGATATTTTTTTTTAAAGATTACCAATAAACTTATTATGCAAAAATATATTTGATATTACTAGCCAAGTTATTCATGTACCTAACGTACTATTCAGTCTAGTTTTTGCAGTTGTAAGCAGTAGTACCTTGGCACTAATACGTTTTTAAAAGCTCGTCCTTTTATTCAGGACATAATTATATAATCTGTGATTAACGTATATAAAACATTATTTACGATCTTCGCATTGAAAATACATACTAATATTATAAATGCGTGTCTGTCTGTCTGCTCCGCTTTCACGAACCATCTGTTCATCCGATTATGATGAAATTTGGTATAGAGGCGTAAGGTAGGTTATATCTCGGGGAAGGACAATACTTTTACCCGGAAAATTAAACAGTTCCCGTAGGAATCAAAAAAATATATTCCACGCGGACGAAGTCCGGGGCATCCTCAAATTAATAATAATAATTTAAGACCTGTGTTTTTACCGTGACCGTATTACTTACACGTTCTGCACTGCCTTAGGGGCTTTCATCCGTCGCTTAGAGCAATGTTATTTTAATATTGTTGAAACTCTTATTTCTGAATTATAATCCTTATTTTAGGGACGTCAAGGTACGTCATATAAAACTTTAATTTTAAAATAATACTCCTTTAAGCGCTGGTAGCTCATGGTTGTAAGTAAGCCCACAGATTTGTTGTTTTTGGATGCTATCATTTACGTTATTATGGCAATCACATACTTCTGGAGACATCCTTTACAAACCAATAAGTAATGATGTAGGTTTAACGTAAATTTGTAAACAATTAATTAATTTCATTAAAGAGTCGGCAGTTATGATTCAGTGCAGGTCTTAATAAATTAATTAATGAGTAAAAATACTTAACAGCAAGTTGTTTTATGCTTACGTTCAGGGACAGCCTTTCCGTCCATACCCATACTAATATTGCAAACGCGAAGTTCTGTCTGTCTGTCTGCTACGCTTTAACGGCCCATCTTTTCAACCGATTTTTGTGAAATTTTGTATGGAGGTTTTATCCCGATAAATTATGGAGTTCCCCCGGCCATTAAAAAACTTATTCCACGCAGACGAAGTCGCGGGTATCGTCTAGTCTAGTACTTAGTTTATATATTAAGCACGTTATCTAGAGTGGACTACTAAAATGAGATTTTTCTTTTTTTTTAAATTATATCCAGTTTTCGGGCAGATTTTTGGCTCAGTAAGGTAGTTTGTACAATCAATAGTCACTGATAGTCTTCTAAAATCATATTTTCAGAGCTTGCAAAGGTTTTTGTAATAATAGAGTATAGTAAGAGTTATTTAGGTATCAAGAAACTTTTCAGCGTAGGCTGTAACCTTAGAACTCGAAGGCTAATGTAATATGAAGTAACAAGTATAAGGAAGTCAGTAGCCAGTAAGCAAGGGCGTCCTTGAAACGGGGCGCGAATCGATACGTGACGTAACACGACGCATGACGTCACGGGCGTCGCTCAATCGGCGGCCGAGGCCGCGAGCTCGCGCGCCTTCCACTACACCCCCTTTACTGCCGCTTTTCCACGCCACCCGGTTATTTTTAGACTTCATGACGTAATTCCGCTACAGAAAACGCTAGAGCCGAACGAAAAGTAAAGTTGAAAATATGCAATAGGCTGCTGCGGGGTTTTGTACATCATTCTTATAGATTGGAATTAATATTAGTCAGCTTCAGCTGTTGATTAGAATTTTTGCGTGCAGTTTTAAAATTCAAATTAATAACACTTAAAAATTGTAGTCGTATTGATATGATATTGTGCGTATTGTTAAAGATCAGTGCTCAATATACCAATATTTAAAATATTAACCACTAGGTAAGTTATTTGTGATCATGTACAGAGTGCAGAATTACGGAATGAACAATTACATTGCCGTTATATTTATATAACGCAATTATATTAATTATATAATATATTACATTATTAATTATATAGTTATAGTTATAGTGCATAGTGCACAATTAAAAATCCGATTACAATGAATTTTTCATTAGTATAATTTTATTATATTTAGTAAAACCATAACCGATAACTGAGTCTCAAACATGTGTGTTACATAATCATGATTAAGTTATAAAATGGGAAAGTTTAAAAGAAGTATGCAATGATTCATATTGGCACTTTGTAATCAAATTCAAGGAAGCGTTTCAAGATAATAAGTACTTATTGACTTCATCGTCAAAAAGATTTCAAAAATTCTTTTTGAGTCGTAAAAGGATCCTACAAACTTTCCCATCAAAAATGGAAAATATCGAAATAATAAACAAAAACTCTCAAATGTAGTTAAGTGAAAAACTCTATGATTTTTTGATACATACAATAATCCATAAATAGGTTTCCTTGGGGTGGAGTGACGTAAAAAGGGAGTAAGATTTTATTCCATTCTGACGTCACTACAGCTGGCGATAGCGTGCCTCATAGTTGCGTCCTTATCCTTCAATAAAGCGTAAAAAATTACTGAAAATGCTCCCTAGCTTTCCCAAAAGCTTCAAGAGATATCGTAATTATACTTGTATAACAGACTGGCTACAATTTTTTTCTTTTCACCGCCATACTGAAATATTTTCAAATTCTTCCTTTTCTCTATTCAGTGAAAAAGGAATTCTCTATTCATTTTATAATAATTAGGTATTCAATTCAGCACGTTGGAAGAAAACAGTTTCGTCATGGAATAATTATCGTAAATTATATGTATAGGCAGTTTTAGGCAAAAATAAAAATAAATTCATTTTGTGAGATGAATAAGATAATATCTTTTCATTAAAACATATCTACCGATACTTAATATGGCTAGTTATACAGCCACAAAAACAGTTGTTAAATGTTATGCGGAGCTGTAAATGTTATATTTTCACTATTTTATAGAGTCACTTTTTGAGTCAGATATTAAAATTGCCAATATTTGTGTAATACATTTTATTTCATGTCTGTCAGTTATCAGGTGATAACAAAAGTGAAAGCCATGTTTTGCTGTGCGGATTCTCTCGGAAACCGGTGTTTGTTTAGTGTTCATAATAATTGTTTATCACTTAGGAGGACGTGAAATAGTGAATGGTAAAAGTTTTATGACTCCACACTCAGCGAGATTTTGTACGATTTATTCATTATATACATATCTACGAATTTTCCTGTTATATTATCATGTTTTGTATTGTAGGTACCTATGACTACTTGGGTTTATGAAACTACAATTTTTTGCGAATGCCATCTGGCCTTCGCGATTTTTAAGACATGTTCTACCTTATCGGCGATTTTATGTTTTGCTGTTCACGTAGGAAGTAAAATTCACTATCAATTTCAATATTTATTTCACTAAATACAGTATAGTTACATACAGTGTTAATAAATATTTGATGTTAATAGTTGATCCGAAAACGTCTGTATTGGGATATTGTGCTACAAATACGGCGTTATGCGATCATTGGCAATTTGCGGAGGCACATCTCATAGAGGCAGGTGCAACGTCTGCCGGTTGCGACAATCTATTGGGCAAGTGGAAGGCAACTCGGCTGAGGCCATCGGCTCCGGAGCCGATCGCGACATAAGCATCCCATATTATACTTGAGTTACCTAACTTCAATCATGACAAAAACAATATTAATTTCCCCCCACTAGTCAGTCAGTTTGATTAACATTCGTCTTGTATTATAAACTAGCTGATGAACGCGACTTCGTCCGCGTGGATTGATGTGTGCCCGGACTATAATCTGATGTTTGAAAGTTACGAAACCCATGAACATTTTGTATGGGAAAATCAAGAGAAAATGTTTTTTCCTTTATTTTGTTTTTTTCGCAAATTTTCCAATATTTTTAATATTTATTCTGCTATTCGGGACGGACGATTCGAATACAACAGATCAAAAACCATGAAAATCGGTCGAGCCGTTCTAGAGTTATCAGTGTTCGAACAGTACCCGTACTTTGTTTTATATATTTAGATGCTGCTTGTACTCATATATAACAAAATTCAATTTAAAAGCTTTGGGCATTTTCGATAATGTTCCTTTGACAACATAACCTAGAAAAGCTGTAGACCGTTTTTGGCTTCTAATTAAATAATATTGATACGCATATTTACCCATTACTTATGTACTTAGCTATTTGTTTTAAATATATAAGTACTATTAGCCAATGCCCGTATGCATTTCAAAGAGAATCCTATTATTGCTGGCACTATGTAAACCTTCACGCTAGTATCGACAAAAAACTGTACTTAATTTCAATCAAATCGGATGAACGATACGCGAACACATATACATATTATGATCATATTGACATAGATTTTTATGAGTATGTATTTAATGTTACTGTAAAAACAAATTAACGAAGTAAATACTTAGATGTAACTTAGTGAATGTCATCAGATCACATTTACTTCAGTCTCTTATTAAACACATTTTTGAAATGATATATGTGACCTGTTATGTGCATACTAAAAATAAAGCAGCATATTATGTATTATTAAGACCAGCACATTGCTGTGATGAAATATTTCGTCATACTTGAACATCTTAAAAGCCTACATAGACAGTAGGTTTTGCATAAACAAATATTGAGCCTAATGCTATTTTTGCTAATGATTTGTTCGCATAATGAGTTAACTTGTGGTAATCCGGAAGTCTACGTTCTTACGAAGCATATTTTAAGGCTCTTATTTGGTTAAAGGTTCTGTTTTTGATGAAAATTTGAAGTTGAATACCTATTTTGTGTCTTTCTTTACCTACCAAATGGTGATGATGATACCCGCGACTTCACCCGCGTTGAAGAAGGTTTTTTGTTTCCCGAAAAAGCCTATGTCCTTCGCCGGGATACAGACAATCCTTATACCAAATTTTATTAAAATCGGTTGAAAGTGTAGCAGACAGACAGAAAGTCTGACACACTTTCGTATTTATAACATTAGTAAAGTATGGATACAACAAGTATCTTTTTTTATCCTTATTCGGTCAGTACAATTTTACAAGCTTAGCTTAACTTAAGCTCTTATGTAATTAGGAGATTTTCCTGTAGGACGAGTAAAGTGTCATTCGTTTTATACCTTCAGCACAAGGAAAAACGTAATGAAAGTTGTGGTAAAGCTTTATTTGGAGCTAAATAGATTAGGAGAATTTACTTAAATTAGTTTTTAAATTCATAACTGTTATAAAGTTTTTATAATTTAATTAAATAAAAATTTGAAAGGGAGAATTTTGAATTAGTTAACTAATCTGGCTCTGTGTGGATAATAGGATATATTTATCCACATTCTTATGGGACAATAATATTAATAAATCTCTTTTATCAATTTATTATATCTAATAATAATACGTAATTTCATGGAAGCTTCTGAATAACGGATAGGTTTCTAATTTTTTTTAGGTTTATTTTCCGACGGATGTTTTTTATATACTTTGCAAAAATGGGCACCATGTAGGCACTTATTGAAATTAAAAACAAAACAAATTTAAATAACACATGTATAAGAAAAAATAAATTAAATAAACAAAACAAAATAAAAATGTTACATACGTGTGCTAAGGAATTGTCTTAGGCCACAGTGTTGGCTGGAGGGCGTCAGCAACGCACCTCGCATTCTAGCCTATGGCCATTTTCACGACAGTTCCACACAAAGTCTACGCACCCAGAGGTTCTACACAACGAAAGCGAAAATAAACACAGAATTGGAAGGACGCGGATGGTGAAGCGGGCGCTGACCTGGCGCTGGCTTGTCAGGATCCAGAGAATCGGCGCGCGACTCCAGGGTCAGACCGAGGCACGCGCCAGAGAGTCCCAGTTCGCTAAGCAGGATCCTCATGCGGCCGAGCACATTGCACTCACTGCACGCGCACTCATTCACAGTCAATCGGTAAGAAGAGATCGCGAAGGGGCGCGCGGATGTATACGCGCTGGCGGACGGTCGGTGCGATACTGAGGCCGCCGCCGCTGAGGCTGGTGGCTATATCGCCGCACCTGACGTCACAACTGCGACGTCATAGTTGTGACGTCACTAACGGTACCTCCCACAGTCCGCCCGCCGCCTCGTGCCACCTCGTGCCTCGCCGCCCGCCCGAACCTGCGCTAACGGCATCGCTAGTACGGAGCTTTCGTACGCCCGCGCCGCAACCGCTGCCACAGCCATCGCCGCTACGTTCCATGGCTGCCATCTATCACGTTTTCACGGTCAAACACGTGCCCCGTGTTCTTTTCATTCCTATGGGTTTTGTTACGTTTATCAGATTAATCATAGTAGATAATATTATATTCAAGTTACTGAAAGCGTCGTTTATTATGAAGGAAAGCTTTCTTATTTTTTTCATTTTTTGTTTTGACCAGAATCAGAGCGTAGGTTCTAGAAAATACGCTTATTTTTACGGTAATAGTAGATTGTGATTTATGAGGGGACTTATGTACACCCGATGCCGCCAGGCGAGGTCTGACCATCGTCACGAGTTAAAATCTTAAAGCCCGAGTATTACATGGCCCGACTTGGCGTAGACTGAAAACCGTAAGTTTTCATTTCATCGTTTCCATATATTTTCAGTAAGCTAATAATATATAACAAACCATAATTAAAAAAATTAAAAAATACGACTGCCCTGCCAAAAAACTAACTAAAAAGTAAAAAATCTAAATGAATTTAGATAAATAAGAATCTTATTCACATTTTTATTAAATTATATTTTTTGTGAATCACAGAATATTGAACTATAGTGTTATATATTTTTGGAATCTACTCATCATTTTCTAGATGATGATCTTATTTTCGATTTTTTTTCAAATTTAGTCTTTAATGCGGGACCATGGTTACATCATCAATTAATTTTTTATTTTACTAGCCTATGTCACCCGGAATAAGCTAGGGATTCTAACGATACCTCATTAAAATCGGTTCAGGCGTATAGGAGTGAAGGTGGAATATACAAACTCATATACATACATACATGAACCCTGAAAACAATATACTCGGTTTTTCAGGCAGTCGTATAAAAAGTGTCTCAGTTTTTAGTCTTATAAATCACATTAAGTTCTAACCTACTTTTATTTCTTCCCTAATACCGGATTAAGCTAAAATCAGAAAAATCGTAAGAATACGTAACCTTTTTTGCTTCCTGCACAGTTGGCGATCTAGAAATCTTTTTCTAGCGACGGGCGATGGCCTATACCTATTGCCTTTATTGCTATGTTGCCAAAAAGGCCTATATTGCCAGTATGAGGTCTATACGCAATGGTTCCCTCAGTCGAACTTTAATTTTCGGAGTATAGTTAAATGAAGTGCAATCTATAAGCACCGTAAACCCCATCACTCTCACCCTTCAGTCCTTTTACGTGAAACGGTATGAAGAGGAGAGACTTGTGCACAGTTAGACTTAGTTAGATATCCTTATAAAGTCAAGTTTACACACACATTGGGGCCAATTCTTTTTAGCACAATCTCTAAACTAAACTAAAATGTAACTAGTAATGTAAAATATAACTCTATTTATATTGCTATCCCTTTCAAAATACTCCCTACGGAAAGTGGCAGCATTAGGTTTAGAGCTGACATTTTAGTTTAGTATAGAGATTGTGCTATACAGAATTGGCCCCATTCTCTGTCAACAACTGACTGTCTTGAACGAATTAAAACTCGGTTCTCGAGGTATTATTCGGAATGGCATAACTGATAATGACTGAATTTACAGGCTCTACCTGCCTATTATTATGAAAAGATTGATCTTATCTACTTTTTAACTTGGAATTTTAAAAAAAATAGAAATTTTCAGATTTTCCATTTACATGTGCATCAAAACCTGCATCATGCCTTTCAGGAACGGAAATCTACGGTAAGTAAGGGAAGTAGTCCAAAGATTTTGGGCATGATGATAATGGGAACATGATGATATTTTGGGATCACACAATCAAATTCTTTAAAATTTTTATTTTTAAGTTTTTACATAATTGTTACGTTTGTTTAGTTTTTGTACCTCCAAATATAATGGCTTTCTTTTTTTTCATGGTTTTTGAATGAGAAGCTTTCATTCTGAAAAAATCCGTAGAACGTTTTTCCGGGAAGACAAAAGGTTTTCCTCTTAATTTTGTAAAAGCTCAAGTCCTCGTTCAGTAGTCTACCTAGTTCAGTATAAAAATCAACTCCCGTTACATCAAGCCGTTTCTGAGAAAAAGGGGAAAAGAAACACAGGCAGACGGACAACAAAATGATGCTGTGGTCCGTTTTCTAGTATGACGTACGGAACCGTAAAAATGATAACAAAGTTGCTGCTACAAATCAAAAACAACAACTCTTGGATCACAATAATTTTTAGCCACATGCATGTACTAGTTTCAAACTGAGACAAATGCATCGGTGACGTGGAGTGTGCCGAAACGGCGTCCATCGCATCCCGCTCCCATTCGCGCAGACCGCTTCCGCATTGATGCGGCTCGTCGTCACACCAGGATATCTATAGGGCTAGCGTACAGCCCAGATCGAATGCACTAGTATGCTATTTCAGACTCCACTTGCTAGCCGAACGCCTCAGTTCTACTTGATTTGATTGGCTTAGCTAATCACAGTTTGTTTCACGTAAAGCGACCGCTGAACTTGTACCTGCAAAGAAGTTACATAATCGATTTATATCATCGTACGAAGGTGCGACGGCTGGCGTGCTTATTAAGCTAAGCTCGGTACTCAGTACTACAGCATCATACTAATATTATAAATGCGAAGTAAGTAAGTAAAGTAAAAGTAAAATATTCTTTATTGTTAGTGTGTTCGTTTAGTTAGTTAGTTTGTACTTCAATTACGCCGCAACGGAGCAGCGGATCGACATGATTTTCGACATGAGTATGGTTGAGGACCTGGAAAGTGACATAGGCTACTCTCTATCCCGGAAAATCGAGGAGTTCCCGTGGTAACCAAAAAAAACTTGAGAGGTGTCACCTGTACACACTGAACAATTTCGCAACGCGCGACAAAAATCATCACGTAATTTTTTAACAATTTTTTTGAATATAATTTATTTTTAAAGTGATTTTTTTTTACGTTAGCACTGTTTCATGTGTCATTCTTGGTCACAATAATTGTTTTATGGGGTGTAATTATTGCCTGAAATAAAAGTTATTTACTAACACAATGAATCCATATCCATACTAATTGTATAATGCGAAAGTGTGTCTGTCTGTCTGTCAGAGAAACACGCGCACGCCGCACGGCTATAGCAAAAAGTGTCGTTACAACTTTTGGTCCAAATTTTTTCCGTTTTCGCAACGCGCGATAAGACTCCGTTCCAAAAACCCAGCGGATGAAGTCGCGGGCATCAGCTAGTTTTCTATATTATTTTTTGTGCAGGATTGGTTCATTAGTGAATCTTGCGATTCCTATGCAGTATTAATATAACATGACTAGCTAATGCCCGCGACTTCGTCTGCGTGGATCGAGGTTTTTTGGTTCTTGCGGGAAATCTTTAATTTTCCGGGATAAAAAGTAGCTTATGTGCTATTCCAGACTATAATCTATCTCTGTGCCAAATTTCAGCCAGATCCGTTCAGCCATTGGGGCGTGATTGAGTAACAAACAACCATACATCCATACATCCATACATCCATACATCCATTCAAACTTTCGCATTTATAATATTAGTTTGAATACACCCATGCGCAGATGCATCTCCACAATCACGCAGCGTTCTGTTTACCTGTAAGAAAGCAACATTAGGCAAGAATTGAGTAGGTGAATAAGTTTGTATGTCATTCGGCTAAGTAAACAGACTGCCTTTGTGCCGTCGATCTCTTCGAGCCCTAGGGCTCAGCCCCTGGCAGAACTTTCGCGCTCTCCTAAACCTCCCGTGACGATGTACTATACAGTCTACATAATCCAAACATAAGTCTTAATACTCTATGAACACGAATTAAAATGTAGCTGTTGCAGAAGTCTTTCAACGTTCAACGCTGACTCAAGTTTATATATGGCTAAACCATATACATATAACGCCTGGGAGGTCCAAGCTTCGCTATTTACCTTCCATATTTCAGTAGACCTACATTGAGTCACTTATCACTTGTGATATAAGAAAATATCATGTTTTTCCATTCAGTGTTGCCCATTTTTACTAAAAGTTGTTGCAGTTGCACACTGATTACTAAATGCATACTTGTACCTTTCATTATTCAAAAACCTAAACAATAGGAGGTATCCCTTCAGACTAAAAGTTCGAGGTTGTAGGTCAGCAAAAATGCAATAACCCTGTGCGTTCCGCAGTCGGGTAAAAAAGCATATTCTGCATAGCCATACATATTTACAATAAATTTACAATAAATTATCAAGTGATTTAAAGAAAATAAATAATATATATAACTTCAAAAAATGATTAAAAACATTTTTAATAACCAAATCATTTTATTCTATTAATGATTATCTTAATGACAGTTAACTTCTTTTTATATGCATTTGATAAAACTTTGACTGTGACAATATATGAACAACAAATCAGCATTTTAATTCTATTTTTTGACATTATTTTTGTTATTATTTGTAGTATTGTTTAGATTTATTATTAATTTTATGTTATATTATGTATTTTAATTTTGGACGTAAAGGCGCCATTAAGGATGCGTCTTGGGTCATTGCATGGTGTTGTAATAATGTATGATAATAGTAATTACTAGATTAGCACTCTGCGAGATACATTTTATTATAATAGGCTCGAAATTTCTAATTTGTAATGAAGCGAAAAGATTTGTACACCACTGTGGTAGAATACATAATACCTTCTGTAATACTGACATCTTACCTACTTACTGTATTCACAAATAAATTAATTTGATTTGATTTGATTTGATTTGACCTAAGATCTAAGTATAAGCACACGTATAAGATCAAAGACTTCTCTTCTTCCAGATCCTTCTCAGATTGCAGTGGTCAGAGGGCAATCGTTGAATCATTAAATGTCGGAAATAGCTAGGTTGAAATGATTAAGGCTTTGAAATCTCAATAGTACCTACTCATGTTTCTGTCAATAATATTTTTCTTTGTGATTCTTATAAATAGTTGGTAAATTACGTTCCGAGATGTGTACGTACGAGTAAATCAGGCATTCAAGTACAGGCACTTGAAACCAGCCACTCAAGTATGTGTCACTTATAACTTATATAGTATGCTTCGTAAACATAATAATTTATTTCATGCAGCATTCTACATATCTTTTACCTAGGAGTAAAAGAGAGTGCATTATTCAACATTAAATAAGTAATTATTTCTTGAAAAAGATTCAGTTGCCAAACTTCATATAAGTTCATAATATGTTATAACTTCTGGAAATTAGATAAGTATAAAAATTAATAAGCAAAATAAGCGGGAAGTTGAAGTTATCGTTAAGTAACCGATAGATGCTGATGTCCCAAAATGATGGAATGGAATAGCGTCTACTTCTTTTCTAGGATCTTCTACTAGGCGGACGATCGTGTGAGTGTGAGTCCAAGTGAGTCGCTGCGAGCTGCTGAATAAAACCGTGACACCCTTGCCAGGGACACAGGTCCAGCAGTAGCTGTTTAACAGTTGGAACGAAGACGACCAAGTAGAATAAAAGATATATTAAAACTAAGCATCTCTCGTATTATTTTAGATACACAGGGTTGTTTTCTTCCGCGGTGTGTCCGCATTCAGCGCGTTGCATATATTTACGGTTGTTACCATTGGTCGCATGCCCTAGTACTATTTGCTGCTCGCTCGGCGGGCAATCGTCCAGTTATTCTAATTTTACGTATAATCGATGCCGTCGCAACGCCGGCTTACGACAGAACACTCATCACGAATAGGTGGGAATTAGCAATACAGACTGCAGGTAGACTAGACATACAAATACAAATATCCATTTAATCCATTAAAGTATCCAAGCATACTGGCTTCACGGAAGATCCTATATCCCAACAGATATAGCACATGCTGAGTGAAGACCGTAGGGGATTAAGCGCGGAAACATTTCGCGTTTCTTTTTCTTTATAAAGTCTTATTTTTAGCCGACTTCAAACAGGAGGAGGTCCTCAATTCGACTGTGTTTTTGTATGTATGTTACGCGATCATTCCGCCAATTTGGAATAAATTTTGATGATTCTTTCTTGTTTGGTAGATCATACTTCAGAGGTGGTCCCCTATAAATTTTATAGAAATTGATTTAGCGCTTTTTGAGAAAATCAACAAAATATTTACCCAGATAATGTGTTTACCTTTTGAGTTTAATTTGGTACTTATAGGTATAGTTTTGATATCAGTTCTGTGTTATATGAAAGCTAATAATTATATTATTAGTCATTTCTTTCTTTCTGAATTATTAACCTACTTCAAAAAAGAACCAGGTTCTCGATACAATTGTATTTTCTTAGGTACAATATCAGTTTGCATGAGCTTTGATTTCGAAACTCTGACTCCATAAAAGATAGCACGTGCACAATACGCAACCGATGTGGTATGGTAGCGTTACAATGAATTTTTTTCTTTATGTAAAAGGTTGTTTTGTTTTTTTTTTTGCAAAACTTCGTTGATACCCTAAGTTTAAAAAGGCGTAAATTCTTTAACGAGTGTGTCCAACCTGTGATGACGTATGGAGCGGAAACATGGACACTGACAGCTGGTTTTCAGTTGCTTAGCGGGCTATGGGGGCTATATTGGGTGTATCTCTGAGGGATAAAATACGTAACCGCCGTGAAACTAAAGTAACTGACATAGCCCATAGAATTAGTAAGCTGAAGTGGCAGTGGGCAGACCATGTGCAGAACCGATGACCGTTGGGCAGACGCGTTCTGGAGTGAAGACCGCGAACCGGTAAACGCAGTGTGGGACGACCTCCAGCCCGCTCGACCGACGACCTTTAAAGGCAGCGGGAAGTGGGTCGATGACGAAGACGGAGGACCGCGTGTGCTGGCGCGCTCTTCATAAAGGCCTCCCCAGCAGTGGATGAATGCAGGCTGAAGGATGTATGGATGGATGTATAAGTTATGATGGAAAGTGTTTTAATTTATGGACCTTATTCATCTGCGTCCTAGCGTGTTCCTCGTGTTTAAAATTAGGCCATGCTCAATTAGGTAAGCTAGGCGTAAGATTAATTATTCTTATGGATTACTATGGATGTGGAAGGAAAAAAGAGTAAAAAAAGAAAATATGGATGGATTGTGTGAAAGAAGATATGCATATAAAAGGAGTGAATAAAAGGTTGACGGATGAGAGAAGTGAGTGGAAGAGGAAAATATGTTGTGCCAACCCCACATAGGTGGGAAAAGGACAAGAAGAGAGAGAGTGCCTAGCGTGGCGGTTGCGTTTGCGAGTTCGCATGTCAGTTCATTGTGCTGAATCAAGACACGCGGAAGCGTGTCCAGCCAAAGTTCAAAAAAACTGGCGAGCAGCACCGTGTGTAATATTACACGAACCATTTAGAGTCACTTTTGACCCCCTCATAACTCAAAAACTATTTCACATAAACATGTCAAATTTGGCGCATATATTGAGACCCGTGAGATACATATGTGCTCCAAATTTCATAAGCACACCTCAAATGGTTATTTAGATATAAACGTACAAAAATCGTCATTTTTATGCTCTACCTATAGGTATAGATCAAAACTCTGACACGGGGCATACTACCATTGCTTAAAGCCGTATTATTTTAATATTGTTGACGTTTATGTTGTAGTGTTATAATCATTATTTTATGGACGTCAAAGTACGTGACATTCAACCGTTATTTTGAAACAATACTGCTTTAAGCGGTGGTAGTAACTCCGTCGTCCACTTCCTGCGGCAACTAGCATTACATTCTACGCATAGTGCATGCACAACTAAATAAAACAAGAGTTGTTAAGTAAAAAAAAACTCCAATTACATAAATCATACTGCAGGTCTGTGTTTAAATTCGTTAACTTGTGTTGTTAACTATTGAAAATGACACATAATTATTATTTTAATGTAAATAATAATGAATAATAATTTAGTTGCATTAAAACCTTACCTTCGTATTCATGCATTTTGTGCAACGAAACGTCATTGACAGAAAAGAAGAAGAAACGTATTTGAAGCCGTCAGTTCAAGCTGTCAGTCATTGTGATTTGTATTCATTGTTTATAGTGGTTTTAGTGATATCGACTGTTTACCGTGCTTGTTTTCAATGTTTCACTAAAAACTTTTGATTTTGAACTTTTGCAATCAAAATTGATGAGATGTAGAAATGTGCTGTAGAGGTAATCTGACCATAGATGTTATCTGTCAATGTCAGTGTAACTCTAGGTACACTATATATTTTTCTTGAGAATTCTCGTCTTTAATTATCTTGTACAATGAGTCGTACAATAGAATTACTGGTGGGTGACACACTGACCTTACACCGAATAATAAGTACCTACTAATGTAAAACGTAAACTAAACTAATAGAAAATTCCTAGGTATTACAGTGTAAAGGATTATTTGAATGATAGCAAGGCATGGGTATGAATTGTTACAGCGGCTGATTATGTAATGTTATATTATAAGTACATATATATAATTTCAAATATTTGTGAGTTGGTGATAATAAAAAAAAAGGGGAGTTTATTGGGGGCTCTTCTCAGACCAGGGCACGTTTGGAACCCTCCTAGCTTTAGTTTTAAGATACCGTAGTTAATTATCACCATCACGTCTTATGCTCTGTAAGCATGACGTTCAGAAGGTGTGCTTTGTAGGTACATATTTTGAATAAATATGTTTTGAGTTTGAGATTGAATTCAATAATTTCTGTACAAAAAGTAATGATATCCCATAAAAAACATAAATTTAAAATGAGAGCCAAGTTCAAAATTGTGATATATATGCCTTGGTTGTTGACTTCAGCGACAAAAGAAGTGAGATCTAAATGGGTGCCAAGTTCAATGGTCAGTCCTGCAAATTATTTATCCCATCAAAAACATAAATGTGAAATGAGAGCCAAGTTCAAAATTGTGATATATATGCCTTGGTTGTTGACTTCAGCGACAAAAGAAGTGAGATCTAAATGGGTGCCAAGTTCAATGATCAGTCCTGAAATTTATTTATAACAACATATAATATTTTATAACAACTTAAAATATCATTTCTTCTTATAAATTAGTATAAAATGTTGAAGACTAAGGCCAAAGCCTTACAATTTTGAACTTGGCTCTCATTTTACATTTATGTTTTGATGGGATAACGTTTACCCAAGAGGTTGAATAGGTGAGTGACCCATTTTGGTGGTTTGAATATGCCCCCATTTCTCGGAGTGCACGCTTTTCACTAATGCTCACTAGTGACACTCAAAAACAGCGTCTCCGTAATTATTATCAGTAACATCTGATAATAAACGTTAGGTATGAATAGTAAGTTGTAACCTATCCAAGATTATAGAGCTAAGTTATTTATGTATGATTTGACTGACACTTATGAATACTTATGTATTGAAGTACTTGTTTGATAATATAAGGCTAACAACTCTGCCTTACAATTTTGAACTTGGCTCTCATTTTACATTTATGTTTTGATGGGATAACGTTTACCCAAGAGGTTGAATAGGTGAGTGACCCATTTTGATGGTTTGAATATGCCCCCATTTCTCGGAGTGCACGCTTTTCACTAATGCTCACTAGTAACACTCAAAAACAGCGTCTCCGTAATTCTTATCAGTAACATCTGATAATAAACGTTAGGTATGAATAGTAAGTTATAACCTATCCAAGATTATAGAGCTAAGTTACTTATGCATGACTTGACTGACACTTATGAATACTTATGTATTGAAGTACTTGTTTGATAATATAAGGCTAACAACTCTGCCACTTACTAGGAACATTACAATGTAAAACATTCCTCTTACTCTTAGTAGGTATCTAGGTAGGTTAGTGTTACACTTAATGTACCTACAATTAATAATTTAATATTTATATGTCAATAAATCATGACAAATAATATCTATCTACCCATTTATTTGAATTACACTAGATCGAATTAAACAAAATACAGATTCCTTACATCCGTGCTCATTGGAATAATTTTATATAGGCAAAGTTTTATGCAAGATAAACTGAGTTCTTGGTTCATCAAAATAAAATTGCACTTAACTATGTATATTGTAATATATTATTGGGTTAGTAGGTTACTAGGATAATTTTTCTACCAAAACTCGCAAGATGATTCTTGCGAATGATCGACTGTAATTATAAAGAAGTAATCATACTAATATTATAAATGCGAAAGTGTTTGTTGGTTGTTTGTTGGTTTGTCCTTCATTATGCCGCAACGGACCAACGGATCATTGTGATTTTTGGCATGGGTATAGGTAAAGACCTGGACGCTTCCTAGGCCGGGTTTTTATCCCGGAAAATAAGGGCGTTCCCGCGGGAATTAAAATACTTATATAACTACTACTATATTGTACAATCCAATCGTATATAATCCAGTTTTGACAATAAATTGACGATATTAATGTCAATTACGAAATGAAGCACATGTATTTCACTTTAAGTAAGTACCTAGGTAGGTACTAATGTAGATATATCTAAAATGTACGGGCAAGTGGCGCCTCGACTAGTACGAGACAGACATACTGATTACTCAAAATGTGATAACATAACTATACGTTCTATAGGTAGGTACGAATGAATGCTTATTTTAGTTATTAGTACTATTACTACTACTTAGTACCTACTATTTTTTATTAGTTAGTGTGTGCTATATTATGGTTTACTATCTGATGCCTGCAACTTCATCCGCGTGGTTTAAGGCTTTTTAATTCCCGCGGGAACTCCTTAATTTTCCGGGATAAAAAGATGCTTTCCGCAACACAATGTATGTCTGTGCGGAATCTCATCGAAATCGGTTGGAAAAATTGACCGTGAAACCGTAACAAACAAACAAAATCACATTCGCATTTATTATACTGCCAGATGATGCCCGTGACTTCGTCCGCGTTGATTAAGGTTTTTTGATTCCCGAGGGACCTCTAATTTTTCGGGATAAAAAGTAGCGTATCCCTTCCCTTCCTTCCCTGGAATATAATCTATCCCTGTATCATTTCATCAAAATTGTCCGTCTGTCAGCTTTCGCGGCCCATCATTTCGACCAATTTTATAGTCTTTATGTCCAAGAAAATGAAGAAGTTACCGCGGGAATTAAAAAAAGCCTCATACACGCGGATTAAGTCGTGGGCATCATCTAGTTTATGATATTAGTATGGACTAGATAATATTATGTAATAAAAAAATAAAAAAAACTAAACTGTAGCTGTTATAATATGTACCTACTTATTGACTACCAAAATATAAAATTAAAAAGCATTCCCGCTGATAGTAATATTATGTGCCAAACCAGCCATACATACGGTCTACCTGATAAAAGGAAATGGTAATTATATGCGAATGGTAGTTGTAACTTACCTAAGTATTCATGGGTTAATAGACACTTACATAATCCTGAAAAAATTAACTATGTGAGTAATTATTCCTTGCATTCGAAAGAAATGCTTAGATAATCTGGACGTGGATAAAAACTTGGAAGGATTGTAAGTAAAATAGTTTGAAGATTTACATATCACTAGCTGATGCCCGTGACTATACGACTGCGTGGATTGAGGTTTTTGGTTCCCGCGGGAAGTCTTTAATTTTCCGGGATAAAAAGTAGCCTATGAGTTATCCCAGGCTATAATCTGTCTCTGTGCCAAATTTCATCGAGATCCGTTCAGCCGTTCTTTCGTGATTGAGTAACAAACATCCATCCATAGTCCATACATCCATCCATCCAAACATTCGCTAATATAGTATAAAGTATAGTACAGTATAGATTATAGGTACTTTCTGGTAAACCAAGTAAGTAATATTCATGAAGTTGGTTGACGCCCCCCCTAAAGCCCAAACGTATTTTTTCAAGGATGGTGATGTAACTTGAAAATGAAGAACTTATCAAGCTTTTATCGCAACTTCAATCCTATTAGGGGTTAAATGTTCAAATATCTTACTTATAATTTGATCGTTCTGGGTTCGATTCCCGGGTCTGCCCATTATTAAGTATTGCGGTTTTTTGTTAAGAAATTCTCAGTACTAGCCCGGACTTACTTTTTAATATTTAAATGGAAGTTAGTACATATTAATGTTCATAGATAGATGGACTTCTTACAAACTTAAACGTTAAAAAGAGGTAAGTACCCCTTTTTAATTTTTAAGTTTTTAACTACCTCTAACTCTTCTACTTCTCATTACGCCTTAGAGGTGAAATTTCCAATAAAAACCTTTCTTATTAGGTAGGTACTTAAGTACTCCGTCATATAAAAGGAATATAATCATCATTCATCCGCGTGCATTGAGGTTTTTGGTTTACGCGGGAAATTGGAATCAAATGGATCTTTGATGTTCCGAAATAGAAAGTAGCTTTTAAGTTAATTCAGGCTATAATTTATCTTTGTGCCAAATTTCCTCTAGATCCGTTCAGCTGTTCTAGCGTGATTATGTAACAAACATCAATCAATCCATCCATCCATCCATCCGTCCAAATTTTGCAATATTAGTTTAGAAGTAGGTAATTTTGCAAAATAAATGATTTAATGATTATGATAGTTTCATACTTTATTATGTGGATCATATTATTACTTATAACAGGAAGGTATATAGTTTAAGTATAGATCTTTATTTAAATATAAATACTTAAAAATTTCTAACTACATATTTTGATAAAGTAGAACTAATAGGTAACCTAGTAATTTTTAAGTAGACCTGGAAATCTAGCCATATTCAATTTAGATATGAATAAGCAAGCATTTTTATAATTTAGGTATGTGATAAGTAACTGATACGGGATTTATCATGAAATAGCGTAGGCAAATGAAGCTGCGTCATCTATATTTGATACGCACCTACTTTAAGTACAGAACAACTGTAAGCACGGTCGAGGTGTATGTGTACGTACACGCGCCATTGTGTGTGTGCGACTCACATTATTATTTGAGCGCGAACGCAGCGGCATCAGCGGACCGCGAGAGAATTATTATTACGTGAACGCGACTGGCTTGTTTCGATGCCGTCAGCGCATAATGTCTGAACATTGAGTGTGATTGTAAATTGTACTAATTGGGAATGGCGCTCTTTACCAACAAAACAGTGCTTTCATCAATTACTACCCTAGTGGCAATGTTATACAACGAGAGCACATTCGTCCAGTGCTAAAGGAATCTGTGCTACAGCTTATTGCTGTCAAACCGCTAACGTAGTTCTATTGCTAGAACGGGTGCATTATGCACATTGTCAGTGTGTGTGTGTGTGCCAGAAGTGAACACAAATAGTGCGAAAGGGGTTTGGAATTATCTCGATTGTAAGTACACATTTTAAACTTTCTGAAGTTATTTAATTTTGAGGTTATGTTCAATAGTGATACGACAATATGAAAATAACACTGTAAACGCGTCGTTAGTATTTGTTTTAGCTTAATTCTGTCAAGGCCATGCCTTGCATAATATTGTATAATAGATGATTTGCAATCTATTAAAAAAACAGATGAGTTTATAATAATTATGTATTAAAAACCCCTTTGTGTTTACTTTTAATTGAAGGGGTCGAAATGTCTTGTCTATAATAATATAGGGTCAAGGTTTGTGCCTGGAAAAAAGACACTGGCTCACAAAAGTTAATTCCTTGAGAACATCAAGGAAGAATACCTAATATTCAAAACCAATGCCGTATTCGTTTCGCAAGTGCTAAGTATAACAAACTAGGATGTAAGTGTAGGTACGTTAAGTAAGATCTTGGTAGGTATAGAAACTGATCATCTACTTATTTATCGAGAAAATTTTGAATCTGTAAAATATAGTCTACTATAATAAAAATAAATTAAATACCTATCTATTATTATATAATATTTTTTATTACTATAATATAATATTTATTATTATTATTTAATATCTGTTTCATATCACAGAATTGTTAAAATAATTTAGTTTTATTTCGAATGGGATTGTGACACGCCTTGGCATTCCTCCTTTAAGTGTTAACTCTGACTTATGCATATGAACAATTTAACAAAAAATATCACGCTTGATAAATATACATATTTAATTATAGGTATATATTTTATATATTATTTTAGGGACAATTTGTGGTCGGTAAATAGGTACTTAAACCAAAAAGGCGATAGCATGATTAAAATGATAAAAGTAATAAAATATCACTGATTAGATAAAAAAAGACTCCTAATTGTGTTTACGTATCTTTGGTTATAAGGAGTTGAAAATTGAAAATTATTATTAAGTAAGGATCGACTATACAGGTCAATGACATGTTAGTAGGTACTTTAGGTACCGGCTACCTCTAGAGACATTTTTTTTGAGCTCCACTTTGATCTTTCGTTACTCTGCTTTCAAGTCTCCATCATAGATTCCCACCGCTGCACTCATACAGCGGAGACCAATCCTAAATCTATGGTCTCCACTTCGAGCATCTACTCAAAACGTAGTTACTTATTGTGTATCACCTAGAAGAAACATCTACCCAGTTCTCTACAAACCTACTTAGTTATTTACTATTTTTGGGAATATTACTTAATACTATTTAGGCACTTTGGTATTTTACTGTAACTTCGGTATTTTATTGAGTATTTTACTGAAATTAATTGATGTATTTGTCCCAAAATTGCCACAAAATTCATAACCGACTGACACGATTATAGGTCTGTGAATTGAGATACGGCGTTGCTAGATCCCGCAAGCGATATGCGTATGCTAGACTTACTTATTGGAAACGACCTCCACTAAACGGGATCCTGAGAAAAAGCTTTCCAGTACAGAACAGTATGTTGCTTTGAGAATGGACACACTCTTATACTTAAAAAATACAAAACGCCTAGAAAAATGTACAAGAGAGAAATCTTAGAATTTGGAACTAAATCTCATTGTGATGGCGAAAAATATTTACTTAAATTAGATAGGTATTTATATGATAATAATATACTTAATTACTTACTTTTTAATATATTATTCGTTATACATTGTTCGTGGTGGTATTCTTAAGCTTAGCTTTTGAACTATCTTGTAAGAACAGTAACGTAGGTAATAAGTTTAAGTATTTTTCAATGGCTAATAATGAGTTTTATCTTATCCGCTTCGAAGATAGTAAGTAAGCTACCAAGAATCCATTTATCACCGCGGTGTCAGGATTAAGTAGTTATTAAATTGCGATTTTAATGACTGGTTGTGGACATTAGTTATGGAGTTCCAGACGATGTTATCTTGACAATGTAAACAGTTAAATCCGCTGCTCTATAAAGAAACCGTCATTGATGATGCCTTCGTAGATTAATAAAGTAATCTGGGTATAAGTACGTTATGTACCTCGCAAAACAAGTATTACAATACTTTGGACTTCATTTCAAATATGTAGAGGTCCTAACTTAGGTTCTACTCTTTGTATCTTACCTTCTACTCTTTGTATCCTTTAAATATAATTTCAGGCATATAATTTTCATATACACGTATTATATCAACAAATAATACTATAATTAAGTAAAAAGTAAAATATAAAAGGAAAAGTTTAGCTATTGCCAAAAATTAAAATTGTGTTGAAAAATGGCGTTAACACTGAAAGTCTGAATTTTAACCGACTTCCAAAAAAGGAGGTGGCTCTCAATTCGGTGCATTTTTCTTCTTAGGGTTCCGTACATCAAAAGGAAAAAAACTAAAACCTTATACGATCACTTTATTGTCCGTCTGTCTGTCTGTCTGTCAAGACCCTTCTTCTCAAGAACGTATGGAGATATCAAGCTGAAATTTATATCAAATACTCAAGTCTACTGTCCCTTGGAGCTGTGAAAAAAAACGCAATCAAAAGATACAGCCGTTTATGCTGCAACTTTCGACACTCGCAAGGGAATTAAAACCTACATGGTTCTTCTCGTGAACTCAGAATCTTGAAATTTGGTACGAAACAACGACTTATAGCAAAGAAAAAATTGCGAAAAGCATAAATTTTTAGTTAAATCATAAAATAAAAATATTTTTATGATTTTAAAGTTACTACAGGTATTTACGGACCCTCGGTGCGTGAGTCTGACTTGCACTTGGCCGGTTTTTTTGTAATGTATGTCGGTGCATATCTCCGTGGATTCTGAATCGATTTAAAAAATTTATTGTTCACTCGTTACAGAAAGTTCTCGGGGTGGTCCCATAAAAAATCTGACTCCAAATCCTCAAACCAGACACTAAAAAGTTACAAATAAAAATTCTTTCCAAAAAACCGACTTTCAAAGCCAAAGACAGTCAGACAGTGGCTTTGGAAGTCAGAATATAAATTACTTATATTGAGCGATAAATAATACTGGTAATATATATTTCTGTACCACAGTTTTACTGGTTATATCTGGTAGGTCCGCTCCAAATTCATAGGTCAATGTCTTTTTGGGGCGAACTACTACTAGTTAGTAAATAAATAGTGGACTGTGAAACAAAGAGCGTGGGAACAAGAAATTAAAATGCATTGATCTGCCACGGGTCAATAATTTGTTACACTTCAAGACATGAATGTCATAACTTATTAAACTCTTTGACGAGCGGCTGACCTGTGTAATGGCACATTGCAACTGGGTCTAACACGTGATCTGCCGACCCGTGACTGATTGAAAGGCCTTTTCTACTCCCATGCCGCCTCTAATCGAGCGTCACTGGGTAGAATATATAATTAACAGCGGGAGAGTATTGATCGGGGTCCTCTCACACCCCTTCTGCTACGTCATCGTTTGCCGCGCCTTATGACGTCATAGATTCATGACGACATTTCACGTCATGGTTTTTACGCATGCGTACAGTTAGCGGTATGTATTTGTTCAGCCTAAAGAAGCTGACTGACTCGATTTGGGACAGGTGGTCTGAAGGTTTAGTCCAACAATTGCTACTTTAGTCTAGGTAACTTTAAAGCACCTTCTGTCTTCTAAAAAAGGCTAAGATTCCAAGAGATGGTTACCTTTAACTGTTGAAAAAATTTGATCAAATAACTTCTCACATCCAGTTACAATATTCTCTTGTAATCTCTAATAGTACTAGTCTATTATTACTAGTCTGTAATCTGCCGATAATCGATATGTTGAAGTTTTTACTTTTTGTCAAAGCTGTATGATCTTCTGGTCCAAGAGCCCGCGACGATCAGACCTTCGTTATTTTATTAAAGCTAAAATTTTATTATTTAGATAGATTTAGTTTTTAATGTTTATTATGTGCATAATAATAGGTCGGATTTGTAGGTTTCAAACTTATGGTGTTATTATAATGACATCTCTGGACTCCTTTATGGATTAGTACAGCACAGCTTCACATTTTTCCTGTCAGGCTTAGACTTTCCAGAATCTCAAACGATCAACACCAGATGGCGTTTTCTCCCTACAGAGAAACAGCAACATGGCGGCTCATTCACAGTTGCCGTGAATTAGACGCCATGTCAGTAAAATAATATTAGGTATTATTTCTAAACATACAAAATTAATAGTTTTTAATTGAAAGGCCTATTCATTTGGTGCGGTTTAATTTAAGGTAATATTTAAAGTGGTTTAAGTGTATTCATAGTGTTTACGTAATGCTGTTCAGTTTAGCTCACCATCCCTCGTAAAAGTATTGATTTGTGAAAAAGACTGGTACAGTTCCACGGGTTCGTCGTAACTTCTTTGACAATAAATCCTTATATTGTGAATTTTCATCTAAAAATAGTGGTCATCCTTAGTGAACGAACATTATGCTGTAGTTTAATTTAGGTGCGAAACAAGTATGATAGTAAATGGTGCATTAAATTGACGCATTAAACATTACCACGTTGCTTAGCAACGAAGTAACCTTGAACGTTTGTTCTATTTTCAAGTTTATTTTTTCAAAGTGCATTTCCTTATCGTATAGCAAAAAATATTAGAATAATAGTTTTTTACAATATCATTTACTAAATTTTTTTGTCCACAGGTACTGCCACTATCTTCTTTGGATTATGGTTCGAATAAGTATTAGTAAACAATTTATTCAAACACACTTTTATTATGGATCCTATATTAGAAAATGAAGCTGCTCTATCAGACTCTTCATCCAGCAGATATGGCAAGTCAAAACGTAAAAAGAAAAATAGCCAACCTGAGGCGCAAAAGGAGAGCCAAATGGTTGTTGGTGATAAGAAAAAATTTGTCGTTACTACTTTATCTACATCAGAAGACCAAAATGTTTCGCCCGAACGCTTACCACAAAGTAACGTGCATACTATACACTTTGGAACACGTGGGGTTGAATCGCAAAGGCCACATATTAGATCAATTTTTAAGGATAAGCCGGTTGAAACGTCCAGACCATCAAGTGCAGAAAGAGAAACATCAAGTAAGAAGGAATATGAAACATTTCATGGAACGTCCTCTAGTCCAAGAAGCTCTATTTTTGATATATTTAGGATAAGAAGAAAGAGTGATTCAAAGAAACACCAGTCACTGATACAGAATGTGAAAGGTGCTTTGGCCGGTACATCAAAAGAGTCTCCTGAAAATTCTAAAGTTGACCAGTTGGACCCTAAAGAGTCTCATAAAAAGTATTATTATACGGTGACGGGAGCTTCTTCCCGTAAGTCTAGCCCAATTACTAGGGTTATGGATATTTTTAGAAGTAAACCAAACTCGCAATCTGATCAAAGTACGACAGAAGCTACAAAAAAGAAGAACACAAAACAAATTCGTCGTTCCTCTATAGGAACGACTTCTCCCACTTACCATAAAAATTCATACGCATCGTTAGATCCTGTACAGGCTAAGCAGTTGTTTAGAGAAGTTCGTGGGTTACCGAAATATGATCCATACTTATCTATTGTTCAAATATCGTTAGGTGGAAGAGATAAGACAAGGCTACTCTTAAATTTCTTTAAATATCATAAATGTTATGAGATTCTGCCAAAATCAGCAAAGGTTATCATATTCGACACTCAATTTCCGGTAAGAAAAACTTTTCCTACTCTTGTCTCGCATGGCATTCGATCCGCTCCCTTGTGGGATGCTAATAAGAAGTTACTAGTGGGAATGATTACAGTCACTGATTTTATTCGAATTCTGCTACTTCATGAAAAAGAAAATTTGTCTATGGATGACTTTGAAAAACATACACTTCATAATTGGCGTAAAATTTTACGACCAACAAGAAAACCTTTATGTAGTGTTAGCCCAGACCAGTCTCTACATGATGCTATTAATCTCCTTAGTAAAAATAGAGTTCATCGTCTTCTTATGTTGGATCCATTAAATGGTGATGTTTTATATATTTTGTCTCATAAAAGAATATTACGATTCTTGTTTGTATATCTAAATGAATTTCCTGAATTAACGTTTTTTCACAAGAATATGATGGACTTAAATATAGGAACATATGAAGAAATTATTTCGGTCACTGATGATACGTCTATTCAAAATGCTTTTCAGCTATTATTAGAAAAAGATATTTCAGCTTTGCCTATAATAGATGATAATGGTGTACTAATTGATGTTTATGCTAAATATGAAGTATTAAATTTAGTAAGTGAAAAATTATATTTAAATTTGTCTTTAACAATAGGCGAGGTACGGAACAGAAAGAAAGACTGGGAAGAGAAGCTTCAAAAATGTCTTTCAAGTATTACTTTATACGAGGCCTTAGAAATAATAGTTAGAACTGAAAGTCATCGACTATTATTAGTTAATAAGGAAGATAAGCTTGTAGGAATAGTTTCATTGTCAGATATTTTAGTTTACCTTAACAGAGTTATTCCTACTGAAAAAAAGATTTCATCTCTACAAGAAATATTTCGCCCCTTGGAAGTAAATAAAGTTCCTGAATCCTTAAAAGAGAGTGAAAATGAGGTAATTACGATTACAGTACCAAATATCCAAGCACAAAGTGTACCTGAGGCTAATGAAGTGGCATTTGAATTAAATAGTTCTACGGAAAATAATGTTAAAGAGACAATTACGAATAATTTGGAGACTGAAGTAGAAAAAGTTAGTCCGACATCTGATACAGATAATGTTAAAATTAAAGAAGCGTCAGAGGAAGTACCACAATCTCAATGAAGTTTAAATTTATAGTTGTAAGAACTATAGGTTATTCCATATTATTTCCAAAGATATAAAATCATAATAGATAAAACTAGTGTATCTCAATTGCTTTCTGCTTTTAAACTATTATATTGTAACTTATTTAACTTCATTGTTAGTGTCAACACCACGTGAATGCCTTATTTATTTAATCCAATATAATATATCGCTGAAACTCAATAAAATATTTTAGCAGTGTTGTTTATTTTAAATTAATGAGTGAAGTGTTTTCTTTAGTTAAATACATAATTATTGTTATTGTATTTAATATAGCTACTTATTTAGAAAAAAATTAGCCTCATCCTCAATTAGAATCAAACATCTATTCTATGCTAGAGGTTAAATTCAAAATATTTTTGTGTCAATTTTCATCATGCTTTATGTATACTGAGAGATAGCAAGAATTTAATAACTTATTACTGTTATTAATCTGCCCCCTGATGGTGTACGGAAATCGTAATCGTTTGTCAAACATATAATTCGACCTGTTTAAGGAGTTCATAGATGACTACACGTCAAAAAACATGCATGAACTCCTAGAACAGTTCGAGTAATACTTTTTTGGCTGTCAAATGATTACAATTTGCTTAGACAATTGGGTCTGCTGAACAAACTCACTTCCGTGCATAGACACCTTAACACGCTAACTATGATAAGATTCGCCGGTAGCTCTTAATCGTAGGTAAGGTGAAACTGCACGTTCTAATTGGCAGGAAATACATAATATGTTTAAACTATTCTAATACACACTTTACAAATAGGTTCAATCAACGAAGAACGGAAAATAAACGACCTTGCTGTAACTGGTCCGTATTTTTGTGGGTAACAAAAAATATTAGGCGTGATTTTTTTATTATCCTGCATTCCTACCCAATACACATGTTCCAATACATTCAAATAGTTTTTGGGGGTCCGCACTAAAAAGAAAATGTTATATATTATCCACACCACGGAACGGAGGCTGAATGTAATGCATTTGGAGATGTAAGAGGTTGTTATGTTTGTTTTTTTACCGTTTTCCTGGAAATTTACCTGATTTTGATTCCGTATTTTTCATTAGGTTGTATCACTTCTGTTCTGTTAAGTTCTTATTTTAGATGGGTTTTATGCTACTACATTTAACTTTTTCTTTAAAAACTACTGTGCGGATGTGGTTCACAATAGGTACTTATATTCTACATCAATGGGTTAACATCACATTAGAACAAGCTTTATATTATAATATATGTTATAGATTGTACTAGAGGCTACTCTCTCTGTTTACTTGGGTATACTAATCTAGTTCAACTGCTGCAGCTCATCGTGGTTATTTATTATTTTAAATTCTATTATTTATTATTAATTTATTAGTTATATTATTATAAGTTACATTATATATATATTTATTTATATATATATATATATATATATTTCCTTACACATTATATATATATAATGTGTAAGGAAAATTTCGAGAAGTAAGTAATATTGACGGTATGTTATTTATGTCCCAGTCTGCTTTCCAAACCGACTTTTTGGAACCGTAGCCACGTAGCAAATGAAATGATGGAATGAATTATTTCACGTAGGACAACTTGTGCTACTTATGATAATCTACCACCAGTTCGGAAATTCTACTGAGAAGTACTGGCTAGAAACTCAGCAGTTGGAGTTTACCTCCTTTAAAATCGATCTCGTATGAAAATTTATGGGGAGTAAAATCAAACTTACCGTTAAGTTAATGACTTTATGTTTCCATGACTAAGTAATGTATTTTGATGAATTAATATAAATAAATGTATCAAGCATGCTTTCAGTAATATAAAAATCCGTTTATTTACCCTCATTTACCTATATATTTTATAATCGTTTGTTAAGAGTAAACTCCAGTCGTACATCGGACCTGACTCACACAATTTTTTAAATTTTATTATTTGACCATAGCGCCTAAATATAATGTAATTTATTAACCCGTACCTAATATATTTAAAAAAACCTATAGCAATAACCTTTTACTGGCACGGTGATTTCGTTTATAGGTTCTGATTTATGAATTATTGAGTTTGTTGCTTGAAAATTGCAATTAAAAATATATAGTTGACAAGCCTTTTAATGCTTTGTTGCTTTAAATGTGCCGAAATAAGGAGATTAGTTTTATATAAAAACAGGAGCGATCAAAATATAAAAATGTGACCATGATGGTCAATTTAGCAATAATCCAATAGGTGATTTATAACATGATTATTGATTTCGTCTACCAAATCAAATCAATCGTCGATGGCCGCACAATATTTTTTAAAGCGATGTTCATAAGGTGTATAGTTGTATAATCTAAAACATAAAGTAACAACCTTTTAGATAAGGTTTTCTGTTCGTTGAAAATATTTTGAAAGGAACATGTTTTTACTCTTAAATGGTAAAAAGATAAAAAATAAAAGTACCAACATAGTATAAAGGTAACAACTTATGATTTGTCTCTTGTTCAACGTTTCATCCCAATCGGCTTAGTTAGTCGCACTTTGTATCTCTATTTAATTAAATATTTTTGTATCGGTAAAACGTAGTTAACCCAAAGATTGGAGTTCAAATGTGCCAAAGACGAGTGATAATTTTTCAATTTTCAGCCTGCATTTTCTCCTTGTTTTTAAGCTTTTTAGCCACTGAGCCTCATACACCGAGCTTATCAGTATTTTGGTTATATGTATTTAAGAATTTTTTTAAACTGGTAAGTGAACTATACTTTTACATATTTCTAATTTCGTTATAGAAAAATCTCTGGCTATCGCGGTCGTGACGTACGTAGAACGATTCTAATAAAGGATACAGCTCTAATCAGTCTTTAATCAAGCATTTAAAAAATTACCATATGTTTAGTTGTATGCTTAGTTTGTATAATATTGTGTAGGTAAAGTCATGGACTCATGCTAGTTTTTTATGATTGTATGTACTTTGACAGACAAGATTTACTTGATGACTTCGTAACTGGATGGCGGTATAACGCCAGCGGGCGAAGCGGTCCTACAAACCTGTTGAAACGTTTGCAAGGACACTCTTGATGTCAAGTGAGACTTTAAGAATATATTATCATATTATAGCTTATATATATAGAATATACATGATTTTTATTGTTTTGTAACGTGACTACGATTATATCATATGTATATATACTAGCAGACTTGCCCGCGACTTCGTCCGTGTGAGATAAGTTTTTTAAATTCCCACGGGAACTCCCTAATTTTTCGGGATAATATAAAGCCTATGACACTCACAAATAATGTGGCTTTCTATTGGTACCTACCAAAAAATTTCAAAATCAGTTCAGTAGATTCAGAGATTACCCTCTACAACGTCACAAACTCACAAACACTCTCCCCTACTCTACCTCTTTTTAATATAATATTAGT
The DNA here is from genome assembly GCA_964035005.1 of Erebia palarica. NCBI lineage: Eukaryota > Metazoa > Arthropoda > Insecta > Lepidoptera > Nymphalidae > Erebia > Erebia palarica. Next base: position 30,585,976 of record OZ035985.1, on the reverse strand, counting down.
AGAGATATAGATTAGTGGACTGTGAACGGACAAGATTGGCTCATCGTATGGCGAATATGCTGAAGAATTCAAAAATAATAATTGGTTAATTACTATATAAGGCATATTCTTAGGGTTCCGTTTTCAACAGGGAACCCTTATAGTTTCGCCATGTACGTCCGTCTGTCTGTCCGCGGCTTACCTCAGAGGCTCTTAGTGCCTACTAGAAAGCTGTAGGTAATTTGGCATCGGTAGTTATACATGTTGATCACGCGTACAAAGTGAGGAAATAAAATTTAGATTCTTTTATTAGGGTATGGGACGTATAATGAAGATGAAATCTTCTCATCTATTCCATGGTGTACGGTTTCGTTGAATAGGACGTTCAAAAACATGAGATGCGAAAACCTTTATCCGATTCATGGATCCATTTGCGAAATATTAAGCTTTAAAGTGCTAATTTTTGTTAAACTCCAGTCTGCCAGCTAAACGGTTGTTTATGGGAATGTGAAAAAATCATGGCAGTAGCATATACTTAAGTATAACGTGTTGGAGAACAATCCAGAAGTAGGTATTAATAAAACACTTTTAATATATTTGTACTCTAACCACGAGAGATTTAATGTAATTAGTTAATTTATAAAACTCAGTTAAACAATACTATAGTATCAAATCATTTGACCAGGCTGCAGTTACTACCGCAGCTCGTAAACAAGGTAACGATCTAAACACCGAAGGTATTCAATAATCGTTTGAGTCTCGGTGGAGACTGCCTACCGATGGTAAAATATTCGTATTTATACAAGTTATTCCAATATGGCGTCGGGAACGAACTGACGAGTGAAATACATCGAATGAGTCAAATATCGTACATCCTTCCTTCATCAATAAATAAATTAACAATCTTTTAACTTTTGTAACAATTCATTTCAACTGTAAACGCAAAGCTGACAGTTCGGCCGTCCTGAGAACAACACGTCCTCGTGTTTATGTCATATCACGGGCGTTTATGCCCCAAATCATATAAATCATGATCAGACGTTTTTGCCTGGGGCGTTCTTACCCATAATTACTAATAATAATTACTTTTAACACACTAATCAAACTGCTGAACTTCCAGTCTTATCAAACATATATAAACTATTCTCAAGAAATTGTAAATTGATACAACTAACCTCATTCGTTGTACTTTTCAAAATCTGACACAATTTATGAACTTTTAGCACAAACATATTTAAAACATCTAAGGTTACAGCCACTAAACTCAAAAACTTATCATCACGTATAATATGAATACTTTCACAACTGCGAATCTACCACTGGTTCGGAATGCCACGTCCTAGTGAGAAGAACCAGCAAGAAACTCCACAGGAATAACCAATAATTTATGAAATTATGACATTGTTATTATGAAGTTACGACACTGTAATTTGTAAATAACATTAAATGTTGTATGACTAGGTACCTGGATAACTTTTTTTTTTAGATTTTAATGACATATCAATGTAAAGGACATTGTTCCGTCCCCATACAAAGTTTGCCTAAGAACCAACAGTCTTTAACATTGATTACTGGGTTCAAATAAATACCTTTTTATACTTGAGAGCAGATTAAAACAACGGACGCTAGCTAAAAAATGACTTATTACCAGAAATATTTTCAATCTTGAGATTATTTCTTCAATTTTCACAATCAATCTGCTTGGACAAATAAATACCATCTCTATCCAATTGTAATAGAGCTGTAAACAGTATGTAAATAAGAAAAGATTCGCCGTAGTTCATCAAAAACATTACAGATGGCGTTAGATATATAAAATTATTGTACTTTCAATAGATGGCGTTGCGAGATTCAGAATACTAGCGCATTTAGCACTTTAAGCTGCTTTTATCTTGTTTCTTACGATACGGATCTAGCGCTCAGGCGGTGGTATTGCATATTATTTCAACCTCTAAGTTATTGATCTGTTGTTAATAATCGAGAAACGGAAACGTATAGTAATCAATCTAGTACCCATTTATTTCTTTTGTAATTAATTTTAAGTGTCCGTTGAATTATAATATTTGAAATAAAGGTTATAAAATAAGGTAAGAATTACTGTATATTTCAAACAAGTGTTGATTCTTAGGCGAATTTGGTCAATGTCCTTTGTATTAATATTGTTTTGTACAATATTGATCTGACTTTCGTAAGCGCTTTTATAAGTCTCACTTCTGTGCTTTGGCGACACTTTTGTCGTCCAAGCAAGGACACCTTTGCCCAACAGAAATAAATAAAATTAATAACGCTTTTCCGACACCTTTGTCCTGAAACATAATTAAAAAAAACACAGTCTTCACATGACACCTTTTAGGTCAGCTACTATTGCTATATTTCAGTTAATAACCAATGACCAGTTAATACTGAGAAAGCAAAGATTATTGCGTTTAAAACTTCACAAGAAAAATACCTATAAAAATTCAATACAATAATGTTATAATTAAGGAAGTCAACACTATTAAATAAACTTCCACTGCAATTGGAAATACCACATTAATAACCTATGCAATTGATTAGATAACATAATTATGATGGATATGTGTCGTCTGTACTCAATAGCTTCCAAACAAAACATACGTGTTATATGTAGGGAACATTTCCTGGATAGTTGTAAACCCATGTTTAAGACACTTAAGATATTTATTTACCCTGTATTTACATTAAGGAAATTTGCATCTTTGTCAAAAAAAACTACTTCGAATATTGTGAAACTCATGGCCAGGCTCTACAAAGGCTTAGAAATAGGTTACTTGTACCTAGCATAAAGCTAGTTATGTATAAAATAAACGCACTTTGTAGGGCGATTTCAATATAAACAATTTCATTGTTAATGAATTTATTTTTAATTTTACTGAATGGTAATATGTATTCTTGTGCTTGTATAATACAGCTAATATTTATTGTGTTAAAATAATAATTCAATAATAGTTTAATATAATGTGAACTGAGTTAATAATATTGCATGCCATTCGATGGCAGATTGTATTACACAATATTATTATATAACATTATATAAAGCAAATAAATGTATAGAATTCAATTGACCAAGCTAGTTACAGAATCCATTGACAAAGATCAAGGTATTACTGTAGATAGATTGCACACATGAAAAAAACAAGGTCAAGTTAGCTATACACTAGCTATGCAAAGGCGGCCTTATTGCTTACTGAGAAATCTCTACCAGGCAACCTTTGGTGAGACGTTCGAATAAGATACGTAGGGTAGTGTGGCAGAATACAATACAAGGTAAGCACATAATATAAAAAATATAATAGACGTATTGCATATATACATTACATGTAAATAAAATATAGATATGTGTAACATACACAAATTACACATATATAAATAAAATTAAAAACGCATGTCAAAGATTCCGCGTGGCTCGCAGGCTAAAGCACCCTCGAGGCGCTGCTCGGAGCGAGAGAACGGGCTGTGCATAGCCCGCCTTGGCGCAGCGTACATCACATGAAACGAAATAAGAAACCATGAACATTTCCGTTCGGTCTTTCTGATTATTGATGGGTCTGATTACTTAGCAATTAATCCGTATTCCTGTATTACAGCCAGCGGTAAAAATAATATTTTTAAATTACCCACTATTAATATTATTTAAAAAAAATTAAACGGATGTGCAGAAGGCAAAGGAAAATCAAGGCAACGTGAATCATATCCCACTTCTGAACTGTTGGAGAACAATCCAGAAGTAGGTATTAATAAAACACTTTTAATATATTTGTACTCTAACCACGAGAGATTTAATGTAATTAGTTAATTTATAAAACTCAGTTAAACAATACTATAGTATCAAATCATTTGACCAGGCTGCAGTTACTACCGCAGCTCGTAAACAAGGTAACGATCTAAACACCGAAGGTATTCAATAATCGTTTGAGTCTCGGTGGAGACTGCCTACCGATGGTAAAATATTCGTATTTATACAAGTTATTCCAATATGGCGTCGGGAACGAACTGACGAGTGAAATACATCGAATGAGTCAAATATCGTACATCCTTCCTTCATCAATAAATAAATTAACAATCTTTTAACTTTTGTAACAATTCATTTCAACTGTAAACGCAAAGCTGACAAACGTTATGAAGAGTAAACGTATATATAATGTTAAAAGGAAAACTGTCACAGCCGGCAACGGCTTTACAAGTTAACGAATGTTCGAACATATTATTCACGTTGATCGGCTACATTCGATCGGATAAGTATGTCCGTATATTGTGACGGAACCTACACAACGCGTGACCCGAAACGTACCCGGCCGCTTTTATATAGGTGTATACTATTAAGTACTGAGGTGTTTAGGTTTTTTTATAATTACTAAGTTTGTAAAATTCCATAGAAAAAGGTCTTCTATAGCCGCAAGGTACTAAATCTATAACAGCTTAACGACATAATTTTCTATTGTAGGTAGGTAGTGTACAATGATGTCGTGATCTGGTGATTTTAAAGATATTCATATTTAACTTATGCACACGAGTAGAGAACGCCTTTTGTGATAATAATTATGTAGGTACTTATTATAGGTACAATAACTATATTTATGATTAATTATATTACTGTATTCTGTATTAAGAATCTTAAAATCTGAAAGGCGGAAAAGTCCAGCTTTCAGATTTTTAAGATTTATACCCAAATACCTAATTATTATCAAACCGTTTTACTATACCTACATTGTTTATTATCTAGATTCTACGACATATTGTGTAAACTTATTATAATAATAATTTTGTAATGCATTATACCGATCTGACATTCGCTAGCGCTTTCATAAGTTTAAATCGAAGAATAAAAATAAATATACTAAACAATGCCCGCAACTTCGACTGTATCCGTAGAGAAAGAGAGAGAGAGTGAGAACTGAAAGGAAGGGTCAGCCTGGCTGTCCAGCGCGGAAATGCAGCTAGCATTCTTGCCACCATTCCACGTGGGCATGATTTATATAGTAATTAGGTTAGGCTAGCTAGCATTAAGTTCTATTGTATTATAAAAAAAAAGCAAAACTTAAATTAAAAACATATTTTATGTAGGTATATCTCACTGTCTCACATCAAGCCACATACCCAATTTTATTAGGGCAGTTGAGTGCACAGCGGATTCTGCAAAGACGAGACAGAGACCGGTCGCCGGTGCAGGACCAAACCCGGAACTAGCCGCTTCGTCTCAAGGTTGCTCCGTATCTTACTTCGAAGGAGAATTATATTTTATTCTTATCTTTTACTGACCAGTGGAAAACATAATATCGCTCACGGGTAAGTAATATTAAATGATTAATACATAACATAGCCCTACTATAAATATTGTAAATTAAGGTACTGTAATTATTCGTAGATTTCAAGCACGTTGAAATGAAAATTTGTTCTTAAAATTGATTACTCATACCTTATTAAAATTAAATATTATAATTATTAGCTTAGCCTGCACTGTGACATGGGCGGGAATTTTAGAAAACATCCCGTAGTTTTAACGATAGCTGAACAAAGTTGTGATTTTAACTATGTACTAATTTTAGTTGTGTAACTTTGAGATGAAATTATTTCTGAATGTGGTTATGAACCGACACATAATCACAAAAACATTACTTCTTGTATTTGCTAGATACCGAAAATGTATGAAAACTAGAAATTGTTTACAATTCCTATGAAATGTATGCACTGCTAGAAATCGTAAGGATATGTCTGAAATAAGTGAAGCCTCGCGACGCGACGACATTGAAAATTACATTACGTCTATGTTGTCGTATCTAAAACACGTCTGTCATTTTTTATGGAGTCATACAGCCTTTCGTCATTTTTGTCGCTCACCTAGAACAACGGGTGAGGTACATATGCCTGGTAACAAATATACGAAGAATTAGATCAGGGAGAGAATATTTAAAAATTTGTATAATTTGTAACATTCAAGTTTTATCCAACCTTAGCGATCTCATAGTATATAGTTTACAAACAATTGTTTAAAACTTTGTTTATATTCGTGTACGAAAAAAAATTGGGACTCTATAGATGACGGCAATAGATTATATTCAAATTAACCATTTAACATAAGAATACGTACCAGTAGCGGCCCACTCGTGTGGAACCGGTAAGTCGTTTGACGCTGGTTAAAATAAATATGGAAGCTTGCTCGCGATTGTGAGACAAATCTGCCTACACAAACGCGCTGGCTAGTGCCCATAGGCTGCCCAGTTTGTGGACGTTTGGCGGCCAGAGCTTAAAAAAAAGATCAATTTTTAAAGTTTTAGGCAAGCTTTTGTTATAAAAAGTGATTTTATTAAAAAGTCCACACTTTATCAATCAAATATAAATATAAATATTATAAATGCGAAAGTTTGTATGTATGGATGGATGTTTGATGTTACTCAATGACGCCAGAACGGCTGAACGGATCTGGATGAAATTTGGCGCAGAGATAGCACATAGGCAACTTTTTATTCCAGAAAATTAAAGAGTTCCCGCTGGAACCAAAAACCTCAGTCCACGCGTACGAAGTCGCGGGCATCAGCTAGTATAGAATATTTTAAAGGTAATCGGCACTTTGTGCGGGTATGTTTCACAAAATAAAAAGCTTTCTAGAAGTTTTGGGCAAAGTGCAATGGTGACATAGTCACGAGCATTTACTAGTTATGCTCCGGCACCATTAAATGAGATAATTTAGATAAAACTATTTTAATAAAATATATGACACAAATTAAATAGTAAAATAAGTCGTCCCATAAAAATCAAGGCCAAATGAAAGTAGTTTTTAATATGTGGCATGTTATACCGTATGATATGAGCGGGATTATTTTTAGCATAGCTACAGCTTCTGAGTTAATAACGATGCATATCAGATGTATATATATTCAATGTACTTACTTGTTTTTTACTGAAATTTCAGACCTTGCAAGAGTCCTCTCTTCCAAAGCCTTCCATTTCAGATGGGAGGAAAAAGTATTGAAAATATAGTTTTCATATATTTTTACATCCTTGCCCAGTAGCAAAGATGTAACGGAAATGACGTCATGACTCTTAAGTCCCTTATTGAAGCTGAAAAGGATGACTAGGCATTGTGTCTAATAGGGCTTCCTTGCAACAGGCAGTGGAAGTTTTAAATACTATATAATATTTTAATCCCAAATAGTTGTCTTTGTAACTAGTACATGATTATTATTGAACTCATTTTTGACGAAAGTTTCAGGTAAGGTTGCGTCCTTCTTACATTGATCCTTCCTTACATTTCGTCCTTTATATTGTTGCTTCCAACGCTAAATCTTATGACGCGACGTGTCGTTCATTTTTTACCAATGAGTGCACGGAACAGAGCTCTTTATTCCAATACTAGCATTTGACTAAATTTATTAAAAACGAATGTGAGTTTGTCTATCTTTACGCGTTTACGGCCCATCTTTTCAAATGATTTTGATGATATATGTTAGAGGTATAGGTTACAACCCGCGGACGGTGGAACACATAGGTAGGACTTTCATCTCGGAAAAATACGGATGCCCACATTTTTAAAAATTAAGCCAAGTAGACGAAATCGCGGGCATCAGCTAGTGGAAAATAAAATAATCGTACTTACTAAGTATCTAAACCATCGATTTACCAACCTAAATATACTCAAAACAGATTAGTTATTAAACGTATCTACGAATACATTATGGTTACTCTGGCATCGTTAAAAATAGTTTCACAATTTGTTTTGGACGAGAGCCTCTAGATTTTACAAGTCATTGAAAATACAATTTGTAAACGTTGGCAAAGAGAATGGATTGATTACTTTTTAAGTTCTATGATTATGATGCTTGTTACTAAAATGCCTTAAGGCTTTCAAACTCTGTTCGTCTCTCATTCTTATTAATGGTCGCTGTTAATTTTTAGACATCACATATTTTATTTTGCATAAAAACATAGAGACGAGTTACTGTTACTTAATAGTCATCAAAGGTCGGTGTTTTTGAAACTATTTAGTTATGATTTTCAAAAATTCCAGAAATAATTATAGGCTTTTGTTCTGTGTTCTTCGAGTGGCCCCTTACCTAGTTTTCAACACACGACGCATATAGAGGGCAATTATAACTTTAACATGTGTATCTATCTGTGGCATATACAATTGTAGTGGTAATTTGTGACAAACCAAACGCCTGAATTAATTTTGATTTAGTTTTTTTTTGTTTGAAAGAAGACTTGATCGAGAGTGTACCTACTTATTTAGCTATGATTCTAAACAAACAACAACAACAAACATGATGTGAGCAGCTTCCACATGATTTGGGATTGAATTTGATGCCCTTTTCAGTGAAATAGCAAGAAATTTGACCTTATGACGCAGCATCACCAGGAATGGGCAGGCAACCCCACTCCTCACCAACTTACAGCAGAGGTATCGTGTTTGGGGTCATTGGAGTGGTCTTAATGAATGCATACTAATATCCATATCCATACTAATATTATAAATTCGAAAGTGTGTCGGTCTGTCTATCTGTTTGTCTGCTACGCTTTCATGGCCAATCTGCTCAACCGATTTTGATGAAATTTGGTATAGGGGTAGATCGTATCCCAAGAAAGGACATAGGCTACTTTTTATCCCGGAAAATTAAAGAGTTCCCGCGAGAATCAAACAAATCTTAATCCACGCGGACGATGTCGCGGGAATCATCTAGTAGGTCATAAATAGATTGTGATCAGGATCTGATGCTGGAGTAGAAATAAATAATTATAAATTAGTGAGTTTTGAAATTCTTAATGATCTTACGCTTCAAATAATTATCTAGATAAAAAAATGCTGGCAACAGGAATTGACCCATTCCTTTGACATGTAACATCATAAAATTACTAATAAACGAGCTTAAACTGGTCTTACGTGCATGTCCAAGGGCAGGTGCACTTTCAGTTGAGACTACCAGGCGCTTGTAACCGATATAATAGGTGTTTCCATAATAAGAGATTATTAAGGAAGGCTTGTCTATTATCGTTGATATAACACCTACTTATGCGTACCAACACAGTCATGCAACTGTTTATTGAAATTGCGACTTTGGCGAGCGGCAACAATCTAACGTATATAACTTTGTCCTTATGTTAATTTCGTGAATAACCCAGTCATTTGGTAGTTTTATCTGGAAAGTTTCTCGGGAGTTTTGGAAATTGATAATTATATAGATTTCGACGTGCTCTTTCCGAATTTTCACTTTATCACCTCGTATCTTTGCCGGTTGTGCCGCCATATTGGAAAAATGGCGCTATGATTCAAGGAAATCGGTTCACCCGTTTGAAGATCATCAGGTAGATTTATTATTTAATTTGAGTATTTATTATTTTATTGAGGAGGACCTGTGGGTCCACCTAGTACTTTAATATGTCGGGGGTTATTTAAATTTTTCAAGTTTCTTATTTCATATCTTGTTCATGTTGCCAATGCACATTGAAGTGTTGATTAAATTAAATTAAATTAAATGAATTTAAAAAGGACAACTTTGCCATACATATATCAACGCATCATCAACGCTATAAAATTAACTCGGCTATTAATTATAATGTCCAAACATCAACTATTACGGTAAAACCTATCTCAGTTGTCGGGTTACGCGAGCGAGTGTAAGCATTTGGTAATCGCAAGTAGTGAAGCTGATGTCATAGCGATTGGGAGCCAGTCGATGACCTCTTGACACGGTCGTTATATGCACCTAGCGAATAGACACTGACCGACGCGTTAATTCGATGGAAGACGCGATAAGACGTTACTTGTAAACGTAATTATATGTTGCGGCGCAATCCACTATTACTACTCGTACCTTGGGTAGTGACTTGGAAGCTGGACTCGTTGATGCTTATTTTGATAGGTTTCCTTTTTACACAAAATCTGATAAAGAGTTTATAAGATTTTATTATTTTAGGTTTATAGATATGCTTATTTCTGTCAAAGACTGTAAACGTAAGTATTGCATAGATAGCTCGCGGTATTAATCTGTGCTAACAAAATATAACATTATTTTTATGGCATGAAGAATATATGAGAATATGCTTTTATGATTTTTTTTTTTCCAAAAAACCGAGTGTGTAGAAATCAAAATTATTTTTTACTTTACAGTGGCTTTGAAAGTTGGTTTTTTGGAAAGAATTTTTATTTTTAACTTTTTAGTAACAGGGTTGAGAATTTGGAGTCAGAATTTTTTATGGTACCACCTCGAGAGCTTAGAGGAAGCTCTCGACTGAAAAAATAATTTTCAAATCGAATCAGAAACCACGGAGACATGCACCGACAAAATAAATTAAAAACACATGTGCCGAATTGAGAACCTCCTCCTTTTTTGGAAGTCGGTTAAAAAAAAATACGCGTCGAATTGAGAACCTCCTCCTTTTTTGGAAGTCGGTTAAAAACCGGTAAAATTGTTTAAAAAAAATACACTCTACCTTGGTCTTCCCCTGCAGGTATGCGTCGCGTTTATGGCTGCGTTCTAATATTAAGGATCTGAAAGCACTGTAATTAGGTGAGTACTTATCTGAGTTTAAAATCTTTAGGAAAATACCATGTACTGTAGGTATTTATCGGTAAATTTTATAATAAATAGTAATTGTCTAAATATAACTCCTTATATTTTTGAGTTTACTTAGGTACTTATGATATTATACGTTTTGGCAATTGCAGTATTTGTTGTCTAAAAAGTCTCACACTTTCGCTCCTTATAAGTACAAATTGTGGCTCGATATGGCCAGTGTCCATTCAGCACTTAGCTGTAAGAAAATTTTGATAGAGTATTGAGGAAGTAAAAAATGTGTGTATACTATGCAGTGAATATGTGTATGCCCATTTACGTAATGTAATTTTGTTTAACAACGAGTGAAACCTGTCCGATGATATAATACTTTCGGTACTCATATTTTTTGAAGGTAGTCACTTTTATCATATTTTTTATGTTAGGTACGTTAAATACATTTATTTTCTCTATTAATAATCTTAATATATAAAACAAAGTCCGGTTTGTTCACTCTAGAACGACCGAACGGATCTGGATGAAATTTGGCACAGGGATAGATTATAGTCTGGAATAACACATAAGCTACTTTTTATCCCGGAAAATTAAAGAGTTCCAGCGGGAACCGAAAAACCTCAATCCACGCGGACAAAGCATCAGCTAGTATTTTATAATTTATATTTTCCCAAAAAATATATTTAACTCATTGAATATTATTATACGAAAACTGTTACGGTTACTGAATTTGGACTCCTATTGAGGCCCCATTCATTGGGAGTCCGAAGTCTATAACCGCTTCTAGGGTTCACATCCAGGGCACTACATCTCTAACTTTTCGTAGTTCCCAATAATATGTTCGTTATAAATTATAATCTAGGAAAACATACCGCATGCTGAGAGTTCTTCTCAAGGTTCTCAAAATGTATGAATTCTGCTATCCCGCCCTCAGCCAGCGTAGTGAACTGAGGTGCGATTATTTAAGAATTGCCGATTCAATCGTCAAAGTTCGGCGTCAAAGTAAAATAAACCATACGGCCATTGAATTAGAGCTCAATTTCGTGTATCCATTCTCATACGTTTAGGTTACGATACCATAAACGGATGATAATGGATACTCGAAATTGAGCTCTATTTCAATCTTCTTATGGTTTATTTTACTTTGACGCCGAACTTTGACGTTTAATCGGCAAGTTTTAGACAATCAGGGGGCAGGTCCTTTAATATTCTAGTTTTTGAGTGGTAACTAAATATTATGTTTGTGCTAGTCTCACATGGGAATATCGAAACATAAAAGAGATCATTATATTTCCTTCGTTTTATTTTGCAGGCGTTTTACTTACGAGATCCCTCTTTTGAACTGTACATGAAATAATGGAATTCTTTAATGAGAACATACCTGAAGTATACCAATTATATGACGAACTATAAACAGCACAAAACTAAGTAGAGTTATAATTTTTTACTGGCTGATGCCCGCGATTTCGTACGCGTGGATCGAGGTTTTGTGGTTCCCGCGGGAACTTTTTAATTTTCCGGAATAAAAAGTAGCCTATGTGCTATTCCAGACTATAATCTATATCTGTGCCAAATTTCAGCCAGATCCGTTCAGCTGTTTGGGCGTGATTGAGTAAAAAATTTACATTCATCCATCCAAACTTTCGCATTTATAATATTAGTATAGAGTATAGATAATGATAAATACCTTATTTACTTATATATACTTGCCAACATTGCTTGATCAATAGTTTCCTTCCTGACGAACATAAGAACTATCTAACTTGTATTTATCGGACATATTTCTCACATGATGTAGTGTGACGTGCCATCTGTATGATACGGATACAAACATAATATTATCTGTGATAGTTATAAATTCATAATTGTTGTTTCTATGACACATTCATTCACTCTATGTGAAATACTAACAATGACAAATATGTACACTCAGATGATAAATAAATACTATGCTGTAAATGGACATTAAAATGTATTATTATAGTAGGTAGTATTTTTTTACTGACAAGATTTTTTATTGAAATAGGTTTATAACTATACTTTACTGTAAACTTACACACTACTAAACTGTGATACTTAATTTTACTTAATTGTACTTAATTGTACTTAGTTTTACTTATTATATTTTGAAATAGGTATTATCTGAACTTATGTGGATCCATAGGTAGACAGAGCTTTGCTGGGATTCCCACTATCCCGCTCGTGAATCTATCAGCCTCTATGACAGTGTAGAAATTGAACAAGAATCCACCACTACAACCCATTAACGTCCCACTGCTGGACACAGGCCTCTACTCTCACAGGAGAGAGGGAGAGGGAATTAGAGCTTAGTCCCACCTAGCTGCTCCAATGCTACTAATCTCCGACTATTATCATGTTACTGATAATAACCGGTAACGTGCTCTCCGAGGCACGGGTGTGAATCACCGTAAACATCCTAAATCCTAAAACCCAATACTTAATATTATGGCCCGACCCGGGACCTCGTCGGCCGCGGTCGAATGTGCTAAAACCATAGGCTAAAACCTACGAGGTAGGTAAACAAGAATAACAATCATTATTCTGTTCTATTCTAATCAATTAAGTATTTTAAGTTTTTATTTATAGTTATTTTATCTTGGATCTAGATAACTAAGTGCTATAGACAGCTATATAAAAACTTTCTTTAGATAGACAATGACATTCTTAGCTGTCTAGGTATTTATATATATTCAAATAAGTGTCCACATTATATTCAACCCACGTTGTCGCGTGCTGAACTTAATTTGATCGGTTGATTTATGAACTCCATTTAAAAATAATACGAATAGACTAAGAGATGGTTGTCACTTGCCTCGTTTCTTCTATAATCTTATAGTCTTACCTATAATCTTAAGTAAGTAGGTATATACCTAACTAGAGAATGCCCGCCATTTTGTCCGCGTGGATTAAGTTTCTCCAATTCCCGTATGTCCTTCCCCGGTATACAACCCATCCCTGTACCTCTCAACAAAATTAGTTGAACAGGTGGGCCATGAAAGCGTAGCAGACAGACAGACATACACACTTTCGCATTTATAATATTAAGTATGGATATGTTTTGAGTTTTTACATTCTACTTTTGTAACTATTTTCATAGATAAAAATTTTAAAACTTTACTAATGACCATCCGCGACTTCAATCTAGTGGAATTTCAGCAAAATCCGGTCTTATTCCTCGTTTTATTATTTAGAAAACCTTCGTGTACAACATTCAGCTTGCTAGGTCCATACTGATTAGCAGAATTTATACCCCAGCGAAGCGGACTCGGGTTAGCTGTTTAATACCTAAATAATATACAAGACAAGAGAACTTAATTTACTTACTTATAGAATTTGTTGAAGCCTTTTCAACCTATGTATTTACATAATATGTTTCCTGCATCACATTCTGTAAACTATTTATTTGTTCACTAGTTAGTTGTTGTATCTTAAACAGAATTTCGAAAAAATCTTTTTCTAGCAGAGCAAGTCCTTGGTAGATAATAGATACGCATGTAAAGCTGTTTCCAAAATTATATGTAGGTACATAATATTATTAGAAATTACTTACTAGCTGATGCCCGAGACTCCGTCCGCGTGGATTGAGGTGTTTTAGGGGTATGAAAAATGATAGTAGCCGATTTTCAGACCTACTGAATATGCATATAAAATTTCATAAAAGTCGGTCAAGCCGTTTCGGAGGAGTATGGTAACTAACATTGTGACACGAGAATTTTATATATAAGAGATAATCGGTAGTACATGTTATGCTATATATAGCTGATTAAATAGTATTCCTAAATATAAACATAGTCAAGTCATACTTTCCTACTAGACCAACAATAGAAATGCGACTATTCTATAGTCCAACAAACTTATCTGACCTGGTGACAGCGTCGCTAGGGTATATGAAAGATAAAATAAAACAAAAGCTAAACAGGTATTACTCCAATTTTGGCCACCGGGTCAGAACAGTTTGTGGGACAATATAAATAAATAAGAGCCATGTCAAAGCGATGTCACAACGTCATAGAAAACTCTATGACGCTGTGACATCTCACAACTTATTTCTACTATTCCGAGATCCTCTCCATTGCATTGTGTCGAAAAACTTCAATTGACCGAAGTCTAAGAACACAAGCTCCATATTTACAAGTAACCGTGAGCTTACATATCAATCAATATATCTGACGCACCAGATTTCATATGCTATGATCGAACGGCTTTATGCCATGTGACTTCATTGAGTGTTGCACAATAACATAAATCGTCTATTCATATGCCATTATTTGTTAAAGAAGACACTATACATTAAACCAGTATCAACGGATCGTAATATATGATCAAATTTCATTTGTTATATTCTCATTATCGTAATATTTTATTAATCTACCTGTTTAGCCTGTATTAGCAACGATTCATAATAGATTTTTTATTCCTATTGTATTTTAATTTTTATTCTATCGAATAAGTCGATTGGGCTTGTTTTTAGTTAGTATGGAAAAAAAAGCTTTTAACCGGTTACAGTAATTATAGTTACAAAAAATTCGACTGCACTATCTGCACTACACACTTTTCATATCAATTAATGCATATTATTACTCAAGACGTAACTAATTAAGTTATTTATTTCTTTGATGCAAATATTATTTATAAACACATCTTTTGACGCAAATACCTATAGGTACTTTTATAAATATTACTTTATTTGAACAGAATAGATCGAAAATTATAACTACATTTTATACACGATGAAATAAATTAAAATAAAGTTAATTAAAAAATTAAAATTAATTAAAAAAATTCATCCATACCGCTGTAATGGGGCAATGTGCCCAGAAAGCTGGCTGCGTTACCTCGCTGAATAGCCGAACTTATATGTTAGCCGAGGTAACTGCCAGCCCTCCGGACACCTGTGGGATCTGTGAAACGAGAAGATAGATCCTTAAAAAAGGATCTAGCTGCTAGCATCTTCGCCACACGACCCCAGGGTTTCAACACCAAAAGGCACAAATTTTTATATTATATTTTTAATTGAGTTCATAAGATTTTAATACTTACATTTTTCTTTTTGTTACTATTATGTCATAAATCTACCACTCATCAGCTGAAGTTCTGGCATTGAGTTTATGAAAACGTAGTGATGATACCAATTTTCTGACAGACAAAATTTTCGAGGCGTAAATTCAAACTGGTTCCAATGTGAGTTGTGACATTCACAGATGAATTAAATAAATTCAATTAAATTATTATAAAATTATTTATATAAATTGATGTATAATTAATTAATGTACATAAAACTTATCCTTTTCTTAAAGTCTGGTCTAGTAGGAGGTTTTGGTCGTGACTTCCCTGCACCTTACCGGTAAAGGCGGCCCCCAAGTGAGTGTTACCGTGTAGAAATAAATCTATACTATTTGTTGTTTTCTGTACTAATATTAAAAATGCGAAAGTTTGGATTGATGGATGTTTATTACTCAATCATGACAGAACGGCTGAACGGATCTGGATGAAATTTGGCACAGAGATACATTAAAGTCTGGAATATTACTACATATGTTACTTTTTATTCCGGAAAATTAAAAAGTTCCTGCGGGAACCAAAAACCTTAATCCACGCGGACAAAGTCAGATCAGCTAGTTAGAACGTAACTGCCATAACTTTGCCAGATTAGCCCACTATCATCTGATGTATCCCAGGTAAGATCATAATCAAGGGCTAACTTCGAGTATAATTTAAAGTAATAAAAACTTTGTAGGACATACAAATGGCTAAGTACCTACCTGTAAAAATTATGTGACCCCTTCACATATAATATATAGTAATACTATAATATTTATATATTATTTAATTTTAAACTGTTTTAAATATCGTCCTAAAGTTTAAACTTGTTTAGGTATAGTTTCAAAAATCCGGGACCACTTTTGTGAGGTGTGACAAAAGTCTGATAACTTGACCGACGTTTGCCACTCCTCTGGCGCTAATCTTAATACATCTTATCAGAAATCAACAGTTGGACAGCGCTTTATAAATAACAAACTGTATTAAATCAATCCACGTTAAAGCGCTTGATTGCTCGATTCTACGAGAAGCTAAGCTTGATTGTAATTTATTACACTTTAATTTGACATTCGTGCACTATTAAATATAAGTGTCCTCGCTTACTGAAGTCTCTGCCTAAAATATTCCTAAACTTTTTTGTTCTATCATACCTATTGGCTGTCAGATTGATTTATTGCATCATTTGCATTAAGTAAATATATTATATTATGGTATTTTTTAACCAATTTAGGTTAAAAACTCTGCTAGGAAATCCTATATTATACTGATACGTAGTAAGGAATCTATACTAATATTATAAATGTGAAAGTTTGTATGTATGGATGATTGTTACTCTATCACGTCAGAACGGCTGAACGGATCTGGATGAAATTTTGCACAGAGATAGATTAAAGTTTGGAAAAAAACATAGGGTACATTTTTACATAGACACACGGACGAAGACGCGGGCATCAGCTAGTGTTTGTATATATCATAAGGAAACTCGCCAGGGTATTTATAAATTAAAAGTTAGTACCCGTGGCTGGTACTAAGCACAGAACCTGTGCCTACCTGTAAAAAATGCTCGCAAGCAATAAAACTCCTATTTTGTCTTAATAATTCATATCTTTATAGGTATGTGTACGGATAACATTATTGACACATATTTATCTGGGCCAATAAGGTCATAGACGTGCATAACGATTCATACCGATCGTCTGATAGGTATAATGTAGGTAGTACGTACCTATACCTACTATAGCATAACAGATTGCTTTTTAAGTTGAGCACACGACAAAGTTATTTTCGTTGTAAAGAATCCATACTAATAATATAAATGCGAAAGTGTGTCTGTCTGCTACGCTTTTACGGCCCATTAGAGGTAGATTACTTCCCGGAGAAGGACATAGGCTACTTTTATCCCAGAAAATTAAGAAGTTCCCAAAGGAATACAAAGAACACTTAATCAAGGCAGGCGAAGTCGCGGATATCATCTAGTATATAATAAGGCACGACATTTCACAGTTTAAATAATGCGGTTTAAATACGTTTAACTCTGTGTTGACAGCCTAAGCTGTTAAATAAAAATGCAACAGAAACTGAAAAAAGGGTATTTAATTAGCTGGATAAAAAAAATATACAATAATAATTAAATTTTCTTGAACGTATACGTATACGTATGTGTTAAGTGATTATAAAACAGGTGCCTATCAAAGAAGTTTTCTTATATGACAAATCATTTCACGCTTAGGTATGCTTTGTTGCGTTTGCGAATGATAAAGTAAGTAATTACGCAAATATGTAGTTTAATTATGTACCTATACTTGGTAAATACTTCCTAGTTTTATTTTTGATTATTTACGAAATTTTTGCACCTTGAAATAACTGTTTTTGATATAAAGCAATTCACCAATTTTGTTACATCAGTTAAATTAATTTAGTATAGTTTAATTTATTTATTGTTCTAATCGTGGTGGTTAAAAAAACTCAGTAAAATGTAAATAGACTTAAATTGATTTTAACATACAATAAGTATAATGATTAAAATACTTGTGTAAGTTCTTAGTAACAAAACACTCGTTACAGTCTATGTTTATTTATTATTAAAACATAGGTACTAAAATTCTACATCCATGATTAGAACGTTGTTATTTTTGGCATAACAAAACCTTCATTTTTATTCATAGACTAGCAAAAGTACCCATGCTCTGACGTCCAAAAACACCACACGGCTCGTCATATTATAATTATTTAATTTATTGTACATAGGTATAATATGTATATTAACGAAACTAACCATTAATTCCGCTAAAGCTCAAACTTCGAGTGTGTGCTGGACATGTGCTATAAAAGCTCAACGCAGTTCGCACCTTCCTAGCTCCGTCGTCCTAATTTCGGTGTATAAACATCGGGTTAGCCCAATCTCACGTTCTAAATAAATGTTCCCATCTGGCCACGTACCTCATGATCTGGTGCCATCTGAGTACATTTTACCATGGAAAACCTTTGTTTCGTAAAAGAAACTGTTTCAGTAAATTTCTGAATTTATGAAATTGCTATTTTGTTTTATATTATATTAGGTATACGAGCTGATGCCCGCGACTCCGTCCGCGTGTACTGGGAATTTTGGTTTCTGCGTGTACTGGGAACTTCTTAATGTTCTGGGATATAAAGTAGCCTATGTGTTATTCCAGACTATAATCTATCTCTGTGCAAAATTTCATCCAGATTCGTTCAGCCGTTCTGGCGTGGTTGACTAACAAACATCCATCCATCCATCCAAACTTTCGCATTTGTTTTAATTTTGTAGGCAGGTTTGTAATAGTATATTTACAAACTTTTTTATGCATAGACAATCCGTTTTCGTAGATTACTGTTACGGAGGCTAATTTGGTACTTGATCAACGTTAAACATTTTGCATATATGCCCCTTTGTACAACAAAATTGACACTACCGGGGCAGATACAACGATTTACTGTTAGATAGTTATCAAAAGTACTCGACTGTACTTCTGCTCTCCGCCTGTTTGCGTTGGCTTTTAAACTCTAAGCTATGCTTAATCTACTATGCACTGCTAATGAAATTATGAATAAACAAATTCGCGAAATCATGATTTTCTTAATTAGGAACTACAGAAAAATCATCAAGCAGAATGAAATTCATACGTGTATTTTAAAGCGATGATCTAAAAGATTGTATGTGAGCCCGTCGGATTCAGTGGCGTCGCTCAAGGAGGACCGGCCCATTCTTGAGCCGGAACCGACGCGCTGCCCGCAAATGGATATCGCTGTATTATGTACCGCTCACCGTCGCTATACGACTCGAAAAATTCATTTATTTAACCAATTTTTGCATCGATGTGTAAAGCTTAAATTTTAGGGTTCTGGACAAAACAAAACACTCTTATACTTCTGTCCAATCTGTCTACCTGCTCATCATAATCATATAAATGTAAATTATTAGAGCTTCGGTGCTGTTATATATTAGAAAAAAGTTTAAAAAATCTGTCGGGGTAAGTACTTCGCGAACAAGAAGAGTGAGATTTAAATTTGGGCAAACCATATTTTTTTTTTAAAGTCCGGATACCGTTAATGTTACATATCCTGAGAAATGTTGACATTATCGATTTCGATATAATATATTAGAGTTCGAAATGCTACGTTAATTGGATGATTTCAGAACTTTACCTATTTAGAAATAATCTAGATCAGGAAACTTTTGGGTACCTCTCGCGCGCACTGGGACGCAAGTGCGCATTTGTCAGTCGACTTGGACTAGCTGTATCGATAGGGCTAATTAGTTATTTTTTTTAGTTCGAGGGACGGTGTCTGAAAATTAAAGTAAGTACGTCTGCAATCTACATATTTATGAGCACCTTAAAATATCAGGGAACCCCAAACCACCACCGCCCGACACAACCGGACACCTGTACCACCAGCGCCATCCACCACTAATATAATACTAATACCACTACCACCGATATCACCACCGCCATCACCACCACCATGCCTGGGATCGAACTCAGCGAAATCTTACCTACTCATTTTTTACCTTGTTAAAAATATATGCATATTTGGATTATGATTTTTGCCAAGAATACGACTAGATGTAAGATATTAAGCGTGAATAATTGGGTATGAATATAAAAGCTATTATTAAAATTGATTTCCTTTCCGAAATTGATTCTACTTATTTAATGATCTATTAGCACAGAATAGGTAATAGCTATTAGTAGCTGCCTGTGGGTTACAGGCGCTAAAGAAATACGACAAAACAAGTTTGATGCATTTAATAAAATATGTAATGCTCTACAGGGCTACATAAATTATAGGTAAGAGTCTTAATCATTTGATTGGTTCTACTACTATTGCTGAAACATGTTTTCAATTGTTAATCTCCATTAAACAAAGACGTACGTTTACGGTATGTCAATTGCTTCGTCATAAAATATTTGGTTACGGAAAGACACGACGAATCACTCATTAATTCCATACTAATATTATAATTAATGCGAAATTTTGTCTGTCTAGCTATGCTGTCACGGATTATCTTTTCAAACTATTTGGACGAAATCTGGTACAGACATAGGTTGCATCCCTGGAAAGGACACTGGCTATTTAATGTTTTTTCTTCCTACTTCTGTACTGCATAATTAAGCATATTCGCGGGAATCACAAAACTTCAAAACCTTAATCCACGCTAAGAAGTTTTTTTCAGAGGCTGAAATTTTGCTCAGAGGTTTCCCTTTATAACGTTAAGTCGAGAAACAAATACTTTAAGATTTTTCAAAATTCGCACGGTACTGAAGCCACTGCCAGGCGCTAGTTACACAATAAATCGTCTGGAAGTTATAATAACAAAGATTAAAAAAAACTTTCATTTATCTTATTATAATATCTACATACAAATATTATAAATGCAAAAGCGTAGTAGAAAGGCAGACGTCTGTCTGTCTTTCGTAGCCCATCTTGTCAACCGATTTATAATAGATAAAACGAAACAATCAATTTTTAGGGTTAGTACATCCCCTTACACGTAAAGTGGAGATGGTTTTACATTTTGTTAGAGTCCAGTGTCGTCCAACCCCCGCCAACTTAACAGTTGTTTTTGAGCATGTTTTTGAAAAAATTCATGGAAGTAGTATAATATATCGAAGTTAAAAGGAAAGCTATCATAGCTAAGTATACTTCACAAGTTTACGAATAAAAGTCGACCAATCTATAAAGTGTTTGCATATTGTGACAGGTAACTACGGATCCCTTCCCTGCGAGTGGTACACACACTTGGCTGGTTGTTCGTTTACTGTTCCTAGCTATTCCTAGGTAAAGTACAACGTACAAAATATAACGTATGAAAAACCGTTAAACTCTGGTTTGCCCTAATATTTATATACATTTGTGTGAATACCTGCGATACTAATTGACATTTCGTAACTAGTTATCTATCAGTCTATCTATAAGTGTATTAAAAATCTAATTATTTTATTTATATTAATAAATAGTCTTTAACCTAATTTTTGTTTACACATTTCCAATACCTTGTATATAGTTGTGTATGGTACCAAAAGTAAAAAAATAAAATAAGACAATACAATTACTAAAGTGTAGTATTTATTTTATTCCTTTAAACTAGTTTGCTCTTGTATTAAAAGTTTTGTAAAACCGTGCCAGATACTTTGCGCTGGTCAATAAAATTGTAACATTAACATGAGCATTAAACAATGTTAACCTAATTATGTTTTTGTTTATTGTAATTTTTTCATTTATAAATATTATGAAACTCCACGTCAATACGACTTTAGTCTTGGAGTTTAATTATCTTTATGTGAGCGTGCGTTATCCGTGTCCATTTGTATTTTTTTCTAACACTATTTTTATAACAATGTATATTTTCCTCTATCATTACGGCGAGTATAGTCTGCTTTCACTATCCCGTCAAGTGACGATGTGACAGCATAATTATGCGCATCGGACATAATCACGTCGCGTGCAAGAGGAGTAAAGCCTGAAACACAACACGCGTCGGCAAACAGTCCAACATGGCTTCTAGAAGTTGGTATAAAGCTTTCACATTGCGAAGCAAGTTTCGGGTATCGCGTTCCTACTATGCATCGCATCATTTTACTACGCTGCATTCTAACCTAGGCACTTTTTACAGTAGCCCTGTAGGGCGTAATTGAAATTACGGTAAAATTACGATCGACGATGAAGTGCAGTATGACAGGCGACAGCAAACTTTTCGTGACAGCAATGGTAGCACGAACACCATAATTTAAGCAAATCGCAACAAATGAAAATGAATGATGCAGCTTTTCCATATCGACCAGCAGCAGCTCGATTATGGATAAGCTGCATCTGATTGTGATACCATACGATTGCAATTTTTATCACAAATTTCATATTTATATAACGCAAACGTTCTGCCGTATAGTTTCCATCGTATAATGCTACTGTCACATGCTATGTTTGTTTCAGCCTTTATGCGCACTGCACAAAAAGAACGCTCGTGACCTCCGCCGACCTGCCGGATGTATCGAAAGTGCTCATCATCGGCGGACCGCCTGCGGCCACCGTCGTAATTCAGCTTTGAGTTATGTGACACTTCTAATGTACGCAGTTCTATGCCTACATACTCATGGCTACTCGTAAGCTTGCGTTGGCGCTTTGCACGTGAAAATGGTGTCTTTCATCCACACTTTCATCCACAACTAATATTATAAATGCGAAATTTTGTTTGTTTGACTTTCTATTATAACCCATGGAAAACCGAAGATATTGGATAATTAATTTAACGAATTAAAAAATACGACTGCCCTGCTATATTATTTTCGGAGTTTACCTCCTCAAGAAGCGATTTGCATATATAGCCTTTGGAATCTTATTCACATTTTTATTAAATGATATTTGTTTGTGAATCACTAAATATTGACTATAGTGTTATATATTTTTGGAATCTACTCATCATTTTCTAGATGATGATTATATAGCTAATCTTACTTTCGAATATTTTTTTTCAACTTTAGTCTTTAATGCGGGACCATTGTCAGCACATCAATTTTTTTTTAAATTTTACTAGCCTATTTTACCCGGAATAAGGTAGGGATTCTAACGATACCTCATTTATCAAAATCGGTTCAGGCGTATAGAAGTTATCGTGGAATATACAAACTCACATACATACATACATACATACTTACATACATACATACATACATGAACCCTGAAAACAATATACTCCTTTTTTCAGGCAGTCGTATAATAAATAACACGCAGCTGAAGTTTATTAAATAGTCTACAATAATTAAAATTTTGTTTGTTTACTTACGCTTTGCACGGGGCACGTTCATACTGCGCAGTGCGCTTTATAATTCATCTTAAAAGTATTTTTTTCCATTTCATCAGGAATTTATTATTCCAGTAAAGTAATATATTAATTATTTTATCTGTCACCAATTCATTTGGCTACTCAATTAATAATTATTAATATTAGTAAAAAAATATTTCTTTTTTATTATTTATTTAAGTATCTACTTTCTGATGCCCGCGACTTTATCCGCGTGGTTTAAGTTTTTTTTATTCCCGCAGGATAAAATGTAGCCTATGTCACTCTTCAGGTACTTAACTATACCCATCACAAATCACGTCGATCAATTGCCCGTTGCGGCGTGATTGAAGGACCAACCAACAAAACAACACACATTCGCACTTTTAATATTAGTATGATATGAAGTATGATTCAAGAATAAACAGATTTTTATAATTGTTAAGAAGATTTGCAAAATAGGTGAGTAGGTACATTAATACGATAATAATTTGTACTCCTAAAACGAGTAGGTATGAAAAACTACTTTTATATCGCAACTGCTTTCATAAAATATAAACCCTTTAAGGAGTCTAACATTGTAGATAATCATACATCTCTAGTTCAGTGAGGTTTTGGAACAAATAATGAATCCATTTGTTTATCCGAACAAATGGAAGGCGCATCGAAGGTGCACTGGCATAGAGGCTCAGTGGGCGAGGTTAAGCGATTGCTTAGATCCGCGTTCACCTCTCATTGTGTAACCGTTTGGCGGAGGGGAGCCGTGGGAACCGCCGAAAGCTATGCCCAGCTTCCGCCGCTACGCCCGAATCGAACTAACGAAGCATCGCGTACCACGCTTACCATTCACAACACGATTGGATCGCTCATTATCTTTAGCTACAGGAAATTATCTCCCTCACTTTCCATTATTTCGCTTTCCTTAAGTTCAAATCCAACTGACAGCCAACTGATAAACTTTACAAAAATATAACAAATTAACGTCAACTTATTATGCATGTTATTGTGACATAAGAAGTCAATACATGATATCACGTAATACATACACTATTAACGACCTCTGTATCTCTCAGTCGTAATAACATAAATTGTAGTTACATGCACTTTATACATCTCTATAATAGCTATTTCAAAAAGCAGTAGCTTGAATTCTGTTACGCTGAAAGCTTACAAAGGGCTTTGAAATTTATGATATGGATTTGTATTGTTTTGTAATTGTTTCAAAACGGCGCGAGCAATGGAGCGGTGGAATAATTCATAAGCGTGGTTCCCAGCGGCGGCGATGTTGCTCTCTCGGCGACAGCTGAATAGAGCAATGGTGGCGGGCCGTTAGCGCGACGCGGAGGGTTTCGCGAGGGGCTGCGGGGTGGCGCGGGGGCGACAACGCGGCCGAGGGCGGAGCACCTGAGCGCGCCCTGACCTACGACCTGCGGTGAAAGGCGCCCGCGCACGGGCACGGACCGACGACACAGCGTCGGGCCGTTTGCAATTGCGAATCAAGTTTTAATAGTAATCAGAACAGTATGAGAAAATAAAAGCTTGTAAATGTTATGTTGTAAATATTCCTATTTTGTAATTTTTCCTTTGATGATTTCAATACTAATTCTTACGATAAGCAAAAACACTTTTCAAGAGATATAATATTTATACCGCTACACTAGCAGTTTTTTATGCGGACAAAACAGCGGATCATATACATAATTGTTCTCACACTCTAAAAACATCACATCATAAGTTGTTCTGTAATTATTTAACTTTCACTAACTCACATGTAAAATAAATCGCAAGACGCCAGCAATACGCGGAAATGAAGATTGATGACCATCACTAAAAAGTTTATTATGATTAGTAGACACATCATAAAATATATTGTCTTGACGTTTTTGGCTAGATTTTCCCTTCTACTATTTATTCTAATCCATACTAATATAATAATATGAAAATGTGTCGGTTTGTCTGCTACGCTTTCATGGCCCTTTAATCCATTTTGACGGAATTTGATACTGAGACAGGTTGCGACTTGCGTCCCGCTGAACGACATATTTGTTATATGCTTTTTTACCCGAAAATTAAGAAGTTCCCGCGGAAATTAAAAACCTCAATACACGCGGAGGAGTCGCCGCACATATTAGGATTTATCTGATAATTTATAATGAAAAATGAAAATAATTGAATAATAAATCTATTCAAATATCTACCTAGTATTTTGTATTGTAGTACTATTGTAGTATTTTGGTAGTTTTCCGTCATTGAACTACACGATACTTAAACCGCTAATGATGTCGGTACGACTTTCAAGACTCTTAGCCTCAAGAGCTAACTTGCGAGTATCGTTGGTTACGCGCTCTATAAAATAGAGTCTGCAAGAAAATTGTAAGTTAAAGGTATCTTGGAAGGCTTTTAGCTTTATAAAAAGTAAAATAATGCGGTCATCTTACGAGAAAAATATTATTGCCTGCTTAGTTTAAGGTTATTAAAAAACTGAACTGAATCATAATGATGTTAAAAAAGTGCAATTTCGAAAATACCACATATTTTTAATTTCAGGTAAGTACTTATGCCCACGTCATTGTTCTGCATTGCACAGCACAATTATAAGATGAAAACGATTAAAAATAAATTACCGACAAAACAGCGCAAAGGTGGGCAAAATTAAAATTATACCTATTAAGCTGACATAAAAAAGGTTGCGAAATAACGACTACTGTCGTATCAGCATTGCTCACAGGAGGGTCAATAAGCTGATTAACCGAGGAATAATAATCAAATTTTCCGCTTTGTCGACCGCGATAATTGCCTGAGCTTAAAGCTCAAGCAAGGATAGGAAAGACAAAATATTTGTCATTTAGCTTTGTTAAAATATACCTACATACATGCTTATTAATTCATTGGCATATTTATGTTTTTCTTAAATTAAAAAAAAATAACAAAGAATAATTAATGTTAATGTATTTAAAAGTAAACAACAACTTTAGACTAAAGCTTAAGCTTTCTGTCAAAAACGTTGAAACATAGTTAAAAACATAACCAAGATCTACAGTTTTCTTAAGTTTTTAGTCTCAAACATGTAAATGCATTGTAAAAGTGTACTTAATTGTAAGTGAAACCATGGGTTTTCGGCCACTCACCACGTTGTTACTTTATTGAAAAGCTCCCAATTACCTAATGACTCCATACCACTGACCAGGCTGACGTGGATCTAGCCATGTTAATAAATAAAAAAAGTGTGTGTGTGTGCAATTTACACACGGCAGAAGTGAAACTTCAGAAAAGAAAGCCTACGAGAGAATGAGATAAATATAACTTGTATGCTATCGCATTCTCTCGCAGGCTAAATCCTATATAATACGTTTGTCTCTTTTTAGTGTCGCATGTTCGTTAAATTTTTCGTTTCGTTGAATTTGCAAATCACAACGATTCTAAAGAAGTTTCACTTCAAAAATACTAATAACTGTTTCATGATAAAACTTGAAACATTTCAAAGCTAAATTATTGAATGTTTATATTATTTCTGATACTTTCACGGTTGATTCGTCACAATTTGACCAGTTTAATTGTTTACCAGTAGCTCTCATAGAGTATGAGAGACATGTTTACCACTATGTTGCGCATTATAAATTGTAATCTTTAATTGACGGTGGCTTGGGACGCGTATTAATTATCTTGTTTGTATAAAGTGCTTCATGCTAATATTGCGAGGGGTAGACCTATGACACTGTGGCCGGTCAAAGAAAGTTCCACACATATAGTTAGTGAAACGCCTTATAAAGTCTGGCTAATAAAATTAACATGTCAAGGAGTAAAGACCGTATTCACCAAATTGTACCAACCATGGTTTGCTTATTATCGTAAACCTGATTTGAAAGGCTACCTGTTTTACACGGAGCGTTTGCCATATGACCTCGTTAGCCAATGAAGGATGATGAACTATTATATTATGTAAGATAATTTTATAAAATATGTTTCTGTTTTTAGACCACAAAAAATTGTTGACGGATCTTAAAAAAAAACGATAACGATAGAGCTTAGCTTGCGTATACATATAAATAAGACAAATAAGACATCTCTCATCATATAGGAGCATTTCTTTGCAATTAGCATAGAAATAATGGTTTTCGGTCATGACCCGAGCCGGGACTCGACTGGTACTTAAATACAGTCTCAACATGGCTCTTTGTTCTGCAGGCTTATTAAGATAAGCCTATTTCGCTCATGTACGAGGAATAGGAACATGCGACTAGTTAAACATCTTGCCTGTCAAAATTATCGTGTAAGGTAAATTTAATTTGCGTCATGGCTTTTATTTACATAGGCCTTATTAATGATTTTATCGCCTTTTATGTTACATAAAATATTGATCGAGGAGTTATGTGTAATGTTTAAACTTTAGTTCGTAGGTTAAACGACTATTAAAGTAGAGAGACTTTTCCATTTGGTAAGGTAGAATAGTGAGTCGGTATATTCGAGACAAGCCAGACAACTTTTCAGATATAAAATATATTGAAAATTAATGACAGGTAGTAATTGAATATTAACACTTTGATGTGAAAAATATTGCATAGCTCTCCTGTTATGTTAATTAAATAACATATGTTGCCGCAGACGCATAAATCTTTTGTAAACATAAAATGAATGCATAAAAAACCAAGATGACCTTGAAAATTTTGCCTAACGTTATATAGATAAGAATCTAAAGATTAGGCATCTCATAGTTAACCGTAGATCGATGAGACAGCCTAAACCAGGATCGCCCAAAGGCCAAATAAACAATCGATTTAGCTGCGTAGGTTTAGTTGTACTTATACATTTTTGTTAAATTGTCGATTATAAATTAATACTACCTATATCAAAGTACTACTAAGTGAATTGTTGATGTTTTATTTATTTCTCTAAAGCTTGGTCAAGTGCTAACTTGAGGCCTAACCTCACCTAATTTTGAGTGATGTAGCAATCTAAACTGGTAGCGGGCTAACCTTGTACGGGGTACGGCAGTTATCTTAAACCCATACAGCTAATCGTTCTCTACACGGCATCGTACCGCAGATAAGACTACAATTTCACACCACTGTGCTAAGGAGGTCGTAATAATTTTTTCTGTCTGGCGTATTATTTTTCTGGTACATATTAAATACGCATTTATCATGCATGTAACGTTTATTTAGTGGCAAGAGACCACAAAATTTGGCAGAAATTATTGTTATAATATTGCTACATATTTACAGGGCACATGGCGTTTGAGACGCCAACTGGTAAGATAAGAACAATAAAGTTACGAATCTTGACAGAAAGCGTTTTAAGATTCGTCAAGATAATGAATTCCTCTTTAGGAGTGAATGTTTAGCATGGTAAATGGACAATGCCATTAGCGGTTTTTATCCGTGAACTAAGAATCGTGCGCACTAATAATATCCGGAAACGGATTTTCCAATGTAAGTATTTACAGTTCCGCAATAGGTCAACTTTCATTATTACAATTTTTTATTGTGACAAAGGCTTTTAACCTGTTTCACCTGTGTTTAATTCTATAATCCTGGAGCTAGTACGTATGTAGGCTATAGTTGGTAAGAAAATGCCCAATTTTTAGGTTAGCTTACTAGTTTGCATTTACAAAATCAATAGGTAGTCGTCGTCGTCATAAGCAGGACATAGGTCTCTTGCTAAATCTGGATCCAGCGGCTCCCTACAATTCGTTCGATGTCGTCCAACAAGTACTCATTCGTACCCTGTACTTGGTATTCAGTGCTCGTGTAGAATGAAACTAAAAGCGAGGTAGACTCTATTCAACCGATGTTTAACTTTACCTATCTAGTAAAACTTAGCTAAAATTTACGATGACTTGGCGAACCTTGGGGGGTCAGCGGTCAGGGTTTCCTTGCGTTAGTTCAAGAGCCGAAACTTCGATCCTTATCATCTGAGTGTGATTCAATCTAGGTACGTGTTTTTCAAGGCGGGTTAAGTCAATAAATACTCATTAATTTAATCATTGTTCGAAAAAAAATATTACCACAGTTTAATCGTGTATAATATATATACTTAATATTAAAAATGCGAAAGTTTGTATGGATGGATGGATGTTTGTTACTCAATCAAGCCAGAACGGCTTAACGGATCTGGATGAAATTTGGCACATAGATAGATTATAGTCTGGAATAATATAAAGGCAGATTTTTATACCGTAAAATTAAAAAAAACCACCGGGAACCAAAAAACGATCCCTGAAGACGAGGTCGCGGTCATGCATGTGTATAATAAGTACCTGATATGATGTTTATTAATAAAAATATATCGCTTGATATTGGAAGCAGGTTTATAATTTAATAATTATTGCCACGAGTTACTTGAAAAAAATAACCGGAAATAGAGAATGGGATATGGGAATGGGTGCTGTGCTGTGGCTGAAATTGTAAAATACGCTCTATAGGGAAGAAAGAGCCGGATCAAGTACCTACGGGTCTGGCACTACCCGAACTTGAAGAATAGGAAATCCGCGATTGTCTCTCATGTACAATGGAATAAATATTAATGAAACCTCTCAGATAATTTAAACTACTAAGATTTTAAGCTATATGATATGCTATAATTTGATAAACAAAAGAATTGTTACATTTAAGAAATATATAACTAACATCAATAGGTCGTGACAATTTAATGACTCCGAAAACGTTACGTGTCTACAAACTATAACAGAACAACTCTCTTCGTATTAAGCTTCATCAAATAACAATTTCCAACCAGTGTTATTTTAAAGCACATTTCAACTTTACGTTTAAAGCTCTATCTCCACCACATGCTAACAAGAAAGAAACAAAATCTATATAAGTAAGTCTCAAATTCACAATATAAATATTTTTATTTATGTCACACACGAAAAAAAACTCAGAGCACAATATAACCCCTTGATTTAAGTCAAGTTAATATATATAGTGTTACCAATTAATTTTTGAATTTTATACATATGAATTTGATTATTTGCTGTACATAACTTGAGAAGGTTTGCGGCTATTATACTTAGTAATCGTCGGTCAAATTTTATTTTTAGCTCGTAGTGGAAAGTGTGCTTTACGAACTAATCATATGTGCGTTGGGTCGTAACCCGTGAAGTGATTTTCTATTGTTATTTTTACAAGTGAACGTGCCATGCGAGCCTCGGGCGGTTCTCAGCCGAAATCTACACTCCGTAGCCACTCACCGCAAACTGACGCTTCAAATTAACTGTTTAAGTACAAATTTTAACAACACATATAAAAAGTACGGTCAAAAACAATAATACGCTCTTTGGTCAGGGCTTACAACAAATGTACACTAATGTCAAAAATGTGAATGCTACTTTTTAATTTTTTTATGCGATGCGGTGATGACGAAGTGAATTAACTCTAAGTGGATTTGCCAATGTCTAAGTAGCTCTACGTTAAGGAAAACATTGTGAACTTCTCGGAATTGTCGCTATAAACTCACATAGAAAATCTAACAGATAATACAGTGATATTTAAATAATAATTAGTACCAAAAATCTAAGCTGGATGAATGCCATAATATTGTATCAATGTTCAAGCAAGTTAGAGTTTCGATTTTACTAACCCTGATTACTACAACTTAAATATTTGATGTTATTTTATAGCGTGCCATATACCTACTCATTATATAGATAATGCTTTCCTCGTGCGCTGCACCCAAATTCTGCAGCATTTATGCGCTTGATTCGAACAACTGATCTTTATGAGATGGGTCTATTATACAAATTACGGGTAATATGAATTTCACAACGTTCGATTTGCATCTTAAATAATTTCATAACAGTATTCCCGCAACATCCGCCCTATCTAATCCGAATCTAATTCTGAGAAGCATTCAATGTCGCCGGAATTAAAGTACCGATGTTCTGATCGAAGTACAATGGCGCTCGGCCCACGCTTACTCACTAATTGAAGAAAAAGACCTTACATAAGAATAACGGATCCGGTAAGCTGTTCTCTGTATATTAAAATCATACAGAGGGTCTTTTTTAAGTGTACTTATTTAGCATTTGTGGCTTAAGCTTTATAGGGAAAATCCTGAAAACGCCCTTCTGTTCAAATAAAGTAAAAATTAGAACTGTTACAAATAACACAGGGGATGGGGTTATTATCATCGCTTAAAGTAGTTTTATTTTAAGTTTTGACTGTAAAATTTCTGCTAATTCGACCAAACTGCTCATGCTTTCTTAGCTGACGTAACTCGTAAAATTGTAATTACTTGTAATTTAGTACTGAGTTATTTTAACTTCTTATCTCCATATTTTCCATCTAAGAGCGCTCCTGCAAAAACAAAATATTAATTAATAATAAATAAAATTTATGAGCCAGAAAGGGTTTTACATTACATACTCCCTGGGGTGTCGTGAGGCGAAGATGCTAGATCCTTTTTTAATCCTTTGACGACCAAGAGACGTATTTATGCCCAAATCTAATTTCACTCGTACAAAAAAAAAGAACTATAGATTATTATTTTAATAAATAATAAATTTTTGAGGGTAGTTTTTATAATATTGCTATCGAATTTGACTCATATACATAATAAATAAATATAATTAAATATTATATATAATTATAATGTCTTATAATTGTCATCTTTCATGGTATATTTACCGGTATGGTTATAGGTACCGCAACTAGGCAGTTCGTGAAGTCGCAAGTTCATCATTTTCAAAAAATATAACGTAAAGTGTTTATATAGTTGTAACTTTGTAAAAATATTATTGTCTGGTTAATAATAATAATAATAATAATAACTTTATTTCAGGAAACTGTCCCATATTTTGTTAGTTACAATTACTTAACTTAAGTTAGTAAATACAAAATACTTAGCCTACTCTATACCTATCCATACTAATTAAAACCGAACACAACTACAAGGCCCTTTGGGGCCTCCTCGCGCGACTGTGTGCACCATTCCAGCACCTCCAGAGAGGGCTGTCCAGTTTAACAACCAATGTGCCAAGGTGGGTGTTGGAGCTACTCAATAGCCTGCTCATTATGGACGCGGCACGCTTGCGTATGATCGCGTAGAAGTCATCCACCCGAGCTTCCGCAAACATTGTCGACGCGCTACAGTGTCGAGGCTTCCTCAGCACCGCCCTCAGCACATTGTTGTACTGTACACGCAGGGCACCGTAGGCCCGTTGCGTGTAGCTTGCCCATAGACTGCACGTGTAAAAAGATTGGCAATAGGCTAAATAATTCTAATTGCATAAAACGGTTACATAACTTATTTACTTTGTTAGCTCGAGAAAATAAAAAGGGACACTGGCGTCCCTTTGGGTGATAATGGTAATAATCATAAAAGTGATTCTTTTGATTTAATATTTTTATCGTATTTACCTACATTTTCAATATAATTTTGGCAGATTATGGTGCCCAAGGTATATGAATTTTTTGTACTCAGAAAAAATGAGTCCATTAAATTTTCTTGAGTGAAAATAGTGATGATGAAGATGCATTATTACTTGACGAAGATAGGGAAAGTTTTTGACGCAGTATGATGATGAAGGGATCCAAAATGTTGGGATTGAGTTTTCATCGTTTGCAGAATCTTCTAAATCGCTAACCGTTAAACTTTCTACATGAACAGCTACAGATCTTATAATACAGACCCATTGTCATCAATTAGCAGTTTCTAAGTGGAATCATAGAAATTATTTTCCATATATTTCTCACAATGTCGGAGAAGTGCAAATCTGTGAAGAAAGTGTTACCTATTCAATAGCACCTTTAGATATTTTAGTTCCGTAACTATTTTTGAAGTGTTGCTTCAAATAATAGTGTCAGAACTCAGAGTGAGGTATGCTCAACAAAACGGCTGAGAATTATAATCCGAAACATATCGGGAATGAAAGCATTTCTTGGCATAAATTTAGTTGGGTTCATTATCATGGTCATTATCATATTTTGCCACCACACAGACTATTATTGGTATATTGATTCAGATATCTGCCATTTCTGATGTATCTAATGTTATGCCAAGAACTCATTTTGAAGATGTGTACGCACTGAAGCAGTGATTTATTTGTTTGACTTATTTGAAATAGCGATACACAATTCATATAGCATGTATACTACGCTTCATACACCGACTCAAGGAACTTTTGTGTTTAATTAGCTGTGCAAAAAACTCGGAAATTTACAGTGATCAGTAACTTTTGTGTAAGACAACGAACTCCTCCTCCTTATTATCCTCGACCGTAACTACCGCAGCAAGAAGGTTATAGAAACAGTCAACGGCTTTTTTACATGTCATAGAAAATTCTATAGAAAAAGTGCGTAAATTGACAGTTTACAAGTTCGCGAGTTAGATTATAATCTAACGGTTTTTACAATCTTACGGTGACATATACACTAAAGATTTATACTAATAAATACATTGTTTATCACAAAATGCCAAAAAAAGTCTTAAAAAATTACGCAAACTAATAAAAATAAGGTGATTTCTAAGTCACTGTTTTTGGGCAAAAAGTTATCGCCCAAAGGGACACACGTGTCCCAAAGAATTCCAAAAAAACTGCTAATTTTATTTTATTTTTGCTGTAGAATATGTTTACTAGACCGTAAGTAAACAATATTTTTTAACCAAACACTTAAAATAACTTCTGGACACCTTATGAACCATAACGTGTCCAAAGCGTTAAGGATCTATCTTCTCGTTTCGAGTCCACAGGTGACCGGCTGGCAGTTACCTCGGCCAACACATAAGTTTGGTTATTCAGCGGGGTAACGCAGCCAGTGTCCTTGGCACATTGTCTCATTGCATATATGATATTTTTAATGTTTAGTTTTTAGTGTTTAATTCACATTTAATTTAGATCTTAATGTATCTTGTATAGTAATATTTAGCTAAATTAATTTGTTAGATAATCCAATTAGCAAAATATATTATAGGTAACAATGAAAAAGCTGAACATTACAATTTTTAAAGCCAGAGGGAGTGTTTTTAATATTATAAGACGTAATTAGTATGACTAATAACACGAATTATATCTGAACTATCCTCATGCTCTGTAGTGGCCTATTAAAGAGCAGACCGTAACTTCAATAAATGAGTATAAACTGTGGATATAATATTGACCTGCTAAAAAGGCGGTTGCACGGCCACGGCCGGTCACACGATCATCCAACGATCTCTTCCTCGGATAAAATAGAAACTATCCCAGATTCTGCTGTTATTCTTATGCCTGTGTAAGACATGGTCATTAAAAATAATCTACGGCTGCAATCACTACCTATAGTTTCTACGCCCAATGTAATCTACTATTTAGTAGTAATTTTTATCCTAATTCCTGCAAACTTAGGAAAAAAATATGAAGCAATTATTTAACTTGTACAATGTAACTAATTATAGTAATATATAGCATCGGTGGCTTTAGATAATTAATTAGTGGTAATCTTTTTCAGGTTTTTGAAGATTTACGGTTCGGTAAGTAGGTATAGTGAAATTTAATTGTTTTGGCATGTCCACGATGCGATGAAATGAAGTTCCAGTCAAAACAACATGTATGCAGCAGCTGTAAAATGTGGATATTATAGATATGGTAGGTACCTTCAGACAATATCTATTTATGAAAAATAATATTTAAAGCAACGGAAGGCCTTCACAGTATTTCGTTGCGCAAAATTCAACGAAGAAAAACATTGTATTCATAGAGTAAGGAAGAATAATACCTTTTAAAACAAAAAAAAATGTAATGATAAACACTACAAACGATAACCAGGAAATCTTGTAATACAAGCTGACTGACAGCCGCGATGGACAGACGTCTTAAATATAGTAGGTATTGTGATGATGGATGACTATGCTGTTTGTTATTGACACAATAACTCAAGACATCCAGGAAATAATCTTATTACGCTCCTTAAGTGTCTTAAAAACAACAGCCCCGCATTTTAAAATTGTGATGCAATTATTTTAAACGCTGACATTGAAAACGAAAAGTTAAAATAATCCGATAATTCCGTATGCCCTTCACTTTGTTCTTGCGGTGATGGCTGATGCATTGTGATGACTGCTGTACCTATCTAGACCGTATGAATTCACGGCGGCAACTTAAGGTGAATAAAATTGTCCACTTCCAGCTGAAGTAATATCAGCCCCCAAAGTACGAAAGTTTACATGAATACCACACTGTTGCAATCGAATTGTGATTAGCTAAAATCAAACATATTAACTCTTATCGTGCGATTTCACCAAGATCGTGTTGCAGCACATTTGTGTTTGATCATTTTCATCACAATCGGATGGGCAAAAAATACTGTGTACATGTTTCCTTGTCCACCGAGAGCTGTGCAGCTAGGTGCTACACTGTGCCGCACACTGGTGGAATTGCATCATTGTACGGTGGGAACAGTGCAATAACTGGCATTTGTGTTCACCACACCACAATCCACGTGCACTGACATAAAAAACCAGATAAAGTATAAAAGAAGTCAGTTGGCCTAGGTCACGTTGCCAACTTAAGTAAATCTGCTGTGAAGTTCACCTTAAGCTTTACTTTTAGTGATAACTTGCTCATTTTCTTAGACTTCAACTACTAAATGCAGCTTTTTTTGAATTTAAATTCTATTTTTAAGAAGTAGGCAACTAACAGTGGACTTCGCCTATATCCGTGTTCGGGTGGAGGTTAAAGAACAATGACGAAATTGGACCCACATAATTTAAAAATTAAGGAGGCATCGTTCATGTACAAGTATATATTATTTATTTATAATCATATGTTTATATATAAAAATATTGAGACTCTGATATACGGGATTCAAAAGAAAGAAATTATAATAATTTATTAAAAAATAAGTCATCTTGCACTAACGGACCGCAATTGACATATACATTTTATTGACATGAAAACACTTATCATTATTATTTATTTTGTAGGGATGTTCCGACACCATCGATGTATCATCGATACCTACTGAAATGAGTATTCTTAATATTACTATCGTCTTGTGATACTAACACGAGTACTTTAAAAGTATCGATACCTAATCGTATCGATACTTTTTAATTTTTATGTAAATGATTTTATCAGTATCAGTGATCACTACTTATATGACACTAGCTGATGCCCGCGACTTCCTTCTCATGGATTTGGTTATAAGAGAAAGAAAAAAGCTCTCATAGGAAAAGTAAATAAGTACTTAATGCAAGTGTTAATCAAAGTATATAGAGGAGTAAAACGCTTAATGTAAGGAAATTCAGGCTATAGAATGGGAAAAAAATCTGAATTATTGGTCAGCGAATCACTTCAACTTGGGCTATAGGTGTCGAAGAATTCACTGGCCAGAATCCGCATAAAGGTACCAGTGGTGCAAAGAGATCTATTTTGATATTATTGTTACTCAATTTGTTAAAAGATAAGAAAGATCTAAGCAGATAAGAGTTATTTAGAAATATGGTGTGAGTAGAATTATTGCGGAATTCTCGCAGACATAAGTACCTACCTAATTATAACTAGGCATAAGTACCTACCTACTCATTCATACTAATACTGATACAAATTATTGATTGAACAATAGCCCAATAGATTTTGATTAATAATTTTTAGGTTATATTCTACTTTTAGGTGTATCTTTTTTCTCCCACATTTTTAGACTTACTTACTATTTGCTTTTTTCTTAGTTTTGATACGTTCTACAATTATTAATAAGTTTCCATGATGAACGCTACCCTTTTCAGTGGGTCCCAAAAGACATGCATTCTCGCCATCCTCCGTTAGAATCGGGACAAAACATTTTGTATTTTTAGTATGATTCTTGCGTACCACTTATAATATGCTTTTCTTAATATATGTATATGTCACCGTAAGATTGTAAAAAGCGTTAGATTATAATCTAACTCGCGATATTGTAAACTGTCGACAGATTACAATTTAACGCATTATTTTTCGGTAGATTGTAATCTGTTAGGTATATAAACCCGATAAATCCTAAGTGCCCTGGCACCCGGGCACTACCTGATTATTTATGTCGAACCCTAACCTAACCTACAAGAAAGACACAAGAAAACGTAAATACAATTAATATTTCAAAAATTGACACTCAGAACATTGAACGGTTCACAATCTGCCGACAGTTTACAATTTCGCGAGTTAGATTATAATCTAACGGTTTTTACAATCTTACAGTGACATATATAACAATTACGATGGACTTGAAATTTACCTGTTGGAAAAATCCATACTAATGTCGATACATGAAAGTGTGACTGTAGCTTGGTTTTTAGGGTTCTGTACCTCAAGAGGATTAAAGGATACCCCAAAACACTGGTATATTACCTAGTTGAATGGCAAGGATAAACTGTTGGGCTAAATAAGCGCCAGCTCTTGGGTCACCTGAGACGTGGATTAGACGACGAAAATAAAATTCTTCGTGTCCGATGACCATGGGCCTAGAGTCTCAAAAGCAAGCACCGCAAAAGCGTAGTCCTTAGTAATGGCTGAGTATAATTTGCGGCGCTTAAGCAATTGAGCAAATTCGGCCGCTGCACCTGCCTTTTGGTTTACTTCTAGATAAATGGTAAGCAAATTTTAACCACCTAAAGCCAAAATTGGCAAGCTTTTACTGAGTTTTTAAGAATGTTTTTCCTTATTTTAAGAAGTAATAAAATGCATAGAACTCTCACATGTTATTTATTTATAGATAACAAAATATCACATGTCCAATTTGTAAAATATAGTCAAATTTCAAAGAACGATGGTTGGTTTCTTTTTGTTATTCACACTGAAACATGTTTTCCTTTATCGATAAGTATAAATAGCTTCCTAAGCTTTTAATCATGCGGTTTAAAAAAATAATTATAAAAGTAATTAAAATTGCACCTGATGAATTGAAGGCGAAAACATTTAGTGTAAAATAGTATTTAAGACACCTTGTTATCTTTGGTATCTCAGGTAAGGTGTTAGCAGCTATGGGCTTAAGCCCTATCACATTGACGTATCTTAGTCACAGCTGTAGTTTATTGAATGTAAATAAGCACTAAACTAGCGGCACGCTATGATGGCCGGTTTGACGTTTGTCCGCTCATGAAGTTCCGTATTAATTGATAACGACTTTGAAGGAAATAATTGTATTACTTTATTGACGATAGTGATGTGCAGAGATTCATAAATTTTATCGAATGTAGTTTTAGGTTTAGGACTCAAAATTTATTTATTAAATTGATTTCTTAAATGTATACAAGTGTAGAAAAATCAGTTTGCACCATTTAAGGGGTGAATGTACTTGTGAATATGAACAATTTTCACTATGTGGACAAACCTCTGAAATCGCAAAAAAATATCAATAAATTTTTAAAAATGGAATCTAATACGATCGTCATTATAAACTGTCAGTGCAATGCGATTGTGATATAGTTTTGACCTGGCTTTGGATTTCAAATATTGATACTGCATTACTGTTGACCCTTGCTCGTTAATTTGGACTCTGTTCAAGCCCTTTGTTGTGGATTTCGTCGATATGACCGAACGTACGCAGAGAACTGTTCTAAATAGTCAGACACGTGAGTTCGTAATACGCCTTCGTAACTATTTCGATCGTGAAGCTCAAAATGGAGGGCCAATTTTACCTATAACGTCAGTGGTTGAACGCGTAGCTGATGCGCTTAATATTGGACAACGAATTGTTAGACGGATAACTAAAAAAAAATATGGCGAGACTGGCACAGAAGAAAATAAACTTCACACACCAAAAAAGAGAAAACGAGCAAAACCAGTCGTTGGCATCGATAGCTTTGATGCCGATGCTATCCGAAGACATGTTTACGGCTACTATTTACAGAAGGAGTATCCAACAAGAAAAAAGTTGGTGCATTCACTGAAGGAAGCTGGATTATTCTTCGGTGGGGAAAGTTCTTTAACGAAGATTTTGAAGACCATTGGATTTCGATACAAAAAATGTAACAAACGCAAAATATTGATGGAAAGATTTGATATAGCGATGGCAAGGTATACTTTTTTACGGCAAGTGAAAGAAATCAAAAATTGGCAAAATGTTGTGTTCTTGGATGAAACATGGCTTAATGCTAACCATACTGTAGGCCGTTCACAATACAGAACCCCCATTTACCACAAAAAAAATGCTAAAATTATTAGAAGAAGCTTGTGAACATGTGACTGAAGGAGACTGGGAAAAGGTTGTGAATAGAACTGTTAAATTAATAAGGGAAGATTATGAAAGAGATGTGAAAATAGATAATATTATAGAAAACGAACATATAATTATTAATGTATGTGATGATAGCAGTGACGACAGTGAAAATAGTAGTATGGACGAATCTGATTAATTATGGCCTTTTGTGGCACCTTTTTTGGTATCTTTTGTATTCATATGTTTCTTGTGTGCATATAAAGTATGTATATTCATTTTCGTTCAAATATTCAGTTCGTTCAAATAAATTAAATAAACATATACATTTTTGTTTTATTAAACCTATTTAATCAGGTACAAAAACAAAACTTAATTGTTTTTTGTTCGAGAATAAATTGACATTCCACATCACTATTGTAATGTGTCAAACCGGCCATCATAGCGTGCCGCTAGTGTAGGCACTTTTGAGTACGACTACGATGAATATTATTATAATTTTTAACCAACTTCCAAGCTCCGAAGTTCTCAATTTGATGCGTCTATACGTCGTCTGTGTTGGAATAATGATATGATATTGTTTTCATCGGAAAAAGTATCACACACTTACTAACTTCGATAAACCATAAGCATAATATTATCAATAAGATGAAAACTCTCCTTATCGTATACCTATTCACATAGTACCTATGCTATAGCAGGAGCCGAAACCTGAATTTCATGTCATATATTATTCATATTGCTACTTTACATTATACAGTTAGACCTTTAGGCCAACCTTATAGATGCAAATGGATCTATGCCGACGGAGACGGAAGTATAGCCAGGATATAGATACGTGAGAAGCATAAAGGTCAATCGATTAATTTATTAGTGGTCGTTACGTAAGTAGGAAGGCACTACCACCATCAAGATTTTCGCTGTTCAAACTGTCTCAATGATGAATCTTAAGTGCTGGATAATAAACAACATGACAGCTAAATGCAAACACTCACCTTGGTGCATTTATTAAAAGTGTAACAGATGAATAACGATCTCAGCTGCATTGTGGGTAGACATGTTGACATTTACTTATCTCACGGTATGACGCTACCATTATAAACAATTAGTGG
Source organism: Erebia palarica (assembly GCA_964035005.1). Lineage (NCBI taxonomy): Eukaryota > Metazoa > Arthropoda > Insecta > Lepidoptera > Nymphalidae > Erebia > Erebia palarica. Next base: position 30,545,400 of record OZ035985.1, on the reverse strand, counting down.
GTGAAAGTATTTTTGGTTGTGATTTGAGCTCGTCAAGCGAGGTTAGTCTAGACCTAGACGTATAAAAACTGAATTAGGATTAGTCCAATAAAACAGCTTAGTAGTAATCTAGATTTTAGCGCTTGACTGATCAGCCTAGATATTGCAAATTAAATGCCAGATTCCCAGTAGCTAAGTTCAGTCATATACATATACCCACACCTATCATCCATAGCTCTAACTTAACCTTATCTAATCCTATTATTATTGGCAGCTTCGTAAGTGCCATTGTGGTTTTGTAATCTTTGTAAGTAAATAAGGTTACAAAACATATTCCTTTTAACATTTCTATGAAAACTGTTTTACATTAATTAAAAACGGCTATGCCCACTTAATTTCAAATAATCATATGTATATATACTAATATTGAAATAATAAAGAACTATTTATTTTATTTTATTTAAGCTTTTATTAATTACTGTTATTTGTGTGTCTAAACATTCACTATCGTGAGGTAACTTTGGGATTGTTGGTTTCAAATTAACTAATTTCGAGGTAGAGTAGGTCAACGACATTCGGTTTTAGTGGGTAAAGCTTAGGTAATAGATGAGTGGTGTGATTGCAAGAGATAAAGCATCGGAGCGGGCGCTCGGAGGTGGCGTCTGGAGGTGAGAAACGTGGTAACAGGGCGTGAGATAGAGCGGCCGATACCGTCGCCGGCTCCGACGCGCCGCCCCGCGCCCTCGCGCCGCGCCATTCCTGACGAAACTTGCCTCTTTTGTCTATTCTGTCTCTATGAATTTAAATTAATGTAAGTATATTTGTTATGGAGAATGTAACAGTCGTGTTTGTACAGCACCTCAGCTTTTGGGTACTATCTTTATGTTACCTGTGTGTAGCATGCGCACCACGAGTTTATCTCGCGACGAGAGAGAGATGTTGTCGTTGTCGGCAAATTTATTGTTTACCCTAACATGCACAAAATGCGGTATATTACAAGAAATAAATAGTTGGCATGTAAAGGTTCGTAGAGAAAAATACCACAGATAAAAACTATTACTTTTATCTCTATTTTTGATATAACGAGACAAGCAACCATGTTAGCGTCGGAAGACAAATAGAGATAACGGAAAGACATAATTTTACTCGTTGTGCGCATGCTAGCCATACTGGCCTGTTATGGCTGGTTCTTCATATCGTTACTAAGTACACAAGGAACTAGATACAAAATACAAATGAATTTTTCGTCTTTTTCATACCTAACACTTTAATTTTTAACATTGTTTTCGTTTAAATTTTCATCCGTTATCAATTAATACAAAATCAATAAGGAAAAGTTTGGTCATCGTAGCAACCTTGCGTTGTTATTTGTTACCTACAATCGGGGAGGACGTTATCCTATTTTACGAACTATGTTTAACATAGGAATTTTTAAATTTTATCAGAATTCGTATTCTGATATTCAAAACATCAAAATTCCTGGGAAACGTTACTTGGAGTTGGGAATTTATTATTTGTGTACAAAGGTAACTATTCGCAATTATTTATTGAAAATGATAGGTTAGGCTTAATTAAGTTTCATTAAATTTATTGGTGTCGCAGGGAAAGATATTACATTTTGAAAGAAAGAAGAAAAGATAAAGTTTCATATTAACATTTAGTATCGATTTAATAACTATGATTTGCAAAAACGTTAAGTGGACGCGGTGTACAGATTTTCGAATCGACGACACCTTGTAGTAATTAAACCTTGTCACGCAATCGTGAGAACAGCTATAAAGCTTAATCGATTTAAGATACAGGTTTGCACAAGACCTGAACCGTCATTCCTCTGTGTTCAGCGGCCCAGAGACACTCCAACTGACGACACATTCAGCCCCACGAGCGTTGCGCGAGCTAAGTGACGAACGTTGCGGTAAGCTTGCAGAAATTAGCTGAAAGAATAAATAAATTTATCAATGGGCGAATCTAAGGCGGCAGCAACAACCTATACCAATATTATTAGTACTAAAACTTCAATCATACCGCAACACAGCAAGGAGTCGACGACGTGAGGTCTTTTTAAGTAATATAGTTAACAACCTGGAGAGTGACATACGTAATTTTTGTCCTGGAAAATCAAAGAGTTCAAACAGGATTTTTGAAATGAAGGATCCAGAAATTTTATTCGCTATAATCCGCGACAACAGGGAAATCTATGTGGTACAGTGGTTCTCACCACACCACAGAAATCCCCTAAAAACTACATTCAACGAACGTTTCACTCCGATACCGGAGCATCCTCAGGAGATGTTGCCTCCACAATGCAGGATTTTCCTGTTTTCGCGGATTATAGCGAATTAAATTTCTGGTTCTTTCATTATGATGGACTTCCGCAAAGTAACGCCTGCTTCTATCCAATACAGGATTTTTGATAAACCGAAGTCCTTACCATCGGTACTGCGAAAATTAACTAGTGCTTCGTAATAATGTGTGAATTTGCTGCGTTTTTGATGCTCATCCCACCGCCTTATGCTATCGCTCTTAACGAAAAAGTTGTGGACATACAACGGCGACATTAACCCATAATGCTGAAATTTATCGTATCGCTGCTTCAATTTTTCGGCAACGTTTAATAAATAATTACCAGTAATTACTGACGAATCGAAATTGTTCACTCAGAAAGACAGTGATGACAGCTGAGCATATCTCATATTTCGAATTTAAGATACGTGATATTAAAATTTAATCTGACTATAATCTGAAACAGATATTTTAGGGTAATAAAATTACAGGAAAATAAAACCACTATAACAGGTATAGTCCACGCACGAGGTCCGAGGAATCGGGGTCTGAAGAAACAACAGCTGTACGCCACCCCAGATCATCACTTCATATCCAGCTCGCTCCCAGCACGAGTTTCGAGCTTGACGCGTGTAATTTTGCGATAGCAGTATTGTTTTGTACTTTAAACAACTCTAGGTCATTACTTTAACATTCCATAGGATTCCTCTGAGCTCGCGCGTGGACTATAGGTATCAGCTACCAAAATAATAATATCGGGAAGTACGGTTATGTCAATATTACAAAAATACCAGTGTGTCAACGAACGCGGCACCCCATATTAGGGTTCGCTCCCTTCTTGAAGGCTAACGTTTAAAATCTTGTTTTTAATCAACGTCTTGGACCACCTTTTAATGACTCAATCAAAACAGGAATGGTTGAGGAGCAATGTACACGATGAAAGAAACAAAATCATTCGTGTTTTTCACACTATTAAAGACCTATAACAAATGGTATCCATTGTAAGTACCAGAACGTAGCTTTTTCATGAAAATTTTGCTAAGCTTGTGCTGTTACGTCAGTTTAGCAAAAAAAAATTACATAATGTTATGCATGCCGAAATTTCTGGTAGGTACGTCTTGATATTGTAATTCACCTCAAAAGATTCCATCACGAGTTGGCTAGCAACTAAAATACATAATATAATATCTACATACATTACACAATATTGCCCGATTCAATACCAGTTAAAATAATTTATCAAGCTCAAAGTGGCTTTTATTTCAGCGAGCTTTTAATCTTGCCAACACGAATTTTGTGGAAAGCTTACGGCTTCAACGGGAGTGAGTAATTATAGAGTGCGGGCAAAATAATGATATGCTAAGTTGACGCGGCACTCGGACGTGCAAGGACTTCGATAGAGTTCGAAATAATTGTAAAATGATTTCAAGGTGTTATGTTGGAGTGAATTCATGGTTGATTACGGAGGCGGCTCTCTGTCATTACCTTGTCGGGACTCTGGTCGTCGGCTAACGAGCTCCAGATCCACTTTGGGCCCATTTAAGAGCCGTTATTCATAATATTACATAATGGTTTGCAAATTTACAAAATTTATGATATTCAAAGAATGAAATGACGTTACAATGTATGTTTATTTATTTCGTGAATAAAACAAATCTTCTACACCTATTTGGGCCTTCAGAGTGATATTATATTCAGGCTGCATTTACACTGAAGCGGAGGGGAATAGAGATGCGTTTATTGGACAAATCATGTCAATGTCAAATGATACGATAGTTTTATCAAGTTATTTTTTATTAACTATTATTTTTAGTCTCCGCATATAGCCTTTAACGCATCCTTAGGTAGGTGTGTGATGTAATATCCTTTAACAAATCCATGAAGAATTTCTTATGGAAGTCAGATTGTAATCTATGTGTATACAAACTGATGGTATGTCCAATCTGAGTTAAACTAATTATGTTGATTAGGTTAACTACCGGGAGTATAAGTTGAAGAATATTAATTTCGGTCAATATTAAATAAGTAGATTAATCATAATAATATTACCTTTAGCATGAGCAATGCACTGTAATTTGTAGATGACAGAGCTTGACAGAAGACTTAGTTCTCGGTAGCGATTAATATTTTTGCAACGGTCATTTGTTATAGAGTTTGGAATTTTTTTTACTTAGGTACTTTTTAGATTTTTATTAGAAGCTTTGTACCTTTTTAAAATTAGCAGAAATGTTATAAATACGAACAACCCGACAATTAACTTTATGCATACCATCGCATAAGACAAAGTTTTATACGCTTTTATGAAATGTTCTCCCATTAAACATACGACAATCAAAGTCACTGGAAATATTTAAAAAATCTGTTAAGAAATTCTATTTATCACCATAATACAGACGACTAGTTTTAACTTTTATTTAGTATGACTAAAAATACATACATACATAATATATATTAGTTTATTTTCATATATTTATTATAAGTATTATATTATTTGTGTAACTGTTTATGTATTAGTATGCAGGTATTTGTTTGTATGTTTATATTAATACACCACCCGCGAGTTAATCTCCTAACTTCTCCTGTTCCTAAGGTTGATCGCTACTAAGCGATAAGGCCGCCTTTTTGTAAACTACTTCGTTCTTTGTTTTCTATGTATTTTTTGTGTCCTTTTTATGTGTATTGTGGTATACAAAATAAAGAGTAATAATAATAATAATAATAATAATAATAATAATAATAATAACTGGAGCCTTATATTAAATGAATATATCTGTTCTGCATGATCTTTTCATTAAAAGTAAATCATTTTTCATCAAATCAATCAATTTCATCAAATAAACTACTAGTTTTACTAGAATAATCACTTTCAGACTGCCAAAAATGTAAGAAAGAAAATTTGTAAATGTGCTAAGTAAGCTTAAACTATCAAAAAGGGTGTATGTATCCTACGAAAATTTGTCTGAGTACTTTATTCAATAATAAATAGAGATTGTAATATGATCGGGGTCTAAATGATATGATATGAGGTCTAAATCTCAATTTTGGAGCTCAAGAACTACGTTGCCGTTGACAGCCCTGCGCCTTACACAGGTGTCATTCCTGAGCAAACTTCGTAAATGTCAATTGATGTTATTTACGCGAAATTGCATGTCATGCGAGTCTCATATAATTACGAACGGCACCTTGGAACGAGAGGTCAAAAAGAAATTCACTTAAAACTGTAACACGCCCTTCGCAAGAACCGCGCCGAAAATTTATAAAGTCGGGTCATTTTCGAAAACCAGTGTCTGAAAGTGAAACTACCCGGGTCTTAAGGTATATATATAGTAAGTAGGTAGTTAGTATACAGTCAGCATTAAATAAAAATAAAAAAAGGCCAAAAATTTTAAATTTTATTAGTTAACTAGCGAATGCTCGCGACTTCGTCTGCGTGGTTTGAGGTTTTTGGTTCCCGCGGGAACTTTTCAATTTTCCGGGATAAAAAGTAGAAATATGTTCTATTCCAGACTGTAATCTCTGCCTACCTACTTAAAGAAAGAGAGTGAACAAACTTTGAATACATTTATTCGAATCGTGACTTTAAAAACGAGTAAATAATAATGACACTGAAATATAGTTTCATATTTTTTTGTAAGTGTGTTATGTTTTGTAAATGGGTAATTAATTTACCTGTCCGTACGTACTCTATATATCTACGTGTGATAATAGTGCCTGATGATCATAGCTTTTTGATGCTGACTGTACCAAGTAAAATATGTAGATTGCCAACGAGATAATAATGATATGTGCTCGTGGTAATGAAATTTCCCGCCGTCAAACAGTGCCAAAGTAATTTGCGTTACTTGACTCCGCCAACCGATGGCCGAAGGGTCGCTTTCGAGCTTACGCAAAACGATAATAAGAGTTTTGTCAACTTCACACTTAGAGCTCAAGAGCTACATAATAAGATTCTCATTTGCGGATTCAATTCAATGGCATGAGGGCTGTTTTGCGGTATTTGAATTGTTCTCCTAATATTGTGTTACTCAGAAACTCTTGTGGATTTAGCTTTGTATCCACTTCACAAAAAGCAACCGTAAGTTAGGTCGAAAAAAAAAAAGGTTAGAACCTCGGATCTACGGTCGCACAGGTTGAGACATAATGTAGGCAGCTGTCTCAACTTATATTATACTTAATCATATTTTGGCTGATATTGTAAAAAAAACAATGTATTATTCACAGGAGTAAAGATCGTTTACTACTGTTGACCGCTAACCGTTTAACTCGCTAGTGCACAGGAGTAAAGATTGTTTACTAATATATTCAACCATTAGCTATTAGCCGTTAACCGTTTAACCGTTTAGCGATATGTTAACATCTCTAGTTTAAACCTCACTAACTAGGCCTCAGAACAAAATAATAAGTAAATAAGAAAATAAGTTTTATTTGTTCGCTATATAAAAAGTATTAAAGGAAAAATATTTTTTCTAAATAAAGGTTTTTGTTTAAATTACAAATGGTTCCGCACATGCACAAACTTACGTCCGACAAGAAACTCGATCTATCGACCTCTAACTCAAATAAAATTAAGGCAACTTATCATGAGGCTCATGTGGATTCGAACTTAAAGGCGATTTACAATGTAATACAACTGTTTCAGCAGTTAGGTACACCAAAACACTATTTATTTGATACAGCTCATTGTGCTGCGCAACCAAATAAAATTGTATGATTGAACCGAGATTTTTCTGACTCAATGTGCACCGTTAACCCTGATCGTATTTGCAAGTTTTTTACTGTAAGTACACTCGTTCAGGCGTAAAAACGTAGAGTCATAAATTGTACATGCAAATAAACAAATTCTTACCATCAATTAAGCGATTCTGAGCAGTTAAATTCAAGTGATAATTATAGAAATTGGTTCAAGTTTCATGGGAACGCTAAATTATTGTTAAAGGCCATAATATTACAATTTCACGGAAGAGCCACCTGGCCACCCTGCGAGAACGACTCAGGCGATCTCCTTATATTTGTAAAATCAACAGAACCCTGTAATTTTGATCGATATCTTTATTGACTGCTGATATTTATTGACCATTTCTTTACAAAAGCGCGAATGGAGTGGCATCTATAGCCTCTGCGATATGCTGGCGCATAAAGTGAAGCTGATGCCTTTTCACAGTGATTATTATGTGATATTGGTTTCGGTTTTCAATAGCCTCTTTATACCAGATTGACCTACTTGAATTTGAGGAAATTGACATTCTTACATTATAACACCGTGACCCGACCGTCGTTCTGTTTTTAAATAATAAATTAAGGTTACTTGTAACACATGTTCGTGTCTATTATTATAAAAATAATCGTATTTGCCTATTTTACTTTTTCTTTACCTCTTATGTTTGCCTCTATAAAATAAGTAATCAAATTAAATATTTATTTTTCAAAAGGTGGTAATAGTACATTGTTACCCTAGGGATGAAAGTAACTTATTTAGTCCCGAGACGGGGTTTGGCGCCCGAGCGTAGCGAGGGGGCCTATAGTTCGAGGGACTAAATAAGTCTTTATCCCGAGGTAAACACTGTGCTTTTCATTACGAATATATGGAAAGTCAAAATAAAAATAGAAATTAGCTAAAGAAAATTGAGTGAACTTTATTTTACATAAATCAACAACTTTGGTGAGATATTTATTTAAAGTTTATGTTAAAATTAGAACACGCCTTTTTTTTTCTTTGGCCTAGCCGGCGGGCTATGCATTTAGCTTTTTAATAGTCAAGTATTGTCTATGATTGTCTATGAATGTCTATGAATCAGTTGTCTTTACTTTATGAATAAAGTCTATCTTTCTTCTTGTCTATGGATGCACTCGGGTATGTCGTGTTTCATTTGAACTCCAATAAAAATGTGACAACTAGTTTTTTTTAATTATTTGACAGCTGTCAGTTGAAAACGATTCTCCCTAGGGCTGAAAAGTATTACTTTCAACCCGCTTCTCAGGCAACTTCAGACCTACTTTCCGTGTATGAGTAATGAAAACTTCTTTTTCCATTTAAAGAGTAATTGAATATTTATTACTTGATGATGCCCGCGACTTTGTCCGCGTGGATTAAGTTTTGATTTACGCGGGAACTCCTTGATTTTCCGGGATAAAACGTAGTCTATGTCTTTCCCCGGGATACAACATATCCCAAATTTCATCAAAATCGGTTGAACGGCTGGGCCGTGAAAGAGTAAGAAAAGGCCGTAGCAGACAAACAGGCAGACTTTCACGTTTATAATATTAGAATGGATACTCGTATAGTATGGTATAATAACATTGGTAATAAATATTATTTGCTTAGTAAGTTACAAAATTTAGACAAAATTGGATTCATGGATAGACCACAAAAAGATGAGATTTTCGCACAGACAAATAGTTTCGCATTTATATTAATTATTATAGGTATTGATTTAAAAAAGTGCCCAAAATATTATTAACAAAACTGAGTAAATACAATTATTGTCAATATAAATGAACCTAGATTAGAAACAATAGTACATTGTGTGCTTAGGGGTGACTTCAGACGACTTCCGACGGGGGTAAATTTCCCGAAATCTGAAATCGTGTGTCATCCCGTGGCGCACACACTATTTTTCATATAATCTGCATTTAAAGTGCGGGTTTTATTAAAATTGTATTTCTTATTTATTTTAGTTGCTAGGTTGTTGTTGACAAATGTCATATCTTTGTTGATGATGTATCAGTCTAGTTGATGAGTAAAATGATAATTTAGAAGGTTTGAAATAAACAAAAGATACCCTGACAGGATTGAAAGGAGGGCTGCTCCGTCATTCAGCGGTAGAAAACCATCACTTTCTGTCCTAGGGCATGACATATTCGTCTGAGATTGACTAGTTTCAGGTAGATCAACAGACACTGAAACTCACATTTTCAATCCAGGTTATATGAAAAAGTTATGTAACTAACGTCGAATAACTTTTTATGTCAAATGTATTAAATGTATGTGCTTAATAACAGCTTTAAGGTTATTTTCAAAGCATAATATAATACCTGCTATCAGATAAACAGGTGATTAGTATGTCGAATCCTGCAGGTGGTGCCAATAATATTCATCGGGGTAAAATGTCGTCTCTCGTTAAAACTCGTCTCATTTCCAAGGTTTCAAACTCATAATATTGCATAAATGGTATATGATGCTCTCTAGATAAGTTCTTGCACGATTAGAACACTACTCAAGGATTTTTTTTATAACCTACTGGACTGAGAACGTCCAGTAGTTTTCCAACGTCCATGAAGTGGCTAATTACAACTAAAAAATACTTAAAAATCATTCCGAAATCAGCTTGGAATGTGCAAAAGGTATTTTCTTTTCAGTCAGTGTGCGGAATTTAAGTAATCAGTTTTGGTTGCGCAATCTGGTAGGTACGTACCTACCGTTCCTATCATATTTCAAAAACATAATATTAATTTTTTTTTACGTAAAACTTAAGAGGCTGCTTCTAAATCATACGCTTAAGGTTGTGTGAAAGGCGTAAAACATATGAAAAGGTGTTTTTCGTGAGAGGCTACTACCTAAACATAGGCTATTAAGCTGTTTAAAGGCGTAAACCGTTAACGCAAGTAAATGACATCGCGGCCTCTAAGTTTACAGATGTTTAGTTGGATGTGGATTTCTGCAGGTGGTGCCGCAAAGTACACCGTACGTACCCTGCGCGATATGCCACGCGTTGTCGTCCCGTTCGCTAAACGACACCAACAAGACTCGTATTTCATCGGCGTGCTTATCTCTAACATGTGCCTTAACCGATGATTTATACGTGTTTTGCCAACTTTCCTATTGGTATTTTAGCTGTCTGTAATTGTTATAATGAATAAGTATTGCTTGTGAATTAGTAAGTTGACTAATAAGTTTTCAATTATTTAATGTTATCTAAAATCGAGCGAATATCTTTAGTTCTTAATTACTTGTCACAATTTATAACTCAACTGAAACAATCTTGATGCTAAGCACATAGATCTAGATAAAATATACAATTGGAAAACTCTAAAGAGATTGCCATTGTGGGAATAGTTTATAAATTATTCATTTTTAACCGACTTAAAAGTCAGACACTTTTAAATCGTATTTCTTTACAGACTCACCATGACTTTTGAACAAAATTTAAACGAAGTGAGGTCCGAAATTAATTGGGGACAACATCGCGTTGTAACGAATTGGCATCTAGGTAGGTCATAGTATATACCTATATCTGTGACCAACAGAATCTGTAGTAAAAGATTTATCCATAAGCTCAGCTTAATCTATAGTATTTCAAAACAACTATTGGCATTTTTTTGCATTTGGTTCAGTCTGCTCCGTAAATTACAGATTAAAAGCGTCTTTTTAAAATTAGAAATCGTCTGATACTGATGATGGTATTTAGTAACAACGTGGTTATTTTGCTGAAAGTTCTGTTGCCAATAATCAAATTTTCATGCAGAAAATATCTTAAAAATCCATTCAGAAGAAGCAGGGTACGCCAGCTTTATTGGTAGCTTTAACTCAACTGCCAGTGCTTACGTTTTATCGGCAGTTTTAATGCAAAGAATTTCGTTACTTATTTTCTGCTCGGTGGCTTAATAAATTTTTACGGTGTAATAATGAACTTTAATTTCTTCAGTGCCATTAAATTACAGCAAAAATTTTGTTAAGTGGGTGTAATTCTAGAGTCTACTTTAGAATTCTTGATTTCCAAAAAGTGATAAAGTGGGCAATACGTTTTTTTGCACGAAGAAGTTACTTCCAAGTATTTAATCAGGATACTTAAAAAAAAAAAACACGGAACTTTGATAATAATACACGGATTTGTGAACCAATCATCATTATTATCAGAAAACAATATACATATGCACCGCGATAACTATAGGTACATGAATAGTAATTTTATTCATATTTACGATATCGGAATTGGTACGTTAAATTATACTAGTTATCTAAGTTTTCATTTATTTTACTTACAGTGATAAATAAACCGTGATTCATAAAGCTCCAAACATAACATAGTACGATTATTCTGTAGACTATGTATTATATATAATATGACGTTTCGTTTACATCCGGGTGCAAATACGCTTACACTGTCGCTTTGCATCCTGTTCTGTTGTCGAATAAAAATAATTACAGACTCATTTTTCGTTTTAAAAGTTTCACAGTTTTCTGTAAAAAGTAAATTAAGTCCAGCCTCGGAGCAATTGAATGGAACAAAAATGTCAGATAAATTATGAGCGTGATCGATGATAAAAATGTTGGTTCGCAGGTCGTAGAAAGTGTCTCGACTCTCGACCTCCCTGAGCTTTCGTTAAGACGGTGACACGCAGGTCAGACTGCGCTGTTATGGTTAGGGTTGTCAACTGATCGATTTTGATTGAATGCTGTAAATATACCATGCTACTATTTTGATAATGAACGTTACATTCCTTTCAGTTTTCATGGTAATTTTACATAGTTTTTTACAACTTATTTTTTTATTTGCAAAATAATTTTATCACCTAACATATAATTTTAACTGTTTTAGTAAAATATTTAGATGCATTGTGTGATGTGCCGATATGGTAAAATGTACTAACAATTGAAAAAGGGGTGCAAGTCCTTAAATTTTTTATTTAGCAGATTTTTAAATATACTTCTCTAAACAGCGAACATTTATCAAAGTTATCTGTTGACTTGAATATTGGTATGTACTTCTATTGTTCCGAATAGGCTTGGGATTTAACGAAGTAGCAAGGTACATATTTATGTATCTCCGTCTGGTAACCCTTATTGCAATACACATAAATATGTCGGCAGGTCGCCCCTGGTACCACTTTGTTTGTTAATATACTGCCAATTATAATCAAACCGCGGTTGCCACTGTCAGACGTCAATTTCTTAATCCATACATGGATTGCACTTCTTTTGCTACTTTTGTTTTCGCATGCAACCTGTCAACGGTTACGTTTTCATTATAACAATTTTTGTAACGCTATATTTTTGATCGATTTAGGGCCGATTTTTCAATCCTCAGATAAACGACTGGATACCTATCGTGAGAATAAAATAATCTGACTGTTTATGAAGGGATTATAATTTTTAAATTTTTCAATCACTTTTAACCAAGGGATAGCTATCTATGGTCTTTTCGAAGCAACTTCACACTAAATATATGCAAGCGCGATAGACACATATATCATTCAATGCATAAGACTGGAAAAGGACGTTTGCTTATCGAATGACGTTTATCGCAAGAATTCATAACCTCGAATTTGCGCAATTTTCATTTCGCGTTTGTTTTTGTGTTTATTTTATTTTAAACAGGTTCCCACTTATAAGTGCTTTCTTAAAAATATGGAGCAAGTAACGAAACGTGATAGTGCGTCAAACTTTCAAAAGTCAGAAGTAAACTTATTAATCTAACTTGTAACGAAATATCGGTCAATATCTATAAATACTATATATAGTCCCGTTCTCGTAGTTCTCGCGGGAACCAGAAAACCTCAATCCACGCGGATAAAGTAGCGGGCATCAGCTAGTTAGAAAATTAAACAACAGACGTCGTGACCAACACAGACAAAGATGCAGCGTGGGACAAGTATGGAAAATATCCAATAGGTACTTACCACGAATAACCGTATATTGCGTACAAGGAGGACACGGAATGAAAATTGATAATTTTGAATGAAAGAATAACTTTATAAAAACTAAGCACATTAGTCATACCTAATAGCTATACAACATAACCTAAAAACGAGAAAACGTCATAACAAACAGGCAGATAGCCCTTTATTCGGCTCTCAAAGAAGCAGATAAATATATTCGTCCGTTACAGACTATTCGGCGGTTAACTCATATCTGTCTATTGATAAATACGAATTTGTGCTATCCATCGAATATCTACCATCTAGTCGTTTATCTGACGATTGAAAAATTGGCCCTTATTGGTACGGAGTTGTATGACGCTCACCGCATTCGCTGTGCGAGATAGATGAAACCCGTACGCAAAATATAAATCGCAAGAATAAAATTCGCGAGAATGTTTAAAAACATTCTATAATAGTCAAACAGACATTCTATAATTCTATAATAGTCCACCAAATGCCTGAATCATCCTGTTAGTGAATGGTGACAGTTAACTCAGTATCTGCATAAAACTAATTTGCAAAAGACATTTGGTATAACCATTAAGCAGCGATGATGCGCTATAAATATTGTATCTAATATAGCAATAACTATCTGACACTATATTAAATGCTCCGAGGTTGTCATCTAAAATAGTTAGAGATTGCAAAACGTTCGGGTCGTAATATTCTTCCCACGGTGCGCGCTAGCGGGGCGCTCCATCAACATCATTATCTAATAAAAATATCACGTCATATTGTTCGCTTTCTGTATAAAGCAGCTTTTGACTACAAGACGCTATCGGTGCTTCATCTCTATAACTATAAATCACTACTTTTAAAATTACGAAACTCTCCCTCTCTTAACCTAAATATGCAAAATGAGAGAGATCTCGATGATAAATGTTTTCGTTGGGTAGGCTTTGTTGTAAGGCTATTTTTTTGCATTTACTGCATCTCATTTGACTTAATTTTGTTGGGAAATACATATCTGATAGAAATTCTACTAATATAATAAATGTGAACGTTTGGATGTTTATAAGATTTATGTTTGTAAGTATGGATGTTTGGTATTCCCTCACGTCGCAACCATTCAACCGATTTTACTTAAATTTGAAATGGAGATAGCTATATAATCTCACTTAACACATAGAAGCACATTTTATACCGGATAATTTAATAGTTCCCGCAGGAATCAAAAAACCTCAATCCACGCGGAGGAAGTCGCGGGTATCATCTAGTAATATATATTTATCAATGTGTTCAGTAAACGCCTTTCTATTTTGAACTTTGTAAATAGTTTTTTTTGTAGTTTTGTTTTGTTTGAGATGATTTATATTGATTTGCAAATAATTCCTCTGTTCGGTTAATTGGATTATGATTTGCTAGTAGTAGCTAGCTAGTCAAATATATTTGACCCAGCGAAGCTGAAGGGATCTGAGTCTACTTAGATGGATTGGCACTTGTCGGTCTATCCATCAGCCCGCCTGTCAGTCCTTATAACTTCTAAATTAATTAATTTAATTCCATCAAATTGTTATGTAAATCGATGGCCTAAAGCGGCAAATTACATAAAAAGTCATAAAAATCCTTATTTGACAAACATAGAAGCGAATTTTTTTTCATAAGCTAAATACTAATATCAGTCAATTATTAAACAGAAATATGAACACAATATTTTTACGCGTTGTATATCTCAAAATGTGAAAAATACAATCTATTGTACGTCCATTGGTAAGTCTGAAATCTGAACTCATAGGACGCGTCGAGGTCTAAGTTCGGGGTGAATCACTAGTACCTATAAAATAGTCTGATTAAGCCTTTTACGTATCCTCTGTTCAAGTAGAGCTCGTAAGGGTCCACTTGCTTGTAATTGCGATCTGCCACGTCCTAGAAACCTCACCGCACTTCGTTACGGCCCTTACGACTGATTTATGTGTGCAATAAATATTTTTTGAAAGTTCCAGTGCGATAATAACTCCATTAATTTTGATTAATGACAATTTCTCACAAGTGATTTTTAACTTAAACATCAGGTACATGCCAGATTCGTCGACATATCTTGCCCTGGATGGTAGTGAACCTTTATACATTTTAATTATTTTGTTTTTTAAGCGATTGTTCTCGTTTAAATTTCGACATTCTGAACGTGTTTTAATGATTATAAGCTGACAGAGATATATTAATTTTATTTTAAAGTTATAGGTAAGTATAATGCTTCAGCGAAAATCTTCCTATTCAAAATTGAAATGCGTTTATTTATTTTTTCTTAGTCTATGAGCCTCAGCGTGGTATAAAAGCCTGGTTGTGTCATTTTAACAATGTTTAACACAAATAAAGTGATGAATATTTAGAGAGGGAAATGTTAAATATTTACCCAGGAACATAGGTATTTCTAAGGTCCAATACATTCCGCAACGCCCTTATCGTAAGCAAGCCGTTCCGGTGGCGGCAACGGCGCAAGTGCAGTTGGGGATACATTCAGTGAATTTGCAGTGCGCGATATCCCGAATTACCATAAGCAGTACCAGGCGGAGGGCACGCCGTCTATCGCGCTAAGACATATAAATTATTCAAAATAAAGTATCGCTTAGCCTCTGACCTGCTACCGCGAGCCGCACGCTCTCTGAGCTACGGGCTCTTCTCTATGTTTGTCGAAACGATTATTTTGTACTGACAACAATGACTATAAATGTTTTAGTGGAACAGAAATGCTGTCAATATTTGTGTAAGATTCTAGTTAATTTTCAAGTTTATCAGCAATTATTGTTAATCATGAAAATTATTGGGTACCTACTAGCTGATGCCCGCGACTTCGTCCGCGTGGATTGAGGTTTGTTGGTTCCCGCGGGAACTCTTTAATTCTCCGGGGTAAAAAGTAGCCTATGCGTTATTCCGATAGATGTAGGATTGGTCTCGCTCCGCTCCTACATTCTGCTCCTAAATCCTAGATCTATGGTTATTCCAAACTATAATCTATCTCAGTGCCAATATTCATCCAATTCCGTACAGCCGTTGGGGCGTGATTGAGTAATAAACATCCATCCATACATCCATCCAAACTTTCACATTTATAATATAAGTATATATAGATTAGGTAGGCTATATAGTATACCTACTACCTTTTGTGCTCGAAAGATTTGTCGATCGCGTAGTGAAAAGCTTTTTGTTAGAAAACGCACTAAGGACCGGAGTGATATTACTGTCAAACTGACGGGATAGGCTACCTGAATAATAAAACCTGCCAAAAGCTTATATCCGAAAAATGCTAGATCAAAGAACAAGGCACAAAAGGAACTAGTAGTAGGTACGTGTATAACATTAATCACTATGTATATTTTTATAAAACTGAAATATTCAAAGATAGGATTAATAGGTATGCAAATATGTCTTAATTTGGGTTCTTTATAACCCGTTCATCTAGTACTTGTCATAGATTTGAAGGTCGATAGTGTAATTAAGAGTGACTGATAATTTACTGCTCCGCGACGCATTTTGAATACTTAATAGTTTATTACTACCATATATGTATATAATACATCAATCCAATCCATCATCATGTATGTCTTCACGGCTGGACCTTACCGAGAGCGCGGCACTAAATTTTATACTTCGCCTTCCTCATCCACCTTCGGTCCTCGGGCCAGTAGTTCGGAGGACCTCCTACAATGCGATTGCCGTTACGCGATCTCCACGCCAGAACACATCTGCGTTGTTAGTTATGCGACAGATATTATGAACTGTGCCCACAATTACTTCAGCTTGCTAATCCTTTAATCTGTGCCGGTTACTTTATTTACCGGTTACTTTGTTGTTCCACGAATTTTCACGTTCCAGATTTACAGTTCACAGCTATCCAATACAGTTCCATAGAGCGATGAGCGAGTTTTAATTCGTGAACAAGCCCAACCGCCAGTGTATACGTTTCCACTCCATGCGGCGTTACCGGATCATAAAACTTGATAGAAACAACTTCAACAAGGAGACCGACAGGAGAATTCAGCATTTGTAAAGTATTCATTCTGTCGATGCCACAAAGCCTCAATACAAAATTTTTTAATTAGTGTGTTTTATATATCCGTCTGAGTAATACTATAAACGCGAAAGTTTGTAAGTATCGATGTATGGACTTTGGATGTTTGTTAGTCTTTCACGCCAGAACGGCTGAACGGATCTGGATGAAATTTGGCACAGCAATAGATTATAGTCTGGAATAACACATGCTACTTTTTTGCTCGGAAAATTAAAGAGTTCGCGCGGGAACCAAAAAACCTCAATCTACGCGGACGAAGTCGCGGGCATAAGGTAATAGAATATGCTTAAATAAAATTGTAAGATTTGGAGAAGGTGAGCTACAGGGAAACATAGGCAGGAACATTGATTACCCCTAATAAAAAATAGGCACCTATTCAAAAACAGGCATCTCAAAAAAAACTATCAACATTTTTTCATAAATATATATACACGAGTAATTACGTAGGTACCTAAGAATTCGTGCCGTAGTTATGTTGATTAAGCATCCGCTGACAACAGTTAATAACAAAATAAAAAAGAAAAATTCACTACGTATGTAGTTATGTAGGTATGTCCGGGCGTGTTCAGCCATGCAGCGGAACGGGGAGGGTGGAGTAGCGCGCGTGCGCACCCGGCAGGACCTACGGGATAACTTGCCGCTTGTTTGCCCAACAGCTTTCGCAAAATAGCCTATTAAGGATAACTGTACTAAATAATTATTGCAATGTGGCTTTCTATTTCTATGCGCGCGTCGCAGTGCGCGTGCGCGTCCACCTGCCGCTGATCACAGTAATTATTTACTATGCATGAATGCGGTGGCGGCGGCAGCGGCGGCTGTCTAGGACGATCCGGACAAAGAACGGTCACTTTATTCAACGGACTGTCTGCGGACAGGTTCCGATATCTACTTGGGTGTGCGGCATGACCAATTTTAATACGCTCATTAATTCACATTCGTTTGAAACGACGCCAGCTAGATGCTTGGAATTAATTGGGCTATTTTTTATGATGTAGTGCCTATTTAGGCTTAAAAAATATTTACATACACGAAAGCTATACAGCTGTAGTCAATTATTGTCCTCACCTTACTATGTTGCCATACAAAAGACTTCAACGACACCCTTAGCTATATTTCCCATAATACAAACAAAATCGAAAACTTAGTAGATATAAAATTGGATATTATAGTCTCTTCTTTTCTTGGTTTTTGACTTTCAGTAGTCATATTATGGTCTCATTACAAAACTAATCATGTTGATCATTGAACGGTTTAACGTCTGTTTAAACCGCGTCTACAGTTTTTGTATTATTAGGACCAATTAATAAAATCAGCGTAGCACTGATGAGTTTCAAATGTTCAAATGTTTCAAAATAGTTCCCAGATGAAGAAGATAAGTAGTTTAGTTAAATTATGCATTTAACATGTACATAGTAAAATTAATTTGTTTTGAATTGCTTTGATATAAGTGGTAATGTTTTTAAGCTTTAACAAACTCTTGAGTCATTGTGTAGCAATCAGAAATTGTTGCAACTAAATGTTTACAATCATAAAAATATTGATGTTTCATTCCGACCTCGATGCAATAACCTTGTCAAATCTAAAACCATAGTTCAATTAGGACCTTGGAAGTGTCTAAATCTGTCAGGATGTGCCGTTTTGTATTGTTCACGACTTTTATATCAAGTTTTAGTTAGTGTTTATTGATAAGAGTGCCTCGTTGGTCTAGCGGTTAGCGTAGTCGACTGCGGATCACGAGGTCCTGGGTTCGATTCCCGGTCGGGCATAAAAATTGTTAGGTATTGGGTTTTTCAATTAAGAAATTCTCAGTACTAGCCCGGAGTTAGGAAGTTGGCGGTGTTTCACCCCCGTGCCTCGGAGAGCACGTTAAGCTGTCGGTCCCGGTTATTATCACTAACATGATAATAGTCGTTAAAGCCCGCCAACCCGCATTGGAGCAGCGTGGTGGGTCTAATCTCCTAATTCCCTCTCTCCTATGAGAGTGGAGGCCTGTGCCCAGCAGTGGGACGTCAATAGGCTGTAGTGGATAAGAGTGTATTAATCACGACCTCTTTTGTGTTTCTATTTTTTATTTGTAATTTTGTGAATACTTGAAGTAATAATTCGGTCATAATTTTCCAAGCTGAGCTTCCAGTGACCATTTTTAAAAAAATGGGTATAGAAAGCTATCCTTATAAGATAAATATGCAATAATGAATTATACACAAATCCTTATTCCTTCCTTAGGCTTTGCTCTTGAATCACTCTGTATTTTGATGAATACTGTTTGAAAATCAGTTCGGTAGTTTTGAGTTTATCGCGTTCAGACAGAAAGACCGACGGACGCGGCAGGGGGACTTTGTTTTATTATGTGTTAGTGATAGTGATGATTCATACATATAACTTTGTCTTGACATTTAGAAGTAATTGCGTTAACAGCAAATAAACACTCTAATACCCCTATCTCTATAACTGCAATATTTCCTTTCCCTATCTCTTAAAAGAAATCTACTCAGCCAGACACCTGTCTACATTTCCACAGTTTGATTCCTGAGCATTTTTCTTTGAATTGTTAGAATCTACTTCCTTTGCAACTTTTTATCAAGTTAACGGATATGAAAAATAAACCTTAAGTTTTATCATCTTCTATACTAATATTATAAATGCGAAAGTTTGGATGGATAGATGTATGGATGGATGAATGGGTGGATGCTTGTTTCTCAATCACGCCATAACGGTTGAATGGATCTGGATGAAATTTGGCACAGAGATAGATTATAATACAATAACACATAGGCTACTTTTTATCCCGGAAAATTAAAGAGTTCCCGCGGGAACCAAATATCACAATCCACGCGATGTAGTCGCGGGCAAATTTGTATGACACTATTATATAGTTAAGGGCTTAAATCATTATGTGGGCTGTGTAAAAAGTTTTTTCGCGTGGAGTGATATGGGTAGGGTGGGGTGAAGTGAGTCCTTACCACTGCAAATATTGGCTCAGTGGTTTATTGTATTTTTCAGGTCTTACTACTACCGGCGCCGTTTAGTATTGAGAAAAAAAAAGCAAGGAACGGTAAGCTATAGTGGTCTTGTATAGGTAATAGATAATTTTTTTCCAATTTATACGATAGGCGTTAATAATTACCACAACAATGGGCTGGGCAGCGCCGAAGCTAAGATCGCGTGGCGCAACACGGGCGGACCCAGACAATTGAACTTATAAGTACTTTCTTTTGAGCTAGATCAAAGTGCCACGACATTGTATGAGGCACTAAACTTATTGGGTTAGAACTTTGGAGTCATACAATAATTGTGAGTACAATATCACCACTAGTGATAAGTATGTTTACTTAATACTTGATGATGCCCGTGACTTCGTAAGTGTAATTTTAATTTAAATACTGTGGAAACTCTATGTTTTTCCGAAAAAAAGTAACTTATGTTATCGTATCCCCGGGATTCAACCTATTTACCTCATGATGAGCTTTTATTTATATCACACTAGAAAATAAAAAGTTTAAGCCACTATAGGTTTTACTTCATGGATAATACATTACAGGCGCTTATTAAATTTCAAGTCTGTTTGTTTATGTCAAGAAAAGCTGCAATTTTAGTCTACAACTTTCCGAGCATTTGATATTTTCTCTGCCTACATTTTATAATAATATAAACTGTACATGCTTTATCGATTTAAATTTATTCTGTTTCAAAACCGTAGGCGTACTTTTGTCTATACCAGTTATCGTTTTTCCTTAACGTTTTTATTTTTATGAGTTTTATTAGCATTAGCAGGATCAATATTGTTTGTACAATTTTATCCTGACTCAAAAAGGTTCTGAACCAGTGCTCACATCAAAAGCGTTTGAATTCATATTTTATTGATCTTAATTTAGTCAATATTAATATTTCTTACAAAGACACACAATTTTAATTGTTACTTTTACAAAAGAACATATTTACCTAATAGGTAGAATTAGTTTGACTAAAATAAAATAATAAATTAAATCACATAAAGATAGGTCATTTAAATGAATTCTAGCAAAGGTATACAAACAACAATCCGATTGAAACAGAAATAAATAATATTTAAATTGTCTATATGCCCGCCAATTTAATCTTGAAGGTTATTGATGAATATAAGCTATAAAAAATGCGACGCTCGGTTAATATCCGGCGACTGATGCTGTTTTCATAAATATTAATGCTTAGGTGTTATTGAATAAAAGTAAAAGTGAATTCATAGAGCCTAATAGCCTACGCACGCACGTCACGTCTTGATCATTCTTGATAAACCCTTTGCCATAAAAGACGGTTTCTCCAGATGTTATCATACGATTTTTTCTCTCTTCTATTAATATTAACCTAATCATGTCTACTGGTCAAGAGAAGCTTCATGTCTCTACCTACGTCTATAGTAGGTATATGGTGGACACGGGTATTACGGGTCCTCTTTATTTGACGATTTTACCTAACTAACGTTTTGATAAATGAGCGCGGAAACAAAGCTTACTATGTAATGTGTATAATAAGCGACAACTCACACAAACAAAATATAAACTAGTAGCGTATCTAGGAAGTGCTTACTCTGTAAAATTAATTATTATTTGCACAATCGTTAATCGCTGGTCCGTTTTAATGGCTGCGATTCATCACACTCTCCGGTTTTTACCGCGTATCACAATCTGAATCCACTCAGCTGCAAGGTCGTCGGGTATAAAAAACGGCGTCTTGTTTTTGCTCTATTTTTATTCGTGAAGAAAAAGAATATCAGAACTCCGTTTTGGAAGTGCCGGCCGCGCCGGCGCGCCAACTGGTCCATACAGGAAGTTAATACATTTCGACAACAACGATTTATGGGTCTCATGTGGTTCCAAAAGTAAGCGTAAGAATCATTATATTGGAAGATTTTTTAATAATAAAGTTGTTGCTATTAATGTACAGTTTTATTGTACAAATTTTATTTCCTCTTACGGAGCTTTTTGAATTCTGAGTTTTTATTCATTTTCTCACTTAGCTTTGTAACAAGTAACATAATACTATCTTTCAAAATTATATTTTAATTCAAAATTATTATGAATTAAATCTGGAGCCCTACCACCATTTTACTATATCTCTCTCACTGTTATATACTGCATATAATAATATGATATAAGAAAGACTTATCTACACGCAGTGTCAATACAGACCAGTTTGGTTTCACTCGAGGGGATTCGCTATGGCCTTAATGGGCTATAAATTTATAAATCCCCCTGGATTAAAGCAATGTTCTGGTTTAACACCACAATTACTATATTGTTTCATATAGCATTAGAGATAAATAGAGTTTTGGGGTATATGTACATAATAAAAATATAAACGTAGTTTTTATCTTTTAGTTTTGTTCTTGTGTGGCTAGTTCTGTGGGCATTGTTGTACACAACTTACAAGCACTATGCAAAATACGAAGCACCTCTCGATTCTACGATATCTATCTATAAATAAAGACAACTGATCGTGGGATTGCGCAGGTGAGCGGCTATTTGGATGTGTTACTTTAGTTTATCTGTCTTGTACATAACCGCCAATACCTACTGTTCGGCCATTTCTCTGTTGTATTCAGGAATTACCAAAGGTACTACATACTTATGTTTCATCGTCGTAAATGATTGATTATGTGTAACAATATATTACAGATGTTACTTTCAAAAACCCATTCGCGATGTAATAAAAAGCGTCGATTATGAAGATAGGAATCGGAGAACGTGTCGAAACGTTTATGATATTAAGCTTTCTATGGTGTCATATCTTAATACGATCGCGTCACGTTCCCCTTGTAGAGTCGACCTTAATAAATTTTAAATAATGTTGTGTATTCAATTGTAATGAAACTACTATTTAATAATGTACGTTTTAATGTTTAATAGTTCTGAGAATGAATAACTATGTCACGCAGTATATGAACATTAAAAACTAAGTGAGTAACAAAAAATATTGCAGAATTCTAAATACTACAGGAGAAATAGTGAACACAACAGTGAAACTGATCAGAGGTAAATTGCCAATTTTCACAACTCATGCAGACATACCTAATTATGTAGAAGGGTATTGTACGTCCGAATATGACAACACTAGATGATGCCCGCGACTTCATCTAAAGTTTTTTTGCATTCCTGTGGGAACTTCTTTCCGGGATAAAAAGCCTATGACCTTCCCCGAGATGTACCCTACATCTGTTCCAAATTTAGTCAAAATCGGTTGCAAATATGGCCCGGAGGAGCGTAGCAGACAGACAGACAGACATACGGACAGACAGATAGACACACTTTCGTATTTATGATATTATTATGGATAAATGAAATAGTAACGCACATTAAGACAACTTTACGTCCATTTTAAAAAGCCGCCGCTTTTTTACCCGTTCTTATTTCTCTTGATAATTGATTCTTATCAAAATATATACCTGAATAAGATAATAATTTCCTACAACTTGATTGCTGCTATCTCATAGGTATTTACAGTGCTGACCTGTCAGTTATTAATTTAACTGTAATCTCAATAGACTGTTACTACCAACTTTAGTATATTTTGAGTTCAATTTTATCCTTCTATTAAACGTACCTCTTTATTTTGCAATGTAACTGCTTGTTGGAGTGAATATGAATTGATTTTAAAATTCACAATGCATTATAGCAGAGACAATATTGTTCGCGGGTCACAGCGGGAGATCGAGATGACATCTCGCAGCATGCAACCTTACTTCTAAGCTCGTGCTCCATTCTAAACGCTATTCATTCAGCAACCTTAATGCGCTCTCTTTAGAGTTCATTTAACAATGTCATCCACATCTTCTATTGAAAATCACTCTTGTTGTACAGTAAATAAAGTTCAACTTCGAGTGATTTGTAAATTTATTGAAAATAAAAGCATAGATAAAAAAGATAGATAGACGTAGTTACGAAATTAAGCAACCAAATCGTTTTCGATTACAAAGTTCATTGTTTGATTCGCAACGTGGTTTCGGTGCGGTCGCGGGCGACGCCGCGCGATGCAGGGTTGTGCGCTGTCCGTTCTACTAGTGTTGTGAAGAAAATGCGGGACGTTTCAGATATCGGGGCCATTCAATAAAATGTTGATAAATTGTTTTACCGAAATTAAAAAATAATAATAATTAGTGTTGTAAAGTAATACTTCAATGGAATACAACAGTCCTAGACTATGTTGTTAACTGGTAGATACGGTACCTTCTTATTACAATTTCGATTATAACCTATTAATCTACAAAATCGGGACGTCCCGACTGAAGTAGTACACCTGGCAACACTAGCCCAGGCGTCCGCCACGGTTCCCACGGAGAGCGGTATTTTAAATGCCTAGTTATCTATGTACGGCGACAGGACCGGAGCATTCTATTTGAGTAGCCTCTTCTGGATGGGTCAAGGATTCGGAGGTGATTGCGGATCCGCGCTCGCTACTACGATGGCGAGCGACCTGGCCTTGTAGCGCTACACATAGCCATATCCTATTATTCAAAAGCATAAGGTTCCTATATTTAATATTCCTAGCAATTAGTTTACGCGCCGACTCATATTACCTGCTTATTTAAATTCGGTTTTTTGTCTATGGATGCTATTGATAGGGAATCTATATTTTGGAATAATTAATAACATAAGTCTAACCTGCTGGGATTAAAAAAAACTCTTTTTTAGATCCAAAGTCAAAACGGTCAAAAATAATTACTTCCTTGGTTAAACTACACTGCATACAAATATCGCCTCCACGTTCCTTTAAGAATATATTATTGCGGAAGAATGTCGTATTAAGTGGCCATTTATATACGAGTTGTCGACAATTGCCGTGATTCGCATTGAATTCGAGAAAAATGAACTGAATTTTCGAAGGAAAATATTATAGTTATATTTTTACATTTTCTTTACCTAATGTTAATTAATTTTATCGAATTAATTGAAAAAATTTTAAGAAGTTGTCTAAAACTAGATCATTTATTATACTGACTTGAGTAGCGACATTTTACTAATTTAGTGTAGCGACGTTTTTTACGACGATATTAAGGACTTAATTTATTCAAAGTGTACAAGTAATGTCATAATATCTAAATTGGAATGTGGATTAAGCTTTTCGATTTAAAAATTAAGCTGCTTTTTATATGTATAAAGCTGTTCATAAGCTAGTTTTTACATGTATTTGTAATCTAGTCTAGACTAAAAAAAAGGACGTCCAAATAAATAAAAGAAAATGATCCCTTTGTAGCCATTCAAAGAAAATTCCTAATGCATTTTTCGCGATTCCAAACAGTTTTTGAGATTTTTTTTATATTATCGGTTTAATTACATTTTATGGAAGTTTATTTAGATTTTTTTATTATGATCGTTATAGACGGCATTAAAATACAATAAAATATACCCAAGTATTATATTTAAAAAATTCCAAGTTTAAGTTGGAGTTCATTTGTCATTGGTCATTTTGGTCGTACGTTTTTCAGATGTTCACCCAGGAACCTCTGCTGTTTTCAGGTCATCTCATAGATAGGTCCTATATCAGTGAATTTTGCTATTAAGTTATGTGTAATGAGTGATGCCTAACGAATTATCGTGAAACATCTTCTATACCTGGTACCATTTGAGTAAAACGATCCACATTAAAATTATGTTTCTCTTGTCATATGAATATTTTGCTAACTATCAACAGTGAATGTAGACACATTAACGATGCATATTAATTGTACGCCTCATATGTTATTTTTTAATTGCCTGGATTTCCGCAAACGTTTGATTCTATCAATAAAATAAAAATAAATTTACTAAAGCTACTAATTTTGTGATTTGGTGATATCGCAATTTTATGATTCAGTAATTTTAAAGATAAATTCATCGATGTGACAAATATGATATTCTGGAAGAGTAGATATTCTCTTTACCCTTCGATAATTGTATGTACCTAAAAGTCAAGAAACTTCAACAAATTGAAAAATTTGCGTCGTTGTCCGTCTTCAGGAGTTGAGCTATAATGTATAAAATTTAAGATAATTTTCAGCTGTCGAACCGTAAAAAGGTAACAGACAAACAGAAAGTTTCACATTTATTGTTACAAATATATTTAGTAGGTATTAAAATAGCATATGAGTGTTGTCATATTAGGTGTAATTAGCATGTTAGGTACCTGTTGAATTTCTGGCATAAACATAACTTGATATTCGTACTACATTTATACTACATCTACAATTCAATACACAACCAGTTTTACTTATAAATGCTGTATCATCCTATTTTAAAAAGTTACAGTTAATATTGTATTGAATCTTATCTGATAATCAAGAAATAAGTAAGGTACATCCGTAACGTGGGAACTGTTAGTTACTGACTCCGGATTACGCCGATTGCTATCAGCGTGAAAAATGATTTTATAATAACATCGATATTAGCCGATATCATCTTTTTATAAGGTTTTTCTTATGATGCGATGAACACTTAAAGATATCTATATCGTTACTGAAATATCCTGTACATTGATATTAAATATAACTTTATCCATACTCCATAGTAATACTAGTTGATGCCCGCGACTTCGTCCGTGTGGATTGAGGGGTTTTCTAGTACCCGCGGGAACTCTTTAATTTTCCGGAATAAAAAGTAGCCACTCCAGCTCTTCAACTATACCCATGCCCAAAATCACGTCGATCCGATCCTCCATTGCGGCGTGATTGAAGGACAAACCTACAAACCAATAAACAAGCACACTTTCGTATTTATAATATTATTATGAGATGTGCTATTTCAGGCTATATATTTATCTATCTTTGTGCCAAAAGAAATGGCCAGTGGAACTATGGGAGCTTGCCTAGAGATCAAAAATCAATGTGCAGCAATGATTTCTTTAATATTGTAATTGTTATATTCTATAGTTTTCACACAAAAACGTTTCAGGAGGCTGAAGGCTCTGAAAACTGAGGAAATAAATTAAAAATGTTTCACCAAATAACTGCTTTCCCAGACTAGATGGCGCTAGTTGTTGTGGTTAGCGAGTCTAAAAAAATATTTTCAAGTATTGCTAACCACGTTTCTCAGGAAAATAATTAAGCTTTGCATTATTTGTGTATGGATCAGGATTATAGTGGAATAATAAAACTATATTTGCAAGAATTATGTAATTCCTTTAAAAATCACGCTACATTGTACTGCTGCCACACAAGATGGTGCTAAACGTTTTGGCTGGCGAGTCTTTTCAACTATTCGACAACAGATGGCGCTAAACGTATTGTTTAGCGAGTTATTTCAACTACTCGACCACAGATGGCAGACATGTAATGCCAGAGGGCGTTACGTTCCTTTAAATGCAGTGGTTATTTGAAAATGCTTTGTTCAAATCAATTACACGTTTCATTGAGGCTTGTCATCTAACAAAAATAATTATAAACAAAACATACATTTCCTTTTCAGTACTATTTAATTGATTAAAAATAAATCATTCATAATATAGTGACTAAGGCACTCAAATGGTATTAATGTAGGGTTAGATTATTTTTACAAGATTATTATAAGGCATGGATAAAACGGAACGTGGATTAGAACAAAATGGAGTAGTGCTTAAAGAAGAAACTAGACGCTCAAGATTTAAATAATAAACATATTGTTTTTTAGACGTTTTAACCTTGACCTTATTTGGAATAATAAATCCATAATAATTTCGTTTTGAATTTTTAAACCTTACTGTAAAAACGGAAATCCTGCACATTGTCCCGAATTGGAGGGCAATTACTGGTCATGTCCTTTCATAATTTTAAAACGGAAGTCCAAATACCAAGTTTCATGACTATAACTTGAAAAACGATGTAATTTCATATGAACTTCCAACTCCTATTGGGTGTACAATTTCGAAAAATCCTTTCTTAGTGGATACCCACTCTTCACAAAGAACACACCCTCCAAATTTCATGTGTCTAGAACCAGCAGTTTAGGCTGTGCGTTGATTTATAAGTCAGTCAGTCAGTCAGGACTTCGAATTTTATAGAATATAATATTATAAATGACAATGTTTGGATGGATGGATGTTTGTTACTCAATCACGCAAAACGGCTGAACGGATCTGGATGAAATTTGGCACAGAGATAGATTATAGTGTGGAATAACACATAGGTTACTTTTTATCCAGGAAAATTAAGGAGTTTCCGTGAGAATTCTTTAATTTTCAAACATTCATCCATCCATCCAAACTATGATACGAGGAAACTTTATATACCGAAAAAATTTTATATACCTAGTAAAAAAAAAATATACCTTTTAAAAAACTAGTTAATTTATAAAATGAAAACATGCCATTTTTATTTCTTCCTTATTGCCAAAACTAAACTGAATAAGTGTAGTGATATAGTTTTTGGTAATAAATTTTATCGAACCACTTAATAAAAATATTGTACAGTAAATATTCTGTATAATTTTTTTCGCTTTCACCATTAAATTATAATAACATCATAGTCGGAGTGATAAAAGTCTGTTTAGCCTTTTAAACCCAGCCCGATTTATGAGTATTTTGTAAGTCACTTTCGGTTGTTCACCTGCGTTTGGTTGCCAATAGAAAACAACTTTTCATCAATTTTAGTTCACTGTAAAACTTAATTATAAATATAAAGTTCTTTTTGTATTTCATGGAAAAACAAAGCTAAACATAATTATTATGCAAACTACGAGAAAAGCGAGCGTGAGCGCGTTGAAGTCTTTTGTTTGGCTGTTTTTATATTTACGACGTGATATTTTTACCACGAGAAAATAAAATCAATCTGTACCTTCGCAACATAATAACAACTTCAGCTTGCTATATTTTACAGTATATTAAGGAACTTTTCGTGAATAAGGTCATATTACTTTATAGTTAGTGATTATTTGTATCAGTGATCAAATTAAAGAGGAAGTGGGGTAGGTTCGCGCAAGACAGACGACGATTTGAACATATTTTCATGTTATATTTATTTAATAAATATTAATGATCACGCCTTTACCCGCATGGTTACACGTCTATTGGATACTATAGTAATTGATGCCCACGACTTGGCCAGCTTAGATTTTGGTTTTGTGGAAAATTGAAAATTATTTTATTTTCTAGTATAAAATGGACGTCGGTTACCAACCGTAACATTGCAAAAACCGTTAGATTGTAATCTAACTAGCGAAATTGTAAACTGTCGACAGATTACAATTTAACGCATTATTTTTCGGTAGATTGTAATCTGTTATTATTATTATTATATACTCTTTATTTGTACCACCATAAAGATAAAAAAAAACAAAAAGAATATAGAAAAAAAAACACATGATACAAAAGGCGGCCTTATCGCTTACTAGCGATCTCTACCAGGCAACCTTAGGAATAGAAAAAATACGGAAAAAGTATTGCAGGTGGTGACATCCTATAACATACATACATTCAAATAGCTACATACTAATACATAAACCAATAATAAACATTAATAAAACAATATTGTATAACATATTATTATATAATATATATATATAAATATACATAAACTAATATATATACTTTAATTCAGTTTGAAAGATAATAGTTTTTTACAGCATTTTTGAAAATGTCTAGTGACTTTGACCGGCGTATGGTCAGTGGAAGTGCATTCCAAAGCTCAGTAGCTTGCACAGCGAATGAGTTTGTATAAAACTTCGTTTTATGAGGAGGGATTTTCAGGGTTAAAGTACGGCACGGTCTTAAGTCGGATTGCACTCCAAGAAAACTGAATTTCTCCTTGAGGTAGGAAGGAGTATTTAAGTGAAATAGCACACAATACAGAAGAGAAAGTACATGCAAATCCCGGCGACGGCGAATAGGGAGCCACTTGAGCATTTGACGAAATTCGGATATGTGGTCATATTTACGCAAACCAAATATGAACCGTATGGCAAGATTTTGGAGTCGCTCAAGCTTGTTAAGTTTGTCCTCAGTCAAGTTAAGATAGCTTGCGTCAGCATAATCGAGAATAGAGAGAAGGAGAGAATGTGCCAACATAACTTTAGTTGGGATTGGCAAGACAGAGAGCAACCGTCGCAAAGAGTTCATTGTTGCAAATGTCCTCCTACTCAACACTTTAACATGCACAGACCAGGACAGTTGTGAATCTAAATATATACCAAGATTTTTAACAGAATCACAGTATGGAATGATAAAGCCATTAAAGCAGACCGGGGATAGGTCTCGTAAATCAAGTTTTGCAATGTATCCGGGACTGCCAATGATGTTTGCCTGTGATTTCGCTGGATTAATATGTAGCCCATACTGCTTACTCCATTCGGCAACTGCAGCTAGATCGTTATTAATGGCAGAAACAGCAGCATCGAGATCACCTAGGGCTGCAGAGCGATAAATTTGGATATCATCTGCATACATGTGGTAGAGAGAAGAAATGTACGGAGTAATAGAATTAATGAAGATAGCAAACAGTAAAGGAGACAACACGCCACCCTGAGGTACCCCAGCCGTCACATCACACCATGATGAAACAGTCTCGTCAATTTTAATGCGCTGACCTACTGATGCGATACCTCTGAGGTAACTCCGAAACCAGTCGATCACCGATGGAGCTATGTTAATAGAACGTAACAGGCTCAGCAAAATGTCGTAATCCACGGTATTAAACGCATTACTGAAGTCAAGCAAGGATACAATTGTGAGCTGTTTATTGTCCATCGCCCACCTAATATCATCGGTAACTTTTACTAACGCTGTAACCGTACTATGACCGGGACGAAATCCAGACTTCAATGGACTGAGAAGTAAGTTCTTATTTAGGAATAAATTTAGCTGTTGATAGACCAACTTCTCGAGGATTTTTGAAAAGAAAGGCAAAATAGAAATGGGACGAAAATCATTTACTGAAGAAGGGTTAGACTTTTTAGGAAGGGGAACAACTTGAGCATTCTTCCAAGCATCAGGGAATTTGCTAGTATTAATAGAATAATTCAGGATATGGGTTAGAATAGGAGTTACAATATCAATAATAGGAACGATCATGTTACGGCTGACGCTGTCAGTACCTACCGCATTCGATGTTATGGACATTATGTTCTTCTTAACATCACATTCAGTGAAAGACTCGAAAGTAAACGGTAAAAAGTCCAGAGTTGAGGAGGATGAAAGAATATTAAGAGTGTGTTCTTTCTCGACACTATCAATTGCATCGGAAGTAGAAAAATGGTTGTTAAGAAGTTCAATATCAATATTAATTGAAGGATTATGGGAAGATTTACCAACTCCGAGTGACTCAAGAAATTTCCAGGTTTTGGCGGTATCGCCATTTTCGACTGACTTATGAATGTGGCGTCGTTGAGCATCTCTACACAATGTATTGCAGCGATTCCGAGCTTTATGATATTTTAACCGATTGGCATCAGAGTCGTTAACTTTATATTTATATTTAGCAGAATTTTTTTTATCCATTAAGATCCTTATTTCATCTGATAACCACGGAGCAGGGAGGTGTTTTATTTTAATCGGCCTAATAGGTGCATGTGAATCAAAGAGTTGTATCACTAAAGTGTTAAAAATCTCGACTTTACTATCGATTGAATCAACATCTCTGATAGCATCCCAGCCTAAAAGCGTAGCATCATCACAAAGACTATCCTTGTCAATCTCTGCAAAGTTACGCTGCAGAAAAATTCTCGGTTTTGCTTTAGGAGGACGTATTTTATAGGAGAGAAAAATCAAGTCGTGATAAGAAAATGCATCAGCAGGGCACTGCCCATGTTTAAAGACAAGGTCTGGAGAAGAGACCATGATTAGGTCAGGAAGGGAGGGAGTACAGCCCGGAGAGAAGTGCGTAGCGGTAAGGGGCAGTACATGCAAATTGCATGATTCCACTGCACTCAAAAGTTTCTTACTACGATGATCGTCCTTGAGTAAGCAGGTATTAAAATCTCCCATTATAATTGTTTGGCTGTACAAGGGGATTATCTTTTCTAATAAATCTTCAAAAGAGTGAAAGAAATTAGGGTGAGAAGGAGGGGAATAAAACACCCCGAGAAGGATTTTAGTGTGCGATAAGAGAACTTCCACTAGTAAGTGCTCGGCCGCGTCAGGCACTGGAGGCTGTGAAGACGAACTGACAATAGTGAAAGGAATATGAGATCGCAAGTAGATCGCTACTCCACCGCCTCCCTTACCAACACGATCGTTGCGGATAAGCCGAAAACCTGGCAGCGAATACGACGTTGAGGGTAAGCAGGTTTTAAGCCAGGACTCTGAGACTAGAATGGCATGTAAATTACGGGATTCAAAAGACGCAAGCATATCAGGATAATGAGCCGGGATACTTTGTGCATTAATATGAACGACATTAAAGTTTTTCACACAGTCTGAGAAACATGAATCAAGGGAGACATCGAGCGGAAGGATAGATGTACTGTGAAAACTAACATCACTGGACAAATCACCACTAGACGCAG
This sequence comes from Erebia palarica, assembly GCA_964035005.1. Lineage (NCBI taxonomy): Eukaryota > Metazoa > Arthropoda > Insecta > Lepidoptera > Nymphalidae > Erebia > Erebia palarica. Next base: position 30,513,069 of record OZ035985.1, on the reverse strand, counting down.
ATAGAAAAAGGTCGCTATCAATATCATCCAAACTGTTTGACGACATAATGTTAAAAAATATGTAAATATCTCTTAGGTATATTATGACGCAGCTCAGCACGGCGATGACTCACGCACGAACAATGGATAATCCAGAACATTCGACATCGCGCCATCGTGCCGTGTGCAAAACCCCGCCGCCGCGCACCTCTCCCGCCACTGCCTATATAAGGCATCCGGCCTGCGTTCACTCACAGTTCGCCAGCGACCGCTGTCACAGCACGTCGGCTTGGGGGTACCGGGCAGATGAGTGGCAGTGGTAACTGGTGAACGCAGGCGAGATCGGTCGCTCCGCCGCTTCGGCCACGGACGACCCATCTTTCCGTCTCCCCTTCCCCTTCGCCCCCTCTCGTCGCGGACACCCTCTGTGTCCGCGTACCGCGTGCGTCAGCCGGTGACGCCCCGCGCCCCGCAGGTCCCCTCAGGACCTCGGACCGTGTAGTTAAGGTATAGGAAGATCGCTTAGACTTAAGTACTTTCTGTGAAACCGTGAATAAAGGTTTGTTAAGTGTGTGTTTCTATAAATCGCGTTTAATTTGTGAGGGCCTCCCTACCTAGACACACGGAGCTACGCGACCAGCCATATCCTGGACCCTTAGCTCCGTTACATTGGCGCCCAACGTAAAAACCCATTCCGGGTTCGCGTCGCGAAAATCCGTCCGTCCGTCCGTTCGCGTCGCGTCCTTTAAAATTTCCGTCCGTCCGTACTAGGTTAGGGAAACTCATACCTCACAACACCCGCACGTTATATTTTATTCTAACGAACGGATACAAGTTCTTTCAAAAAGTCGGCTTGGGGGTACCGGGCAGACTGAAAGGACGAATATCCGACCGGGAGCGAAAAAATATAGAAAAAAAAAAGATAAGATCAAAACAAACGGATACAAGCTCTTTCACAGTCGGCTTGGGGGTATCCGGGTCGATTAAAAAGGGCGAATATCCGACAAAAAAAAGAAGTAGAACACATATACACACATAAACACAACAGCCTTCATAAGGGGTAAAACAAGGGGAACCGTGTAACTATTTAACTAGAATCCGTACCGTACCGACCGCGATTAACAAATCATAAATAACTAGAGGAAACCGTAAAATTGGAAATAAATACCGTTTAACCCGTAAATAAATAATTAACAATCAGTTTCGGAAAAACAAGGGGAACCGTGTAACAAGTTAAATATAATCCGTACCGTACCGACCGCGATTAACAAATCATAAATAACTAGAGGAAACCGTAAAATTGGAAATAAATACCGTATAACCCGTAAATAAATAATTAACAATCAGTTTCGGATAAGTAAAGAAAAATGCCTACGTCCTGCATATATACACTTAGTAAGCAAAAATTTATTGAGGAACTCGAAAATAGGAAAATAGAAGTTTCACCGGGAAGCACTGTCGAGGAGTTACGCAAACAGCTATCTCTCATAGTAAAAACTGAAGACGAATTGAACCAAGACGGCAGCATGGGTAGCGAAAAAGACATAAAAGAATTCGATAAAGCCATATCCCGCTGGAAAATTCAATTTGACACCACCGGAGATGCCGTGGAATTCCTGGAAAGGATAGAGGAGTTAGCAGACACGTTGAATGTCAACAAAGACACAATCATACACGTGATACCGAGATGCCTCACCGGAACAGCATCACTGTGGTACAGAAATTACAGACAGGAATGGAAGACCTGGGAAGATTTCACGGGGAATTTCGAGCTGTTCTATTATCCGAGAAATTATGAGAAAAATCTACTAGAATCCATTATAAACAGATGTCAATACGCCAGGGAAAACTTCGTGTCATACCTAACAGAAATCCAAACACTTATGAGGAGATACAAAAAATTAACGAAAGAGGAACAGTTAGATAGAATATACGATAATATGAGATATAACTACCAATACTATATAAAAAGGAAGGACTTCAATACGGTACCAGAACTCATACAACTGGCAGGCGATTACGAAAAAATAAACATGGACAGAAACAAAGATATGTCCCACAAACCGACTGTCCAACTTAAAGAGAACCATAAAGAAAAATCATGGCGAAAACCGGAAAATTGGAAGAATGAAGAACACAAAACAGACAGAAAACCAATAACTCCGCAATACGACCCGGAATCCTGCTGTTGGAAATGTGGCAAAAGGAACCACACATCTCGGGAATGTCGAAATAAACAAGTCATATTCTGCAGCCAATGCGGACTGCTAGGAAAACTAACAAAAAATTGCTGTAACGAGAGAAAGACACCTGGAAAAACAAAACAAGCATACACAACGAAGGCACAGACAGAAAAAGATAATAGAATTTTCGCCAAGGTAAAAATATATGGAAAAACGTTTAAAGCATTAATAGACACAGGTTCAACGAACACTTACATCAATAAAAACATAATGGACCAAATAAAAGAGCACAACGTGAAGACAATACGAAAAGAGACCACGATCAAACTAGCAGACGGTTCTAGAGTACAACGGACACAGTCATAAACCTCGAATTAGAAATAAATGGGAAAACATTAACACACCAAGTCATCTACCTACCATCCGCAACCATAATGATAATGGGGATGGACCTGTTAGCAAGACTAGGAATCACAGTCGGATGGACTGAAACAGCATGCGAGCAGACATGCACCGAAAGACGAGAAAACACGATAGGCAACGAAGAAACCCTATCTGCAGAACAGAAAACAACGCTAGCAAACATCCTAGAAGACGAATTCAAAAAAACTGAGGAATGTCCAAAAGGAAACACATGGGTAAAACACGTAATAAAACTAAAACATACAGAACCCATAAAACAAAAATATTATCCGAAAATGCAAGAAAAAATAAATGAACACGTGAACAAAATGTTAGCAGACGGCATCATCGAAAAGTCAAACAGTCCATGCATTTCACCGATCGACAGCTCCGACATAATATATAGGCCAGGAAAACAAAACGTCATAGCAGATGAACTATCAAGAAATCCGCTATACACCACTACAATAGAAGAAAGCGACTGGTACTCAAAAAAATACAGTAATGTAAGTAAGAACCCCGAATTGGATACCGACTACTGTATACGAGATGGGAGACTATACAGAAAAGTAGTCAACCCAAGATACGGAGGAAAACTAGATCCATCGACCGAATGGAAATTATGCGTCAAAAAAGAAGACAAGGACAAAATATTATGGCAAAACCATAATGAACCCAATGCGGGACATTTAGGAATTTCAAAAACGTTTAACAAAATCGCGATGCGGTATTATTGGCCAGGGATATTCAGAGACGTATCAAAATACGTGAGCCGGTGTGAAACATGTCAAAAACATAAGCCATCACAGGAAAAAACACCAGGCCTCATGCACATAAATAATGCGGAAGAACCATGGCAAGTGGTAACAACGGACCTAATAGGCCCTTTACCTCGGTCATCAAAAGGATTCCAATGGATCATCGTGTTCCACGACAAATTCACGAAGTGGTCGGAAATAAAACCACTAAGAACCGCGACCGCAAATACCATCACGAACGCTCTAAAAGAGTTAATTATGAGATACGGGGGAATGAAAACTTTACTGAGCGACAACGCAAAAATTTTCGTAAGTAAACAGTTCAGAGAAACTTTAAGAAGATATGGCATAGAACAAAAGCTAACCGCACCATACACTCCACAGTGTAACCCAACCGAACGGGTAAATAGAACGCTCGAAACAATGATAGCAACATTCATCGAGAAAAGCCATAAAAAATGGGACGAGTACCTAAGCGAATTCAACTTCGCACGAAACACGTCCGTCCAAGAATCCACGAAACACTCCCCAGCATTCTTACTATTCGGCAGAGAACTAAGGAACGTCCACGACGAAAACCAATTCCCCACACCGGCATTAAAAGAAAAACAAAAACTGAAAGAAATATATGAAATAGTCAAAAACCAACAAAATCAAGCTTCAAACCTACAAAAAAAGTATTTTGATAGGGCAAGACGTAACTGGACACCGAGAATTAACGATGACGTATTAAAAAGAGAGTACCCATTATCCAACGCCAGTAAACAATTTTGCGCAAAATTAGCACCTAAATTCTCAGGCCCATATACCATAATGGAAAAAAAGTCGCCCGTAATATTCCTGCTGAAAGCAAAACAGGGAGGCAAGATATGCACTGCGCACATAAAAGATATAAAAAGATTCAATACGTAAACAACCAACGACATATTCCTCTTTTTCGAAAACTACCCACAAAGAAAATTATAGGGAGGCTATAAATAGAACGGAAAAACGGGACAATGTACAGAACGACACCATGCCTCAGGAAGCGCGGATTCAGGTCACGGACATCCAAGAGGTGAAAAGTAGGTTCACATACCAGCCGGGAAGGAAGGTGGAGGGCACGGCAAACCAAATAGTTCTAATTCAAAAAAAAAACAACCGTAGCAACACTAGAAGTCGAGAAGAATAACGAAGGCGACGAACAAGAAGGGCGGGAATGCCTGGACATCGACGGACACACAGTGTCCGGAGAATACCAGGCATTCACCGCCGAAGTGGAGGAACCGCCAAGCTCCCAAGGAAAAAAAAAGAAGAGGAGAGGACGAAAACGAAACGGAGGGTCAAAGTGCGGTATTATACGCCTACCAAAATATAAAAGAATGGACCAAGGCGGACAGTAAATGAACTCTAGACTGAAAGAAAATAAATAAATAAATTAAAGAAAAAAAAAAAACTAAAAAGGGGTTAACTTGAGTGAAAATGGGGAATGGGGGTTTTTACATTTCTGTAAACCTATTGATACGGTGATTTTTACAGGTAAAAATCTTCTCTCGTGGGAGGAGGATATGACGCAGCTCAGCACGGCGATGACTCACGCACGAACAATGGATAATCCAGAACATTCGACATCGCGCCATCGTGCCGTGTGCAAAACCCCGCCGCCGCGCACCTCTCCCGCCACTGCCTATATAAGGCATCCGGCCTGCGTTCACTCACAGTTCGCCAGCGACCGCTGTCACAGCACGTCGGCTTGGGGGTACCGGGCAGATGAGTGGCAGTGGTAACTGGTGAACGCAGGCGAGATCGGTCGCTCCGCCGCTTCGGCCACGGACGACCCATCTTTCCGTCTCCCCTTCCCCTTCGCCCCCTCTCGTCGCGGACACCCTCTGTGTCCGCGTACCGCGTGCGTCAGCCGGTGACGCCCCGCGCCCCGCAGGTCCCCTCAGGACCTCGGACCGTGTAGTTAAGGTATAGGAAGATCGCTTAGACTTAAGTACTTTCTGTGAAACCGTGAATAAAGGTTTGTTAAGTGTGTGTTTCTATAAATCGCGTTTAATTTGTGAGGGCCTCCCTACCTAGACACACGGAGCTACGCGACCAGCCATATCCTGGACCCTTAGCTCCGTTACAATATTAACCCGATAAAACCTACTAACTAGGTACACTAACCAGGAGGTAGGCACTACCTGGATATTTATGTCGAACCCTAACCTAACCTACAAGAAAGAGACAAGAATACGTAAATACAATGGATATTTAAAAAATTGACACTCAGAACATTAACCGGTTTACAATCTGTCGACAGTTTACAATTTCGCTTGTTAGATTACAATCTAACGGTTTTTGCAATCTTACGGTAACATCAACATCGGTTCAGCGGATGAGCCATGAAAAGATAACATATACTTAGATAGACTAGCTGATGCCGCGACTTCATCCGCGTGGAATAAGTTTTTTTAATTCCCATGGGAACTCCTTAATTCCAAGGATAAAAAGTAGTCTATTTCACAATTTTTTGAGGACCTGCCTCAACTATACTCATGCAAAAATCACGTCAATTCTCAATTACAAGTCACGATTGTAGGACAAACAAACCCCCTTAACATTTATAATATAATGTATGATTAGTACCTATGGATTATAAGTAAAACGATTTCAATTTTTAATTTAAAAAACAGGTTGTTCTTTTAATCTGAATGTCAAAAACTATTATAATATTATAGAATAGAAATTTATAATATATAATTTTCTATTTTACTATTAATAGGCTATTGATTATAACATATAGAATGAAACTAAGACGTTCACGATTGGGGTGAACAAGTCATAATTAAAAAAATTAAAAAAACTCGACTGCCCTGCCAAAAAACGAACTAAAAAGTTAAAAATCTAAATCAATCTAGTAAAATTAGAACCTTATTCACATTTTTATTAAATGGTATTATTTTGTGAATTACTGGATATTGAACTATAGTGTTATATATTTTTGGAATTCACTCATCATTTCCTCGATGATGATTATATAGTTATTCTTATTTTCGTTTTTTTTTCAACTTTAGTCTTTAATGCGGGACCATGGTCACCACATCATTTTTTTAAATTTTACTAGCCTATGTCACCCGGAATAAGCTAGGGATTTTAAAGATACCTCATTTATCAAAATCAGTTCAGGCATATAGAAGTTATGGTGGAATATACAAACTCACATACATACATATATACATACATACATACATACATGAACACTGAAAACAATATACTCCTTTTTTCAGTCGTATAAAAAGCACCCCTTTTAGTTTTTTCAATATTTCTCGTATTCCTGCAATAACAACTTATGAACGTCTTAGCTCCTTATTGCACAATTTTTTAAGTTACTGAATGTACTTACCTACTTATATACTTCCATAGCATATAAGTAGGTATATTCAGAATAGTAGGTAATACGTGATATTATATGGTTCAGAATGTTGGGCGGTGAAAGAGATGGATGAAAGAAAAGTACATGGGACCGAAATGCGAATGTTGAGATGGATGTGTGGTGTGACTAGAATGGATAAGATTAGGCATGAATATATCAGGGGAAGTTTGAAAGCAGCGCCGGTGATAGAAAAGATGAGGAGTAATAGGCTAGCATGGTATGGGCATGTTATGCGGAGGGAAGAAAGGCATATTACGAGAAGATAGATATGCATGTGGAAGGAAAAAAGAGTAGAGGAAGACCAAAGAAAAGATGGATGGATTGTGTGAAAGAGGATATGCGTATAAAAGGGGTGAATACGAGGTTGACGGATAACAGAAGTGAGTGGAAAAAGAAAACATGTGCCGACCCCACATAACGTGGGAAAAGGGCAAAAAGAAGAAGAGAAGGTAATACGTGACTCATTAAAAAAAAATCTAGTTAATTAGGTATTTACTGCTGAACATTTATAATTGCTAGGTATATCTTTTTTTGGTATTTAATTATTAATATTAATATATTTTATAAATGAAACACAAAAAGTGAATAATCATCTGAACTATTATACTCGCTGTGCGGTGAACTCTACTTATGCGACATATCTGCCACCAATCAACTGCATGTTTTTTTCTGTTGTACCTTTTAATTGTCATTCTGTTTATAGTATATTCAGAGTTCCTGCTTTTGAAATAAATTGACAAAATAAACATAAATTCAATAAAAATGTCGTTAACTTCCTTTCATACTAATTTTAACACTCGAACAATTTGAAATCATTTTCATACCTTCAAAGTATTACCTTAATATGAAGTCGTAAATGTTTATTGTAATTGTATAACTTGAAAAGCATAGTTTCGATATTTCATTTTTAACGTGTTCTTTATCGACCCAACTTTCCCCTCGACCAGATAAACTGCAATAAAATCGATATTTTATTAATCGACAAGTGAGCCGATACAAAAATCAGTTCTTATGTCGATTATCGCCGGAGGGGAGGGAATACAACTCGCTACTAAACCTTACATTTTACGAGAACTTGTCTAATAAAACAATCTTATAATTTGGTCTTCAGGCTCTTTGCTCAACAAGCAATGTCCTTTATTCAAGTTAAACTTATTATATTTTTATTGAAAGGACTAATAAGTGACGATAATTTTAAGTAATCGGTCTGGTCATTGGCGAATAGGTATGTTTTATTTTATTTAGTGTATAGTAAATTCTTTGTAACGAAATGGGATACCTACACAAAAGGCTGTATGCTGCAGTAAATTTGAGGCGAAAAGTTTTGTATGATTGAATTATTTTTGTCGGGAAAGTATTTATGTCCGTAATTCGATAAAGTGAGAACACGAAGCGGAGCAGTCTCGTAACCTCACCACGGAATAAATGGTGTATTAAGTGAAATTATTATAATTTTCTTAGCATTTAAAAAGATGTCCAAACATAACGTTCTCGCGTTAAATGTCTGGTTTTTTTATGTTTAGTGCAGGAAATCGTTGCTTCATTTATACTTGAATTTTTTTTACAAAAGTTAATTAAAAATTTGCATTTACATCGCTCCTTACCAGTATTTAGTAGTAAAATAACTAAAAATCACAATGCCTGTAGGGCTACCGGATAAAACTGACAGCTACAGTGTAACGTTCGCAATCACTTCTGATTGGATAACACTCTTCCACTATTGGACAAAATCCATTGACGCAGCAGGAGTACCATAAATTAAGCCAATCACAGCAATTGATACTGTAACAATGATTGATGCAGAAGATACGCGGTCGTGCTGCATATGCATGCCTCGCCTCATCTTTGACTGATATCAAAGTATTTTTATATTGTTATGTAGGTACATAACAATGAAATTAATCCATTTCTGACAAGCATGAAGGTCATTTTTGGTGTCATTTCGGAACAAATTTTTTTTGTTGTTGTTTAGTGTTGACGCTCTTGTTTCAGAATTATATTACTTATTTTAGGGAAGTAAAGGTACGTCATATAAAACTGTTATTTTAAAATAATACTGCTTTAAGCGTTGGTAGTAAGCCAACAGGTCGAATAATTATCACATAAGTTGAGTATCTAGCGAATTTGGTTAAGGGGAGTATGTTACATTACTTTTATTAAGCTAACCCTCTTCTGCCTTACTTGCGTATAATTTTTGAAAATTCTTTCTAAGAGTATTATGTTAAAGTTCTTATTAAAGTAAGATCACCTCAGTTTGTATAGGTAATATGCAAAGGCTTAAATTCTTGTAGTTAACTAGCGCTTTTAAGCGGTTTAGATTTCGTCAGTCAGTCAGTTTCTCCTTTCACTCTCTACATACAATATTATGTGGATAAATTATTGCAGACCTATTAAGTAAACGAAAATGAAGTACGGAAGCAAATAATTTAATGACATAGAAGCTGTCAACTAATGATGAATATTTCTCGTTTGAAGCTACGAGAGTGTACACTGTAATCTAATACCTTTAAACGAGCAATACTTGTATATATGTTCACTAAAAAATTAAATTATTTAAATTTAAAAAAAATGTTTTCACTGTATTTTATGTTACAAATAGAAATACGAGAAAATTACAATTCTTGTAGGACTAGTGATACATACCTGTTTTTTTGTAGGACATTGTTTCATTTGGGCAGAGAATACAGTAACTTATTACGTAATTTTTTCGTCCTACAGTTAGTAATGAGAAAAATGGTCTTGTGGTATTAACCATTTCTGAGCGTAGGACCGGGAGAATGTACCAAGCAATTTGGAGGACAATGTTACTGTTATATATACGTGGACGTCCGGAGACCAAAGTTGATAATGAAGAATTGAAGGCTATTGTCGAAGCGGTGTGTTAGTGATAAAACTGTTTTAATCCACTTGAAGCAAATTGGGAAGGTGAAAAAGCTTGAAAGGTGGGTGCCTCATAAATTGAGTGCAGCAAACCGACAAACGCGCGTCGACTGCTGCGTTACATTACTCAACCGGCACTATAATGAAGGGATTTTAAATCGAATGAACCTGTGATGAAAAGTGGATCCTTTACGATAATCGGAAACGCTCATCGCAATGGCTGAACCCTAGCGAATCAGCCAAATCCTGACGAAAATTGACTCAAAAAGAATTACTTGTGAGCGTTTGGTGGACTAGTGCCGGTGTCGTTCACTACAGCTTTCTTAAATCTGGTTTATATTTATCATAGTGTAACTTGTAGGTTTGGCGTCCATGGGCTACTTAATTCTGAGCAATCCCTTAATTTCGTCAAGTGAGACTTATTTTATCCACTACAAGTTAGCTCTTGATTGGGATCTCACTTGATGGTAAGTTATGATGCAGTCTAAGATGGTAGCGGGCTAACCTGTTTGGGGCATGGCAGTTATATTAAATCCATACCTCTATTCTGTTTCTACACGGCATCGTATCGGAACTCTAAATCGCTTAGCGGCACGTCTTTGCCGGTAGGGTGGTAACTAGCCACGGCCGAAGCCTCCCACCAGGCTCCACCAAGAAAATTCTGAAATTATAAATTCCTAAATTGACCCTGCCGGGGATCGAACCTGGGACCTCCGCACGTTAAGACAACAGCGCTCTACACTGCGCCACAGAGGTCGTCATACACGTTACACTGATTTTTGCACGATAGTTTTATATCGAGAAGTTTGGGAGCAGCTCGTATATCCTAACGGAAACACGTTATGCCGTACGTACATTGCTACTATTTAGGCAAAATTATAGTTTCTTCTGTAAATGTTCCTCTCTTTCGGCCATAGAATAGAAAGGAAAGTACTTATGTGCACCCAACCTTCGAAGAAGAACATAAAGAAGAATAGTTTTATTAATGAAATAAAATGTAATAAGTACTTTTGAATCATCATATTGTGAGGCTACCTTTGGTTACCGAGAAACTAAAAATAAGTAAGGCGGGTTCTCTTCAAAAATTTCTAGAAGCGTGTAGGAGTCTTCGATTTGTAATGAAAGGTACTAGTCGTTTAAACAAATTTCTATCGTGGAAGAAGTCTCTATAAATAAATTATTTGAAAAATCACGTCTGATTAAATCGAAGGATCACGACCATCGAAAAAAGGCACTATCGGTTATCAGTCCATTATGGTTTTTAAACAAATGACACAGCTTAAAGCCTTTTAACGGAGTAAAGTCGTGAGTCGTCACCGGAGTAATTAACTGCATCGTTGATTGTGCCCAGTGATGGCCACAACGTGACAAACATTCAAATACAGGCAAACCTTACGATGCCTACAAAACAAATATGAAAAAAAAACCAAAGCACACTAATATTATGCCTGAGTAATTTGCGTATACAGAAATGTTTTCTTATTAGTAGTATCTAGATTTTTAATGGTTTAACTTTAAACTAAAAATAATAAACTTTTCTGTTATAATTTAAAAATATTTAGCGTCAAATTAAAGATTTAGAGGTTTATTTATTAAAAATAACTAAAAGAACGCTATCCACGTAGCAGTCATGGTACATACTATATAAATATAATTATTTTATGTTGGTAAAAAAATGTTGTTATTGAAATCTTGAATGATTTATCCAGTTTGCTTATTATCTATTTGCATCCTAATAATCTGTATAAATTCCGACTGAAAATTCAATAATATAGACCGATCAATCAATTTAGTAATTTTAATATCTAACAACTTCCGCATTTTATCTTTAATTTCAACATCATTTTTAACCTATATTGATAATATAATTGATTTTAAATTGCAATTATTTTTACAAACGCACAACAATTTTATTATTATTATTTATTATTTTTATAATCATTGATAGTAACATGTACAATTCTTAAAGTGAGTAAAGTTGTAAACAATACAAATTATATCTAATTTAGCTCCACAAGCGTCTACAGTGGTGTTAGTTAATTACATTCGATGTGATCATATCATGTGTGCACTTCCTCACTCTCGAAAATCAATTATAGGTACCTACGTACCTATAATTGATTTTCTAACGTAACTACTTACGTAGAAATAAAATTATTTTGTGTTGTTAAAACATATTGCAAGTGTTGAAACTGATGAAAAACTACATTTAAGCTGCTTTGGATTTACACTAGAAGTATAAGTATCAAGCCTACCTATAGGATCCATTGATAAATGGGATTCATACGCTCCGAAGATGCACCTCTCTCAAACATTTGGAAGACAAGAGGAACAAGAAAGGAAGAAAGATAGATGGAGACGTCAGAAAACTTAGATTTCATAATGTTACCCATTTTATCTTCAAATAGCGTTCACCTAGTACAAAAAATATAATTTAATAACTGTTTTAAGATGTAACTAGATAGATCACAGTAGATGGTTTCAAGAAAATCAAAATGTAGGAATTGCATAATCAGAGTTGTTAAAAGGCAAGTCCTTGCTATTAATTTTGTAAACAGCTTTGCTCTTTAATCGTAATCGCCCGAAAAGCTTTTGGATGTAGTGACAAATTATGCGATAAGAATATTGTAAATCGAAGGCATGAATTTATTTTTGCTGTCTGTAGTAGTTCCAAAGCGCATTATATAAAATGTTGTTTAAAAACGAAAATTTTAACAAGGCTAAATGTATTATTTAACAATATTTAACAGAGAAAATCTAAAATTTATTTCTTACTAGATAATGTCCGCGACATAGCCCGCTTTGTTAAGGTTTATTGACTCCCGCGGAAACTTTAATGTTCTGGGATGACATGTAGTTTAAGTGTACATTGTTATTGTGGCGTAAAGAAATAAAAAAAAACATTCAAATTTACATCGATAAAAAAAACGTACTGCATATTATTTATAAAAATAAGTTGTTATTAAGAAATAGAAAAACATATTATTTTAAATTAGCACAAAATATTAAATTATTTTCATCATTTATTGTTCTGACCAACCATATAATGAGGTGTTCTAAATGAGTTGTAATTTTCTCAATTAAAATAATAATAACTTACGAACAAATAATGCTCGAGGCTTCGGTTGTTATTTTAATTACTTGTCGTCCCTGATTTGTAAGAACTTATTAAGCAAGTAAGAGTGTGAGTGGTATTAAAAATATAAAAACCAGCCAAGTGCGTCTCGGGCGACACTGGACTCTAAAATAACTAAAATAATAAGCACTTGAAGCTTAATATTTCGTAACGGATTCCTGAATCGAAAAATGGTTTTCCCTCACCTGCTTTATTTTCCCTATCAAAGTTTTATTTTTCCACTTTGTCGGCGTGATTAATATGTACACTCATGTCAAATTGCAGCTTTCTAGACACGGACGGACATGGCGAAACTATGAGGGTTCCTTGTTGACTACGGAACCCTAAAAAGTTATGAACAAAAAATATTACATTTTTTTTTTTTTTTTTAAAAGACAGTAGACATTCATAATTCATAATTCATAATTCGTTTATTGTCCAGAACATGATACATTATTCGTGTAGAGAAAGAGTAAAAGATTTTTTTATATGCAGATTCAACTGGGACGTATTACCAGCCAAAATTATTAGCTCAATTCATTGCCAGCCCACGAGAACGAGTCTCCTCTTAAATTAGCGTTGTTCTGATATATTTGATGTTATATATTTTTAGACTACTGGTGGGGTATTCTTGTATTTATTTATTTTTAATTTTATTTAGTATTTAGTTTTTAAGTAATATTTTTATTTATTATTATTTAATTAATACGATGTCGATAGATAACATTAGTATTGCTAGTGATGATACTGGTGAATTTTATTCTTTGCCGCCAATTGATAATTCATCTAGTGAGGTTAGCTTTCACAGTACAATATCTTCTATTACGCTAAATGATGTCCTTAAATCATATTTCTCAGATTCTCTGAAAAATTTTAACGCAATTCATTTAAACGCACAAAGTATTCCGGCTCACTTTCCCGATATGCTTGCGTCTTTTGAGTCACGTAACATTCACGCTATTCTTGTTCCCGAATCTTGGTTAAAGCCATGTTTACCATCTACTTCTTACTCATTACCAGGGTTTCATCTCATTCGTAATGACCGCATTGGTAGGGTGGGTGGAGGTGTGGCGATTTACCTCCGCTCTTATATTCCATTTTCTGTTGTAAGTTTGTCCACTCAGCCTCCTCCTTCTAATGCAGTTCAGCATTTATTCACTGTCCCATACTAAAATTCTTCTTGGCGTTTGTTACAGTCCTTCTCTCAGTATTGATTATTTCTCTTCCTTTAAAATTATATTAGAAAATCTTCCCCGTCATATAGTCACACCATAATTATGGGTGATTTTAATACATGCCTTCTTAAAAATGACAATTGGTGTAATTAGCTTCAGTCAGCTACTGATCTCTGCTACACATAATTTACCAGATTTTGTCCCATCTATACTAGACCTCATTATTGTTTCCTCACCTGATTTTGTTCTGAAGTTTGGTCAGCACGAGGCTGATGCTTTTCCCCACCATGATCTCTTATATCTTTCATATAAAGTCTTGAAGAAAGGCTTTGCCAAAAGCAAGCTTAAGGCTGAATATTCTGATAGAAATCTGCGGAGGTATAACAAAGCTCGGGATCGCTGCAATACATTGTGTAGGGATGCACAACAACGCCACATTCATAAATCAGTCGAAAACGGAAAACGAAAGTTTGGTAGTTTCTTGAATCTCTTGGAGTTGGCAAAGCATTCCCTCGTTTGCCTTATCAGAATATTAATATTGAACTTTTTTACCAACATTTTACTTCTTCTAGTACAATAGACAGCTCAGATAAAGATCGCACGCTGAGCATTCTTTCTTCTTTGCCAACTCCTGCTTTCCAACCGTTTTATTTCACTCCTTTCACTGAATGTGATGTTAAAAAGAACATATTATCAGTCTCGTCTAATGCCGTGGGTGATGACAGTGTAAGTCGTATAGGATCAATATCAATAGGACCAATCATTGAAGTTGTTACGCCTATCCTAACCCATATCCTGAATGTATCTATCTCTACGTCTATATTTCCCGAAGCTTGGAAAAGTGATGAAGCTTGGAGTGAGATTCATTTTTCCGAATTTCGCCCTATCTCTATTCTCCCATTTCTATCCAAAGTATTAGAAAAGCTTGTTTTCCATCAATTAAATCTCTTTCTTAACAGAAATTGCCTTTTGAATCCCTTTCAGTCTGGTTTCCGGGCAGGACGTAATACGACTACAGCGCTGGTTAAAGTTACTGACGACATTCGACGGGGAATGGATGATAAATAGCTCACCATGTTGGTATTGTTGGATTTTAGCAATTCCTTCAATTCGGTTGATTTTGACATCTTGTTGAGTCTGTTGCGTTCGATTAACATATCTCCATCAGTGGTTAGATGGTTTCAGAGTTATCTTAGGGGTCGTCGGCAGCATATTCGCATTGAAGATAAGTTTTCTTCTTGGTGTGAAACATCAGCTGGCGTACCTCAAGGTGATATGTTGTCGCCTTTACTATTTGCTATTTTCATTAATTAAATTTCTCAGAAAATTACTTCTCTCTATCACATTTATGCAGATGATCTCCAAGTTTATTCACAGTCAACTCTTGAAGATCTGCCTAATGCCATATCTACTATTAATGGTGACTTGGCGGCTATCAATGAATGGAGTAAGTGCTATGGTCTAAAAGTAAATTCTTCTAAGTCCCAGGCTATTATTATTGGTGGTTCTGGCATGATTTCCAGAGTTGACTGGGATAACCTTCCGCCAGTTTCCTTAAATAGCATTATTATTCCTTAAAGTTCTACCGTTAAAAATCTTGGTGTACATTTTGATAGTACTTTCTCTTGGTCTCATCATTTAAAAGAAGTCAGTAGGAAAACTTTTGCAGCCATGGGTTCACTAAGGCGTCTGCGTTCTTTTCTTCCTATTCCTACTAAGATTATGTTAGCACAATCCCTACTGCTCTCCATTTTCGAATATGCGGACGCAATCTATCTTGATTTAACTGTGGACCAACTAAATAAACTTGAGCGAATTCAAAATTTAGCTATTAGGTCTATATTTGGTTTGCGCAAATATGACCATGTCTCCGAATTTCGTTCAAAGCTCGAGTGGTTACCCATTAGATTTCGCCGGAATGTTCATATTGTTTCTCTTCTGTACTGTGTATTGTTCAATCCTATGACTCCTGGTTATTTAAGGGATAAGTTTAAATATCTCGGGCATGATAGACCAAATAGGGTCCTCCGGTCGGCCGGTAAACTTATTCATAAGGTGCCTACGCATCGGACTAAATATTTCCAAAGTTCATTCGCACTCAGGGCCACTAGTCTATGGAATGAACTTCCCTCACATATTCATCGTGCTAAAACCCTAAGTAAGTTTAAAATTGACGTTAAAAATTATTACTTATCTCTTTGTTATCATAAGTAACGACATATTTATTGTTTTCTTTCTTAAAATTACTTATTTATGTATTTATTGGTATGTCTATTTAGTTTATGTATGTCTATTATTATTATTTTGTATATATTAGTTTATCAAAATATGTTATAATATAGGGTATTGGTTAGTTTATTTAGCTATTAGTATTTAAGTTTATTATTATTTTTGCACCACCTCCCTTTATCTTCTTTTTCATTTTCTCCCTAACGTTAAGGTTGTCTGGAAGAGATCGCTACTCAGCGATAAGACCGCCCTATTGTACCTACTTATAGTTGTTTTCTTGTTTGTAACATGTTGTTTTTGTATATTCGTGGTGTACAATAAAGTATATACATATATACATACATTAGCGTTATGTGTTGGTCCACCACGCTGGCTAAGTGCGGATTGCCAGAATTCACTTTTTGGGATCATAGAAAACTTTCAGGCATGAAGGTTATTAACAGTATGGTTTTGCATAGTGCCAGAATAATTACAAACATCTTGCCCAAAATTTTCACTTTTAGATAACTACGATAAGTGGGTTGATAATGCATATGCAAAAGGGCAGATTAAGAAGAAGACGAGGAGGACGTAACTTACATAAAATTGTTATTCATCATACTGAATTGCTCAAATACAGTCACAATAATAAATTAAATCACAATATTACACAAGCCGTTAATTTCTGCTGGTAATATATTGCGTACATGAATACATCAACATTGACTGCATTTACACCGCTCGTAACGATGACTATAATCAACATTACCGGCTGATGCAAACATTCTGAATAAGCATTAGGTGCGCTTTTCTGGAGCCAGAGAATGGCTGAGCCAATTTAAGTGAGTACCTGCTCTGCGCTTCCTCATACACGTAATAGCGTTCGGTCCTTTGAATCGGTAATGCTATTAGCGGAAATTATTCTTTTATCGGCGACCAAGTCTAGGTGTTGTCTAGGCAATAGGCGGTCGTATCTGAGCACGCGGCGGCCTGCGACGTGGCGCGATGAACGTGTGTGATACCATTCATTAGCCGGCGGCAAACTGTTCTTGGGTCAAATTAGCCGGCTCCGCGCTTAATTAGACAGTGCATCGGCTTTCCGCGCATCTTAGCACTGCCCGTTCTTCTTCGCCCATGTACAGACACTTTTGACCGGAAGATAGTGAAGATTCCCTGTCTTTTATTACAATTATTTTAGGATTCAATTTGCGTAGGTACTTAATTAATAATGAAATTTTTCGAATAAATTATGGGTTTCAAATGATTTGTTAGACACAGAGTGTTATATTTTTTGGATGTCAATAAATAAACTCAATGCTAGCGAAATTACTCCTAATAACTTATCCCGCCATACAATTTAAACACGCCGTCAGGATGTACATAAGACCATTATTATGTTTTTCACGGATTAAAAGAAACCCGAAATAGAAGCCAAACTTGTAGGTGTCAAATGACTGGCAATTTTCCGTCACTATCTCTTGGTCTATTTCTCTTACACAATCACAACATCATTACTAGGTATATGAATGTATACAAAATTTTCCTAACGTTATATTACAGCAATAATGATGTACAGAATTAATATTCCCAATGTAGAATACCTTGTATCTTTAAATTATTACATCCGGCTTCAATTCAGAATAAATGCATATACTCGTACAGGATCCATGTCGCAATAAAATTGAAATTGATACTATGAAATAAAAATATAGGTATCTAGATAATTTTAATTGCCTACTCCAATTTATTTGTAATTTTATTTTCATTGGGTTACGTAAAATAGGTTTATCATCGAAGGTACATGAAATAGTGGCTCGCATTAAAGACTTTAATTAAAGGAGAATAACTAGGCTCAGCTGCTGAGCCGTTATATTTTTGCACGCGAGTAGGTTCCCCATATTAGCTTCATATTTCAGTAAATAAAATAGTAGGGGATTAAAAGTTAAGTTTAAATTCGACTGTTTAAAACTCGAACAAACTAGTATAAAAATGGTTTTGTATTTTCATTTCCATACAAAAGGGTAACAATTTTTTTCTGGGCAATATCTCTGATTCACGTATTAGTATATAACTTGGAAATTAAATATTTTACATTTTCTTAGGGCTTAATCTTTGCAACAAATTCTTGATCGAAGTTTGTAATACTTTTAATAAGCAAATTTACTCCATCGAATAGATATCCTACTCGACAACTGGTGCTAGTGTGAAAATAATGTCAATAACATCTTCATAATACTATATTATACATCACAAAAAAAATAAAACCAACATCAGGTCAGCTGGCGCAGGATGTAGGCCGCCCTTCGCAGCAGACCCTATACTATACTTACCCATGAATTTATAAATCTTCATAAATTCTTTCATTATATTGTATGGACCAAACTACAAAAAGTTTAGGTGCGGGTTAGTCTAAACTGAAGTTAAACCTGTACTTTTACCATTTTGTGGTTAAACTCTTGTGATGTATGAGTATACCAGGTGCAGCGTCTTTTTAAGCCGCGCCTAAAGTGGCTAAAGTTCTTGTATGAAATATTTTTAATGCCTAAATCTATATATAAACAATGATGGCCAGACAAAATCAAACTTCACAGGGAACTGCTCAGCGCTAACAAAAAGTGTCTCAAATCCTTGGAGTAACGAATCTCCTCCAAGAAACCTACAAAAGATCTATTCGTCAAGAAAATTACTCCTGAAATTATGTCTGTTTTAATAATGTCTGTGCCGACGTAGACAATTAAAAAACGTTAAATTTCTCCTTTTGCTTCTGTTTGAAAAACACCGCTTTATAGTATAATTAAAAGCTAAATGCATTAAAATTGTAACGCCTCGTCTGTCGTCAATTGCAAACCTATCACACGACAAAGACATTAATTATTAAGAAACCTATTGGGCAAGTCATGCACTATGTCGATGCTATTCACTGATAGATTTTAAAGGTTTATGAAACAGCCTCTTTAAGCAGTTTATATTTGGACAGCTTTTAAGTGGTCATTTAACATCAATCAAAACAAAATTAGGAAAAAGTTTATATGCTACATATTAATTGAAGTAGATAACACCCGTAATACTGAGGTGCAATTATGTAAGAATTGCCGATCCAATCGTCAAAGGTCGGCGTCAAAGTAAAATAAACCATAATAGCAATGAATTAGAGCTCAATTTCGTGTATCCATTCTCATACGTTTATGGAATCGTACATACCTAAACTGATGAGAATGGATACACAAAATTGAGCTCTAATTCAATGATGTTATGGTTTATTTTACTTTGACGCCGACCTTTGACGATCGGATCGGCAATTCTTACATAATCACACCTCTGATTAAGAACGAAATAAAAATAATTATTATCTACTACTTTTAATAAGCACAATTAACTTCAAATAAAAATACTTGAAAACTAGCATCTTTTAATAATGTCTGATAATGCCGGAAAATGAACCTTACTTAAAATGCATTTTTTACTTATACCTAATTATGGTTGATTGGAGTACTATTTCGAATACCCACACTAGAAAATGCATCCGTATTATGGAACAATTAGCGTAATTACAACGGTTTCAAGAGCAGGTGTAAAATGCGACAGCAACTCATAATTCCTAGTAACGGACCTGGCTTAAGGCTGTACTTGTACTAGCGAAGCGTGCTTGTAGACTGCAAAATTACTGGTTCACTATAATCGATCTCTGTATAATTCTAAGCTACTTCACCTGACCATTTTAACGGCAATTGTTTATTGTGTAAGTGTATCTAGTTTGTGATGATGGAAGCATGCGTCCTATTTTATAACGACTTGAATTTTTTGTGGAGCAATGTGCAACGAATACTATGGCAGCTAGCTAGGTATAAAACTATGTGTATTGATAGACTTGTACTGATAATTTACATTCTTGAAAAAGTTTAATAAATATTTCTATCTATTGATATACTTAGTTTATATATTGACGAAGCTTTTTCCATAACAGATATTCGAACTCACATTACAAACAATTGCTAATAAGCAGAAAATCTTAGACAAAACATGCAATGCTTTTGCTATAAATTAGGTCTGATACCTAATAGAGAACAAAATCTTATGATTCCTACAGTTCTGAATGTAGAACCTATATTGCAACAACCATTAGTATCTCGGCTCAAACTCATAAAATAACACCAGAATGCAGTACTGCTTTGTTCTCAGTATTAGCAAAATCTCGCTGCACATAAATTTGCGGGGTTACGTTGTGAAAGCCAATATTCTTTGCGGCACTGAGCGAGGTCTATTTCTAACATTAAATAAATTACTCTGATATTACAAGAACGAATCGGCAGAACTTGTTTTCGTCGGACGTGTCTGCGCGCGATCCGAGATTCGCCGCCGTTTTTGCATTACCCAATTTTAAGCTATAAAAACTATTATAGAGATTTTAATTGTTGAATATGGTATCGACAATATCAATAAAAAAACAGCTGTGCAACTTTATAACTATTTATTTTATTTGATTTTGGCACTCATCAGGCAGGCAGGCAGACATCAGATAATTTCGCAAAATTCGCTGGAATATATTCTGTAGTACTCGCAAGCTGGAAATGGAAAATTCTTAAGTATTATTTTTATTAATTGTCCTTCTTTAACTAAATTCACGCAGCAACGAAAATGTGTGAAAGAAGAACGACTTGGGTAGGAGACATGGAATTTTATATTTTTAAAAGCTTCTTTTGGTGGGTAAATCTGTGTGGAATAAGGCGCATGGAACTAAAACTTGGTAAGATTCATGAAACATATTAACTGAGATAGAATATCATTTGCCTGAGAATATTCGACATTCGATAGTTTTACGAGAGTTGAGATTGGCGTATTCATTAGCATTGAAACGAATGGCGCTATCGACACTATATAAGGCACATACGATTACGACTCTGGATGAAATTAGTACAGTGTTAAAATTACATTTCAAATATTGTTTTAGAATCAGCTACTATGATGTGCGAAAACAAAGATTTACCCATACATGTAGAACCTTGTCTGTGTGAGCACAATTTTTTTTAAAATTATTTTAATAATAATCTTCGTCAATTCTACAGATAAGAACAACCGGAGTAACTGACAAAACTCGAAGAGTCGCTAAGTTTAAGTGACAATGGGCGGGGCATATATTTGAAAGAGCCGATAGACGGTTGGGATTCCAAGTCAGCAGTCTCGTACCGGTCCCCTAGTAGGTGGGCAGTGGGCTCACAGGTGGACGGACGATCTCAAGGGAGTAGCTAGGAGCCACTGAAGCGAGGCCTGTCCTATGGAGACAACCTCAGGAAACCTTCGTTTAAGAACGGTCGGTTGAGATGGTGATGATAAAAATTAAAAATTGTGTGGAAAATTATTAGATAAATGTTTAACAATTTTATTGTAAACTATCAACTGGAGCTTAAATATTGCCTCAACTTAAATATTGACACCGTAACACAATTTTTTTCCTACTTAACGCCTGAAAGCCTAACAACTTACAGCTCAAAACCCAAAACTTAGTAACTTTATATTTTGTATGTAGGTAAGATTTCTTTAGGTAGATAAATGTAGGTTAAAAACCTACCCCACTTAGAAAAGTTTTAGGGTAATTTCTACCGGGACATTGAAGACCCAAATATATGTGGATTAAGACGACCTCCCTTGCGCAGTGGTGAGCGCTGTGGTCTTATAGGGGAAGTTCCAGGTTCGATTCCTGGCAGGTTCAATTTGGGAATATCTGAATTTGTCTGGTCTGGACTGATCTGGTGGGAGACTTCGGCCGTGACTAGTTACCACCCAATGACGTAATGACTATGACGGCAATCGGCAATGACGTACCGCCAAGCGATTTAGCGTTCCAGTGCGTTGCCGTGTAGAAACCGATTAGAGGTATGGGTTTAATATAACTGCGGTATCCCCCTAACAGGCTAGCCCACCACCTTAGGCTGCCTCATTATATACTCGGGTGAGATAGTCAAGAGTCAAGCGCTAACTTGTAGTGGTATAAAAGGCGATGTCGCAAAACATTAACGTTAACAACGTACAGTAAAACCATTATAATATAAGTAATCATTCCCGTAAGATCCCGTGAGACCCGTCTAGTTTAGGGGTCAGGAATTCATTGTTCTGTATATTTGAAGATTCCAATAATAAAGATAAAGATTTTTATTTTAGTGATAAGACCACCCTTGCACACTTTCTTTTGTTTTGTTTTCTTTTCTATGTATTTTTATGTCTCGTGTGGCAATAAAGAGTTTATCTATCTATCTATTTCTATTACTAAACGCATCTATCATTAAACAATAAAGTCTTCATAATAACGAAGCTTCTTACAGTTTTACGAGATTCGAGATTGGCGTGTTCATTAGCATTGACACGAATGGCGCTATCGACACAAATGAGATACACGATTGCGACTCTAATGATGAGCTTTGTTCAATGCACTGCTAATTAATCGGATGGCTTTTAACCTTGTACGCTTGTGAAAGGATTTCCTTTTTACTGCAAAACTAAAAATCTAAATTGCACTATAAATATAACAGTAACCGATAGGATTATAAAATGTTCGGTATTATAAAATAGACGATGTACACGATTTCGTCCGCGGGGAATCAATTTTTCAAAATACTTTACAATACTATGATTTTGCTGGTTATATGTATGGGTTATATAAGTGGGTATATAAGTATGGGTGAATTATAACTGCCATGCCCTTAACAGTTTATCCCGTTACCATCTTACACTGCATCATTACTTACCACCAGGTGAGATCGCAGTTAAGGGCTAACTTGTAGTGCATAAAAAAATCTGTACGAAATTTAGTCTAAATAGGTCGAAAAGAAGAGCTGTGAAAGTAAAGAAGATACATAGACACACTTTTGCATTTATAATATTAGTATGGAAGTATGAACTAACTCTATCAACTTTTATATATTTCGACAGTAGGTGCTTTAGGCTTTCCCTCGCGGCACATACATTTACCTACATTTTTTAAAACAGTTCTGAAAAGTTTCTGTTTAGCTCTATTCACGTTCATTTGTTTGATGTTGACGAAATTCATTTATTTATATACGATTTTCTTGAAAGTTTTCTCAGTATGAAGACAAATTTTAGATTCTTGACGATTCAAAAGACTTGTAAAAGCAAAAAAAAATTGGTAGTCATAGGATAAGGACTGCCGATAGAAGTGAAAACGAATATTTTATTTCATTTTAAATATATATTTTTTATTAAAAAAAAATTAAATATAAACCTTAAAACTAAGGCATTAAAGTTTAATTACGAATGTAGTTATATTTTAGAAACTTTGTCTTCGTGGCGACAACGCGAGCATGTCGGGGCGGAGCATGTCGGCAAGCAAAAGTCACATAAATAAAAAATACTTTTCTTATTCTATTCTAGAAGTAATCAATAATAGTGTTTAAATTGTCCAGTCCACTCATGCTCTCTTTTGTATCACATAATAATAATGTACACATATTTTCTTCTGCCTTAAACTCATAGTTATGATGTACGTACCCTACCTACCTTTTTGTTAACATGTAGGAGTAATTTATACAACACTGCGGTCAGTCCACGTAATCCGGGATAATACTGCCACTAATGACCTAAAGATATTCTAAGAAGCTGATTCTTTAGTCAAGCAATGTGTTGCAGAACGCAGCAATTCGCTACACTTCGCCGTACAGTAAACGCGACGATGCAATGTTGAAATCTTTGAACAAAAGCTTAAATTATGTTACTCAATTCCTTAGTGTGTAGTCCATTTGAGATAATTAAATTAAAATTACTCATATGACAGTCTTATGATATTGACTAGTACTTTGTGGCGTGCTACTTCATCTTAGCATATAATCTTTGCAAAATTGACAGACTATGTATTTTATTATTATAATAAATTTCAACTTAGAGATCACAAAACCCTTACACTTCACTCAGGTTTTAAATTATCAAAATTGTTTGTTTAGATACGCATTCAACGTTACCTCACTCTTAAAAGACGTAAATAAGTACTTGTCATTAATCATACGCACGATAGTGCTTAAAAAATGTTAATACATAAACAAAATGAAAAGAATTTCTTTCAAACCGAATGACCCGGATTTTATTAAGATAATTCGACCAAGGCGGCATAACGTAATAAGCGCGAAAATTTTTACGAGGTATTCATTGTCAGACAATAATGATTATGAAAGCAGAAAGATTGTTTTTATATAGCTTATCTTCGAAAATAAGCCAAGTGTGGCTATAAATACAGCTGCTATCTCTCACCTGTATGGTTGTTATTGACCTCTTTTTTAAGTGATTAAAAACACGTATCTGTCATATCTATTTTATTTATATTTTTATCTGCACTAAGAAACATCCGTCCAAGATTATGAAATCGGCATCTTAATATGTTTATATAATATGAACTCATTAGTTGGATTAATTTATTTATCTACAAACGTAAACCATAATAACGTTTTATTCGTTTAATTTTCATTCGATACTAAATTCTTTTTAAACATACTTATACTTACATTATTTCAGATCAATCTCTCGTTTATTCATAAATCACGTACCATCTCAAGCCATCTGTACCCCAAAAATCCATCTCCTCTTTAACTCCAAAAAAGTGCGTTGCCTGCAAACTTTTCACTATAAGACCATTGATCGGAACTAAGTGTTCATCAGTGAGCACGTCATATCTGTCGCTGCAGAACCGATAGCCGTTGGGGCAGACATGTTCTGGAGTTGAGACTCCGTACCGGTAAGTGTAGTGTAGGACGACATCTAGCTCGCCGGCCCCCGATGACCTAAAGAAGGTGGCGGGACGGGTGGATGAGGAAGGCGGAGGGCCATGTTTGGTGGCGCGCTCTCTTAAAGGCCTATGTCCAGCAGTGGATACATACCTACAGGCGGATGGATGGATGAATGAAAGTGGTCATCTTGTGTTTAAGGTTTAAATAAGTATCGTGTTGTACTCAAACAATACTTTATTTTCAAAGCAATATATTATCACAAAATACTTGCTGGTATATGGTGGGCGGTTGGTATATTTTTCAGCCAACGTACTTAAGTATTTAGTTTTATAATGGTTTCAAAGGGTCCAATTTTGTATGGTTAAGTAATAATCCTGAGAACTTATTTTATGGATCAATACCTCCCTACGTACATTTTGTCAGTGTTAACTTTGATTATAAAAAATGATTCATGGGAACTAAATTAACATTAAACTGTGCACCTGCTTTCCTGACTCTAACCTCAGAATATCAATAATGGTGATAATTGCACCTACTTGGTAACTCGAAACGATGCAGTCCAACGCACGTGTTTAATAAGCATTAAAATAATTACGCGGTTTTATATTAAGTGAATTACAATAATTATGTAGGCGGTTGTGGTTCCGCGCTCCAATGCTTTCTACTAATTTGTCATGTCCTGTGAACTACCCGAACCGTGAGGATTTTATTAACATTTGGCACTATTTGATGTATAAGCATACTATGTCGGTACGTTAAAGTACTGTGACCCTTATTACTAAAAGATTTCTTGACCTCTTGACGTAACCATTTCGCAAGCGTAAAGTTAAATACTTACACACGTACATATTAAACAGAATGTTCGTAGAGTTAGCTACATTAAAGATGGTCCATTGTATTATGGTGTACTGCAGGTTATTTAATACTTAATCACAGTAAAATATTAATGTGATTAGGTGTTAAATAACCTTTCTCTCTTGTCTAGTATGAGCTACGCAGTATAAGCTATAGTGTTTAGTGCTAATACGTTAATCATGCCAAATGTTTTCGCGATAGGTATAATCTTATACCAAATAAGTGCATTGGTAGCACCAACGGATTGAGAAGAGTGATTTTATTTAAATTTCGGCAAGATCTGATAAATGGATTCCGAATAAAATTGGGCGAACAGGTTTTATTAAAAAAAATTAAAGAATACATAATCATTTATCTATGGCTGACGAAAATTTAAAGACCAACGTTTTTGTTTCTTATTAACTCTCTCTTTCGCATTCTTGCCAGAGATAAATCTTTATCCACTCTCGACTCATTACTAGTTAATATTATTTCAATTAAATAGCCATAATGTATAATAGTGAGCGTGTGTGTAACATCGAATTACACTCGTGTATACGCAACACTCGTTTATTCATTATTCCGGCAATTTATCAGCCTCCGCGTCCTTTGCCCGATGCCGCGGATAAATTTAATTTTATTTTAACGGCGTCAGTATTCAAATTTATGTAATCAATCACCGGATTGTTATGAAAGTGTGCGATACACGACGATTTCTCGGCCAAATTTGCATCATCACTGCAACGAGGTTAAGTGCACCCACTCTATGATTATGTGTTGCTAGCACAACTAGCCTAGCTGGTCCGATCCTACCTTCTGAATTAATACAATTTTGATGATACCTACTACACGATGATACAAGACAATATCTATGATTTTATGAATCAATGATTCTACGTTCTGTATCGATATCGTATCTTACTTGTAAATCTGTATGATTCACCCAGTGGCGTGTGCACAGCTTTTGGAGCTGGGGTAGGCATTAGTTAGTCAAAATACCTATTTACTAGCTGTTTTCATAAAAAAAGAGCATTGACGTATTTCCATTTGGGTAAGCGCTGCTTTTATGCCTGTATGAACTGCACGCCACTGGATTCACCCTACTGTTTTTTACAATTTTGGCGTAACTATTATTTGCTGTTGTAAAACTAATTGACACTTAGATAACTGGCTAATCTGCAGGTAGGACCTAACTTAATACATACTTAATTCGATCATTGAATTAATAGTAACTACTTGGTTATAATAATTAAGTATTCTAGCAATATTCTCGACTAGGTCATGTGGCAGTAGGTAATTGTGGTGGTAATTTAGGTATTTTGATACTATTTTTTAGCTAAACTTACGCGGTAGGTCCTTTTAAATCATAACATGGACGTATGACCACTCGTATCGGACCAAAGGTAGAGGCAATCTACAATAACTTGTAATTTGAAGCGCCATTTTAATGATGAGACCACTTGAGATCCCTTTATATTAAATGCAGCATCAACATGCGCTTTATATTTAAATGACTGCAATTCATCATTGTTGAGATGAAATTTCTTCAAAGGTCGTATTCAAATGTCAAATCAAATCTTATTAAAGATAATGATCCCATTAAATTATAGTATAATGATCTCATTTAATTTTAAAATAATTTTGTTATTAAATCAGAATGTTTAGATTAGTCACTTTTAGAATCTATATTTTTTTAACAAATAAGCGCTTTAGTGGTATACCACATAAAGCTTGCTAGCTTAGAACGGGGATTGCTTAGTTTATTATACACATATCTATTATCCCTAATGCGGCTTTGAACGGAATACTACGGTAGATGCGACTTTGGCTGCATGTTGGTCTAGCTGTGATATAGATAGATAGGACTTGAATCCTAGTTCTCCCATTTATAAGGCCACATTCCACACCCCTTGTCTACTGCGTTTCTAATAATATAATGATTATAATATGAAATAATAATTATGAAATAATAATTGCAGTAGCATACGTCGCGAGACACTTAAAAAGATTTGGGTAGGTACTCACAGCGCATTACACGACATATATCTCTCGATTCATTTCTCCGAATTGGTAGCTCAATGGACACTTATCTCAATAAATGAGCTATTATTCCAACCAAGTAGTTTCACTTTAGGCGTTATCTATTACTACATTGTCCTATGCATCAGTCAACCACAATCTTATCTGCATATCGTGGGAGCCGATACTCGTGACGAGTATAGCCGTTTAAATCAATGCGTTGCGGTCACTTCAGTATATACGTCATTCTATATGGATAGGAGATTGGCAGACTAACATTAATATAGTCGGGTTAGTGGGATGACGCATGCATCAATACCTTCCGGTTGTTGCTAGCGGACATAAATAAAATTGGTGGTCCTAAATTGAGTTGCTTTTAAAATTTTAAATCTGACTAAAATTGCTTAAATAAATCACAACTAAATACAGTACAGTATTGCTTAAATTAATAACAGAGAGGCAATAGCGCCAGTTTATTGAGTAATTACCATGCTCATGAACGATTATTTGAACGGTGTACATTTTTTTTTGTAAATATAAATACCTACAGATTTTTCTCATAGGTTATTTTTTGTAAATATACGTAATTGTACATGAATGTATCAAACTTTGTGTTGATTTATTTACTGTCGATAATAATATTATGTAGAGTACATACAGTTTCGTGCATCTATAAAGATATCGCAAGAATCCCAGATCCGCCTGATTAGATATTATCATGTTTCCAATCATGTCTATATTAGTGGAATGCAAATCATGAACTTGAATGAATGAATGAATGAATGAATGAATGAATGAATGAAGCTTTATTTAATTCCATACAAAGTTAATTATTGATTAATTATACATCATTAGCATTAATTAATAAAATTAGTTTTTTTTTTTTTTTTAAAAGATGATTTGATTGGTAGTTTATCAAAGACAATAAATATAAATAAATAAAATAAAATAATTATTAAATGACATATTTAAACTCAGACTTGTTAATTAAAATTAGTGTTTGTATTTTGTATGGACCCCCTTCGGGTAAAAGCCTCCTCCAAGGATTTCCACTCAGCTCTGTCCCTGGCTGTATCTAGCCATCTTCGACCCGCTATCGCCATTATTTCATCTGACCATCTGGCATATGGCCTGCCTCTCGCTCTAGTGCCTCTTGGTCCTGGCCATTTAACTGTCCTAATGGTCCATCTATCGTCGATATATCTAGCCACGTGACCTGACCACTTCCATTTACTTTGGAGCGAGAAGGTTAAGGCATCGGTGACTTTTGTTTTCTTGCGGATGTCCACATTCTTCACCCTGTCTTTTAATTTTATGCCCAGGTAACTTCGTTCCATTCTTCTTTGGGTAGTCTGGATTTTGTTTCTGAGTTTGAGATCGAATGTCCAAGTTTGGCAACCGTATGTAAGGCATGGTAGTATTTCTGAATCCATAACTAGTTTCTTAGCCGGCAGCGGGAGCTGCGATTTGAAGATTTCTTTTTGGGCCCAGTACTTATTCCAGGTGATTGCTATTCTGCAGTCTACTTCTTCAATATTTCTTTCTTTGTTAAAAGAGATCTGTTTGCCCAAGTAGATGTACCTTTCTACAAACTCGAGAGGGATGTTATTTACCAATATGGGTGATTTATGGTGATTAGTCATAACTTTCGTTTTATCGAGATTCATTTCTAGTCCCACCTTGATACTGGCCTGATGTAGGTTATCTATCATGCTATTTAACTGTTGTGGATTTTCCGAGAACAGGATGATATCATCGGCAAACCTGAGGTGGCTTAGAAAGCTCCCATTTATGTTGATGCCTTGCTTAGACCATGGTAAGGTTTCCATTGTATGCTGTAATACGGCTATGAACAATTTTGGAGAGATCGGGTCTCCTTGCCTCACGCCTCTCTTTATGCAAATTTTTGTGCCTGTTCTGTCTAACTTGACTCTACTCGTACTGTACGGCATAGATGTTTCGCAAAATATTTATTAATTTGCTTTTATATTTTGTGTTTTCAATGCTTCCCAGATGCTTTCGTGTGATATTGAATCAAAGGCTTTTTTGTAGTCAATGAAAGCTAAATATAATGGTCTGCGGAATTCTGAATATTTTTCTATTACCTGGTCTACTACTTGAATATGATCTATTGTGCTGAAGCAGCTTCTGAATCCAGCTTGCTCAATAGGTTGGTGCGCGTCAATGTCTGTCGCTATTCTTTCAAGCAGACAGGAAGCAAATAGTTTGTAGAGACACGGTATGAGGCTTATTGGGCGATAGTTCCCTATGTCTGCTGGGTCCCCTTTTTTGTAGAGTAAGATAATTTCAGATTCCGTCCATAAGTGTGGCACAGCTTCTTCATGCAATATTTTGTTCGATAGAAGCGTGATAGGTGTCAGCAGTAGAGTCCTTGCAAATTTGATGCATTCGTTTGTGATTCCGTCTGGGCCCGGGCTTTTTTCCGACTTAAGTTTCATAATTTGTTTCAGGATTTCAGGCTCTGTGAACTCTTGAATTGGGGAGGTATCTCGGCTTTGGTTAACAACACTACTTGTTTGCTGTGATGTGTTTGGTTGGCTATATAGTTTTGTATAAAAGTCCGTGGCTATATTCATGATTTCCGTTCGGGATTGACATTTGGTAGAGCCGCGCTGAAGTGATAGAATCCAATTCTTTTGTCTATTTAACTCTTTATTTGCTTTTTTAGCAATTAAATCATGAACTTAGGGCCCAGTTATTTTATCAGTACAGTACCAATTTAACATGAAAATATTTTTAAATTTTATTACAAAAATTTAAACAATGAATATAAAATACATATATATCATAGTTCCTCCTAGATTCCAGTACCATTATTTTGAAAAATTAAGACCCAGACGATGAGACCCACAAGATCGGATTCATTCTTGTGTTTTTATAAGGCCTTGTAATAATCAACATGACTTTGGCACAGGCTATAAAGAGGCTCTTTTCTAAACATACCTACGCGAACTAGCTTGTTCCTTTATCTAGTAGTAAGGGGAACAGTAGCGAGTGCGGCGATGGCCTCGTGAGAGCCGACTTTATCCGCCCAATCAAATCTTTCAGAATCTTCGATAGGTGGTTGTTTCATAAGCAGAATCTACGGAACGGTGAGTGTCTGTAATTTAATAATAAAGTTAGATCAATCTCAATAACATTATAATGCATTTTCTCTAAAAGTTTTAAAAAGTAGAAAAATTATGTAAGTACGAATATTAAAATACGTTTTTTGTTACTTAAGTAGATAATAAATGATTGATGTACCAAAGACTTTAATAAATTACCTAAACATAAACTTTAAAAAGCGTGTTTGAAGAGCTTTTGATTACTTAAATTATCACTGGTTCAGAATCTTGTACGGAGCAGAATAGATCGCTGTTTTTAAATTCCCATGCCTATCGAAGTTTGGCCTTAGTTCAAACTATATGAAGGCAATACTGATCTATTACATTTATAGGGATTGATATTTATTATATTACAAAAGGAGTATTATGGAAATAAGGTACATTTATGTTCACAACATATTGCTTAATAAGAGCCTATTCTTATGCAGAATAGTTTCGAGATAGATGAGTATATCAAAATTGTAACATTTACTCTTGACATACATTCTCAAAACGAAATTTTTATTTATGATGTTACTTTGGTTCGAATTACGTATTCATTAGGTATTGAATTTAAAGTTATTAAATCCTACTAGGATTTAAGTTCATTCCCATCAAAAAGGATATGTAGTTAAACAAGGGTTTAATCACTTTCATAAACGTCTGCACGATATTTATTACTAAGCTTATTATTCAAGGATTACATCTAGGGCTGACACAAAATGTACCTTAACATACATAAAAATCTTATAAGAATATAAAATGTATGCCTCTGTTTTATTTAATTCAAAATTAGTATTTCAATAATAATGTGTAATTCCCATATTAACATATATTTAACTGAAATTCATACTATGTTTTAAACATAAAAGTAGACGTTGACCAGTAACAATTCATATTTATCAACTATAAATTTGATAGTTGCATGTTTTAATGATAATTTTCAAACGTAACAACCCTTATTAGGTCTTAGCCATCGCCATTCGCCAGACATCAGCAGGCTTAGGTTTTCTCACACTATCAGGGTCTAGATAAGTCTACACTCTGCAAGCGATAACTAAGCTTAATCTTTGCTTTCTAACGGTGATTTAATTACATTTAGTGCTGTTTATTCTAATAACGAACATAAACATAAAACCAAACATAAATATAAACCACCGTGTTTCTTGCTGGTTATTCTCGATGGGAATGGTACACCGAACCAGAAAAAATCTACTCGACGATTCAAAAGCTCTTGTACTTGAGTTGCGCTTCAGTTTCGGTTTTTGTATTCCACCATGATAGTACCCTCTTGCACTCTTTTCACCAAGGACTAACTGGTGGAGACAAGCAATATAATGTCGCCGTTGCGTTTAGGTCATAATCCCTGTCTTGCACTAAGGGATAATTTTATCTACTTGTAATTTATCATGGTAACCGAGAAATCTCACACTCCGAACATAATATAGAAATCCATACTAATATTATGGATATAATACCTAATCTATCTATCCGTCTGTCTTTCGGTCTGTCTGCGCCTGCTACTTTTTCATAACTCCACGGTTTAACTATTTAAGACGAAATTTCGTACAGTATTAGCTTGTATTCCGAAGATGGATGAGGTCTAATTTTTAACCCGGAAAATGAAACAGTCCCCACGGCTTTTCAAAAAGCCACGCGGATGAAGTCGCTGCATACATAATCTTTATTAAGGTAAGATAAGAGAAACGTTATCCCTGTCGCTAGGCACCCACTGCAAGAAAAGTATGTACACAACATATAAAATAAAGATGTACTCGGTAGTTGTGAAACATCAAAAAAACTTTCTTATGGCCTCAGTTCTAATAAGTTTGTTAGAATAGCCAACTTTTTTAACACTAGAAAGTTATGATATAATCTTGACTTCTCTGCAGACTAGTTTCAATTTTACATTGACTAAGACGAGTAGGCAGGTATCCTAGTATATTAAATGGATATGATGTGACAGAAACTTTACCGAAATAAACTCCAAAACTTCCTATTAAATTCAGTTATGAGTTAAGACGTTAATAGCGCCCGGTACTCAATCTATCTGCTCCAAAGACGTTACATCTGCCCCCCCAATGACATGACATGATGACAGTAACCAAGAATCAATGAAATTATGATTTTATCTAATAAAATAGGATTCATGGATTATAAAAAACGTATTTATTATACGACTGCCTGAAAAAAGGAGTATATTGTTTTCAGGGTTCATGTATGTATGTATGTATGTATGTATGTATGTGAGTTTGTATATTCCACCATAACTTCTATACGCCTGAACCGATTTTGATAAATGAGGTATCGTTAGAATCTCTAGTTTATTCCGGGTGACATAGGCTAGTAAAATTTAAAAAGAATTGATGGGGTGACCATGGTCCCGCATTAAAGACTAGAGTTGAAAAAAAATATTCGAAAATAAGATTAACTATATAATCATCATCTAGAAAATGATGAGTAGATTCCAAAAATATAATAACACTATAGTTCAATATCCAGTGATTCACAAAAAAATATCATTTAATAAAAATGTGAATAATATTCCAAAGGCTATAAATGCAAATCGCTTCTTAAGGAGGTAAACTCCGAAAATAATATAGCAGGACAGTCGTATTTTTTTATTCGTTAAATTAAGTTCACTTGTTTTTCTATTTCGAGTGAGATTGCTATTTATTTTAATAAATAAAATCAATAAAATACAGCAATCCGCCATATTGGATTAAACACCAAGAAGCGAATGACGTCACAATTGTTTGTTTTCGAGCTTTGACAATCACACTATTGTTTACTGCACACTGCACAGAGTACATTGGTAATAACAATAGTGACGTCACAAACGGCGCCATGACACCGGCGAGCATTTTGGCGTGAATTTTAAAATTTAAATTTGAAATGCCAATTTTATCTACCAAACCTTATTTTGGTAGATACTTCCGAACATAATCTGACCATTTTTCAAAATCAGTCATCATGCCCATTGTATAAGGAAATCGTAATCGTTTGTCAAACGTATAATCCGACCTGTTTATAGAGTTCATAGATGCCTGCACGTCAAGAAGCATGTATGAACTCTTTAAACAGTTCGAGTAATACGTTTTAAGCTGTCGAATGATTACGATATGCTTAGACAATTGGGCCTCTGGATCGCGATCGCTTGTACAGAGTGGATTAACGTTGAATTGACTCTATACCTATACGATCAATCTGAATATTAACCGTGTACCAGGCGCCTATTTAATTCTAACCATGAATCGAAACTGAATGTCTTAAACATGAGGCTAAATTTCGAAAGACTACGCTACAGAAACTATAAAAATTTAATTAAGTGACGAACATGATAATGAGGTTAAACTTTTCAACGAGCCAGTACATACTTTAATATTATTTTACTTTAGTATGCTATAATTAAAGGGCCAAGGCAGTTGGTGGCTATAAATACAAGTTAAACAGAAAAAAAAATTTGAATTTAGTATTTAGCGTATAATATAATTTAAATTATAAAATTACTAGTGGGCCCGGCAGACGTTGTTCTACCTTGAACCAAGAACCCGATTGCAGCGCATCCAATTATGAATATAAACCAGCCCTGGACCCACTCAAATACACACAAAAAATTCCATCTAAATCGGCCCAGCCGTTCTCGAGTTTTGGCGAGACAAACAAACAGCAATTGATTTATATATGTATATATTTATAAATCAATTGCTGTTTGTTTGTCATGTATGTATTTATTTTGTATGCGGGCGTGAGTGCTAAATTAATGCTGATAATAATAATAATAATAATCTATATATATATTATTATTATCAGCATTAATTTAGCACTCACGCCCGCATACAAAATAAATACATATATGGCGAAAAGAGTTATAATTACTATAATTACTATACTTACGCAAATATATAGATACGAATAAAATTACATACACAAATAAATAATTGTAGCGGGCGGAGGATTACACCCCGGCAGGGGAGACCAGACGGCCGGGGGTCAAGGGGACAGGTTGAGAAACCTGTTATTATTATTATTGCATAAACATTATTTATAACATTGTTAAAATATTAAGTATTTGTAATTAAAAATAAAATGCGAGTTTTTATTAATTATAATTAAGTTTCCCCAAATTTTCCTACTTAAAATTATTTTATACATAATTCATGCTGGAGACCAACGTTACGGTGCTAGTAGTTATCATAAGATAATTGCTAATTTATTCATACGGAAACGCGTGACCGCAAGCTCTTTGTAAAAAGCGTATCAACCGCACCCTGACCGAGCGTTGACCTTGTTCCCTTAATGCACTCTAATTTCACTGCACCCGCTATAAACGCACGCTGAGACATTGCACAGTGTAGCGAGAAACTTTCGCAACTCGGAAAAAATCGCAAATCCAAATGAGATAAGCTGTTTAATTCGACTATCACACAGTATGAAAACTTTAACTTAACGTGTTTTAACAAGGAATTATAATAATACTAGCTGATGCCCGCGACTTCGTCTAGGTGGAATAAATTGTGGATTTTTTT
Source organism: Erebia palarica (assembly GCA_964035005.1). Classification (NCBI taxonomy): domain Eukaryota; kingdom Metazoa; phylum Arthropoda; class Insecta; order Lepidoptera; family Nymphalidae; genus Erebia; species Erebia palarica. Next base: position 30,477,754 of record OZ035985.1, on the reverse strand, counting down.
AAATTCCCACCGGAAATCCTTGATTTTACGGGATAAAAAGAAGTCTATGTCACTCTCCAGGACTTCAACTATACTCATGCAACAAATCACGTCGATCCGTTGCTCTGTTGCGGCGTGATTGAAAGACAAACCAACAAACCAAGAAACAAACACACTTTCTCATTAATAATATTAGCATGATTTTGTGGATACTGGTTTCATTATGTACATTTCTGAATTAGCAACACGATGATTTACAATTACCGCTTTTATGAGTTTCATATACTAAGATAAGAATCTTATTGCCAAAGTTTCAACTACTGATCTAATCAGAATGGCTACTTACGATGCTTACGATCTTACTATTTTCTACCAAAAAACTTGTAATTTTGTGCATCTGAGCACTAAATTACCTGTGTAAGCGTTTATATAGTTTTAAGTTCACTTCATCTAAATTACCTAAATAAAATTAATCTACAAATAGTACTATTTAAAATTTACATTAGTCTCTGCAGAAGGGCAAGGCACTATTTTAAGACTTATTAACCGGTATTGGTGCCGATTCTGTAATGTTATTGTCTCTAAACTAAACTAAAATGGCAGCTTTAAATCTAGTTCTGTCCCTTTCCGTAGGGAGTATTATGAAAGGGTTAGCAATATTTATAATGCTCTAATTTTAGTTAAGTTTAGAGATTGTGCACTACAGAATCAGCCCCATTGTTTACTTAGTTTATAATTCGTGTATATGATAATAACAACGCTGTGCGCTGACCAAAAACCAGCTCGTCATGTTTGCACGACTTGCTGATATACTGTCCATGTGCTGCCGAGAGTGAGACACGCACGACTCAAGTCATCCCGCTGACGACGGTGTGACAACACACAACGCACGTGGACGCAATTTTTCATGTCCTTGCAATGTAAGATCGGTTCAATATTAAAACGCATAGTCACAAAAAATTGCAATTTGTCCCATACTTTATTAACGTTCTGTGGGCGACCACATGATTACAACTTCGTTAAATTATTGCTTCGAGGCCCAGAGAGTTAGCATCTTTTAGTAATTAGGGTCTTTCTGGCATCTGTATAAAAATTACTACATCCACTGATACCTGTACGTAAATGTATTGGTCAAAAACAGACACTGTATTAAACTGGTTAAGCTCAACAGAAATAATAAATCTATTACCTATAAGTTATTACACGTTGACATAACAAGGATTGCGGTTCATAATAAATGCACGTTTAAGACGTAGGTACCGGAGATGGTCCATAGGTACAAACGGATTGAGCTGATTAGCGAATGCGATCGAATCTTGGGCCGAAGGGCAGATAACTGATAAGCGGCGACGTCTGCGGCGCATGCGTAATTAGAGACAAACAGAAAATAATTGGCCGCAATCACGCGGTATAACTGGTATGAGAACGTGCTGGGGCGGTACCGGCGATGCGATTTACTAGCGCCTCGGCGGAAGCTCCCCAGGCCTTTCAGCGCCGATGTTCGTTAGACGAAGATGCGCAATTCGATACTCAATAAATATATTACCGTTATTTGTTTGTAGATAGTATCAGTGAATCTTGCTTCAGTGATCTATGAATGCAGTTACAAAGTTTCATATGTTTACGTAATAATCCTAAGACCTGACCTGCGAGATAAAGTGAAATCAAATATAAAATCATTACTTAATTCACCTTTGATACCCTAGCGGCTTAGACGCCCGGCATCCTATTCGGCTGTTCGAGGGTTCGACGTCGATCCCCGGCCACGCACGTTTAACTTTCCGGAGATCACTTGCTTTAACGGTTTTGGAGAATATCGAGAGGAAACCTGTATACCCGAGAGTTCTTCATAATGGTCTCAAAGGTGTGGAAGCCAATCCACACTCGGCCAGTATGGTGGACTATGGCTAACCCCTTCCGGCCACCAGTGAACCGGCACTGAGTTGAACTGATGATGATGATGACTTTTACCACATGCAAATTACTTCGTTTCTGAGCTTTTCGTGAACTTTTCAACGCTCATGTTAACGTGCATCTTGCTCGGATATTATAAGGGGCATCTTACAGGCGGTGCTTTAACTACAAAAAATTGTATTAAATTAGAAAATAAATAAATTTAAAAAAAAACAGTCAACTCTTTAATTTTTATTTTGGCAGATATTGAGATGCATATAATTTATCCGCAGCAGGATAATGCACGCAAACTGTATATGATGACAATAAATCAGTCACAGAGAACATCCAATCGAAATCCCTCTTTATATTTGAAGGAGAATATGGTACACATTTGAATTAAAATTAACATAAAGTTTATCATGAGTTTATCGTATGGACAATCGATTGACAGTGGACTTGGACATAATGATTCCTATGACCTGTTTCGTTTACTATGAATTACAAGCAGAGTCGCTATAGAAACTGAACATGACTGAATGTAATTTAATCACAGCCCACTACATGTTGGCAATATATCTTATGGACAGAATTATCTCAAATAGATTAGTCAACAATTACCTACTTGTAAGGGCGTCTACACGGCGTTTGCTACATATTATAATTTCAGGTTAAGCTTAACATTATTAATTTTATATTCAGATTATCTCCAACGCCCATGAATAAGGCATAGCGCTTTATGATTTTTGTAGCTGAATTACGTAGTACCAGAGTAATACTGAGAAATACCTGTAAATACAATTTTAATTTGTTGTATCCTCTTGCTTTGTATATCCTCTTAAATCAAAGCCTTGTTTTTATTTAAATAAAACCAAATCAACTAAAAAATGGTTTTAAAAGATGGTATTACGGAGCATAAATTATGATAATTTAATTTAAAAATATGGAAATAGCTGAGAATAATTTAATTATATAAATTTTTATTTATCATAGCATGTTTCATATAACTTAGCAATTGAAATAACTAATGATAAATGAGCAACAATCAATCACAGATTCTTTGGGGCGTAGGTCAAACTAAGCAAAGCCGACAACATAACCATTGCACAAAATTTATCTATTATAGGAAATCTTCAAGATCAGCATAAATACTGCACACAGCGTGGAATGGGAAATGAAATGAACGAAAGCTAGACTAGCAGTGCTTTGAAATACAAATCTGTATACATACCTACCTTAACCTGTTTAAATATTTATACCAACGTTAAGAAATATCGCATCTCCTGATTATGTTCGCAGCCTAGACCTTTGTTTGTAGTAAATTTACGAAACGTTTAAAGAAATCCTTAAATGGGATATGTACGAAAATCTTTCAAGTCACTTTTCTTTAATCTGAAATGCCTTTTGCCCGTATTTTTGCCTATTATAAATATAAAATGGAAATGTACCTACCTACCCCTACACAGGGAACAGGTTGGGAATAGGATCTATTACGTTAGCGAAAGTGCTAGCGATAATCGCGTAAAAAGTTTGGTGGTGCGATATCCTAAAATAGATAATTAATTTTATAGATACAAAATTATGATTATACACAGAAATAACGTGTTCCATCTTGTCTCTGACGTAATGTATTACCATGACCTTGTGTTTAGATTGAAAGTAACAATTAAAGATTAAGTCACACCGCTTGGTAGCGTGGAAAAGCTCCTATTAAAATATAAATATGCAAATGGATTGACGCTCTAATAGCTGGGAATAATATTGAACTCAAATTAGGTTTGGAGATTTATGCTTTAGCGAGTTTGGTTGTCGTTGTTCGGTACATTGAAGTTGTTTTAAGAATAGAGCATTATTGTGGCATTAATGTCTATTCTTATACCAAGATACATGTGTTGGAGAACAATCCAGAAGTAGGTATTATAATAAAACACTTTTAATATATTTGTACTCTAACCACGAGAGATTTAATGTAATTAGTTAATTTATAAAACTCAGTTAAACAATACTATAGTATCAAATCATTTGACCAGGCTGCAGTTACTACCGCAGCTCGTAAACAAGGTAACGATCTAAACACCGAAGGTATTCAATAATCGTTTGAGTCTCGGTGGAGACTGCCTACCGATGGTAAAACATTCGTATTTATACAAGTTATTCCAATATGGCGTCGGGAACGAACTGACGAGTGAAATACATCGAAAGAGTCAAATATCAGTACAATCGAACCTTCATCAATAAATAAATTAACAATCTTTTAACTTTTGTAACAATTAATTTCAACTGTAAACGCAAAGCTGACAGTTCGGCCGTCCTGAGAACAACACGTCCTCGTGTTTATGTCATATCACGGGCGTTTATGCCCCAAATCATATAAATCATGATCAGACGTTTTTGCCTGGGGCGTTCTTGCCCATAATTACTAATAATAATTACTTGTAACACACTAATCAAACTGCTGAACTTCCAGTCTTATCAAACATACATAAACTATTCTCAAGAAATTGTAAATTGATACAACTAACCTCATTCGTTGTACTTTTCAAAATCTGACACACTTTATGAACTTTTAGCACAAACATATTTAAAACATCTAAGGTTACAGCCACTAATCTCAAAAACTTATCATCACATATAATATGAATACTTTCACAACTGCGAATCTACCACTGGTTCGGAATGCCACGTCCTAGCGAGAAGAACCAGCAAGAAACTCGGTGGCGTCTAACATCGAAAATAATTTTGACACAGCTAGTGTTGACGCCGCAACCGTTGAACAACGAAGGTACCGTTGCTCGGAAAAATACAAAATGGCGGTCGTCAACATCGTTGTTCAATCAAATAATAAATATGACAATTCGTTAATAAAGTAATTTGTGTTAGGCACGTAATAATTATCAGATATCCGCTAACAGATTCGGCCATCCGTTATTAAATGTGTCCTCACATCCATGTAACGATTTAAGTTATTTTTCATAAAAACAAAAAATATGTGATGACAATTACAACAACATAGGACACCTTTGTCCCAAAGTTTGCCTAAGAACCAACAGTCTTTAATATTGATTACTGGGTTCAAATAAATACCTTTTTATACTTGAGAGCAGATTAAAACAACGGACGCTTGCTAAAAAATGACTTATCTTGAGGTTATTTCAATTTTCACAATCAATCTGCTTGGACAAATAAATACCATCTTTATCCAATTGTAATAGAGCTGTAATGTTTCTTACGATACGGATCTAACGCTCAAGCGGTGGTATTGCATATTATTTTAACCTGTAAGTTATTGATCTGTGGTTAATAATCGAGAAACGGAAACGTATAGTATCAATTTAATACCCATTTATTTATTTTGTAATTAATTTGAAGTGTCCGTTGAATTATAATATTTGAAATAAAGGTTATAAAATAAGCTAAGAATTACTGTATATTTCAAACACGTGTTGATTCTTAGGCGAACTTCGTCAATGACCTTTATATTAATATTGTTTTGTACAATATTGATCTGACTTTCGTAAGCGCTTTTGTAATTCTCACTTCTGTGCTTTGGTGACACTTTTGTCGTCCAAGCAAGGACACCTTTGCCCAACAAAAATAAATAAAACCAATAACGCTTTTGTGACACCTTCGTCATCTAAGCAATAATTCAGGACACCTTTGCCCAACAGAAATAAATAAAATTAATAACGCTTTTCCGACACCTTTGTCCTGAAACATAATTAAAAAAACACAGTCTTCACATGACACCTTTGTCATGTTAAGATAAATTAGGTTAATATATTATAACAGTCCGATTCCTCCTCACTCAGTCTGTCCTGATAGTGTCGTGAAAAATGTAACCATGTCTTGTGTATAATCAAGCTGAACGTTTGAATATTTTAACAGAAACACAGCACGGTTTAGGAGAAATAGGTCAGCTACTATTGCTATATTTCAGTTAATAACCAATGACCAGTTAATACTGAGAAAACGAAGATTATTGCGTTTAAAACTTCACAAGAAAAACACCTATAAAAATTCAATACAATAATGTTATAATTAAGGAAGTCAACACTATTAAATAGACTTCCACTGCAATTGGAAATACCACATTAATAACCTATGCAATTGATTAGAAAACATATGATGGATATGTGTCGTCTGTACTCAATAGCTTCCAAAAAAGAACATACGTGTTATATGTAGGGAACATTTCCTGGACCCCATGTTTAAGGCACTTAAGATATTTATTTATCCTATATTTACATTAAAGAAATTTGCATCTTTGTCAAAAAAAACTACTTCGAATATTGTGAAACTCATGGCCAGGCTCTACAAAGGCTTAGAAATAGGTTACTTGTACCTAGCATAAAGCTAGTTATGTATAAAGTAAATGCATCTTGTAGGGCGATTTCAATATAAACTTCAAAAGACTGTCAAAGATATTACCCTGTCTTAATTTAAACAATTTCCTTGTTAATGAATTTATTTTTAATTTTACTGAATGGTAATATGTATTCTTGTGCTTGTATAAACAGCTAATATTTATTGTGTTAAAATAATAATTTAATAATAGTTTAATATAATGTAATATTGTATAATAATAATTTAATAATAGTTTAATATATTGTAATATTGTATAAACTAGATTTCTTTATAATTGATTATTAAAGCTAGTTATTATCAGGCATAGACTTAAAATACGGAATATATAATAAGAATGCATTTGAAGTGAGTTAATAATATTGCATGCCATTCGACGTCAGATTGTATTACACCGTATTATTATATAACATTATATAAAGCAAATAAATGAATAGAATTCAATTGACCAAGCTAGTTACAGAATCCATTGACAAAGATCAAGGCATTACTGTAGATAGATTGCACATATTAAATTATATTGAGGGTAGAGCTTGAATTTAACAAGTAGCTATCTATTACTATGCAGAAATTATAATACTATGTACTTAGTTGTGTATACCTTTATAAGTTTTTAAACAAAAATGTAGGTAGGAAACTGATTTTATAGAGTCCCTTCCTATTTAAAAGCACAACTTTTTAGGCAAAATAATAAAACTAAAATAGTTCTCTACATTTAAAACGGAATTATAATTTAATTAAGTAACTAAGTATTTTACAATATCTCTTAAAACGCTATGATAGTCAATTGACCTATTTCTAAATTACATTATTTATTTGAAGCTTAACTATCAACACTTTGTGTTGCTAAATTAGTTATTATTTATTTCAATAATGTCTACATTTTCTTTTTTGAATAAATTTAAATATTTAGTTTCAAAATATAACCTAAGGATCATTACCAACATATCAAGTGAGAATACAAGTGTTACCACACTTTAATATCAAATAATGTTTACCTAATACAAAATTCAGTGTTTACCCACTGTAATATTTAATTATTCCTGAATCACAAAATAGAGTTCTTTTATTTTCCAATAATCTATCACACACATGAAAATACAAGGTAAAGTTAGCTGTAAACTAGTTATGCAAAGGCGGCCTTATTGCTTACTGAGCAATCTCTACCAGGCAACCTTTGGCGAGACGTTCGAATAAGATACGTAGGGTAGTGTGGCAGAATACAATACAAGTTATAATAAGTAAGAACATAATATAAAAAATATAATAGACGTATTGCATATATACATTACATGTAAATAAAATATAGACAACAATAATAATATTACACATAAACATACACAAATTACACATATATAAATAAAATTAAAAACGCATCGTAACGAATTACGATAGAAGTATAATTTATGTATAATGGCACGACTTGGTTAAGGAAATATTCTTTGAGACAATTTTTAAAAAATAGGCAAAGAGATTCCCATAAGTGCACAGCATACACCGTGTACGATTTTCTGTAAAATTTTGTACGATGGCTAGGAGTTTTGAATTTATTATCCATGGTAGAACGCAGCTGCATATGGCGAACGGCATCGAGAAACTTGAAACGTTCTTTATAATAGCTGGGAGTATGAGGAGCATATAGGATCGAGAATAGTAAAGAAAGAACATAAAAATTTCGAAGCAACCTAATTGGAAGCCAATCGAGACGAGCACGATACGCACTAACGTGATCAAATTTTCTCAATCCATAGATGAGTCGAATACACATGTTTTGTAAGCGCTCAAGCTTGTTTAATAACTCCTCAGTGAGATCCGTGTAACTGCTATCGGCATAGTCCAGTATAGGTAAAAGGAGTGTTTCAGCTAAGGATATCTTAGTTTTGACTGGAAGGAGATCCTTCCAGCGTTTCAGGGAGCCGATAGCCAGCAAAGAGACGTCGGCTAACGTGGTTAACTTGCAGTCTCCAGGAGAAGGAGTATTACTGTAGGTATTATATCAGACTATACAATCTGATAATGTAATAATTTATCAGTAATTTTTTTTGGGAATAAAATTAGACCAACATTGTGATTGGACATCATAATAGTGGCATTTGTACTAGATCAAATAGATTCATAAGCTGGTGCTGCGTACCATGGTTACATTATGTCGAACCTTCGATGCAGAATTGTCATATGGGAGATCCTGGATTGGTATAAATAAATTAGTGTTATTGTAAAAAGGTGTGTGTTTAATAATATTGTTTGAGGTCCTAATTTAATAATAAATTCGATCCTTTTGAGGTTAGGTTTTATCTCTTAAAAATCAATTAGGTACCCGTAATACAATACGTATAATAGGTAATAGGCGTTTCCCCAAACGCTCTAAATAGGAGGCAGACTTCTTAATCAATAGGCAATCACCTTTAATATTAAGTTTTAAGGTATAGTTTTATAAAAACAACATTTCATCAACATAACCTCTAATAACTATCATGAAGTTCTTAATAATACATAAAAAGCAGATTTTACGGATTTAGGACTCTGACTGGTGCTCAATGTATTATGGCGAATTGCCGTATTTTGTAGTTTCATGTTATCAAAATAAATAACAATCTCGTTCAAAATAGAAAAATAAATACTTTTATTTTTATAATCGACGAATCCTATTTAATCAGATAATTTCATTGATTCTTGATTATTGTCATCATGCCTACTCGTTTACTTTATGCAACCGCATAGTCGTTATTTTGTGCGAGTCAGGAGTAATGGACTTTAATGCTTGGACTAAAAATTTAAGTAAATCAAGACCATCTGTACCCTCATTATTGAGTGTAAGGATGTCACCTCTGGAATTCCGGATGTCGACCTCGTCGGTAGCACGGCACAGGGGCATACGTAACCGGTGGCTGCTCTGGCAACACCTGTCGTCACGCGGCTGGCCGTGCTGGTGATGCCCGGAGCGCCCTCTGAGCGCTGCCCGGAGCGCCCGCAAGACGCGCAGATCGAAGGGCCCCCGAAGCGCCCGCGAGGTCCGCCGGCGAAGCGCCCGCGAGGTCCGCAGGCGAAGCGCCCGCGAGGTCTGCAGGCGAAGCGCCCGCGAGGTCCGCAGGCGAAGCGCCCGCGAGGTCCGCAGGCGAAGCGCCCGCGAGGTCCGCCGGCGAAGCGCCCGCGAGGTCCGCCGGCGAAGCGCCCGCGAGGTCCGCCGGCGAAGCGCCCGCGAGGTCCGCAGGCGAAGCGCCCGCGAGGTCCGCAGGCGAAGCGCCCCTCGAGGCGCTGCTCGGAGCGAGAGAACGGGCTGTGCAGAGCCCGCCTTGGCGCAGCGTACGTCACATGAAACAAAATAAGAAACCATGAACATTTCCGTTCGGTCTTTCTAATTATTGATGGGTCTGATTACTTAGCAATTAATCCGTATTCCTGTATTACAGCCAGCGGTAAAAATAATATTTTTAAATTACCCACTATTAATATTATTTAAAAAAAATAACAAAACGGATGTGCAGAAGGCAAAGGAAAATCAAGGCAACGTGAATCATATCCCACTTCTGAACTGTTGGAGAACAATCCAGAAGTAGGTATTATAATAAAACACTTTTAATATATTTGTACTCTAACCACGAGAGATTTAATGTAATTAGTTAATTTATAAAACTCAGTTAAACAATACTATAGTATCAAATCATTTGACCAGGCTGCAGTTACTACCGCAGCTCGTAAACAAGGTAACGATCTAAACACCGAAGGTATTCAATAATCGTTTGAGTCTCGGTGGAGACTGCCTACCGATGGTAAAACATTCGTATTTATACAAGTTATTCCAATATGGCGTCGGGAACGAACTGACGAGTGAAATACATCGAAAGAGTCAAATATCAGTACAATCGAACCTTCATCAATAAATAAATTAACAATCTTTTAACTTTTGTAACAATTAATTTCAACTGTAAACGCAAAGCTGACACATGAAACACAAGAACCTACCTATTATTTCCAAAATATTGTCAAATAAATTAGCAAAGTACCTACATGCGTCTTATCTTTGCATGTATTTCTGCTCACAGTTCCTCAGTTCACTACAGCTATTAGGTGCACTTAATGAAATTACTAAAATTGACTCTGAAATAGGAACAGAAAATCATACTCCAATAAAATTCAACATTAGATATGAATGAAAACATACGAAATTGCAACTAAAACAGGCTATTTATCGGCTATGTGTATCATTATGATGGTTATAAGTCGTTATCTCTACGATACGTGAGGTGAGGTGCAGCCCGGAGAGCTGGCTCTCACCTCGGAGACGGGGCGCCGGATTAACGACACGAAATCGATGTTTGTACACGTCCGACCTATTCCGATAATAGGAGCTGATCGATCTGCGTGCAAATTGCAAGATATACCTACTTGGGTCTTAACAAAGAAGTTGTATATCATTGAAACTTGTATCATTGAAATCTGCAAAGCAAACACTATAATTGTCACTTTGAATATACATTACGTTGTGTGCTTTTGCATCTGCTACTCACCAGCGCAATTTATAGTTGTAATAATAGTGACCCAGCATGTAAATGATATTTAGGAAACTAATCCAAGCAATATATTCTGAATTAGATAAAGATCAAATTGAATAAATACTAGAGGATCAGTAATTCGTCTTACGCTTTCGAAAGGTAATGAATCAATCTGGAAGACGTAGGGTTTCCACAAACATGTCCAAGCACTCAATCCGCGGCCGGCGGCGGTGAGTGCCTTAATTGACATGTGTCAGAATATATACGGTTGACCCATAGGTCACGTGAGAACAGAGTATCTCGCATTCCACCACTTTCGCCACTACACGTATAGGCCCCGGGCTAGTGAGCTATTGTAAATTAGGAACTATATCCATATATCAAGCCTAACAATAGCCAACAATATATGTGGGTCAGTTATCACAATTTAACGATTATTATGTTTTTTTTTTGAGGACAGTAACAATGATCATATTATTATACCTGTCTTGTCCACAAAAGCAAGTTAAGCAACATTGTTACGCTTGTAATTTATTCTTCTCTTCCAGAAACAACTGTATCTCAATTTACATATGCAATATGTGCAGCTAATTAAGCTGGAGGAACTCTATTTTCTACCCTCATACAAACATTCAATCCAATTTTTTTACTTAATACAAGACTAAAAAATACGCAAGCGTAAAATACCCGAAGCTTGTTTTAGCTTTGTATCTGTCACCGTAAAATTGCAAAAACCGTCGGATTGCAATCTAACGCTTTTTTCTCGATACATTGTAAACTGTCGACAAATTGTGAACCGTTCAGTGTTCTAACGGTTTTCACAATCTTACGGTGACATACCTACACTTAGCATGTTTCCCTCGCGGCTGTGACCAGCATTCTTGCATAGTCGCGAACGACGCTGAACTTTGATCTTATTGTCGAGCTGAGCCCATTTGTGCGTCTCAACAATACCTACTACTTTTGGGGTAACAAGTGTCAACCTGTAGTGAATACTGGTGCCACAGGTTCTGCTGTTTATGAAATTTTGTATGTACCATTATCTATTCTGTGGATAAGTTAATTTATAACCGACTTTCAAAAAAGGAGGAAGTTCTTAATTCGGCGCGTATTTTTTTTAATGTATGTCGGTGCATATCTCCGTGGTTTCTGAACCAATTTGAAAATATTTTTTTCAGTCTTATACATCATACATATTATAATTTTTTTAGATAAAACTAATGGAAATTGTAGTGTAAATTAAGAATTTCAATAAATGAAGTTTTAAAAGTTTGTCAGTCCACTTACCTTAGCAAGCTAAAGGCTGAGCTTTAACGATCGAAGCTTCAGGCAACAACTATTGATAGATAATTACGATACTAAAGTCTAAAACCATTGTCTGGAAACTTCGTAAGAGTGAAATAGCCTTCAATAAATACTTTTAAGGTACTCATTTTCTCTTTACGTTCTGCAGAAACAATGCAGGAAAAGATAAACAAATCTTCACTCAAAGTGTCATTAGGTTCTTGAATGTAAATATACAGGATGGAAAAAACTAACAGGCCACGGTGGAAAAGTACTTTTATTTAATCGTATGGCATTTGATTCATACTATGTGTATTATTATTATGCTAGGTAGGTACAATAAACTAGGGGGATGCCCCGTCGCTCACGTCCGCAGGAATTACCTCCTGCCTCCCTGCAAATGTCCCCGGGTAGAAGGCGTATCAAAAAGCGTGTTTTTTTTCAAAATGGCCAAAAATGCCTAGCAAAAGTACTTTACATATAGTAAATATTCCTTTATTTTTATAAATAAGCAAAAGCGACATTCCTATTCCCACCTACCTAGAGTTTGAAGACGACGTCTTCACCTGCATCAGAATTAAGATACGGTAATGGAAAATAATAAACAAAATAAATTAGTCACGCAATCACCGTAACAATAGTAAGATACAAATTCAATTCATTGTAGCTTGAGGCAGACGATACGTTGACGCAACACAAAACAATGGGGTTTCGGTTCACCGACCTTTCGGGATCTGTGACAACGCCGCGAAAATATGGGCACAGCATAGTTTAGATAGGACCTTGTGCACTTAGGCTGCTTCTACATTGCACTGTGCTATGTAGGCCAGGGGCCTTATTACGTACTACATAATGCCCGCGACTTCGTGCGCGTTAATTAGGTTTTTTTAATTCCCGCGGGAACTCTTTAATATATCATGGTAAAAGTAGTCTACTTATGTGTTCCCCGAGATGACGCATTGTCTAATTGGTTGAAAATTAATCTCCAGTAGCTCGTCAAAAAAATGCAGAAGTACTTACTGAACAAAAACACCTACTTAGCAAGTATAGCTCTATGTTTTTTATTTACAGAACTACTGGGAATAACCGAAAAAGATGGGCAGTGAAAGCATAAAAGACAAACAGACAGACTTTTCACATTTTTTAATATGAGTACTTATGGATTTATGATTGCTCTAGTCACTAGAGTCTAGTGTTTCTGCCAGTCAGTTGATTATGATAGTGCACACTGGCTACCACCCTTTCGCTATTGGCAAAAATTTATTCTCGCAACAAGAATAAATTCAGCCAATCACAACAACAGAGATTACAAACATTATTGACAGCTTTTACAGATAAAATAGGGCTACAGTATTGCTGTTCTGGTAAACACCATCTGAAGAAAACTGAAGTCATTAATAACATTAGCACGGTAGAAGTTATAATGTACTTACCTATAATCTATATCTAAGTTTATCATAACATTGCCCAACTTCATGAAAAATTATCACAAATCTACTAAAGCTTTAGTTACAGACTGAATGGTTCACTTTGGCATACAATCTAAGCCAAATGTTTGCTTTTGAATTGTCGAATGAATCTACCACTGGTTCGGAATCCCACGTTTCATTATGTTGTGCTTACTGCTAATGGATAGGGTCACGAGTCACGACGCACAGCATTGAGGAATAAGTACAAGAGAGATTATAGGGCAGCCTGCACACTCGCTGATGTCGTCCGTCCTTCTAGTGGGAGATCTGTCAACGCTGCGCTTTTCAGTGCAGGATCTCAATTACAGCACTGTCGGACCCCAACATTGCACTGGTAGGAAAAAATACTGCATTTATAGTTGACTAGGTGATACCCGCGACTTCGTCCGCGTTGATTATGTTTGTTTATTCCCGAGAGACAACAATTCAGGTTCTAGACTCCAGTACAATTCTTGTAAAGCATTATGATATAACTTAATTAAATGTGCTATTTTTAGTTACAAAATATTATCGTTCGACAGTACATGATGACGAGATGAATACCGCACCGCTCGTGCCAAGATACGCCCCATTCAATTAGGTATTGTGTTGAATTTGAAATTAGATTCTAACAACTAAGTATAGGACAGTTATTGGTTGTTGAGTAATTGAAATGACGTTCTTTATGAGTCACGGCAGATCAAGACCCGCGGAAGCGTGTCCAGCCAAACTTCAAAAAAACTGGCGAGCAGCACCGTGTGTAATATTACACGAACCATTTGGAGCCACTTTTGACCCCCTCATAACTCAAAAACTATTTCACATAAACATGTCAAAGGACATGACCAGTAATTGCCCTCCAATTCGGGACAATGCACAGGATTTACGTTTTTACAGTAAGGTTTAAAAATTCAAAACGAAATTATTATGGAGTTATTATTCCAAATAAGGTCAGGGTTCAAATGACAAAAAAAAACAGTACGTTTATTGTTTAAATCTTGAGCGTCCGCTTTCCTCTTTAAGCACTACTCCATTTTGACGTTATTAAATAGTAATATTTTCTAGACTCACCACAATACATAGCGCCATCTAGTGTGGGAAAGCAGTTGTTGGTGAAACTTTTTTAATTTATTTTCTCAGTTTTCAGAGCCTTCAGACTCCTGAAACTTTTTAATCTGAAAACTATAAAATATAACAATTACAATAATAAAGAAATAATACTTGAAAATATTTTTTTGGACTCGCTCAACACAATAAATAGCGCCATCTAGTGTGGGAAAGCAATCTTTTGGTGAAACTTTTTTTGTTCATTTTCGCAGTTTTCCGAGCCTTCAGACTCCTGAAACTTTTTTATCTGAAAACAGTGAAATATTACAATTACAATAATAAAGAAATCATTGCTGAACATTGATTTTTGACACCTAGGCAAGCTGCCATAGTTCCACCGGTCAAGTCCTTTGGCGCATATATTGAGACCCGTGAGATATTTAGTTTACCGTAAGCAGTAACGTCATCGATAACACCCCTTATTTATTTCTCCACGTTGTGTACATCTATATTTTTTACGTCCCGTAAATATAATATTTTTATGAATGTCAATAATTTAAATTTCGCAGTCCCGCAAGAATCGGAGCATTGAAAATGAATACAAAAATTGTCGAAAAAAAAATATTTTATTTTGTTTGTAACAAGAAATTTTTATTGAGATTTACTTCTCTAAAATTACACAACTACATTACTTACAAGGCATCTTTTACACCATTACAATGACGATCGGTCAGCTCATATTTACGTTTGCGTGTTCAATAGAAGGAAGTACTTCCTCGAAACCCGCACGGGTTTGTTACGCTAACTTCCTTTCAAACTCGTGCTCAATTCGAGGCACGAGGCCTCCAATCGCGCACGGGTTCCGCCCTGATAGGCGTTTTTATTTCCGTGTTCAATAGAAGGTATTTGCGTGTGAGGTGTTTGATGGATAGGCAAGAAAATTTTAATTTTTATAGGTCATAAAAATGTAGATGTAAAATGAATGGGCTACGCCAGAAGACTCGT
The DNA here is from genome assembly GCA_964035005.1 of Erebia palarica. Lineage (NCBI taxonomy): Eukaryota > Metazoa > Arthropoda > Insecta > Lepidoptera > Nymphalidae > Erebia > Erebia palarica. The sequence goes on along the minus strand of OZ035985.1, from coordinate 30,462,243 downwards.
TTCGGCGCCCCTTCATTCAGCTTCACTTACTCGACCTTCGTTTCGCTACGGTGGTCGCCAGCTAGCTTCATTCAGGACCTCCTACGCGAGGGGTAGCATAGACGGGTTGTGCTGATTCGGTTTTGGGAGAGATCTACATTTCTTAATAATATTATGACCCTTTTATAGCATGAAATTCACCATAAAATACCGTCGCCAACGCTTCCAAACTTCCGTGATGCACAGCGTTGTCGGACTGATCGACTTGAATTGAACACGCGTTTGGAAGAAAATTTCGGTTGCAAACCCGTGCGCGATTGGAGGACGAGTTTGAATAGAGAGTTATCACATCTAGCCGGTGCAGGGTTCGAGGCAATGCTGCCTTCTATTGAATACGCAAACGGAAATACGCGATCGGTCAATAATCACTCCAGCTTTTGTGGATTCTTAAAAAAAATTAAATTTCTTCAAGCTTTTTCAAAACCTATCTTCAAAATTCTAACTCGAATGCACTTCTGTCCTGCTTCCGCATCTTTCAACACCATTACAATGGCGATCAGTCAATAATCATAGAAGCTACATCACTTTTTATATACGGAAATACCCGTTTTTCTACGATTCCAAATCTAAAGGAACAGGTCACAATTATTAAGCGACTTTTGCCATTTTGTAGCTAAACTAATACCCTAGGATCCTTTTTTTCATTTTTTCTTAAGCCGATTTTTTTTCCGAAATATTTACGATTAAGTAAAAACTACCCACGATAAAACCCGACTCTTTTACAATTTTTTCAAAATTCAAAATAAAATTACCATCCGATTTTCAAAATTCAAACGCACACTCGTGTCTCCATAAATCCTCAACTCTTGGTACTATTTCCATCTCGATCCACCCAAAATCCTCGGAGCTATAGCCAAAAATACGTCTCAGGCGATTTGCATCTGATAACCATTTTCAATGGTAAAACCTATGGCGTTATTAATAGAGCAGTCAATTATTAAAATATTTTTTAAGCTAGCACAGGCTACACTTTTCAGATGTACGAAGAAGACAGAATATGAGAAACTGAGAGCCTTTTTTTATCAATTAACCCTTGACTGCGATCTCACATGAGTGAATCACTCATGTGAGATGATGCAGTCTAAAATGTCAGCGGTCTAACCAGTAGGTATGGCAGTTAAATTAAACCCATACCCGTAATTGGTTTCTACACGGCATCGTACCGGGACGCTTAATCGCTTGGTGGCACGATTTTGCCGGTAGGGTGGTAACTAGCTACGGCCGAAACCTCCCACCAGGCCAGACCAGAGAAAATTCAGAAATTAAATATTCCCAAATTGCCCCTGCCGGGGATCGAACCCGGGATCTCTCACGTTATGACAACAGCGCTCAACACTGCTCCAGGGAGGTCGTCACAAAAAGGGAGTCTCTGGACACAAGCGGATATACTGACTGTACAAGGTGAAACACCCAAGAATGAAATAATATAAAGAAATTTTCATTCATCGGTGGAGACACTCACGCAAATGTATTTTCTATTTCTTAAAATGATTCGCACCATGGTTTCCGAAGCATTGTTATTTTTTATATGCATTTGTAGGAAATCATGTGGTGTTAGAGCCCCGACGAGCGGCCGGCACGAGGTGCCCGCTGGCGAAAGGATAATGTCAGCCTCTCAAGCCTCAATAAGTCATACGGCATCTTTGCCGCGCTATGCGGCGACGTCTTATTTAGAGGCAAACCTGCTTCAAATTGATGCCTTTCAGAGCAGTCACCGCAGGGGGTTCGGGTTCAACAGTCAAACTCTATTAATGGAAAATCACTACTGAATTAAAGTTTGTACATTAATATAATTATAAATTACTAGCCCGTATTTTACGTACGTACGTATGTGATGATGTGATGTGATGATGTGATGTGATGTGATGCCCGCGACATTTTTATTCACGCGGGAGCTCCTTAATTTTCAGGGATATAATGTACCATAAGTAGAGTGACTTATGGTACATTATATCCCTGAAAATTACCAAGGTACCCATGCCAAAAATCACGTCGATCCGTAGCTCCGTTGTGGCGTGATGAAGGACAAACCTACAAACAAACAAACAAACTTTCGCATTTATAATATTAGTGTCACAAAGCAAAACTGAATGCACGTGCTACGGTTCTACGTGAATTAAGTGTAATAAATTGTTAAGTAAGACACACAAAAATCTGCTAAAATACTATTAAAAGATAACTTACGGGCAACCACCGTTATGTCGGTTTCAATCTAAGCTATTATTACCCTAGATGTATGTAGAACGTACATCTTATCTATTTGTTTCACAAGACCATTGTTCGAGGATGTTGGCACACAATAGAACACCAAGAGCAGACCTGTCGATGGAAGTAGGACGCACGAGGAGCGTCGCGAGGCTGCAGTGGTGAAATGTGGTGGGCGGTACTGCGCACGCCGCCCCGCCCAGCCCTTTCACTGTCCCGCCCCCTCCCTCCACCCTTAGCCACCTTCCAACTCAGCCAAACTTGCGTAACCCTACTGCGCTCCCCAGAATAGAAACGCGCCCGAGGTGCCTGAGGCCCCATTCAAGCAATCTGCTCTTACAAAACATTTAAAGCACATAGGTAGATTACAAAAGTACCGCTAACTCTATCTGTACTACCCTGGGTGCGCTAATGCAATCGTGGGTTAGCAAACGAGCAGTTAAAACTTCACGATTACTCTATAAATTATTTCTGCTACTTTGAACTTACTATGGGAGCTCTTTTAATTAGGATTCGATAGTAGTGTCGTGCCGGTTCTCATTCGTAATACGTAGTTTCTTTACAAAATCTTTGCCTTACTGGCAAATTGAATAATTGTGACTTGGAAAGCACTTCACATAGATTTAGATTGACAAAATGCAGTCACAACTCACAACATTTACGGAGATTGTTACGATTTGATTTATAATTTGTAGGAAATTGTTAATATCTACCTTGGTAGGTACATATACGTAGTTACCTACGTAGCTTTGGATTTATGAAAGTTTAAGACTTACCTATATTTTAATATCTACTAAAGACGGAATAGTGTAATTTTTTTAGGTACTTAGGTTATTTAGTAAAAGTGGCCACCTAGGCAGGCATCAAGTTACAAATAGTTAAGTACTTACCTCGTAAACCTAGATACTTTAGGTACCTACTATAGCATACATTTGATCCTATATTTTTCTTATAGCTGCAATGTAAACACCATAATTCAAGTGAACATACAATAAATTAGTAACAAACGCACACCTCTCAATAATAAATCAATATAAAGTCTAAACTCGCTTACCATAATTACGGAGGCAGCCGAGTGGTTGTAATTAGACGCGATCGGCACAATAACTATCGGTTTTATGTTTATTGTTTAGTGCTCCAAACTCAGCCACAGATGAAAGGTTAAAAAGCTCAAATAAGCGTGCATTAGGAAAGAGGTGGTCGGGGTCGCGGCTAGAATGCAAACTGCCGCCCATACATTAAATCTGCTGCATTCGAATTGCAAAGTCGTGATTTGTCAAAGCATAATCTAAAGAACCGCAATATTCGCACATCGTAATTATTATCAAGTAAAATGGCACCAAAATCTTGAACAAAATCTCACGGCTTAGGTATATATGTTAAATAAAGCTCGATTGGAAATACTATAACTATCATACATACTTCAAAGAGATTGGTCTGTAGAAGATGCAAGTTTCGCGTTGAAGATATGCTAAGTATGCTTACACAACGAGACATCAACAGGTTTTTTTTTCGGAATACCTACCTACCTACTGCTTTGACCCTCATGGCTGCTTCTGTGTCACCGGGTGTTTGAGCGAGCGTGGAAGCTCTGGTGAGACCTAGGGTTTAAAATCTGAGGCTCCGTTAAACGACCGTGCGTAACGTGCAGCGGACCCACTGCACGTTACTTCTTTTTTTAGGATTACGTACCTAAGGAGATATCAAGTTGAAATTAATATCAAATATATATTATAATCTTCAGTCTTTTAGAGCTGTAAAAATCAAGCTTCTAAGATACGGCCGTTTATGCTGCATATTTTGACAATCGCCATAATAAATCAGAACCAAGATCAAAACTAATAATACTTCCCGTTGACCTAGAATCATGAAATTTGGCAAGAAGCAAGGTCTCACAGCACAAGTATAATAAAATCTTTAATAAGGATTCTGTACTCATAGGGTGTCGGATTGTTTGTCAGGCGCTACCAGTTTAGCGCCATATGTAAGCCAGTTATTTCACATGTTATGAGAGATGAAAGTTATCAAATCCTGAATATAGTTATGAAAATTAAGTAAATGCCTGAAGAGTTGGTTTTCTTTTAGGTATAACTTTATCTTAAATATTTTTTTATATCTATCTATTGAATACAGAATACCTGGTATTTTATAGCACGTGACAAATTTTAATTGTATATTGGCTATCAACAATGAAGCAATTTTCTGCACTGTTTATTAGTTACTCTATAGTTAAGTCCTTAATAGGTAGCTATGCGCTAAGCAACGCTAAGGTATCTGTATTAATCAATCTCTTAATTACACCTATAATTTAAGAGTGGGTGAGATTATGAACGGGACTACTCGTAATGCATATATAATAAATTAATTTGACGTATATTCTTGGATTATCTTGATCAGATACTCAATTAAGATACATCATTTTGCTGTTCACTGAAAGTCGTTACGAACGCCTCTACACCAATATTTCATGTTGTTTGCTCGAGAACGGTAAAATATTTCATCTTTTTATTTTTCATATCCTTCCAGATGCCAATACCAGCTGTGTTTTTTAATTTTAATGAACTGTTACTATGTCTACATGTCTATATCCCTTTTTTTCGGCGCACTAGTGTTCTCAAATTTTAATGCATAAAGATATTTTCCGTCAATATTCGTTATCACTTCAATTCATTGCCGGGTCATTACCGAGCACGAGTCACTTCTCAGTATAAGAAGGGTTTGGCCATAGTCCACCACTCTGACCAGGTGCGTATGGCTAGACCACAGAACTATAACCACCAATATTGTCTAAAATTAATAAAGGAGTATAACAAAGCATTCGAAACGTATGATAGCAAGAATATCCAAGCCATGCGCTCCATACTAATGCAAATTAATTCGTGCCAAAGTCTTCCGGCGACAGCTGCTCTCCTTTAGATACAGATACAATTTAAACCCATTTATAGCTTTCCTATGGGAAGATAAATATTTCTTAGGCGAAGATGTCGTTTCTGTTTTGTCGATGTTCGTAATCCGGACTATCGATATCTCTAAATTATTTCCTTAACCCTCTGCGATGTAACAGCGCGAAGACTTCTGATAACGCTTTGATTTATATTATGGAATATACCTATAATGACAATGGACAATTGCAAAATTTATAAGGCATACCATTTAGCACAATACGTTACAAATAAATTCACAGTTAGGATCATGTTTTCCATATTCCCAACGACTTTCAATGAGGCTCGGGCTTGTCGGGCACTTGTGTATTCCACGTGGCCCGTGGGTAATGTTATTGAGGAGTGTAGAGGCTGGTCTGGAATAGCATAATTGTGCACTATTATGGACCGTTAAGCGATTGCTCTCAAATAATTCAATTTTATGATATCGTATAAATTTTCCAAGCACTAGACCTATCGTGTTTAAAATGAAGCAATAAATTCATAATTCAAATATTTTGTGTAGAACTGATTCAAATATTTACATGAGTTTTAAAATAGGATTTTACTAAAATTCATAAAAATTAATTAAAATTAATTAATTAATTATTTATTAATTTTTAAAACCTTTAAAAATGTATAAAAGGTTTTTTAACCTATATGTTTATGATCTAGATATTTAATCCTACGGATTATTTATCGAATCAGTAAAAAGAGTAATACTAGGAAATTATTACATTAAATTAATCATTTTCTTTTAAGTAACACTTACGTACTTTGACGTGTGTGCTCAGGAACTTCACACCCTATAGTTCCTCCTTCAATCAATACTACTATTGACTATTATATTGATATTCTTCAATACTATTCCCTATTCTGTGGTTCTACAGTCTACCTGCACAGAATAGCAAGAAACTGACACCGTCCAAAACTCTATTTGTTCATTTCATACAGGACACGGTGTCTCTTATGATACGTTTGTTTTGACTCTACCACCGTTGCCGTCCTGATATTATAGATATCCAATTTAAGTACTCGACCCTACTTTACCGAGTACTTTAGTGAACCCCTAAGGCGTGGAAAGCCCTTCCGGCGTCCGTGTTTCCTGCCACGTAGCAAGCCGTTATGGCAAGAGTGAGTAAGCTGCTTATTCATGAAATAATAAAAATCTCATATCAAAATCAATCAATTTTGCGAAACATAAAACCCGATTCAGTTCATTGGAAGCGTGAGAGCAAACTATCTCGGACCCTTTGTATTGAAATTAAACAAGCAAAGAGCACGACGCGACGCCGCTGTATCGCACCGCAGGACGAAGGGTGATGCTGACAATTTATTGCATAAAGTCTACAACTGCCGGGACAAGCGGCCGACGGGTGGCTTACGGTTTGCTTGTAGTACATCGCTGAAGCCTTTAAAAAAAACCATTCAACATGATTACACGTTTTGACATGACAGCACGATCAGGATCTTTCAGTTCTTTAAAATTGGCAATTCGTAATTTGATTCACAAGGAACTTGCATTCAGTCCGTTGAGGAAAAGAGTACACACTACGGACAGAAAAAATATCGGCTGGATATAAAGTGCACGTATTTCACTTTAATATAGAGCCACACACTCTAATACGACATGGCAAAATATCCTTCCTCTCCCACGGTGAGGCGTTTTGTACTGTTTTGTTCTAATCTGTCGAAGTTCTAACGATAAAATAGTAGACACTGTAATAGAAAACCTCTTTAAAATTTTAGGACTACTTCAGCCTTCAATAGAACTTTCTAATCGTAATTTGGTGCATTTAAAGCAACTGCTTTATTTTCACTTTCAGCTGCTTATAATATGTACTAGCAATACCTAATATAAATGCGAAAGTTGTTTTGTCTACAATTGTTAAAGCATAAGACTGCTTTTTACACTGACAAAGACGCCCCGCAAAAGTAAATTTCCCTTGCCCTGCCAATCAGTGGAAAACCTTCAAAGTCATCTGACAGGACTGTGCGCACTCATACCGTACCTTTAGAGCGCTTCAGACAACAATTAATACTCTTTCAATTACTAAGCGTTTAATTATAATCAAGAAGAGAGATAAATTGCAAACAATTATTCCCAACTCCTTACAACGCAACGTTGCCTCATCACCTATGTATTTTCTATTTCTATTTTCGCGCGGCTTCTCTGAGCTAATAATTGAATTTCCAGAGAACAATTGCTTCGATTACAGCGCCGCTCGACACGGATCGACGCCTAATGAATCTTCCCCTGTCTAGTTATTTACCGAGATAAACTCTGTATTTACTGGGAACATGCGCATGATTGCACGAGCTCCCAATAAATTAGATTTATCGGGAATTAAGTTAAAACTGAATTCATAGGTACGTATGATGGGACAATCTCATAAAACAAAATGGGTAAGTAATTTTCTTATTTCATCGCACACGAACTGTGCCTATAAATATTACAACATAACGAAAACTACATCATAGTTGTTAAAGTCGTCGTCAACTGATAAACTGCCTCAGCTGGACACAGGTCGTCTCTCCGCGCCGTGTCGATCCGGCGGCTTTTTGCGACAGGCTTGATGGATTTCGTCCGTCCACCTAGTGAGGAATCTACCAAAGCTTCTGGATGCGAGGTCACCTTTCCAGCACCTTAGAACCCCAAATTAGTTCTTCGAAATATGCGACCCTCTCCATTTCAGCATAGCAGTCCTTTGAGTTATGTTGATTACTCTGGTTCTTCTACGGATTACCTCATTTCTAATATGATCACGTAGAAAACTCCAAGCATACAGCTCTCTTCATCGCCCGCTGAGTGATTCTACTGTCTTACGAGGCTCGTAGTCCTTTATTCGTAATATAGTTGCCATCTCTCGTATCCCTACACACCCACATTACTCGCAATCTGGCAACATGCAGACTTAAGTCTTCAGGTACTGAGGAATTTTGGAAGAGAAGACATCTTGAAGCTTCCCAAACGCTGTCCATCTGAGCTGCGTTTGGTTTGGTAGGTAAATGCCATTAATTCCTTTCGTCGAAAAAGGTAGGTCAGAGTTTGGCGTATCTTTGTAGGCAAAACTCAGGTTTTGCCTACAAAGATACGCCAAACTCTGGACAAAATAAAGGAAATTATGTCGGATCTAATCAGTTAGATCCGACATAATTTCCTGATGCTGAATTTTCAGTACCTTGAACGAATTGGTTTTGTTAAGGACTTACCTGTGTATCATGTGATCACACCTTAATAATAAATAATGATATCGGTTTCGCAACAATGGATACTGGGCAGGCAGCGTCCGCACGCGTAGCCGATCACCGACGGCTTCAATCAAACGGATGCGTCCCATTTCACGATTCCAATATCATTCTAATGAAATGTCGGCACTTAGTGAAATTTGAATTGTGCAACGCGCACAATTGGAGCTATACTCTTCCTATATAGCAATTTATTGGAAACTAGATGACGACCGCGACTTCGTCCGCGTGGATTGAGAGTTTTGTTTCCCGCTAGTCTCTCTACAATTTTCCGGCAAGTCAGCCGTCAGTTAGTCCAAATGAATAGACGACGCGACGCCCGCGGCAACATCCGCATGGATTTTTATAGCCATTCAAAAAAAAACATCGCGTAGTTCCGTTGCTCATGATGCGGTGTCATTTAAGGACAAAGTAATAAATAGACACATTTCATCTTATTCGGGTTATTTTGCCTGCACCGACCTATACCTACCTACGAAGCAGCATCTATACTTCTATACTAATATTATAAATGCGAAAGTTTGGATGGATGTATGGATGTATGGATATTTGTTACTCAATCACGCCCCAACGGCTGAACGGATCTGGCTGAAATTTGGCACAGAGATAGATTATAGTCTGGAATAGCACATAAGCTACTTTTTATCCCGGAAAATTAAAGAGTTCCCACGGGAAACAAAAAACCTCAAACCACTTTGTTTCTTAATACAAATACAAATGATTGCAGAAACTATTCCAAAGGGTTGTCTTTCTGGTGTGGTGAATTTGGGTATTGGAATTATCTACTGTTTGAATATTTACTGATCAATATTCAAAATATTATATTTTATCAAGGTTTTTCCTGAATATGAAAAGCGATCGCTGAAAAAGGAATTGGTTAACTTACCCCTTCGTATTTATGACACAGTTTTTGGATTAATACCTACTAACGTTTACGCTTGGATGAAACGTTTTCGTAATAATGACCGTGAATGTGTTTTAAGCTTTAAGAATGAGTACGGAACCCTAACTTAAAGGTTTGGTATACCTACCTAGTTATGTATCCAAAAGGCGCTCAGATGTTTATACATAAAAACCTTATGCCTAAAACTTACCTAATTGTATACCTATTGATATTTACCAATATGTCTTTAACGATCATTTAATTTGCCATTTAAACCTGAGTACTTCCCTTTTCAGATAGGATTAATGGTATTTTTACGCAAATTATTACCTGAGTATGATATACCTACATAATAATATGTTCTAATGTGTACAAAACTTGTAAAGCGTAGGTACTTCTGTCTATCTATTGTGTCAATTTTCTTAGTGAGCGAGCGTAACTTAAAGTTAACCTTTTTTGATGCCAGTTATTATAGATACCTATTACGTGTATTTTATTGCAACTTAAACGGCTCCAGACATCGCATTACGTCGGCTACAATCCATAAGGAAATTGAAGGGGTCGAATGTTTCAAAATAACTAGCGGCTGGATGCTGAATATCTATTAGCGGTAATATCTTAGCGGAGAGATGGCTCTGGCCCAGATCTGAAGCCGGTCGAACCAGTTCTCCGGGCATCCTTGCGTAACACCCGCGCGCCCGGTTCGTTTGCAAAAATGCATTATTGAGCCTCCAAACAACACGCACGGCCTCTAGAGTCTTGGCAAGATATTGAGAACTGCGTACGAGTGATACAGACCAACCGCACGATTCAGATTAAATCCACGGCCGTTGCTCAACTTGCACCGCTTTTCGACAAGGAAATCGCAAAAACTGAGGTTTATTACGCCGTGATATAAATCATGAAATTATAATTTCGACTTCACCACGCCCTCGAATGACATGCAATTTTATTTTGGAAATTATACAGCGATGTCTTATTTATTGCGCTTCTTGTGGTCATTAGCATAATAAATTATCATCTACCATCATACTACCTACGAATGCAGTCGTTTAGGAAAGAAGATGACCTCGGCTCTAAATTTGAAATGCATGATCTAAATCGCCTCAAAAAAAAATTTTGCGAACCTTTTAAAGGTTCTAAAATTTTCGGTTGGACTTACGAAAATAATTTAGTCCTGCGACCACCTTAGATCTTGTCTTGTCTATATTATTTAAAAAAAACTCGGTTCTCTGTTAAAAAAATCAGCTTTAAAGGCCCAAGAGTCATTGGGCAAGTGAGTTTGTCAGATCCTTTCTTTCTATATACCTATATAGTGATTTGACACGATTTAATAATTACAGCCATTTTTTTTTAATTATTAAATTCCCCTCTGACGTGGTCAGAGCATTTGTTATCCCAGTTGTACTTGTTTAACAGTTTATTATAAATATCTGGGTGACCGAGCTTTGCTCGGTTTTTTTGGTAAATAATGTTTTTTTTGAAATTATATTAAAATATATTTTTTATCATAAAATATTATACTTTATTTAAAAAAAAAAGGGAAAAAAACATCGGACTCGAAAGGCCATCTTGGTCTCGAACCGGGGTTTCCCACGTGAGCTATTAAAAGCTTGTTGCTAATGGCGAAATTTACCCTCGTAATCTAATGATATTGTAGCAGTACGGATAAAACGACATTTTCAAAAAATGAAAATTCTAGCCCCCGAAACCCCCGTGCATACTAAAGGAAATGGCCTATGGGGAACTATGGGAGCTTGCCTAGAGATCAAAAACAAATGCGCAGCAATGATTGCTTTATTATTGTAATTTTTATATTTTATAAAAATATAACTAGATTAGATGGCGCTAGTTGTTATGGTTAGCGAGTCTCAAAAAGGATTTTCAAGTATTGTTAACCACGTTTTTAATTAAGCTTTGCATTATTTGAGCATGGATGAAGATAATACTAGAATAATTTACATTTTATCCTTGACCTTATTCGGAATAATAAATCCATAGTAATTTCGGTTTTAATTTTTAAACCTTACTGTAAAAACGGCAATCCTGCGCATTGTCCCGAATCGGAGGGCAGTTACTGGTCATGTCATTTCATGAAAATCGTTCGAGCCGTTTCCGAGATTTTTTCAGATTATAATATATGTCACCGTAAGATTGCAATCTAACTAGCGAAATTATTGACTGGCGATTGTGAACCGTTCAATCTTCTGAGTGTCAATTTTTGAAATATTCATTGTACTTACGTTTTCTTGTCTCTTTCTTGTAGGTTAGGTTAGAGTTCGACATAAATAATCAGTGTGGCCGGGCACTTAGATTTTATCGGGTTAAAATACCTAACAGATTACAATGTACCGAAAAATAATGGGTTAAATTGTAATCTGTCGATAGTTTACAATTACGCTAGTTAGATTACAATCTAACGGTTTTTGCAATTTCACGGTGATATATATATATATATATATATATATATATATATATATATACAAGAATTGCTCGTTTATAGGTATTAGATTGTGTACGTGTATTTAATTAGAATTTAAGTTTTAGGTTACTGTTAACTAGAAAGAAAGAAAGTGTTAAGAAGAAACTACTTATTCTTCAGTATTATATTCTTATAATTTAAGTGAAAATATAAATCTTTGTTTTTCATAACTTATGTTTCATTTCTTGTTATTGATATATTTACAATTTAGGTGGTATATTTTAAAAATAGGTTTCTAGTTTTGTTGTTTTTTAATATATTAGCCAGGTAGTCCTTACACAGACTCATTTGCATCTCCTGTTTCAGGTCTCCTCGTGCTTTGCCGTGCTGCGGACAGATACCATCCATTTGGTATTACATTACTTTAGCAGGTGAGTAGATAAATATATTTTTTCACGTGTGAAAGTTGGCTTTACATATAAACTAGGCGAGGCAATTAAAATGGAAGCCTCTACAACATTGTTAGTTGTAAAGTTCCCATGCCCCCAAGATGCCGGCAGAAAACTGCAACACTAGAACAGGATCCTATAGTGATAATTTATTGATAAAATCATAGAATAAACCGTAGGCGGCGTGCGCGCAACCGGTCCGCGTAAAATAGCGCTCAGCTTACTCGTAGTCGACTACAATATCGTGCCCATCTGCTTTCCTTTAACGGTAATGCACGTGTACACGATATTGAATTTCATGAATCAATGTCAAATGTTATTAAAAACTAGCTAATGCCTGCGACTTTGTCTGCGTGGATTGAGATTTTTCGGTTCTCGCGGCACCTCTTTAATTTTCCTAGTAGTTCCTAGTAGCCTATGTGTTATTCCAGACTATAATCTATCTCTGTGCCAAATTGTGAACAGTAAATTAATCATACATCATACGACAAGATGTATGGATTGCCATCGATCCATACATCCATCCAAACTTTCGCATTCATAATAATAGTAAAGATAGACAATAATTCAGATAATGCCCAAATACTGTTCATTTTTTTTAAAGTAGTTTTCCGTAGGTCCAAATAAGCAGATTCCTTGTTCTGTGGGCCCAATAGATTCACAGGTATTAGCAAACCTCCAACAAGGGGTACCTATACCTACCCTTTTTTACTTCGGAATCCTCAACTTTTTATCTAGAAACAACTGAAATTAATAAAATATAAACTGCAGAAAATCTGCTTAATTTAACGGTACATACGGTACGGTAAAGTTTATTGTTGAATTTGTAACACAGCCTTAAACACTTGAGTATAGCTACCTTTTTTCACAAAAAGAGGAATCCACTTATTAGCTTTTTTTTACCAGTAAGTAGGTATTTGACTGAGACTACATGTTACACTAAGTAAGTAGTTTCGTTCTCGGTAGGAATGACATTCGGAATCAGAATTCGGTAGATTCACTCAATGTGAATCGTCGAGTGAAAGCATCTAATAAAGTTTATTTAAATAATAAAACGTAAATTTAATTTGAATTTAAATCCCGAAAATAACGAGATTTAAATCAAACTGAAAAAAATCAAAAATACCTACTGATCAGGAAAAACGAAAGAAAAATACTGAGTGCAGATTCAAAATTCGTGTCCAGATAAAATTCTTTGGCGAATGCAATCAAATGTATGCGAAACATGGCGGCCAGGGCGCAGCGCTACAATATTCTCTCACGGCTATTTTATTGGCGTAGAATGTGTTTAATTTACGCGCACACTCTGAGGCATTATCGTAATTTCTTGTTTTGTGAGAAACGCCTATAATAATAACATAAATACAGTTAATTCAGTACGACGGAGGGACGAGTGGCCCAGTTGTGACAACGCATATCATTCGAATGCGATTGTTAAGCAACGATGAACCAAGTCGGCAACTGGATGGCCGAATTTGGAGGTTCAGGCCTTTTCGTTTCCTCCATGCCTCGGGAAGCACATTAAGCCGTCGGTCCTGGTTATCATCACTAACATCTGATAATAATCATTACAAAAACCTAAGAGTTTAATATACGACGCATATTAAACTCATACGACTCAAGTATGCGGAAGGACGTGGGAACGCACCGCATTATTATCCTAAGAAATCTCATATCATTATTTGATTAATGAAACGAAGTCACAACCCTCGGTAATGAGGAGTACGATGCAGAGTAAGAGAATTCATTACGAACATTTCTGTTAATAAATCCTTCTGCTTTCCAAAAACGCATAAGTTACGTGCTTCACACGAAATACAGGACTTCCTTAGGGTATACTAACAATAATTAAACCGTGAAACCTACACGTGATAATTGAAAAATTTAATGCAGTAGGCAGGAACTTATCTGCTAAAGATTTCCCGTACCTAATGTTTTTAAGTGATAGGAAATAAAATTATGCGTAGGTAGGTATATAGGATATTGAGCATTGGCACCTAGCCACCTACCAATTAGGAGGAATTCTCATTCCTTCATTTGTCTTCATCTATGATGTTCGCGTAAAAAACATTATTTCTATGCAGCAGCCTTACATCGTATAGAATTTTTTCTGATTTGGTCATTAAAGGGCTTAAAGCATGCACGATACTTATTAGTTTTATAAAATGTTTCATCCAGAAATCTTAACAAAAACACAACGCTCCTATTTATTACCACAGTAAATTGCTAACTAAATTCCCTATAATTTAAACATTTAACGATCCCGAGATACAGCACACTTAGTAATATGCAAAGTAGCATAATTTTAGCTACGAGTAAGTAAGAACAATCATGTTCTCGTAGATTTTACGGAAAATTCCGAAGACAAGATTTCTCTAGCTATTTTAGAAATATTGTTTTTGGTCTAAAGATATATCGCACATGGAGATTAGTCATGCATTTTGCATAATTCGAAAAAGTTGGAAGATCTGTAAATACCTAAAAAAAGAGACCTCAGCAGCGCAAACACCACGGCAGCATTGATAAGTACTGCGTATTAAAAACTGTATCCGAATAAAACGTAAAAATCAAAATTTTTTATTGTAAAGTAGGTAATCGTCTTTCTGTCACATAATAATTTACATTTCAAAACGCATATTGAAATATCAAAATTAGTATCGTTTAAAAGTATAAAACTTTTCAAATAACTAAAAAGCTTTCAAAAATCTCCAAGACGATTTACCAGCTGTACTAACTTATTTTGTGATTTTACTAAAATATCGGCCGTCGGCGATTCTTTCTTCACTGACTGGAGGTAGAGGTATGCAACCCCCGTTAGGCATTTAGTCAGCTATATGACTCAAAATCAAACATCACCTGAAATTCAAACCAATGCTTTCAGGTATTAAACTAATTTAAAGTTGTTACTTCCGCATTCGAAAGTTTAGTAATGTGCTTATTTGTATGTAAATATCTCCGCAGTTCTGTGCTTAATTTATTAGCACATTTCTGTAGCTTGTTAAAATTTGCTACCGCGTTAATTTAAACAAGCTACATTCGTCCACGATTCTTTCATAAAATGTCAATTTATAATTGAGAGCAGATTAAAACAACGGACACTTGCTAAGAAATGACTTATTACCAAAAATACTTTCAATTTGGAGGTTATTTCAACTTTCACAATCAATCTGCTCGAACAAATAAATACCATTTTTATCCAATTGTAATAGAGCTGTAAACAGTATGTAGATAAGAAAAGATTCGCCTTAGTTCAACAAAAACATTACAGATGGCGTTAGATATATTGAATTATTGTACTTTCAATAGATGGCGTTGCGAGATTCAGAATACTAGCGCACTCAGCACTTTAAGCTGCTTTTATCTTGTTTCTTACGATACAGATCTAGCGCTCAAGCGGTGGTATTACATATTATTTTAACCTGTAAGTTATTGATCCGTGGTTAATAATCGAGAGACGGAAACGTATAGTAATCATTTTAATACCCATTTATTTATTTTGTAATTAATTTGAAGTGTCCGTTGAATTCTAATATTTGAAATAAAGGTTATAAAATAAGCTAAGAATTATTGTATATTTTAAATACATGTTGATTCTTAGGCGAATTTGGACAATGTCCTTTGCTACCGCGTTAATTTAAACAAGCTACATTCGTCCACGATTCTTTCATAAAATGTCAACTTGATTTCAACATTAGTGTGATATTTTCAATGACGCATGAAAACTTAACTTGGATAAGTACCTAAGTAATAGACCTACTGGTAGTTAGTTAGTACCTAACTATTCTAAATTAAATTTTATTATTATATTATAACGTAAATTATCCTGTTTTGTTTCATCGGTTAGTTCATAAGAATTATGTTTATATAGCGTTAAACAACTTCAGTACTTCTTTTTATCAGACTGATAGTAAAACTGAAATATTTTTTATAAATAAGTACTTTTAACGCTTAGTAAATTACGTAGCTGAAATGTTTATGAGTTAATACGTAAGAAGTGAACACACCTAAATTATGTACTAGTTGATTACAGATTTGTACTCACAGATTGTATAGTTTCCCATGGTTACGTTTAATAAAATGTTAATAAAATTGCCGCTGTATGCAACAGGCATTACTTTAACGTAGGGTCGACATGTACCAACCTATGTACCTAATAATGTACCTACTCGATAATGGCGAATCTATATGTTGGTAAACTGGCCGACATGACAACGTATCAGAATTTCAAAACTTAGATTTGAAATACCAGCTCTTTTGGTTTAAATTAGTAAAAAAACTTTCTATCTGAGCTACTTACAATTTAACATCCATCCATACAATTTTGCCACCCAAAATTGTATGGAGAAGTTAAATCACGATTTGATATTATGTTGTTATATTCTAGAACAAATGCTAGAAAATAAGTAAATTTTTCTTAATTTTAGTATTTACGCAAGTTTACGCTATATAACTGTTAAGTTACAATACGACAGAAAAGTTAGGAAAAGTTCTCACAAAATAAGTTCTTGAAAGAGATTATGTGTGATTTCCAAGTTCTACTTAGTCTTCAAATTTCCGCTCTGGAATACGTACAATGCCCGCGACTACGTCCGCGTGGAAATAGATAGTAGCCGATTCTCAGACCTACTGAATATGCATATCATAAAAATCGGTCAAGCCGTTTCGGAGGAGTATGGTAACTAACATTGTAACACGAGAATTTGATATATAAGACTAGCTGACGCCCGCGACTCCGTCCGCGTGGATTGAGGTGTTTTAGGGGTATGAAAAATAGATAGTAGCCGATTCTCAGACCTACTGAATATGTACTCATTATGAAAATAAACATAGTAAATAAAATATTATAAATGCGAAGGTTTGGATGGATGTGTGGATGTATGGATGTGTGGATGTATGGATGTTTGTTACTCAATCACGCCCCAACGGCTGAACGGATCTGTCTGAAATTTGGCACAGAGATAAACTATAGTTTGGAATAGCGCATAGGCTACTTTTTATCCCGGAAAATTAAGGAGTTACCGCGGGAACCAGAAAACCTCGTTCCATGCAAACGAAGTCGCGGGCATAAGCTAGTAGTAAATAGGATTATCTTATGGATAACCGGCTGGGTGGTGAGTGGTGACCCTACTATAATGTAGCCATTTAGGTCTGTAACATAAAGTTTCGCCCATTACATTTATGTTTCATTTATTTAATCGCACATTAATATTGGATATTAAGACATCGAAACATGCATGGTCATTTTAAACGCGTGTTTAGTAACTCCATACCGTTGGAAGGCACAACCCAAATTCATTATTGCTTGGAATATAACTTATCCAACGCTTTTTATACGACTGCCTGAAAAAAGGAGTATATTGTTTTCAGGGTTCATGTATGTATGTATGTATGTATGTATGTATACAATATAACTTCTATACTCCTGAACCGATTTTGATAAATGAGGTATCGTTAGAATCCCTAGCTTATTCCGGGTGATATAGGCTAGTAAAATTAAAAAAAAAATTAATGGGGTGACCATGGTCCTGCATTAAAGAGTAAAGTTGAAAAATAAATTTCGAAAATAAGGTTAACTATATAATCATCATCTAGAAAATGATGAGTAGATTCCAAAAATATATAACACTATAGTTCAATATCCAGTGATTCACAAACAAATATCATTTAACAAAAATGTGAATATGATTCCAAAGGTTATATATGCAAATAGCTTCTTAAGGAGGTAAACTCCGAAAATAATATAGCAGGGCAGTCGTATTTTTTAATTTGTTAATTTAATTTCACTTGTTCTATATATAATTTGTTTATTTAACTCCAACACGCGCCGCACCCGTCTTGCGCACGTCCCGCGCACGCGTCATTGTGAATGCCTATCGTAGAATACGTGTATTACACGACGAGTTCAACAACGCTGCGCGCGACCCGCGCCCGTTCCCTGTGTCTTTTGCCCTTAATATTACCTTCCTTTATAGCCCTTCCGTCACCAGAGGCCACCACTACCACCACCAGAAACCACAGTGTAATGTTTCGTAAGACATCTTTTGCCCTAAAGGCTCAGGCCATTTGCAAATAAATATATATATTTTATGATTTTGAATGAAAGTGTACGACTTTAAGTGCCTATGTAAAAGTTTCAGAACATGGCAATCCTAAATAACTTTAACAGTGAAGTATCAAGTTAACTTAAAACGAGAAGTATCATGTAGTCGTAATGTCGTAGAATGTTTGTCATAAATAAGAATTTATTGTGAGATGTGAAGGAAAGGCAGAGTTGGTAGGGTCAGCAGAGCGACTCGTGACCGAGCGCGCGCCCCGTCTCCGCAGCATCACGACCGCTGCGCCCTCGTCGCCTCCAAATAACATGATATTACTCACTAACTGGCCATTTCACGCCACGTTTGGATCTCGCAACAGTTTTAGCTCAGTAACAAAATATTGTTTGTGTCAGATTAATCGCCATTATGATTTTGTACACGATTCACTGCGAACATAAATAAACAGTGCTATCGCATTTGTATTATAAAGGAGTATGTTGTTTCAAATCATTTATTTTGATCGTGGGTGCGTAGAGTTGTATAGATTTCTAGTGCAATA
Source organism: Erebia palarica (assembly GCA_964035005.1). Taxonomy (NCBI): domain Eukaryota; kingdom Metazoa; phylum Arthropoda; class Insecta; order Lepidoptera; family Nymphalidae; genus Erebia; species Erebia palarica. The sequence continues at coordinate 30,443,481 of OZ035985.1, read as the reverse complement.
AGCTTTTGGTATAATCATAATATAATAATGAGTGCATTGAGCATCCTTAAGTCCCTACTACGATATTTGGCTTATTATGTTATATACAAATACTGTCCTTAATTTTATTGACATCCCTTGCTCACTGCGGAAATTAATTTAGAGATTCTGTACAACAGAATTACCTAACCCAGATTATGTATTAGATTAAGGATACGGGTTTATAATAATTGCCCATAACAGGTTAACCCGCTACCATCTTAACTTTCCACCTGGTGAGATTGCAGTCAGGGGCTAAATTGTATCCATACTAATATTATAAATGCGAAAGTATGTTTGTCGGTCTGTCTGTCTCATACGCTTTCACGATCTATCTATTCAACCGATTTTGATGAAATTTGGTACAGGGATAGTTCACATCCCGTAGAAGGACTACTTTTTGTACCGGAAATTTAAAGAGTTTCCGCGGCAATCAAAAAACTTAATCCACGCGGACGAAATCGCGGGCATCAGCTAGTAGTGGAATAAAAAAAGCAAAAATAAAAAAAGTTAAAATAAAGAAATATTTCTTTTAAAATAAGAAGCACTAACACTAAGTACCTATAATTTTTCCACCTCCACCATCAACCAAATCAGCATTGATGGTAGAGTAAGACAATTGTAGAGTTGCTTCTGAAAATACCCATAATCCGAACCAGTGGTCAGTGGTCATTCGACTATTCAAAAGCACTTGTATTAAAGTCTACTTGAATAAAAAATAATTGAATTTTTGAATTGATTTTTATTACTGGCGGGCAAGACGACGACGAAGGAAAAGATTGTTATATTTTACAACCTTCTAAACGGACGGAGGTCACAACCATCTGCCTGTTCACTAAAATTAGATTGTCTGTAACGTACGAGTATTAACAAAACATAATTTGTTGCGGACTTAAAATGATATATTGTATCTAATTAGCATAATATGCAAGTGGTTAATGTTATTAATGTTTGGGTAACTATAATCTTGTTAATCTTTGCTCTAAGCAACTCGCATGCAAAACGATCATTATTTATTACTTACAAATAGATAACAGATGCAATGACATTTCTCTACTATTCACCTGCCGCAAAGGATTTGGGATTTAATATCAAGCTCGCAATTGTATGACTGTCGACCTATTCTGGGTTCGAATCATTATGTTAATTAGATATGTACCCTGTGACATGAGAAGTTATCCAGTACCTAGTTCTGTGCATGTAATTTCTCTGATTTTAGATAAATGTGTCTACCACCTCTACCTATCATTTAAATTAGTAGGTATTTGGTCCAAAAGCTTTCCTATAAAATCCAATTTTAAAATGCTTTGGTGATTGATTGATTGGCGCTAAAAGCTTTTGTCTAAGTTGAGTTTACCAACAACTTATTTGTACGCAGATATAATAAATGCTTATTTTAGTTTTAGACAATTTAAAGTAAAATGCTCTGCTTATGCTCTGATATTGATCATTTAAGTTGTCTTGAGTTTCGTCCGTCCTACTTTTTCATCCAGCACAAATCCATTATTACCAATTTCAATTAATTTTGATGGACTACGTAGTATATGTAGGTAGTGATCGAGAAAATATGCATAGCAATTAAAACTTTCACAATCCCACTTATCTCAGCCTTGGATTGAATGATTACTTTATCTTGTAGCCGACGAACCACTTAAAAATGCTTACAATGTTTTGCGGATCCAATTAGACGCCATTTTGTGGCGATTAAAGATAGTCTGGGTGGCCATTGTCTAGTGTTGGCGATTATGTAGGAAGCCGTCCACGCCCAAGCGATCACTCACAAACTGTCAACTAGTAATGAATGGTACTTAGGTCAAACGCACACTGCTGCCTCAAGCCTGTATCGAGTACAAGGAAAGCTCTATAAGCTTCTCCATTCAAATGGCAACTACCGAAACAGTACATACACATTTCGATTAAGTATTTTATATGATATGATAAAAAAAAACATTTTATTAAACAGATACATTTGGCCGCTCTAGTCATTGCTGGTCTTCTTCTACTTCCTTTATCAACATGGGATGTATCTGTAAAAATAATTTGACATCCACTTAACCTTATCTGAAAATTGAGACTGAAAGCTAAACTTTGAAATTGCTACGTATTAAAAATGGCAAAAATTCACGAAAGTAATGGCAACTAAAACACTGTAGTTAATGCGCGTTCGGCCTAAGCGGTCAAAATTCATGATAATCCATCATGTGCCAGTTGTTTTATTAAATGTTTGCTGATAAGGAGCCAAATACTCTGCACCAAACACTGCGGCGACATTTCACGACATTTCATCAATTTAAATACATATTTATGCCCTACTGGCAGCCTGACCACAGGCCTGACCTAATTGTAGGTACATAGTTAGGTACTTAATATTATAATGGGACGAGTAGCTACCTCAAGCAAGGCTCGAAAGAGATTAATTAAAAACATACACAGTAAATAACATACATTAATAGTAGATATAAATGCGAAAGTGGTTCTGTGTGTCTATACGATTTCAAGGATCATTTGTTTATTCGATTTCGACAAAATTTGGTACCGAAATAGATTGCATCTCGTGGTAAGACATGGGTTATTTCCAAATTTTAAATCCTGGATAGTTAAATAGTTCCCACGAAAGTTTTTAATACATAAATTATTTTTAATACACGTGAATGAAGTCTCTAATGAAATTCAAAGGCAATGTCCTGCATTTTGAATTCTTTATGTACAACAGTCCTAATTGTAGTAGGTACCTAATACAAACAATATTTTATCAATCTATAAATAATAATAATGTCCTCCCAACCGAATTTCGGCCACGGCGGCCTATCTCCAGAGATATTAGCCATCCGCGCGGGAGTATAGTGCACAAGTGTGTCCGCTTACACAGGTGAACCCTCTGTCCTTTTACTCTCATAGTCCGATGGGAGAGATCAGGCGCAGGACCGACAACTTAACGTGCTCTCCGAGGCATGGGAGTGAAACACCGCCAACTTCCTTACTCTGGGCTATAGAGAAGTTTTGTCAGAAAAATCCAATACTTGTCTTGCCTGACCCGGGACTCGAACCCGGGACCTCGTCGGCCGCAGTGGAACTTGCTAACCACTAGACCAACGAGGCAGTCAATCTAGAAATAATCAGGTATCCACGCAACAAAGTTATATTCAAATAAGTAGGTAAGTAATTATATTTGCATTCGTTACAAAATCTACCTAAAATATCCAAACGGGTATTTTGCTATGTAAGCTTCCACTTTCGGTACAAATGAGATGTTGCAGGCCTTGAAAAGACGAGCTTTTGCAAAACAGACATTATCACCGACATCCTCTGCCCGTAGATGCACACATTTGAATATATATCGACTGTCCTAAACATAAAATAAAATATAATGCCATAAATAAGTATCTTATATATAAGTTGTTGTCAGCATTATAATCCTTTAAAGGCATTATATTTAGTACAGTTTACTTATTTGATTTAATTTTCAATCCACACGAATGCGAAAGTTTGGATAGATGGATGGATAGATGTTTCTAACTCAATCACGCCAGAAAGGCTGAACGGATCTACATGAAATTTGGCACAGATATAGTCTGAATTATCACATAGGATACGTTTTATCCCGGAATCTTAAGGAGTTCCCGCGGGAACCAAAAAACCTCAATCCACGCGGATAAAGTCGCGGGCATCAGCTAGTACATGTAGGTACCTACAATTTACATATCCTACTTTGCGCAGGCGAGCTTCCTCCGCTAAGTGAGATACCTAGTCAAAGGTAATTATGCCATGTATCAGTAGGTGTATACGATGACCGAGGCGTAACACCAGAAGTAACTTAAAATAGGCAGATGATTAATGATGTACATAAATCTGTGTCAACTAGCCATCATTGAAATTTGTCTGGGAGTAAACCTCGATTTACTTAGGGAAGAACATAACAACATTGTTTGCTTGCAACTTATGTAAAATAAGCTTTCTTTCCTAAGGAACTAAGATTTGTTCTGTTTTATGTTACATAACTAAGATAACAGCTCCAATAATAATAATATCCTCCTAACGTGGCCGAAATTCGGCCTCGGCGTCCTATCTCCGGGGAGATTAGCCATCTGCGTGGGAGACATTATAGTGCATAAGTGTGTGCGCATAGACCGATGGGACTGGAATTCCGACACGACCGGGGAGAGAAAGGCGCAGCATCCAATCATAATATAATTATCATTCGCTCGGATAGTGGTCAACCTCACAATACATTTAAAAAATATAATATTATTCCTGAGATTTATCCATACCTATGTGTTTTTATGACATAAAATTACGATTGTTAAAGTAGTTAAAGGTAAAACGTATAAATACGTACCTACGTAAAAATCCATTATGGTTAGTTGGTATTGATAATAATTTATAAAGTTGTACGCAGGTTATCTACATTCTACCTACACTAAAATTGTACCTAGTATAAATAAAACTAAAATTAAATCAAGTCATGTGAACCTTTAGGCCGACAGGTCCACCTTAAAAAATGAAATTATTAAAATGATTAAGTGAAAATATTCTGATTAATGGTCTCCACTGACCTGAAGGAAAATACGGTGAACTGTGATTAAGTTTTTATAAATATTCATTATCAATTTTTATATACCGCTCGTAATATCCGTCTGAACTGGTCCGTTTTCTCTTTCGACGAAATCGTGCAAGTGCAGGACAATAAATCAGTAGTGTAAAGCTGCCTTAATTTACGCTCATTATTTACGTCGTATGTGCAATTTGCCGAGGGCTAATTGTATTAATTAATGCCCATTAAGTTTTGATGCGACGAAACTTTAGTGCGTATCTTACTGTATGTATTTCAAAAATGTTTAACAACGCCATTTAACTTGAGCACCGGTAACACCGACAACGGTTAAATCTGTGGTTAAATTCAGGAAAGTGTTAGTGTAACTGTACATAAATGTTATGTGGAGTGCATAGCCATTTCTCAAATAACTTAATAGACCATTCTTAAAATAGTACGTTCATAAAAGCTCCGCGTTCAAGTATTTACTCTAGACAGTTTGCATAAAGTAAAGTAGTACTAAGCAGAACCAGTATTAACTAAGACCCGAAAGTTTGGAAAAAGCTAGTTATTTGCAGCTCCCGACGAACCACTAATTAGAGCTATTGAAGAATTTATTACCTGTCCCTTACTTACTATATTTCTGAGGGAACAACTCTGGTTCTACAATTTGCAGCTTCTTGAGTGGCAAAGAAAGCTGAGACCTGCAGTCTGTACTAAACACTACCTGAGTTTTAAGTAGAGGTATGTACTACCGCTACTTAAAACCCCCTGGAAAAACAAAGGTTTCCCACGGGATTTCTAAAAACCCATATCCACCTGAACAACATCGTGGACTTACCTACTGGGTACTCTTGAACAATACATAAAATATGTTAACATTCACTCAACAGCTATCGGCAACAATATTTAGCTAATAAAGATGCTTATTATACACGTGATGTGCCAGAGTAAGTGTATGTACTTGTACTAACCTAATAGGTAACATGAAAATCGAATGAACTTTGTTTTCTGTTAAATTCTTGTATGTACTTATCTCAATACAACGAAGCAAACATCTTGTACCTGCCACGATATGTGTAGTAGTTTAAGTGAAATGTCCGATAGGCTAGCACGTGTTTGCAATGTGGCAAGTTAGCATTACGGCGTGAAGCAAAACTGCTATTGAATGCAATTAGCGATTTTGCACACCGCTGTCGGCGCAACGGCGGCTATGGCGATGGACGAGCGAACCTTTGACACGAGTAAGGTGGGTCACTCGGTTAAAACTTACAAGACTTACTTAAACAAGTCTACAATATTAGTGTCCAACGAACATTCGTATTCATATTATACCAATCTTCCTTTACATGTTCATGTACATGTTCATGTAAAGGAAGATTGGTATATGAATACGAATGTTCGTTTGTTCTGTGTGTACCTGTGTTCACAGGTAGACCTTTATCAAGACACGCGGAAGCGTGTCCAGCCAAAGTTAAAAAAAGAAGGAAGAACTTTAAAAAACTGGCGAGCAGCACCGTGTGTAATATTACACGAACCATTTGGAGCCACTTTTGACCCCCTCATAACTCAAAAACTATTTCACATAAACATGTCAAATTTGGCGCATATATTGAGACCCGTGAGATACATATGTGCTCCAAATTTCATAAGCATACCTCAAATGGTTATTTAGATATAAACGTACAAAAATCGTCATTTTTATGCTCTACCTAGGTATAGATCAAAACTCTGACACGGGGCATACTACCATTGCTTAAAGCCGTATTATTTTAATATTGTTGACGTTCATGTTGTAGTGTTATAATCATTATTTTAAGGTCGTCAAAGTACGTGACATTCAACCGTTATTTTGAAACAATACTGCTTTAAGCGGTGGTAGTAACTACGTCGTCCACTTCCTGCGGCAACTTGCATTACATTCTACGCATAGTACATGCACAACTAAATAAAACAAGAGTTGTTAAGTAAAAAAAAACTCTGATTACATAAATCATATTGCAGGTCTTTGTTTAAATTCGTTATTTTGTGTTGTTAACTATTGAAAATGACACATAATTATTATTTTAATGTAAATAATAATGAATAATAATATAGTTGCATTAAAACCTTACCTTCGTATTCATGCATTTTGTGCAACGAAACGTCATTGACAGAAAAGAAGAAGAAACGTATTTGAAGCCGTCAGTTCAAGCTGTCAGTCATTGTGATTTGTATTCATTGTTTATAGTGGTTTTAGTGATATCGACTGTTTACCGTGCTTGTTTTCAATGTTTCACTAAAAACTTTTGATTTTGAACTTTTGCAATCAAAATTGATGAGATGTAGAAATGTGCTGTAATACCGCCCCGACTTGGCCAAATTAAGTATAAACAGAAAACGCGTTAAAAAAAATCCGGATACCAATAACTAGCCAAGCCAAAGCCTTAGTCTTCAACATTTTATACTAAGTTATAAGAAGAAATGGTATTTTAAGTTGTTATAAAATATTATATGTTGTTATAAATAAATTTCAGGACTGACCATTGAACTTGGCACCCATTTAGATCTCACTTCTTTTGTCGCTGAAGTCAACAACCAAGGCATATATATCACAATTTTGAACTTGGCTCTCATTTTACATTTATGTTTTTGATGGGATTCATAATTCAAAGGTATACCTGTGAATTATGAATTTGCTGACTCTGATATTGCTTGGAGGAACTTAAATAATTTCTCCTCAAATGATCCAGTTATGTTATGTACCTGTGGCGGTCTTCGCAGTCCGCACATAATCCAATAGATGGCATTACTAGTACGATTCACGCGACCACGAAGAGCCCAACTCACGATTACGAAGCGTTCTCTGAATTACGCTATATATACGACCTCCAAAGATGAACGGTCGGACCAGTGGTCCCCGAGCACAACACCCGCTCGGAGGATGATCATCCTTTGTTACGGTCGAGCCATATCACCTGCTCCCGTACATTTGTGACCCCGACGTGATCTCCAAGCCGCCGCCGACGATCAAAAAACAAGCCGACGTGACGTCACAGCCCCTGCCACCGCACATCAAGCCGACGTCACGCCCTCACTCGTCAGACTTGAGCAACATCGTACATCACAATATAAACCCTGCAGTCATCGCAGCGAGGACAGCATCATCAGTACGCACAGCGGGACACAACAGCATCACAACGCAGCACAGCAGCACAGCAATCCAACGCAGCACGACAAAACTCAACGCAGCACAGCAACCAACGCAGCACAGCAACCAACGCAGCACAGCAACCAACGCAGCACAGCAACCAACGCAACACAACGCAGCAACGCCGACCGATGTTCCGGCACAGCCGCTCACAGAGCCACACGCTCAGCGGCCAGCAATAGTCGATACGCAAAAGCAGTACACAGCCCGTCGACGCCAGTACCAGCCGCACAAGTGGGTCACACAGCCTCAAAGTAGTATGAGCCTACAACGCCACTACCCTGGTTGTTACACGACGCCGCTTCACTGAGTACTTTCCGACGCAGCGCTTACCTGAATGTTCATCGACGCCACTTCTCCAGATGCTTGCAACGCCGCTCAACTGAATGCTGACGACCTCCAGACTCGAAGGGGAGTGATGTGGCGGTCTTCGCAGTCCGCACATAATCCAATAGATGGCATTACTAGTACGATTCACGCGACCACGAAGAGCCCAACTCACGATTACGAAGCGTTCTCTGAATTACGCTATATATACGACCTCCAAAGATGAACGGTCGGACCAGTGGTCCCCGAGCACAACACCCGCTCGGAGGATGATCATCCTTTGTTACGGTCGAGCCATATCACCTGCTCCCGTACATACCTACCGACTCTAGGTCTAGGCAGCTCTAGGTATACCTACCTACTTACCTAATATTCTAGAAGAAGTAATAAAATGACATTCTTAAAATTCATAGTCTTGCAGGGTATATAACTATATGTATAGCTATAATATGTTGAACGAGCACCTACTAGGTACCATCAATGCTACTAACCAGCTATTTTTTATGAGAACATGGAAATTCGGGTTCTAACTTCTCAAGGGTGCAGTTTCCTCCTCCAGATGGTGTGAGATGAAATCCAACTGAGGACCCAGCGATCATTCGCGCAGTGCGCTAAGAGCTGTAGTCTTATAAGCGGGAGATCCGGGGTTCAATCCTTGGCAGGGTATTTGGTCGTTTGTGTTTTCTGATTTTTTTTCTGGTCTGGTGGGAGGATTCGGCCGTGGCTATAGTTACCACCCAACCAACAAAGACGTGCCGGCAAGATGCCGTACCGTTTCGATACGATGCTGTACTCCTGAACCTTGGACGAAGTAAAAACCTGTGGATTTAGATAATTGTCATATTATCTCCCTAGCAAGTTAGCCCACAGCCAAGGCTTTATCGTCTAGTGGGGGGAAAAAATTGAAATAAAGCATAATTAAACTATCGTCAAAGTTTATAAGTAATAGTACACTGTGTGCTTAGGGGTGAAACAAGACGATTTCAGACGAGGGTGAAATCACTCGAATTCTAAAACCGTGTTTTATCGTGGTTTTATCCCGCGGCACACACTATATATTTTTCATATAACCTACATTGAAGGCGCCAGGTTGTTGTTTACAATATATAATATCTGTCAGTTTGGTAGATGGTTAAAATCATAAATATGTATAAAGGTTCGAAATAAACAAAAGATACTCTGACAGGATTGAAAGGAAGGCTGCTACGTCACTCAGCGGGCAGAAAACCATCACTTTCTGCCCTAGGGCAGACGTATTCGTCTGAAATTGACTAGTTTCGTGCGGTTCAACAGTCATTGAAACTCACATTTTCAATGCATGCTATATGAAAATTAACATAAATAGCTCTAAGCCATGGTAGAGTCATTGTCGTGACCATTTGGGCTGCGTTTGGCCGAAGTACGCCTAGCCTCAAGGCGGGGCAGTAGACATACCCATTGGTTACCGCCAGAGCGTGACAACACTCATTGGACATTCATACAACAAGTGAAAGTGACGACTTCACCATAACACCTTGCGCAAAATAATTACGTCTATATTATAGTTAGATACATGGGTCTGCAATCCGCATGCGCAAACCAATTTCATAATAGTTATTATTCTGTAGATTATGTTATTACTTATTGTTTATACGATGTGTCTTACATTTACCTACTCCAACCTACTTACTACCTACTATTAACCAGCTCTATGACTGCGTAAAATTTGGTGATAATATTAAAGTAGTTAAAGTCTGCGGCCTTCAATGCAGGTGTGCGCCATCCGGGGTTCGAATCCTGAGTACGCACCCCTAATTTGCACCGTATCTCAAATAATTGTAATTCATAGTTTAACGGTTTTTTCTAGTTACGGTACTGTTTAGGTCATGTCATGTCTTATTTATATCTAAATAAGAACATAACAAGTTAATATGCATCCATTATAAACAAATACTTACGGTACTACAAAGAGCATTAAATAAGATGCAAATCGGTACACGCATAACGAGAAAATTAGCATTATGAGCGACAATATTGAAGAATGAGTCAGCATGTCAGTCTGTCCATCAACTCCGGTTACATTGTGACGCAAGTAAGTCGACAAGTTGACTGCAGCAAGCCCGCCCAAGCCCTCGATCAATAGCCGTGAAATTCAATTATAAAAATCAGGCCACAGCCCGTGCAATGGTAATAGACATACTTATTATTATTATTCACTACACAAAAAAGGAATTTTGTGCAGTCATGGAAGCAAACGACCTAACCAGTCACTTACGTAAAGTACCTACCTACATTTGTAATCACTATGTATAAACGTGTACCTAAGTGAATGGGTCCTGTAGCTAATTCTGTTAAGTACTTACAAAGAATCACTTAATCGAAACTGAAATAAAAATGATTATACCTAAACAAAGGTTGTACCCAGTCACATTTTTGTTGTTGAATTAAGTTTCTAAAAGCTAGAATCCAAATCCTTGAATCCTAGAGTAAAAAAGATATACGTCTCTGTCAAATTAACGCTAGCTGTCAGCCTGTCGGCTGTCACCCCACCTGTCATGTCATTGACTTGTTTTGTTTGGTCGGTGTGTTTGGTTTTGTGTCTTCATTAATTGAGATTTTATAAACATATAAAAATAGATTTTATTAGTGTTTTATTTCAATAAAACCCTCAATATGATCACAAACTTTGATAAATTGTGCTCAGACTTAGAAAAGCAAGAACTAGAGGTAAGTTTAAATTATTTATAACCTGTTAAGGTAAGAAGAGACCGATAAATTTTGGACTCAATAATCGAATGGTAGCCTTACATATTAATGCGAAAGGCATATAAAGTATATTAATTTTCTCCTTTCAGGCACCGAATGGAGTTGCTTCGCCATCCACATACGCACAGTTATTAGCTATTTATTTGTATCAAAATGACCTGTAAGTCCAGCCAAGTCTTGTTATTAATTCACTATTTAATTTGATATTAATCAGATGATAATCAGAAAATAATTGGTTATTGTAACAGAAGTTTTAAAATTCATAGCCATGTTACTTACAAGATCACCTTAAAAAATATAAGTAAAAATAAAACCTTATTTAAGTAATATTACACTTCTTGATCTTTATTATTTTAGATGCAATGCTAAATTTTTATGGAAAAGAATACCACAAACTATCACCAGCAGCAATCCAGAATTAACTGCAATATGGTCAGTGGGTCAGAAACTCTGGAAGAAAAATCTAGGTGCTACATACCTGGCCCTTGCTGCATACACCTGGACGGAGCCTGTTGCTAATATTATCAGAGCCCTTGAAGGTAATTATAAAAATACACTATATAAAAACTACCTAAATATGATACTACATAAGTATTATATAAATACTACGTTTAAAAGTTGACACAACTTTTAACATGTAGATTTTAGTAGTTATTTTATAAATCCATTAGGAATTGATTAAACAAATGATGACCAATTATGCAACTCAAAAAAAATCTTTTAAATTCCCATTATTAACCTAAAATAACTCCCTCCATGATTGATGATGATTGATAAATGATTTATTCATTTCACATAGGGTAGTAAGTAACAATTAGGCCAATTCTGTATAACACAATCTCTAAACTAAAATGACAGCTTTAAATCTACTTAGTTCTGTCGCTGTTTGCAGAGAATGTTATAAAAGGGTTAGCAATATTTTTAATGCTGTAATTTTAGTTTAGTTTACAATCTCTAGATTGCGTACAACAGAATCAGCCCCATTGTTTCACTTACGATGACTGACTTATCATCCTAAGTGACACAATGGGGCTGACTACCGTTGGTGCAGAAGAGATTTTTTTACTTAATTTGTCACTCAGCAATGCCTTGAATACTTCAGTGAAAGATTTATCACTTCATTTAGAGCAATACGTGTGATATTAATAACATCTATTTTAAATAATTTCTAAGAGGGATTGCTAATTATTTCAATCTGTACTAATATTATAAATGTGAAACTGTTTATTTGTGCTTCAATTGTGATTCAACAGAGCAAAAAATCAACTGGATTTATTCATGGGTAGAATTTGGGACCTGAAAAGTAACATATGCTACTTCTTATCCTGGAAAAGCAAAGTGTTCCCTGTATTAGAAACCAAATCCTCTGAAACAAAATCACAGGTATCATCTAGTATACCTAGATCTACCTATTAAATTAAATTCATTTAGAGCAAGGCATGTGATATTAATTTTAAGGCATGTTATCATTAAAAACATTTAATGATTTGTATTTAGGATTTTTAAAGAAAACCTACAAAAATAATCGCAATTAAATTATGTTCGACACTTCAAAATAGGTATATCCTGATAGTCTTCACTTGTAGTCTAACAAGTGCCTGCAAGTTTGGTAGATGAGCCAAAATAATGTAGATATGTAAAGCAAAACAATTGAGTGTTTATATTCTGTTGAGTTGATGCAAAGTAAATGAATATGTATTGTCCATGAAAGTTATTTAGCCCAGTGACCAAAATTGGAGTTAAGATTATGCCTTTATAGTTTTTGTTTTTTTTTATTTTTCAAATCTACTAATGACTCTGTCACCGGGTCAGATAAGTTTGGGAGGCTGTAAGTAGTTTATAAATAAAGACATGGAAACAAAGCAGTAACTTTTATGGTGGCATAAGATGGCCTACAGATGGTTATGAATTCCAATTGAAGTTAAAGAAATTCTCACAGCACTTACATGACCTAGTGAGGTACACTGTGGTCATATAAGTGAAAGCTCCCAGGTTCGAACCCTGGCAGAGGAAATTTGCGATTTTTCTCTGGGAGATATAGTTGAGGAGTTGGCTGTGGCTAGTTCCTGTACCATTAAATGCAAAAATTGGAAACCATTTAGGGGTAACTTAGACTAACATAGACCTACTGGGGTAAACTGCATCATCACTTACCATTAAGGTGAGATTGCCGTTTTCAGAAAAAGTTCGCGAAAGAGCCTTCAATTTAATTGGCCGGTCATATAGCTCTATATCATTAGACACTGTGGTATTGATGACCGGACTCAGCCGAGAGGCAGTCCTGCAGATATGTAGAGAGCGTAAATGGGAAATCCAAGCAGACGGCATCACAATAAACCCCGCCCCACCAACTCAGCCGGCGCCGTTACATACATCTAGTGAAGGCCAATTATTCAAGCTAACAGAGTTTGTATCGTTTTTAGAAAACTAAGTAATATTATGTATATCTAAGAACAAAAATATTTTTAAGTTTCTGTCAACACTATTTGATTGAAGCATCTTCCAATAAAGGTAATTTAAATCATTTTTATTGTTTATTTTAAAGTTATTAAGCGAGATAGGAAAATTCTAACGACGAGAATATTGCCGTCTCACGTCGCCGTCATACGTCGAAGTGAGACAGCAATACTTGAACTCAGATTTTAACTTTGCAATGAACAGCATTTTCTTTGTATGCGGGATCTTTCTAAATTCAAATCACATTACACCCCATGGGAGTAATGGATTTCAGTACATTACAAGCCCGCTAAGCCTTATGAATGTAATGACGTACTGTACCTTTAGATAACTGCCTCGCAATGAGACATTGTCGAGCGATAAGGAATTTTACATCACAAAATATCAATTCCCTATCTATCTTGTATAAATCGTTTAGGTAACATTTTATATGCAAAGATAGTCAAGATATGGGATATATATACTCGTATTTCAGGTTTAAATAAAATAACGAACATTTTAAACATTTATGTACTTTTTATCTAGATATGTCATGATAGAAAAATACAAAAGTACAGTGGCAGTGTAAATTGTATAATAATAAAAATAATTATAAATTACACATATTATAATATTAATTATAAAAAGTAGGGAACACAATGTTTACACATCAGTCCATTCTGGTCCTTTGACACAAAAATAAAAATATCACGAGATATTGTGATGCTTGTAATTTCACATATTGGTTTCAATAATTAAAATATTACTATGCTAAATGAGTATCTACAATTCCTAAATCTAATTATTTAATTCGTTCCGTTGGCAACTGAGTATTTGCGACTAAAGTCCGCTATTCACTAGAATCTTCCTTGGAAAGAAACTTGGTTTTGCCTTGGTTGGAGTCTCATTGAGTTGCTATCGTCATCATCGCCTAGTGAGGTCTCATAACCTCTATTGACCATTCCACCATTTGGTTCAGCAAATACATCCTTCACCGATATATTTGCTGTCGAAGTTCGGTGACGCGGTGGCACTACGAGATTGTTGTTTAGCTGGAATTTTAGAAAAGGACAAACATTAAATGTGGTCTAGATTCTACAAGAACTTTTAAATTACCGAATAATTTATTTATTTTCCTGTTACCTTCCCAGTTACTCCATATTCATTGTTGGCACCAAGTGTTTGCATTTGAGACTTTCGTCGTTCAGCCATTACAGAATTTCGCCTCGTCTCTAAAGCTTTTAGTGTTTCTCTACGCAATGTCATCTTGCGGTTTAAGACTGGTGTCCCTAGAATAAAATTAAGAATATGTAAAAGAAGAATAAGAACAAGTTGGTGCTGATTTAGTTTTAGTTACCGAAGAATACTGAATAGTATATTGTATGCAATATCTACAGGCTTAAATTTCGTGCAAATTCACGGCGTTTCTCGTCGAAAAGGATTGTATTTCCTTTAGACCTGGTAATTTAGTTAAGTTTAGATTTTGTTTACAAACGAATTATCATCTACTAGTGGGCCCGGCAAACGTTGTCCTGCCCTGAACCTAGAACCCGATTGCAGTGCCCCCTACCGGGTCCAATTGTGAATATAAACCAGCCCTGGATCCACTCAAACACGCAAAAAATTCCATCTAAATCGGTCCAGCCGTTCTCGAGTTATAGCGAGATAAACGAACAGCAATTGATTTTTATATTAAATATAGATATCTAAGGTTTTTAAACTATTGACAGATAATATTAAAAAATTACCTGGACCATCATTGGCATTCATGTTAAAGAATCTTTTCTTGAAAGCAACATCCAGGGTGCCTATGTTTCTCTTCTTTTGTCTTGACTTCTCCAGGTTGTGAATTGTTTTCCTCCTACCCACATTTTGAGGTCCGGAGCCAGAGTCGTTTTCGTAATCGTCGTCTAACCCGTTTAGTTTTTGTAAGTCTTTCACAATTGCTATTGCATTTTTGTCTAGAAGGGCATCTTGAGATAGATCTTCTGACTGTAATTAACAAAGATTGAGTTAGTTAACATAAAAAAAATTACAAATCTCATTTTTGAATGTTAATTATCATATACTTTATCATACTATAATATTATAAATGCGAGTGTGAGTTTGTTACGCTTTTGATTAAATTTGGTACAGACATAAGTTGGGTCCCGGGGATGGACATATGATACTTTATATCCCGGAAAATTAAGGATTTCCCGCGGGAATTTAATAATTAAACTAGGCGGATGAAGTCACTAGCATCATCTATATGATAATTTGTAGAAAAAAGTCGTAGAACTCACCTTCTTCGAACAGAACCAGTTTAATTCAGTCGATGCTAATATGTGTGAAATAGTACCGAATCTATGGAACAACATAGCGGTAAACTGAATGACCAGAATCAAGGCGAAGAAAAACACGAACACTAATCCAATAGGTTCCAATTGCAAGTATTCCTTGCTTATAAGTACCTGGAATGTTTGAATAGAAGTAAAGTGAATTGTCTTAATTAAAGTGTTAATAAGAAAAGTTAAAAACAGCAAAAGCAATGTAAATTAATTAAAATTCTTGATACTTCGTAATGAAATGCTTCTTTTACTTATAACGGTAGTGGATTTAGTGATACAAAAATATGTGCAAATTACTGTGAATGACTTAAAATCTATTTATGTACACAAATGGCACATCACATATAAGGTTATTATAAACGACAATGTTTTTAAATTGTAGTGAAACACTGAATTATGAAAAGGTGCTTAAACATCAATAGGTATACATTAACGTGCAAAATAGTTTGTAAATCAAGTGTTGAAAAAGAAAGTTTAAATTGTATTCTTTGAAGTTTTTACTGTAATAATGTTAAACAAATCACCACCATCTTCATCAGGATCCGAATAATATATACATAGGAAACCCGTGACTGTTAACGGACATAAAAGAAATTTAATGGAAGAAATTCCACCACCTTAAAAGAAAGATAGACACAAAGATTCTCAGGGTTTTGGGTAGTGCAATTAATCCAGGTTTTAATCAAAAATTGTGGCTTCAACAAAGAAACATGGTCTTGTTTCAAGTTTGTTTAGAGTAGAGGGCTGTAAGGTTTTTATTAAAGGGTGTGTGAAACCGTCGAGTGACGCCCAAGTTGTTTAGTCTTCTATGTGGAAGATTTAGAATCTTCATGCTGGTGTGCCATACCAAGACAGATCGGTTAGAGGAAGACCGTTAGACTTGTGAAGTGACACACATAAACTTGTAATATTTGGCTGTACCTCGCCTGTGTCCTCGACGTACGTAATGTTGGTCTTTACCCCCAAAGGCCAAATCACGTGGAGTTGATCTTTGTTGAGTTGTAATAAAAATACTATCAAAATAAATAAAGCATTGAACATGACAAACGCAAAGACTGACTTATTGCGAAGCTCAAGTAAATCACGTGCAATTCGGGCCTGTAATATAACACAAAATAAAGCATTAATTGCATCAACTTTCAATGGTGACCGCGAAACCGACTCCAGTGCTAACCATTTATTTCTAAATATGTGGGCCGTATGCGTGAGGTATCATGTCCTTCCGAGTCATCATTGAAGGCCGATCACCGTTGGTCACAGTTTATTATCAAGTTACCTCTTGTGAAACCTCATCATACGTAATATTAGTTTTAACTCCGAGTGGCCATTTAATATGAATGTTGTCCTTGTTCAGTTGCAGCAAGAAAACAATGAGCACAAAAAGAGCATTAACCATAAAGAATGAAAAAACAGAAGAGTCTCTCAATTCTTTGAGCTCCCTGGATATACGTGCCTAAAATTCAGGTTAGATTAGTAATAAATAATAGATATAATAAAATAGTTCGACACAATATTCCTGTAAAAAAATATATTTGTTACACACATAATTTAAGTAAACTTGTTCAGTTAATAAACTTTAGTAGACAGTTTATGAAGTAATTTTCAGGTGTTTAAAAGTGATTGGCTGTACGGTTATGAATAGGAGTCTATGTGTAGGTTCGAACTACAATCGTTAGATTATATTTTGTCGTCCCACTAATGTACCAACAAGGGAACTAATAGGTATTCAAACTTTGCTTTCATGGCTACAGAAGACATATATTAAAAACAAGATAAAAAAGTTTAAAAAACTTTAACCAGACTACGGAAATAAAATTATAAAATACTTTTTCGGTCGCTTGATATATTTTATATTCATATTTATGAACTCAGATTATTCTCCTTAACAACCGACTCGATACATTAGCAAAAAGAATTTTAGAGACCCCCATTTTTTTGAATGTAAAATCCGTCATATCGGTTTTGTTAGAATAAAATGTTACCAGGATCATGGTAACACACCTCATTCTTCAAAATCGGCCCAGTAGCTTAGACGCTACGGTGGAATATACATAAATACAGACATACATACATGCACGGTGCTAATCGTAACCCTTCCTTTTAGCTTTGCCGTAGTCGGGTATAAAACATATTTTCTTGATCGTTAAAAATGTATTTACCTCTGCCTCCTTATTTGCGTCAATAGGGTACAAATATTTATCGATCAGATCTTTCCAAAACGATAACTCAGTTTGGTTCATAAAATCGACTTCTCCCTTTTTCAAGCCAGTGTCTTCAATCCAATAAGGATTAATGAGTTCGTCTCTTTTTTCCTAGGACAATAAGATTATGTAAAAAAATTCAAGTATGTTAATATTTTTAGGTAATTGTTCAAAAATGTTGAGAAACGACAAATTACTCTAGGCATTGAAGACATCGTTTCGGTTTCAGAATCCGAACCCCTTTCTTCCTCCTCGCCTTCGGCCACAGTTACCAAAGGATCACCATTCGTACTTCCTCGCAATCCTATGGACAGCTTGCGGCTTCTCATTTGCCCATGTGGGTCTACAATCCTGAGAAAAGAAAGGTTAATATTTAGTTTTGCTACGGCGTTGACATTACAGCAACTATATGAAACGTAGATATTTACTAACCTTTCCACCGTATCCAATTTCTTTTCTAATTTCTCCAGTGTCGACGCAATGTGCATAAGCTGCAGTTTTTCTTCATTCCCTTTAGGTTGCGTGCAAAGCAAACATTTGAACAACCCAGCAAAAGAAAATTCGATCGAACCTTCCTCTTCGTTACTGTTTACACCTTGAAGGAATCCAAGTAAAGAATTTTGTTTGGCTTTTTTCTTAGCCTCCTCTGCGTCCTTCTTCTCTTGTTCGATTTCCTAAAAATAATTTCCGTATTGATGGATGGTCTATATCAGATCTCTGAGATTGTAAGTTAACTTAAAAGATATATTTTACTTTTACCTTTTTAGTCTTTTTCGTCTGTACTTCTCTCGTACCCCAAGATACTACGTTCAAGTTAATAATTGAATACAAAATCAAAAGCAAGTACATAGAAGGAATCGACAGCAAGTAAATGATGCCAGGTACTATACACCAGAACTCTTGCGGATGCAAACAAGCTGCTATGAAGAAGGAGCTCGAAAGTGATATCAAGAAAATGGCTGATGGTGATCCGATACCGTCCTCTCCTAATTGGAGCGCCGTACCAACGATTACAGCCATCATTATCATAGCATAAGCAGTCGATAAGATTTGCGCGACCAATAACTGCAAAGAATAATTAACAATTAATAGAAAATAAACAAAGGTCTTAAAAATAAATTCGAATGTACAAAGATTACCTGATATTCTGATTTCAACGTGAAGCAAACGAACATGAAGAGCGCAATGGGATATAGATTGTATTCGAAAGATGTCCAGTTGTCGATTCTAAAAGCTGCCACGAAAGCACCCACCAACATAAGAAATATAGTGCCGGGACCTAAAATCGTACCGCCCATTAACATCATCTGCAAACAAATTCAAAGCATACAACATTTTACTAGCAATCAATTTAAATAGCCGAAGACGCATTCCTTTATCGCAAGTAAAGTAAGGTAAAATTTATTTTAAAAAATACAGGTTATTTTAAAGTGCATGCATATTTATCGTTACCGATGTCCAAATAAGATGATGCCCGCGACTTCGTACGCGTGGATGAGGTGTTTACAATTCCCGCAGGAACTCCTTAATTTTCCGGGACAAAAAGTAGCCTATGACCTTCCCCGGGATACAAACTATCCCTATACCAAATTTCATCAAAATCGGTTGGCCGTGAAAGCGTAGCAGACAGATAGACACAGAAACACTTTCGCATTATATTAGTATGGATACTTATTTAAGAATTCAAGAACTATTTTACCGAGTAAAAACGTTTTGATATGTCACCGTAAGATTGTAAAAACCGTTAGATTAAAATCTAACTCGCGAAATTGCAAACAGTCGAAAGATTACAATTTAACGCATTATTTTTCGGTAGATTGTAATAAGCTAGGTATATTAACCCGATTAAACCTAAGTGATTAGGTTGTTGTTAGGTAAGTGATTAGGTCAGACACTACCTGATTATTTATGTCGAACCCTAACCTAACCTACAAGAAACAGACAAGAAAACGTAAATACAATGAATATTTCAAAAATTGATACTCAGAGCATTGAACGGTTCACAATCTTTCGACAGTTTACAATTTCGCGAGTTAGATTATAATCTAACGGTTTTTATAATCTTACGGTGACAGATACACCAATTTAAAATCAATCATCGAGCTATTAAAAGAGCTATGTTGGGAGTTTCAAAACTCAGTAATTTGAAATGGCAGGAGCCGAAAAGTTCCAGAAATGACAAGTTCAGCAGCGGACGTCCGCAGGCTGAAATGATGAGTTCCATATAAGATGCTGTAGTTATATTTACCTGGTATGCGATATAGGGCGTCGATATGTTGTCGTTGATTTTGATGGTATGTTTGTAATCAGCAAGCAAGTCCATGATGTTGGCAATGGTAGAAGGCACCCAGCGACGACGTTGATTATAGAATTCATTGAAACCTTCGGGACAGTGGGTGTACGCATCGGAAGCAGCTGAGTATTCTACTCGATAACCTCTTTGTAACAAAAGTGTGCAGAGCCAACGATCCTCTCCTATAATGTTGCATATTTGATTTAGGACCAATATAGGTGATGAAAGTTTAGTCTCGTTAAAGTTCTCAATGTAGAAATTGATAAACAATCATCAATCCAACTGTAATATGTCCATAAGTTTATTATTTTTTTTATTTATCAAATAACTTTTTGGATAAATTTGTGTAATGTGGCGGATTATATCAAATTAATCTTCTAGTTCCTTCATAAACAACTTTTTGGTAAATAAAAATAAGATCAATAGAGATTTACAGTAGTAAAAAATAATTCTCACCCTGATCATATTGTACGTAATGCCGAGCTTCGTCTGATCTTAAGGTATACTTCTTCATCACGTTGTCGTCCATAAGAGCCTTTCCTCTGAACAGTGAGAAGCATCCAGGACTACAAAGTACACAGCCAATCATATGCTCAGTGGACTTTTGCAGCCAATGGCCAATAGCGTACTCGAACAGTTGATACCACACCATGGGTCCTTAAAAATTGTTTAATATTTAAATTAATAAAAATGAATCAAATGCTTAGTTATAAGATGAAAATAAAATGAAACTCATTATTACAAGAGAAATCGGAAAATGCCATGCCTATTTATTGATACTAACCATAACCATGTCAAAGCGCCAAAGGCAGGATATGGAAAACTACTAGCCCAAGTTCTACGGAAAAATAAAATCCTCATAAATCAAAATAAGGTGTGGAAATCCCTTACCAGAGCCAACAGGGTGGATACGTCCACACGCCGCTCCTAAATTCTTATTTTTCTTCATCAAATCGATAAGCAGCCGTACAGCATGAGGTTGGAAATCAATGTCCCCATCAAGAGTTAGCAGGAAAGTATTTTCAGCCATCACTTCTTTCCGATCGACTGATATAGGCAGTTCCATTAGACGGAATCCGAGAAGGTAGTACATGTACATAACCTGAAATATATATATATAATTTGATATTGAAAACCAAATTTATCTTACCATATTGAGGAATATAAAGATAATATAAATGCGAATATCACCTGAGACCATCGTTTTCTGTGACGAATTTTTCCCTTATCCTTCAAGTGACAGATCATTTTAGTTTTTCCGGGCAGTACCCACGTCAGTCGTCCGCCGTATGGCGCTGGATACTTCTTCGGTGGTCGAACACGAATAATCGTTTGATGTACTTCGGAAGCAGCGTCGTCAATGGTATCCACCAGAAGTTTCACGAATCGATTCACTTGAGAATCATCGTCACTGTGATCAGAAATTTCAAACGCGTCGTCCAAAAATATATGAGCTGAAAAATATTTATCGTTAGTTCATGTGTTCAATTACTGTTCAACTGTCTACCAACGCCCGCTATCTATCAAAATAATGTTTTATGCAATTAAATAAGTATAAGTTAACTTTAGTTTTTACTTTCGAATTCGTAGTAGTCAGGGTCAACGACGCGCAAATATTTCTGAGCGACCCGTCGAGCACACTGGTCTTCGTCTAATCGCAGGATAGACTTCAAGAACTCCATCATCTCATCTTTTGTTTCGTGCCACATAGTAGCGCATGCGTATATCCTGGTAATTTGATCTGACGACTTGATTGTTTTGGGAGAAGATCCAGTATTGTCTGTATGCACCGAAATTGTTTCGTAATATTCATCGCCTTTCTCTTTTTCTATTTCTGCTAGATCCTGTAATAGACATAACCAATCATCAGTATTTATGCGTAACAAGTTGCATGTATTTACATCTAATATTACCTAATTATCTATTACCTCAATCAACTTTAGTCACTTGTGAATCACTAATGAGTAATTAATTGAATATGAAAGCTTGCATACCTCGGTTTTAACGTCCTTTTGATCATCTCGTTTTCTATTATGTGCCATGCTTTGATCTATAAGTAATCCATTATACATTGGAAGAACAAACAGTTTTTCAGTCGATGCCAAACGTTCGGCTTTTGGAGTCCAAATATGAAGCGTGATCCAAGTTTGTGAAAGTAGCCACAACAGCCATACCCAGGCCATTTGCCGAGTAATAAAGTCACCGAGTGAAAACACTGAAAAGCAAAATATGTAGCGATAACTCATAACATAAACCTCCTAAAAGTTTTTCAATATTAAAAGTGTATTAGTTAATTACCTGGTGGACTTTCAAAGAAGAGATAGTCGGGAATTGTACCATGAAATATGCAATTGTCACCGTTCCTCAGACCACATGCGGCAATCAAAAAATTCACTACCAATGGAATCACCAGATTGATCGGGAAGGCATAACTGAACCCTTGAATGAGGATCTTACAAGCAAACTTTCCGAATATGTAGCATAAATATGCTGCAAAAATTTGGATGAGCAGCACATAAAAGGCCGATTTATATACTGCTGCTACCTCGACCGAGTCACCAGTCAGAGTCGCATTTGCAAGATCCGGAATAAGTGTCCCGCCAAGTTGTATTTGAACCTGAAAATTTCGATATAAAAATTAAACATTTTTGAACAGTCTATGGAAACTATACGCGAAACATAAAACTGTCTGTGCTGCACTCACCTCCTCGACTACGATATTATGAGGTCCGAATCCGGGATTAAAAAGCTGGAAAAACATAGCAGGGTCATCGCCATCCATCCAGATACTCATGAGAATACACAACAGGAATAGAATGATTTTCCAAACGGACATAAACCGGTAGGTGTAGTAGCGTGTGTGATTAAGTTCGTCTTTTATTCTGGCTAAGCTTTTTATTAAACCTGTAAAGAGAAATCATAGTCGTTAGTCAGTGTTCAGAGATAAAGGCCAGTTTTGAAATAGTGTTAACTGTAATTCAAAATAAAATATATTTTATGATTTTCGCCTTTAAAAGTACCTTTGCATTCTTTCAATTAATTAATTCTCATTTTAAAACGAAAGCGCCTCCATTGTGTTGTGTGAGTGTGTAGGTACTTTGCATATGAGTAATACACACAAATTGGACGTCGTCATTGGTTATTCAGCCGGGAGTTCTGGCGGGTTTTAATTGGACAAGACTGGATTCACCAGAGCTTACGAAAATTGCCTAAAGCATTTTATGTTTCTTACCGATAGGACTTTGTCTTGAAACGTAATTCTCCCACCATCCTAAGGATATACACAATGCTGAAATTGGGATGAGCCAAATCACTGGTTTGTTTTCTATCAGTGGCCAAACGATGAAACCAGTAACTTGTGCGACGATGGCGGCCATGTCGACGATCACTTTCATGAAACGCTTTGAATCTCGTGAGCTTCGGGAGAGCAGGCCAAGAATCGCTGGTACAATGCAGAGGCAGTTTGTTATCATAGCTCCTTTGACCACATCCAATTCTGGGAGTACTTTGAAGAATAACAATCCCATTCCTATTGTGTGCAGCGATTCCGTAATAAAGATCTGAAATGGCAAATTTTGTTTCATAAAAAACTAATTAAATTCCTGTCTCATCAAGTTACATTTCCATTTTATGTTTTTTTTAATCCGAGTAGGTAATTTATGACAGCGATGATAGCCTAAATATTACTTGCTTCAAACGGTGAAGGAAAACATCGTGGGAAACCTCCACACCCGAGAGATCTTCATAATGTTCTCGAAGGTGTGTGAAGCATGGTGGCCAAACTCTTCTCATTCCGAGAGGAGACTCGGGCTCAGTAGTGAACCGGCAGTGGGTTGATAAGAGAGGATAGAATGTATGACAATAAAGCGGAATCGAAATAAACTTTCTTCAAATTTATAGTTAAATTTTAAGACGTGACCTTCCAAACGCGCCCGTTTGAGAAGAGCCCTCAATAAAGAGCCAGGTTTCGAATCTTTTAAAATGTAACAGGTATGACTTTATAGTTCTTTATGAAAACTTGTTTAAAATGCATAAATTTGGTCAATAATAATAATATTTTTTAAGCAACGGCATTGATTGCGTAACGAGAAGACATTAAAAATAAACTGATTCATTGAAATACATACCACTATAAATTGTATACTGGTAGGCCTTTTCGAAGTTTTGAAGAAACAAATTCTGACTGAACGTATTAGCGTCCCTATTTCTGGTATCGCGAAGGCCGCGAGGATGGCCCACATCCACGCTACCCGCTCCTCGTCCGGCAGACTGACTATAAATTGTTTATCCCTACCTGAAATTGAAAACATATTTATTTAATAGTTTTTACAAACAATTAGATATTATTATTATTATAAAAATGACAAAAATTTGAAAAAAAACACAAAACATATCATGCTTTTGTCTGTTTATTTTCAGTTTTTTTCAAGAGGCGGCTTTATCGCTTACTAGCGATTTCTACCAGGAAACAATCCGCCGTTTTTCTACGGACCTACATAATAATATAGAACAAACTTGTTAAGGTGGTTCACTAAACTACAAAATGGGAATATTTAAGGCAATGGGACATAATAGGGCAGATCAACGAATTCCTGAAAAGTTAGCAACGCATTGGCGGTAGGTACCTCTGATGTTGTAAATGTTCATGGGAGGTGTTCACATGTGGTTTGCTGCGTTTGCTCGATATTCATTTAATTTAAAACGTACCTATCTAACAAAAGTCCTCCGTAAACAAGGATCATCTCAGGCACGAAGGACTTTCGCAAGACAACCAGCAAAGACGTACTGCCAAGCAATTTAGCGTTTCGGCATGATGCCGTATCGGCATGAAACCGATTCGGGGTAATTATGGGTTTAATATAGCAGGTTTTAACCCGCTACCATCTTAGACTGCATCACCACTGTTGCTGCAAATAATCTGCTTTTATCCAAATTTTAGCATAAATATTACTATCCAATATTACTATCTATTAAAACCATACACTTAATATCCAAATTTTTTTTCAAGGTTTTGATTGGTATTTTTGTTCAAAGGTGCAGTATCTGAACCAACTAAAATATTTTTCTATACATGGTTTACCACTCAAAATGCCCTAAAGAGAAGGACATTTAAAAAATAATCAAAACATCCAGTGACATAAAAACATCTTACCTAAATTCCTATTACAATACGCTAGCCGTTTGTCTTTCTTGAGTTGTGAGGTCATGAAAAGCACTGTGCCCTTGGCTATCACACCAGAACCCAGCACCACTATGAAGGTGATTGTGTAGGCGAAAACTTTCAGCACTCGAACTGTGAAGTCTAGGCATGCTTGAGTCTCCATGGACCCACTGTCCTGCTTCGGAGGAAATTCTCTGAAGACGTCCCATCCTTTTGTTTCTTGTACTGTTCTTTGGCTGTAATAAGAAAATTGGTATTTTATTACTACTTCTAGATACGGATCCGCCCAACCTTCGCTAGGGAGGGGTAAGATTTTTTTTAAATTCCTTGAGGCTGTATTTTCTGAAAAATCTGAAACACGAAGAAAGCCCTAAGAGGTTGTGTGTTTGTTTGTGTGTTAGTATGTTTGTGCACTTTTTTGTTACCATTTTCCTGGAAAACAACTGGACCGATTAATATGCGGTGTTTTGCATTAGATAAGCATATCTTCTGGCAAGGTTCTTAGATATGTTTTAGGACCATAAACAACCAAGCTGAGCTGTAGTCTATGATTTAAATTTTTCAATATGTTACCATTTTTCACAAAAAGTACTGGGCCGATTGAGATGCGGTTTTTGCATTAGATATGTATAGCTTGTGAGAAGGTTCTGAGATATATGTTAAGGTGAAAGTCCAACACGTTGCGGTGCAATAGTGATTTTTATTATTCTTATCATGTTACCTTTTTCTGAAAAACTATTGTGCTGATTTATACTTAGTGCCCTTTGTACCTAGATTCTGCCCAGGGTCTCATGATCAAGCCAGGAGGTGGTCATAGGAACTCCCTAAGTTCTCATCGTAAACCAGTCGTATTTGGACTCTTTTGATTTTTCTTGACAAGTACTTTGTACCTAGATGCTCCCCAGGGTCTCATGATGAAGCCAGGAGGTGGTCATAGGAACTCCCCAAGTTCTCATCGTAAATCAGTCGTATTTGGACTCTTTTGATTTGTCTTGACTAGCACTTTAAACCTAGATGCTGCTCAGGGTCTCATGATGGAGCCAGGAGGTGGTCATAGGAACTTCTCAAGTATTCATCGTAACCCTGTCGTGTTTGGACTCTTTTGATTTGTCTTTTGTCTTGACAAGCACTTTAAACCTAGATGCTCCCCAGGGTCTTGTGGTGGAGCCAGGAGGTAGTCACAGGAACTCCTTAAGTGATCTTTTTTTTATCCATAATATTTTTAACGTATTTTTTGAAGTGATATTTTTTAGGGTTCCGTACCTCAAAAGGAAAAAACGGAACCCCTATACTAATAGGGGCCTATAGGATCACTTTGATGTCCGTCCGTCTGTATGTCAAGACCCTTTTTTACTCAGGAACGCATGGAGCTATCAAGCTCAAATTCATATCAAATACTCGGGTCTACTGTCCCTTGGAGCTGTGAAAAAAACAAACTTCTAAGCCAACGCAATCAAAAGATACAGCCTTTTATGCTGCAATTTTTCGACTCTCGCAAGGGAATCAAAACCTACAGGGTACTTTTCGTGAACTCAGAATCTTGAAATTTGGTACGAAGCAACGTCTCACAGATAAAGGAAAAATTGCGAAAAGCATAAATTTTTGGTTACATCATTTAATAAAAATATTTTTAATAATTTTAAACTTACTACAGGTTTGTACGGAACCCTCGGTGCGCGAGTCCGACTTACACTCGCACTTGGCCGCTTTTTTTACAATAATTTATCAGAATATTAAAATGTAGCACTATTTGACACCTCTACTCATTACCATTTGGTCATAGTCCAGCACGCTGGTCAAAAAAACTACTGAGCCGACAAAGATGCATTTTTGTGTTTTATATGACTAGTATGCTAAATATTAGTAAATATTTAGCATAGTTCTAATTGTTCTAATAAGTTCTAATTCAAAAGTTATGAAGTCACAATGGAGCGCAGCAGTTCGTCGTGGGGTTTATAAAATTTTTAATTCTATTACTTGTTTATAAAAGGAACCTAGTTACTTCAACTTTAAAGTTTCTAATCCCAGTGGCTAGACTTTACATTGATATACCTATTTCGTTTTTAGGAAGGTATAAATGGACGTTCATAGCAAATCTATAAAAAGTAACAGCCACATTTAGTTTCAATAGACGGGACGGGTTTTAACTATGTATAAGAATGTGTACCATCTGATAATAACTACCTAATATCTGACCTAGATAATCAGTATAAATATATAAATCTTGCTCATGATGGATACGAAATATATTTACGAAGTAAATTACTACTTACTATCCAAGAAATTAAAAATATCTCTAATAAGTAAGCCTCTTAAACGAATTAACGTAAGCCTTCATAATTTTTTGTAAAACTACTCGATGCCCGCGGCTTCATTTACTTAACAAAAATTAGAATGAATAAAGACTCGATACTTAAGTATTTGTCGCTGTATTGCTTATCTTTTTACCGAACACGCTAATAACATAGTAGACATGACGTGACTAGTTATCATCAAGAAAAACAACTTTCACACGCGACCGTGACAAGAGAATATCTCGTGTTTTTTGTACAATCTCTACACTTCCTTCCTTTATGTTTCCGCTATTTGGTGACCTTATCAAATACAAAATAATAAAGCATTTTCAAAGGTATAGGGAGATTATCTTCTACTATCTACACTGTACCGCGAGAAACGCGCCTAAAGTTTTTATGGTAATATCATAAGGCGCAATGCACATCGGTGGAGGCTGATACCTAACAACCTAAATTATATTTTTTTATTATATTAACTTTTTTTTTATTTACCCTAGCATAAATGGGCAGCGCGAAGCAGGCCAGGTGAATGAAGGAACTTTGTTTTGTGTTTTATTTTCAGTAGACACATATAGTGGCGTGCACAGAGTTTGAAGCTCGGGTAGGCATTTGTTACTCAGAATACCAATTTACTGACTGCCATGAGGAAAAATGAGCAAGACGTATTTCCATTTGGGTAAGCAGTGCTTATATGCTTCTATGAACTGCACGCCACTGGGCACTTTTTTCAGAAAACTAGCTAAAGTACACAAAGCTGATCTTAATTTGTAATCATTAAAGTCTCGTCTTCTTTATATACTCCGTCTACGCTGTATGCGCCAACCCTAAGTTTCTGTATTATGGCGTATGAAGAAAAACTCGCGTTTGAATCGCTATAAATAAGGTATTAAAATACGTTTCAATACGAATATTGAAACTTATTTTAATACCTAATAGCTATTTCTTAGTACCTAGCCTTTCTTTGGTACGTAGCTATCTACCTACACAGTTTCAAAATGTTTTGATGTGTAATATTCAATATACCTACTAACTATTATGTATCTAGCCTAAGAATGTAGCTAAAAATTGTAATTATTTTTTAAAATGAGAAATATATTGAAGAAATGCCAGTTCAAATTCTATTCTATCGATTCTATTAGTATAGAACTTCAGAAAGTTAATATTTTTTATGTAAATAAGTTAATTAATGGACTCATTTATGTTTTCGTAAATTGTATGATCTACATTGCATACCTACAAGCAAAGTTACGGTCGGTCCTTAAAAACTGTATAGAAAGGTGTTACAATGGTCGAGTGTTTCGACACCGCGTTCTCGATTAGCCACTGTAGCGTTGTGTCAAAGGATTTACGTAAGGTAAGAGGGGCTATATAATTTTGGCGTTGCGTATTTTACGAACAATTACTACCCTACCACCTTCTACGTTTCATACTATAGGCTTCGTGTGAACGATTTTAAAACTTACTAGCGCGATTTAAATTAACTTTATCATTCATTTTGCATTTACATATTGAATACATAGGAACGTACTAAAACATTTCTATATACTTAAATATACGCTAAAGATCTCTTGCACCTTGACCTTATGCATTAATGCTGTCTGATTTTTTATGACATTTTGTTCTGAAACAATCACTTATTTTCATTCAACTTCAATTCCCATTTGGTCCTAAGGGTCAAAATGACCTCTACTTCCTTGAATCAGCCGTTGAAGTAGCTTGATTCAAAATTTGATGTTGGACCATCCGCGTATGGGACCATCTGCGCATTGAACCATGCGCGAAATGGATCACTCACGAATTAGGTGAATTGGACCAATCACGACTTTAAATTTTAGTAAAATATGATACCATAAGTAGTAATGCTGGTTTGTGTAAGTGACAGTTAACACGATGTCTTTTTATGAAATTAGAAAGTTTGCACATTGATATGTCATATCTATGTACATAAATATGTATAATAAACAAACAATAAATAAGTATATTATATCGTGCAGTAGCAGCTGAATGCCTATTTTAAAGATTGGCTTCATTTATCATCAGCATCTGGCATTGCTTAGATAATTTTGACACGTATAAGTTTACTTAAAAGTAGTTTCGTTGGTCGTGGAACTTTTGTATAACTTCTTCCGGTAGCCTAGTAATGGTTTCAAAGACTATTCTGACTACTTTTCTCTGAACTCTGGACGTTCATGTAACGGCCCATGTTATCTACCACCAAGCTCATTTAAGACATCTTCTTCAAACGTGTCCATTATCAGGTAGATAAACCATCTAGACGTTTCCCCGCTTATAGTCAGCAAAAACACACTTTCCTGAAGGCGAGTCAAGATTTGGAAAATTAGCGATAGTGTTGTCGTATCTACAGCTAAAAATCTCCAGATAATGTACCTGTATATGCTACAGTAATTACTGTAAATTGAGTTATTGTTGTTAGCAGCGTAAATAGGTTCTCCATCCACATCTTGTCTCTCATAGTAACTTCTGCGATCTTGGTCACTCATTCTGACACATCACTGTCCCATAGAGAATAGAACACTATTATCGCACATCACTGGTTATATCACGAAACTTATTACTTGAAATATCAAGGAACGAGTGCTCCCTGTCGATATTATTCAATAACTCATTGTTTCAATCAATCGAGGACAGACAACGGTGCGATCGCAATAGAGACTGCTGGTGGCGGCACGCGTTTGCTAAAGGAACCTGTGTATAGTATCGCTGGACAAAATGGGAATATTAATTTTTGATTTTCGCAATTGAAAGTCATGAATAAAACATATCGTATGTATCATTCTATACCTACCATAGCCTTATACGCAATATTGTTTGTGCCTGAAAACCTACATAGTACGTATCTATATCGGTTATAAAATTCCCTGAATCCCTTTTTAATTAAAATTATTAAAATATAAACCTTAACACTAAGGCATTAAAGTTTAATTTCGAAAGTAGTATATTTATATTTATATATTCGCGAGCATGTCGGTCACGGTCACGCGAATCTACATTTTTTACTCCCTACCGAAAAGTGCTCAACGCGCATAAAGAAGTTTTACACTTTTCAATATAAATTACCAAAAACTGCTCAACGCGCCTAAAGAAGTTTTTACTTCAAAAAAGTAATGAAATAAGACGGAAACTCTACTAAATGGATAAAAGTTGTACTAAAAATAAATATAGATAAAAAAAAATTCTTATTGCCTTTCCTTCAATAAAAAGCTGTTTAAACTCTCCTGTTATAATAACCTCATCCTAGGTATAAGTTACTAGAAAGTACCGACTTGAGATATGCGAAGAATATTATTTTATAGAAAATAAGTATTTAAGTAGATACGTCTGTTATAATTTTGTCCAGTGTTTTGAAGCAAACACCACTGTGCGAAGAGTTCTTCGTTCTGCGGCAGTGGGCACGTGAAATTATATCGCTTCGCTAATTATTACTTAGGTATAGTAAACCCACCTCACTTATGTGGAACCAAAAGAAATGGAAGTTTCTTTTTTAATTTGAATTTAATAAGTATCTTATCTTATCTAAATAGGTACGTGATCTAACGTAGATCATATGTATCTACTAATCAAATTAGAAATTTGGAGATCTGTAGAAAAATCAGAGTACCTATGGATCAATGATTCATAAAGCTGAATTGAGAGTGGATGGGTACAATAGCTTAAATCTCCGATGGACAATGAGGTCCCAAGACTCTTAAGTCTGAAATCTCAAAGGCAGGGTAGGAGACCCCCCATCTAGGTGGACGACTACATCCAGGTATGACTACATCGTACAAATTGTAGAAATTCGCTGGACACAAGACTGTTAGGTGACAAAATCGTTTCAAAAGATATGTTTATGTATGCATAAGCTTTCAGTGGTCGTCCATTTGTTGAGACGACGACGTGCAAGTTTATCTAGCAAATTTTTTATCTACAAACTTCATATTTTTTAAAATTTTATACGTAGGTATAAAATATGTAAACGAAACAAATAAAAAATTCAATCCATTCGATTCAAAGTAACAAAAAGGTCTTGACCTTCCCAAAATCACGATCCTGACCGGCCGCATACTATGTGCTAAGTCTACTAGCTTGTGTGTCGTCATCACATACTGCTGATTTGTTATAATCTTTATGCATAGTGGCACAAAGCTCACTTGTGCATAGAGGCATTTATGATGCCGTATAAACAATAGGTCTCTCAATGTCTCCATAGCTCACGAAAACTTGCGAAAGGCGTGCTTGACTAGGGTTCTTATGTCTAACATAAGCAATAGCATAGCACAACGTTAAACACTGTCGCTCAACATCTATTCTTTTAATAAAATGTGGTGGTTTTCTGCCGTTAATGTTTTACTATATACGAAAAAACAAATTAATATAGGTTATAGGTTAGAAGTACCATTTATCTACCATCCTAGTTAATTTTAAGAGACCTTCGTTTATAAATATTAAATTATTGTTATCATTCTGTAGTACAAGACAGATTGTATTAGATAGATATTCAATAGAAAAGCAGGAAGGTACCTTTAACCTACACAGAGAGATAGGAGCATCACAGCAGTCGAAGCAGTATGCTAAAAATGCATACCGCTGTTCCAATGCCCCAAGTAAAAATCTGAATTGGAAAAGTTATTAGTATGCGAAACATCCTCTCAAATTCACGTCCGAAGTTCAGCGGTCAATGACCATGTCAAAAAGAGACTCTTGCACTCGCTTTTACCGACACATAGCGTGCATAACCTTGTCATTTTGGAGCTTTTTCTGTTGTAACGTTGGGCTGTAATATGTAAAATTATAACGGATTACTTTTTTGAAAATTGTGCATCATGTTTATTGTCAGCTTTATTTAAATAGAACTGTACTACGTAATAATAAACAGAATTTATTGTACAATATACTACTACAGTAGGACCGCGGGGAATTTGTAGCGCCACCTATTCCCCGTGGTCCTGCTAGTACGCCAAAATTTAAAGGACCACGGGGAAACGCCCGCAAGTGTTATCATGATTTTACACAATAAAATTACGTATCCTTAGATACGAGCAATTATTTTTGAGCATCGATGCATTTTAGGAATTCGCTATGTTATTTACTGATTCTGAATATAATGTTGAAAGCTTGATGACACGTAGTCTAAGGAACTAAAGTTAGGTGTAACTTTGTTGCTGGAACTTTTTATACCTAAGTATCAACCTCTATTCCTATTTATCACAGTAATCGGCTTTTCTTAGAATGCAGAGTTGTAGAGACCCTAGCTTTTATACAAGGATTGGTTTTTAAAAATATACGGGAGGGAATCAATGTTGTTTATGAACACAAATAAATCTAAAACAGCTAGACCGAACCCGTTGTGATCTAATATTCCTTGCACGCGCAACCTCGTGCCCGGTATGTACAATCTACCTATAGAAATAAATATTACCAAGCAATTATACGACTTATTTGCATTTAATTAAACGTGATTCTCGTTTGGTTGAAATTAAATTTTGAACTAAAAAGTTCAACGACTACGTGTAAGTACCTACCCGGTTCTCGTTATCCCACACCTACTTATTCTCTATAAGACTCTACCCTCAATATAAATTCACAATTAGCAGATTCACCTACTCACGATATTATGTATATTTTAACTAGCTGATGCCCGCGACTTCGTCCGTGTGGATTGAGGTGCTTTGGTTCCCACGGGAAATCTTTAATTTTCCGGGATAAAAAGTAGCCTGTGTTATTCCAGACTATAATCTCTATCCTATCTTCCTATCCAGATCCATTTAAGCCATTCTGGCGTGATTGAGTAACAAACATCCATGATCCATCCATCCAAACTTTCGCATTTATAATATTAGTATAGATGTCAGCAGTACCCATCAGGAGGAATAGGTGCCCGGACTACATCTCACATAGTACACAATTCATTATGCACCTGCCTACGTACCGACAATATGAATTGTGAAAATTTGCCTGCTTTGATCGATAGAGAAAAAGCACCGAATAGAAAATTTGTTGCAAGATTTGAAATAAAATAAACAAGCCGTGTGGTGTCGTTAGACACCCCGTATGAACATAATATGTAGTTTGCCTGGTGGGAGGCTTCGGCCGGGGCTAGTTACCACTTTACCGGCAAAGACTGCCGCCAAGCGATTTAGCGTTCCGGTACGATGCCGTGTAGAAACCGACTAGGGGTATGGGTTTAATATAACTGCCATGCCCCTAACAAGTTAACCCGCTACCATCTTAGACTGCATCATCAGTTACCATCAGGTGAGATCAGAGTCAAGGGCTTACTTGTAGTTGATAAAAAAATAGCTTCCGCTAGTCTATAAAACAATCATTATTGGGATTAGAATTTGTCACCATCATGCTTACCTACTTTTCTACTACACGGCTCTTTTCTGAGCTACTTTCTCTCAGTAGGCTAGTGAGAACAACTTGAAATTGTAACTGAGTAATAATAAAATATAATCTATACTTATAATAAAACTGTAACTGTGTGAGGTCCACATCTGTACATTGACGATATTTTGAAAAAAAAATTAAGGGCACTCTATAATTGATACTGAAGCCAAAACTTTCATTTTTGTCCGTCTGTCTGTCTATATCTTGACCGCGCATCACGCTGGAACTACAGAATGAATTTAAAGTAACTTGGCATGATTTTAGTTCATACTACGAGGTAGGACAGGATACTTTTTATCCCGAAATTCAGTACGGTTCCCTTGGGAGAGGGGATGAAAGTAAAAATGTGTACTTAGTTGTTAATTCATAAACGCGTAGTCAGATTTCATTCATTCTTTTTTTGTACGAAAGGAGGTATTTTAAATATTGTACCGTAAATTGTTCAAGGTCATTTGTTTTGTAGTTCAGAAATTGCAGCCATCACAATCCTCAGTATAGCTGGCGCCGATCATTGAATCGCGTCCTCGAGACAAGATGAGAAGGCGGGTAGGGGGGCGTGAGGGTAAGACGCTTCAAACTAATATTATTACTAATAATATTTACTAATGCAATAACGTGTTTGTTTGTTGGTTTGTCCTTTAATTACGCCGCAACAGAGACCGGAAAATTAAGGAGTTTCGTGGGAATTAAAAATGTTATTCCACGCGGACAAAGTCGCAGGCAGTAGCTAGTAATTACATATAAGTAGTGTACTGTGTCTCTCTCCGTCTCTACTAGAGGAAGAGAGACAGTTTAGTCACGTACGATTTTTCCAAGCCAGATCCCCGCGTTTTATCGTGCCAATAATAAAAAAAATTACAAAACACGACTGCCCTGCCAAAAAGCGAACTAAAAAGTTAAAATCTAAATTAAACTAGTTAAATCACTGGATATTGAACTATAGTGTTAAATATTTTTGGAATCTACTCATCATTTTCTAGTTGATGATTATATATAATAGTTAATCTTATTTTCAACTTTAGTCTTTAATGCGAGACCATGGTCACCCCATCAATTTTTTTTTAATTTGACTAGCCTATGTCACCCGGAATAAGCTAGGGATTCTAACGATACCTCTTTTATCAAAATCGGTTCAGGCGTATAGAAGTTTTGGTGGAATATACAAACTCACATACATACATACATACATACATACATACATACATACATACATACATGAACCCTGAAAACAATATACTCCTTTTTTCAGGCAGTCGTATAAAAAAACTATGTTCTAAGTGAACCTAACTGTTGCCAAAGAGAGATTATCTAACATTATTTTCTAAATGCTCAAGCAAATAAGAAGTAGATCTAACTAAGCCATTACAGTGTACGCGAGGAAGAAGTGGGGCGCAAAAATGTGGCGCACTCGATCGAAAGTTGTGTCGTCAGAGTTGACAACCTTGGCATTTGAGCGGGTTCCGGGCGGCAAGCGGTGACCGATCGGGCGGCCGACCTCAAGCCGCCTATAAAACCTATGAGTGATACGTTATTTATTGTTATTTTAACAAAAAACTAAGTCGCACGGCAAACAACACAAAGCCAATAAGCGCATTATAGTTAAAGCTATTAAATTTTCTATCCTGACAGTTTTCATTCCTACCACTAGGTACCTACCAAAGGAAAGCGCATAAGCTCTGTTTAAACAACTGGTGGGATTCTTTTTGTTGTGTCCTTTGATGTCCCTATCCTTTGTTTTCTTGCCGTTTCCTTTTCAGTATTTCTTTGCGGCCGGCCAGCCTTAAATAAATGATTTGACTTTATTTACTCAAGAAAAATAAAAGGCATTCACGATAAATAAATTGAAAACTAACGTAGATGCTGGTGTATCTCTAAAGTATAGAATACATTCAACGTCAAATCTTATAAAGTGAGTCGTAAAGTCGTATTATTTAACTACCAATTTATATTTAAACATCCATAAATTTTAATTCTAAGTTTTTAGGGAGAACAAAACAAAGCACGTTTTTAAAATCTTGTCTAGAACAGCTTTATACAAAAAGCGTAGGCCATTTAAAATCCTGTTCTTAGATCATTTGATTGTAAATTGTTGCCTGTTTATACATTTTCTTAGGCATTGAGACTTGTCGTTTTAAGGCAACTACTGCCTAAAACTGTCACGATTATACAATTATCCCTTTTGGAATATACTTTCTTTCTGAATCAACAATAGTCTTCAGTTCTTTGTTTAGACACGGTTTAGACGTTAGGGCGTTGGCCTACAGGGTGATTAATCCTTCCCCGAGGTGCAATCTATCTCTGTACCAAATTTTATCAAAATCTCTTGGAACCATAGCAAATGGACATACACACTTTCGCATTTATAATATACTAGCAGACTTGCCCACGACTTTGTCCACGTGAAATAAGTTTTTTAAATTCCCACGGGAACTCCCTAATTTATCGGGATAATATATAGGCATGACACTCACAAATAATGTGGCTTTTATTTTGGTACCAGAATTTTCAGATTACCCCCTACAACGTCACAAACTCACAAACTTTACCTCTTTATAATATTAGTATAGATAAGTATGGATTGGAATTAACATTCTTTCGGTTGTGAATTGTGATGAGTAGTAGAATCCTAGTACCTTCATAGGATCGCTCGGTAATGCTACATCAGTAAAACCACCTGTTTGCGCTGTAGCAATATTCGTAATGCCCACTTACACAACTGTGTTGGTAACTGCAGCCAATAGGGATTTAATGCCTATCGAGGTGTTCTCGTGACGCTTCTACTATATTTTCAAGTTACGATGACTCCTGAGACTATTGAGTCGTATAATGAACATTTTATTAGGTATATATGCTAAAGGCTAACTTATGTTTACTCGTACAGATATGCTATTTAAATGGCAATCTGCAAAG
This sequence comes from Erebia palarica, assembly GCA_964035005.1. NCBI lineage: Eukaryota > Metazoa > Arthropoda > Insecta > Lepidoptera > Nymphalidae > Erebia > Erebia palarica. The sequence continues at coordinate 30,406,655 of OZ035985.1, read as the reverse complement.
GCAAATTCAAGCTTCAATTTTTTAAAGTTTGAATACAAGTTCTGTGTAATTCACTTTTAAATGTCAATGTAGGACCTATTCATACCTAATGTATACCTACCTAATGAAAGGTTTCAATTCTTTAAGCGCAACAAGACATACTTAATAATATTATATTCGATAATTTTGTTTTCACAACTCTGTGTGTAAATTCGTGTGTAATATAGTTTTCCTTTTTGTGAACAAAGTGAAAATATCCATTCATGTTGACCTTTGAAAGACGGTATGTCAGCGTGACGCGTTTACTACAAATGTGAACACGATGATATCACGCAATTGCTCTTTATGTAGAGTCAGATACAAGAGAAACGTGAATGAGGAAGACTGTTGGAATCCATAACATCCATAATTATTCAACAGTGTGTCCGTCTGTCTATCTGTCTGCTACGTTTTCACGACCCATTCGCATCGATTGTGATAAAATTTGGTGCAGAGATAGCTGGCGATAATGGGTGTAGGCCACTATTTATCCTCGATAATCAAACATTATAATTAAATCTACGTATACATAAAGACGCAGGCATCATTTAGTTTTAAATACGCGATGCGAATTTCTAAAGCTATGTGTAGTCAAAAGAAAGTTTTATTTTGGGGGCATTAGTTTACTTCATTTCGCATACATCCGCAAGATGACCATGCGCCGCACACAACTGATTTTCCAGCAAGCGTTTGCCTCTACTGATTTCATTCCTTTGCGTGCGTTCGATGTGACCGACTCAGGATTTTAACGTCTTTCATATGTACAGTACTGAAAATACAACTTTGAGTCCTCTCTGATCGCAGTAGGAAGATATATTATGAAATCAGTTTTGGCTGTCTTAAAGTGTCTCTACTTAATAAACCCGAGCGTTAGGAATCTATAATGTTCCTATTCTAGACTGACCACAACTATCAACTCAATATTATTCAGTACAAGGTTAGATAAGTCTCCAAGTATGATTACTACCTACATAATAGTAGCTTTACTTAGATATGAAAATAAAAGAATGGATTTCTTAACAAACTCGCAACTTCCAAGAAACAACACAGTAATTAAATACATTATATAGTCACGTTCTTATTTGGAACGTTCTCACCATAGATCGGTAAGACGAATTCCACTGTCTGTGGTTCACACAAAGTCTAAAAAAAAGTGGGAGAGTTTTAATTGTTGTTGAAACTCGGCCGCTCCTCCCTTGATACGAATACACCTTCACAAAAAGATTTTTCATTTTCTTTGAACTTACAATTATTACTGTAAACTCTCCCAATAGATCACCGCGTTTAGCAAGGTAGACCAGCCAATGTTTAAACAATATTTCCGCATTGCGCCCAGATCCTTTGATGTTTAAATGAGAATCCACAAAAGTAAGCAAGCCGGTTATCGCGGCAAACTAAAGCAAAGTTGGCCAACGAGTTCTAGGCTCATAGAGTCTAAACACTAACCTGCCGCCGTAAGTGTCGTTTGCTAGCGGCAGTAGCTCGTCGTCAGAGTTGTCACTGACCTCCTCTCGTCGCGACTTCCCCCCTGAAGCCGCCATAGTTGTTTAACTGCTGAAACAATTAAACCGATGTTATTAGAAAATGTTGCCTGCTTCGCACGTTTTTTTGATTTTGCAGAACGAATAAACTAATTTAACAAGACCACATTGTTGATTCGTTCCATATTTTAAAGGTTTGGACAGATAAAACGCGCGGCGAAAATGACGCATGTCGGTGCCGCACTACTTATGACCCACCTTAGACGTTCTCTTCATTTTGATGTGCTACATACAGTTTCTCGAACTTATTACAAATTACGCGCCCAGTATGAAGTTCTCCCGTGCTGCAGCCGAGTGCCGCCGTGCATTCTGTTTGACCAGATCTTTACGGATTGCTGAATATTTACTAAATGATTTATTATTATTTGGCTAAATCAAAAGATAAAGAAAATAGAACGTTGAAATGTAAATATCATCTTTTTAACTTTTCTCCAATTACGTGCAAGCAATGTCTGAAACGAGATGACTCATATTCTATCAACTCATCAATTAGCCTCTATCAATATAATAATAGTAAAATGTAACGAGTTAAGCAAGAAATTCAGCTATTTAACGCACGCGTTGATGTCTTTTACATAGCGGGTAAAGTCCCACAAACTTATCTGGCCCGGTGGCCAAAATTTCAACTAATTTTTATGCCTGTTTATTTTTGTTTTTATTTTATTTTTCATATTTACTAGCGACGCTGTCATCAGGTCAGATAAGTTTTGTGAGACTAAGTATTATGATATCGTCGAAATGCAGAACAGGTATATCAAATAATATCGATCTGCTGTTCAAAATAAAAGCAAAACATACAATCTAATATCTTTGCTGTCTGATATTATTTTGCTCCAAAGACATTTAATAATATTATTAACATGCTCACAAAATGGTAATTTCATCAGTTTGTTAAGTATTGGAAACGATAAAACCTGTTTACAGACGACAGCTTAGTGGTCAATTTTTTTTTTTTTGAAGATTTCCGATGTTTATAGCTACAGATCGGCAAAAAATCAGAACTCCATGAGAAATATAATCGTTAGGTAAAGAATCTAAGTAACGATTCGGATTTGTACATTAAAATTAATACCTCAAAGTTTTTTTTAAGATCGTGAAGTTAAAGCGAGGATGAAATCTCTCAAAAATTTGGTATACATAAACGCTCAACGAATCTGGATGAAATTTGGCACAGAGATAGATTATAATCTGGAATAACACATATACTTCTTATTATCCTGGAAAATTAAAGAGTACCGCGGGAACCAAAAAACCTCAATTCACGCGGACAAAATCGCAGGCATCATCTAGTTTCCAGTAAAGTAAATTTTACAATATATTTTAACATTAATCATCTTATACCGCATCGAAGATATATAGTATACTACGTCATATATAGTACTTACCATTATATTATATGGTCATTGTCAGTTAAAATTAAACTAAAGAAGTTCCTTAGGATACCGATGTTCTGAGCCCAAGTCCTACAATAGAGCATTCCATTGCGGTTATCCTTTTACACGTCGGTCGTTCATCCGTTCTCAATCCTATATGATTCATTGGCTTAATATTTTCAGAACAAGGTAACTTCTTCACCTAACACCTAAGTTTCTCTAAAGAAACCGGTCTAAAATGAGTTAGGTACCTGCTAACAAAGCTCAATACTTACATATACCTAAATTATCTTTCATTGCTGAAGAAGCGTAATTAAATTATTATTTCCTACATGTATAATATCAATGTTAATCAAGTTTTTAATAGGTATGCATATAAACTATAAAGTATCTTATTATACTCGTAGCATTGCAATGTTTTTGGCTGTAGATATAGCATAGTTTGGAGGCGGAGGGCGCGTCGACGCCCGCAAGGTCAGCGACTTCCGCGCCCGCCGGGCAATATATAGCGTCTAAGTAGGTATATCTACTCTATCATCATCACCTATACCGAATATATTCCTAGATACCTTTAAATACCAACTTGGAAAACAAAGAACCAATGGATATTGAGATACTCATATTTTATTACACACGTAATATTTTTATGAAACAATTTTATTGTTATCAAACAAATAAGTGCAGTATATTTTTGTGGTTTTCGGGAATCACTCAAGTATTCACAAAAGTTTCAAAGTTGATTAAAGTGTTAATAAATAAAAAAGTGATACCTAAGTATATTTTTGAAATAGGTAAAATAATAAGTATAATTGAATATACATACAGCTATTGTAGCGTTTAAACAAAGAAGCGGTAAGCATATCAATATTAAATAAAAAAAATCGTCATCAGAACAGCATTTCCGGAGTCTGTAATACGTAAGAACGTACGTACATAAGTAGAGCTCTTGAAGCTCTACTTATGTAGGCTCTACTTAGTAGAGCATCAAGAGCTCTACTTATGTAGGTACGTACCTACCTACGGCGAGTAGCTGTTTTGTTTGTGACGCTCTATGAAAGAAGCACCATAAGTAAGTTGTGATAATATAATTTATATATAATTCGAAGCCAATAATTGCTTTACTAGAACTGTACCTATATTGTACACACATAACAAAATTTATTGAACGTCGCAAGTGTAAAGGGTACCTAGTACCTACCTAGAGCCTAGAAAATTTTCCTTTTAGAAACATTTGATTCTACATATTAAACGCCTGCTGCTAGTGGGTACAATAAATTATTATGTACGGAAAATTTAATCATTTATATCTTTTAAATCATTTAAGTACAGTTACACTCTCTAATATCAGTGGTTTTTTATCTCTATTATATTAAGACAAATGCTATAATAGATAGGCTACAAATTTTAAATTATGATACATCTTGGTAAACTATTTCAACTAAATAGTTCTCCGCAACTTAACATTAAAATTAAACTGTCGCATATTGAAGAAATAAAAAGAATGACGAAATCTTCAGCAAGCTAAAATATAGCATGGTTAATGCGCCCAGACCCTGAATCGTGTTTTACCAATATTCAAAATGTTAAATACGATTAAATTGTAGGTACCTAACTACAATTCCTTTTTTGTAAGTTATTACACGGAAATACCTTATGATGATAATACCTATTTAATTAAAAACAATATCTCATTATACTACGATCGTTTGCCACTCTATGACGCTTCATGTTACTTTACAAAGAAAAGAGACCATCATTTTCTTTTTAAAAAAGAGAACTTTTATTTTTTACCAAAGCTTGAAATACCTACGAGTCTAACTACGATTCTACAAAGGCATTTTACGAAGTCGTTAAAATAATTGTTGTATACAGGGGTTTACATACATAATAATGTAGTAGGTATTAAAGATTCGTAGGTTCTATAGCGCTAAGTGAAGTCATAGCCGTTCGACTTGAGCTCACTTTCACTATTGGCGGCCACCAGCTGTACCTACCCGCTTCCCCCCTTCCCCTATTATTGCCTTCTAACTAACTACCTTAGTGCTACGCAACACTGCCTTACATTCTTAGTAACCAGAACCAGTAACAAAATGCAAGACACGATTTTAGCTACCTTATGGTTTACTGCGATTCCTAATAGTAGGTAATATTTTTACAGAAAATTATGGTTATTACAAGCTGATGTCCGCGACTTCGTTCGCGTGGATTAAGGTTTATTGGTTCCCGCGAGAAGTTTTTAATTTTCCGGGATAAAAAGTAGACTGTGTGCTATTCCAGACTATAATCTAAATCTATGCCAAATCTCATCCAGATCAGTTCAGCCGTTGTGGCGTGATTGAGTAACAAACATCCATCCATCCATACATCCATCCAAACTTTCGCGTTTATAATATTAATATAATAATATATAGTATAGATGGTTATATAGCGTTATTTGGTGTTTCATTGCTTGCCATTTAATAAAGAGAAAGTTCATTACATTTACAGGTATCTTCGGATTTCCTTAGGAAGAGCAAAAACAATAAAATATTATATTTACTTGAAAATCTATGAAATATTCTTCATATGCGTTTCCGGTCAATAATTTATAGGTCTATATTAGAAATAGGAACGTACATATTGTTTATGCCCAATGATCTTTTATATATTATAACTAGAGACACATTCTTAGCATTCATACTCGTACTATGCCCGTAAAAAGCTTTTTTTTCTGATTTCGAGAGCAGACGCATAATTGATGGACTATAGTACTACAAATTATATTCATGGACGGCGGATTACTATACGAGATTATCTAGGCCTCATCATAATATATATATATTGTGGAAAAAAACTGCATTTGAGTTTCAACTTAAATGTTCTTTACTATAAGCTTCTTTTACATAAATTAGAGCTTCTTGTTTTCTTCCAGAACAAATTAAGCTTTTTATAACTTATTTAAATATGCGACTATATACGTAAATAACCGTAAACTTAGCGTATGTTGTAATACGCCTCTTTAAATAAAAATGACTAAGTATAAAAAATACCATATACTTAGGTATCATATTTATAAACATCACATACTTACCGACCTACGTGTAAGGATTACGACAGGTTTCCCAGATACATGTTATGAGTGGTGACTCATTCCATTAAAAGCGTAGATAATACAATAAATTAATGATCAAGTAATTAGTTATTAGTAGATACCTATTTACCTTCAAATTAAGAATTAGTTCTCAGTAGATACAAATACGTCAGTGGGGCTGATTCTGTAGTGCACAATCTCTAAACTAAACTAAAATTAGAGCATTATAAATATTGCTAACCCTTTCATAATACTCCCTACGGAAAGGGACAGAACTAGATTTAAAGCTGTCATTTTAGTTTAGTTTAGAGATGTTACATTACAGAATCGGCACCAGTATCTAACTAATGATGACCGTTGACTGATGACTATTACACTATACCATTACATGCTTAGGTACCTTGATATATTAATTTGAGCATTATGTAGATATATTTTTTGGAAGTCGGTTAAAAATGACTCGCTTGCAAATAATAATCATAATAATAACTGGTATAGTTTTCATTTTATCGATATGGCCAACATTCTAAAGTATTAATCAAACTGTAATCCATAATAAGTAAATTAATAAATGTAATAGTGTAAACCCATTAATGGGTCAAAATAATGGGAACCACGGGAAAACGCTCTAAGGTATATGTGTCGAGTTGTTCACATTAAGGTACCTACATATGAATCAACTGTCGATTCGACCCGATTTCGATTGAGGAATTTCTGAAATTATGTTGCTGTAAGTCGGTTTGTTTTCTCCTTTCATAAGTAGATAAGTTTTGATAAGTTGAAACATAAAATAGAAATAAATAAGACTGCAATGGTAGTCGTTACAGACGATAGGATGTTCACAAACTTTACATAACCTACCTGCATGTAAATTGACGTAACGTGAGTACTGAGAAGATAATTAAAATCGAGGCTGTGATTTTAAGGCATAAACAAGATACTGCCAATGCGCTGTATCATGCCGAATTATTTTATTGCCAAAAGTTACAACACTGAAAATAAAATACAATAATTATTTGTTATACTTACTAAAAAATAAAGTAATAATACTAATTCGGCAATTTGCATTGCTCAAGAAAAAATATTGATTGCAATAATTAATTACATAACGTAATTATACTTTCTATGTTATAACTAATAACCATGTTACTCAACATTATTATTTGATCGACGAACCCTTTAAAATAATTAGAGATAACATACCTATTCACATGAAGAAAAGCTTAGACGAACTGAATTTAGTTAATTATAGGTCTTATAGGTATAGTAATTATAGATACTGTTGTTCCTAATATAATATTATAGGGAGGCATAAGTGTTTTAACCTTTATATCTCTACCTTGCTCAATATAATATTTAAAATAGGTTCATATCTAAAAAGAAAATGCAGATGATTTATTTCAAAGAATTTTAGGTAGGTAGATACAATAAATTGTTATTCGCAGAACTTGGAGAATAAGAACACACGCGATTGCGAATTTCATGATAATATTACAGATCACGAGTAACCAGTTACGATATCATATTTCAAAATGTATCGCAACTGGATATCTAAGTAAACATATCTGACTATAGGTACATATCGCAAAGCAGAAATCAAGTGAATCTGGTCTGGTGGGAGGCTTGGGCCGTAGCTAGCTACCATTCTACCGGCAAAGACGTGCCGCCAAGCGATTTAGCGTTCAGGTACGATGCCGTGCAGAAACTAACAAAATAAGCAGATTCCTTTTTCCTTATGGATGGTTTTAATATAACTGCCGAAGGAACCCCTAGCAGGTTAGCCCGCTACTAACTTAGACTGCATTTTCGCTTATCATCAGATGAGATTGCAGTCAAGGCCTAACTTATAGTGGATAAAAAAGTGATTTAACGTACTTACTCACTTTATGTAATTCGTGCGATATCATCCGCGTGGGTCTAACTAAAGATCCCGTAGTAGAGAGAACCTATCCAATGTACATGTCAGTCAGTCAGTTTCAATTATAAATCATAATTATTATTATTTAAAATCTGGTATTGAATAAAGTTATGGACACAGAGTATTAGTAGAATAAGAGTTTGTTGCGAGTTGTGACGCGATATATGGTAATGCGCGTGCGTTGAAGTCTTTTGTACAGCGGTAATTATATACCTATTTATATCACAACATTGAGGTACATTGGTAGCATCTTATAACTATTTATTACGGTTTGCTTATTTGATAATAATTTATTTTTATTTTTTTGATATTTTCTGCTTTGTTTTAAATAACGTAGCAAATGTTATTAAAATTATTACGTACGCAGTTTAAAAAAAATATTATCTAGTCCAAATCGGAATATATTTTCTTGAGCAACACACATTGTACTCATAATAACCTTAACAATAACACTATTACAACTTTTCGTAACAAAACAATTACCTAAACACAAAATTGAGCCATGGCCGCATAAAAAAATTCTAATATAGCGTATAAATAATAATGAAATTAGTCTCGAATCGAAATGTATGTTCTGTGATTGCGCTTACCAATTTGGATTTTAACCCTCAAACTCTGCAATTGCAAAGTAATAATAGAATTAACTACCTAGATACTAATATGTAGTGTAATATTGTTATAACTGCTTTTAAAAGGTTTATGATTATGACTGTGGATAGGTACCTAATATTATGATGTACAGATTCTTTGAGTTTGGTATAATCTCTTGGATAGTATTCCTACTATGTGTTTGTTTCATATAAGACTATACTCTAAAGAATATCAATTTTGAATGCTTAATGAAGTAAATGATATATTTTAGTTCCTTGACTTATAATATTACGTATCTAGTAAAAAGGTCATGAAAATTTACATTATGATGATCTTAACATTTAATTTTTAGCCTTGATCGTTTATGTGCAATATGTAATTTGATTAAATAATAGCTTTTTATCACTCACTAAGTATATTTCTAGAATAGCTTAAAAATAATGTTTATCATAGAGTTAACTCTACATTCGGTATACCTAACTTATGTTTTGTTTTGTAAAATTTATCTTATTTCACTTTCTATTTGGAGCTGAACATTCATGCTGATAAAGTACAAAAAACGAAGTATTAGTGAAGTTTTTGTGATTTTTACTTAGCTACCGAGTTAGATTGTGGGTATTACTTAACTCTTACATTAATAGGTAAATAGCACGTCTGTCTATCGTCGTCGACGTCAACCGATAGACGTCCACCGACATAGGTCTCTGTTAATAGGTACCTTTGTAAAATTACTGATATGTCTCCAATACAAAATTGTTACTGTTGTTCACAGGAAAGATTTGAATTATAACTTAGCATATCGCAATTCCTAATGCTATTTAGTATAGCATTAGGAATTGCGAAAGCGATCGTTACTAATGGATGCTATAATAGCAATTATTACTAATTATTAGCGTGCGCTTTGAATGTAATTATGTTTTGTAAGAGAACAACAGGTCTACTACGCAATGCATAATTTTTATTAATTACATAAGTATTGTGCGGAAATCGTAAATGTTTTTTGTTTCAGTGAGAACGACCCTCTAACGGAACCGGATATACGCGAGGTCTGCGGGCCGCCACGCTATGTCTTTCTCATATAATTACGTAGGATGACTTAACCTACTCGTATGATAACAACTATTTATTACGATACTAATAATTGATGCCCGCGACTTCGTCCGCGTTGTTAAAGTTTTTTAATCCCGTGAGAACTCCTTAATTTGCCGGGATGCATCATGCAACCTATCTCTATACCAAATTTCATCAAAATCGGGAGAATAGATGAGCCGTGAAAGCGTAGCAGACAGACAGACAGACACACTATTGTTGCTTGATAAACTATTGTTGCCTTTATTCTTTTGCCTATCATTTCTGGTCTTTTGGGCTAGTGAAACCAATACTGGCAACATTCTATACAGCTTTATTCTCTACAGCTATGCAAATTCAAAGCTAAAAAAAATGTAGTACTTTTGGGGCTAAGTACCCTAACTTTTTTATTTTCCCGCCATTTACCACTCAAGTCTCAGCTTTTACTAGACAGAAGCTATATCATAGAGGTAGGCATCTCTGAGCTAGACAATTGAATAGCGCTAAAATTTGGCCAGAATGTGTTGAGCCAGAGTCTAGACCAGGGATTCCCAAAGTGGTCGATATCGACCCCTTGGGGTTTCGGTTTCCCAGGGGTCAACGCAATTGATTTTGGGAGTCAACGAGGTCTAAAAACGACCCCTATTTCTTATTTGAAACTTTCAAGATACTGTATAAGTTACCAACTTGTTATAAGAATAACTAATATTTTAGTAGGAAGTAGCATGGTTGTACTTTTAAAAAACTTTTCATAATCATACCTACCTAAGGCTTCAGTGTGGTTATAAACATTTTAACATAACAAAGAAACCGTTTGAAAGTTAACGAACGCGGATATTTAAGGCCGCAACTCACCAATATTGAACCGGATTTAGGCAGATTGGAAGAAAGTCACCAGGTTCATCCTTGATGGATGAAATTTTTTTTTTTAATCTTTATTTCACGATTTCAATGTTTTCTTTTCAAAAAATAAGTACCTATTTTACTATTTTTACGTAAATTATTAATTACTGAGTTAACGTCTATTTAATTGTTAAATTTTGATACGCAAATGATGTCAACTCACTTCAGTATTTCATATAAATCGAAAAAAAAATTACAAATTTTTTAAAGTACCTACCTAATTTGGCAATGGGGGTCTAAGGTATCATTTCATTTTGGAAAGGGTCTCTTGCCCAAAATAGTTTGGGAATCCCTGGTCTAGACAGACTATCTAATAATATTTAAGTGGTTATCTATAATCTTTCAGGTTTTCTTTAAATTAAAGCGTTTGAAAATATTTTACAGAAATGAGCACATTATTTCCCTACTTGGCTTTATTTTTACAAAGAAAAAGTTCTAAGTAGGTTTGGTTTTAAGGTTATAATTTCACAAAAAAAACTGCAACCTTGAAATCAAATGAAACCTTACAGTACGCTTACGACTTAAGTACGATCCATTTATAAAACGTGTATAAAGTTACCACGAATAATCGCAAGGGTGTTCTATTTTTTGCATCATTATTTTTTTGTGAGTAATATTAAAGAAAATGAAAGTTTTATTTCGCCGTTATGCTAGGTGCCTGCTCTGAAATTGCCATCTGATTGGAGCGCTAACTAATTTCTTTACGCTATTATTGATTAAAATGTTTGTGGTCACTAGATAAATAATACTTAAACTCAAACTTAAGTAGATATCCCAAAGTATCGTTAATAATGATAGTTTTTTGTAAATTAATGGTTTAATATGTAAGATCATTAAAACCATCCACACAGAGCCACAAAAGGATCATTAAAAAGAATTTACATAAAGAGAAATTTTATTAATAGTAATGTCATATCATTAGAATGATAAAGAACTCCCTCAGTGCTATGAGTTTCTTACTCTTACATATGCATATCTACACCAACACCTACATTCACTTTTGTTTGGCATTGCAGAAATGCAGTTGTACCTCTAGTGTAAATGTAATAATAATTACGAAATTAAAGCATTTGAGCTGTTAAACGTTCGTTATTTACGAAATATCAAAATTTAACCTACTTTAAGATATGATAGTAAGATTTCTGAAGTCGCTACACACTTTCGAAAGCGAAACTTTACTACGATATCATTCATTTGTGTTATGCTAAAGTATTTCATTTCTGCCTATATATTATTATCTACTACCTAAGCATAACCATGCAATTTTCTTTCGATAAAATTACTCAATCAATGAATCTTATAAGATAATTTGCGAATAGATACCAATTGGATTGTCTCGCATACTTTCGCAGCTGATCGCGTAACCTCGTACAAGAAAAGGTCACACAAAAGTTTTATTTTAAAAACTATTATAACAAAATGTATGGTTTTAAAATACTTACGTTCTATACCAGACGTGTGTAATCCAGATTTATTGTCACTTCACTAGATTTTAATGGTGGGTCCACACTCGCGGGTCGCGCGCATGGTGCGTGAGTGCGGTCGATCGGGTCGTCAAGCGATCACTGCGCTCGCGCCGAACTTACAAGTCTGAGAGGCTACTACCAGTCACTTATTAGCCTTTTCTACTGACTCACGCAAAGGCTTTCTATGGGTTTTTCTTTGTCATTTGTCAAAATTTGGAAAAGGCGGTTTTATTTTCAGAATATTTTATTAATGCGAATCAGACTCGCGCACAAAGGGTTCCGTACCAAAATACCATATGAATTATTTTTGTAAATAACAAGAAAGATTTCATTAAAATTAATCAGCTGTGAAATAACTGGCTTACATAATATGGCGCTAAACTGGAAGCACTAACAATTCGACACCCTATGAGTACGGAACCCTTGTAACGATTCTCGGACATTTTCCTATACTTATGCTGTGAGACCTGCTTCTTGCCAAATTTCATTATTCTAGATCAGTGAGAAGTACCCTATAGGTTTTAATTTATTGGTGAGTGTCAAAATATGCGACATAAACGGCCGTATCTTTTGATTGCGTTGACTTAGAAGCTTGAATATTTTACAGCTCCAAGGGACCGTAGATACCGTTCCCGAGATAAAGATGACAGACGGGCAACGAAGTGATCCTAGTATAGGGGTTCTTTTTTTCATTTTTAGGTACGAAAGCCTAAAAATATGTAAGGTTATTCTAATTCTTAAGTTATAGAAATAGAAATCAAAAGACTAAAAATACTTCAAAGTGAAAGTAATAAAATATACAAAACGACTAAATAATAGTACCTACGGATTAATTAACATTTAACTCTCCTTTTCTAAACCATTTGAAGTACATTAATTGTTGTTCTGTTTTTTTTTTAATTTATGAGCATTTTAATATTTTGTACGATAGGATAAATACATAGTTCTTTTAAAAATAAATGAAAAATCTGTTCAATTCATTCATATTTATTTTATAACGAAGATCCATATATATATGTCACCGTAAGATTGTAAAAACCGTTAGATTATAATCTAACTCGCGAAATTCTAAACTGTCGAAAGATTAGAATTTAACGCATTATTTTCCGGTAGATTGTAATCTGATAGGTATTTAAACCCGATAAAACCTAAGTGCCCGGCCGCGGGCCGGGCACTACTTGATTATTTATGTCGAACCCTAACCTAACCTACAAGAAAGAGACAAGAAAACTTAATTAAAATGAATATTTCAAAAATTTACACTCTGAACATTGAACAGTTTACAATCTTTCGACAGTTTAGAATTTCGCGAGTTAGATTATAATCTAACGGTTTTTACAATCTTACGGTGACATATACAAATAAATCTCACACATTTTAGGCATGCTCGTAGATCGCTTTTAAATACTCTTCTGAAGTGGAATTTTACAATCGCTTGCTACAAACTGGCAAGCAAGCCACAAACATTGATTGTTAGATATTGTTACATTTGCAGCATAATAAGTAGCATCTTAGCGACATCAAGTCTAAAAGCTAACCGTTCCATTCACTATATCAATCGTGTACGCTTATCGTCTCGATACATATTGTCTGCAGCTGGCTTGTGTACAGAACTGTACTTTATTTAGGACGATGACGTGTATCACGGGCATACATACTATACATACATACTATATGTCTCATTATATTTTATTTTATGTAATTATTTATCTTTTATATATCTTACTAGCTGATGCCCGCGACTCCGTCCGCGTGTATTCAGGTGTTTTAGGGGTATGTAAAATAGATAGTAGCCGATTCTCAGACCTACTGAAAATACATATAAAATTTCATAAAAATCGGTCGAGCCGTTTCGGAGGAGTATAGTAACTAACATTGTGACACGAGAATTTTATATAATACTAGCTAATGCCCGCGACTCCGTCCGCGTGGATTGAGGTGTTTTAGGGGAATGAAAATTAGTTATAAACCTAATCTCATACCTACTGAATATACATATGAAATTTCATCAAAATCGGTCAAGCCGTTTCGGAGGAGTATAAACACTAAAACTGTAACACAAGAATTTTATATATTAGAGAAGATAAGAAGATTTTAACTATTTTTAACTATTTTGTTTTAAATGTAGTTGTAATTTAAATTTGTAACTGACAAGAATGCCTGAAATAAATGACTATTTATTTATTTATTTATTTATTTATCTTAATGGCTTAGGGTTAGAAGTGCATGTGGTTGTCACTATCGGGCAGCGTGTAGGATGTATCGCGGAAGCGCACGTTGCTGCGGCGCGGCAGTGGGGTCATATCATCGTCACTATCAAGCGCGGGCTCGTACCCCTTGTTAACATAAGCGCCCATCGAAGACCCTCCGGCCATCTGACAACAAAAAAGTTGCCCTATTTTGTAAAACTACCACTACAGCCAATTAACGTCCCGCTGTTGGGCACAGGCCCTCTCATAGAACCACCCACCACGCTGCTCCAATGCGGGTTGGCGGGCTTTAACGACTATTATCATGTTAGCGATGATAACCGGGACCGACGGCCTAACGTGCTCTCCGAGGTACGGGGGTGAAACACCACCAATTTCCTAACTCCGGGCTAAAACTGAAAATTTCTAGTCAGAAACTCCCAATACTTAATTATGGCCCGACCCGGGAATCGAACCCGGGACCTCGTCGGCCGCAGTCAAACATGCTAACCACTAGACCAACGATAGTCAGACCAACGAGTCTATGGAAGACCGTAGCATGTGGAAATTCTTGCAAAAGTCCTATGCGGCAGAGGTCTATTGGTTGACGACCACGACATCAACCATTGTTATAGTCCCAATTTCTTTGATTGGCTGAATTTATGGTATTTTTACATGGACTATGGATTTTAGCCAACAGCAAAAGGATTATACAGTCAGAGGTGATTGCGCTCAGAAATATTATGGAAATACGTCACTGCCCAGCCAAAAAGTTTAGTTTTATCAGTGCGTTTGTTTAATTTTTGCCATGTAGGTCAGGACCAAGTTAAAAAATTGCGATTGAAGTCGGAATTAGATCCTTACCGCCGTAATTGGTTCATCGTAGATGTATCCCGCGGCGGAGTCCCTGGCAACTTGCGATCGCCGCTTTTCCGCTATCACCGAATCCCTTCTGGTCATCAAGGCACGCAAAGTTGCGCGTCGGGACGCTGTGTTTCCCCCAAGTGATGGTAACCGCGAAACCATTTCTGCGATAGAAATTATGGTAGAAGGCTATGTTGTAATTTTAGTAGTATATACCTACAAAATAATTCAGGCGTCGGGTATGCCCGCAGAAGCGAATCTTTTACGCACTTTTCGGTGAAAGTAATTTCTCCGTGCTGAAACTGGACCTGAACGATACTAAAGCTGCGGTCAGATTTAATACGGTTCATTTCAATCCGGTACGATCGAATCCTATCCGGTGCAGTCAAGTAAATTAAGCAGTTTTTCGGAGCAGTTACTTTTTCGGTGACGATTTTTCTCATTTTACTTCTCAGCGACATAGCCCAAATATCTCTAAGAAACTTTAATTGAAGCTTACCTACAGATAAGACTTTGGTCGAAATTAGTCCACTAAAACCCGAATTACACTTACGCCACGCAGTTACGCCAAATCAACTTTCAAATCTTATCACTGTACCTATGCTAAGACTCAATTCTAAATATTTCCGAACATGTAGTCACACACACACACACATGTAGTTACACATTTGTAACATGTTGATGCCTGTGGATTCGTCCACGTGGTTTGGTTTTTAAGTCCTTTAGGACGATTAACTTTGATTTTCCGGGATGCAGCCTATACCCGCCTCCATACAAACTATCTGCATGCAAATTTCGTCGAAATCTGTTCAAACTTTATTTAGTGATTAACTCTTTGATTTTCCGGGATTCAGCCTTCAGCATACGAACTATCTGCATACAAATTTCGTCGAAATCGGTTCGGATTAAAAAGTTATCCACAAAATTTCGCATTTTATATTTAGTTTATAGTTACCAGGATCAGCATTATGGAGTATAGTGAGTCTTCTCTTGAAGTTGGCGTCCAGATTGATAACACTCTGTTTGTTGTCGCGAGCTCGCTCCAGGTTGTGCAGCGTCTTACGGCGCGACACATTAGAATCGTCAACTCCTCGCCTTTCTAAATCGTCCACGTTCAATTTTTGTAGATCCTTCGCGATCTCGACGGCATGTCTTTCGAATTGGGCGTCTTCATTTAAGTCGTCGGCCTATAGTTTTTAAATAAATACTAAAATTTCTTTTCATTCAGGCAATCTTCTCGATGTTAGATGAGACTAAAGATACCATAGCTAGCGATTTTGAACGACAATGTGACAATAGTTTTTAACAAATGAATACATAATTACAGGAAAAGGAAAACAGTACACACAAACACCGATTTTAAAATTCTTTCCATCTGTGTATTTATCCGAGGTAGCTTTCGCAAGAGCTGACTAGAATTTTGATGGAAAAAATATTTTTTAAAGAACGCATGGTGTAGTGGGACACCTGACGAAAGGGAGCTAACAGTACTCGAATGGACCTAATTATGCAAACAGGAACCAATCCATACACATGCCAAAAGAGAGATAAGTATACAGAAAGTTTTAAAATGCACTTTCTATCGACCCTGTAAAGATCATGGCATGTGTGTGGATTGGTTCCTTTTTGCATAAGTAGGTTCGCAAAGTGCATTCCTCTCTATGCAATTGTGTTCTAAATATCTCAACGTCCGTTAACAAGCTTCGTCTCAACAGTTGTTGCGCACTTACCCGCTTTGTGAAGTACCAGTTGAGCTCAATAGTGGCCAGCAAATGTGTGATAGTAGTAAAGCGATGGAACAACATGCCAGCGAACTGTATAGCCATCACAGAACCGAAGAATATAATCAAAACGGATCCGATCGGCTCCAACATCAAGTATTCACGCTCGATTTGCACCTGTTACAGAAATAAGAAACTTATTGGAACAAATTTTTAAAGCTCGTACCGAAAATTTACAGAGTAAATATTTAATTCTTGCATTTGTGTCGACGCCCATACTAATTTCAGACCAGTCTCCACACATAATCCTATGCTATGCACCTCCAACTTGCATACTAACTTTGTGCTAGAATGTCTGAATTTTGTAGAAAAATACTGCTATTTTGCTTCGAGATACCCTCCTCTGTCACGCCCCTGTTAACCCGCATCGTTGTTGTCTACACGTCTCTGTCGGATGACCGGTAGGAAAGTATCTCCTTAAACTATGGAATAGCATTCTTTCTTAGCTCCCCACTTATCATCATCATATCACTACTGCCCTTTAACGTCCCACTGCTGGGCACAGGCCTCCACTTTCATAGGAGATAGGGAATTAGAGATTAGACCCACCACGCTGCTACAAGGCGGGTTTTCAGGCTTTAAACGACTATTATCATTTCAGTGATAATAACTTGGACCGACGGCTTAACGTGCTCTCTGAGGCACGGGGGTGAAACGCCGCCAACTTCCTAATTCCGGGCTAGTCCCACTAGTACTGAGAATTTTTAGTCAGAAAAACCCAATACTTAAATATGGCCCGACCCTGGACTCGAACCCGGGACCTCGTCAACCGCAGTCGAACATTCCAACCACTAGACCTACGAGGCAGTCCCCACTTATAGTGGCAGGATATTGCTTGTTACTAAACCAGTATTTGTGACCATTTTTATGATATTATCCTAGATAACTAATGTTTGGTAAATTACTCACCAGATTGTCTTCGTTGTCGTAAGTGATGCGGATCTTTTGTCCGAAGGGCCACCTGAGATGAAGTTGATTCTGCCACAACTGCAGTAGGAAGATGGCGAGAACAAATAGCGCGTTCAGCATCACGAACGCAAACACCATAGTGTCGCGCAAGTTCTTCAGATCTGTGGCTATTCGGGCCTAAAAGCATTGCCCGAAGATAAAATGACGCTATTCACAACAGACGAAAACGTTTAAAGCGGAAACCTGTATAGAGAGAAGGAGGCGAGAAAGCTTTAATAGCTGAACAAGCTAGGACTGAATTCCGAAACATCTAATTCCAAGCACGAATTCATTGCTTCTATTTTCACAAGATAAAAAATTTGTAACCGTTGTAATCAGTTGGGTTTTTGAGGTGGCAACAAATTATAAACAAACAAACACTGAGACCGAAGTTGGAGCATCTTTACCTGTTCCTCTTTATTCTCGTCAATAGGACGAAGGTAAGTATCGATCAAATCTTTCCAGAATTCAGTTTCAGCTGTCGTCAAGAAGTCAACTTCGCCCTTTTGTAGATTTGGGTCCTCAATCCAGTATGGGTTAATAAGATCGTCTCTTTCTTCCTAAAAGTAAACCATATATGTATATTTTTTTCCTTACTTTGTCCTTCCTCGGGATGCTAGGCCGGGAAAGCGTAGCAGACTGAGACATCTGTCTGTTTGACAGTCAAAAACGTCTGACTATACGGAGACACTTTCGCATTTTTATTATTAGTATGAATACTATGGTACAGGTGTAGGTACAACTGCTAGGCATTTTTTGTTAAACACAACACTTATTTGACCTATTTTAATTTATACCTATTAAGTTATATTTTGTAGAAAAAATAATTTACATAAATCTATTTTACACCTTTTACACCATCACTAAACTGAACTCTAATCGTAAGATATCTTAATAAATTAATCACTCAATAGAATCACTCGCAAACCCTGTATTGTCCGTCTATTTACTTCAAAGCGCACCGGCGCAAACCAGTTTGTACCAAGACGGAGAGTCTGTGAACCTATCGGTAAAGGCTCACGCATACATCGCTGCGCTATGTGTGAGTGAAAACGCATCTAGCCGTTTATATATAGCTTCCTCTTTGGTCCTTACTCTGTCTTTTAAATCTAAGTAGGAACATATTCAGCGGTTTCTTTGTTTTCCACCTGAGCTTGTTAACAAAATTTTCAACCTGAAACCCCTTACCCCGGAGGTCTTCGATAATTCTTTATGCCTTGCAGGTGAAATGCAGCAATTTTCATTATTGGAATTTATTTTGACATTGTTGTCATTTAACATTTTAATTCGAATAGAATCCTCAGGTTGACCTTCTGTGGTTACGCCGTCTCCTATTATTGGAGGGGATTGCGGGACTTTCTTTGTCTTTTCTTTATATGATAGGGAATGCTGATGGGTCGATGTGGACAGAGGTGAGGTGTCAAATTTTCTTTTCTTCCTGCTTTTAGCTCGTTTCCACTCTGTCTGTGAGCAAACCTTGGCAGCAGTATACTGACTGATATTCATAGATTACTGATTGATTTTACTTGATTTTGGAGCTCCGAAATTTGCTTTTCCAAGTTAGTAACGATGAGCTGAAGATTCTCATTTGCAGCTGTTTGTAAATGCTTTAAAAAGCATTTGCTCCGTTTCAGTTTTTAAATGTTTTATCCATAGTTGCAGCATACAAATAGTATAGCTGCAATTTGATATGATATTGTTTGATAATAAACCTGACGCGAAGAAACGCGAAACTAGGTCATATGCCGCGCGCACTCAACCGACGGCGGTCGAGACGCGGCGTCAGCAGATCACGCTGCTAGTATTACGATTTAACCCACGGTTGTTTCCTTTGAAGACTAAACACTATAATATATTTACTAACTCTGCTATCTCAACATTATAAAAAAAGTGTATGTGTGTGTGCAATTCACACACGGCAGAAGTGAAACTTCAGAAAAGTAGCCTACGAGAGAGTGAGTAAATATAACTTTTATTCTATCTCATTCTCTCGCAGACTAATAGGATTACAATGCACTTTCCACAGGGCCCTGTGGTAAGGGTGGGCGTGGCCGCTAGTTAGAACGTCGCTTATTACACAGCAATAAGGATCAAATTAGGGACCTTTTCTCCCTAAATCTTATTACACTTATTACACACATTCAAGTGTAAGGGTCCCTGTGAAAAGTGCAGTGTAATAGGCTATAAATCCTATTTATGAATATGTTTGTCTCTTATTGGTGTCGCTTTTTCGTTTCATCAAATTTTCATATCGCAACGGTGCTAAAGAAGTTTCACTTCATAAAACAGATTATACCGAAATAGCACATTAAAACGTACCCTCGGTATATCAGCCGAATGTTCACTGTCCTCATACTCTGGGAGCATAGACAAGGTGTCACCTCGCAGAGCCATGGAAGATCGCCGACGTTGCATTTTCTCGGCCTCTGTTGGTGCCCCTCTGAAATTAAAAATACCATAGATAGGCTACATACGCAATAGACTTGCCAAACCTTTTGCACGAACATTAATATAGGTACCTTCAAATCAAGAGTGAATAGGCATCTTCTAGGCAAGCGCGCTCCATCTTAGGCTGCGTCACCACTTTAAGCAAGTCTGATTGCAGCCAAGCACTGGCCTATATAATTTAAAAAAAAAATAACACCATGCCCCTTCATTCTTTACTTTCATTTTTTATTCTACTACAAATTACATATTTTTAACAGTTCTAAAGTTTTGTTACTTTTTATCACGGAAATCAAGGAGAGCCCACTCAATTAAATATAAACTCAGATCCCCAAGTTCATGATATTATGAATGGACGGTTGAAACTCAAATGAGATCGACGCCGGATAAAAAGTGACGATCTTACGTACAATGACTCCAATCTTTTTTCAAGCTTCTCCAGAGAGTTCGCAATTTGTAGCAAATGCAAATCGTCCTTGTGATCGGTAGGGTTGGTGCAACACAAACATTTGAAGAGTCCTGCTATTGAGAACTCCAGCGAACCACTCTGTTCTTCGGATTTGCCGAACAAACTCATGATGCTCTGATTACCCATTTTCTTTTTGGCATTCTCGGTTGCCTTCTTATCCATTTCTATTTCCTACAATTTGACAATAATATAAGAGAAAAAAGTGTACGAGTCTTTAGTAATCGCCATTAAATAATAATGGTTGTACGACGACGTGTAATGGACAAGTTTTGGATAGGTATATAAAATTGTAATTTACGGAGTGCATAGTAATTTTCTCAAGGTTTGTCGAGTTTCTCTCTGCGTGTGCACAAAAGTACGCCGTAATAAAATAAACAAGGGAATCCGGAAGGTCTATCGTCTCTCTGACGTTGTAAATGGTAATATTATCGTTTTCTCATCGGTCTCTACATATTTCCTGCAAAGAATCAACCTGGCTGTTCGGCGCGGACATGCAACCTTCCACCATTTAACACGGGCGTGATCTGTACATTAAACTCCGACATACTTATATATGCGTGCGACGGGGGCGCCACTGTCAACTAAAAATCAGCATTTTTGGGATTCAATTAGTCTCATATTTCGCTACACGAACATAAGCGTTTCGCCTTCGTAGTGTAATTAGGTTAACTAAGCTATTAGTCAGAAAAACATACGACTTAAAATACCTTCATGGTCTTCTTTTGAGCCACCTCCCGAGTCCCCCACGTAACGTTGTTGAGATTACACAGCGAATAAATAATAAGCAACATGTACATGCTAGGGATAGTGATGTAGTATATAAAGAGGTACGCCAAACATATGATCTCTTGGGGATGGAGGACCGCGGTGATGAAGAATATGCTGAATGTTGCTATGAAGAATATACTGGAGGGCGCCATCCAACCGTCCTCCACTATCTGCAGTGCTACGCCCACGATAACCATCAACATTACCATGGCGTATATGCAAGTTATGACATTTGCAAATTGGAGCTGCAACAAGTGTGAATAGGGAAATTATATCACCTCTATTAAGTGAAATCCCTACATCCATATTAATATTTTAAATCCAAAAGCTTTTCTGATACCTTTTCACGGGCCATCCATTTTAACGTTTTTTTTTTAATCCACTACAAGTTAGCCCTTGACTGCGATCTCACCCGATGGTAAGTGATGATGCAGTCTAAGATGGTAGCGGGCTAACCTGTTAGGGGCATGGCAGTTATATTAAATCCATACCCCTATTCGGTTTCTACATTCGGTTTTGACGAAATTTGGTACTATCTCCAGGAGGTCACTACTGTCTCCAGGATGGAGGATCCCGGAATATCAAAGACTTTCCTCAGAATTAAAAAAAACCTTGGGCATCGTAAAGTTAATGATAAACCTGTCATCTACCACTTTAGTGCTCCAATAATAAACCTTCATTACTAATTGTCTACTAGATTCTGCAAATACTTAGTGGGCCTTCGTTTACTTTAAAGGGCTGAGTTCCTGTTACCACTATTCATAATTGATAAGAAAATATAACACTTGGTTAACAGATAAATAAAATATTTTTATTCAAGTAGACATTTAACTAGCGCTTTTGAATGGTCGAGTGAATCTATGGTATCACTGGTTCGAAATGCCGTTCCTACCGAGAAGAACAAGCAAGACACTCAGATAAGTAAAGGTCAACGCTGTTCGGGATCTTTTATTATAAAGAAACTAGCTGATGCCCGCGACTCCGTCCGCGTGGATTGAGGTGTTTTAGGGGTATGAAACATAGATAGTAGCCGATTCTCAGAATATGCATATAAAATTTCATAAAAATCGATCAAGCCGTTTCGGAGGAGTATGGTAACATTGTGACACGAGAATTTTATATATAAGATACCTGCACTTTCGATTTGCACGTCATACAAATGATGAGGAAGAGCAGGATGGGAGCCAGGTTGAGCATGAGGGCGTTGATGTTGCTCATACCGGTGATGGCGTTTATTGCTCCTATCATCATGAGGAAGATGGTTCCTGGGCCCAGAATAGTACCCAACATTAACATCATCTGAAAGAAAAATACTGATGTAAAATTTCATTTCCGGCTTTGAGAAACATGTATACTAACACTCGCACCATGGGGGTGATATAAGATTAAAAGTATTAATAACGAAGATCTCCATGAAAGCAACCAACCATTAAAGGTTTTCCTTTTCGGAAAAATCATTTTTGGCATTTCTTTCGAACTTCTCATAATCCTTTCCTTTCAGTATATTAGATTTCCTACAGAAAATTATAGTAAACGTACGAAAAAATTGGGGTAAGTATGAATAATTTTTCTAGTTGGCAGTTTCTTAACAGTCTGGTTATATATTCTTAGGTTAGAGGCACAGGGCTAGGCCTAGCCCATACAATGTAAGATGGACCGTTCCATCAATGGTATCAATACAATGGACTGCCGCTGTGCGATGGTCCAACCTAACCTAATCTAAACGTTAGCTAGCCTCGATTAACAGTCGCAAAAGGCTCTGTGCAATTCAGCAAATAAATTAGCAAATATTTTATGTGTAATAACTTTTTCTCAGGCTAAGTTGATCGATTTAATCCTCTCCTTTGTATTTGGCTTCGACTGTGTTTCAAAAATGTTCACAATCCGCGGGCCTTAAATAACGACGCGCGCCTTGAGACAGCAGGCGGCGAACTAAGGTTTCTTTTTCAGGGTGATGATAAGAAAAATAAACATTTATTTTTAAATTCAAAATAGTTCAAAAAGTTTTTTATAACTAACATATTCTACAAAATTCTCATAATATTCACTAAAACAACCAATAAAATGAGTAACTCTCTTACTTGATACATTATATAGAGTGTGGAGATATTGTCGTTGACTTGGACCGTCCGTTTGGAGTCAGCAAGAAGATCGAATATGTTGGCTATAGTCGAGGGCACCCATCGACGCCGTTGGTTGAAGAACTCGTCGAATCTTTCCGGGCAGCGGGTGTAAGCATCCGACGCCGCGGAGTATTCTACTCTATACCCTCGTTGTAATAGCAGCGTGCAAAGCCATCGATCCTCCCCTGATTATTTAAATAGATACACGGATAATTTAGCTCAGACTAGAAAATGGTTGAGTATCGCCTAGATGAACTAGGCATAAACTACTAAATAAGCGCACTTCGTCGTTTTATTGTTACCAGTATCTTAAAACGAATCTCTCTCTTTATAACTTGAACTCTACTAGATCTGACAATAGTGAACCTGAACTCAGTCTCGCTCACATAAAGTGGCAACAATATGCCCTGTTCAGCCAAAACTCGATTGAAATAAATAATTATTTACTTCTCGTTCTATAGTTCTATACTGTATCGCTCATTGATATGGGTAACAATATGCGCTGCTCAAGCCTATGAGGTGCGTTTTAAGTTTTGCTTAAAAAAAATAAAAGAGGACAAAACTTAGTATTTTTGGGTATTTGACAACCTTTTCTAATGATGAAAATTCTACAAAATCCTATTCGTATTTTTTTTAGTCTGTTGTTCTTGTCGGTTGAGAGCCTAAGTGATATATAGTATCAAAGCTGAGACTTGGTTTAGAGGATCTTCTGTGTTACTCTTCAACTTTGTAAAGGTGGAAAACCTAACATTTTGGAAAAACAAATAAAAAAATTTAAAAATCACAACATAAATAGCGTAACGTTACCTTGATCGTATTGTACATAATGTCTCGCCTCACTGGAAGTTAAGGTATATTTTTTCATAACGTTGTCGTCCATCAGAGCTTTTCCTCTAAATAGTGAGAAACATCCGGGACTACAAAGCACGCAACCAATCATGTGTTCTGTCGCCTTTTGCAGCCAATGCCCTATCGCGTACTCGAACATTTGGTACCACGCCATAAACCCTGAAACGATCCATTTATTTAGTTACAGCCATTTATAATTCTACAAAGGCTCAAAGAAAGTATGATTTTTAGCAACTCATACATAAATAATTCCTAAAAAACATAATCCCGAGGCATCCAGAGCAAATTGTAACGATACGCAATTACGTCTGCTCACACTTACAATACAACTCAAATTCTTTTACTCGACCATTTCTTTTTTGGTACGTTTTGATTTTGGTAATCAAATTACCCGGTTATAATTCAATTACAGAAAACATTTTGTTTTTACTGACACCGTTACTGTTTACACAATAACTTAACCCCATCTTACCTGAGCCAACTGGATGAATTCGCCCGCATGCTGCTCCAAGATTTTTGTCCTTTTTCATAAGATCAACCAGTAAGGTAACAGCTAAAGGCTTGAAGTCAATGTCCCCGTCAAGCGCGAGTAGGTACGTATTCTCTGCTATGACCTCCTTGCGGTCCACCGATAAAGGCAGATCCATTAGACGGTGACCGAGAAAATAGTACATGTACATGACCTGAAATAAGTTTTGGGTTGAATCTTTATGTAGGCTTTAGGTTTAAATAAGGCTCAGAAATCTGCTAACTAAAATGCCATGAATAATTAACCTAATTAAATCTCTTTCTTAAATTAACCTATCATAGTTTTATAGATGACGCCCGCGACTGTTCCGCGACTTAGTCTGCATGGATTAAGTTTTTTTATTTCCGTGGGAACACCTTAATTTTCTGGGATAAGCCTATGACCTTCCCCGGGATGTACCTAACCTACCTCTATACTAAATTTTATCAAAATCGGTTGAAAATATGGACTACAAGCCGATGCCCGCGACTACGTCCGCGTGGATTGAGGTATTATGGTTCCCGCGGGAACCATAACACCTTCACCTTACCTAACCTCCTTAGTTTTCCGGGATAAAAAGTAGCCTATGTTTTATTCCAGACTATAATCTATCTCTGTGCCAAATTTCATCCAGATCTAGTCAGCCGTTCGGGTGTGATTGAGTAACAAACATCCATCCATACATCCATACATCCAAACTTTCACATTCATAATATTTATTTGATTAAAGCGTAGCAGACAGATAGATACGCGTAAAATAAGTAAACGGAAATAGCGGTTTAAAATAGATATCACCCAAACGGGGATACATTTTTATCAGCAGCTTAGATTTAACGAATTAGGTTTTATAGGCCAAGAGCATGCTAGCCAAAAATGATGTCGTTAAGGTGAATACTTCGTTGTATCAAGTGAAACAGATAATCGGTCGATCGATTGCTTATCAGTAAAACTAAACAATAACACACGCTACGGGTATTTTATTATAATGATTTGAACCGGTAGAGATAAGGTACACAATAATAACGGGAAATTTAATAGGCATCGAACCATACAGATTAGGAATTCCTAATAAGTCAATTAATTTTGGGATATTACAAATTTTTTGGTGATTAGAACTTATTTTCCAGTGAAATTTATTTTGTAACTTATGTTATTCTACAAAAAAGAAAACCGTAACGCGATTCAGTGTTCCGGTACAACCCCTTCAAGCTTTGCCTGATTTTACTGGGTGAGTTCAACTTCAACTCAAACTTGACAGTCAAGGTCTATTTTGTCATAAATTAAAAAATATTTTTTGGTCCTATAAAATTATACCAACACGTCCAAACCAATTTGACCAATAAATCATTTTACAAAAATATGCACCTTAGAACCCTTAAAATACCTGTCATCTCTTAATTATTATCTTACCTGTGACCATCGCTTTCTGTGTCTTATTTTCGATTTGTCCTTCAAATGGCAGATCATTTTGTTCTTCCCCGGTAGAATCCAAACCAATTTCCCGCCATATGGTGTTGGATATTTCTTCGGCGGCCGAAGTCTCACGTTAGTCAAATGAACTTCAGAAGCTGCTTCGTCCACTGAATCCACGAGACATTTGACGAACCGATTCACTTGGGAATCTTCTGAACTATGATCGGATACTTCGAAAGCGTCATCCATGAATATGTGAGCTGGAATTTAAAATAAACTTGGAAGAAACTGATAAAGTCTTATAACATTGTGTTTTTTCAGTTATTCTTTCTGAAGAAACACCCAATATTCCGTTGTAACTATTATTTAACCTGTGGTGTAAGCCAGCCCTGGTTGTAGTAGAAAAATATAAAGACAAGACAATCGTGTTTATGTGTCTGAAGTCTAGTCCAAAATTGGCAGACATGATAACAAAGGAGACGGTTCAGATTTGTATGGGGCGTGGGTCCAGTCAAGTAGAGAAATGAAAGAAATTAAAATATTAGACCAGTTTTGATCGTTCAAATCTACGACGAATTCGTTGTAATTTCAGTGGTGAAATTATTTAATCTTTCCAAGATAAGTAACACTAAACATGAGTCCGCCATCCAACGATGGCGGATTCATATTTATGATGTTTTCAAAAAACACGTTATTTTGACACAGACTGTCAGAAATGACATTTGATACATTTTGCGCCTACTGCCTTATCTATAGCTGAAGGTTGCCATCTTGGAAACGTATCGAAAACTTGAAATAATTTTTTTTCACTTTATTTGCTTTACTATTCTTAATATTTTTAATACAATCTACATACATTTCATCTAATCATGGTATGCAAGAGTGTACAAAGGGTCCACCAAAAATGAACCTTCTCATTTACCCGTTTTTATGAATGCTTAAACAACGTTAATGTGGACACAGAACAACAAACAGACAAATGGATCCCATGAGATAAAAAACTATGTATAAATAGCGGACTAACCTTCCAGCTCATAATAATCTGGATCAATAATGCCCAAGTATTTTTGTGCAACCCGTCGCGCGCTTTGATCTTCGTCCAGTCGGAAAATAGACTTCAAGAACTCCATTATTTCTTCTTTTGTCTCGTGCCACATTGTTGCGCAGATGTAAATCCTAGATTGAAAAATTCACCATCATGGAGTAATTATAAATAAGTAAAGATGTAGTTCTCTTATGCAAGGATTTTGTCAATTTTCTAGTAGGTAAATTAATCACTGTAGTATTAAACACTACTATAAAAATGTTTGATTTACCTGGTAATAGAATCGGAAGGTTTAACATCTTTCACTATTTTAATTGAACTAGCATTCGATATTTTGTCCGAGTCCTCAAAGTCCTGTATAGATAGAAAAATAAGATTCATTAGGGACGCCACCTGTGCTTAAAAATTACCACAACTCAAGACGAAGTTATAACATAGAAATACTAATTTAAAAAAACAATGGATTTCTTTATTTAAGTTGAGATTAAGTTTATTTACCAACACTTAACCACTTTTATTTTACTTTATATTATTTTTATTTGATCTACCAACAAATTACATATTATACAAGTATACAAAATGATAAATTTCTTAGGTACTAGGTATATATGCAATTGAACTGAAAGGTAGATACATCATGCAAAATTAGAAATCTAATCACTTAACTGATGTTGAGGAATTTGGACAGAAAAAACTTGCAACTCGAAGCTCAGTATTGCCAAAAATCAAGATCAAAATCAAAAGTTCTCACGGCATTAAAAAAGCCTAAAAAGCCACAAGCACAAAGTTGTGGGCATCATTTACTTCTAGCAATAAATAGGTAAAGGTAACCTTGCCTCGATCTGCAACTCGTTTTCATCGTCTTTAGTCCTATAGAGCAAGAGAGACTGGTCGACAAGCGGGCCGCAGTACCAAGGTTTGGAGAACAGTTTGTCGGTAGCGGCCACGCGCTCACAACGCGGCTGCCACGCGTGCATCGTGATCCAAGCCTGAGACAACAGCCAGAGAAGCCACACCCAAACCATCTCCTGTGAGATGTAGACCTTAAGGAAGTAAACTGCAATACAAACGTTCCCATACCTTACCATTAAAAATATGCTCCTGAAAAGCTGTTGAAGAATATTTAAATTATAAAAGAGCATGAATATGACTCACTCCAGCAATGCTTGGACTGCGGTTACTTATATATTTACATTAATGTAATTGAAAATATTTTTTTTGAAGTGAAAGCGCGTTGATAAATGATTTATTTATTTCATGTAGGACTTGTGTCGCTTATGAAACGTTAAGACTCTACCACCGGTTCGGAAAGCTGATTCTACTGAGAAGAACCGGCAAGAAACTCAGCAGTTGCTCATTTCATAGAAAAGAAACGGTTACAATATATAGACAACACAACACATACGTACAAGTACTACACTGACTTGTGGGTCACTGGATGCGAGGCCGGTGGCTTCCATGCAACTTTGTC
The DNA here is from genome assembly GCA_964035005.1 of Erebia palarica. Lineage (NCBI taxonomy): Eukaryota > Metazoa > Arthropoda > Insecta > Lepidoptera > Nymphalidae > Erebia > Erebia palarica. Next base: position 30,377,834 of record OZ035985.1, on the reverse strand, counting down.
GTTAATAAAATCATCGATAGTGTAATAACCTCGACTTAACAAATGCTGTTTAACACAGTCTTTAAATCTATGCAAATCCATAAACTCTTTGAGGACTTTTTGGTAGGGGGTAAAAATGTGAATATGCGTGATCTTTCTCCATTCTTCTTAAGACAAAAGTTCTTAAGTAAAATAATATAGTACATTCGTAATTAATCTTTAATGCATTAGTTTTAAGGTTTATATTAATAAGTGCTGTGTAGCCGTGGGCGACACCTCGCGTTGTTACGAAAGGTGTGGCGTGGTGGAAGGTGGCGGTGCGTATTGTTTGCTTGATTGTTTTTTCTGCAGGTTAAGGAGAGGAGAGCCGCACGCTACACATAGTGCCATTTTTTTTTAGCAAATTAAGCTTGTATCTGAATAGTCTGTCTTTTACTTCCTTACTCAACACCTTTAACAAAATTGACGAAATTTGGTGCAGAGATAGTTTGCACAGGCTTTAATTCTACTCTAATTTAGACAACCTCAGAAAATTTCATATTTGTCTGAACATAGCCCATATTTATTTTATAGTGACTGCATGAGTTTAAAGTAGACTGACCTGGAGGTATATCGAAGAACAAATAGTCCGGTATAGTATGCCGAAAAGCGCACGGGTCCGCATTCCTTCTTCCGCAAAAGTATATGAGGAAATTAACAGTCACAGGTCCAACGAGGCTCAATGCAAATGTGAAGCTGAACTTTTGTACGAGAATCTTGCAAGCAAATTTTCCGGATTGGTAACATACGAAGGCCATTACGATTTGAATGAGTGATACCCACAACGCAGAAGACCAGGTCACATCTAGTTTAAAACTACCACCCGTGAGTGCGTAGTCCAATGATCCATGGTAAAGATCTTGAAGTATAACTTGTATCTGAAAGATAATTAACACTTTGAAAATGTGCTTACGTTATACAAATGAAGTTGCGACACATTATTGAACATCTCAGTGTATCTAAACAACTAGCGCGCATCCATATAAATATAAACTAGCGAATGCCCGCGACTTCGTCAGAGTGGTTTGAGGTTTTTTGGTTCCCGCGGGAACTCTTTAATTTTCCGCGATAAAAAGTAGCATATGTGCTATTACAGACTATAATCTGTCTCTGTGCCAAATTTCAGCCAGATCCGTTCAGCCGTTGGGGCGTGATTGAGTAACAAACATCCAAACATCCATACATCCATCCCAACTTTCGCAATTATAATATTAGTAAGATGACTTTTTATCCCGGAAAATTAAAAAGTTCCCGCGGGAACCGAATAACCTCAATCCCCGCGGATGAAGTCGCAGGCATTAGCTAGTGTCTTCATAAAAAAAATGTATGACTCCACTCTCCTTCTATCAGGTAATGATACACCAGAAAACAGTATTGTGTTTGCGCTTTATTTTATCTAGTAAGTTAACAATAAAATGTGTAAAAAAACATACAGGTAAAAATCCCTTACTTCATGGACTGTGTATAAACGGTCTCCGAAAGCTTTGTTCGCACGATTAAAGAACGTTAATGGGTCATCATCTTGAACTTTCAATGAAATCAAAATGCAGATCATGAAAACGAGTATTTTCCAAATCGTTAGCACCCTTTGTGTGTGATAACGGGACTTCTTGATACCGTCTCTTAGCTCACAAAGGTATATCATGGATACTGAAAATAAATAAATTAAAATTTAAAAAATACATATACGAGCATTAAGTTATCGTGTAGTATAATCACAAATACATTATTATTTATAATTTAAATTATGTTTTTTACTTACATGAAGTATGTCTGCTAATGGACCCTGCAAAGTTCTCCCACCAGCCAAGCGAAATCAAAAAACATGCAAACGGTGTGCACCACAAAGCCGGGCTCCCATCAAGAAGAGGCCAAACCACAAACGCAGTTACTTGAGCGGAGATAGCCAAAACATCCAGTATCAACAATATAGGATAGCGAGGCTCGGTACTGTTTCTCGCGAACGCATTGAGCACACCGGGGACTACACAAACTGCATTCATTAACATAGCCCCTTTAACGACGTCCAGTTCGGGCAATATTATGAGCACAAGCATTGCCAATCCGATTGTTTGCAACGTTTCGACTGCCAACGCCTAAAATGTTATTTTTATATAGTTTATTTGAAGGGAAAAGATAATAAGACATTTCCTAAGACATGTGAACCTTACTGAAAAAATCGTTGAGGTCAAAATAGAGATAAAGAAATAGAGTAGTAGTAAATAATAGAGACTCGGAATTTTTATGAGGAAACTGTAGAAAAAGGCCAGATATAGAAAATGATGTACCTACCTAGAAAGCTATACTAACAACAGAGGCAGCTCTTAAATTATGACGAAAGTTTAATCTTAACATGTTCGTATTTATGATGCCAATCTTAATAAAATAATTCGCATTCAAAAAAAAATAACATGGACTTACCACAAGAAAATGACCAATTTCAGGTTTCTTAGCAGTTTTGAAAAAGCATATTCTTACACTTCTTAGGAACAAGCCCACCTCCGGCACTGAAAATACTATAAACGCAGCCCAGAGCCATGTTATTCGCTCTTCTAAGGTATGGACCGTTATAAACTGTTGATCTAATGCTGATAACAAAAATAGAAAAATAGTTTGTTTTTGTTTAAAACCAGATAAGTTAAAGTTGATAAAGAAACATGGATAACTTACCTAATGCTTTATTGCAATGGCTTATGTGCCTTCCTTTCTTTAGCTGAGAAGTGATAAAGAGTAAAGTCCCCTTAGAAATAACTGCGGATCCCAATACGGTGCAGAATGTGATAATATAAGCCATAAATTTTAGATATTTGACACCAGTGTCCACCCACGAATACGTCACCATGGACCCACTCTCCTTCTTCACAGGAATCTCCCGGAACAGATTCCATCCTTTTGTTTCTTGAGCTGTTCTTTGACTGGGAAGTAAAACTGTGGCTTAGCTATTTTTTTTGTATTCGCTTTCCCATTCAAAAAGTGCAATAAGTTGATGTAATAGAACAAGGGCTAGGGAATGAACCGTCAACAAACGTAAGTGATAAGTATGTTTTCAAGAGGACATCGCTCGATAGTTGAGTATCCTACGCATTGGTAAGATAAGAATAAATTAAGAGATAAAGAACAAATTAACAAAGGTACTTAAAGGGAAGTTTTATTACTGTCCGGACCTTCACGAGGGGCAGAACTAGTATCACAACAGAAATAAGTTCCTGCTACTATGTATGTTTTATTCATACCTTTATAAAATTCTGATAGCCACAAGATTTAAAATTTTTGTGAAACCATTTTTTTCACTTGGGTATATAAATACCGATATCTAATCGTAAAATCAAGAGTCTCCTTACACATTGTCGATGCATCATACCTAAGTCAAGCACTATGTCTGAAAGTTGCATTGTGTAACTATTTATAAATATTTAACATTATATTTATGTGACTCGTGTCCAACACGTATAGGTATCTGAATTATGCATTCGAATCCAGACTTTAGCGTACCTACCTAAATTTAACGTGACATGAGCGTTGAGGTTTAAGTATGCGTTGAGGCTGAGCTCTATACTTTGGCCGAATAGCGTAACCGCATGTCACTTTTTTTTTAAACTCTCAGTAAGAGTACCGGTTCTAAGTATTTACAAATAATACCTAATTCGTTTGAAAATCTTGTGGTCAAAAAAACTCAAATCAAGAGTTCAGAGCAGTTTTACAGCACAATGTGGTTTTGGTGTTAAATAGACCGATAGAGATAATACCGCACTGATAAAACTGTGGCACTGTCTCATGTTATTGCTCTGGTACAAAACAACCTTAAACCTTAAAACCGATCGGTATAACTAAAACTGTTACATACTCTAACTCATCAGTGTCATCGTAGAGAGGTTGAAACTCCGCGTCCGATTGGTCGCTCTCGTCGGTGAGTCCCTTGAATCCAGGATTTGGTTTAGCCATCACCTAACTTTAAATTAAACAATTACATTAGGTAAATAACTGTAACATTAAGTATATAAGTTCTAAATTAGCACTCGCGTACTTAATCTTAAAGGTTTATATCTTCAATATAAAACTCTTTTAAGTCTCTTAATAAATGTAGAGTTTGTTCTTTGTTTATGTAAGAATATGCACACGACTTTTTGTAATACTGCCCATCAAAACATCCCTTATCAAAATAATACGATAGGTAAGTTAATGTTTTTAAATTGTTTATTCAATTAATTCTTAAGTTTTAAATAATACACACTAATCTCCAAGGAACACTATGAAATGCTATAAAATGCAGTCTTATAGGTACTTACATAAATACTTGTACTAAAAAAAAATTGAAATTAATACAACTATTTTACCAGATCTACTTTTTGAATCTACTCGTAGGTGGGCAGTTCGTTGATACATTTAATAGTTGCTAATAAATTAATACAATTTTAGAATATTTAAGTATATAATGCGGTCTATATTCGGAAATGCTTATGTATGTTGAATCTTTTAAAATTACTCATTTATTTTAGCATGATGTTGTTATAATGCAATATTAATTAATACCTTATGGTAAGACTTTGCATGCGATATTGTTCAATATTACGTGCACTGAATAAAATGGTGCTTTTTACAGGTCTACGCCTTCATAGCTCGTATTTTTTTCAAGTTATTTACCAGCAATAATTTACACGGATTTTTACTTACATTTATAATGAGAAGGTAGAAAAACTTCAGAAGTTAACTGTATTACAAATATAGGCAAATAAGTAAATTTGATTCATAAAACTGCTACCAAAACTAATAAAATCCAATCCAAATTAATAAAAGCTGCACTAATTAGGATAAGGAATAAATTATAAATATACATTTAAAAAATCATAAAACATACCTTCAAGAGAAAAATACAGTTCCCTATGCGAAAAAATGCCACATCAGATACCTACTTGTAATCAAACACTTTTCGCACAATTATTATATACAACGCAATATTAATAATGATGAACTTGTATCTCACTCTACAACGCCGGCATACTAATAATATATTCATGCCGCGAATACGTCATAATAATTTTATTATCACTGATTAAATTATCAACATTTATCGATAATTGCGGATCATAACGTCCGTGATTTTTTGGAAGGATCTATCTTATCTTTTAAATTTTATAGTCCATAGTTAGTTAGGTACCATTTCTGCATTTACGATCTAAGAAAGTTTAACAGGTTTTGAGCATCTTTTTCATCAGTGGCAGGGTATGTAAATTTATAAACATCCTTAATTTTAGTTATCACTTTCACTATTCAAGCTTTTAGATGTTGTGTAATCCTGACTTTTACTATAGTCTACGGCGTCATCTATCTTGCCAAAATTGCCCATCGCTACTTGCGCTATGGTGTCAGCTATGCTAGCTGCGCTGGAATAAGAAAGTGACGTGGTTGGTATTTTCTGCATTTCCTCATCTGTGATCTTACGAGATTGGCTGTAATCTGATGCATAATCAGGAAGAGTAGTTTTTTTAGTCAATTCTAACATTTGGTTCAAGAATGGATCCCCTCCCAAGCGAGGTGAAGCACTTATCTGTGGATAATCTACTGCTTGAGACTCCGATAAGATCGATTTTGACGAATCGCCCTTTGATACGCTGACGTCCGGGTGTTTAATGGAATCATGAGAACTGTCTTTTCCTTTACTAATGCTGCTAAAGTCAGGAGGAAGGTAGTCTTTACTGCTTTTTATCAAATCGTGCGGGCTCTTCATCAACATATTCTGATCGAGACCAACTTTTGACGGAATCGGACTACTGCTCGATAAAGGTTTTAACAGGGACTCCTGCATTTTAAGCAACGACGGAGACAAGAACATATTATTAGCGGCTAATGTCGACTTCGACATGGGATCCGGTATCCCCAATATTCCCGCGCTCGAATATTTGCTGGCCGAGAATAGTGCATTGGCAATATCCGCTGAACTCATCATAAGGTTCGAAGCGATGTTAGCCGGGATAGGTGACGCAGAGGTGGTGCAAGTAGTCGATGTGCTGGTGGACGTCTTTTCATAGTTCCCCACACTGCTCGACAAGTTCTGTAGCGAAGCGGCGTAAGACGGGAGATCGGGAAGTTTGCTGCTAGACAGACTAGCTGCTAAGTTAGGTGACATCCCAGGACTGAAGCCTGTTAGCATACTATTGGCGGCGGCCAGGCTCTCCAACCCAGCGGTGCTCATCGGCAGAGGCATATTTGGCGATCCTAACCCTAACGCCATACTCGTCAACATATCCAAACCGGTAGGATACGCAGGAGGGAGAGATGATGTATTCGACTTTGAAGACTTTGAAGATGTAGATAACACTGGTATATTTAACGGAGGTGTTTCAAATTTGTGTGGAGACCCAGATCCCATTGCGGACGATACGTTGATTGGCGGCACACCTGCCGGTCTGCTGACCATTTGTTGTAGGGTACTTACAGAGGGGAAATTAGACATGGTGGTTGGATTTGATTTAGAAGGGGGAATCTGTTGGGGTACTGCTAGTAAAGCGTCCAAATCCATTTTATCGTCATGTTCGGAAGAACACCCTAGCTCATCTCTAATGAAATGCCATAGTAGCCCATCGCTCTGCTCTCGCGGGAACTTAGGTGTTAAAGTACATTTTAACTTATCCAAGTAAGTTATATCTGGCTTGTAGCTATCCTTAAAATTAACGAATGCGTCATCTGCGAATGTAATGTAATATTTTATGCTTTTCTTTATTTCCTCCATAGCGTGCGTCGATAAGTGGCTATCGTTGACCATATTGTATTGCAGCAACAGCGGGCGGGGGTATTCGGTAGGACGCTGCTCTGGCGGTGGCATTACCCAGAAAAATGTTAGAGAAGACTCCAAAACTGGGCTTTCTGGATTGTACGGAGCTGAAAGAAAGTATTTACGATTAATAAGTATTATCAACATGAGTAAAAATTTACATCATGCGCTTTTACTTCCATTTTAACCTAAGATAATAAACAAACATCGAATTTTTTAAAGATGGCTTAAGAAATGAAACAGTATTAAACAAACTTACAGCAAATCACTCCAATACAAGGAATGTATGATATTTCCGACGGTCCTCTCATTTTAATTTGATACTCTAGCTGGTTGTCACAATCCCTCAAGCTTGGCATTGCTGGATTTGTAGGGTGCGAGTGATACCATCCTAATAGTGTAAGACCCAGCTTTTCGATCTCCATCTGAATTTCCAGTTCAATGAAAACCCTAGGTCTTGTGTCTTTTTTACTTATCAAACAAGGAAATGTGTGTGTTATAATTATGTCTGAAAAGGAATGAAATTCAATTAGTGCTTCTCAGGCCAATTCAGAAAATATTATCAATTGAAGATCCATCAAGAACTAATAACAGACATTGCTGAATGTGTACATATTTACAATATTGGACTATTCACATTTCGAGAAATAGCAAATAACTGTTTAAGCCACTCTAACATAATAATAAAGATAAAAATAAACTCGCCGGCATATTTAGCGGAACATAAAAAAAGGTCCATAATTAAAAAAATATGTTTTTATTTTAAAATCTACTTACTACACTTCTTTTGTTATTTAAAGTTTCATTTGTTTTACTTAAAATGAGATCACATTAAGAACAGATTTTGCGAGTAAAGGCTATTTGTGAAAAATGGTATGTACCATTTTTCACAAATTTTGAACTTTTCATGTAACCGGGAAAAGTGAAATTTATTATTAAAACAACAATTAATTAAATTAGAAAAACGGTGATTAATATCGCGTATTTCCTCCACGTGCTCTTATTAAAGTTTCTACCCGTCTAGGCATACTGAGAATGATGTTATCGATGGTCTCCTGGGATAGTCTCCGCCATTCCTCAACTACGGCGATTCGCAGTTCTCCCGCGTTGGCAGGAGCTGGAATTCTGGACTTAACTTTTCTTTTCGGCAAGTCCCAAACCATATTTTTTAAATTATGGACCTTTTTTTATGTTCCGCTAAATATGCCGGCGAGTTTATCATTAAAAAACATTCATAATATCCATTCACTGAAATCGTAAAAATTACTATTTTACATAACATGCGCATATTACGAAAAATCCATTCAATCTATCATGACGAAATTCTAGCTAGATATACTTTCTTAGAAAATTCGAATTTCACAAGAATGCTTTAAAGTTAATACTACTGTTTAAAAACTACTTAGTAAGATTCAAATTAACTTACTATGATTATTGAGATCCCAAGTTCCTGCAAGGTAGCCATAAACTTCCTCTTTTCTTAAATGACAATGGATATCAAGAACAAGCAAAGCATTAGAACTCACTGATACCAAGAAAGGTTGCACTTTTCCAGCCGAAGAGAAGGATACAGCTTCGATAAGCAAATTTGAATCGCTGAAAATTTGAAAAATTGACAAGAATTGTACCTTGAATATCATTTTATACCACAGCACAAAATTTAATAGTTTTAGAAAACAAAATTTGATCCTCCAGAAGTTTGGGAATTCAGAAAAGGTGATGAATGTGAAGGTGCGAGTGACGGTGAGAATGTATTTGCGATTTTACAGTATTTCTAAGACATTTTCCATAATACCTCAAAAATTATGCAACACAAAATTAAATAAAGACCTATTTTAGCAAGCCTTTTTATATGATACCCCACATAGTTTAGTAACTCCTCTTTAAAACGATGTGGCAGCTTGCCCCTAGTGGTAGCTTTAGCCTTATTAGTTGTAGCAAAATATTTTTTGTTAAGAGGTAGAGAAAGCATTATATAAAAACTATTCCAAAGATCAAGTCAATAGCATTAGTAGTTACTAAAATGAGCAGCTGTGATTGACATAATATGGATCAAGGGGTTCTTTTTTTACCATACTGGTATAGTACCCTCTTTCAGAGACGTATTCTTCATTACTGAGACTCGTGACCCCTTTCTATTAATTAATTAATGGTAGGAATTTTCTTGGGATAATAATGCAGTGGGTTCCCACGTCCTTCCGCGTACGACTCTACTAAGAAGACTAACGTGCTCTCTGAGGCATGGAGCAAACGAAAAGGCCAAATTTGAACCTCCAAATTCGGGCAACCATCCAGTTACCGACTTGGGTCAACGTTGCTTAACGTTCGCAATCGACTGATATGCTAAGACTACACCAACTAGACCACTCGTCCCTCATATAGAATCATAATAAGCATTAAATGATGTACCGAATTAAATAAAACTAATTAAAGATACTTACTGCTGCATCATTCTGTTTGGCACAGTGTTATGTTTCATCACTACTCTTTGCGGTGGAGGTTCTGGAGGGCTTTCTACTTCCATTTCTGTTTCTTCTAGAAAAATAAACAGATTAATGAGCAAAAGCACAGAAGACAAAAACTATAAGTAGTTATAACAATTTTTTCACCTCTCTAGCTCGAAAAATGCGCCTTACTGCTTAAAAGCAGTGAGGAAAAACATTGAACAGTGAGAAGTAGTATTTTTAGTTCATATATTCTCGCATAATTTTTCATATTTTTTGAAAGTTTTGATTTTGATTGAAGTGAGTGAGCGAGTGTTAAATTTTTTATCTTTCTATTTAGAGTATTTTTCCGAACATGCATGTTATGAAGTGTGCTACTTTGCATAAAATAATTACTATCATAACATTAACCCAAGTCGGAATTTTTTTGGCCGAAAGTGAAAAGTTTACGTTTGGCAGAAGTAGAGACAATTTTTCAACTTAAGATTCAAAATATTTAAACCTGTCTACGTCATTTCCGACTGATTATGTGAGTTTTTTAATTCCACCATAACTTTTAAATGCTTTAACAGGTTTGAATGTATGGGGTTTCACTAGAATCCTTACATGCAGAGTGACACTGGCTATCAATTTTTGAAAAAAAACTTTATGTGCTGTGTTTTTTAATTATGTTCACTTGTTTTGAAGAATATGGATTTTGAAAAATTACCATCAGTGTGCATATTCTCTCGTTGTAGCTGTTTCTTTCGGAGATAAGTGGCTTTGATAGTATCTAATTTCTTCCCTTTATACTTCACAGAGGCCCACCCACAGCCAGACCTTTTGTCCGGATTAATTATCCTCTTGCAGTGAATCGCCCAAGCTGATGGTGAACAGAAAATTGTTTCTGTTTCATGTGATTTTATTTTACCATCTGCCTGCAAATCTCCCACAAATTTTTGCCCCTAAAAATAATGAATCAAGTTGTTACAAATCATGTATTGCAGTTTAACTTAAAACTTTACTGTGATATATAATAATATACTTATATATTATTTTGGAAACAAACAAGAATTAGAATGACAGCTTTATCAACAAATGGACATAGAAACTTATTAATTATATCTACCAAGAGACCTTGGATTAGGAATACCTAATAGGGTGATAGCAAATTTTCTTTTCACAAAAAAATTTAAGATACTCACTTGGTGCACAACACATCACAACTTTGCACAAATCGTTTTTTTAAACACTATGGAAAGTCTTTCTGGAATTACAAATTAACTTAAACCTTAGTTGTATTTTGATGATATTATATCCGAGACCTCAGAGGGGCAGTCTTAAGCATTGTGAGTGGGAGATCCTGGGTTTGATCAATTGATGGCAGGCTTAGTTTGCAAATTTATGATTTCGGAATTTTCTCTGGTCTGATCTGATGGAGGCTTCGGCCGTTGCTTGTTACCACCCTACTGGCAAACACAAACTGTGAAGCGATTTAGCATTCCAGTATGATGTGGTGTAGAAATTAGGTATATAACCTAACAGGTTAGCCCGCTACCATCTTAAACTGCATCATTACTGCCATGAAATCAGATCAATGGCTAACTAGTAGTTGAATATACTTAAAAACTTTCACACTAGCATAGACACCAACTCAATACGATGAATAATGCACAAATACATAAGCAACAAAGAAACATACATGAAACAGAGGAACATGAAAGACTTATGGCCAAATACTGAAACTTATTTTAAGATCAAAAAGTGTTATAGTTAAGTGTATTATAAAATATTAAATAGCAGACACTGCACTAACAGACATAAAACTAAAGCTGATATAGTTGTGTATTTGTGTGAGTCTGTAATTACCAAATATTCTATAGTCATTGCTGCAGTGCCCGGCTCCAACATTTTCTCCTCCAAAAGCATTTGTAATGTGACACCTCTACCTGGCATGGACTTACTGCCAGGCTGAGCTTCAGATTCCTAAAAAAATATCTAGTACTAAAAAACATTGATTTAGATGATTGCTGTGACTTTGTCTGCATGTATTTAGATTTTTAAATCCCGTGTGAACTTATATTATGATTTCCAGAAAGCATACTATCTCTGCACCCAATTGAGTACAATTCTGTTAAGAATGAATGAAGAAGATGGGCTTTGAAAAGTTGACACAAATAGACAGACACACTTTCACATTTGAATGTAACTTTAATTAATTTGAAAACAGTATGTATTTTTATTATTATTAATGGTATAATCTTTAATGGAATAATAATTATTATCAACTGTGGTTTACTGGATTAATAGTAGCCTAGATAACTGGTTTCTGTTTGCCTGTTTGTTATTGCTTATAGTAATAATATCCTACTAAACATAGTACTGTGTATAGACTGTACTTAATAGTTTTTAAATTTTCCAGAGTTAGTTCCAACTATGAACTAAGTAAATAATTTTACTTAATGTGATTTTTAATTTTAATACTGTGTCTGCTACACTTTAACAGTCCATCTTTTCAGCCGATTTTGATGAAATTTGGTATAGAGGTAGGTTATCCTGTGGAAGGACAGGGTAGGCTTTTTATCACAGAAAATTAAGAAGTTCCCCCAGGAATTAGGTGCATTATTTTATTGTTTACATATTTATTACCTCATCTGAGAAGTCTTCTCCACTTGCAAGTTCTTCTTTGTCTTCAAAAAGTGGTCCTTTGGGGACTACGGTAAGTTGCTCCTTCTTTTCATCAGAAGCAATGTCGGCCGGAATATTTTGAGATTCTGTTTGTGGAATGTTGAATGTGCTGTTACCAGACATTAACGCAGCAGCTAAATGTGATGTTGGCATTTCCATTTTAATTGAAGACCATTCAATTCCCTTTCTTTAATGATTTTTTATCTTCTCCCCAGGCGAAAGGAAAGTAATCGTGTTCTGCAGAGACATGTGTTCTGTGCACCTTCTTTTTCTGGTCGGTGCTCACTGTGCACTATCAACAGAGCAAAGAGTATATAATCAACAGAGAAGTGAGAGAAGTATCCTCTATGTTACTTGTCTCTGCAGAGCTTGTCTCTGCTGCAGAGAAGTTAACCAGAGACTATCAACTCAAGTCAAGATTCAAGAAAACAAATTACCACAGACTACTTTTACAAAGCAAATCACAAAAAAATACCAGAATCAAACCAGATTAAAAATCACAGTCTATGTTAATCAGTCAATCTTTGTCCCTGAATGTCAAAATCGGACGACAAAATCACGTCTTTTTATCTGGCTTTACTGGCTATAGTTGAAGCTCTAGTTCATTTCTATGTCAACTATAAGTCTGCTGAAGGTAAATTAGGTAGGTTGAAGGTCCTATCCCGCTTCATCTACTATCTACTACTTGTCGCTGTCTACCACCGAACAGAAAGAGAGATCAGAGGTGCGGTTTTGTAAGAATTGGCGATCAAATCGTCTAAGTTCGACGTCAAAGTAAAATAAATCGTAAAATCATTATCCACTCATAATAAACGATTTGATCGACAATTCTTACACAGGACCTGTAGATCAGAGGCCCAATTGTCTAAACCAATCGTATTAATTTGACAGTTCATAACGTATATCTCAAACTTTTTAAGGAGTACATACGTGCGTTTTGACGTGCAAGCATCTATGACCTCCTTAAACTGGTCGAATTATACGTTTGACGGACTAATAAGATTACGATTTCCTTACATAATCGGGGGGCAGACCAAAAAGAAAGAGAGAAGAGACAAATTCTAAACTGTCGAAAGATTACAATTTTACGCATTATTTTCCGGTAGGTATATCCGGTAGATATATTTCTGATAGGTATTTAAACCCGATGCGGCCGGGCACTACTTGATTATTTATGTCAAACCTTAACCTAACCTACATGAAAGATACAAGAAAACGTAAATACAATGAATATTTCAACAATTTACACTCAGAACATTGAACGGTTCACAATCTTTCGACAGTTTAAATCGCGAGTTAGATTATAATCTAACGGTTTTTATAAACTTACGGTTATTTATATCTTTACTGTGCCTGCCTGTAACGTGCCTTTAAAAACGGTGAATCTGTTGAGATACTGGTATGGAAACCAGACTAATTGTGTAAGATGGGGCAACACGAATATAAGCTAGAATGCGGTGTTCGTCAAGGAGGTTTGACTTTTTCAACTTTTCTCCCCTAAGAGATGTTACTCCTCTACTCTTCCCTCCATAATTGGATTTTTGATTTGTCCAGAGACAGGGGGTATGTTTCGATATACACTGCGAGCCTTGTAAGGTGTGACGTCAATTTAGTTACTGCGAATCCGTTCCTTTAAAGTTAGCTGTACTGGTTACTGTTTAAAACGGAACGCAGTCAGCACTGAGAGCACCTTACCTCGAAAACGCCAGTGCTCACAGTACAAAAATGGTGACGATTTATGATGTCATATATTTCCAATTTTCAGATACTGCGGCAGTATACTGTCAGTCCTTATCAGAACGAATTTCTCGCCAGTATGAGCACTGAACAATGCTTGCAGTGTATATCGGAACATACTCAAGTTTATGGATAATTTGTCAATAAAGTATTGACATTAGCTGCAGAGACAAATAATTAGCTGATTGTCATTGATTGTCATTTGGCAATTTTTTTATTATAATGAGCAGTCCGAAATATTGAATCCATTAATTATTATTTTAAATTCAATAGATAATCGAACTGGTACTAAAGGTTGTATTATTTAATGCTTTTGATAAAGGTAGTAAGAGTTTGGTTCGAATAGAAATTCAACAAGCTGCATTGTTTATCAATCGGTAGCTGACGATACGTACTTTCTTGTAAAGAATTATAACCATGGCTGTTGTCAAGACTCCGGTGTTAAAAGTAATATTATGTGGTGAATACGGTGTTGGCAAAAGTTCTATATTTCGCCGGTTTATTAACAACACATTCCTGCCCAATTCGGACAAAAGGTCAACATTGGGTCTGGACCATTTCGAAAAGTTGTACCAAGTGGGTGACAAGGAAGTCAAGGTTATTTGCTTATTTGATTAATAACTTATAAATAGATGTTTCATTCTTACTAATTGAATTTCCACATTATTTTAACATTCACCCAATTTCAGCTGCAGCTCTGGGACACTGGTGGTATGGAAAGAATAGCATCAGTCACTTCAAGCTATTATAAATATGCTGAGGCTGCAGTTTTAGTTTTTTCACTGGACAATGCCTCTTCATTTCATGTGCTGAGCCAGCATCTTTTAGATATTGTGACCTATGCAGAAAATGCAAAAATATTTCTATGTGGAAATAAGTCTGATCTAGAGGGGTCATGCCCTCAAGTTACTGATGCGGACATAGAAAACTTCTGGTAATTACATTTATTTCCTTTCTTAAAGTTCTATCTGCTTTAATTTCTAAACAGTATTTTTCTTGGGTGGGATAATTAATGATTTAGCTAAGTTATTGTCTCATATATTTGTTGTATTGTAGCATAAAACTTTGGTTTTTCTTTTCCAGTGAGCAGTGTCACAACTTAATTAGTACTACATACAAAACATCCTGCAAAACTGGTCATGGTTTAGAGGAAATGTTTTCAGACATAGCTCTTCAGTTAGTTGAATCAAATAGATCCAGGATTGAGCTTCAAAGGTTAGATCACAACAGTTTTAAGATATCTCAACCAGAACCACCTGATGAGCCGTCCTGCAGTTGCTAAGGAAATATTAACTTTGCATTAAAAGCCTAAAAATTTGCTGCAAAACTCCACTACTTGATTGATCCAGCTGTTGATTTCTTGACTGGAAATCAAATGTTGACCCACATGAAATTTGGATGGGTATAGTTATATAGTATTTAAAGGATATAATTCTCTATGACTTGAATGACTATTATTTATGATGCCTGATTACAGTTAGTTAAGTAAGCAAAACTTTAGTAAGTGCTTGTGTACCACCAAGCTAGTTAAACTGAGCCAGTTTTTTTTTTTTTTTAAATTGCTAGTCAAACTTTAAAGCCTTCACATATATTAAGAAAAAATTTGTGCTCAGACAGTGCTGGCAATCAATATTCTTGTAGGTACATCTACTATATTATTGTTATTATTTTTATTGTTTAGATGTATTTCTCCTGTATTTTGGTATACAATAAAGAATATTTCATTCATTCAATCATTACATCATATTATGCAAAAGAAAACAGTGTGGCAAAATTTCACACCTTATTTTGTTTATGTTATGAACAGGTCACAAATTTCATGATTTTATTATAGTCTACTATAATAACATTGAATGGTCAACTTTAGACGATATTAATATCTAAGCGCATATATGTCTTTCAGTTTTGATCTATAGAGCACTAGCTGATGCCCGCAACTTCGTCCATGTGGATTCAGGTCTTTTGGTTCTAGCAGGAACTTTAATTTTCCAGGATAAAAAATAGCCTATGTATTATTCCAGACCATAATATATCTCTGTGCCAAATTTCATCCAGATTTCAAGCCGTTCTGGCGTGATTGAGTAACAAACATCCACCCATCTATCCATCCAAACTTTCACATTTATAATATTAAGTATATGAAGTATAGATAGTATAGATTTAATAAGATGTAACAAAACAAGAACAAATAAAATTGACTGTCTTAATAGAAGGAGAGCTGGTGAAGAATTTCGGGAAGGTCCTTTTGGCAAGCTGAAATTGTGAAAAAATATAATTTTGTCAATTGGCGAATCCAGTCCTGCCAGTCTGGTAGAGCGAAATTATATTTTTTTACAATTTCAGCTTGCCAAAAGGACCTTCCCGAAATTCGTCGCCAGCTCTTGGACCATAGACAAATACTATGCCAGATTTATTTGTGTCAAACTTCAGCTTAATGCAGCAAATTTTGGTATTGCATGTGCTAAATTTTAATACATACTTGTAACAGGTAAAATGTAGAGTATAGACAGTATAAATGGTGTTTCTTTAAACTGTAGTATTGATATTTGGTAAGATATATTAGAGATATAATATAGAGTAACTTAAACCCTGTTTACCTGGCAGTGTATATTATGTTATACATATTAAGACCAGACTTTTAGCAATAGCACAAAGTATTATTTTATTTGGGACTTTTTGTTTATTTTTACATGATGTTAAGATTAAATTTAAATTGATTGGTGTAAATTTTTTAAATCATTTTAATGGGCACTTGATTTCAAAGAACTCCATAAATAAACCTATTACTCAAAGTGGTTGTCATATCAGATACGAGTACTTAAATCTTAGTTATGTTTTATTTGAATTGTGCAGCTATTACAGCAAAAATAATAATGACTGTTCCTACAATAAATTTACTAAAATATGTAATATTTATATACATATTTTTAGATTTGGTTTGGTAACACAACTTAGGTCTATGTATATTTAATCACATGTTTTGATATGTTTTATAAATAATTTGGTGGGAAAAATCTTAATCATTGTTTGACCATTGACAAAAAGTATGAATCTCTATTTAATTTTCATAATTTAGCTAAAACCATGTCATAGCTTTTCCACGAAGATGTAATAACTACTATATAAGTATTTTTATTTTGTTGTATGTACCTGATCGCTTTTAGTTTTAAGTATTTTTTACTTTTCTTAATATGTGTGACATTTATTAATGTATTGTAAAAGTTGTAATGTTTTTAAAATTGACATTAAATTAAATTAAATGTATCAACATGCACCTATACGTATTATAACATAACATTAATATATTTATATAATTTAATAAAATTACAGCCATCTAAATTGTAAAACTAGTAATGTTTTAAAAATTGGCGTAAAATTTTATTACATGTATCAACATGTATACGTATTTTAACATAATAGTAACATATTTGTATAATTTAATAAAATTACAAATAATAATTTACAATTATTGTAATTAAGGCAATCTAGAGTCACCACACCTAAATTATGAATTGAAAAAATTAGTTTACATTGAAAGCAACTAAAGTTTTTTTTTAAACAATTTAAGTATTACTCATAATATTTACTATAAAACGCCTTTTTGTACTAACTGATTTATTTATTCATAAAATAAATGTATGGAATTCAAATGTTGCTTTAATTGCCCTTTTTGATTAGTGGCTTTGTAGTTAAACTAAGTCTATGCTTTTATAGTGCTTAACTTCATTTATTAGTTATAAAATTCAAATATTTTTTTCCAACATATATGTTACAAAAATTTGTATTAAGGTAAATGTAGGTATGCGTTTGGAGTTTGGACATTGGTGAGTACAGTTGTTAGGCTGCTTTTTCACCAGAGAAGTGCTACGTTGCTAAGCTACGGTTGTCTGTCCAATCCTCCAATAGGAGTGCTAGATTTACGTAGCTTATATAACTAGACGTTATATCAAGCGCTCCAAATGGTGGGTTTGCCCCATAGATTAATATGTAGAACCAGAAATTCTGACTCCAAATCCTCAATCCTGACACTAAAAAGTTAAAAATATTTCCAAAAAAGCCGACTTCCAAAGCCACTGTAATACTATACAAAAAAAAAATTTTGATTTCTACTCACTATGTTGAAGTAGGGCGGGTATAACAAAGATAAAGCAAAGTTCAGGCGTATCAGGCTCGCCCGACCGACTTCTACATAGTGTCACAGAATAGGGATTGATAGTGTGTAGAAATCAAAATTATTTGAAAGTTAAGCTTACTTTTCGTGCATGTTTCCAAGCAGGAGGGTGGGCAGTACAAATCGCATGCTCCAAGTTGTACCACATACATTTGTCTGTTTTAGCGGATTATACCGAATTATGATTCTTGTTCCTTGATTTGCTGATACTGATATATTCACAACAACCCTGGTTGCAACACACCATACAATAGTAGGCCCGCACCTTTAATTGTCAGCAACAAGGCAAAGGTGAAAGAAATAATAAATAGAAAAGATTATTATTAACGTCTTTATTACGTTATAGTTACTTAAAATTACGTAGTAACATTTTTTTCGTATTCGTGTGCATTTACAATTTAAAGATTGACTTAAAAAAGAAAAAAGATAATTATAATAATAATCAATTATTAATTGTAGTTAATAAAAACGTAAGGTAGATTATTGACTTATGTCATGAATCATGCAATAATAGGCACAAAATATAAATTAACAAGTTAATGATTTTTTTGGATTTCAAGAATATCATTGTAGATGTGAAACAATTTAAAAGAATAAATTTACATTTTTCTATTAGAAAACTTGTAAATAAATATACATATATCACATGATATGACATAATCTAGCTTCATTTTCTTGATATCATTTATAGGAACAAGAAAACAATAATGTAACTCTCACTCAAATGTATGAGTTATTAACATAGTCTTGTTGTGATTTTATATTTTACTGGAATGACTACCAAAATTATATAACATAACATAATAACAAGTCATTTCAAATACTTATCGTAAAACAGTAAAGTACGTAATAAATACATGAATGACCAAAAATACTTTTCAACAATTTTAATATGCAGTGGCTGTAACACAAAATTTTACAGTCAGAATGATTATTGCAATAACGTCGACATGGCTGACACTCTACTACTGTCTGAAATGCACTTGCAAGAGTAACTAAACTTCATCCAAATAGTAACATCGAGATGATCACTAAGCATACTAAAATTAGGAAGTCACCTTAAGATCAGTTGCCATAATTTTGGTTCTTAAATTTAATTTTTCCCAGATCATTATTTATATGAGGAAATAATATCAAACACCTTTGATAATTAATTATTAATAGGTCGTAGAAGCGTCTTAAGCCTGAAACACACGCACGACGGTCTGCACCATAGGACTTTACACTGGACGCGCGTCATCATCATTATCATCATACTTGACTTGTACATATAATTGGTAAATACAAGGCATTATACCATCGCGATTACACGAAAAACTAAAAACAAATTCTGACAATGGGTATGTCACCGTAAGATTGTAAAAACCGTTAGATTATAATCTAACTCGCGAAATTCTAAACTGTCGAAAGATTAGAATTTAACGCATTATTTTCCCGTAGATTGTAATCTGATAGGTATTTAAACCCGATAAAATCTAAGTGCTTGGTTATTTATGTCGAACCCTAACCTAACCTACAAGAAAGAGACAAGAAAACGTAAATAAAATGAATATTTCAAAAATTGACACTCAGAACATGGAACAGTTTCCAATATTTCGACAGTTTAGAATTTCGCGAGTTAGATTATAATCTAACGGTTTTTACAATCTTACGGTGACAGGTATTTGTAAAATGACTACAAGATTAACTAGTTTTGACTAAACTAGTAGAACATCTTGTTTGTGCACCCTAGTGTAGGAATTAAGGAGCATGTTAAATTAAAACGCTTAATGACAACGGCGTGTGGCTACAGAAGAGTTGCTTATAGGCATGTTTCCGTCCTGTGTTCTGTTTGTTTCAGCCTTTAGTGCTGCGACCATTGAATTGTTTTAATGTCAACTCCTTCCTGGACCATTTCCCATAGAGGACTCATTTCTCTAAGTCTTTCTACGTGTCTGATTGTCTTTTCTGCAGTGTAGTCAACCTCTTCTATTGTTGTGAATCTTCCTAGTCCAAATCTGTAATAACATAATTTTTTTCAATGTTATTTTTAAATAAGAGGCATTTATGTTTGACGATACTATACACACTAGAAATCCAAAAAGTAGATGTTGTAAATCTAGACTGCGATTATTCCGAAAAAAAACCGAATTAATTTTTTTGCATAAAAATTATTCGTTCAGTCCAAATCCTGATGCAACTCGAAAGCAAACGCAAAGCGCTGTCAGCTAACTTTGTGAGTGTTTGTCAGGCATAATGCACAAAACACACAGGGAGCGGGTGCGGGCCGGGTCAACGTAACCCGCCACGCGCCCGACCCGCGCCCGCGTTCTGTGTGATGTCATACGTATAAAGAATTCTACCCGCCGCGCCGCGCACCCGACCCGGCCCGCGCTCGACCCGTGCCCGCTCCCTGTGCGTTTTGTGCATTAAGCCTGACAAACACACACAAAGTTTGCGTTTGCTTTCGGAAAAAAATAGCCATGTCGTTATTCGTCAAAATTTTTACATATGAATGGTATTTTTTGGACAAATAACAAATAAAGTTAAAAAACTTATTGACAAATTAATAATTAATTTAGGTATACCTAAATTAATTAATAGTTTTGGCCGTAGCAAGCAATAAATCCTTATATTAGACGTTCAATTGAGAAGACCATTGTAACGCAAAATCTATGAAACGAATAAGCAACAGAAAAATGCACTAGATTGTTTTTTAAAGAAATCCAAGTTGTAAGTAATTGTGAACTTACCTTATCGAGCTATGAGCGAGATCTTCATCTGTGCCAATAGCCCTCAACACATACGACGGTTCCAGAGACGCTGACGTGCAAGCCGATCCACTGGATAATGCCACGTCTTTCAAAGCCATGAGCAATGATTCACCTGAAAGTTAATGAACAATCTAATAGGAGGCAAGAACTAAGGACAGTGTTTGACTGCTCAAAATATAATCAACAGACAAGAGACAAACAACTTGCCAGAAGAGACTTTTTTTAAGATAATTCAGGAATCAGGATCAAAATTACCTTCAACATAAGCAAATGATAAATTCAGACATCCAGGATATGTTTGCTTGGCATCTCCGTTTCTTATAACATGTGTTAATTTTGAATAGATCTTATCTAGGAACCGGTTGGACAATTTCTCCATCCATGCGTGGTCATAACTCATTTCCTGTTGTGCCAGCTCACAGGCTGCCCCTAAAAGCAAAATTTGTTTAAGTTGCAATAACAAAAACAGTTTATCAACTAATTATCAAACTTAAATTTGAGATTTCTTTATTAAGTCTTTCACATGCATTTCTTGCTTGCTTACTTTGTCCCATCAGATAAAGCCAGAGAAAATTCAGAAAGAAGAAGAATAAATTTTAAGTTCCCAAATTGTCTCCATGGGGGATCAAAAACTCACCAATGCGCCAGAGTACAAGGAGGTCGTCTAAACTACCGCCGTTGTTTAACGACTACTACTAACGAATACATCAAGCCATAAAATATAACCATAACAAATGCAATTATAGCAATGTGATATTCACAACTTCCACACTAAAAGGGCTACAATCGTGCTGGCTTTACACAGTCCCAAGTAGACCGTCTTGGTTTAAATGCATACTAAGGGCATATGCAGCATGATATTATATTTTGCAAAAGATTATTACCTAAACCAACTACTAAGGGTGTTGGAACAGTTCCACTTCTCATTCCTCTCTCCTGGCCACCTCCACTCTGAAGAGGCTCCACCCGAACCCTTGGCCGTCGTCTTATAAAGAGGGCACCCACACCCTTCGGCCCATATACTTTGTGACCAGAAATAGACATAAGATCTATATTCATGGAATTTACGTCAAGAGGAATTTTTCCAACAGCCTGTGCTGCATCTGTATGGAAAAATATCTTCTTTTTCTTGCATATGGCACCAATTTCAGCAATTGGTTGTAGAACTCCTAAAAAATAAAGTTTATTAAAGAATTGAGATACAAATCACAAGAATAAAGCTTACCGAAAACCAGGGTATTGCGAATTATCAAGAAGATATATATATTCACAGATATTGATGTGATAATAATTATTCAGCTTATATCCAACAATATAATTTGTTTATATTTAAATAATTTCTTACCAATTTCATTATTGACAGTCATTATTGAAACCAAGCTAGTTTCTGGTGTGAGTGCATTCTCTAAATCTTGCAGACTTATTATGCCATTTGGTCCCACTGGCAAATATGTAATTTTAAATCCTTCTCCCTCTAGAGCCCGACAAGAATCTAACACACATTTGTGCTCCTGTGAAATAAATATAAAATTAACTACATAACATCTGAATAATTAAGATAATAATATTTTACTGACTTGACAAAACCTCAATCCACAAGGTAGAAGTCGCATGCAACAGATAGTAGTTTATAATTAATGGAATGTTGAATAAATATTGCTTTTTCTTACAATTTGAGTTGTCACAACATGTTTCTTTCTTGGTGCATAGAAATGTGCTACTCCTTTTACAGATATATTATTTGATTCTGTTGCTCCTGATGTAAATATAATTTCTTTAGGATCAGCACCAATAAGATTAGCTACTTGCTCCCTTGCTTTTTCTACCCCTGCTTCACTTTCCCATCCATATGCATGTGTCCGAGAATGTGGATTGCCATGATAACTCACTAAATATGGCAACATAGCATCAAGTACTCTTGGATCCTGGAAATCATAGATATTTATCTTGTATAAAGTTAGTTCCTTAATAATTTTTTATGCATAACTTATAAAACAACCCAATCTACCCCTTAAAAATAGACACTAATGGTAGAATTAAAGCTATGTGCCTACAACTCACAAGGGCAACATGTGACAAACTGCCCTAAGCCATAGATATCAGTAGTTCAAAGTATACAGAAGTAAATTTTCCTATGAGCATTTCTGAGCATGCCCTTTTTTTTTATTAATACACCAATCACTAACTTTTTATAAATGAAAAATTTTAATTTTATCACTATCTCTTAGTTAAATGTTACAATTTTCTTGACACTGTTTCATGGAACTTAACCACCAAATATGTTAGAAAATTTGCTTTCAATACAAATTTAAATTTTTTTTCTTACTATAACACATCTAACAACCCTATATTTTAGTACATGTGAACTTGTTGCAGTTAGGTAACATTTTAATTTTTGAATTATTATCAATTGTCAGAATAAAAAATAGGTACTTTATTTAATGAATTTGTTGTACTGTTGGTCTATAAAAAATATTTATAACTTAACATAAGTATTTAAATAACTTACATAAAGGTGATGTGTAAAAATGTCAAATATAATTAGTTGTAGTTTTCCAATAGATTATTAACATCTATCTGCCTGATAAGGGTTGCTACTAACCAACAGTTTGTTAGTAAACATTCCACATCGAGTTGCATGCAGCACAGTAAAGTAATATAAAATAATAGTAAGTACCTACTTAGCTAATACTGTGAAATAAGACCTATTCATAGTGAAATAAAATTAAAAATATACTTTTGTACCTATATTAACTCAATTGTGAATTATTGTAATTTATTATGAGTATAGTTGTTGATGCAATGAAGTTCTGTTAAAAAAATATAATTCTAAGGTAAATATATTTGTTATATATTATGGACTTACAACTGGTGTCGTAGCTTGTGCGTCGAAATATAGAGGACGACCGACTTCTTCATGTTTCAATGAAAACTTTTCGTCTACTAAAACACAACATTTTTCTTAGTTTAATCTTTTGGTTAAACAAATAAATTGCATCACATTACGCCGGATTTAAGATACTCACCGGAATCTGTTCGGAGGTTTTTCGCCTGAACAAACATAAGTATTGCATTTTCTGGTTGTACCGATCTTTGCACTAGATTTTTACAAAGCACAGGAGAAATATTTTTAAAAACTCGAAACATATTTAGAAAGTTATTATTATTTTTTGGTATTTTTCACTTTCAAGATTTTACAATTTTTCCTCGAATTTTTCTTGAGGTGGTTTGACATTTGACAAACTTTTGTATGCAATGTTGATATGACATGGACATGTAATAATTTGACAAATGACAGTGACAGGGGTATGTTCTGCAGCAGGGCGACCTCGTATTTTCTGCATCAATCATTGTTACAGTATCAATTGTTGTGATTGACTGAATCTAAGGAATTTTTGCTGCGTCAATGAATTTTGGCCAATAGTGGAAGAATGTTAACAGAAGGTGATTGCGATCGTTACACTAGCTGTCATTTTCAGACAATCGTAGGGCGATTGTGTAATACCTGCATCTATCATTGTTACAGTATCAATTGTTGATTGGTTGAATTTGCTGCTGCTTGCTGTGTCAATGGATTTTGTACAATAAATAATGGATGAGTGTTAACCAATCAGTTGTGATTGCGATCGTTAACCTGCCATTTTAACCGGTCGCCCTGCGGATATACACTGCGAGCACTGGAAGTTGTGACTATTTAGGGAGTAGGGTGAATAATAGTTCAAAAACCTTCCACAGTAGCGCTGGTGTAGCAAATTGTAGATTGAAGGTTTTTTTTTAATTGAAAATAATACAATAGAACTTTAAAAAAATAATTGAAGTGATGTATGCCGAGTTAAAAAATTTAATATTATTGTCGAATAAAATAGTTATTGAAAGTTTCAACTACTTACGTTGTACAAAATAATGATGAATGTTTTCTTTCCTTGTTTATTTCTCAAACCTAGGTACTCTAATAATATTTGGTGCTTCTTTTTAAATTTACCCTGATGCTAATGTGGCGCCTCAATTTAATGCATTTCGACGGACACTTTTTATGTAGAGATGTGACTTCTTCTTCTTCTTCCAGCAGGGCGAGCATGGGCCGGGAGATTTTATCCACGGGGAAAGGATAAAATTTTTATCTCCTCACTCAGTTTTATCCACCCGTAGAGCATGGGCATAGCGGTGGAAATAATATTCACGGTGGATAAAATAGGGGAAAGACTTGTCCCTGCTATTGTTGCCATTTTAAGAAAATCATGGAAGTAAGATGTAAAATGTCACAATATTTCAAAAGTTCATCTCAAGTCTATGTCAAAAAGTCATTATTTTATCATAAGTCTGTGTTTTTGTCTTTGCTTGTGATTTTGACAATTAATTATTTTCGTTTCGGCAAAACAAAGTATTCGGATTCACCGGTTTTACTTGGTTTATATTTATAATTTATTGTACTTAAAAGGAGCGAAAGCGAACATAAGTGCCGCCAAAAAGTAAATAGATACTATCCGTACCCCTTAAAATGTTCATAAAAGATCATGGGCCAGACAGGACTGTCGAACAGTGGAAGCAGGTAAGATCACAAAATATTACAATTTTATACTTTTAGTCAGTAGGTGTACAAAATAAAATGATATATACTAATTTTATCGGCGAGAAAGTAATTATTATATTTTTATTTGCAGACTTGGAAAGACAATGCGGAGACTGTCCCCACTGTTTCGGAAATTAACACCAAAGTGCTTAATCTAAGAACGAGTCCTCCATAGTAGGTACCCATAGTACATCAGCATTAGGCCAGAAAAATCAATGATTAGCCAGGCTAATGTGTGTACTCATTTTGTTTTAATAGTGTGTTGTGTTTGAAAAATAAATTACAAAGGTCGAAAAGGTACAAATATATTTTAGTTGAAATATGAATTGATTAATTTGTCTCTTTTTTGTCGGGCAATTATCAGCAGCCTGGTTTGATCCGCAGAAGATGTGATGAGAGGATTGTTCACTTCATGTTACATCATAGCTGTTATCCATGGGCTGTTCCATTGGAATTCTGCAATATTCAAAATTAATTAATAATGTTTGGCAAACAGCACATTTTTACCAAAAAATTGTAATCTGCACAACAGGAAAACTATGTGTATGTAAATTCCTCAAGGTTTGCTAAAGAAATCTAAGTTTAAAAATTAATTTGAAATATCATACCTAAAAGATAGTATTGCCCGATTTACATACAGGCATTTCAGTTCAGCTTTAACTTTGGAGTTTTAACTCTTTAGCTTAAAGATGAACTGACTTGTCCTGGGTATCTTGCCTTGATGTTAATGATGAGGCAGTCAAAATCCACAGCCTGTAATATTCAATCATGAAGTATCCAACAATAGCTCAATGGTTAATGATTGTAGGCTTTATAATCAGAATGACATCTTGCAGGTCTCAGTAGACTATAGTCGTACCTATTTCTAGAATAAGCTTTACGCTTATTATGAGCGGAAAAGGAAGTATATAATTATAGCACATTTTTTTTAAAAAATACAAAACTTGATTATTAAGGTTTTTTGATTAACTTTAATTGGCCTTACCAGTTCAAGATTTATTGTAGACCATTTATTATTGATAGTTATTAGACGTATTGATCGCCGATGTAATTTTCTTTCTTATTTTTCTATTTCTGATGCAAAAATGAGGTTCCAGTAGGCTCGAGACATCTTTTTTGTAATTTAATGGTATGAAAATAAGCTTATACCCACCTCCAATGACCGAGGATAAAATTGTCCCTTTCAAATGTCAAAAAAGGACAATTTTATCTCTTTCCCTTGCCCCCATGCTCTAGCCGGGGGAAGTTTATCCACTTTTAATGTCAAACAGGGATATACTTCTCCTTTCCCCTGTTGCCATGCTCTAGCAAAGGGACAAAATAATTTTATCTCTTGTCAGTGGACATAATCGGGGGATATAATTTTTGTCCCCTGCCCATGCTCGCCCTGCTGCCCTTGCCCCACGCTACGTGGGGTCGACACAACATATTTTCTTCTTCCATTCACTTCTGTTATCCGTCAATCTATCATTCACCCCTTTTATACGCATATCCTCTTTCACACAATCCATCCATCTTTCCTTTGGTCTCCCTCTACTCTTTTTTCCTTCCACATGCATATCTATCATTCTTCTCGTAACTCCTGTCATCCCTCCGCATTACATGCCCATACCATGTTAGCCTATTACTCCTCATCTTTTCTATCACTGGCGCTACTTTCAGACTTCCCCTTATATATTCATTCCTAATCTTATCCATTCTAGTCACACCACACATCCATCTCAACATTCGCATATCATTCGACTCCTTATCTTCTCTTTGATTATGTATTATCTTCTACCCTCTTTATGTGTGACGTCAATTATGTATACTGTCCCTGTATACAGTTCGTAGTTAGCTTTAATAGCCTTTATGCAAATGTTCAAACACATAGACAGTAGACACTACTAAGAAAAACTATGGAGAAAAATATAGCCATCAACTCAACGCCAACGGTTTAAAACCGAAAAAAATGGTTTATTTCGGTTATAAACCGTTTTTTTCGTTTTGAACGGATTGGTTTAATTGGTTTTAAACCGGCCTTACATCTATTGTTACCACACTCGATTTGTGCGTTTTACATGCTTTATGAGTCTAGAGGATTTCTCGTGACACGAACTACATAATAATTATTGTACCTACTTAGTAAAGTTTAGTTAGTAATTTTAAACTTTAACTTAAACCGTCTCATTAAAGTTTCTATTGCATTTCCAATTAGATGTAAGGCCGGTTTTAACGACTGTTTTTCTTAATATCACTATATTTTCTTGATTTTACCGAGGTAAGGGAGTATAACTGTGTAAAGATTCTTTGAATGTGTGATATACTGATGTTGATATACTTAGCGGGTTTAGTTCTAGCCGGTCCGTCCGACCAAGCGTAGGTATTATTAAACTTATCATTAAAGTTCAAAACTCTGTGTAGGTAAATAAACATTGTTTTTAAACGATATAATAAATAATTCAGTTTAAAACCAAACTCACTCTCGCACTCTCGTCGACGTCGCACTGTGATTCACGTATCGGCGCGAAGGCCTTGAAGACCTTTGATTTCATAGTTTATCAAAGTTGAAGACAACGTTGTCTCTTTGATGCGCAAGTTTACTACTTGCCCCTGTTACAACTAGCCCCCCGCACCTACGAAAAAACGGTTTCGAAAGAGAAAATTGCTACGCCGTAATTCTATGCTGTCCCTCTCGCACAATATATGACCGATAGGCTGGTTATATGGTTCTTGGCTCTTGCTATGCATTTGACTTCCGCTATGCTAAATAAAAATATATACGGCATTGGCTACGGCAGTCTAGTTCTTTTGGTTTTTCGAAAACGCGAATTAAAATTTTTCCGGCGTGTTGACATGGTAGCAGTACTAAATTCTGTTCTTTACTCTGCCCTTGTGTAAAATGGACATTAGACTTATGGCCCTATATTAGCCAAGAACCTTTGCAAAATAGCATACACTTACAATATTTACAACAATATCCAAGGAACATTTTACTATAAACGGCAAATATCTCACTAAGACAACATGGTGGCGCCTACGTGGTGTCTTGAGCTACCAATCGTAAAACACTAACAACTGCAGTGTTAGGTTCTAAACATTCATCATTTATTTAAATCATTTGATTTTTATTCTATTGAAAGTCTCAGGTTGAAATGGAGATGGGTATGGCATATCAAGGCCAGGGACAACATATCAAAAAAAGAAACAGTACAAATCTATCTGGTTGTTTGCTCCCGTTTATGCAGCAATCTATTTTAAATAACTAGAGGGTGTTTATGTCATTAGATCTCCAAGCTAGGTGGGTAAAATTGTATACTTCCTCAACCCTGGGGTGCACATGAGGCTTATGTTCAACAAAGGCTCATAAAGAATAAAGAATTTGCTTTCATACCACTTCTAAATAAGTTGCTTAAGTATTATAATTATTAAGTTATATTTTATTCAAACATGTCATCATAAGCAACCAGGGTTCTCTTAGGATCCTTGGGTGGAGGTGCATTTCTCGGTGTTGCTGTTGGAGTCCAAGATCCTGCTGCTTGAGGAGGTTTTCTCACAAATGTGACTCGCCACCCTTCTTCACAACCATCCAGAGCAGCATGTGCATGTGTTGCCATTTCTGCACTCTCAAATGCCAAGTATACCCTGAAATTTAAAGTAACTATAATAAATAAAATAATACATTCTGCATACTCCAAGTGACACAATGTGCATGAAGTGTACAGTGTACAGGGTTTAATATAAAAGTACATAGCACTAGACACTAGTATTAGTATGTAAAGTTTATAAAAATATCAAATACAAAGAAATGAATTCTATTGCATTAAAATACAAATACTAGGGTGTTGCACAGAAAAACTAACATCTAAACATCGAAATAGTTTCTTGTAAGGCTCTAAAATAAGTAGCCAAGGATCCATTAGGTAAGTATTAGCTAATGAACCATACAATAATTTTGAAAGTGGAAGAACAAAATTATTGATTATTGACCGAGCAAAACAAAGGTCTCTGAGTCTACTTGAGTGAATTTGCACGAGTCTCAGTTCAGGGCGAACTTAACTAGTTGTTCGTGAACGTCGAAGGTTTTATGGACAGTACTTTTACCTACATGTTTTATTGCAATTACTTACTTATCTTCTTCTGGCTCTTGTGTAAAGGTAAAAGGTTCAAATGATACCAGGCGTCTTCTCATGATCTCCTCAGTGATCCGTGCTCCTAGTACTTGCAAGAAAGTGCCTTTGCCACTAGCATGCACCACTTCGTTTCCACTGCGTACACCCTTTTCCTCCCTGCAATTAAATTTTTACTGTACAAAATAAACTGTTAATACACACCACTTTGTATTGTGTTGAATTGGTTCAGCAAATACAAACATCTCAAAAGCCAGCAACGCATTGGCGGTTCCTCTAGTGCTGCAAATATTCATGGGTGGCAGTAATCACTTACCATAAGGTGACCAGCCTGCTTGATTGCTCGCTATAAATATTCAAAAAAAAAACTCATCAACTAAAAAAATATCATTGGCCACTTGGCAGGTTTTCTTTGCTTTAATCATTATTTTATTTTAAACTAGCAGATTTGCCTGTGACTGTCCCCGTGAGATAAGTTTTTTAAATTCCCACAGTAAATTCCTAATTTTTTGGGATAATATTATATAGCCTGTGACACACATATAATGTGGCTTTCTATTGATACCAGAATTTTCAAAATCGGTTCAGTAGATCCAGAGATTACCCCCTACAATGTCACAAATTTTACCTCTTTATAATATTAGATAATATGTGACAAAGTTACAGGTAATTGACATTGTTACAGGCATGTGACATTGAAAGGACTGACCAATGGCATTCCACATAAATTTTCAAGTGGGTGCTTGTCACAACCATAACTTACTTTTCCCTAGCGGTGACAAATGAATCATATAAATATTTCACACGTGGTGCAGATTTATCGTCTGGCGGTGGAGGTTCCTGAGAGGCACTAAATGGTTGATATGATGCAACACCGCCTGTGGCTCCAGCTGAACCACTAAGCTTTCGCTCCCTTCCTGTAATGAGTGCATATTTTTTTATAAAATAGTGAACAGATACATAAACAGAGGTTAAGTAAATGCTGGATAGTACAAAATAAAGAATAGAATATAGAATTTCTTGAATTTAATTTAGGCATTAGAACCAAAATAGGTGCCAGATTAATTTGAATCCATACTAATATTATAAATGCGAAGGTGTCGGCTGGCTGTCTGTCTGTCTGTCTGCAACGCTTTCATGGCCCATCTGTTCAACCGATTTCGATGAAATTTGGTATAGGGATAGTTTGTATCCCAGGGAAAGACATAAGCTAATCCACGCGGACGAAGTCGCGGGCATCATCTAGTGACTAATGAAGTAAGTAGGGACTATGGTACGGACAAAACAATGTTAATAAATTCTTACCAGCTCGCGGTCGTTTAAAAGTAGCGTTTTGAGGTTGAGGAGGAGGACTTTTTATAGCTTGAATGGCACCACTCTTTATAAGTTTCCTAGCTATTTCACGAGCATCCCTTGCCTCAGTGGGGCGCTTCGGTAAAATTGGTTTTTCTGGTTCTTGTTTAGGTGCTTTTAAGGCTTGGAGAGCTTTCTTTTTCTTCTTTAACTTTTGGTATTTTGCCTGTAGCATTAATTCTTCTTCAGTTAAATTTGATGGAAAATGTAGATATACCATTTTTTCGTTTTATTTTGCTTTTAGAGTAATAACACCAAAAAAACACTGAACGAAATATCAACCACCGATATCAACACAGATTTTTTTACCATTGTCCATTGAAAATGGAAGCATAAAGCTTTGTTAGATTATGTTTATGGATAAAAGATACAAATCGCCTGAGACGTGTTTTTGGCCATAGCCCCGAGGATTTTGGGAGGATCGAGATGGGAATAGAGTTGAGGAATTTATCTTTGATTTTATTTAAAAGAGAGGATATGCTTTGATTTTATCTATAGGATATGTTGCATTTTACTCAATTATAGTTATATACGATGCATTTTGTTAATAAAACATGTAAAACTATGATTTGACGTTTTTTACTTATTAAAAGCTACGTTATTAGAACGAGACAGGTGTATTATGTTATTGCGTGAACGTGTCGCGCAATTGTCATATGACGTCATCAAATTTAGCTATTGAAGCCAATTTTTGGCTGACTATATATGGCGTCTGTTGTGCTTCCGGTGTGTCAATTGTGAATAATTAACTGTCTTTTGAATATTTTCATGTGTTTTTGCTTAGTTTTATGTAATCAAATATGGTGAAGTGCTCAGTTGTGGGGTGTCGTAATAATAATATTGGAGGAATTTCATTTCATAGGTGAGAAACAAAGTCGTCTAGTTTTTCTTTTTGTGGCTAGTATTTTAAGTTGTTTCGACCAATTATAGCTTAGTTTCTTCTTTAACACTTTAAAATAACACGTAAATTTTTGCACTGTCCCTAAAAATTTGGATTGTTTCATTAGTTTTTGTATACAGTGTATATATAGTGCGGGATTGTATTGTTTACAAATAAATTGAATATCGATAAAATTCATATAAGTCTTACTGTTTCTCACTCTGAGGGGTAGAGAGATGAAATTGACTGATCAGATTCTACTAATATTGCCAAACTCATTTCATCTGTAGCGATGATAATTTAGTGATTAAGACACCCGATCTCCGATATGGTGTTGCGTGTTCGAAAATTACAGTGTCTATTTAAGCGGTTTTTGGTCCCTTCATTGTAGTTATTGTGTATTATTTTAACTAATGTTTTACAATTGTTTCAGTTTCCCAAAAAGTCTTTAATTAAGACTGAAATGGAAATTAAGACTGATATCCTCTTTGATTTTATATATAGGAGAGGATATGAAACATCATATTTAAATTGAAGCTTCCGGTAAGTAAAAATGGCGTATGGGCGGAGTTTAAGCTGGGGGTTAGGGCTGGTATCATCGATACTTATTTAATCGATATAAAATTATCTCAAATAAAATTAATAAATAATTAAACATAATATTTTGAAAAACACTAGTATTCGTATTTTATAATGAACTAGCTGATGTCCACGACTCCGTCCGCGTGAATTGAGGTTTTTTGGTTCGGAAGTTGGAACGGAGTTCCATCGCGTGTTGTGAAAGTGTGTGTGTGGGGCTAGACGGAAAAAATTTGAACCAAAAGTTGTAACGACACTTTTTGCCATAGTTATAAGCCGTGCGGTGTGCGCGTGTTTCTTTGTCTGGTTCTCTCTCTCTCTCTCTATGGATTAATTGTGTTAGTAAATAATAAATAAATAACTTTTATTTCAGGCAATAATTACAACCCATAAAACAATTAGGTATTATGACCAAGAATGACAAATGCAACAGAGCAGTGTTAACGCTAAATGTGAGAAAAAATATTAACTTTAAAAATAAATTATATTCAAAAATATGTAAAAAAATTACGTGATTATTTTTGTCACGGGTTGCGAAATTGTTGAGTGTATACCGGTTCAAGGGAGAGGTGTCCCTTGACACCTCTCTAGTTTTTTATTTATTAATTTTATTTGTGATAATTTTATAGGTAATCGATTATGTAAGTATTGACAATACCAGCGCTAATCCCCAGCTTAAGCTCCGGCCATAAGCCATTTTTACTTACCGGAAGCTTCAATTTAAATATGATGTTTCATATCCTTCTCAATATATATTATCAACGGTATTTGACGATTCAAATCAGCAACTATTTTTCAAATACTTAGGTCGCAACTGGTCGCAACGCTAGCGTGTCTACCTATTCACCCCGAAACGGACTTCATTTCCACTCACTCTGACATTCCGAAATATATGCGTTCCAGTTACCGACAGTGTCGAGCTCCTCGGTATCAAAATATCGTCCATCCTCAACTTTGGACAATGCATCGAATCAAAGACTGCTGCAAGCTGGCAAGAAACTTGGCATCCTCAACAAAGTCAAGCGGTACTTCACGCCAGAACAGCTTCTTATCCTGTACCAAGCACAAGTTCTATCGTGCATGGAGTACTGCAGCCATTTATGGCTCTGCCAAGTACCAGCTTGATGCATTGGACTCGGTGGATCGTCGCGCCAGGAGACTTATTGGTGAAAAAGCGCTGGCCAGTTTGAATCTCCAAAGCTTGGAACATCGGCGCAAAGTTGCCTGTTTCTCGGTATTCTACAGGATATATTTCGGAGAGAGTGCTCAAGAACTATTCGATCTAGTTCCTCCGTCACCTTTTTATCATCGAACCGCAAGGCATCGACAAGGTCTGCACCCTTACGCAGACGAAATTCCGCGGGCTCGTACGAAGCGATTTGCTTCCTCGTTTCTAATTCGAACCGCTAGGATATGGAATGCCCTTCCGTCTTCCGTTTTCCTCTCCTCTTTTAATATAGGTAGGCTGCATCACCACTTGCAAGCAAGTCTGATTGCAGCCAAGCCAATATTATATTTTTTTAAAAAGGTCTACGGTCCCTTGGAGGTGTAAAAAAATCAAGCTTCTAAGTCATCACAATTAAAAGGTCCGGCCGTTTAAAATCTACAGGGTACCCTCCCTTTGACCTAGAATCATGAAATTTGTCTAGAAGCAAGGTCTCACTGCACTACTGTTGGTATAGGAAAATTCCTAAAATCTATAATTAGGGTTCCGTACTCATTGGGTGTCGATTTGTTTGTCAGGCGCTACCAGTTCAGTCACATATAAATGTAAGCGAATGAAGTATTTCACAGCTGATTACGTGTTCTTCTATACTAGCACAGATACTAATATTAAAAATGTGAAAGTGTGGATGGATTTTTGTTACTCAATCACGCCAGAACGACTGAACGGATCTGGATGAAATTTTGCACAGGGATAGATTATAGCCTGAAATAGCACATAGGCTTATAGCACTACAGCTTTTTATCCTTTAAAATTAAATAGTTAGTTAGAAGTCGCGGTTATCAGCTAATATGACATATTTCTTGTTATTAAAAGAATTTATATTGTGTGGTGGTACGGAACCCTTTGTGCGCGAGTCTGACTCACACTCACACCGGGCTCTTCCATTATTTTATTCTACAACAAGTTAACCCTTGACTGCGATCTCACCTGATGGTAAGTCATGATGCGATCTAGTAGATCGTAGCGGGCTAACCTGTTAGGGGTTTGGCAATTATAAAAAGTAAACCCATAGGTACTACCCCCAATCGGTTTCTACACGGCATCGTACCGGAACGCTAAATCGCTTGGCGGTATGTCTGTGCCGGTAGGCTAGAAACTAACTAGTACGCATTGCTAAGTACCAGAAAACTCACGGGTGTTGAGAGCCCAAAAAATGCTTGAGGGTGGGCCAAGGCCCCAGGCGTCACTTTTTCTCCTGTCGTAAGTATACTAACTAGCCATAGCCGATCAGAAATTATAACTTCACCTGAGTAATAATTACTTAATTACTTACGAAATAATATGTACCTAGACGAACTTTTTAAATAAGCTGAATAAGTAAGCCCAATTTTCGTATGTTTTGTAGGTATCAAGTATCAACTTATTTTTGAAATTAATAACGTTACAAGAATCACGTAACTACTTCTAGGTACTTTATTAGTAATAACTAAGTAGGTAGGTATGTATTATTTTGTGACTCATACATAATGCAGTTGCGTAGGTAATTAGGAAGTTTAATATATTGACCTTACGTAAATGCATTTAATTTTGTGTTCTCATTCGGTAGGTACGCGTCTTACTTACCTAACCACAGTGCCTCGGCTTTGTTTTAGTGTCCACGCGCGACGCTGCTTTCTCTCAGTGCCGCGTCCCTATATACCTATATTTTTTTCTATTTTATTTACCTATACTTCGTTAACACATTCGTAATAATGTATCTCAAGGGAATTTGTGTTATTTTCATTTTGGCTGCTATTTGTTTAGTGCATACGAATGCATTTCCGCGCGATAGCAGCGTGGTAAAATTTGAAACGGTGTCGAAAAATCCAGACTTAGCGGAAATGAAAGTCATTCCAAAAGAAACAAGCTCACAAATTGGTAAGTGCGTTAACTTGAGGAACGTTTTTTCAATAAGTAGTGTCGAATCGAAACTTTACGTAGGTACATATGTATAATAACTAAGTAACTATACATAAGTAAGTACTTAACTAGCAGTTTATTTTAGTCGAAGTTCGAGCATTATTGTTACAGAAGGAAATGCTCCAAGGCAATGAATTATAGTATTACGCATGTAATATTTTGAATTATTTTAAGTGGCGGGACGCGGGTGCATACCTATTATTTAACATGTTGAATTGCGTGGATCACTCGTTCAAAGATTTTCTTATCGCATATTTTTTAATTTGATAGGGAAGATTCCATAATCTAAATTAAAATGCGTGCGTATGGTGCGTAACTTTTTCATGCGTTGAGTAGGTACCTAACTTTTTATGTAAAGCCTTCTCCTCTGTTTTGCTAGGTTTAGGAAGAATAAAATGTAAAAGGACATGACCAGTGGAACTATGGGAGCTTGCATAGTTATCAAAAATCAATGTGCAGCAATGATTACTTTATTATTGTAATTGTTATATTTTATAGTTTTCAAATAAAAAAGTTTCAGGATTCTGAAGGCTCTGAAAACTGAGAAAATAAATAAAAGAATATGTTGTGGTTACCGAGTCTAAACAATTATTTTCAAACCGACCACGTTGTTCAGGAAAAAAAATAATCTTTGCATTATTGAGACAGGGATAAGGATAATACTGCTAATAACTAATTATGTAATTCTTTTAATAAATCACTTTACATTGTACTGCAGCTTTCCGACACTAGATGGCGCTAGAAATTTTGGTTAGTGAGTTCAACTATTCGACCACAGTTGGCAGATGCAATGTCAAAGGGCGTTCCTTCAAACGCAGTGGTTATTTTAAAATGATTTGTTCGATCAATTACACGTTTCATTGAAGCTTGTCAACAAATAAAAAAAATCATACATTTCCTTTTCATTATTATTTAATTGATCAAAAATCACTCATAATAATTTAGTGACAGAGGTACTTAAATGGTATTCATGTATTTTAGTGTTACAAGATTATTATTAGGCATGGATAAAATGGAACGTCAAAATGGAGTAGCGCAAGCGGAAAGCGGATGCTTAATATTTAAACAATAGACGTACCTACCTTTTGTTTTATTAGACATTTTAACCTTGACCTTATTCTGAATAATAAATCCATAGTAATTTCTGTTTGATTTTTAAGCCTTACTGTAAAAACGGAAATCCTGCGCACTTTCTCCTGCTCTCCTGTGCCAAATTTCATCCAGATCCGTTCAGCCGTTGGGGGGTGATTGAGTAACAAACATCCATCCATCCAAACTTTCGCATTTATAGTATTAGTATAGATATTAAACTAAAGTAAAGGGCAAACTCTTATTACAATAGTTAATAGGTACCTACTAATAAAACGCAAGTGTCAGCTGTTAAGTGCTGAACTGCTGACTACACTTACGTTGCAAAACTTAGAGTTTGTTATATTCTATGTAGCAAATTAGATACGCCTAACTGCCATTCTTTCACAGTCAGATTTTTTTAAAGTGGTCATGAGCCGAGGATTTAAACTATTACACATACAGTAATTTGCTCTTAGGAATATCCTGTTTGATTCTAAAGAAAACTTAAATAATTATTTTTATGATTCTCTAAAACTTAAACACAGGTCAGGAATCGAACCCACACTTAAAAAATAACATTACGTAGGAGTCACAATATTATGCAAAAGATCTTTGGTACCTAGGAGTGCTTTGTGGAGGAAGAGAGTTACTATGTGGAATGCTTTATAGCATCTACCAAAAATCAAATCTTCAACTGTCTGACAGTTTATATATTCGTTTGCCTCACTGACCGCTCCAAAAAGCTTTCTTTTATCCACTACAAGTTAGCCCTTGACTGAAATCTCACCTGATGGGAAGTGATGATGCAGACTAAAATGGTAGCGGGCAAACCTGTTGGTCATATTTTTAAACCCATACCCATAAACGGTTACCACACGGCGGTACGTCTTTGCCGGTAAGGTGCTAAATAGCCACAGACGAAGTCTCTCACCAGACCCAGAAAAGATAAAATACAGAATTATAAATTCCAAAATCAAATTTGGGATTATATAATTTCCCGGGGATCGAACCTGGGACCTCGCACGTTAAATGTTTAAGACAACAGCGCTTACATCACTGTGCCAGCGATGTCGTCAAAATATTTATATGCTGCATAATTAATTGTTTTGTAAATTACGTTCTAGGAATCCCAGGCCGTGTGACGTGTCCCTATGAAGAAGCAACTGAATACTTAAGCTGCCAGGAACATTGTTTACCGAAAGGATACTCTTATGGTATATGCGTTAGTGGTACATGTAGTTGTATTTAATAGCTAAACCTATGTACTTACCTATTTATGAATATATAAATTTGTTAAAAGCTATGTTGTTTTCTTTATAATAAGAATATTTTGTACCACTATGCCA
The DNA here is from genome assembly GCA_964035005.1 of Erebia palarica. Lineage (NCBI taxonomy): Eukaryota > Metazoa > Arthropoda > Insecta > Lepidoptera > Nymphalidae > Erebia > Erebia palarica. Next base: position 30,340,240 of record OZ035985.1, on the reverse strand, counting down.
TGTAACTTTTCTCGATAATCTTCTTTTTACTAATAATATAGTTTGCCACTTTACCACTTTGGATGTTTTTAACTCCTTCACGCCACAGCGACTGAAGTTGAACGTCATTTTGTGAAACTAAAGTGTTAAGAATTAAACTACATAGAAAAGATTTATTCATAATATAATATAAACTTGGTATAATTAATAATATCATCAAGTAAATTACAGATAAACCCTACTGGTTTAATTTAATATTATTCAAATATCTCACTTAACTTAGAGTCCTAGAGAGTCGTAGAGTCCCTAAAATAATATCGAATAGACAACAAGCAATACAAAAATTTTACTGTTTATTTTGATTTTTCACATATAGTTACATTTTCAAAATCAATTGACGAAATAGACTGAGATTTGGCTTTTACTTGTTTAGGGCATACTAAGCGATTGGCTTCCCTTGTAATAATACCCCAACTAGCTTCAATATCTTCTTTTGTAGTAAATCGCGAACAAATAACAAATCGAATAACATATCGACTTCTATAGGTACATGCTACCATGAAAACTTCTTTTTTAGCTGTTATGTTTTCAAGCAATTGTTTAGTTAATTTATCACCATTTTTGAGTCTAAAACAAACTAAACCCAAAGCTGGTTCTGGCTCTACCACGAATCTTTCATCTGCTCGTACTAATTTAGCAAAATGTTGTGCCAAACTAATATGATTTCTGATATGACTTCGTAGGCCCTCTGCACCGTACATTTTTAACACAGTCCATATTTTAAGTGCTCTAAATCTACGACCTAAAGGCATTTGCCAATGTCTGTAATCTGGTACTCTTACTTCTGATTTAACATCCTCTAAATAAATGCGCTGAACGTCAAACGCGTTTATCAAGTCGTAACTGTCTTTAACCCACATAGCCGAACAGTCAAAATTAACAAGAAGCCATTTATGTACGTTTACATCAAATGAGTCAGCGTATTCTACTCCTTTAATTATATGTCTGTATTCAGGGCAAACACATGCAGCTCCGGCATAAGCAGCATCAACGTGCAACCAGACATTTTCTTCTTTACAAACGGGTCCTAACTCATAGAGAGGATCGTACGCGCAAGTACCTGTAGTGCCTACGTTGGCAATGACGTAACACGGTATGAGACCTTGAGCTTTATCTTCCTCAAAAGCTTTCTTTAATGTTTCTCCCCGCAATTTGCAGTTTTGATCGGCTTTTAAGAGTCTCATTTTCATCGATCCGAGAACTCCAGCCTTTTCAACGGAAGAGTTGCACTGGTCAGAGGTGTATGCTACGAATTTTGTTTTTATTAAATCTTCATCTATATCTGGATCGTTTTCAAGAAGTCTTCTAACCATTTTATCTTTTGCAGCTAGTAATCCAACAAGTGTTGCTTCACTGGCAGAACCCTGATTAAGAAAAATACATAAAATTATACAGATTGCTTGTAAATAGGTATTAATATGTGCGTGGTGTAAAATGCTCTTACCTGTATAATTCCACCACCAGGTCCAGCGGAGCAATTCAGAAATTCTTTTGGTAAGCCCAGGAGTTTGCCAAGCCAGTTCATTGTTACAACTTCTAATTCCGTGCACGCTGGGCTCGCTATCTATATTAAAATAATCATTTCAATAAAATTTATATAAAAATGGAACAGTTTACAGTTTACATTATAAGTTATAATCAAGCTTATTCATAGTCAAAGAGGCTTTCATAACGCACCCAGGTAAATCCCATAACAGATATTCCGTCACATAGGAGACTGCCAATTGTACTGGCATAGGAACCCCCTGTGGGATAGTAGGCATGAAATTGCGGAGACTGCCAATGTGTCAGCTGTAACAAAAATATTTTTTCATGATCATCATCATCCTTCAAATCATCAACCTATCGCTAACCCACTACTGAGCACGAGTCACCTCTCAGTAAGAGAAGTATTTTTGCCATAGCTACGCTAGCCAAGTGCGGATTGGCTTCTGACCCCATTACCATGACGTACCTACCTACGGTAAGTCATGATAAATACTTTCGACTATTTAGTTGGAGTCCCGTCGTGATCACAATACGTGTCTAAGTGGGTCGAAATATCGACAGTTGAATAATAATTATAATAATTTAATCGTCGTATTTATCGTGATACGTACCTACAAAAGATGATTCCTTAAAAGTTAAAACGCACATAACTTCCAAAAGTGAGAAGTGCGTACCGAAATAGAGTTCCAATTTTTACGCTAGGAAGAAGTTCTATGCTACCTGCATTTGAACTGCAAGTAAACTGTACAATTATGAAGTTTGGACTGACAGAGTAGCCCGCGAGCATTTTTTTCATCTAGGCGCCTATACTGCTGTTCGTATCTATATAAACTGCAATTTTGCTGTTGAATTGCTATTGTAAACATCACGGCAATTTATTGTAATGCATAATATCTATTAATACCTACAGGATACAACTTGTAATACATGTAGGTACGAGACAAAAGGTGCATGTAGGTATTTATTTCTCAAAAATGTATGTTTTTACTCACTCCGGGCATCACTATTTCACAAAAATCTTTCAGTACGCTTTCCCAATCCTCGGGCTGCTCTGGAGCATTTTCTGGTGCAGATTTTATGAGGTATCCCGGTTCTACTGATGGTAAAACGTTCCTGTAATTTATATAAAATTCTTATTGAAGTAATTGTTTTTTTATTAAATGAATAGTGAGGGTTCCGTACTAATAGGTTGTCGAGTTATTTTTCAGGCGCTGCCAGTTTAGCGCCATGTAAGCCACTTATTTCATAGCTGTTTGTGTTGTTATGACATCTTTGTTGTTATTTACAAATGTGTGGTGGTATGGAACCATTTGTTCACGAGTCTGACTCGCACTTGACCGGATTCAAAAGTACAGGTCCTCAACTATGCTCATGCAAAAAATCACGTCGATCCATTGCTCTTTTGCGGCGTGATGGAAGGACAACAACACAACAAACAAACACTTTCGCATTTAAAATATTAGAATGATTATAGGTAGGCAGGATGACTAAATCTGCAATATACTGTAGGTACCGTTAACATATTTTGTCATAGCAAATACCTGATTAATTTAGTTTGCACGTCCGTTAAGTAGGTACCCAATGCTAACGACATTGATAATATACCTAGGCAGCTAGGCGCTATAGACACATTATACTTAGGCACTAAATGAGGCGGTCATTGCTAATGAAAAAGCAAAGGATTGAAAACCATCGTCTATGTAAGTAAAAATTATACCTTGTGAATTAATTACCCGATAAAACTAAAATTTTAAAATAGGTGCATAAAACTATAGTAGTAATAGTGCCTTCATGAAAACATGGAATCAACTTTACAGTCTATTGTTAAGAAAAACAATTTAAATCGGTTTTTATAAAATCTTAATCGATTCCGAATATGTACCTAAGCAACAATACATGTCTAGTCTATGGATTAGCTATGAGATAGGTATTAAAAAGCTACTCAGCGTACCTACATACTACATTTAAGCAAAATAATAAATATTTTCTTTAGAACAACTTGATTATAAAACATTGACTTTTCTCGTCTTCTATACTTAATATTATAAAGAAGTAAAGTTTGTGAGTTTGTGACGTTATAGGGGGTAATCTCTGGGTCTACTGAACCGATTTCGAAAATTCTGTTACCAATAGAAAGCCACATTATTTGTCATAAGTGTCAGCTATATAATATTAACTCGAAAAATGGAAATTTTTCGTGATAGTCGGATTTGCAAAGTATCTATTTAAATACTATAATATTCTATATATATAAAAGCGAAAGGCCACTCACTGATTCATCACGATATCTCAGGAACTATAAAGCATACAGACTTCAAATTTGGAAAATAGGTTCCTCCTATGGTGTAGACCAAGGAGGAACCTATTTTCCAAATTTGAACAACTTCCAACCAAGTTTGTATCAAAGTCCTTTGTTTTTGAAGTTAGAGACATGATAATTGGCAATGGCTGTAAGTAGCTTAATCAAATACGGAGTTGAGGTCTCAGCCTGTACATACGTATATCAAAAATTTTTTGGACATCCCATTTGTGTAATATACCTGAGTACTTAAAAATATATTTTTTACAACATATACAACGAATGAGGTGGTACCGAATCAAATAATATCCACGTATTAATATTATGACAATATGGATTTCAACATTTACAAAGTACGTAATAATAAAGTTAACGCAAAGGTAGGTATAAACTCTAAAACTAAACAGGGAAAGCACTTAGCTGCACATCCGACTCGATGCAGCTGAAAGTGACGCTTGCTTGAGAAATGGTAGAGCTATTTTATATAGGTAGGTACCTATTTTATATATTACTATAGCGAATGCCTACTGCCTCGTTGGTCTAGCGGTTAGCGTAGTCGACTGCGGATCACGAGGTCCTGGGTTAGATTCCCGGTCGGGCATAAAAATTGTTAGGTATTGGGGTTTTCAATTAAGAAATTCTCAGTGCCAGCCCGGAGTTGGAAGTTGGCGGTGTTTCACCCCCGTGCCTGAGAGCACGTTAAGCCGTCGGTCCCGGTTATTATCACTCACACGATAATAGTCGTTAAAGCCCGCCAATCCGCATTGGAGCAGCGTGGTGGGTCTAAGCTCCTAATTCCCTCTCTCCTATGAGAGTGGAGGCCTGTGCCCAGCAGTGGGACGTTAATAGGCTGCAGTGGTGGATAGCGAATGCCCGCGACTTCGACCGCGTGGAATAATTTTTTTAAATTCCCACAGGAACTCCTTAATTTTCTGGGATAAAAAGTAGCTCTGTGTCACTTTCCAGGTCGTCAACTAGGTATATGCAAAAAACCAACTTCGCATTTATTATATTAGTATGAATATGTTTGCCAATGGAAAAAATAGAACTTGTAATTATATTTATCAGATATTATTAAAGTTTCATATAATATTAAGAATTGGATTAATATAATTAATTCTTCGATGAATATACCTACCTAGCATTTAATCGTCGAATCCCTCATTTAATACGCACATGAACTCAGATTTGTATGTACTTAAACGATGAGATCATGAATATAAAATACTAGATGATGCCCGCAACTTCGCCTGTGTGGATAATATTGTTTTACCTACCTGTTCCGTATGTTATCATAGTAATCGGCCAGCATGTCGATCACCGCTCGCCCGCACTCCCGAAATTGCTGGGAATCCATGACGCACTTCACTAGTCGAATTTCAATCACGAGTTGCTTATTTATTATTCATACAAAACAGTCAATGTTCACGCAAAGTGTTTTCTTTAAGAACTATCTGGCACTTGAAGCTGGAAGGGCGTTTGGCGACACAATGGTGAAACAAGTTATTGCGATGCGAGTTTATATGCGCTTCGCAGCTTTCTAGATACCTCGTTGTTTGGTTGTAAACGCAGTAATCCGCGGAAGTAATATTTCAGTAAAAGCAAAAACTGAATCAAACGTGTGGGTATGTATCGTCGAATATAAACAATAGCAAACGTAAACTACCCACTAGAAAATTTTAATTTTTGTTGTATCAAGGCCTCAGGTGTTCGGGGGTTCGATCTTCGGGCACAGAATATTTATATATTATACTGGCTGATGCCCGCGACTTCATCCGCGTGGTTTAAGTTTTTTTAATTTCCAGCGGAATCTTCATTTTACGGGATAAAAATAGCCTGTCACTCCTACTCAACTATACCCATGAAAAAATCAAAAGATCACGCCGATTCGTTGCTCTGTTGCGGCCTGATTGAAGGACAAACCAAAAGTTAAATAAAATAATCGTTATGTTTTCTGTATTTTTTTAATTTTCTGTGGAATATTCTTAATTTTTCTTTCCGTAAGAATCTTCTATCTTTCTTTATTAGAAAACTTTAAAAAAAGATAAATGATATCGGTAGTCATTCTCTAGTTATGGCGTGACCAATGGAAAAAGGGATTCATTTTTTTTACATAGAAGATTGTTAGTTAGGTGCTACAATTTCTTAACCCTTTTTCTGGCTGGTTTTAAATCCATAATACCAACTTATCTGGCGCGGTGGCCAAATTTGGAACTAATTTTTATGACTGTTTATTTTTTATTATTAACTAGTGGGCCCGGCAGACGTTGTCCTGCGCTGAACCTAGAACCCGATTGCAGCGCCCCCTATCGGGTCCAATTATGAATATAAGCCATTCCTGGACCCACTCAAACACACACAAAAAATCCATCTAAATCGGCCCAGCCGTTCTCGAGTTTTAGCGAGACTAATAAACAGCAATTGATTTTTATATATGTCATCGTAAGATTGCAAAAACCGTTAGATTGTAAATTGTAATCTAACTAGCAAAACTGTAAACTGTCGACAGATTGTGAACCGTTCAATGTTCTGAGTGTCAATTTTTGAAATATTTATTGTATTTATGTTTTCTTGTCTCTTTCTTGTAGGTTAGGTTAGGGTTCGATATAAATAATCAGGTTAGGTTTTGTCGGGTTCATATACCTAACAGACTACAATCTACCGAAAAATAATGCGTTAAATTGTAATCTGACAATTTCGCTAGTTAGATTAAAATCTAACGGTTTTTGCAATTTTATGGTGTTTGTGGGACATAAATAACTTGGTTGCTTGGTAGAGAATAGAGATAGCTTCAAAGCGATAAGGCCGCCAAATTTACCGACTTTTATTTTAAGTTTTATTGTTTGTGATTATTTCTATTTGGTGTACAATAATAAGTATTTGAGGTGTACTGTATACTATGAAATGCATAAGTTAAAAAATATGTAAAATGTGTCTAATTATTACCACTACTTAATGCCCGGAAACCTTTTTTTTGTGGCAAATTACACGAGAATTACTAAGTTAATGTAACTTGGCTCCCTAAGCACATTTTCACGGCTGTATGGATATCATAGTAAATAAATTGTAAACTCTTATGCTGGGATTTAATTTGAAATAATAAATACTAATGTAATAATATTCAACGAATAACAAAATAGAGACATATTATACTTGGTATTTTACTCGCTATATGACTCGATAAACAAAACTCTGTAAGTGCGTATATCCATTCCACACTCAGATGTAAAGGTTACAGAGTATTTTTCAGCTTTGTCTTGAGCTGGTATTGTGACAGGTAGAGCCAGGAAGGCACTTGTGTGCTGAGCCAAAGTGACTCTTTCAAGTCTTGGTTTGAGAACTCTTGATGTTATTCGATAAGTTGTCTCCCTGCGTAAAATATGTTCTACTTCGGACAAATTAGTCCCACCTTCTTCAAGCAGCATACTCAAAATAATCTTACCTGTAGCTGTTTCTGAAATGAAGAATATAATATTATTTTAGGTTAATTTGTACAAAGGTGCTTATGATTCGTTCGTTTTAAGAGAGCTCCTACACAACGGCCATTTATTTGTACCTAATATTATATATGTAGGTATTTTTCACTTTTACATACTTAGCAGCGATGGGATTTGGGATTAATTTAGCTTCTCCCGCTCTCACTCCGACGTAAGGTACAATGAGTCGTAGGCCGCAGCGCAGCACATTGTCGACTAAATTGAATGCACCATAGGCCATACCACTTTTTTATTTTACTTTACTACATAATAATATATAGCGAAACATCTCTTACCAATAAGTTGGTCAAAAACATGAATCATTACTTCTGAGGCATGTTCAAGAATAGCGTACCGTAGGGATTTCAACATCAATTCGTTTCGATGAGGAATCATCAATACAGTCGTTCTGTAACATTCACAGGCTTCACCGCAACTGCAGGGATCTATTGGCCATGAATGCACTTTCGTTTGTAATGTATCTATAGCCAAGTCCCAACGAGGCTGTGTTGTCACTCGAACAAAAAATTCTCCGATCTCACTCCTAAACCATATCCAAGAATTGCCTATCTGTGTACTGAGACACATAATTTGCAAATGCAGTTTATGATCCGGTATTTCCTGTCCAGATTCTTTAGGCAAACCAATAAGTATAATTTCTTTGTCAATTAGACATAGTCGTTTTACGCAAAACCTTGGTCCAGAACTATCCTCAAATGTAACTGGTATGCAGGGTTCTTCATCCGTTAAATAAAGATTGTAAACACTTGTAACTAAAAATGGTGATGCCACCAAAATGTCTACTTTATTGGGTCTGTATAATGGGCCCGTTACCTTACACTTCCTAACCGGATTAAGCGATCCTACGTGTCCATGGAGCATGAACACAATATACGTGTCAAATATTCTTGTCTTGTTATAACCATGGACTAAAAGTATCGCTGCTTCCTTTTCAACAAAATTTGCTGTATACTTAATGATAATATGCATTTTTTTGCCATTTTCGATCGAAGAAGCTTTCTCAACACAGAAATTATTTCTTGAATTGTTTAATAGTATATAGTTAAATATTAAAGATTCTTGACTTGCAGGGCTGATCGCAACTTGTCTAGATGAACTCCTTAATAAAGGTGGATCAAATTTAATTAAATCTTTTGGCCTAAACATTGGTAAAGTAACATACAGATGTATTGACAGAAATAGCATAAGCAGATAATTTGGGCCCAATAAATCTTTACTAATTAGTGGAAAATAAAGTCTTAATAAATTTGTCGCCTCTATTATAAGACATGCGTTATTAATGATATCACCATCAGGGCTATTTTCATCTACTTCACAAAATAACCGGAAGTGTGCTTCTAGAAATGGACAGTAATTTAATATTACACATATTAAAGCTATACCGTCAGATAAATCCGTAGTTATATTTGTAATAACTTTAATTGCCTTTTCTTTCCCTCGAAGTTTTCGATGTTGCGATGCAATACTTTCATTATACCAGTCAATTAATATCTTTATAATATCCCGTGGTTGGGAGCTCAAGCAAATACATTCGAAAAAACAACTGTCCATAACAAAAACTTTGTAGCTTTGCAAAATAAAATCAAACCAACTTTGTTTATTTAATCTGTTAAATAGTGTAACATTTTCATGAAGTTCTTGGGTAAAAATAATATCAGCATTATATTTTGGAGTAACGTTTTCCGAATAAATTATAAATTGCTCATGACTTAATAAAAATTTTGCCTGTAAGGTCCATAAGTATGCTCCACGTGACCTCAATAAGCTTATAATTTCGCGGTAAGTATCATGTATTTCTTTAACACATTTAAATGAATCATCAACCCCAATAACACTAAAAAAGATAAGAAATATTAGATGATCTCCACAACTTCATCCACGTGATTTAGGTTTTTGAAAATCCTCTTTGATTTTCCGGAAGACAAAGTAGCCCTATACCCGGGATGCGGCCTATCTCTGTACTATGTTATGTCAACAGTCAATGGAACAAATGAGCAGTGAAAGCGTAGCAGACTGACAGATAGACCTTTTCCTTTTTAATATAAGTATGGATTAATTAAAAAATCATGGTGATATCAGTTTATAATTATTATTGTAAACGCAACAACTTACGATATTTTGCGGACGTGTTTCATTAATGGCCCTGCAATTCTCCTCATAAAATTTAGATATGAAACGTTAATTCCTTTTGATTTTGCTGCACCTTGTTGAGATGAAATAGCCGAAGATATCGCGAGGAATGTGTCTGGAATTTTTGGAAACAAATCCCTGCGAAATCCTTGTTGAAACATCCATTTTTCTAGAAATGTTGTGCATGTTTCCATATAATTATACAGATCAGTTTGTGTATTTAGGGGATAATATGGGTAAGGATTATTTTCGGGTTTAACAAACTTCTGTGTATGTAAAGTCAGTGCACAATAAGTAAAGCAAAAACATACTTCAACTTCGCATCCTGATCCGTTGCTATGTTGAAAGTTTAACATTATATTACGTGCATAACACGTCTTACAAGAAACTGAAATTTTCACAGTCACTACGGTAAAATAGTTTTCATCTTCTTGCACTATATCTGCATTTAATATTTCCACTGTTAGGTTTGGTTCTTCTTTGGAATTACAAGAAAATAATTCTTTTTCAGATTGCCCTTCCATTTTAAGCTCGAGTGTTCGAATAACTTGTTGACCTATATAGCACGGAGCAAAAATTATTCTGTATGTATCTGGAATCATAGCTGGAGCCTGTCTTTTGCCAACGAAAGTTAAGTTGTAATAAGGAGTAGTCATATGTTTGTCTAAATATAACAAGGCGATACATACAAATCTACCATGACCTTTCGGATGAAATTTTACAGAAAAACTTGCTTCGTTCTCACAATCTAATTCAAATTTTATTTGGCTTTCATTTACAATAGACTGATGTTCTTCAGTATGTATATCTAAAGTAAAATAAGGAGCGAGTTTTGATGTCAGAATAGTAACATTCAAGTAATATTTAGAAATATTAGTCATAGTAAAATCTATTGTATTTTCTCCATTAGGGACAAAATCGAATATAAATTTGTCGACTGAAAAATGTATCCAAGGCACTGTAATTACTCCAGTTATTCGGCAAAAACTTATGTCTTTATTTAAAGTCTTAATTTTAACTTTTGCGTTATTTTCGTAAGACCTGAAAAGAATTCAATATGAGTGATATGTCGGTATATAGGTTGATAAATAAAATATATTTATAATAACTTATATAACAACCTATATACCGACTAAGTAAGCAATGTATCAATTAATATTTACTTCTCAAATTCTTCAATATAATACTTTAATTCTGTCGAACTTGTATCATTATTAGGAGGTCCCAATAAGTCATTTATTTTAAAAGGAATATACATTTCATACTCTCGACGATAGATATCGAAAATTTTTATGAAAACAGTCTTTGATTGACCTCCTTCAATTATAAATCTAAATATTCTTTTCTTTTCGTTTCCTTGGCCAACATATACATTAAATATGTTTTCATCTCCTGTATCTAATATATCTATCACAGTTTTTAAGGTGCTGATATTTTGAAATGTTACTGGTACGAAGGAAATCATATTACAAGGAACTCTTGGCATGTATATATTCCTTGGATGAATTATTATCTTTGGTTCTACTACATTTCCACTTACAGGTAATACAACATTTTCTTTATTATTTATTTTTACATAAATGTCAAAAGCAAACTCTAATATACATGAAATTTTAACAATGATATCAAAACTCATCACCATTTTTGGTCGAATAGAACCAAACATTGGTTCTATACTAAATCCTGGAATCAAAGGCTCTAAAACGTGAAAAAGAGCAATTTCTCTCGATGAATTTTCAAGTTTAACTTTTTCAATAGTTTTTGTATTTAAAGCAATGTCTTTAAAAGCAACCGCTGGTTGCAAAAACTTTATTGATAGTTTACGCGTTACAACGCTCAGTTCGAGAGGTATAGTTCTCGTGTATGTACTTATGGAAAGTAAATTAACCTCATGGGTTTTTGTTTTTGTAGCTTTGCAAATATATATAAGATCACATAATTTACAAGAATGTCCTGGAATTGTTCCTGTGTTTGGAATGATTTCAAATGGAGTGTCTTGATGTAAGTCATCCCATTTAAAGTCAACTGATAAGTTAAAATAATTATAAATTCTTATAGGTACAGAGGTAACAAAACTTTCAGTTGTTACCATTCCAAATTTTAAACTCTTTTCATTCACCATTAATGTTGGATTTCCTACTTGCAGTTTATATGGATGCTTTCGGTGATACATATTATTTATAGCGTATTGAAATGTACCTTCAAAGTTTCCTTCTATATATCCATGGCAAAATATTATAACATTCACTTCTGCAAATGATTTGAGTTTTATTTTGAAAGTTACCATCTTGTTCTCTGTGTAAAGCATGTAGTCATCTTTTAAAAGTTTAATAGTAATGTTATATTTGGTTCTATTTTGTATCAATATGCATTTTTCACCATACGTAGATAAACCAACTCTTCCGAAATCTATAATAAATGGAATAAATCGAATGAGGAAAAGGTCATTTAAAGAAGCACTTTCTCCAAGCGTTACACAAAAGTTTTTTTTCAGCTTATTATTTTGTATGCATGAAGAATTAAAATGACATTTTTCATTATCAGTGCTATATTTTTCAAACTTAGGTTTTGTTGCATGCGACATTTTTGATATTTCAAGGTATTTTAGCGCTGTCTTCTTTCGGTATTCGTTAGCGAAGAGTTCATTGCCAATATAAGTATACGCAGCGTTCTGATCGTTTAACTTGTGCAATGATTCAACAGTAATTATTTGTTTAGATGACTTTTGATAAATTACATTTAACTTAAAGCGAACAATGTAGGTGATAAAATTTTCACTAATATTTTGAGAAATGGTATCATGTGGGTTAATAATTTTGAATTGAATGGTATTTTTCAATTTTAAACATGTAGGTTTTATTGTAATAGAAATTTTCTTAGAACTGTTTGGTAATATAGTGAAATTATCAGGTGTGACTTCAAAACCAGTAACTCTGAGGTATTGCATTTTCGCACTCATTATACTAGACTCGTTGCGTATTCGTATACATTTCGTTATTTTGTTATTAATTATAACGTTTCCAAAATTTACAGTCTCAGGCGTATGGAAAACTTTGCAATATTCAAATTGGCCACTAATATAGTATCTACCAATTTCTGAATGAAATTCATCATAACAACAGCGGCTTCCGTCTACTCTTATTAACCTCAAGTCAAACACAAATCTGTTATCAAAATTTTTACAATGTCTTGCTTTGGAGATACATTCATTTCTGGGCGTAAATGTTATTTCTATGCTATGACTATCTTTCGGAGTAATAAAAAATGCTCGATGTGACGCAGATATTTCGTAAGCCTCGTTAAATTTCTGAAAATGTAAATATGAACACGTAAAAAGTTTTGATGTATGAAAAAAACATGTACTTATATAAATTCAAACCATTAAGCATCCTCCGCAGATTGTTTTAAGATATGCTGAAATATTTAGGTCGACTTCCACATCTAACTCGAGCGTTGTAGAAAGTCCAACAAAAGATATTGGAAATTCTACAACTTTGAATCTTTTGAAAACATTATCGAGATTATGAGAACTACAGGTAGACATAACGAAATAACAAAAACTAATAAAAATAAATCATGTATTCAAATAATTCTGATAAAAATCAAGTAAATATTATGTCTATGATGAATAAAAATAATCTAAAAAATCACAACAAAAACTGCCAATTTGACATTGCTATTGACAAAATCTCAGAACATAAAAATTATCTAATTATTATTATATTTATAACCATAGATTTATTTACTAACTAGCTGATGTCCGCGACTTCGTCCGCGTGGATTGAGGTTTTTCGGTTCCCGCGGGAACTCTTTAATTTTCTGGGATAAAAAGTAGCCTATGTGTTATTCCAGACTATTATCTATCTCCTGCCAAATTTCATCCAGATCCGGCGTGATTGAGAAACAAACATCCATCCATACATACATGTATCCATCCATCCAAACTTTCGCATTTATAATATTAGTAGGTATAGTTCATGGATATAACATTAGATTTTAAATATGATTATTTATTACTGAAACTTAAAGCAGACAAAATTGACCAATCTTCTATAGGAGATGGCCTAGATATTTTTTAACCCACCAGCCTCCCACCAGCCCTGGTCTGGCCCGGTGGGAGGCTTCGGCTGAGGATAGTTGCGACCCTACCAGCAAAGGCCAAGCGATTTAGCGTTCCGGTACGATGCCGTGTAGAAACCGAACTAGAACCGCCGTGTAGAAACGGGGTATGGGTTTAATATAACAGCCATGCCCCTAACAGGTTAGCCCGCTACCATCTTAGACTGTATCATCAGTTACCATCAGCTGAGATCGCAGTCAAGGGCTAACTTGTAGTGGATAAAAAAAACTGAGTGTGTGCATTTCACACACGGCAGAAATGAAACTTCAGAAAAGTAGCCTACGAGATAATGAGATAAATATAACTTGTATTCTATTCTCGCAAGCTAAATCCTATTATGTTTGTCTCTTTTTGGTGTCGCTTTTTCGTTTCGTTTTTCGTAATGGAACTTTTTGTATAGGTACACATAACACGTTCGTCCGGTGGCGCCACTTGTAGGTCGAATAAGGAGTCAAGTCGTTAAAAGACATTTAATATTGATACCTTTGCCTACAAAAATAAACTTAAGCTCAGTATCTTTCGTAACGTAGATAATCTTAATAACATGGTATGCGAAATTTTCTGTGGAAATTTTGCACCTGTAGATAGTTACTAGTTCCATGGGGACTTGGGGAAATAATTATGTCGAAGTCTGGTGACAGACCCAAGTAGACCACGAAGAAAAAGTATTTTGTCGTAGAAACGGTACCCTACTTACTACCCTAAAACTCAAACTCCAGTCTATGTATCTCGAGATTTATCTTCTACAACTTACAATAATTATTACAAAAAACATACTCGGCAGGCAAAAAATATTAAATACAAAGGTCTGTTATAATTTAAAAATTTTCTATCTTCACTTCGGTAGTCGGTACCAGATAAGTAGGAACGAAGTGTCCCGTAAACGGCATAACGCGCTGGAGTAATATTGTAGATGGATGTAAGCACCGGGGGTGTGTCGTACGACTCGGGAAAATTAGTTCGGGGCGGGGGAGCCCCGCGCCAACCCTGCTCCGTCCGCGTCGGTTTATCAGATTCAGGGGGTAAAAAATTACTTCTCAATGGGAGGGCGCGGCGAGTGCGAGGCAGGGCGGGCGTGGGCGGGCTGCCACGTGGTTCAGGCTTTCATCCGCCGCGACGTCCGTTGCATCTCTAACACGCTACAAAATGAAAAGGTGCTTGTACTCGATATGCGTAGCGCTACGGAATGCTGTGGTGTAGATTCAAAAAATTGGTTTGTGATTATTATCGGACAAAGTGGATACATTGGGTTTCTGTGAAGTTGATGTTGGGGCGGTGCGACGCGACTCCATGGACCCATCACTTGAAGCTATGCATCCTCTTGATCCGCCTCCGCCTGACGTACTTCTCGCATTATTGGCCAGAAATAAAGCACTTGAAGGTACATATCTTTATTTTGTATGCATCAAAAAAATAACTTACAGATTAAAAAAAAAGAAGGCACTGTTATAGCCTGAACTTATAGTAAACAAAAAGTATTTATTACCTGTTTATAATAATATCTTCGAATTTAAAGCAACTCAATAATATTGAATGAACTACACAGAAGTTCGTTTGATCATATATAATTAAAGGCCCACATTTATAGTTTGAATTTCGATTATTATACTGTACTTACTCCATACTGAGTGAAGTAGGTTATTTTTATTTAATTTAAATATTAGAACCATTAAATACATTTAAAAAATTACAATATGATACATATATTTTTTATGATAATATGATAAGCGGATTTCCAATACGCGAATTTGCTAACGAAACAATTAGCATAGTGTCCTGGTATGTTGCACAAAATATTATAGAGCCCGTCTCATACTTCATAGATGTGTCGCGGATATTCTCGCCGCTTCACTATTGCAAGACGAGATCGTGGAGACGAATAGGTATATGAATACAGTTCACCTCCCGTATTTCCTCGTGAAAATACTAATGTTATGTTGCTTTTATATGAGACATATTATGAATACAATGCACAGCAAAAAATAATACCATTCAAACTTATGTACTAAAACTCTACATCAATGATTTAAACAAACTAGACAAGTTAAACAAGTTAGATTAGTTACTTAGATTGTGTGTTAGTTAAGTTTTTTTTATAAAACTCACACTAAGTCGCAGGCGTCAGCCATCATCTAGTAAAATACCAAAAAATTTAAGAAATGATTGAATGAGGCACATTAAAGAGTTGCTGCAGATTCAGGTATGGTCACCATTATAACTCTATTTAATTTATATAAAGCATTGAATAAATAAAATCACTCTTTCCTTATCTAGTTATGAGTTTGATTGTGATTCCTACTCTGAAGAGTAGGGCGCGTTTGCAACCCTCGTAGCTTTAGTTTTAAGATTAAGTCGTTAATTGTCACCATCACGTCTTATACTTTGTACCCATACTTGTTCAACAAGTGAAATTAATTTAACGAATTAAAAAATACGACTGCCCTGCCATATTATTTTTGGAGTTTACCTCCATAAGAAGCGATTTGCATATATAGCCTTTGGAATCTTATTCACATTTTTTATTAAATGATATTTTTTGTGAATCATTAAATATTGAACTATAGTGTTATATATTTTTGGAATCTACTCATCATTTTCTAGATGATGATTATATAGTTAATCTTATTTCCAATTTTTTTTTTCAATTTTGGTCTTTAATGCGGGACCATGGTCTCCCCATCAATTTTTTTTAAAATTTTACTAGCCTATTTCACCCGGAATAAGCTAGGGATTCTAACGATACCTCATTTATCAAAATCAGTTCAGGCGTATAGAAGTTATGGTGGAATATACAAACTCACATACATACATACATACACACATACATACTTACATACATACATACATACATGAACCCTGAAAACAATATCTCAATAATATACTCCTTTTTTCAGGCAGTCGTATATAAAAAGTGTAAAACATACTTTAACTTTGACAAACTTTCTTATTACAAATTAGATTAGATCAGATAATAACTTATACTTATAATTGGTAGGAATTCTTTGCAGTAAACAGGTTTGAGAGTAGAGTTCCTCTGGCATTTCCGTCTACCTTAGGACCACTTCTTTGTGTCGAATTTCAAAAATATAAGGCCCTTTTGTTTATAACTATGTAAGTCCCAATAAATTTCGAAGTCTAGTGTATGTACATACAAAGTAATTATTAACAAGAAAAATTAATTTAACGAATTAAAAAATACGACTGCCATATTATTTTTGGAGTTTACCTCCATAAGAAGCGATTTGCATATATAGCCTTTGGAATCTTATTCACATTTTTTATTAAATGATATTTTTTTGTGAATCACTAAATATTGAACGATAGTGTTATATATTTTTGGAATTTACTCATCATTTTCTAGATGATGATTATATAGTTAATCTTATTTTCAATTTTTTTTCAATTTTGGTCTTTAATGCGGGACCATGGTCTCCCCATCAATTTTTTTTTAAATTTTACTAGCCTATTTCACCCGGAATAAGCTAGGGATTCTAACGATACCTCATTTATCAAAATCAGTTCAGGCGAATAGAAGTTATGGTGGAATATACAAACTCACATACATACATACATACATACATACATACATACTTACATACATACATACATACATACATACATACATACATACATGAACCCTGAAAACAATATCTCAATAATATACTCCTTTTTTCAGGCAGTCGTATATAAAAAGTGTAAAACATACTTTAACTTTGACAAACTTTCTTATTACAAATTAGATTAGATCAGATAATAACTTATACTTATAATTGGTAGGAATTCTTTGCAGTAAACAGGTTTGAGAGTAGAGTTCCTCTGGCATTTCCGTCTACCTTAGGACCACTTCTTTGTGTCGAATTTCAAAAATATATAATAAGCAAAGGATTCTAACGATACCTCATTTATCAAAATCGGTTCAGGCGTATAGAAGTTATGGTGGAATATACAAACTCACATACATACAAGCATACATGCATACATACATACATACATACATACATGAACCCTGAAAACAATATACTCCTTTTTTCAGGCAGTCGTATAAAAACTATATTTTTCATAGTGTACGCTACAATTACGGGACTCGGCGCGTGGCGATGCGGCGACGCGACGGACGCATGCCGTCGGCGGCACGCGTCTCCCTCTACAAATTCCTCGCCTACCGTTTTGTTTATACTTTTTACCAGCAGGGCTCCAAACGCACGGTAATCAAGTTAAGTGCTCTTACACAGGAGCGTCGATGAGCTCTTTTTGATTTTAACGCTACCGGCACCTATTATTCCGATAACGTCGCACTTAGCGAAATTGATCTAATACGGTTTTACCTGCATATCGATTTTGCTTGATGTGATGGGTGGTGGCATGTTAAAAGTAAACCTACTTTTTGGAGTTTAGTAAGGGACTTAATTTCAAATTAAATGCCTCTATACCGAGGTTTTTATCAATTCTCAATTTTAAATTGAAGTATCTTACACTCGAGAATAACATAAATATTATGTTAAACTATACTAATATTATAAATGCGAAAGTTTGGATGAATGGATGTTGTTGTCAATCACGCCAGAGCGGCTAAACAAATCTAGATCAAATTTGGCACAGAGATAGATTATAGTCTGGAATAACACATAGGCTTATTTTCATCCCGGAAAATTAAAGATTCCCGCTGGAACAATAAACCTCAATCAACGCGGGCGAAGTCCCGGGCGTCAGCTAGTCTTTGTTTACATTTTTCGAACAAAGAAGTTGATAAAAAGTTCATTGTTTTGGGGAAAACTTTAAATAATAACTTTAATTAAATAAGAAAAAAAGTACTGTCATACTTTTATGCAACAAAGCTTTTGAAATCCGTATACGTGCGTGTTTTGTCTTGATCAAATTTGAAATACAAATTAGCGAAACAGCCACATTTTTAAAGAACATTTAAATATATTTTCATCATAATATATTTTTACCAAAGTATAGTACGTGCTTTACTCCCTAAAATCACATTATATCCACGTACGAGTAGGTTGCGATTATGATGTTAGGGAGCATTTAATCGCCTGCAGCAAGTCTGTTATTATTTTTGTATACTCGCATTGTGTTCAATATGCATTGTATTAGCGGTCGCACAAATTTTTACTTTGGTATGGGAACGAACAATTCCGTGTGAAAATTCATTTTGAAATTGTTATCTTATAATTATTATTAATTAGAGTTTTTTGTAGCTTCTTTAGCCGTGTTGAGCACTTTTTGTACGGGGTAAACTTGTGGATTCTCGTCACCGACATGCGACATGCTCCGCGCCGACATGCTCGCGTTGTTACGAAGACAAAAGGTCTTAAATCAAATGTACGGCATTCGTAATTGAACTTAGTTAGCCTTAGTTTTAAGGTTTATATTTTAATTATTTTTTTAATAATTAAAAGAAAATGTATTTTTAATAATCGTGTTCACTTCTATCGGCAGTCCTTATGACTGCCATTTAAAAAAATAAGTAATATAACCTATCCCTGTAGTTACCAAATTTTACCAAAATCGGTTGAAGAGATATTTTATTTAATTCCCGCGGGAACTCTTGAAATTTCCGGGATAAAAAGTAGCCTATGTCCTTCCCCGGGATACAACCTATGCCTCTACCAAATTTCATCAAAATCGATTGAATAGGTGGGCCGTGACTTTCGAAATTTATAATATTTGTATGGATTTTTGGATATCCCGTCTCAATCATAATGACAGTAAATGACAGTAAAATTTCAAACGCTAGATAAGACAGGATGCTTGTAGGTATGATTCTGGGCATACGGTTGAGCTGTACACCCATTTTGGGTCGTGTTGCAGACAAACATATTCTCATGTACTACTGTATGTTAAATGTTTGTCTGTAACACCATTGTTGTGTAAATGTATTTTCTTTCTTTCTTTCTTACTTTCTCTATGTAGGTAAGTAATCTGGAAACAAAAAGTTCTCCTTTTTGGATGCAAGGAATAAAAAGACTCGAAGGTATGCGAAGGTTTTATCAGTGTAGGAACCTTAATATTAAAAGTCCGAAATGACCCGAATGACGTACAGTTTTTTTAAATCATGTCTCCGAGCAAGTGGGAGAAAAATATTATAAGAGGGGAGGTAATTAATGAATAATTTAATGACGGTATACGGATATCTGGAGACAGGAGACGGATAACCCGCCAACCCGCATTGGAGCAGCGTAGTGGGTCTAAGCTCTAATTCCCTCTCTCCTGTGAGAGTGGAGGCCTGTGCCCAGCAGTGGGACGCTAACGGGCTGTAGTGGTAATACGGATTAAAGTTAAAGTTAGTTATAACTAAAGCTTCGAACGTTCCAATGAAACGCGCCCTGGTTAGAGTAAGTGTCTCGGATACCTACTACTACGTCAGTACTATTGTTTATTCTGTGATAACAATTTACTTGTAGTCTACATGAATTGCAAAGTTCATGTCTGCAACCACTGTAGTTATCATAGTCATTATTCTAATTTGCACGGTTGCAGAGGGCCATATTTCAGCTAATTTACAATTGCATTGTAGCAATGGTTGGTCTTTCAATTACTTAAATCAAATTGCATTTAAAGGATTATAAAATGCAAGGGTACCTAAGTGAAGGAGGCCAAGCCGGAAGCTGATGATTCGCTGCGCACGCGCTGCCACGTGGCTACTTCCGCCGTTATTGCGACAACATAATAGGCGACATCTCCACTTTCCCGCCTTTGATAAAATACTTCCGTTGTATAACATTTTCACACCATTTGGAGATTACAAACTTAATTAATATTTTTATTTAGCTTTTTAAAGTGGGTTCATAAATATTATTGTGCAGTGCCTTCTATTATATTTAAATCTGCAAATTTAAGTATAATAGCTATGAGGCACGAGAAATAATATGCAAGGAGTGATGAAAGCCACTTTTTATTCTTACGGGATATTTAAAAATACAACTCCACATACGGAAGAAGTCGGAAACAAAATGATTAGTTAAAGAACATATTATAATACCTACAATGATTAATTAATTATTGTTGTAGATAGAAACTCGATAAACTAACTGTTACGAACCCAACAGGAAGGGATTCTAAATTACTTATCAAAAAAATTCAAATGGGGTTACAGTTTATAGCTCCGAGTCGAAACTGAAGCGAAATCATCATCCGCACGACGGGGGGTGCCATCTGTTTACCATCGGACCCTATCTAGCTTACCTTGCATATCTACCTGTTCTAGTATCTACCGATTGTGATACATATTATATTGATTAATAGATGATTTAAAAAATAACTTGATCCGCCTCCAAAACATCTAGAGAATGCCCGCGAATTCGTCAGTGTGGCCCGCGAGGTCTTTTCAAAAATCCCATGTGAGCTGTTTGTTTTCCCGCCTACGTGTAAAAAATGTCCTATAAAAAATTTCTTCCTACCTTCTAGGACATTTTTACCGCGAACTAACAGTGAAACATTAGAAAACGTGTAAATATTATGCGCTGCAAAAAGCGTCACTACGTACGTGTTTCTTACATACTTAATGTACTTCAATGTGTAGTCATTAGTTCTCTAGAAACCTCTTACAGTCGTTAATACCTCTAAAACAAGCTACTTTTAAACCTTTTTTGTTTATTGTTTCTGATTATTTATGTTATGTGTACAATAAAGAAGAATAAAAATAAAGAGTATTTCATTCATTCATTCAAAACTCTTAATAACTAGAGGTTCGACCCGATCTGAGACCTCCCGGTATTTTTTTATTCCACGTAAGATGGTGCTAACGTCTATTATTTGTAAGCACAAACGAATAAACTTTTACAGAGCGCCATCTATTGACATCATTGTGAAGTTCTGTTAAAAATGCTGAGGCTCATTAAAAATTAAATAACTGCGTTTCCCTATAATATTTATCTAATTTTAGTATTTGCTGTTCAAGTACAGGATATAATTTGATCAAGTTTCAGGCTCAACCTTTCAGAAAATTGAGAGTTTTGAAGTCAACTTTGGACGTCAGAAAATCTCCACTTTGAAAGCCCCCCATTTCGTTAAGTTTAGGGGAAAAATTAAAAAAAACAATTCTTTACTCTATTCCTAATTATATTTAAAATAATATACCGCAACCATATGTAACGCTATAAAAAATAATTTACTTTGCATTCTCTTCTATGAGAGCCCCCCTGAAATAAGATTTTTATAACTTTATAAGCCATATTCGGCTGGAGGCCATCGGTTTATATATTATATTTATATTTGAAGTAATTACGTTTAGTAATTCCGAAGTTATAAGGCTCTGACAGACGGACAATTTTGTTTGGCAACCCTAGGACGGACAAGTGCAAATCCACTCAAGTAGACTCAGAGACCTTCGGTTCGCTCGGTCAATAACGGGTCTATTGCTAGTAAGACCTAGAGTAGTAATGGCGCTGAATACTTGATAGTACCTTTTAGGTATAGTACCTTTCTGGTAGAAGGTAGTAAACCGTTTATGACTGAAAAAATACTTATTTGAAACATGGAAATAAAAAAAAGAAAAGCTTTTTATGCGACGAAACATTTTTAATTTATTTATATACTATATGCATGGAAGTATAAAGAGTCCTTTTATAGGTCCATTATTTTTTTTATTATACATATAGGCTAGCGCTGGGCTGCAATCTGACTTGCTTGCAAGTGGTGATGCAGCTTAAGGTGGAGCGCACTTGCCTAGAAGATTCCATGCCCGTATGGATATTTTTTATATATCTATAATAATCTTAAAAGTGGGCGGAACTAATTAATGGAAAAAATAATTCGGTTTTTTATACATACCACACAAAGGCGGACGCAGAAGTCATATTTAGTAGAGTGATTTTATGAAGGGAGAATTCTTTGATTACTTGAACATAAAGGGCTTCTGTTCAAAGCCCGTGATCAGCTTTATCCCTTTGTTAGAGTTTTAATCAATCAGGGAGCGCGGCGGCCGTGCAGTTTTCCAGTCGCTGTCATCAGTTCATGGTTTTCTTGCCTAAACTAATAAGTATAGGGTCAGGGTACCTTTCTATTGACGATTTGCGCTGAGTGTTTATTTAAGAGTAGGAGATAAGAAAACCTTTAGCAATATCTCTTTATTATAATCATATTGTTTCAAAATTATAATCTGACCTCTGCCAAAATTATGAGAGGTCAGTTGCATCACAGAAAGTTATCTTTCTCGTTAAACTTGCTCACCAAACAGTTTTTATTGCTATATTGCTAGCAAAGCCAGTGTCACAAGTCATGATAAAAATTAGAAGAACCCTTGATTTGTTTTTAACTGACTTCCAAAAAAGGAGGAGGTTCTCAATTCGGCGCGTATGTTTTTTAAATGTGAGTCCGTGCATATCGACGTTTTTTTCTTCAGTGGTTAGAGGAGGCTCGCGAGGTGGTCCCATAAAAATTCTGACTTCAAATCCTCAATCCTGATGCTGTAGGTACCTACTACATGAAATCCTCAAAACTAGGGAGTTAGGAAATTTTGTTGGTGAATTCATATAGTAGGTATCAAGTCACGTGTATACGATTCAATTTTGAGTCCCAACTCCTCAACCCTGATGCTGCAGGGTACAGAACTCCATAAAAATTTTTTTAGGATTTTTTAATGGTGAATTCATATTTTATGTGTCAAGCAACGACTTCATGCTTAAACCCAAGTACCAACTTCTGAACTCTGATGCTGCAGGGTACTGCACTCTTAAGCCGTGGGGATTTAGAGTAGGTACACTAACAAGTTAGAAATAAAAATTATTTCCAAAAAACCGACTTTCAAAGCCGTAAAAAATAATTTTGATATCTACACACTATGTTGAAGTCGGGTGAGTATAACAAAGATAGGCAAAGTTGACGCGTGAGGCTCGCTCGGCTTTAACATAGTGAGCAGAAAACAAAATTATTTTTTACTTTAAAATGGCTTTGAAATTCGGTTTTTTCCAAATAATTTTTATTTTTAACTTTTTTAGGTGATCAAATTTAATGTTTACCACAATCGTTCAAATGGTGCAATTGATCCTAGCCTAGAATCCACGCGAACGAAGTCGCGGGCATCAGCTAGTACTTAATAGTTATAGCCCAACCGGGGATTCGAACCCGGGATCTCGTCAGCCGCAGTCGAATTTGCTAACCACTAGACTAACGCGGCAGTGTTACTATCTAATAGCCAATATTATGTACACATTAAGTTTGGCAACGTCGCTATTTCGGTTACATTTTAAAACCCTTTATTTTTGGTACAGATTCCTTTCGGTTCAAGAAATATAAGTATTTCGGGTTAACAGGATTAAAAACACATTCGAAAGGGTTACAGATTCGATTCGGTTACACTTTCAATCTGTACCACTTATATTTCTATAACCTTCATGTATCTGTTTTTCAGTCCCTGATCCCAGGAATAGAGTTTTTGAATTAATGGCATGGAAAAAAAATCCTTTGCGTAGGTACTTCATAATTAATCACATCACACTAATATTACAAAGGCGAAAATTTCTAAGTGTGTATGTTTGTTACTTTTTCACGCAAAAACTGCCGGACGGATTTGTCTGAAATTTGGAATGGAGATAGATTGATAGTTTAGCCCGGAAAATCAAAGATTTTAGAGGAGGGAACGAAAAAGCCTTAATCCACGCGGGCATCAGTTAGTAATACATGTGCATGCAGGTCTTTGAAAGCTTAGGTACCTAAAGGGCGCAAAGTCTGCAAATTGCAAGTTTAGAATAATATAAAATATCTAGTCTTGCAAATGTAAAAACACCCATGCAATTTTGAGATTTCATCTAGATACGCCATGCAGTGATAAAGTTAGTAACTCTAAACAGAATTATACCAATTTTTTGGATCGTGTTCTAATTTTTTAAGAAAATGGCGCTATTTTGAATCTTTATTTTTGTTAGGTACGAGTAAGTAATAAGTAGGTATGTTATATTATACCTTACTAGTGTTTTTCTTTAAATCTGAGATTTTAGTTTTGAATGTCTTGGTGGTATTTAGCACATCTAGCGATGTAAGAGATTTTTATCTTGATAAGGTTCCCTAATAAATTAATATCAAAACAATGTGGGTGAGGCTCGTGAAGCAGATGGCAGGGGGAGCGATTGCGTGTCTAGTTATTATTACACAATACACTCATAATATAGGTAGCTGACTAGCTTCTCTTTGACTTCTATCACCACAAATTGAGTAGAGTACCCAGAGCATATTTCGTTTATAGAGCGGGCGAAGCGAGGTCACAGTCTACTTGGGTGAATTGGCACGTTGGCTTTCAAAGTTGCACTAAAAAAGCAAAAGTTATGACGCGACGTCTATGATCAGTGCAAACTGCGAACTAAGTACGTAGTTGGTGTGACTGCCTCGTTGGTCTAGTGGTTAGCATGTTCGACTGCGGCTGACAAGGTCCCGAGTTCGAGTCCCGGGTCGGGACATAACAAGTATTGGGTTATTCTGACAAGAAATTCTCAGTACTAGCCCGAGTTAGGAAGTCGGCGGTGTTTCACCCCCTTGCCTCGGAGAGCACATTCAGTCGTCGGTCCTGCGCCAGATCTTTCTCTGGTCGTGTCAGATTTTCGGACCCATCGGGCTATATAAGTAAAAAAAAGGAACAGAGAATGCACCTGTGTCTGCGCGCACACACTAATTGTGCACTATAATATCTACCGCGCTGACGGCTAATCTCTCTGAAGATGCCGCCGTGGCCGAAATTCGGTCGGGAGGACAAAAGTTATACATAAATACTTACCACTCGATATGCATTAACGTACTCGTTTCCTTATTTTGTACTTACCTGTTAAGTTAAATACTATAATTCGTATCTAATCATTAAGGTAATTAGTCTAAGTCATAAAAATCATCTAACAAAATTATAGATAATGTCATAGAAATAAAATAATCCATTAATTTTACGACTCTGGGTTAATAGTTTCCTGATTGTAAATTTTCTAGCAGGTGCTTAAGTAGGTAACCTAAGTAACGTCGTCGTCAACAGATACCTAAACGTCCAGACGGTTGGAGATAGGTCTCAACTCTCAAGGAAATCCACATGCTGCAGTCTTGGGCCGCGTGGCGTCACGCATCACGCTGTTATTTTATCGTTTCATCGGTTATTGATGTCTGCTTTAATAAATAATTCACATAAAATGCGATAAATGTCCGTGCCTGGCGTTAAATTATAATTACGGATCTTAAAACGTTTTCGCCTTCACCTTGTTACGGCGAACAATTTACCTAAATAGGACGTTAAAGAGAAAATTAAGGAGACTAGCGACCTCGGCTGCTCATTACGGGGTAGTATTAAAAGCGGGGCCCGTCTGATAGAATATGTATTTTTACGAGCGAAGGGCGAAACTTCGTGCATGTTTGATGCGTTCAATCTCGGCCCTTCCACCTGCGCAGACCGTTTGCTTTTTCACCAACTTTGCTTCATAGGACTCGTATATTCTGTGGTCGATTTCACGTATTTTTAGATTGTCTTTAATCAAATATAAATAGATACAGACTTTGCATATTAAGTCATCGCACAAAAACATGCGTATTAAAAAAAATTATCAAAGCCTATTAGGTATAAAATTAGGTAACAACCACAACGGTGAGGTTGAAATTAAGCTTCAAAATATTCAATTTAGAGCAAATGCAACTATGCGTTATTCTTTATTATTATTATTGTAGGACTTAGTAAGATTTTGATTTATCTGAGTTACCAGGGTATCTTTTCAAATTCTTTATAAGGTAGACAGAGGTAGGTACTCAGAATTCCGAACTGTTATTGATATTTTTGCTGAAATAACTGCGTCATTGTAACTTGTAGGCAATTGTAGGCTTATGCAGCGGGGGCGGAATGGGAGGCGAGGGTAGGCATGGGGAACTGTAATCAAGAAGAGTAGAGCCGTCCCCAGGCGCCGCCCGCCCGCTCCTCCCCGCCTGAAACCCGCACGAAACCACCTCGAGGGCAATGCCTCAAAACCTCTATTGACTTTTCGTTTGCCAAAGAATAATTCTTATGATTTCTTTGTTTATATGAAATCTCAATATCCACATGCACAGGTTGCTCAGCAATTACTACAGGTACCGTTGATTTTAATCTTAAAATCCATTTAAAATTACCTACGATCCTTTTTCACCTCATCGCAAACACTAAAATAAACAGTAGTCGATTGAACAGGCAGAAAGCAAAGCAGTAATGAATTAAACCTCGGGATAATTATTGGGAAGTCAACATAAAATGCTTTGTAATACACAACATTTGTGCTAACAATCGGACGGTAATGTACGGCTTTTGTAAAACAACAAAAGTTAACCTGTCTGCCCGTCCGGCTAGATGGAATTGAACGATTTTAGGGTTGCAAGGGAAGCAATGACATGCCAGAGTCCCGACAATGCGCTCAATATAAACAAAATTCTTGCGATTAAAAAGATGTCGTTGTTACACAAAACTAAGTTATAGTGCTTTGAAATAGAAGCTTAGTGGTTGTTTATAAACTGTCTGATATAAAATGGTATACAAATAGTCGCCATGTGTTATATACCGCATGGCGCGTTGACAGTACGATCATTTTATACTATGCAGTTCTGACATCAATCGCGTTAATGGACAACTATTATTTTCATAGTAGGTAAGCCTGAAGATAGATGGAAATGTTAGGTACCTGGCTGTTGTTACACAGTACATCCAGTTAATTAAACAATCGACAATCACCATAATATTATAATGACATGCCACGTTATCGTAATACCTACTTACTTTGAAACATTACTCACATTCTAAAAGAATAATATTCATTTAGTTAGGTTATTGATTATTGGAAGACCTCAATTAAATAATCGATATTAAATATGGCATGAAAAATATTTCAGTGGAACTTGACAGTAGGCAACTGCCTATAGGTATTGTTTTGTTATGAAATAACTACAACAGAAGCGTTTTATCGTCTTTTAAAACTTCCAGTCTGCGAAGTATAATCTCAGTGTTTAACCATCGAGAAAAGTTATACCAAGTCATAGAGACGTAAATCGAGCGATTAAACGGCCTAATAGCTAATACCATTAAGTGATAAATGCAGCGAGCCGCGTATGAATAATTCCACTGGCTGGATACAATGTACGGCTTTCGCTAAACGGCTCCATATTTTCAAAATCCCCATAGAGCAATAATATTCAATGAGGCGAGCGAGAGGGATGTATTGTTGGGTGTAAAGTGAAGCGAGATGGGTGATTGCCAGGGACATCGGATGGCAAATCCTGGAGATTAGCGCGACGAGAGCGACATGTGGCCTCCCGGCACTTAGCGAGCAACCCTCCGAACTCCGTAGGCATTCCCGTTAGCGCGGACGCAATCCGGCTACGCAGCCGTACGTGTCGACTCATTCGTCATACCCATAACTCATACAGGACGTTTTAAATACTCATTTTATATGCTAAGGCTTAGATGTAACATTATTTTATATTTTTGGATTTTCTAAGTTGAGGTTTAAATTCTTTAATGTGAAGAAATATAACTAAAATGGGGATGTGCGGGCTCAATGCGCTGCACTACCTGTACCTATGTAACCGTTTTATGGTGGGTTAAGGAAAAAAAAAATTAAGTATATTCTTTGAGTATATAAACAAAGTATATCTAGGTGCCTGCCATAATAAAAAGTAAGTTTAATCTTTTCTATCTTTTATTAAAATGCGGGTAATTTGCAAAACGATTTCTAACAGCCCACTTCAGACAGTTACAACATTTGTCACAATTAAATATTTACAGCGTTTCAAAGGGTCTCAATACAAGGTGTCCACTTGTATCGCGATACTATCTAGAATCGCGAACGGCCGTGAATCCAAAGGTCGGTACGGGTCACTTAAGCCGCGGGTCCATTCAGAGTCAGCGATGCGGAACGCACGAGTATTCTCTTCGTTCATCCATACTATGGAACAAACTATACCCATACACTAGGTGGAGAACGCACATGATGCCATATGTCGTACACATTACCGTTCCACTCACCATGTACCCACTGCCCTTCAAGATTGATGACAATACCTACTACCCATTCGAGCGTATTAGGGCATGTAAATATTATGCGATTACGCAAATGGCTTTTGAAATTTTATTGCTAAAAGTATTTTTCTATAATTTCATGGCGGCCGATGGTTAATAAAATGGTAGGTAGGTATATGTTATGCCTGCCTGGCAAACTACCCATTCATATCCATACTATTATTGTAAAGTACATATGTAGACACATTTTTTTTCATCTCTGTTAATCTGCAATCAGCGGCAACTTTTAGCAGATGTGTTCATTGATGTTTCGAATAATAAGTGTGTCCTCCATTGAGAATATCTACTCTTTGCTGTTCTGATCGTACTCGTATTAGATGATATTTTTCCTTTTTAGTCTATTTGTATGGCCTCGGGTTAGTAGCATAAAAGCAAGCTCATTTGGGTGGTTCTCCAGTCTCCTTTGTATTTCTGTGTAGACACAAAATAGAATTCATAGAATTAATGGTAGAATCTACTTTTATATCGTAGGAATTAGTACAAGCAAGAAATGGATTTCAAAAAGAAAACAGCTGAAAAAAGAATTTCGATCGACATGACATTGTTTTTTTTTATTGAGATACAAATTAGTCTTCAAATGCCATATCACTTGGTCGTAACTTACATAAATAGATGATGCATTTGAGATGGAATTGAACTAAACTGGAAGGGTATGGCAGTTTTTATGAAATCAATAGCCCATAGTGCTTAAAAAAACCTGGAAAGCTATCGTTTCGGAACGCTTTCTTTACCAGCCACGGCTGAAGCTTCCCATCAGTTTAAGCTGTTGCAGTGAAAACTTTATAGATCATTATGGTCCTATCACGATACCAGTATATCCTATACATTTAAAAAAAGCGGATGCCTACGTCATAATATCTATTTCTATGCCAAACAGCCCAATCCATCCAGTTTTGAACTGTGCATTGATAGATCAGTCAGTAACCTTTTCCTTTTTATATTCTATATATATTTAGATACTAAAAATGAGTATGTAAATCATGCCCTGTGATGGTAGGGCTAACGAATTGTATAAAACTTTATGCTCAAAATAAACAACAAAGGAGGAGGCTGTTGAAAGCATGTCATTCGTTTTGTAGGGTCGTTTTCACCCTTGTTGTACCGCGAAAACACTTGGCACAAAAAGTGTAATAGAGTTAAGTAATGATCCCCACTAGAAAACAAGTGAAACACAAGCGCATAATATGTAATATGTAAAGCAGGTACGCGTAGACTGAGCAATGAGCCTAGGTACTTAGGTACCATTTGGTAGGTATATTTTTGTTTAGAAAATATTTTGGATAGGAAAAATAGTGTTTATTTGTACCCACAAATAACACAATTTTTCCTATGTCAACACAATAAGCTCTCTTTATAGGGAGAGAAATGTAAGAAACTGTTATACTAATCTAATACTATTTTTTTATTTCGGATGGGAAAAACAAATGTCTCATACGGTAAGTACCTCTTGTTTCGACTTTACTACCTCGCCGGAAAGCAGTTCTACTGACAAGCACCGGCAAGAACCTCACAGTATGACTAGAGTAGTAGGCCAGATAAAATTAGCGTCAGAAAGAAAAAACTCAACATGCATGATCTCACATGCAGTGTGTGATCTAAGTATTTGGTATAAGAAGCGAGGTGCGACGGTGTGGGTTTTAATCCGTCGCACGACTTGTTCATCAGTCATCAATTCAAATAAATAAATATTATAAATGCGAAAGTTTGGATGGATGGATGTATGGATGTATGGATGCATGGATGTTTGTTTCTCAATCACACCCGAACGGCTTAACGGATCTGGATGAAATTTGGCACAGAGATAGATTATAGTCCGGAATAACACATAGGCCAGGCTTTTTATCTCGGAAAACTAAGGAGTTCCCGCGGGAACCAAAAAACCTCAATCCACGCGGACGTAGTCGCGGGCATCAGCTAGTCAAAAATATATAATATATCTCGAATTTCGATATACAAGTACTCGATATCGTTGCTGCTCGATATAAATAAAAAATTAAACAGTATTAGCTGAACGATTTTGTAATAACGTTGACTTTTTCCATTAGCAAATAGGCACCCCCGTCTAAGCTCTGGTTAGGGTAGCCACATACGAATCAAATGTATCACTAATAATGGACCCGAAGCGTCCTGACCCTCGCGATTCAATTATCGCGCGGGGCTTACATTGATCTGCCGACGGGTGAAAACGATACTTGTGAGAGATTGCTCCATTGTTTTTTCTCGCGGCTAAAAAGTTACTAGCACGCGTCAACGTTTTGATAAGGGTGAATTTGTGTGCTTGTGTAAACGCACTGTGTAAATCTGATCATGTGTTGATTTTTAAACGAAACATTGCATCGTGAGATTGGAACTATGACTCTTAATATCAATTACTTACTAGCTTTATCCCGAGATTTTAAAAAAGCCATTGAAATTTTTTAAGAATTCAATTCTGGGCCCATGGTCATTGCGCGAGAAGAAATTAATAAATGTCGTGTCCCAAAAGGTGATCCACGCCTCTGGTGACCAAAGAGCCTCGCTATTCAACGAGGTAATAGCGGCAGTGTTTTGGGCATCATGATCCATATCTCATAAAAGATCACTTGGATGGCGTGTATTTTTTGTAATTTTTTATCATAAGTAAAAAAATGTAAATAATAAAAAGTTTTCTATTCTCTAGTTTATATATGTACCTACTCGGCTTTATCTATTTTTCACCATTCTCACATTCTCGGGCTGCTGGAAGAAATCTCTTCTAGAGATAAGTTGTCCTAGTACATGTCCTTTAAATTTTTATATTTAGTTTTTAAGTTTGGCTAAATATATATATTATAATTAATATAATAAATTATAATTAGCAATATTTTTTTCTTAATTTATCATTTCTTTATATGATTTTTTGTTCTTTTATTGTGACATATGAATCAAACTTAAGTTTCAAAATTAAACGGTTTGAGCTCCAGGCAGTGCGTTTTTCCGTTTTATTTTATCAGACTTGGAAACGCTTGATCAACTTGTTTTAGTATCCAAAATAGTTTTCACAACTCGTATAAACCGGATGTATGGGTATTTTGACGACCTTCGTGGCGCAGTTTTGAGCGCTGTTGTCTTAACGTGCGGAGGTCCCGTGTTCGATCCCCGGCAGGGTCAATTTATGAATTTACAATTTATGAATTTTCCTTAGTCTGGCCTGGTGGGAGGCTTCGGCCGTGGCTAGTTACCACCCTATCGGCAAAGACGTGCCGCCAAGCGATTTAGCGTTTCGGTACGATGCCGTGTAGAAACCGAATAGGGGTATGGGTTTAATATAACTGCCAGGCCCCTAACAGGCTAGCCCGCTACCGTCTTAGACTGCATCATAACTTACCATCAGGTGAGATCGCAGTCAAGGGCTAACTTGTAGTGGATAAAAAAAACCACACTCTACTTATGTTATAAGTATATGCGAAATAGTACCTGTTTATCTCTTACCTTTTCACTGTCATCTTTTTTACTGATTTTGACGAAACCACGAAGAGATAGTTTGCATCACTGGGGACGACCACAGGCTACTTTTTATTTTGGAAAATGAAATTGTTTAAAAAAAAATAACTCACGTGGATGGAGTATCCATCTTTTTTGTATTTCTGGATTCGAGCTGATTGTGGCACTGCTATTACAATTTCTTAATAATAAATCACGTAATTTAATACACGTATCAATAAGTACCATTATTTTCACCAGATACAAAAAAATAATAGTAATTTATAGTACGTAATAGGGACAGGTGCTTCGGTAAAAGTCGAAGCATGATGCGTAGGTACCTACCGTGGGTAAGGGATTGTTTACCAAATTCAATTATAGCACCGCAAAGCGCCTCGGCTGTGATTCTGCGATAAACCACGCTAAATCAACCTGGTTTCTCGTGTGAAAGTTCATTGTTTTCCCCACTAACATATTTCTTTTTTTTGCCCTTTTCACTTTTATACTGTAGTTAGTTGTTCCTGTTATTAATACTAACGCAGTTACTTGTTATGTTCCCTCTGTTACTCGTATATCTGATATCATCCTGGATTAAAAGTGTTGGTACAGTTCGCGCGTGAGTTGAATGCAGAGTGAAAGTATGTGTCACCATACCTTTACTCTGCATTCAACTCGCGTGCGGTAATCCTCACAGATCTTAACAATTTAGAACGAGGGTTGGTCAGTTTTGGTCTCTTACTTGAATTTACGAAGAATATGATTTTGTTCAAGTAACGTCTTATATGGTACTCAAAGCTGCATTGCTGACAAACCTCTTCCTATACTATTGTGCATGTAACCTAATAGGCACTAGGTACTGATGATGTGACGAAAGTATTACAAGCCTCGATGAACCAATTAGACGAGCCATTAGGCGGGTAATGATATTTTATTTTAATACGATGTAATCTTTTGATAACAAAAGGTGGATGATTACAAAAATTGCAAAAAATTTACATATAAAAGTACTTCAATATTTTAATGATGAGTCTATAACTGCCGGAATCAATAATATTATCATCACTCCAAGAACAAATTTTCATAAGTAATAGGTATGTTTATGGGAGACCTCATTTGTTTCAATTATATCAACTGCCAATCACATCTGCTTAGTAGGAGCTTTGTGTCAATAAAAAATTGAGATGAATTTTGTTTTAACTCATAGAGGACACGTTCTTAGGAAATAGGAATACAGAAGAAGAGCTGCGATAAATGGAAGAAAACTCAAATGTATGTGGAGCCGATGACTGAATATTAGGTACAGTTAGTAGTTACGAAACTGATAGGTACCTATACCTAGTAATAATACCTACTATTATAGGTAGATGACATATTTTTTCAACAATAGTCAATCGACGTATAGCCAGCCAGTCTTCTAATACTTCACATTGATTGGTATAATAAAAATGTTATTATAATACTGACATATGGCGTAAATAGCAAATCACTTATATTCCGATGCACCGGTAATTACCAGTTACCTCATAATAAAAACAATAGGGTGTATCACGCGCTGAATGCATGCGATCGCCCTATTGATCACTACAAACAGATGCTATCTGAAATGAATTACACTTTTATGAAAAATACAGCGTCCTCTAAAAATGTAAATGTATTATGATATATATGTATGGATTGGCGGTATATAATCAAGTTCAGCTTAGATACCATACGGAAAACGTAAAATTTATTTAGAGCAACGGCGCGGGCAGTTCCTTTAGCATACAATTTTCGCAACATTTTCTTTTAATAGTTTACACACATAAATGACTATTTTAGTCACTTTATAAGTAAAATAGTCATTTATGTTATGGCTTAAGCATGGTTTATTTAAAATTAAAAAATATAACAAATAAGACATATTTTTACCTAATAAGATTGATAGGCTTTGCGTTCTATTTTTGCTTTAGGAACCTTTAGATTCTCCTGACCTAAATCATCATACTAATCAAACTTTAATCCATGCTAATATTATAAATGCGAAAGTGTGTCTGTCTGTCTGTCCGTCTGTCTGTCTGTCTGTCCGTCTGTCTGTCTGTCTGTCCGTCTGTCTATCTGCTACGCTTTCACGGCCCAACTACTCAACCGATTTTGATGAAATTTGGTACAGATATAGGTTACATCCCGGGGAAGGACATAGGCTACTTTTTATTCCGGAAAATTCAAGATCCCGCGCGTATCAAAAAACATCAATCCACGCGGACGAAGTCGCGGGAATCAGCTAGTAGAACATATATCTAAGTGCAAAGATCCCATTTTTTTGTTTTTTAAAATGTACCTACATACTACAAGGACCATCAAGTATTTTTTACCCGGCTACAGTATATCTCTTTAAAAAACGATCACGTCTTAGTTTTGTTAACCGATTCCACCTATATTTTTTTTCATTATTACTGAAGAGGTGAAGGTTACATGTCAATGGAATGGAATCTTAGGATTTCTCACGAGGTGAAGAAAATCGCGTGCAAACTCATTATCTTAGTAAGTACTAAGTACTTGTTAGATATGACGCAGGCATTGAATTGGTTACACCATAGCACTACGCAATTGGTTTAATATGCTTGCACCAGCGTCACATGCTACTATGAGTCAGATATTTCCTGTTCCAAGGACCAGGGTCAGAAAGCTATCGTTAGAGTTTAAAGTTGCCCACCAAAAGCTATCAGAGTGAGTGCCAGAAGTCAGTATTCTAATTAGAAATCAGTAGAACCCTGACTTTTACAACCCAAAGTTATGTTTTTTTTAAATGTATTTATCAATATCAAATTACAAATTTTACAATATAGTTACATAGTTTAGTAGGTACACATTGGAAAGATATGATGACCGCGACTTCATTCGCGTGGATTAAGTTTCTTGGTTCCCGCGGAAACTCCGAATTTTCCGCGATAAAATGTAGCCTACCTATGTCCTTTCACGCGACGTAACCTATTTCATAAAAATCGGTTGAAAAGATGGGCCGTTAAAGCGAAGCAGACAGACAGTTTTCAGACAGACTTTTTACTATACGAGATTGTGTCATGAGTTCATGACCAAAGCAGGTGTTCAAGATGATCTACCATTTTTACTCGGATAAAATAAATTTTTGACGACCTCCGTGGCGCAGTGTGTAGCGCTGTTGTCTTAACGTGCGGAGGTGCCGGGTTCGATCCCCGGCAGGGTCAATTTGGGAATTTATAATTTCTGAATTTTCCCTGGTCTGGCCTGGTGGGAGGCTTGAGCCGTGGCTAGTTACCACCCTACCGGCAAAGACGTGCCGCCAAGCGATTTAGCGTTCCGGTACGATGCCGTGTAGAAACCGAATATAGACTGCATCATCACTTACCATCAGGTGAGATGGCAGTCAAAGGCTAACTTGTAGTGGATAAAAAAAAAAAGAATTCAATGTTTTGGAAAACAGCTATGGAGAAGGTACCTATAAAATAACTTTTTGGTCATTTGATGATTATTTTACGTGCATAAACAGTTCTGGACACTATATCAAATCGGTCAAATTGGCAGGGAGTGTTAGCGTGCGTGCGATATTATCTGTGGCGTTTGGACGGGCGGGCGCGGCGCCATCTGTCAGGCAGATGCGGCTGACGTCACGAAGCCCCGCAGGGCTTCGGCACGCGCCCGCCGTATCTCCCCACGACAGCTGATCCATCCTGATTTGCACCTCTTGCATTTTATGATTTCCTACCGGTTCTGCTATGTTGCAGTTAGAAAGTGATTATGATCGGTAGCTTGAAAGGCTTCGTTCCTATTTTCTACAGATTATACTTACGTAAAATGTATATTTTATATTATTTAACTTAATATAAGATGGCTAAAAGTAAAAACTGTTAAACCACATGGAAAATTGCAAGGAAGATCGGAAAACGTTTTAAGATAGTACCTAAGGGTGAAAAAAAATTGTGTGGCGAACCAAAAGTTATTATTAAGTCTATGGGTTTAAACTCAAAGTAGCCTTTTGAAAGGTGACCGACCTTATGCTGTCAGCTTTTAGGAGGCGGCATCAAATTGGGCCAAACCACAGAATAGGTATAATCAGCTGAACTAGGCTCAGGTGCAGTATGGTATTGCATGAATTATGCTTATCATATTATTTGTCTGTCTGTCCGTCCGTCCGTCTGTTATTTTACTGGACGGATTTATAATGACGGATTCTGGGTTAAAATATAGGACATAATTATTACCTCTAAAAACAAATACATATGGGTTAACGATGAAAATGTTGGTCAATTTTACCCCACATTAAATTTCAATAGTTTCTGATCATGTTTTTTCTTTACAAGCTTAATCCTGACAGGGTAGTCCGATGTGAATTTCGTGAAGATGAGTAGTTCCTAGATAGAAGGCGGAAAAGGTAACGGTAGTAAATCAGCCGACCGATTGTGTAGGAATTGTCCATCCAATCGTCAAAGTTCGGCGTCAATGTAAAATAAACCATAACAGCATTAAATTAGAGCTCAATTTCGTGTATCCATTCTCATAAACGTATTTATGGTATTGTACATACCTAGCCTAGTAACAGCTTCATAAAAATATTTATCCATACATAATACATAAGTGAAGGCTTGATATAGTAAGGGGTCCACGTGCGAAACCCCAGCGGGTATGCTAGTATAAAAAAAAATCAAGACACATTTCCGAGGCACGCCTGTCTTATTAATGTATTGGCCGTGCGCAGTACGGCTGGTACGGCTTGGGCCCGGCACGGTCAATATAGGCAGTCTCTAATATGAAGCATCCTTTATACTGTAAGATTGCGTGTTCGCGTAAGTACCTAGTTATATTACTGCTAGTTAAAACTGCAACAATAACATTAGTGTAATGCTGCTTAGGTTGATAAGTAAGTGCATGCGCACGCGACGCTACTTAAAAACGAAAAGGTTACAAGGGCGAAACAAAGTCACAGTATCTAGCATGAAGTAATGATAATTTAATTATGCTAGGTACATTAAATGTGGCTGTACGATACGTAGGTAGGTACATAAAAATATCTGATAAAAATAAAGCCGCCGAATTTTGCCTGCATGACGAATATACGGCGCCTTATTAGGTTTATCTATTTGAGTAGATGTAAATCCCATCAAAAACATAAATGTGAAATGAGAGCCAAATTCAAAATTGTGATATATATGCCTTGGTTGTTGACTTCAGCGACAAAAGAAGTGAGATCTAAATGGGTGCCAAGTTCAATGCTCGCCAGTTTTTTTGAACTTTGGCTGGACACGCTTCCGCGTGTCTTGATTCCACGGACATTTTTTGAAGTTCGTATCGTTAGTTCATTCTCTAATTTTATTTATCAAAGGTCTATTTTTATACGACTGCTTGAAAAAAGGAGTAGGTATATTGTTTTCAGGGTTCATGTATGAGTTTGTATATTCCAC
Source organism: Erebia palarica (assembly GCA_964035005.1). Lineage (NCBI taxonomy): Eukaryota > Metazoa > Arthropoda > Insecta > Lepidoptera > Nymphalidae > Erebia > Erebia palarica. The sequence goes on along the minus strand of OZ035985.1, from coordinate 30,302,799 downwards.
CATAACTTCTATACGCCTGAACCGATTTTGATAAATGAGAATCCCTAGCTTATTCCGGGTGACATAGGCTAGTAAAATTAAAAAAAAAATGATCGGGTGACCGTGGTCCCGCATTAAGACTAAAGTTGAAAAAAAATATTCGAAAATAAGATTAACTATATAATCATCATTTAGAAAATGATGAGTAGATTCCAAAAATATATAACACTATAGTTCAATATCCAGTGATTCACAAAAAAATGTCATTAATAAAAATGTGAAAGACTATTATAGTTTAACTAGATTAATTTAGATTTTCAACCTTTTAGTTAGATTTTTGGCAGTCGTGTTTTTTTTTTAATTATGACTTGTATCAGTTCTAATAGCTTTCAACATTATTAGCTCATTTCAAGTTTACAGTCTTATATTTTATTTTAGGAATTCAAAAGAAGTTCAAGTAAGTTTATTTGGAGAAGTTACAGTTGGTATCTCCTCTGTCAAATCTGAAATTAATTTGAACCAAAGTTGTACCAATAATTCTGATGAAGATCTTCGGGTTTGGAAAAATCCTAAACACGTGTTAAGAGTTAATCGCTCATGGTCAGTTAGATGATTTATTTGCCAAAAAATACAACCATTCAACCATTGATAGGTACAATACCTAATAAAACATAACCTAAACGTAAGATAGGTATTCCTATTAGAAATAATTGCAGTTTTTTTTACCCGGTTACAATCATTATTTTTATGTATGTCACCGTAAAATTGCAAAATCAGTTTAGATTGTAATCTAACTAGCGAAATTGTAAACTGTCGACTGGTTACAATTTAACGCATTATTCTTCGGTAGATTGTAATCTGTTAGGCTTATTAACCCGATAAAAGCGCAGGCCGGGCACTACCTGGTTATTTATGTTGAACCCTAACCTAACCTACAAGAAAGAGACAAGAAAAAGTAAATACAATGAATATTTCAAAAATTGGCACTCAGAACATTGAACGGTTCACTACCTGTCGACAGTTTACAATTTCCCTAGTTAGATTACAATCTTACGGTTTTTGCAATCTTACGGTGACATATAGGTACAAGTGCCACGTGCATTCACGTCCCCGGAAAACTTTACAGGCATAGCAATCGAAAGTAAAATTATCTCACAATAAACTTCAACAAAAACTGTGAATAGAAACCGGCATTAAAGTTTTTTTTAAGCTGTTCAGTTAGTTACGCTAACTTTTTTCTGATGTTGTGAACAAGAAGAGGAAGCAATGCTTCATAATCGTTTCGTTGTAGTACTAACTAATACCTACTATGTTTGTTTGATTTGTTTTTTTTGCGTTCACCTTGATGTTAATGACTACCAGTCATCATCATCACCATTATCATTTTGGCCTGTGGACGTCCATTGCTGAAGATACACCTTTTGCCAAGCGCCCGGTCTTCAGACTGAAAGTCTTCAGGCGGAATGTGGCTAGTTGAGGGTTGAGGATCCCTCAACTAGCCACATTCCGCCACCCTTCTTGCTTCTACGCAACTATAACACTCAAGTATAGGTAATTATTAAGTTTATTTATAAAAGTTAAACATTATGACGTATTTAGTATCTACCTGAAAGGTACTATTCATAGAGTATAAAATCTACTCTATGGTACTATTGAATATTTTGTGATGTGGGTAAATCAAATTGTTATATTATAGATTTGCTAATATAGATCTTTAGAAGTACATTCGTCATACCTACTATGAGTTACTTATTGATTAATTGCTTTAGCTTTTGTTTGAACAATAACACTTGCATATTACTATTAGATGGGTTACATCTTGCCTAAGCTTGCTTTCAGCAAAAAAAAAACATGAAGTATTAGCAGCAGTACATATACCTAACTAATCAAAGAAACATTCAACGTTACGAAATTTTCTAATAGTTCTGAAGTCTACATTTGATTTTTGCATTATCACTAGCAATCAATTTAAGCGCACGTTACCGTAAAATAATCTATACAAATTGATATCCTTGTATTTACAAGTTAGTTACTATCTACAGTTCGCGCGCGTGTTGAATGCAGAGCTACTGTGACACATACAAAAGCTCTGCATTCAACTACTTTAAGTGTTTACGGACAATAATATTCGTAATTTGTAACTAAAGTAATGTTATTAACTACCTAGTTAGCTGTAATTTTACTCAAATCTATGTAACTTAGTATCATATCATACTAATATTATAAATGCGAAAGTGTATTTGTTTGTTGGTTTATTTGTTAGTTTGTTTGTCCTTCAATCACGCCGCAACGGAGCAACGGATCGACGTGATTTTTGGCATGGGTATAGTTGAGGAGACTACTTTTTATCCCGGAAAATTGAGGAGTTCCGCGGGAATAACAAAAAACACCACGCGGACGAAGTCGCGAGCATCAGCGAGTAAAGTATAAATATGCGCAAGACGTGGGTCTTGTTTGTCTGCCTGCTACGTTTTCACTGCTCAACTGTTCAACCGATTTTGACGAGAAAGGTTTAAAGATAGGTTGCATTCCGGGGAAGTACACACGCTATTTTTTATATCGGAAGTAAAGATATCCCACAGGATTCTCAAAAAATCTTATATTTACTCGGACGAAGTCGCGGGCATCAAGCTGATGTTTTTGCAATGGCATGAACAAATGAAACCCATTGATTTTGTCTTATTAGGGCATTGGGTGCGAGCAAGCTTAACTAAATGCGGTGTATAGCTCCCGGCATGCGTACGAGATTCGATTTCAGTGAAGGAACAACGAGTTGCAAGCTTGCGGCTCGTCACGGTTGCGTCACGCCCGCCGCTTTCTTCTTAATGTACCTCATTAACCGAAAACTCGTTCGCACCAAAACAATGTGGACTGCGTTCCAACTCGAAACCTGATTCTCATTTCTCACAGTTGCAACTAACATTCGATAAAGGAAATAAATCTCCACAATAACCTTATGAGAAAACTTTCGTACTCTCTCGTTATGAGCGCTCATAATAATTCATTACGAGACAAACAAAGTTGGTACGCTTATTAAAAATATTTGCTGAGTAAACAAGCGTCCCTCTTTCGTCGGTTACCCTCAGACATGGGCCACGTAGTGGTCGGCAAATATAACTAGATCAAAGCTTAGAAGTATAAAACTGGATAGGTAGTTTCCTATATAAGAAAATAGCGTAGCTAAGACAGGATTTTTGAAAATGAATCCCCTTAGGACGGAAAATAAAAAAAATCTTGATAAAATAATAAGCAAAATTATTAATAATAATAATATAATTAATAATAAACAAATTCCTTTTGGCTTTACCTTACTTGTGTACAAACAAGATTTAGTAAATGTGTTCAATACTAATTTCGCCGTTGCTCTTTATTACCTACATATATGAAAGGCTGTCCGTTTGAAATGAGAATCTTGAAATGCTCATATTAATAGACGGTGATAAATATCATAAGTCTATGCTTATAATATTAGTCTACGCGGACGAAGTCCCGGGCAAAAACTAGTACAGAAATATGTTTAGTCATGAAAGTAAACACCTACCAGTATCAATAGTACCTGTGATAGTACGATTCTACACAGCTCTCTTCCAGACAAGTGGGACCTCTAAGTATTATCATCGCAATAAAGGCAAATCAACCATTGGTGTTAATGACATTATAGCGTTTTTCTATTGGATGAGAATAAGTTAGTCTTTGACTGCGATCTTACCTGGTAGTATAAGTAAGTATCAGGTACAGAATCCATACTAATATTATAAATGTGAAAGTGTGTCTGTCAGTCTGTCTGCTATGCTTTTCGTCCCGGAAAATTAAGTAGTTCCCACGGGAATTAAAAAGCGTTATTCCACGCGGACAAAGTCGCGGGCATCTATCTAGTAATAATAATGTTCTCCCAAACGATTGTCTGCCACGGCGCCATCTGCGCGGGACATATTATTGTGCACAAGTGTATGCACAAACACAGGTGCACTCTCTTCTCCTTTACTCTCATAGCGTCATAGCCCAATGGGACGGAAAATCCGACACAGAGAAAAGAGAAAATCCGAGATCAAGCGCAGGACCGACGGTTTTAGGTGCTCTCCGAGGTTGAAACACCGCCACTAGTGCTAGTGCTATTGAGAATTTCTAGTCAGAAAAACCAATACGTAATTACAGGACTCGAACCTGGGACCTTGTTAGCCGCAGTCGAAAATGCTAACCACTAGACCAACGAGGCCGCACATCAAGTACATAATAGTAGGCTTTGATTTTAGAGCATATTAATTAACAGAGGACAAAGTTATATTTTGTTTTATTTTCATTATTACCCACTTGTAGGCTAGAGATGCAATTTAGTGAATTGTGAGCTCTGGTTTAATGTTAACCATAGCATGGTTAACGTTGTTTGCTTAATATATTACTCCGCTATTGACACAGTGCGATCATTAATACAGACGAGGGCCCACTTATTAATTTTAATAAGTGGGGGGACAGCTTTTTGTGGGGAGCGATGACAGCTCGCAGTGTTTGTTTTATTAGTTTTGATTTTATGGTTTTTGCTGAATTATTCAGTTACCCGCTCGAAAAATATTGTTTTTATTTCACCACCAACAAATATAGGGCTGCTGTCACTTTAAAAGTAAGTAAGCTTAGGTCAACCATGTATAAATAAAAAAATATATAATTAAAAAATTGTACGGTCCTTCAAACTTATCTGACCCGGTGTCAGCGTCGCTAGTATCTATTAAAAATAAAATAAAAACAAAAACGTAATAAGCATAAAAATTACTTCCTATTATGGCCACCGGGTCAGATAAGTTTGACGGACATGGACGATACATGTATTACTTGTCAACTAATACACTTGAATCAGTGTAGTGTCATAATATTTAGGAAGAAAGGGTCCCTAATTTGGTCCTTAATGCTGTGTAATAAGCGACGCTCTATCTAGCGGCCACGCCCATCCTTACCACAGGGCCCTGTAAAAAGTGCAGTGTCTTTTAGGCCTATTACACTGCACTTTTCACAGGGACCCTTCACTTGAATCAGTGTAAAAATATTTAGGGAGAAAGGGTCCCTAATTTGATCCTTATTGCTGTGTAATAAGCGACGCTATAACTAGGGCTTACTACAGGGCCCTGTAGTAAGTGCAGTATAATAGGCTTATTAGACTTTAAGCGACGCCTCTCAATTTGTACGCCTATCAAAGGAATATAGCAATACAGCCTCAAGAGGATAGTTCTTGAATAAAATTCTTAAGCAAACTGAGTTAAAATATTAATAGAACAAATAACACTAATTTCAGTATTATATTTTAATTGTAAAGTTTTCATGATTTTACTTTATTTTTTCATTTGTAACGTAGCAGAAATTATTTAGCGTTATGGTGACCTGAAATGATAAGGTATGGCAAGGTATGGTATCAGTGGCGTGCAGTTCATAGAGGCATAAGAGCACTGCTTACCCAAATTCATCATTCATTTTCTCATTTTTCATTCTGACAGTCAGTAAATAGGTATTCTGACTAACTTATGCCTACCCTAGCTTCAGACCCTGTGCACGCCACTGTATGGTATCGTATGGCAGTTTTATTCATTTCGTTTTCATTTTAAGCGGTGTGTACCAGAAAACTCAATCGCTTAGCGGCACGGCGTTATCGGTGTACACCTACTAGCCACAGCAGAATGCTTCCATCCGATCAAACCTGAGCTACTTTAGAAATCATATATCCAGTTTTCGAATTACACCAGCAAGTAATTGAACCTGGAATCCCTCGCATATTTGTGGGAAGTCTTAAAACAGGTCACTAATGCGCGAGGTAGTGGCAGCTCGGCTTTGTTTTTTGGGTGGTGACTGGTGACTCGCCGCGGCCGATGCCCCCACGAGAATCGAACCTGTGATCTCCGACTGAGGGTCAAGGTTTCAGCAAAGCACTAAAGTCTAACCGCCATAGCTTAAACGTCATAAAGCGTCTCTGGGCGAGTCGACGTCACGTGCCGCCTGTCGCGCATCTCCAAATTGCATTTTAATCTAATTACAGGGCGATATAATTTTTCGGTTCCAACATAATCAGATAACAGAGACATTATCGAATTATAGTCCCATTCGCAGTGGGCGGGAGTGCTCGGCCGTGTCATACGCTCGTAATTATTCATTCTAATGTTGTTAAGTAATTTTTTTTTTATATGTAAATGGAATTCAGATGCTTGGTAGGACTAGGTAGTACTCGAATAGGAAATCAAATCATTTCTATACAACACAACGAATAACACAAGGTTTTAGCATGATTAGGTATAACGGCAGATTGTTACAAAAAAAGTTGTATGCACCTTCGTGGTATGTTATACGTTCCTATAGAAGTCAATAATATGAATAGGTATGTTGGATGCTGACCTATTGTATTTATGTACTTAATCTAATTTTGACAATGCTAAACAAACAATGTGTTCTTGTTTGTTCACGTATCGAGTATTGTAAATGTATTGAGGGGTTTGTGTACGATCGTCTCATACGATAACTATTTTCCCATAGTAATGTAACACCATAATCGAGGGCGCGCCACGCGCTTATAGAAATTATGTCTTTGGGCAACCAAAGACATAATTTCTATAAGCGAGTGTTGAGTGACAATTTTTACTTATATCAACCTATTTTATATTCATGCTCCTAGCTTTCGTTTTATATGCTAACTTTAGTACATAGTATAACTATCACTGAATGAATAGGTACCTAATAGTAAAATTGAAATATTGACATTAAAAAAATGGGACTTTCAAAACCTTAAGTTACTTTAGCTTGTGTGGTCGGAGGCTTCAGATGAGGCTGGTTACCAGCAAAGTCGTTTTTTTTACCCGCTACAACTTACCCCGAGTTGTGTTGCGTGTTGTCGCACTACAAGTTGCGATCTCATCTGGTAGTAAGTGACTTAGCGTTCCGGTACGATGCCACGTAAAAATAGATTAAGGGGCGCCCCTACCGGGTTAACCTTAAACCATCTTAGACCGCTACATCATCGTGTGATCGCAATCAGAAGCCATTAATTTGTAGCTTAGTACGAAGAATAACTCCCTTTCGACGATCTGCGATGGACTAATAATAATAATGTATCTTCTAATCGATTATTTCAAAGACCGAAGGACGAGTTGTCCCAACTGGGCCACACTTGTGACAACGCATATCAGTCGGTTGTGGTTGCTAAGCAACGTTGACCCAAGTCAGTAACAGGATGGGTGACCGAACTCGGAGGTTCAAACTTGGACATTTCGTTCCCTCCGTACCTCGGAGACCACGTTAAGCCCGGTCGCGGTTATTATCATTAACATCTGATAATAAATTTAAAAAAAACCTAAGAGTTTAAATACTTAGTAGAGTCGTATGCGGTAGGACGTGGGAACTGGGAACCCGCCACATTATTATCCCAAGACAACTCCTACCATTATTTGATTAATGGAAAGGGGTCACGATGGAGGAATACGACGCAGAGAGAGAGATTTGTAATGTTTGGTCCAATGTACCTAGCTAAAGCTTTATCAGGTCTGAAATTGATTCCGGCAGACTAGGCGGCTGTCGCATCCGATGTGCAGATTACCGGCGAGAAGCTTTAGCAGTGCTCCGACCCTCCCAGGGCGCGCACGCGTCGCGGCCCAAGGGAAGCACGCGACCACCCTTTGCAATTACAAAACTAAATATGAGTACTGGATACGTATTTTTCATTGTAGCCATAAGCTAACCCTCGTTGGGATAGCGGTTAGCAGGTCCTGGTTCAATTCCTTGTTTGAGCTAAATAATAGTTAGGTATTGGGGGTTTTCGCTGGCACCCGGAACTAGGAAGCCCACCGTACACATAGGTGCCTACACGTACCTAGATCACTCGGTCTGCTGACTTCTCTGTGATCATGTCGGATTGCTGTCCCATAAGACAAGGAGAGTAAGGGAGGAATATAGAGAGAGCAACTATGATTGCGCAATACACTTATGATCTACTAGCGGTCGCCCGCGACTTCGTCCGCGTACAATTTCTGATTTCCTATGAGATTTTCCCGCTGCAAAAAGCCTAGGTACATATAGCGGCTAAAACTAATAATTAATAACCTTAATGCCGATTTTAAAAACTTATAACCTACGTGCAAGCTTCCAACCCCAATTTCACACCCTTTAGGGTGGATTTTCATAAAATTGCTTACGCAGGTTATTATTATTTGAAACTAAACCTAAATCCCGATTTTCAATCCTCTAACATCAAACGCAAAGGACTTTTATACAAATTTACAGCCACCATTTCACCCTCTTTGGGGTTAATTTTCGTATTATTGATTATACAGATTATTATAATTTAAAACTAATAATTTAAATCCCGATTTTCAAGTCTCTAACATCAAAAACTTAAAACTCTCATGTAAGCTTCCAACCCCTATTGCACCCCTAATGGGGTAGATTTTCGTAAAATTGCTTATGCAGGTTATTATTTATTTAAATTTAATAACCTAAATGCCGATTTTCATGTCTCTAACTTCAAACACATAGGACTTTCATACAAACTTACAACCCCCATTACACCCCCATTGGGGGGAATTTTCGTAAAATGGCTTATATGCGTTTTTATTATTTATAACTATTAACTTAATTGCCAATTTTCATGTCTCTAACTTCAAAAACAAAGGACTTTCATACAAACTTCCAACCCCCATTTCAACCCCTTAGGGGTGAATTTTCTCAAAACCGTTTCTTAGCTGCCGTTTACACAATAGAAGGAACCTACTCGTACTTTCCAAATTTCGAGTCTGTATGCTTTATAGTTCCTGAGATATCGTGATGAGTCAGTGACCTTTCGCTTTTATATATATAGATAACTAGCTGATGCCCGCGTCTTCGTCCGCGTGGTTTAAGTTTTTTCGATTCCGGCGGGAATCTCTTAATTTTCCGGGATAAAAAGTAGCCTATGTCACTCTCCAGTTCCTATACCCATGCCAAAAATTACGTTGATCCGTTGCTCCGTTGCGGCGTGATTAAAGGACAAACCAACAAACCAATAAACCAGCAAACAAACACACTTTCGCATTTATAATATTAGTATGATATCTCCCACGCAGCTAGCTAATCTGTATGGAGATTGGGCGAAATTTGGTTGAGAGGAAATTACTAGCCAACAAAATTCGGCTTAGCTCGATGAGAAGGCGTGGAATAAGGTAAATTCTTAGTGGGTGGGTAGATTCTACGCTATAGAGAAGACCCTACATAAAAGATCCAGTGATAAGCTCTAGCTACGTTTATATTTGTCAGTTATTCATTTTCCACTTTTAAAGTTAGGTATATGTAGCTCAACGTTGGAGGCGGATAGAAATATCTGTCTTAGGTTTTAAAAACTCCACTCAACTGTTGCACGTCTACATGCTTATGGTTTAAACACTTAGTTAGAGGTAATAATGTTAAACAAAGAAGGTACATACGTAAATAAGTTGGTAGGTAGGTACTAAAAGGTAGACAAGCTTTCAATAACCACTAGCACCACAGTAGACGAAGTAGAAATGGCGCTATTCTACGTGATGCTACGCAGCTCGCATACGGCATTTCGGTACGCTACATGTTTGTACAGCGAAAACACACTAAACGACCGCTTTGGAGAACGACGTTTTGTCCCGTCGCGCTCCATATAAAAGCGAATGACGCAGCTTGTATGTTTTAGCTTTTAGTTACATTTTTTTTTTATCCACTACAAGTTAGCCCTTGGCTGCGATCTCACCTGATGGTAAGTGATGATGCAGTCTAAGATGGTAGCGGGCTAGCCTGTTAGGGGCCTGGCAGTTATATTAAACCCATACCCCTATTCGGTTTCTACACGGCATCGTACCGGAACGCTAAATCGCTTGGAGGCACGTCTTTGCCAGTACAATATACGATCTCACAAAATGTTTTTTGAATATATCAAGTATTTAGCGAGCAAACGAGCAGGTCACCTGATGTTAAGTGATTACCGCCGCCCAAGAAAATTTGCAGCACTAGAGGAACCACCAGTGCGTTGCCGGCTTTTGAGATATTTGTTCATCAGCCCTTTGAAGAGCACGAGGGAACATAGAAGATGGAAGCTAGGATGTCCCATTTCATTCATTGTTCTATTTTTACCTTAAATAAAACATGATTGGAAGGGACTTTTGTAAGAATGACTAGGCATATCTACCTACTACTATGGTAAAATGAAGTATAATATGCTCGACATAAAACTTGAGTGTTTCATTGCTAGGGCTGCAAATCGATCCCGAAGGGATTTGCACAGGAGAGACGGTGCACAGTGATTTATGTGCTCGTAAAGTCGCACACGCTGGTGCCCTCGCGCTCACTTGTATAATTCATTGCGTCGGGACACGCTTGACCACGGTCTAGGCCGGATTGGGTTACAGATTTATTGTGTGAAGCTACCTATTTGTCGAGGACTTCCGTTAAACGTATATTTATATATAATACAATGTGGCTCTCTCTGTTGTAAACTAAAGTAAGTACTAAATCTAGTACTTTCTTTATCCGTAGGGAGTGATATGAGGGAATAGTTATTTGTTCAACAAGATAGCAAAGTTCGTTTTGGTTGCAACTGTGCCTAGTTTGAACAACGAGTGAGCGAAGGATTCTAAGTTCGAATACTGAATGTAGTGAGGGATTTAAAGGCACGAGAAATAAAAAACTTTGCTATCGTGTGGTGCAATTAACTTTTCACCTCACTAGCGAGAGTATACCTACAAGATTTAAGAAAAATATTTCACATAACATATATGAACACTATACCTACTACATTAAATTTTACTCTAATGGTGTTGACAATCTCCGTCACAAGATCTATCTAAATCAATAAATTTATTCTGATTCTCATAAAAAAATAATTTATACTTTGTTTGCCTCACTAGCACAAAAACCTTTGAAAAAAAAAACTTTTTTAAAGATGATGGTTCTAAGTTCTATCGGTTTGATTTCGTAACGTAGCATGTTCGTAGCATCGCGTCTGTTTGTCGGTGCTACGTAGTTGAGGTAGATACCTATTTATTTTACTGTTTTTAAAGGAGTACGAATTGTATTGAATCTTTTTTGCATAATTATTATCTACCTTCTTTGGCGTGGTGATGTCTAGTTCAAATTCAAATTCCCGTGTAAGAAAACAACATTTAAAAGTCTAAAACATTTGAGACCATTTGTGAACTGAACGCTCCAAGAGCAAAACGTTCAATACTATACGCGCTGAGACGCGGATTTTCCTTGCAATCGATCGCTGGGTGGACCCGACACCGCCGATACTGGGATTGGTCGAGAGGCGTGTTGGCTGTTATCATCACAGAAGAGTTGGCCAATGGCGTGAGGGTGCTGATAAGAGGGTTTGGGGTAGGTTCGTGGGGTGGCGTCAGTACGCCGGGTGCAGCGGCTCAGGGCGGCCGCGGAACATGTTGGGTGCTATGATGTACCCCGGTGTGGAGGACGACCTCGGGGACATGCGCGTACCGCCGATACAACTCAAACACCTACCCGAAGTGCTTCTATGTACGTAGTTCCATACGTGATGTGTGTGCTACGCTGTGATTTGTGAGTGTGAGAGAATGTGGGATTACGTGCGCACTATCTAGATATAAAGGAACCACTTATGTACTTACCTATTAGGTATTTTATCAAATGTATTGGTATATATCGACTTTAGTGACTAGGCATTAAGTACCAAAAGAATAACGCATAGGTACAATATACCGTCGAGTAGGTACAAACCATAGCTTGGTATCCTGGGTAGGTATTTATGAGTTCGTAGCCTCTAATAAGGTTTAGTGATCATATTGACAAAAAATCATCTTTGATATTACCTATGTACTTATGTACACTGCTTAGTGCTTCCGAAATAAGATACTGAGGTTATAAAATACAATATAAATTATCTAATTTTAATATTTTAGACAAGCGTCTTCGAACAAATAAACATCAAAAACCCCTCTAAATTCGATGCGGTTCGGTAAATACAATAAAGCGATAGCTGTTTTTTTATTTTATAAATGGAAACCTGTAAAGTATTAAATGTGGTTCTAAGAATAAAGTAAAGTACGAGTAGGTATAAACTCAGTTGCTAGCGTCAATTAAGTATGCTCGTAAGATTGTAGAAAAATGCATAATATAACCTGACGAAGGTTGGTACCTAAATATTTTAGCAAGATTTGACATCCAACTCGGCATGAACGCCTTTATGTTCATATTCGTTCATCAATTTACTTGCAAGTATGTGAAGTTTAAACTAACAAGTATCTAAATAGCCTAAGTAGATTCTAAGGAAGTATTTATAGGTATACATAAACCTCTCTGTGTACCTAATTCATTGGTAGGTATTTTAACACTCCACTAGAATCAACTGAAACCATGTTTTTCACTAATTACATAGTCTTAATTATAATGCGTACGTCGCAATTACCTAATCAGTGCTTTTGCCTAACCTCATGCTAAAACTTTCAAGACAGACACTTTCGTGAATCTTCATACTTTATTACTGAAAGTACTTTGTGTAACGTAAGCTGTGTCATTACCATTTACCTAGACTGCTTAAATTGTTCTTCTATTCTCTTGTATTTATTTACATACAATAAATACCTTTTGTATTTAGGTTACCTGCTAGATGATGTTACGGCCTCAAAGATTTAGGGATTATTTTATAAAAACCTGTGGGAATGCTTGGATTATACGCTTATCTATCATGGTTTCTAAGTTTTGTATTGAGTTGAGTTTTGGATTTGCCTTTGCATAAATTTACAAACTGTGCTTAACAGCATTTGTCAAGTCGAGGTTATTACACTATCGATGATTTTCTTAATGACAAAGTTGCATGGCAGCCACCGGTCTCGAATCCAGTAGCCCACAAGTCAGTTTAATACTTGTAAAGTTGTAACGTAATGTTTGTATTGTTTACTTATTGTAAAAAAAAGCTTTTCATCCATCAACGGGTTGGAAACTATCTCTGTATCACATTTCTTCCAAATCAGTTAAACAGATAGATCGTGACACAGGCAGACAGACAAAAACATTTTCAAATTTATAAAACACATTAGTATGGCTTTATGAAATACAAAAAATAAATTTCAGAGTATGAAATATGTAAGTAGGCAACTATAAACATTGTTCGGTTAATTGTAGAGCAACGAAGCATACTTTGATTTTGATAACAAGTTAAATAGTAATATTTTTAGGAAATACGTCCATGTATGGCCACCGCAAATTGTACAGCTCCTGCAGTAGAAAATTGCTTGAATCGGGAAGTAACTAGATATTATTAATTATTTGTCATCTAAACCTACTAATCTTACTTCTTACTTAAATATTATAAACGCGAAAGATTGTATGTATGGATGTTTGTTACTCTTTCACGCCAGAATGGCTGAACGGATCTGGATGAAATTTGGTACCAGAACGAGTAAAATTATGTCCACCCGTATCTCTATTTGTCTACCGAAGCTAAAATGGTTACTTGTCTCGTTACGTCTAAAGAAGACATAAAAATACCTAATATTTCTTATCTGCGGTATTCTTCTCTAATACGTGCCCTTACATGCCGATTACTTTTTCTTGGAATATACCGCATTTTGTGCATGTTAGGGTAAACGAAAAATTAGCCACAACAACATCTCTCTCTCTCTCTCTCTCGTTGCGAGATATCTCGTTGTGCGCATGCTAACCCTGCAGGAAGACAAACAATTTTCTCTTTTGTGCAGCCAGTATACCAAAGTGCGGCGGATGTCACGAGATGATAGTCGACCGGTACGTGCTGAAAGTGTCCGACCGAACGTGGCACGCGGGCTGTTTGCGGTGCGTCGAATGTAGAGCTATGCTGTCCGGCAAGTGCTTCGCGAGAAACAACCAGCTCTACTGTACCGAGGACTTCTTCAAGTAAGCCTCATAATATAACCGTGAACCTTGTATTCTAACTAGCTTATGGCCGCGATTTCGCCTGCGTGGATTTAGATTTTTCGGTTCCCGCAGGAACTCTTTAATTTCCCGGGATAAAAAGTAGCCTGTGTGTTATTCCAGACTATAATCTATCTCTGTGCCAAATTTCATCCAGATCCGTTCAGCCGTTGTGGCGTGATTGAGTAACAAACATCCATCCAAACTTTCGCATTTATAATATTAAGTATTAAGTATAGATAATAGCTTTATCATTCATAAGGATAGCGTACCTAGCTATAGGTACGCCTCCCTACCTGATACTGAACAACTTTTGTTGTACGACGTGGAAAAAAAAAATTATTACAAAAATTAAAATATTCAGATTGGCGGGTGTCACGCCATAGTTTAGGCGACGCGCATTAGGCGGAAAAATCATTGTTCGACTACTACATCGTACTATAAACATTACAGCGAAAAGTTTTAACTTGTTTTAGTCAATGGAGTTTTTTCAAAAGTCGTCGGGCAAAATTTGCGTGCCAGAAATGGCTGATTACATTGGATCATAATCAAATCAAATATCAATCAAATCAAATCAAATCAATCAAATAAATATTATAAATGCGAATGTTTGGATGGATGTATTGATGTATGGATGGATGTTTGTTACTCAATCACTCCCGAACGGCTAAACGGATCTGGATAAAATTTGGCACGGAATAGCACATATTGGTTACTTTTATCCGGGAAAATTAAAGAGTTCCCGCGGGAACCAAAAAACCTAAATCCACGCGGACGTAGTCGCGGGCATCAGCTAGTATAATATATAAGTATCACCCACTGTATCTGTATTTATGCAAATAAAGAATTTCACTTGCATGAATACAGCTAAGAGTTATTGTGCCTATTGTAAAAAGTTTTCACCGAATGTTTTTCAAGATATCACCTTGACTTAGTAATGTACTAAACTCGTTCTTAATTACGTGCTGAATTAGCACTTCTAATAGTACGGATTATGTTAAGTACTTAGTTACGATCTAGAATTAATTTTAATGTTAACGCTATCGTAATTCTGTATAGTGACCACTGAACAATTTAAGTTAACCGCCTATTCACTTACAGTGAGCTACTCAGACCTATCAATTAATATTCGATTAAGTAAACCCTCATTAGGTACTGAAAATACCCAACCGATATCAATCAATGCTAATGCTAATGCGATATGTAATCGTAAAATTGCAAAAACTGTTAGATTGTAATCTAACTAGCGAGGTTGTAAACTGTGGACAGATTACAATTTAATGCATTATTTTTCGGTAGATTGTAATCTGTTAGGTATATTAACCCGATAAAACCTAAGTGCCTACCTGGTTATTTATATCGAACCCTAACTTAACCTACAAGAAAGAGACAACAAAACGTAAATACAACGAATATTTCAAAAATTGGCACTCAGAACATTGAACGTTTCACAATCTGCCGACAGTTTACAATCTCGCTGGTTAGATTACAATCTAACGGTTTTTGTATCTATTTATTAAGGAGATATGCACTGGCTGGCAAAATCAAGCTACTGTGACTAGGAACTTGAAATTTAGCATGCAGGTTGTGCTCTATATTATTAGAAATCTTTTAGAAATTATTAGAAATCTTTATTAAAGAAATTAACATAAGTACAGATACAATGAATTCCTGGCCCCTAAACTAGGAAGACCCGTATCTTAGGGGCCAGTTCCTTCCCAGCAATTAATAATATTTTTCAAAATGTGCTGTGATTTCTAAAAAGGTAACAATTTTTAGTTATTCTACATTTTCGTTTATCATTAGGTTAGGTTATTACAACATAAGTTTATATTAGAATATTAAATAAAAAATGGAAAAAGCAATTAAAACAAATTAAGTGTGAAGTTACATACTTAAAACTGACATCCAGACATCCCGAATATATTTAGAAATTCTACCTGAAAAAACTCAGGGGGTGTCTTTTCTTATCCATTACAAGTAAGCCCTTGTTTGCGATCTCACCTGGTGGTGGTGTTGATGCAGTCTGAGATGGTAGTGGGCTAATCTGTAATCGTACCGGTATGCTATATCGTTTGGCGGTACGTCTTTGCCGGATGGTAGGATGGTAACTAGCCACGGCCGAAGTCTCCCGCCAGAACAGACTGGAGAAAATTCAGAAATTATAATAAATTTTAAATTGACACTGCCGGGGATCGCGACCGAGACCTCCCGCTTATAAAACAAAGGCGCTCACTACTGCGCCGGACATTAAAAAGCCAGTCATTGCTGTGCGCATGCTGAATTAACATATACCACGAAATTTTATTCCGGAAATTAAAGAGTTTCTGCGGGAATGAAACCATCACCATATAAACATGAACAAAGTTGCGGGCATCACCTAGTCAATAACGATACAATGTCACTTTGATAATGTTGTTGGTTGCGGCTGTTGTCCCAGGCGCTTCGGCACGAAGTACGCGAGCTGAATTAACACATACCTAGGCCACATTTATCCCGAAATTTAAGAGTTTCTGTGGTAATCAAACCACCTTACCTTATGAGCGAAGTCACGGGCATCACCTAAATCTAGTCAATAATGATACAATGTCTCTTTGATAATGTTGTTGGTTGCGGCTGTTGTCCCAGACGCTTCGGCACGAATTGCGCGAGCTGAATTAACACATACCTACTCCACATTTTTTTCCGAAATTTAAAGAGTTTCTGTGGTAGTCAAACAACCTTACCTTATGAGCGAAGTCATGGGCATCACCTGCCACTACAGCCTATTAACGTTCCAGTACTGGGCGCAGGCCTCCACTCTCATAGGAGAGAGGGAATAAGAGCTTAGACCCACCACGCTGCTCCAATGCGGGTTGGCGGGCTTTAATGACTATTATCATGTTAGTGATAATAACCGGGACCGACGGTTTAACGCGTTCATTCATCATCATCACCTAATTCTAGTCAATAATGATACAATGTCTCTTTGATAATGTTGTTGGTTGCGGCTGTTGTCCCAGGCGCTTCGGCACGAAGTGCGCGGGCTGCGGGCAAGGCATCCCGCCTACGCAGGTCGTGCGGCGGGCGCAGTCGCACGTCTACCACCTCCGGTGCTTTGCGTGCGCCGCGTGTGCGAGGACCCTGAACACGGGGGACGAATTCTACCTTATGGAGGACGGCAAGCTCGTTTGTAAGCCGGACTATGAAGCGGCGAGAGCGAAAGGTAAAGATCATTTGTAGCACCTACTTACTTTTTTAAACTGTAATAGCTTAATGGTTACTAAGACGCCCGACCTTGCCTAAGGCTGATAGACTAGAGTCTTTCTAAAATCTAGCCTACTTACTTTTCTTAACAGTGATAGCTTGGTTTCTACTCGTAAGGCGCCCGGACCTTGTCCATAAGACTGATAAACTGGAGTTTTTAAAATTCCATTACAAGTCGCAATCAGGTGAGATCCTTACAATCAGGTGAGATCCTTACGATCTCACCTGATGGTAAGTGATGATGCTCTCTATGATGGTAGCGAGCTAACCTGTTAGGGGTACAGCTCTTATATTAAACCAATACCCCTAACCTTTCTTTCCCGGTTGTCTTTGCCGGTAGGGTGGTCACTAGGCACGGCCAAAGCCTTCCATCAAACCAGACCAAAGGAAATTCAGAAATTTTCACAAAATCTCTGCCGGGGATCGAATCCAGGGTCTCCCACTTATAAGACCATAGCGCTCACCACTGTGCCAGGATTCCATAGTTTCTTACATTGTGCTCAGTATAAATTGCAAAGAAATGGGAGTAGCTCGTATGATAGATCTATAAATATCTTAATGTGAGTCTGTTTGGCACCGTATAGTGCTCATACGAATGGTCATTTATTGAAAGCGATTTTTAAAATTCTAAAGCGGGTTTTATTTATAGGTAGTTTAATATTTATATATATGTACAGATAGTTACTATGAGGTCGTTTATAATATGCATTTATAGGTGATTTATCTGTGGCAGGCGAGGGCTCCTTGGACGGCGACGCCGCCAGCAAACGACCGCGAACCACGATAACTGCCAAGCAGCTAGAAACACTCAAAAGCGCATACAGCAGTAGTCCAAAGCCAGCGCGGCACGTGAGAGAGCAGCTCGCTCAGGACACCGGCCTTGATATGCGCGTCGTTCAAGTTTGGTTCCAGAATAGGTGAGTTTAACATACATTTTATATTTTCGACCTAGGTAGGCACTACGAGAGTAAAGGACGAACTGTATGGGCAATAAACTACCGAAGCCTAGCCAGTCTCCCTCTTCAAGCTTTGCACACCGCAGTACCGGGAAGGACGGCCAGTAAAGGGAGGATGTTTTAGTCCGTAGGACATCGAGAAAGGTGAAGTCGGACATACCATCTTTGGCTGGCATCCATGAGGATTTTCTCCTCAGGAAAAAAATGTAGGTACCTACTACGAGTTAGCTCTTGAATAGGATCACACCTGATGATGCGGTCTAAGTTGCGGGCTAATCTGATAAGGATGAAGGGTCTGATACTTATAATATCAAACCCACCTAAACGGTTTTGACACGGCATCATAACTCGGAACGCTGAATGAACGCGGAATCGCTTGGCGACACGTCTTTGCCAGTAGGGTGGTTACCAGCCATGGCCAAAGTCTCCCACTAGGCCAGACCAAAGACAATTCAAAAATTTCCAGAAAATCGCTGCCGGGGATCCAATTGGGGATCTCCCACTTATAAGACCACGGCGCTCACCACTGTGCTAGGGTTCCTTAGTTTCTTTCAGTGTACTAATTTGAACACTACGATGGTAATTTGAACCCTTCTTAAGCGAGTTCGACTTGCACTTGGCAGGTCATCTTAAGTATGTAGTAAGTTATTAACTAAGTCTTTAAATACGAGGTATATATAAGCTAGTTAGTGTTACTATACCCCATCGGTACCTGATATCATACCTGATACCGGTAATGATATATCCATTTATAGTATAAACTCTGACGATATCTAAGGTAGGCAAGTAACAAAAGATTTAAAAGCGGCTAATCAAGCGTCAACCGTTTCCACCACCATGTCAATTGATAAATCGATTTTGTATATCTATAATCGATTTAGCTTTAACGCTAAAAGCGGGAAGGTGAGTTAGCACTAATGATTTCAAAATGTTCAGTGTGTTAACAAGACGTAGGCATAGATTAATATTTTATGGTCCAAGTCGTTAAGTTTTACTGAAAGTACCATGATAAAAGAAAAGTAATGCTCAGTCAAGTAAATCTTATTTTCCGCATAAAACCGATTATACATAAAAGTATAGAGATTTCAACAGGATCATTCAACAGTCAACACAATGCGTTTAGCAAACTATTGACGACCTTATTATGATACAAAGCGATGACCTTTGTCAGAATAGGTTAACATTTTAGGTACAGATACCTATTATATGCAATGTTGGTGAATTCACAAATTGTTGTGGGAGGTCCTGGGTTCCATTTCTGGCACGGACATTTCGTTTATTTACCAAACTACGGAATAGACGGTGTCGGCAAGCTATTAAAAGTTCCGATATTGTGCCTTGAATAAAACCGATCAACAGTAATTTCAAGTTAGCCTGCTACTATGTTATACATGCATTGTCATTGTACCAGGAGAGATATAATAATAAGAATATTAAATTTTTTTATTTTAGGCCAAGTACCCATATTGTAAATACAAAAATACAAAATACAAAAATGTTGTAAAATACAAAGTTTAAATACTTAAAATCCTAAATACATAAAAATAAAAACAAAAATAAGAACAACAAAATATTGTTCCATTTCTATCCTTATTTCCGATTCGCACTGCGATGCTGCGTCAACCAATTCCGGAAGATGGCGACATCCAAGTGGTCACACATTGTTCGGAGAACCTCATTATTCGAGTGACGTAATCGCTCCCAAAATGAAGCGATTCTCGAGCGTAGTACAGCAAAGAAGTCGGGCATTCTTGCCGATGCAAACATGTTCGACGCCCTACAGAATCGCGGTAGTTTCATCAGGATGCGGTAAGCATCATTGTACTGCACCCTGATGGCACCATACGAGCGTCTTGTGTAGTTAAACCACAACTGACACGTATATAGGTTTTGACAGAATGCTCTAAACAGAGTGTTCTTGACCTGTTCGTTGCATCGGAAGAATCTACGCGCGATCATGTTGCATCTTACGGCAAGGGCCCTCCTCTCGCACTCAATGTCATTATCGTCATTGAGGTTCTCCGTCAACATGTCCCCGAGATACTTGAAAACCCGCACCCTCCGGATCTCCACACTATTCATAAACACCGGATAATTGAAAACCATCATTTCGGTTTTGGATGCGTTATACTTAAGTCCATGACTTACAAACTCCACCGATATGACAACCGATTTTGGTGCTCCTCAGCTCATCCATCAGGCCGTTTACATAAATGTTAAGTCGTTAGAAAGTGTTCCACCCCATTTCACCGTGTTGCTCTGGTTCTCGTACCAATATCTCAAGATATTTATGACATCAGATGGTACTTTATGTTTATTGAGTTTTGACCATAGTAAGTTGTAATTTACCAGAACCATAGCTCGACTTAAGTCTAAAAACAGGCATATATACTAGTGTCTCTGTTACTATACTATTTAACTGTGTTTTTTAAACTGAAAATAGCAGAATCAGTTGAGACATTGGCACGAAAACCGAACTGCGCGTCATCAATGCTGACGTTTTTCATAAGAAACGGATGTAAAAGTCGTTCAAATATTTTACCAATGATAGTAGTAGTCAGTGAAATGGGCTTATAACAAACAAATCTCCAGTTTTGTTTTTGAGGATTGGAACCACCACGGTTTTCATTACATTCTTAGGTAAATACTTAAACTTAATACATATATTAAAAGTGTGCATAAAACTTTACTTATATCTTCACTAGCATAGAGTATATGCTCGACACTCAATCCATCGTGACCCGCAGATTTCCCACGCGTCATTTTTCTTATCACTTCAACCACATCTTTAGGTGAAATTTGCAGGTTCTCAATCTGCGGGTCCGACGGAGAGGTGGCGTACGTTACATGCTCCACTCCTTCAACGGTGGTTTGACCTTAAAATGACTAGCAAAAAGTTCGGAAATATCTTTCTTATCAACTATGTAGTAAGCGGGGTTTATCGTGCAGCCGCTTAGTGGCTTGCCAAAATTTTGGGAATTTGGGGAAAATCTTCTAATTTTGCTCTTGGTAGTTTTTATATACGATTTTTAGCTATATAGCTGTACTTATATCGCAGTCCTTTTTATCAACAAAAGCAATAGTGGTCGGATCAAATGAATATTGTCTTTAAGTCTAGCCAACTTTTATCTAATATCATTAAATCTCTCGTGGAACCTCTACACGTTTAACCATTTAGTAGTGCACGTTTCAAATGAGAGGAAAAATATATTTAAAGTGTTTTTTTTTAAATACCAACTTCTGTATTGTCTCATGTCTTGTTACAGCAGGCAACTTTAGGCTAGTTTACAATCGCATTACCCATATGCAGTCGTTTAGCTATCATAGTGTGTTTGGTCTCGCGCGAACGGCTGTCGTCACGGCACCCGTCACGCCCCGCGCTTTGGCCGCGCCTCGTAAAACGCGCACGTTATCACAATGCTTGACTTGCAATGCCTATTGTGCACGCTACATATAAAGAGTTACTTACATACTCACAATTTACGTTAACAGAAATAACTTGAACTGATGGTAGATCGTGTCTTTCAGAGGTCTGAAGTATAACCTGATTTCAGCAGTTTCAATTATTGGTCCTCAGGTAAAACTTTCTGAGAACAAGATGGGTCAATAATAAAGTCATACGAAAATGGCAGAAAAATGTGCTTGATTTACGTATTTTGAAAAATAATAGAAACAATTCGACAAAAGGAAATTTCCTTACATTCCTTCTGATTTTCTTCTTCCAAAAGCAATTTCTTCCAAAATGATGATTCCCGATCTTTGAACGCATAATTCGGGAGCTAAATAATCGGTAAAGGAAAATTTCACCCCTTTGGAAGGAAACACTTTTGGGAGGAGAAAATCTAAGATGAGAATAAGAGATGGAAATTTTGCTCGATGTTACTAAGTCAGACGAGTATTACAGTTCCATGATGTTTCCATATAGATAAATCAATAAAGCAACCATAACAATAACAGCGGTAAAGTAATTTCAGCCATTGTTCCAATAATCCATAGCGGCTATATCGCAGCACGGAGTCCCGGCGGACTGGGCGGAGGCTTAATTAAGCGCGCTCTTTGTCGGGCTCCCTGCCGCTTCGCTAATAGCACACGCTAAACATACGCGATAGGGTGCAGTCTGTGCTGGGTTACGTATTTTGAATCGATTCCTGTGGACTTGTTTTACCATCAGTGATGAATTTGAATGCGAGCTACAAAACAGTGAATGCATAATGCCCAGTACTAATGATAGATATGTAGAGATATTATGTATCAATCGCTTAGGTTCTACATTAAAACTAAAATAAACAAATATTATACACTTGATGATGCCCGCGACTTCGTCCGCATGGACTAAGTTATTTCAGTTCCCGCGGGAACTCCTTAGTTTTCCGGGATAAAAAGTAGCTTAGTAGTAGCCATATAAATTTAAGACGACCAAATATTTTTGTTTCAAAGGAGAGCAAAAGAGAAGCGGCTCAAGAAGGACGCAGGCCGAACACGCTGGTCGCAATACTTCCGGTCGATGAAAGGTGGAGGCAGCGGCTCGCCCAGACACGACCGGCTTCTCGATAAGGATGAGCTGAAAATTGACTTGGATTCCTTCAGTCATCACGGTAAGCTTCATATACTTCTAAAATAAATATACTTCTAGAGAGAAGAGAGAGAGAGAGTAAAGGAACAGAGAGTGCACCTGTGTATGCGCACACACTTGTGCACTATAATATCGCCTGCGCAGATGGCCAATCTCTGGAGATAGGCCGCCGTGGTCGAAATTCGGTCGGAAGGACCCTGCTTTAATATACCTACCTACCTATATTGATATGTAGTCGAGATTACACTAACTTTATTTACGTAAGTCGCTTACATGAGTGGATAAATTACACAATGTAAACAGTTTTGTAAGAAGTCAATCGGTTACCAAATATGTTAGCAAAGATTAATGAAGTCATTCACGTAAGTAGTAAGTGTAACGGGGAATATGCATGTGATTTAGAAAAAACATACATGCATATTGCCTATTGCCGCTTAGTCATACTAATCGATCGGTAAATAATTCGACCACGACCTTTTGCAGAGTTAAGCAACGACAGCTACAGCACAGCAGCGCTCGGAGGTGAAGAAGGCTCGCCCGCAGGAGGCGCGACGGGAACCCGGTTCGGTGCCACGCCGCCTTACCTGCGCGCGCACTCGCCGCCGCACGCTCACTACCACTACCCGCCAGACCACCTCGTTTACACCAACATTGGTAAATACTTCATACTTATTAATTTATCTTCTTTTAGCATTTTTGGAGTGAAAACTTCTTAGAGCACTTTTTGGCAGGGGCTAAAAATGTGGAACGGTGTCGGTCACGCGACGTTCTTCTTAAGACAAAAGGTCTTAAGTATAATTATTAATATTAATAGTACATTCGTAATTAAACTTTAATTCCTTAGCTTTAAGGTTTATATTTTTTTTTATTAAAAGTGCTGTGTAACCGTGACCCACACCTCGCGTTGTTAATCTAAATATTCGTTTTCACTTCTATTGGCAGTCCCTATGACTGCCAATTTTTTTTTTAAATGAACGTAAGTCGCCAGCGCAGTGGGCGTTTTAGTGATCTATCTGGAAGCAGAAAATGACACGATAGCGGGTGCGTTTGTTTGTATGTTACTACATTTAGTTCGTTAGTCAACAAAGACTTAGAAAATAACAACTTCCCTAATCCAGTGTCATCAGAGCTCTTTAACTTTTAGCACCTTTTCAAAGATGCTGTGTTAATTTTCTTGAAAATAATGTTGAGGCATTCTGAAGGAATTATTGATGGTCCACTAATACTGAAATGTTCATTTGTGGATTAATCTATGAGTATAGATTTAAGTGGGGGTCCTTCCAAAAACCCATGGACACTATAAAGCTATGTGTATCTAGGATCCACAGTTTTCAAACATGAAACTTTGTAACAGGTCAAGCGATGAGCGGCGCTGGACTAGCAGGAGCAGGCGGCGCATCCGACATGAGCAGCTCATCGTCCCCAGCTGCGGGAGGGTACCCTGATTTTCCTCCCTCACCAGATTCCTGGTTAGGAGAGCCGCACCACTACTCCCCGCGTGGTTATCCCTAGCGGCGGCCACCCCCGGCGCACGCGCAGCCCGCGCCCCCGCCGCTCCCCGCACCCTGCCCCGCACACGTGCTTGCCGTACAGCCGCTTGAACTCGTAGTGAAACGAGAACTGTGATTGATGCATGAGTAAACATCGTGATTTATTATGAAAGACAGATTAAAACTATAGGTACAATGTAAATATCCTCTATCTAGAATTCTAGATGATTCTATTATGATCAATTAAAAGTATTTATTAATATTGAATGCGAAGTCGATCGGTTAATGTGCTCCCACGTGGTCCTTCCGCCTACGAAATTAATGCAGAACTTTTAAATTTTATTGTTAGATGATCATGGTCGTGGTTCGATTAAAATTTCACTGGTGATCTATTAATTCCGCCTTTATATTCACTTTTAACAGAAATCTTCAGTACAGGTTTAGGATATAACTGAACTTATTGCATTCAAATAGAGTACCACGATGTTTTAGTGGTGGTAATAGGGAGAGACGCAAATAAAAGAAAACTTTGGTTAAAATTAATAGCTTTGAAACTTGAAACTTGTTAAAATATCTTACTACCTACTTAGCCGTAATTTTTTTGTGATTGCACAAAATTGTATCCAGAATGCAGTGTAATTAATGTAAATAGTTTTACAATTAAAATAAGTTTTACTGTAAGCTAAAATATTGATTCAGAGATCGAATCATCAGACTTCTGATTATATTTTAATGATGAATGATGATTGTAATTATTAGATACAAATCTCTCGAATTAGTCGTTATTTATGGGGAATTATAATTATTATTATTTGAATGCTATATTATAATTATAATATTATATAAATATATGTTTATGTAATCGTAAAAAATAATAATTCTGTACATACAATTAATGTAATTATTACTTAGAATAGTTCACGTATAAATAAGGCAATAGTGATATCATACTTTGTGCAAAAAATCTAGTCGAGACATAAATGGCATAATAATATAATAACACTCAATGCGGTAATCGATTTGAAGTTTTATTTACAAGTTCTATGTAATTATTTTTTTACAGTATTTACAGTTCCGTTGTAGCCACTCCCCAGTACTGTTGCATTCGGCCTTCGAGGTCCAATGAGTCTTGGGAAGGTGCTGTTTTTTCTTGTATAACAGCAAAATCGTACTCTAAATGATACGGCATAAGTCTCTGGAGTGAACCAAAATATGCAGCGTTTGGTCCGCCATTTGGCATTCTGCCCGATCCAAATCGAAATTCAGGTTTCAAGTTGTTGCCGAAAGATCTGGCGCTCCCAAAATGTTTTGATAGAAATGGAACTTTAGATTTGTTTTGTCTCTGAATCTCTCCTTGTCCGGTCAAATGGAGTTGAGGACTACTTCCAGATAGACCTTTCAAATTTTTTAGGCTACCATTTGACTTAATACCTTTTGAAAGATTATCGAGCTCTTTATCAAAGATCATTTGAGTATTTTGTTCTAACATGTACTCCCAGCACTTAAATTGTTCATCAGATGAAGGAACTTCCTCATTTCTTCGCTCATCGTCCTTTTCTTCTTCAACTCGTACTCGTATTGCTCTTGCCACAGCACCACGAGGTCTCCTCTCTGACGCTCTAATATGTGATCTTACACTTGCGTAATGTTGTTGGCTTACTGTTTCGCTCGAGGGTCTATCGCTTTGTCCACTTGGTGAAGATCTATCGCTAGTTGATTTCGGTGGTGTAATAGAATGACAGCAGGGTTCCAAACGAGAGCAACAACAATCAGGCCTGCATACAGATTTATTAGTATTAATTGTATTTCGAAGCTCACGCATCAGTAAATCGACATCGGGACGAACCGTATCAAATCGAACAATAATAACAGATATACATTCTTCTACTCCATAACTTTGAGCTAAGTCTTGCAATCGCTTTGCTGCTAGAACTGGATTTCTTTCAGCTCTTACTTCAGAAACAGCTGCATCTACTGTAACAGCATTCCAGAATTTGCCATTTCCTAATATCAAAAATTCATCATCTTCTTTGATAACTGTTTGTATAATATCTGGATCAGGTACTGTATTTGGATACCGTGATGAGTAACCTAAACGTTTATTGTTTTCTATACCTAAGCATAAAGGTCCGGTACAGCGACTTAAAACCGCTTTTGTGTTGCCAACATTAGCTAACCTTAAATTATATTTTCGGGTTGTTTGGCCAAAACCATTTTCCGGTACAATTATAGGTGATAAGTGGCACATAATAAGGCAAGCACCTTTTCGTTGACCTTTTTGCTTTAATTCTCTGTGAGCTGAAAGGACGACATATTTCATGTACTCATTTACAGTTTCTTTAATAGACTTCTCTTCAAGAAGGAGTCCTGGTAAAGCTGTTTGTAAAATTTTAGGTACTTCAACGTCCGTTTCGCCATCGATTATTGCAAATAGACCTTCCTTATTACAAAATGATGGAAGACGAATTTGAGCACAAGAAAGTTGCAAAGACTTATTGGGACATTCTGAAAATCCCGCCACCCAAGGGGTAGCACCATTTAATTCTTCATGATAGTTGCTTTTTTGAGACCATGATAGTGCATTTTGTCCAGTGACATCGACAAGACTCAATGGACGTTGACATTTATATGCATTAAACTGTGATGGATCCATTTGTAATTTTTTATTGCACGATATATCAAGAAATTTCAACTGTTTCGGGGCTAATAACCGTAGATCGATACTATCCAATTCGTTATGTGCAAAGTCCAATATTTTAATTGAAGCACTGCATGCAAACATCGGTACACTACGTAGTCTATTTGAATGAGCACGCACCACTCTGATATTATTCAGCTGTGGCAAGTTATCAGGTAGCTTCGTCAAGGAATTGCCTGAAATTATCAATTCTTCAATCTCTGGCCAGAAGTTAAAGCTATTTTCTGGTAGGCTTGTCAGACAGTTGTAAGCGATATGGAGTATCTTTAGGCCACGAAATGTTATTATAACGTCTATGACTTCGTCTGTTAAACAATTTGCTGTCAGGTAGAGCCGCTCTAAGCAATGTGGCGAGGCTCCTCTAACACGAGGTAAACGGCTTAGCCTGTTGTTAGATAGGTTTAAAATATTTAATCTGTCACAAATTGAGAAGAAATTTTCTGGAAGTGTTTGGATACAGTTGTCATGGAGGAGCAATTCTTTTAAAGGTGATCTCAATCGGGGCATTGATGGAAAATTTGTTATTTTATTGTGTGCTAAATGTAAATGACTAAGGCTGGAGAGTTCACTGCAGAACAAGTGATCCGGAAGTGACGTTAGTTGATTGTTGCTGGCAAAGAGTTTGGTCAGGTCTGAACACCCACTGAGCCATTGTGGCAAGGAAGATAATTTGTTGTGTGATACATCAATCTCCACTAAGTTTATAGGGGGCACCATCGTCGTCAAGCTATCCATTTCTGAAACAAAACGGTAAATTTTATTTTACATATTTTTCCGTGCTGTCAGGTTCAAGTAGACTACATGACTAGGCGATGATTACTAAGAAGTCATAATTAAAATAATTAAAAAACACGACTGCCCTGCCAAAAAACGAACTAAAAAGTTAAAAATCTAAATTAAACTAGTTAAATTAAAATCTTATTTATATTTTTATTGAACGATATTTTATTGTGAATCACTGGATATTGAACTATATAGTGTTATATATTTTTGGAATCTACTCATCATTTTCTAGATGATGATTATATAGTTAATCTTATTTTTGAATTTTTTTTCAATTTTAGTCTTTAATGCGGGACCATGGTCACCTCATCAATTTTTTTAAAAATTTTGTTATCCTATCTCACCCGGAATAAGCTAGGGATTGTAACGATACCTCATTTATCAAAAATTAGCACCCTACCGGTAAAGACGTGCCGTCAGCGATTTAGCGTTCCGGTACGATGCCGTGTAGAAACCGAATAGGGGTATGGGTTTAATATAACTGCCATGCCCCTAACAGGTTAGTCCACTATTTATTTAGTTAGTCTTAATCTGCATCAGGTAAGAGTCAGTAGTGGATAAAAAAAACTTACGATTAAAAGGAGCGTATAGTTTTCGTAATGAAGCCCCATGTAAGGCTAAGTGTTGGATGACATTGTGGGCTGCATACAACTCACGAAGACCACGCAAAGCAGACAGAACTAGTACTTCAACCGCGTTGTATGATACATCAAGTGATACTAAGTGCTGAAATAAGTAAAAAAGAAAAACGATTTGCATAGAAGGAGGCGTTACTTTGCGGAAGTCCATGACAATGAAGAAACTAGAAGTTTAATTCGCTATAATCCGCCACAGAAGGCAAATCTATGTGGTACAGTGCGTATCTTGAACTTGATGCCTCCGATATTCAACACACCACATAAAGCCTCAAAAATACCCTCAATCAGTACGTTTCACTCCGATACCGGAGCATCTTCAGGAGACTACAATGCACGATTGTGTGCACGACTTCACAATTACAGCAAATTAAACTTCTAGTTTCTTCATTGAAAATTGATTTATTAGGTACAACCTATTTGTTACCTCCTACATCATCCAAGATTCTACAACAACAAAGATTCAGGATTTTAAATTGTGATAAAATTTATTTACTAACTGCATACCTAATGTAAGTAATGTAAGTACCTAAGTAGGTGTAGTCACTTTTATTTTTTCTGGATATTTCAATTAGGTCTACAAAAACGATTTTTAAGAACTTTGCATAACTATGAGCTACTCTATCGAGTTATGCATTGACTAGTTGATGCTCGCAACTTTGTCCGCGTGCAGTTAAATTTTAAAAATCCCGGGGGAACTGTTTGAAATCCCGGTTTATATTTTGCCAATGTCACTTGAGGAGAACAACTATACCCATGCAAAAAATCACATCAATTGATAACTCTGTTGCGGCGAGATTAAAGACTTTCGCATTTATAATATTAGTGGGGATATGGTGGGTCCTATAAACATGTAATATTATCATGCATAACTTAAATATATAACGTACACTCTAGTTACATTGATGTTTCAAAAAATAACGATTCGTGCGTATAAAATCAAGTAGGTAGGTAGGTAAGGCCTACCTCGTAATTGCCAAGGATAATGCTTCCTTTCAGTCTGTTATGACGGAGGTCGACGTTTGTCAGCGGTGCACGGTTCTCGCCTCTATTTTCTTCCCCTGGACCCATTTGATTTGTGTTATTTGACTGAAAGGAGAAAAACTTACAATATAATTATATTAAAAAATGTTTTTTTTTCATTTCTTTAGTGAATTTGGTCTGAGCAGAGCTGAGCTTTTTTATAATACATGCATAGGTAGCATTTTGAGTTTAAGGAAAAATCGGTAAGCTTTTACATTACCTACATGGTTATATTAAGTACTTAAATCTACGTAGCAGATTACTGTACATAAAGATTATTTTCTTAGTTGTTAACAAAGGATTCCAAGTTCCGCAATTTTATTGCTTCCATGAACCTGAGTGGTACTTAGATGTTTAAATGAGAATTATGAAGTTTGAGTCAACCTTTACAGATAGATATATGCTATCGCGGAATGCTTTTTTCTTAGAACTTCTTGAGAGGAACAATTCCATCATACATTATTTCCGTGTAACTATTTACGCAGCGCACGCCACGTAAGCTCTTAGTAGAGGTGAGATTTTCCGACTTAGTTCACATTATTGCAAATATCGTAAGGATCTCTAATTTTTTGAAAATAAAATCTAGCCTATGTTACTCGCTGATAATGTAGCTTTCTATAAATGAAAGAATTTTTAAAATCGGTTGAGAAGTTTTTGACTTTATCCATTACAAACAAACAAATCTTTCCTCTTTATAATATTAGTTTAGATATATAATATATATATATATATATATATATATATAATAAATAGGCATGATTTTGTATCTTTTTTGTTTGAATTTGATGTTGATTCCGTACGAAAAAAATATAATCAAATAAACAATTATCTACTCACACCAAAATGTTTTATCAGATTCCGTGCGGCTACCAAAGTCCTCAGTCGGGGAAGACCTAAAATGTTATCTAGGGAGTGTAGTTCGTTGTCACTGACATTGATCTCTTCTAATCTGGAACAGAGAATTCAATCATAACTTTTGGTGTGTTTTTGTTCATTTTTGATTTTGCACGATCTTTTGTAACTTGTTATGTGCAAGTACCTACGGGTTTGAGTTCGATTAAAGTTGGGCTACAAGTAAAGTAGGCTTACGCATGACGAATTTTTTTTCAAAAGTTCGATTGTAGTAAGGCGTTAATTGTAGTTGGGTACTACATAGGCGTTTCAAAGGACTCAACTTAGGTGATATTATTTCTATTTGGGTAAGCTGCGTTTTTATGCCTCTATGGACTGAAAGCCACGCCGGCATCGCCACATTTTTAAAATATTATAATTTTTTTAGTGTACCTACAGCTATTTAAATTTATTTTTTAAAGCGTAAGCTTTTTTCTGGCTAGCCTGACTTGCAGATTCAATTCTAGATTCATAGAATTGAATCGAAAAGGGGACAAATGAATAAAAAACCTATCTACGCACATATAGTAACATTCATTGCGTGTATTATTAAGTAAAATTATTATGTGAAATCGATATAATTGTTTCTATCTAAACGAGACCAATTATTCTTACAAACACGTAGCGCAATCAAATTTTAAGACCCACCTTTATGCATAGGTATAGGTAGGTATTGAAAATTTTGGAGATATTATAACTTAATTACGCTCACTTAGGAGATACTTGCCCCTATATTTTCGTGCTAGGTCAAAAAATATGCAATTTTCATAGTATAAGAATATCCTCCTAAACTTGATAAAGAATAGATCTAGTCCGGAAGGGAAATCGTAATTTCCCATTTCCCCCTTATACTATTTTACCAATTATACCAAATTTGGAATAGTAGGTATATTTTTAGACATGTGAAATATTATGTAGGAAGATACTATAATTATAACCTTGTATGTACGTATGTACCTACGCCTTGGTCTTAATAACACATAGGTGTATAAAACAATACGTATTCGGTGATAATAGTGTCTATGTAGTGAAGTTTCGCCTTATGTTAATTTTTGACCCAGAAGATCATTATAGCGTGACTGATAAATTAAAAATGTACTTATTTAAAGAAAATCATGGTTCTATTAGGCATAAAACGAATATTCTTCTATGTGTTGTTAGTACTTATTATTTTAAAATGACCGAAGAGAAACCGGTAGAGAATATAGTGGACATACTTAATGACACGAGCGTATTTGTGAAATTATTAAGAAACCTAATCAAAATACGTGATATTAATAATTAATTTCGGAGAACAAAGAAAGCGTTGATAAAGAATAAAAGGCTATTTTGTATAAAGCATTAGATACTATAGTAGAGAAATTAATTTTCAACCGACTTCAGAAGGAAGGAGGTTCTCAATTCCACTGTGTTTTTTTTGGATGTTTGACGATATAATCAATCAACTTGATGATTCTTTTTTTGTTTGGTAGATCATACTTTAAAGGAGGTCCCATATAAATTTTATCAAAATAGATTTAGCGTTTTTTGATAAAATCAACAAAAAACAAAATATATACCCAGATAATGATTTTTACTTTGTAGTTTCAGTTCGTACCTAAAAGTCGGTTTTTGTTTTAGATCCTCCTCCGAAACGGCTTGACCGATTTTTATGAAATTTTATATGCATATTCAGTAGATCTGAGAATCGGCTACCATCTATTTTCCGTACCCCTCAATGCACGCGGACGGAGTCGTGGGCAGCAGCTAGTTATATTATAATTGATAGTAGAGATTCTTGATTAGACGCGTTTTTAAGCAAAGTAACTTCATACCACCTGGTACCTGGGGTCTGATTGGCTCCATTTAAATTTGATGAAGATTTTTTTTACACCACTACAAGTTAGTCCTTAACTGCAATCTCACCTGATGGTAAGTGATGATGCAGTCTAAGATGGTAGTGGGCTAACCTGTTAAGGACATGGCAGTTATATTAAACCTATACCCCTATTCGGTTTCTACACGGCATCGTACCGGAATGCTAAATCGCCTGGCGGTACGTCTTTGCCGGTAGGGTGGTAACTAGCCAGGGCCGAAGCCTCCCACCAGGCCAGACCAGAGAAAAATCATAAATTATAAATTTCCAAATTGACCCTGCCAGGGATCGAACCCAGGACCAGACAACAGCGCTCAACACTGCGCCACGGAGGTCGTCAAAAAGAGGCTGTAATGGATATCGCAGGATATGGAGGGCGAAATTTCTCTGCAGGTAAGAGTTAATTGCTGGCAATCAGTCTTATAATGGTTTAGTAAATCCTACATGCAACATATTTGAAAAGAGAATCGTCATAGATTTAAATTCGAAATATCTGACTATGATCAATGGCTTACCGAATTTAATGTTCACTTTATCCAATTAGACCACTTCCAGCTTTCTGAAGCCATGTTTTAATGTCACGTATTACACTTCTATAAGATTGTCTTATTAAGCACGTAACTGTTTATAACTTGAGCGCAGTTGTTGTTAAAATCCAGAAAGTTCGAGTTAGGTGTGTATGACCATCACTAAGAATGTATTCTAACTGACCGCGGTAGGTTCGCGCCCCACCGCGTCTTTGAGCTACTACAAACATTAGCCAAGACTGTTTATTAAACTTCATACAAATATTTAATTTGTTAGGCTATTAATTCCTTGTATAATAATTAATTAGTTTTCCGGAAATTAAATACAAAAAGCCACTGGGAAATATAAAACTAACAACTATTACGTCGTATTTCTAATCTAGTTTGACTAACTTAACTGCTTACAACTCATCCGCTGGGTTAAGAAACTTGTGATTTTGAATGTGGGTTTTCTAATCTTAAAGAAAGGATTTTTTGAAAACTTTCAGCTTGTTTTTGTAAAGCACAAATTAGAATCGATTAAGTCCGCGTGTTTACTTTTCTTTGAACCTCTAAGAAGTTTGAACAATCTTTTCAAGTAGCGGAGATCATCTAGTCCAACTATTTTATTTAACGTTATTATATTTGACGATTTATTTGCAAACACTTTTTATTGAAGACAAAAATAACTCTGCTAAAAATATTTGGGAATGCAAAGGGGAAACCATAGCGCCACGTAGACGTAGGCTACGATACCATGCATTTCATCTTAAAAACATCTTAAACACTGGCAAAGGCATGCCGCTAAGTGATGGAGTGTACCGATTAGGGGGTATGGGTCTGCCATACACTAACAGGTTAGCCCTCTACCATCTTAGACTGCATCATCATTCACCTATCATGTGAGATCACAGTCAAAGGGTAACTTTAGTGGAATATTTTTAAAAAACCGGCTCAAATACACATTAACTGTCTAGTCTAAAGTTTGCTTCAGCCTCAGTTTGGCAACAACACCGAGACGCAATGGACTCAGCCGATGTAACAATACACACGCATTATTGTACCGCCTATCTACGGACGATCTATGCAATCGTTTGGTTTTTCACTCTCGATTTCCACTTTCGTCACTATTTCCTGTACTTAATTATAATATAAGGTAGATACATAGGTATATATTACGTTAATGTTAGATGCATATTTTCAACTTATAAGGAAGCTAATTAACACTTTTGTAACATTTTTATGATTAATCTTTGTGCCAGTTATAAAGTCAATTATTTTTATTTATAGCAGCATTTCGAAGTGAATGTTTTTGTTGTACAATCACAACGTACAATTATTAAACATTAAATACATAGGCGCTTACAATCAGTCATAAAATAGGTAGATACAGGTAGGTAAATGAAGAGTATGTTTTTATGAACAACGCAATTTATCTGTTCAGTATGTAGGTAATTATTCGCGGAACTAAAGAATGAGCGGAAGCGGTAGATACAAAATAATTCCTTCAAAAACCATCCGCAAGTCATGGCTGCAGTCGATAGCATCAAATAATTGTTAATTAAGAATTTAATCACAATGCACGTACTCGTACATAAACCACAGCCTAGATGCATATACAGTAAGACGACGACGCCCTTGATATGCGCGAACTGAGACGGCTTTGCCAGTCGTGTCCCCGACATACTGGAACGACTCATCCACTACTATGCAAAATAATAAGTTCTTCTGCTGACTTCAGTCTGCCGGTCGGTATAATCGAGGGACTATACTTCCCCCGTCTCGCCCGTGATTCTTTGCTCTGGCTAAACGCTTCGACCGACTGTATAAAGTATCTCTGTTAGGATGTGCCTAAACTAAGAAAAATAATTAGGTAATTGCTTTACAGGGTCGTACATATAGTACACCATATACGGGAAGGTATCAGTAAGCATACTTGAATGTAACATAATAAGTCAATGATTATTCTTGTTGTTATCTAAAAAAGACGATAATTATAAGTACTTTAAAGGGGCCATTAAAAGTAGATAAAATATTGCTAAATTAGAAGAGTGTCAAACTCAAACAAAAGTAATGAAATGAAAAGATATAACGAGAATGCCTATTTAAATCACTCCTAAAATAACAATCAATCATACAAAAATATTAACTTAAATAACTCAATCAATCTTACATTTTCTATCGCTTCTCTACGGTATATTGTATATCATGCACAAACTCCAGTCTACTTAGAGGAACGTTTAACTTTCTTGGAGTGAATAGTGCGTTCTCACTGCGCTCCAGTGTGGATAATAAGCTTGAAATACCCCTCAGTCCAACAGAGTTTTATAGCAATTCGTTCACAGTAAGTTGCGCTAAGCCCTGGAACTCTCTTCCGACAGAAATCCAACATTCCAATCATCAATCATAAATCAAAATTTTTAAGTTATTAAGTCGTTTGAATTTTTTTACCTATTTCAGTAATTCTTCATATAGTCAGTCATTCTATGTTATTTTTTATTTATATAATATTTATTTAGGAACGTATATAAGTAGGTAGTATTGTTTGTAGTTATATATGTAGTTATATATATATATATAAGTATATATATATATATATATATATATATATAATATATTATACTTGTAGTTTGCGCACCATCCCGTTTGTATTCTCTTCTCCTATCTCCAAAGGTTGTCTGGAAGAGATCGCCTCAGGCGATAAGACCGCCTTTGCATACTGTTTAGTCCTAGTTCGTAGTTTTAATGTCTTTTTTATTTCCGTTCTATTGTGTGCAATAAAGATTTAATAAATTAATAAAAACAATCATAAAAAATTATTGTGTTTCTTGGCTGATAAAAATTAATTACTCACAACCAATGCAATAACTAATGAACACTAAATTTAATTAGTTAAAACTCGTCAAACACCCAATTAAATAAAAACAATAAATCCATCACGATGCAGTTTGCAAACATACCTACATACTTACCTATTTAAAAAGTATGAAGTGATCACGCAACAAACACCTACCTGAATAAAGCACTTAATAAAACAGCGAGGTGCTATATTACTAGAGGGGATGTCCTGCAAAACGTCCTTAACCTGGTGAATCAGGCTACCAGAAGACACTGGTGTTTTTAGACGATATCAAGCAGTAATGGACCAGTTTTATCACGATCCATTTCGACTCTCAGGTCTCTTATGATTGAGGCAAACCTAAATTTATAAAATTTGGTCGTTGTTTGACAGCAACAGGACAATGACGATCGCAATCACCTATAATTGGCTGACACTCACTCACTTCTTATTGGCTGAAATGCACTTTTGTAACAGGATAACAATTGAGGCTATAGCAATGTAATAATCACAACTTTCGCCATCGACGAGCAGGTGAGAACCACCGTTCTCGATGTACGAGGTCTGCATCTCTGTGATCTACAACTCATTGTGATAACGATGCAAACAAGGCCGCGATTTAATGGGGGTTGCGCGTAAAGTGAACGTAACCGGCACGCTCCGGCACACAGATGTAGATAGAATGACTCCCGAGCGACGTGCACTCAGTGCTAAAAATTGGCACACAACGGAAACCCACATAATTATTTACATTAACAACAGCCAGCTTAACACCTATCATGATGATGAGAAAAGTATTTTTATACGACTGCTTGAAAAAAGGAGTAGGTATATTGTTTTCAGGGTTCATGTATGTATGTATGTGAGTTTGTATATTCCACCATAACTTCTATACGCCTGAACCGATTTTGATAAATGAAGTATCGTTAGAATCCCTAGCTTATTCCGGGTGACATAGGCTAGTAAATTTTTAAAAAAACTTGAAGGGGTGACCATGGTCCCGCATTAAAGACTAAAGTTGAAAAAAAAATTCGAAAATAAGATTAACTATATAATCATCATCTAGAAAATGATGAGTAGATTCCAAAAATATATAACACTATAGTTCAATATCCAGTGATTCACAAACAAATATACAGGGCCTTTGCACTTAGAACATTTTTCTATTGTATGGAGATGTTAGTTCCACAACTCCCTAAAGGATGGCGCTCATGGCGCTTATCTTGTACTGAAAGTATGTATACTTAAAAGTCTGTGATCAGGGTTTGTGAAGGCGCTGAAATAAGTGTTCGTTCAGAAGCTTATAAATAAATGATTTTGATTTTGATTTTATAAATTAATGATTTTGCCATTTATGTAAACACAAAGCTAATAATATTAAATTTTTTTTTTTTGAGCAGAATATGAGTTATCTTAGATAATTTATAAAGATTTATCTGTTATAAATTTAGTTTAGTGGAATGAGTTGGAAGTTTAATGAAACATTTGTGTTTTAATTTCCAAACGTGGACAGCCGCCATTTTAAAGTTTAAAATTCGACATTGACATTGACGTTTTCTGGCATGCCGAATGCCGGGTGGACAAAATTAATATTTTTTTGATAAATTAGTTAAAATCTGAAACTATATTAATAGAGTGTGTATTAAGTGTGTACGATGTGAAAAACATGAAACTGTGGAATAATTGTTATACTTTATGTATATTTTTTGTAATTGAGAATATAAGAGAAAATAATC
Source organism: Erebia palarica (assembly GCA_964035005.1). Lineage (NCBI taxonomy): Eukaryota > Metazoa > Arthropoda > Insecta > Lepidoptera > Nymphalidae > Erebia > Erebia palarica. Next base: position 30,265,702 of record OZ035985.1, on the reverse strand, counting down.
AGCATGCGTTTCATTTACTAATATATGAACATCTTTACAGTTTGTGTTTATTGTATAATAATTTATCTTATTGCAGCATTAGGTGATTTTGTAATAATTATGATAAATTATTATACAAAACACTTTGTAATATATAGTAAGTACTATAGCATTGTGTTAAGGTTATGTATATACATATTTTAGTTGGACAACTTCCCGATAGATGTCGCTGTACATGGAAAGTCGAGTAGCAACTCTATACCAGTATATATAATGTACTCTGTGCAAATATAATTTAATTAAAATGTGAATAAGATTCCAAAGGCTATTTATGCAAATCGCTTCTTATGGAGGTAAACTCCAAAAATAATATAGTAAGGCAGTCGTATTTTTTAATTCGTTATATTAATTTCACTTGTTCTGCTTTATGAAAGCTGGCCGTTGCTGGTACTTAGGTGCTGTATTTTTATCGTACCAAGTTTGTACCTGTTCTCGAATAAACCGTTCCTTAGTTTAGAAAAAAGGTAAACAAGTAAGTAGCTTCTCTCTGAAACGATTACTCTGAAGTAACGATAAAATTGTGATACGAGTCAAAACTTTAGCTCAAAAACGTTCAAGTCGCTCACGCATTCCTCTATGCTCTGAGGAAAGGACTTTAGTAACTTATGAAACAAAAGCTTAGTAGAGTCAAAATAAAGAAAGCAATATTTTAATAGATTACATAACTTCGTATCCATAGAATGAACGGTAAGAAATCTCAATGAAATCGGAAGAAACTGGAAGAGTCGAATAAAATAAAATAAATGTTGTCTTATAATAGATTCTAGGTTCTAACGTAGACTAGCTACGACAACATAATACTACTACAAAACCCATACTAATATTATAAATGCCAAAGGGTGTCTTTCTGCATGTCTACTGCGTTTAACGGGGCCCCCCCCCCCCCCCCCTGGGGAAGGAAATAGTCTCAAAAATCCTCAAAAAATTCCCACAGAATATTTCAAAACCTCAATTTTCGCGACAGAACTCGCAAGCATCATATAATAGTAAATATACAATTCCGAGTGCGTGTTAGGAAGAAACCAGTGATTTATGATTTGCATGCTTTTTATAACTATGTAGATGCCGGCGTAGCTCTGATAAATTATATCTTGTAAGGAATCTTTAAAATTTATTTACACGCATTACAAGTTCCGGGTTTTTAACGTCAGTCCGAGCAATGACTTCTAAGTTCTATTGTAAGCAATCTAGAGCAAGTATACTTAATTTAACGAATTAAATAAAAAATTCGACTGCCCTGCCATATTATTTTTGGAGTTTACCTCCTTATGAAGCGATTTGCATACATAGCCTTTGGAATTTTATTCACATTTTTTATTAAATGTTTTTTTTGTGAATCACTAAATATTGAACTATAGTGTTATATATTTTTGGAATCTACTCATCATTTTCTAGATGATGATTATATAGTTAATCTTATTTTAGTTTTTTTTTGTCAAATTTAGTCTTTAATGCGGGACCATGGTCACCCCATCAATTTTTATTTTTATTTTACTAGCCTATGTCACCCGGAATAAGCTAGGAATTCTAACGATACCTTAAAATCGGTTCAGGCATATAGAAGTTATGGTGGAATATATAAACTCACATACATACATACATACATACATACCTACATGAACCCTGAAAACATATATACTCCTTTTTTCAGGCAGTCGTATAAAAAATATACAGGCCATGTGCGAGTCAGACTCGCGCACAGAGGGTTCCGTACAAACCTGTAGTAGGATAAAAATATTTTTATTTAAAAAAAAAATATGTTAAAATGTGACTAAAAAATTATGCATTTCTCAATTTCCTTTATCTGTGCTATAAGATGTTGCTTCGTACTAAATTTCAAGATTCTGATTTCACTGGTAGTACCCTGTAGGTTTTGATTCCCTTGCGAATGTCGAAAATTTGCAGCATAAACGGCTGTATCTTTTGATTGCGTTGGCTTAGTAGTTTGATTTTTTCGCAGCTCCAAGGGATACCTCCATGCGTTCCTGAGACAAAGGGTCTTGACACACAGACGGACGGACAACAAAGTGATCCTATAAGGGTTCCGCTTTTCCTTTTGAGGTACGGAACCCTAAAAAAATGATTTCCTAGGTTTTAAATGAAATTATCGCGTCGCCATACATCAATAATTGGCCTAATTAAAATACTTATAATCGACTATCTCAATTGTTTTAGACTCAAGTACCTATACAGAGCGCTGATACCGTGATAGCAAGCACTAGGCAGGTCTAAGCCACTATAGGCTTCTACCGTCGGCATTCAATTCCTGTAATCCGTGTGTCCACATTGGTCCTAACTATTTATGTGGTTCGATGCCGGTGGTAACTAGCTATGGTCTACCATTAGATCTGACCAGGGACAGTTTAAAAATAAATTTCCGAAGTGCCCGGAATCCGGGACCACCCACTTAAATAAGAAGATACAACCACAGCGCTCACCATTGTGCCATAGAATTCTTCAAAACTTACTTAAAAGTTACGCAGTATCGATGTAGGTACATCCTACCCAACATTTTCTGCAACCGGTCTTTGAGGTCGTGATGAGCATCAACTATGAAGTCAGTGAAGAAGCATACCATTTATCTAGCAAAGCATATTGCACAAAAGTATCAAAGCCGGGAAGGTTGATACTGAGATGCGGAGCGCCACGCTTCGCTAGCGGAGCGTTAAGAAATAGACCCGTAATGGCAATGTATACCGATTTGATGTACTCGAACTGTGCGCCATAATATGCTCTTCGAATTCGTAGTAGGTAAATTTAAAAAATCTTACCTAAGAGTAAACAATGAAAAAAAAACCGCAAAAATAAAATACTCCAATCAGAAAATAAGTAATTAACCATGTATTAGTCTTTCTTTGATTACTATCTCGAGTAATTTATTCTTAAGCCTTATCTACAAGAGATCTACAATTCCGGTGGTATTTCATAAAATATACCTAAATGGTGCCAAACTGAACTTGGTATTGAGAACATTTTCAGTAAACTTCTTTAAAAAATGCCTTCAAACTTCAAAGACTACTATTTTACGGATCTTCTCATAGTATGCAATTAGTATTAAATCTTTGATTTTATTATCATACAGCTCAATCTTTAAGGGTATTTAAGGCTATCTAGCTTTTTATGCCGGTGATAGCTAAGGTTAAGAACCTTTATATCCTATTCAAGGGGTCAAGAGTCCTCTAAGTTTCTTGGAGTTATGTGCGTTTTAAAAGCAATGAAACATCACTGGCAATTATCGGTAGCTGAAAAAGACTTTAATTCTCACGGAAACTCCTTATTTTCCGCCTCTGTAGTTTATGTCCATGCAAAGAATCACGTAGATCCGTTGCTCTGTTGCGGCGTACAAAGGGCGTGCGAAGGACAAACCAACACACTTTCGCATTTATAATATTAGTATGATGGAAAACATCGTTAGGACACGTCTTGTATGCCTGAAAGCTCTCCTTATCGTTCTCAAAGCTTTGTAAAGACTGCCAATCCGCACTTAGCCAGCGAAAATTCTTCTCATTCTGAGGGGAAACATCTGTTCTGTAGTGAGTAATGGGTTGAAATGATGAAGGGCGAAAACACACTACGGACAAAAAATCTGGCGCTCAAAAAGTCCGCGCGAGCACTTTTGTACGGAAATGCACAGACTACCACGAAACGACATAATGAGTTTTTAAGCGTCCTGTCTTGTCCGTAGTGTGTAGCCTAACTCTTAATATGCCTTTCAGTAAAGGGGTAGGTAGGGTACTTACTGTGTGAGTTGGCATATTTCCTTGGGCAGTTCAGTGATCCTGTTCTCACTGATATCCAGATGTGTGAGGGCTTGCAGTGTAAACGTCTGCGGCGGCACGGCAGGTAAGGAGTTACCACGCATGCGCAGCACTCGCACTGCAAACCCGTCGGAAGCATGTTGGGTAAGCGCAACTGGGAGGCAGGAACGACCGCCCCCACTCAGGTCCAGGACGTTTGGTGGTTGCGTGCTTTGTGTGCCCTAGGAATGTAATTGTTAGATGTAAAATTACTTCTTTTATTATGTTAACTACGACCACCACTACAGCCCATTAACGTCCCATTGCTGGGCACAGGAGGAGGAGACACACTCTCATAGGAGAGAGATAATTAGAGCTTAGACCTTTCAGTGCGGGTTTGCGGGCTTTAACGACTATTATCACCTTAGTGTCAAATAACCTCGACCTCCGAGACACGGGGGTGAAACACCGCCAACTTCCTATTGTTGTTATGTTAAATTATATTTAAAATATCAAATATAAGACTGAGAAAAGAATCGGCTGGGAATTGAATTTGTTATAAAACTACAGGAAGAGATTTTCGTGGAACCCATTCCTGATAATCCTTAAAAATCGGAATATTAATTTTGATGCTACAATGACATAAATCGGGGGTAATTTTTAAAAGGTTTAAATTGCAAAAAATTTCATTCACTCTTTTACGTTTAGTGTTGTTCAGAGTTTGTATACCTAGATTATGTAGAATATTTATAGGTAATAGGCAATATCAGCTTAATCTGGACTAATAAGTATTTAAAGTAGAAACTAATTGACTTGCAACTGAAGGCTCCACTGGTTCGTAAGATTAAAAGAAGTTAAAACTAAGGGCTGCGTAATATTAATCCATGCAAAAAAAATATCCAGTGATGAACTCCAGAGTGCTATAGGATCCACTTGGTGGATCCAAAAAGTGGATTCTAGTAGACTGAGAGAGAAATTCCAATGGGATGATTCTAAAACCACGTACTGCAAATGGTCATGGGTGGCAGATATGACCCGAATGCTCAATTTCTTGTTATTAAAAAACAAGATTGTCGTGAGAAAGGCCTATTTTATTATAAGGAATCGAGTTTAAATTAGTTGTTACAATTTTAATAACACATTTAGATTTCTAGATAAATACAGATGAAGAAAAACTGGAAGCTCAACTTCTGATAGTTACCTACTTACTAGTGCTCAAATGATAACAAAGAACCTTGACCCCCTTTTTCCCATTTTGCCAGGAAAGGAGTAGCTCGGAGCTTTTCTGGTTTTATGTTATTTATTTTTTGTTCTTTTTGTCATTTACTATATTATTTACACTTTGTTTTAAATTTTTGGGATAGAATAGGAAGTAATGATTAGGAGAAACATACCAAGTTTTCACATTTTTCTTTAGTCGTAGGTTCTAGACTGTCCATAAATATAGCACTCTGCTGAGAAAACACATCTAAACTATCGATCTCCTCCTCATCGCACTTCATTTTATTATTTTCCACCATTACAATTTAATTTAATACGCACTTTATATTTTACTAAACACAATTTACGGAGCAAAGGAAATTTTGAATTTAAATTGTGTTCATTATTTCTCAGTCTAACTTCTGAAGATCAGTATTGGTCAGTTAATTTAAATATGATTATTATTCAGAAAACGTAAACAAGATTAATGTTGAACTAGTAAGCGACTTGTAAGCTCTATTCGCGATTAGGACTACGGCGCGAGCGACGAACCCGGCCAATTGTATGCGCAAAGACTACGAAGAATTCTAAAAGTCATTTGATATTCCAATCACGGTTGTATTTACTCGATAATTTTAGTGTCCTTGCCTTTCTGCTTCGGTCATTACAAAGCTTGTTTGAACTTGGAATTTTAAGGACATCACTGTTTCGAGTGCGCTTACGTTTTTATGTATTTAATGCAGTTACCGTTTATTTGAAAATAGTTCTATGGTTATTTTAATTTGATTGAAGATTTTCTCGCTTCATCAAGCGATGTGACTAGGTCTCGCGAAAGAGCGCGTCAGAGTTACTGCTTTGTGCCGCTTTGACTGACAGGTCGGAACTTGTATGCGCTCACGGCGTAGACATTTCGGATGTCGACCGTAACAATCGTTGTAGGGCGACGTTCTTAAGGCTGTATACTACCCGAGAAGAAATTTCATTTTTAGAGAAAGGTAACAGCTATCTCACTCCAACGTCTGTCACCTGTTCGTAAATATCGAAAATCAATTGGCAGTAAAAATTTCTGCGACAGTTAAAGAAAAAAACGAAATTACACATATTATTATTTTATATAAAGCTTATCTGATGTACTAATCTACTGTAATTACAATTTCGATGCAACTTACCCATTTTGGAGTCCTTGCAAACACTTTTTAAAAATATGCGTCTTTTTGATGATTGGAAATTAGTAACATATGAATTTCGTTGCTTGCAAATTTATAGACAACGATTTCATTAAATTCAACAATAGCCCAACTGCTAAATGGCACAACAGGACAAGCACACCATGCGTCCTACCCATATATTTAGGATTCAAGCACTCCACACAACGGAGACCAATCCTAAATCCTACCTACCAACCTTACTAGACAGCTGCTCCGTAATGGCTGACTATGATCCCTCTTTCACTTTCAATGTACGGATAATCTAAAAAAATAAAATAAAAGGAAAAAAGACATATTTGCAGATGACCGCTTAGACCAGTGCACCACCGAAATGTGATAGTGCAAGTGAAATAATCTAACGGAACCAGCCCAAGGCTGATCACATTAGTTCTAAAGGAATAACTACATTTATAATATAATAAAATTTAGGAACGGTAAACTCCACTTGCTCGGGCTAGAAAACCACCATTTGTAGCAAGCGCACCACCTGAATGTAGCAAGTGCAAATTATATACAAAGTACTCTATCAAACATAAGAATGAGGTACTGGCCTATCAATGGACGCAATGAAGTTAAGAAAGTCATTCACAGATGCACTCGTTGTGTCAGATATAGAGCTCGAGCCTGTGAGCAACAAATGGCTAGCCCAGCTCACCCTAGGCCTAGAGTCACTTTAACACGCCCATTCACACACGTTGGTGTACATTTCAGCGTTGCAATTTATTTCCGTAATCACATGGGACGTAACTGTAGATATGTAAAGGGATATATTTGTTTATCTACCAAAGCCATACTTTTCTGCAATAGGTATCTTAATAGGTATAAAAATATTTTATCATATCCTACTTTGTAATTTTTTAATAAGATACCATACTGAATTCGTTACTCTATGGCATTTTTGGCAGCCCAAGGCGCTTAGGGAACCTGAAACAGGTCCAGCTGGGCTGAAGCGTCACGTGTTACTGACAAGATAACGTAACTACGGCCCATAACTCTCAAGCAATAGCGTCGACAATTCTTTGTACTGGCTTTCCATGCGATTCGAACATTTCATGGGGACATGCGAGAAATAAAGTAATCAAGAATATCATTAGAAATACGATACCTACCGCAAAATAAGTTGATCCGAAACTTAATTTGATTGTTTTACACCTATACTGAAAGTTTCGTTCTTATAGGCCGAGCCATTTAAGAGAAAAAGCCTTCTTGATCTTTTATTCTTCATGACTTTTTTCTAACTACATATAAAATTTCGTCCAATCATGTTTTCCTGTCATCAGATACTTGAAAATATAATGAATTATAGTATATATTAATTTCAAAATTTTCGATACACGCGTTACAAACTTATATCTTATTTTAGAATCGACGAAAACTTATTTATATACTACAGGTCGCCCGCGACTTCGTCCGCGTACAATTTCTGATTTCCATGATATTTTCCCGCTGCTAACAGCCTAGGTACATATAGCGGCTAAAACTAATAAGTAATAACCTTAATGCCGATTTTAAAAACTTATAACCTACATGCAAGCATCCAAACCCAATTTCACACCCTTTAGGGTGTGAAAACTATGTGTTTTTATTATTTATAACTATTAACTGTTTTGCGCATTTTCATGTCTTTAACTTCAAAAACAAAAGACTTTCATGCAAATTTCCAACCCCCATTTCAACCCCTTAGGAGTGAATTTTTCTCAAAACCGTTTCTTAGCTGTCGTCTACACCATAGAAGGAACCTATCTTCCAAATTTCAAGTCTGTATGCTTTATAATTTCTGAGATATCGTGATGAATCAGTGAGTGACCTTTCGCTTTTATATTATTAATAATTAATAGAAGTACAAAGTTACATATTTCATCTAAGCGAAGCCTATCCGTTAGTTAACTTAAATATAGCTAGTCATATAGTCGTATAAGAAACATAAAAAAATTGGAAATAGCTTATACCCTGAATTACAATTCAAACATTACAAACACAAAACCTAACGTCCCAGGTTCAGCACACAAACTTTTAATTGAGTACTTAACGGAGTTACGCCCTTACCTAATAAAATGTAAGTAAGATTACACAACCTATTATGTAAATTAACTATTATATAAAATTATTCATGTCAAAAAGTTGACTGAGTGAGTGGATTTCTAGCAATTTGTCGCGATCGTTGAAGCATCGTTAGTTTGCGAAGTGTACCGGAATCAAAGCCCAATCTGAACAAATCATCGCATTTTATACAGACAAGCGCATTTTGTAAAGACAGCGGAGCAATTTATATGAATTGTAATCTTCCTTTCGTAAAACTTTCCATATTTTTATAGATAAAATACTTACTATGGAAATAAATATTACATTTAAGAAACTAATTTGAGTAGAAGGGTGCGAGTCGTCAAATGTATAAGCTTTCAGAAATTCAGATACCCTCTTTGTGCCCTCATCCAATCAATTATTATGCCACTCACATACTCGCATCTTATAGCTTTTAATATAAAAAAGATACTCGCCAAGTGCGTATCAGAAAATGTAAAAGGTTCTGTAGTCATTATAATATTAGCAAAACCTTTTACGTTCATTAAATAAATAAATAATAAATTTTTATTTGCCAAAACTGATTACTATAATTTCAATAGTGCGAAACCCTGCCCCCTGAGGTAGTAAAAACTGTGTTACAGGAGACAGTGTCTTCCCACTCTATAAATAAACAATTCACAGTTGACAAATGAAAATGAGGATTTACAACTATAATTGAATTTGTAATTATTTCGTAAATGGTGTAGCTTTTATTACAAAAACTGTCTAAGAACCTCATCACGGATTTAAAATACATATTCAACGAGATATCATTTGAGAAGATGAATGAAAATATTTGTCTCACTTTTTATATCTTCAGGAGTAATTAATATGTTTTTTAAATTTATTTTATTAAATTTGTATTTTTTAGTTGTAACTAAAAAATATGACTCAATAAGCTTTGCAAAATTGTGCTTGTGCTTGTGCAAAATTTTCATGATCTTAGATTATTTTTTAGAATGTGTGTCAAACACAGACGCAGACGGTCAGGCACACAAACCTACTGGACGCTAATATAAGGTTTCGTCGTTTTACTACGGAACTCAAAAAAAAACACGTGCCAAATTAAAAAGTGAATGAAACAAAAAGTTATATTTACCTCTGTTAACCAGCTGAACCACATGTTACGCTCCCACACGGTGTTGAACCCGAGGAAGAGATGATTGACTCCAGCATCCGACAAACTGATCCCTTGATAACGCGGTTTGACGCATAACACCAGCTTTTGGGCCTTCGGCTGACAGATCTCGATGGTGCCACCGCTTATCTCTAACATATCCCAAGCTATACCTGTAACACGCAGATCATACGAACTTTTGCAAAATGGACATTTAAGTAACAAAGCTTCATAAAACTACGAATGCTAAAAGTATCGCAAATAAAGTGGATTATATAAAATTGCAGTTACTTAATAAAGTTTATTTTCATTACGCACAACGCACAATATTACACAAGTAATACGTAGACGCAACGTTATCTAAGCAAGAGTTTAACTTACCATATGTGTGAAGTTGAGATCCTAGAATATGGGCAACTCTTGGTTTCCATTGTGGGAATACGTGACCTTTGAGAACGTATGCAGTGCCTGAACGTAGCATTCCACCGGACCGGCTTGCAGGGCCTGCACACCAACGCAGTATATGGCGCAATTCTGGGTCTACAGCAAGTCTCAATCGCCTAGCTTCTGATGACCACCCGTTTCTACCCAAGAACTGGTCCTGAATTCTTAAAGGAAACTCGTTCAACTCCAAGCGTCGTGAATTTTCTCCACCAATTTGTATCCAGAGAGTTAACTCCTCATTGAAACCAAGTTTCTTGTTTACATCTTCGACGGTCGTGTTTGGGGATACTTTTATGAGTTTGCTGGGCGCATTAATCGCGTAAGGCTCGAGGCCATCGAAAACGCGTATCCAGGTAAAATCAGAGCGTGGTTTGAACCCTCGGGTGGAAGCGAGTCTCCGGAGCGATTTGCGGGGAGCGGAAGGCGATGAGGCATGGAAGCCGTCGTCACAGACCATGGCGCGGATGGACGCGAGGCGCGGAGGCCGACGCCGCAATGCCCGAGCCCGAGACCGCCAGCCAGAGCATGCCGTTGCATTACAATTGGGTCGACCGTGGTGGGGGTGGGAAACATGTCGTTCGGTCAGTCAGGAATACGACATGTACACCTAATTTACATAATATCGACATCTTAATACACATTATACCTACATTTATTATTTATAAACTTTTACTAAGGTTACGTTACGTTTTTATATTCACTTTTATTTTCTAAATAGTATCCCGTATCCGTTATTATAGGTCTAAAGTTACTATACGTATGAAATAAAATGGGATAAGAGAGCGTCAAGCGTAATGCTTGGTTCCGCACCGACACACACCCCACCTGCTGACTCACCTGCTGTGTTCGAGACCGTTCGCGGTTCGCCCCTCTTTAATGAAATGAAATAAGTACTTACTCACTTAAAACAATATTGTTCTAAAACTTTCAATATGTTCCTTTAAATTACTCTCAACTATAAACTTATCCTTTTTGTAGTACGTACTTTGTACGACTACGTCACATGGTCCGACGCCTGGATAAACTTATAACTAGTCGTAGACGAGATGCATTAGACCACGCGGCCTATCACCGAGTGGCTGCTGGCTGATCGGACCAGATCAAGTCACTCTCAGGCATTACAACCACACATGCAGATTGCAGAGTGGAGGACTGTCTAGTTTCTAGCGTTATGCTTATGACATTATTGCAGACAAGAAGTAAATACAATAGGATGTAGTGGCTGCTGCCAATCTTCTTGTCCAGCTGTTGATATTTTAAAATACAGTCGTGATTCCCTGTTTGCGAAGACTCCACAGTAAAGATACATAAGCAATTTTTCAATCGACGCGACGTCAGGTTTCATTATTCCATCTATCTGTAATCATATCGACCTAGCTTGAGGTAATTATATCTATATTAGTTTAATAAAAAAAACGCATATTTACTAAAATGCGAAAGTTTGGATGGATGGATGTTGGTTGCTGAATCACGCCAGAACGGTTGAACGGATCTGGATCAAATTTGGCACTGAGATAGAATATAGTCTGAAATAACACACATGGGCTACTTTTTGTCGCGGAAAATTAAAGAGATCCCGCGGGAACCAAATAACTTCAATCTATGCGGACGGAGTCGCGGAATATATAGTTTTGATAATTCACCATTTTGCCATATTAAGGTTGCCATGAACATGCTAAAATTAAAATTGATATGTAATTATTACTTGTCGTCTAATTAGGGTAGACTCAATTGAAACCGGAGGCTACAAGAAGATCATTATGAACACCTACCTAACTCTAAACTTATTTAATTAATAATTTATTTACAGTTAAAAACTAAATACATTGAGGTAAGTACAAACTACCAAGGATGATTCTTATGTATTTTCTCATTTCCACACGCACACGTCGCGTTGCAAGTCCCTTGTTTACAGAATCCAGGAATTTTGACCAAGGAGTCGCAGTTTGAATAGAAATCTTTGACAGGACACGAGTTTGTGCAGAGAGAGCCCGAGATGCAGTGGTCTGGGCAGTCGTCGCATTGCTTGCCCGCTTTGTAGGGGTACTGGAGAATTGTATCGTAATTGCCTCTGAAAAGATATTATACTTACTCAGTCAACTTCAAAAGGCTAATTCCGAAAAAATAAAATATTCCCGCGGGATTTAAAAAACGGACAAAGTCGCGGGTATCATCTAGTAATTACTTATCTTTAACTTTGAAGCTACATCAAATTCATTGAAATTTCAAATATTTCTACGTACAGTCGTTTGTCTGTCAGTCACTCAGGACAAAGACTTTTATAGTTATTGATAATCTCTGCACGTAGTCTCGTCATCTACAATCTAAGTAGGTACATCTAAACGTGCACTATGCAACTCCATTAAAATATAAATATAGGTACATACTCGTACTAATTAGTAGTAAGTCTTAAATTATTAAAAAACGTTCAAGATTTTATCGTCCGCCATATTGAATTTAGTATGACGTCATTTTGGTTTTCGTATTCGTCTAAAGCAAACACTTTGAATTGATACACAATTCATGGTGGTGCATAAAAAAAACTAGTCCGCCATCTTTGAGAATCCGCCATAATATTGGATTTAGAATGACTCTCAGAGTATGTTATATTATCTCTATGGAATGACGTCACTTATCTAATATCATTCAAACTCAACCGTACCTAAATCAAAAGGTCAGCTCTAATCGGTTGGGGAATAACTGTTTAAAAATCCAGTTGCAATATTTGACCTAAACAAATCCACAAATATTGTTAAATAAAAGCTTGTAAAAATATCTGTAAGTTACCCAAAGTTGGTTTTCATACCCACTCCCTAGGATTGCAGCAATCAACTCCTCAAATTTTCTAGTGGCTCTCGGGAAAATATATTATTTAAATAGGACCTAAATTCAATAACTGAGAAACTATGCCGTAAGTATAATAGGTATATCTCACGATAAAGACTTATTCAGACTCTATTCAGTTGAGCAAACCATAATAATAATATCAATTTGTTTCGTGTAATGAATAGTTAATGATAATCCTTGTTATAACAATATGAACTACTTATTGGTATTCTTGTATCGGAAGATACACTTTATATATCAAATAAAGAACTAATGGCCATTTGTACGTCTGTTACATTTAAATGTGATTTTAGCAAACATCGGAATGTCAAAGCGGTAATAAATTCTAATGGTTCATCTCGAAGATTTTCAAATTGGGTGGGCATGTTTTTGTGTGAAACGAAAATTTTCAAATTGGGTGGGCAAGTTTTTGTGTGAAACATTTATTTACGTTATGGTTAAGCTGAGGCAGCAGCAAAAATATGACCTAATAGGTAGGTAATATTAATAATACTTAGGTACTCGTACGTAATACATATATTATCTGTTGCATGTATTCTGATTTTCACTGAGACTGTTGACTCTGTCTCCCAAGCCTGCATAATGTTTTTATAACAACCTAATTATTTATATTGTTTCTAAATACCTACAAAACCTACTATATTTTAACTCTACTCGTATACCTACTACAAAACATTGCATGAAATAAACGTCTATTTACGTCAATAGTCACAATTGACTTCAATACCACACTGATTTGTCCGTGGCTGCATGTGACTAATAAATAATATTAGGTGTATTTTTTAAACAAAGATATTTGATGCGGTCTTTATTGTTTAAAAGTTTTTTTTAATAACAATCCTTGCGGTCATACGCACAGAACAAGGAATCCGATCTACGTATTTAATGGACAACTTTTTAGCTGCTAAGGATATTCTCTACGGTATTCTCTACGAATAGTTATAGCCCATAGATACAGTTAATACATTTAATACTTACGTACTATACCTATCCCTAGGATAAGCGGCTTGACTTTCCCGGGCATCGAAAGAACATAATTACTTCTTATTTCCGAAAGATAGAATAATCGTTAAATATTGAATGAAATAGTTTCAGTACTTTTATGAAGTTACATATCGCTTTATCAGAGACAAAGCAGCTGACTTTATACTTACAAAATACCACAACCACAACAGCCCATTAATGTCCCACTGCTGGGTACAGGCCTCTACTCTCATAGAAGAGTGGGAATTAGTGCTTAGACCACCACGCTGCTCCAATACGGGTTGGCGGGCTTTAACGACTATTATCATGTTAGTGATAATAACCGGGACCGACGGTTTATCGTGCTCTCCGAGTCACGGGGGTGAAACACCGACAACTTCCTAACTCCGGGCTAGTACTGAGATTTTTTTGTGAGGAAACCCCAATACTTAATTATGGTCCGACCCGGAGTCGAACCCGGGACCTCGTCGGCCGCAGTCGAACATGCCAACCAATAGACCAACAATGCAGTGACACAAAATACCTAGCGAATAACCCATGCCAATAATACATACCCAGGACAATAGTGACACACGTAGTTATAAAATTGTCCCCATGGCCCTCCAGCACAGCGGGCCACGCCACAGCCAACCTTGTGGCTCGTGGCCCACACCATTTGCGTGTAATGGCCCACCGCCTTTAGATCTCGAACTGGTGATCCATACGTGAAGTTCTGATACTCAAGGAACCAAGACTTTAGAGCAAAGAACCTGAAAAATACATGCATACGTATCTTTCACAACCTATTTTCGATTAAAGACACTGTAGGGCATGTGAGAACATGATATTATAAAGTACCTAAGGGATTCCGTAGTCCTGATAAAATAATTAAAAAACACGTCAATAGTTTTAAATTTAAAAGAAAAACCCCGACACATTGGTGTAAGATACTAAATTTTAAATCTGCTTTCCTTCATTAAACAGAAAACAGTCGATGATCTTCTGTACAGAGTTTTTTGAATAATAACTTCTTTCAAACAAAAAACTAATCAAAATCGGTTTAGCCGTGTGGGAGCTAAGTAGGTACGATGCCACAAATATACAAATACACACATACAAACTAGCTAGCATACTAAACTAGCGGGCTTTGTGTCGGGGGTGAAAAACAATTTAACCGCAAAATCAAAAAGAGAATAATCATACTAATACGAATGGATTATGAATGCGAAAGTGTGTTGGTTTGTTGATTTGTCCTCCAATCAAGCCGCAACAGAGCAACGCATCGATGTGATTGTTTCATGGATACAGTTGAGGACCTGGAGAATGACATCGCCTACTTTTTATTCCGCAAAATTAAGGAGTTCCCGTGGGAATATTAAAAAAAACCCTTTCCACGCGGGTGAAGTCGCAGGCATTAGCTATTCAGAAATAAAGTTATTTTTGTTTGTTTCCATTTTCTAACTATACAGTTGAGTTTAAATATCTACATTATCTATATATATAAAAGCGAAAGTTCACTCACTGATTCATCACGAGATCTCAGAAACTATAAACCATACAGACTTGAAATTTTGGAGGTAGGATCCTTCTATGGTGTAGACGTCAGCTAAGAAACGGTTTTGAGCAAAATTTACCCCTAAGGCGTTGAAATGGGAGTTGGAAATTTGTATGACAGTCCTTTGTTTTTGAAGTTAGAGACATGAAAATTGGCAATTAAGTTAATAGTTATAAATAATAAAAACCCATATAAGCAATTTTACGAAAATCTATCCCAATAGGGGTGAAATAAGGGTTGGAAGCTTACATGAGAGTTTTAAGTTTTGTGATGTTAGAGACTTGAAAATCGGGATTTAGGTTATTAGTTTTAAATTAAGTATAATAACCTGTATATTCAATTTTACGAAAATTCACCCCAAAGAGGGTGAAATGGGGGCTGTAAGTTTGTGTAAAAGTCTTTTGTGTTTGAAGTTAGAGGCTTAAAAATCGGGATGTACTAAGGTTAATAATTATACCCTGTGTAAGCAGTTTTACGAAAATCTACCCTAAAGGGTGTGAAATTGGGGTTGGAAGCTTGCAAATAGATTATAAGTTTTTAAAATCGGCATTAAGGTCATTTATTAGTTTAAGCCGCTATATGTACCAAGGATTTTTGCAGCTGGAAAATCTCATAGGAAATCAGAAATTGTACGCGGACGAAGTCGCGGGCGGCCACTAGTTAATAATATGTAATAGTTGACTCAACGGCTGCCTTAAAACCTTGGCCTAAAACATATTGATTTTCAGAGGTTAGTGTCCGCCTTATTGTTTTTATTGTGAGTTGTGATGTCATATCAGCTAGTGTCATAGTCTCGTTTTTGCGACGAATTCAATGACACCAAATCATGTTCAACAAAAGATTAGTGCAACGTACCTACTCCAAGACAATTTTTTTCCCAATCATATTTAATATATAAATTCACTTACATACACATAATGTATACCTACCTAAACCTACATTTAATACCTACATTTTACATTTAAACTATATTTAATTTCTCCCGTCAAGAAGCGCGAAAGCAGGAGGTACGCGCGGGCGGCCCGTCTCGCAAAAAAGTGCAATTACATATATTACTTATTCTGTGATTACATTCCTTAGGTACTCACATAACGTCAAGTGACCAACCTAAATGCAAACTCGTTAATCATTAAAAAACATTAAGTACAAAAAAATAACTTATAATAAATTGTACTTAATGTTTTTAATGATTAATTTAATTTTAGTGTTTAACTAAACAGTTTTAAAGTAAATTTTGTTTTCATCAAGTATTTTATCTGCGGCAACGCACACACTAAACAAAGAAGCTTTTGTTCATAACATATACAGGTGGATACCTACCTACTTTTCAAAACTTGTGTTTAAATATTTCTTAGAAATTATAGCCACAATGCTAACATGAATTAATCATAAGGCAACCAACTTTGCAACCAACACCATAATATCTATCAACCACAAACTATAATATGCCGCCTTATGCACCTAACGTACGTATATGCACTTGCATTGTCTCTCATAATTTAGATAGGTAACAAAGACTTACAGATTGTATTAGATTTCTAGATGAAGTCCGCAATATCGTACGCATGGATATAAGTTATATTATCCTGTGGGAACTCTTTGATTTTCCATGATAAAAATAATGTCGTTCCCCGGGACGCAACCTGGTAAGTACCTACCTGTGTACCAAATATCGTCAAAATCGGTTAAACTTATGGGCCATGAAAAGGTAAAAACCTCTTACATTAATATGATAAAAGAGTTATATTAT
Organism: Erebia palarica; assembly: GCA_964035005.1. Lineage (NCBI taxonomy): Eukaryota > Metazoa > Arthropoda > Insecta > Lepidoptera > Nymphalidae > Erebia > Erebia palarica. The sequence continues at coordinate 30,248,778 of OZ035985.1, read as the reverse complement.
TATATTGTTCATGTAGTTTGTTTTGATAACTAGATTTTTTTACACTTTATACGTTTTAAGTAAAATTTCGCCGCCAGTAAAACTGCCTCGTTGGTCTAGTGATTAGCATGTTTGACTGCGGCCGACGAGGTCCCGGGTTCGAGTCCCGGGTCGGGCCTTAATTGAGGATCGGATTTTTCGGATTAGAAATTCCCAGTACTAGCCCGGAGTTAGGAAGTTGGCGGTGTTTCTTCACCCCCGTGCCTCGGAGAGCACGTTAAGCCGTCGGTCCCGGTTGTTATCACTGACATGATAATAGTCGTTAAAGCCCGCCAACCCGCATTGGAGCAGCGTGGTGGGTCTAAGCTCTAATTCCCTCTCTCTTATGAGAGTGGAGGCCTGTGCCCAGGGACGTTAATGAGCTGTAGTGAAGTAAAATTTCAGGAATGGGAAAAGTGACCCCAAATTACATTAATATCATATAGTTAGGCATTGGTATGGCATATGTTCATATTATGTTGCTGTATTTCACAATTAGGTATACCTCTACCTAATATTTATTAATATTTCACAGAGATTAAATTATTTACCCATGTGTCTGTATCATAAGCTATTCTATTACTTTACCTTCATATCCATATTATTATTATAGTCTGTTTAAATTGAATAGATATCCGTACAAATAATATAAATGCGAAAGTTTGGATGAATGGATGTATGAATGGATGGATGGATGATTGTTACTCAATCACACCAGAATGGCTGAATGGATCTGGATGAAAGGCACAGAGATAAAAAGAATAACAAAAAGGCTACTTTTAATCCCGGAAAATTAAAGTTCCCGCGGGAACCAAAATACCTCAATCCACGCGGACGAAGTCACGGGCATCAGCTAGTATAATAATTATATGTATATGGTAATCTAGATGTAATATAATTATGTATATACTCACATAATAATTCAAATAGATAAAAACTAATAAATAATAATAGGCTTCAAGAAGGAAGTCACATAATAAAGCTGGCAGGCACTAAGATAGGCAATTTAAATTAAACTATTACAAAGGGCAAATTATCATTACCATGTCAGTCTGTGAAATCTTTAATAAGGTGTGCACGAATCCCTCATTATCCTCGCAGTACCTAAAGCTACAAGATCGAGACGTGAGAACCTGAGTCTTGAACACAACTGACGGACAAGGAAACACGCGAATATCAACAAAAAACGAAGAATAATAATTATGGTTCGTTACAAATATAGTTTCATCTCGTACGCGAGATCTTAGATGTAGCCTTGACTTATTTATTTAAGAACTTAAATGCATGGTAATTTAGTTTGAAGGTATGCTCACAGTATTATGAATCTGCATGGTTATATTATAAACGCCAAATAATAAAAATAAAGAGAAAATTTTGTTGGCAAAAATTGAATTCTAGCAAAAGATAGATCTATATTTGCTTGAATGACCTACGGAAATAGAAAAAGTTTAAAATAAAAATCACAGTGATTTTTTACAGTTTTTTTTTTACACTTAGTTTAACTTTTAATTCGATTGATCGTATAGTATCGAATTCGATGACAATGTAGCGTCAAAGTAAAATGACCCAAAAGCCCTTGATTTAAAGTCACAAATTCAGTGGGTTTAAAGCCGATTAATTCGGAAACTTATCGTTTGGAGCGCTAGCTACGAAATTGAGATCGAGTATAATAATTTTAAGGTTAATTTGACTTTGACCCTAATTTGTCATCGAATTCTTATTACGATCAATGGAATTAAAACTTTGACTAAGCGTACAAGAACCACACTGGGTCATATGGCAAAAGAGGAAATAAGTAAGTCAAGGTAATGCGGGATCGCATATTGACTCAATGTCAATACTAAAACACTTATATTCTATTCGCATATTACCTATGCTTACTTATAGATGTGTTCCTGTTAATTACTAATAATAGTTAAGTAAACACAGAAATGATCCGGAAGACTGGAGTGGAGTGCTCATTCCAATAGTAACCGGAAAGAAGAAAAACATCAAAGTATGAAATATTTATAACGTACTTACCTACTCATTAAATTTTTACTCCCATTAATAAAAACACGGTATAAATTGCATTTTTGATACGGGGCGTGACTAACCTCGTCTCTAACGCTTTGATTGTTAGTGCTGGAACACACTGAGCGTATCTTGCGCCGCTTACACCGCAAGATACGCGACGCAAAACTAGCCGCGCAATATAGGTGTGTTTTGGCCCTTAGAAATAAACGATACGGTCTTACCACAAAAAATCTAAATCTTTTAAACCTGACAGATTTTCGACACAAAAAATTGATAAATAGGTACCTATATGCGATTGGCTGATTTGATTGACTTTTCAAAATCTCAAGGAACTGTTTGCTTTCGAGGACAAAAAGTAACCTATGTCACTCTGAAGGTCCTCAACTATGTACCCACCCATTCAAAAAATCATGTTGATTCGCAGCTCTGTTGCGGCGTGATAGACCAATATAGAGTGTTAGCCAACCAACGCGATCGTGACAATAGCCTAGGATATCATTTTCACGTAATACTTAATAAGGCATCAGTCAGACTCGTTTTTCTGTGATATAGCGCAAATTGCTACAGAAATCAAGAGATTTTTCAAAATTAACTTTGTAATCTAAATTATCTGAAAGTAAAACTGTTTCGGCATCTTTTTTCATATAGGTTCAATAAATAGTCGTGAATGACTACAGCTTTATTTCTAACGGTTCGGTTAAGTCACACCTTTCATTAAAGTGATTAATTTGTGTATAAAATTATAAACAAAGAACATTGAAACATATTAGGTACTTCACTTACCAAGGTGTTTTCTGCGATGACACAAAGAGATTTTGTCCGCAATTGCCAAGATAAGGTACGGCGTTTTCATTGGGGTCGTTGTGTTGAAGGAAAAGGCACTTTTCTGCATATTTTTGTGCCTTAAGTGCTGCGAGTGGATGCCATGACTGAAAATTTATATAAGTAATTATTGTACAGCTGTAAAAACAATATGCGTCTATGAAGTATTGCAGTTTTTTGTCGATGGCTGGCAGGCAATAATTATGAAACTTCATAGGCGTGCTTACTTATGTCAAAAATTTACTAAATGGTTGGACAGAATATAAGAACTAAACTTTATAAGAATTAGTTCTTATTCTCTGGCTTTAATGTAACTTACCATTAATAACATGTTAGAAGAAGTAGGTCGAACTTTAGTTCGGAAGAAGTTGTGATATAGGACGATTTTACGCCTTACTACCGATCTTCGAGGGCTTAGGCCATCGTCAGGAATCTTGTTTGGCGGAAATAGTTCTGAAAAAGTGTTATAAAGTCCGCATTATAAAAATAATTAGTCTGTTAAAAAGGCTAGGACGGTAGGACCTCGTCCGCATGGAAAATTTTATTTAACTTCCATGGGAACCCCATAATTTTCCGGGCTAAAAAGTAGCTTCTGACATTTCCCAGGTTCTCAACTATACCAATGCAAAAAATTACGTCAATCCGTAACTGTGTTGTGTGTGATTTTCCCGAGAGAAAGTTTAATGTCGTTGTGTGCAAGTTGGGAATTTTTAGAAACACAAATTACAATATAATAATATTATAGAAAATAAAAATCTCAAATCGGTTTAGAAACCGCGGAGATATGCACCGACATACATTTAAATAAATACGCACCGAATTGAGAACCTCCTTTTTGGAAGTCAGTTATAAAGTATAGATTATTTGAAGTAGGCATATCGCTACTTACGTTGGTTTCCCCAGGATGTCACACTTTGCAATTCTATAATACTATTGAAGGTAAAAAATAAATACAACCAAGAAACGGTGCCAGATAATTTCATCTTTCAGTGGGTACTGGGTGGAAACCTAAAACAAAAAGGTTATAGGAAAATAGTAACGATGAGTAGGGTAACTGGAACAATTGATGAAATAAACAATTTTTGTATATTTAGTTAGAGGAATATGGCTCTAACTACGGAATTTGGTGTATTTTCTCGTATCAGCAATGCCATAGTTGCTATTTAATCGTAGTTTGCGTTAATTTAGAGAAAAATCAATTTCACTAAATAATCAATTACATATCCACGTATTGATGTAACATAAACTATTAAGAATTCAGTTCATAGGACATTTGAGAAAAAATGTTATAACAAGGTGAATTCGGCTTAAATGTTTCTATTGGTCCGGGTACCCTTGCCTATAAATATGCCCGCAAGTATTGCAATGCGACTTGCAGAGAGTTGACAGTTGACGCCTCTTGCACGTAGATGGTAATATGCAAGAAACATTCACGCAAGTGTCGACAACAACCGAAAAGATTGAAATCAATAGCCAGAAAAACGATGCACGAACGCATAGTAACGGACGAACGAACAAGACGCATCAGTACCTAACACTAATGTATTTCTTTAAGGTAGGTTATAATGTCTATTTAGTATTTATTATTCCCTGCAAAACATTTCAAGAAGGAAAATATATCACGGTCTTTTATTTTATTGTACTTCCCACACGGAGTAATGACCTTATGTGTCAATAACTTGTACTGTAGTTCGATAGATCTATGTGAAATAATAAATAGAAAAGAAGAACCTTTTATGACAAATGTAAACGAAATGTCACCACTGTCATTTATTAAGATTGATTCACCCGTTTAGGCTGCCCTAATTTTTTTTTCTATTATTGAGTACCAATGAAGGGTGCTCAATATAATTACAATCTAGCCACTAGCAACTAGGTATTTGACTGAAGTAATTTTTCTCTAACCTAAGCTTATAAATAACTTATGTACTAAGAAATTGTCCAATGACGTATCTTAGTCTTTCTTGTTGCAAATAGACACTTTGTTCATGTATTCTTTTAGGCAGCACTTCACTACAGTATCACTAGTCATTATGCACTAACTCAAAGGGTTTTGTCCTTTTTAGTCTTCTCACTAAATGCGTAACGTCGAGCAACTGTATTGCCTCAACGTTAACGGTGATAGTGAAGCCGATGATCATGGACTTCTGCAAATTTGGTGATGATTTTGTCGACGTATTCAATTTTCAGGTCCCGATGAAATACGTCATTTCTAATGTACCAAGGTGCATTGGAAGTGGCAAAGGTAAAAATAATGAATTTTGATTTATTGTGACGATGCCTCTAGGTAGGTATCGTATAGGTGCCACTTTCACAGCTAAGACGAATCTAATAATAGTAGATTATACACCAAGGGGATAAAGCACTGTTTTATGTCACGGGCGCTACATTGAATCCTAAACGTAACGAAGGACTCCAAATTTAACTCCCGAGCGCAGCGAGGGTGTTATAAGTTAATTCCCGTACAAAGGGAGGGAATTAAGATTGAGTCCTGAGTGCAGTGAGGGATTCAAGCGCCCAAGAAAAAAACTGCTTTATCCCGGTGGTGTATACTCAACTTTATACTTCTACCATAATAGTAAAACAAACTGTAACGGTTAGATATTTATTGCAAATCATAGTAAGTAGGATACATAGGTCTAGTAAATAATAAAAAGAAAAGACAAATTAAACTTTTTATTTCAAACTTTTTGCTTTTCATGCTGCCAGTGTTTATGCAGGTACACATACTCCTTGGTTTAAAAACTTTTATGTCAAATGGTACGATCGTTTGGTCGACCAGTCTGGAGCCTAGACTCTGTGGTGCATATTTACAGTATGGGGTTGGTCAACTAGTTGGGCGATCGATCGACTAGATTACGGCCCTAGGGCATGAAGACTGACTTTAGACCCGCAAAAGTATGATTAAAACAGTAGTAAAGGTATGGTAGAAGTATAAACTCATTTGTTAATATCTACCAAACAGTTTAAGCTGCATGCGACGCCGATAATTTTTTATAGGTGCATCCATAGGTACATAGATCTAAAGATACAGGATACTAAAACGTTACTCTCCTTCCTGGCGCAGTCAGGTAAAAAGCCGGTTGCTTATAAAAACATTCGACTTCCTTAATTATTCGATCTCCTTGATTATAATTGAAACAGTAGCTTAATATATGTATTTATTCCCATTCTCCAAAAATAGGTACATCCATCACCAATATTTACAATAGTATATAAACAGCTGGGCGGAATTTTAAGAACGTAAATGAGTGGCCTAATTTGCATTTTTAGAAAACACGGGCTGATGCCGGTGACTTTGTTCGCGTGGATTGAGGTTTATTGATTCCCGCGGAAACTTTAATTTTCCGAGATAAAAAATTGCCTATGTGTTATTCCAGACTATTATTTATCTCCGTGCCAGACTATTATCAATCACGCCAGAACCGCTGAACGGATCTAAATGAAATTTGCCACAGAGACAGATTATAGTCTGGAATAACACACAGGATACTTTTTATCCCGGAAAATTAAAGAGTTCCCGAGGGAACCAAAACCTCAATCCACGCGGACGAATTCGCTGGCATCAGCTAGTTTATTATAAACATGTACCACGAAATGTACCAATTATTGTATTCGTTACGGTTGAAACATTGAACTGTGAACACTGAACAAAGCAATAAACGCAACACCCATTACAAGCGTTGACAAATCAATTTAGGTATCATTCGTTGATATTTTTAATTTTTTATTAATTTGACTAATTATTAATTTGAATAACAAAACATGTACGCAGTTTGTTTTATGTACCTAATATAAAGCATTCCTACAGTCCTGCTTTATTTAATAATAATGACTATGCCCACAGCCTGACGAAAACTTGACTGATTGAGCTTTTCCAGCAGGAACCTAGATACGAAAAGCACTTAGTTTTTTTGTTTTAGTATAGGTACTTACCATACTATAGAAAAAATAATAAAAAAGTATTATCCACGGAATTATCTACTTAGGTCCTTTACCTACTTACCTATTATAAACATATTATAAATATTTTCATATGTGTATGAATATATGTGAATAAGAATTGAACCAATTTACCTATAGCAAAAAATATAGTATCTAAGTACTTACTATTATTTAAGAATCCACTTGCGTGTTTATGAAATCAATTTAAATATTTCTACACTACATTCACCATTAGGTACTCTAATATTAATTATTTATTTATGTTATGTAGCAGTGGTATTTATACTGCTGTGTATATTAAACATTTAAATAAAATAAGGCGAGCTCGCCACCACGCTATTCGAGTGTAGGAATTGAAATAAATGAAAATTGAGTGGCCGGCTGACCGAAGTATGTAGGTACCGGACCTATTGTTACAAAGTGCTCATAACAGTCTAACTGAATAAGCTACACCTCAATAGGTTTAAACTTTGATGTAGAATTATTAGTAGAATTATTTAATAAATCAAAACTGACACGGACTAATTACTTAGTACTTACTTAACTTCCTAGCTACCGAAGAAATAGGTACAATAGATAAGAAAGTATGTGCTTTAGCGACCCATTGTTGCGTACTAAAATTTATGTTCACGTGCTAAAACGTTTCAGTTTATTTTTCAAACTCGTGGCCCGCGGGCCGAGATCATTTTTTGAGGTAGGAGTTAGGACCTACTTACCTATTTCATAAAAAGTGAAACATGTTCTATGCAGTTGAATTTTTTTTGGCAATCAAAAATAAAACAATCTAATAACAATCAATCCAGATTTTTACCCACTTTTTAACGTATGATACAGGTACCTACTTAGAATGTACCTAACCCATACATTTTCGAATTGAATGAATGAATTCGAATTCGTTCGAACACTTATAACTCCAGAACGGCTGGACCGAATTTCATGGTTTTTAATTTGTTGTATTTGTCTCCGTCCCGAATAGCATGAATTTCGAGTTCGTTCGAACACTTATAACTCCAGAACGGCTGGACCGAATTTCATGGTTTTTAATTTGTTGTATTTGTCTCCGTCCCGAATAGCAGAATAACTATTAAAAATATTGGAAAATTGACGAAAAAATAAAATAAAAGAAAAAACATTTTCCCTTAATTTTTCCATAGAAATAACCACGCAGACGAAGTCGCGGGCATCAGCTAGTATTAAATAATTAAATTAAACTTATTAAATGTACTTCTCCCATCAGTTTCATGGATATGAAAAATGACGGACTGTCATACAAACTTGCACCCCCTATTGAAATATATAGATTATAAATATAAATTATCCGCACGCAATTTAACTATATCTATGTATCAGTTATGGGTATACATTTCTTATACCGGATCTCCCACTATAGCTGGATGAGATTTGGTACAGAGATAGATCTAGAGATAGGTCTGGAATAACACATAGGCTACTTTTTATCTCGGAAAATTAAAGAGATCCTGCGGGAACCAAAAAACCTCAATCAGCAATCAGCTAGTCAAGTTATAAATAAGAAGGGAGCCATTATAAAATAAACTTGTATTTAAAAAGTAAGTACCTACATGTTATTAAATCTTGCACGATGGTCGGAACTCTTCATGGGCAAGTCCGGCTCGTATACTTGGCTGAATTGTTTTTCATAACATAACCATGGTATGTTATCTATATGTCACTGTAAGATTGTAAAAACCGTTAGATTATAATCTAACTCGCGAAATTCTAAACTGTCGAAAGTTTACAATTTAACGCATTATTTTCCGGTAGATTGTAATCTGATAGGTATTTAAACCCCATAAAACCTAAGTGCCCTACTTAAGGGCACTAGTTAATTATTTATGTCGAACCCTAACCTAACCTACAAGAAAGAGACAAGAAAACGTAAATAAAATGAATATTTCAAAAATTGACAGTTTAGAATTACGCGAGTTAGATTATAATCTAACGGTTTTTACAATGTTACGGTGACATATATATCTATGTGTTTACTTACAAATGTAATTAGCTATGTAATTTTTTCAAGTAAATATTTTGAATAAGTATAGTAGCTACCAATTAAAATATTTTGTTGGTAGTTATGGATGCGTACCATAAATCGTTAAAATACGTAAGATATCTTCTTTATAATATGGGTATGGATTAAAGGTGGATAGTTTAAAACTTATAAGCACGCTAAAACTAACAATAGGTATTTGGGTAAGCCTTCGGGATATAGGCAATGTAGGTTCATCCTCAACGTTTGGTAAATCAACGATATTTCTAGTCTGTCTTGGGAACATCAGTTCATCATGTTGATGGTCAAATCGCGGTGTAAAAACTCATCAAAATTTTTAGGGATCCGTATTACAAAAGCTGACTACAGAGCACTCCTTTTAGGTGCGACTATTTTGATAAGCTCTCGATTATTTGCTGCCCCAGTAGCCCAGTCATTTGGTGCTCAAAAAGGGGGTTACCTGGAAAGTTATCCGGGAGTTTTGGAAATTGGTGATTTTATAGATATTGACGTGCTCTTTCCGAATTTCCACTTTGCCACCTCGTATCTTTGCCGCTCGCGCCGCCATATTGGAAAAATGGCGCCCAAAAACAGTTTTTTGACAATAATTCCTTTCCAACTATACGATGAAAATAGATAAGTAAGTTTGTAAGTAATAAATTAAACTAAAGACAATATCCTACAGTTTATGTACTATCCTTTTTTTTTGTAAAATCAATAGTTTCAGCGTACGAGAGCCGCAAACCAAAACCTAAATTCACCTTCAACAGTTTAAATAAAGGACATTAACCAAATTCGCCTAAGAATCAACAAACGTTTGAAATATACGGTAAATCTATGCTTATTTTATAACCTTTATTCCACATATTAGAATTAAACGGACACTACAATTTAATTTAAAAATTCTTTTATGATTACTATACGTTTCCGTCTCTCGGTTATTAACCACAGATTACTTACAGGTTAAAATAATATACAATACCACTGCTTGAGCGCTAGATTCGTATCGTAAGAAACAAGATCAAAGCAGCTTAAAGTGCTAAGTGCGCTAGTATTCTGAATCTCGCAACTCCATATATTGAAAGAACAATAATTTAATATTTCTAACGCCATCTGTGAATTTCTCGATGAACTATGACGATATCTTTATTTATAATGCCATCTGTAATATTTTTGATGAACTACCACGAATCTTGTCTAATCTACATTCGGTTTACAGATCGATTACAATTGGATAAAGATGATATTTATTCGTTTACGCAGATTGATTGTGAAAGTTGAAATAACCTCAAAATTGAAAATAAACTCGCCGGCATATTTAGCGGAACATAAAAAAAAGGTTTCATATCAGTATCTTATAAGGTTGCTGCCTGGTTAATACGTCATTTAATTTAAAAAGAAATATTTTCAAATTAAGAAAACAACTAAACATCACATTTTATGCAATTGTTTTAATTTTATTCAAATACACCCTATCTGGAGCGAACTTCGAGTATTTCTTCCTTCTGAGTTTGATTTAAAATTTCATTGAAATACTGTTTTTTGTTACTTTTTTTTTTATCGCGTATCTTTCTAGAGTTGATGACTGAATTATGCCTGACTTAGCCCCAACGGAGATTGCCAGGGCACTCGAAATGCGAAGAAATGGTCAAACCTACAGAGTGATATCCAGAGATCTTCGTCGACCAGTTTCAACGATCCATCCCAGTATCCAACGGTTCAGGGAGACCGGTACTTATGTGAGAAGAGCAGGACAAGGCAGAAAAAGACGCACTTCGAGTAGGGATTATCGTTACATTCGGCATCGTGTACGTAGGAACCCCCGTTTGACGGCCGTCCTAGCCCGACATGAGTTACAAGCAGTGCGGGGTGTAACCGTAAGTGAGCGTACGGTACGAAGAAGGCTCGAAGAAGCTGGTTTGGGTTCATTTGTGCCCGAGGTAAATCATCGTAGAAACAGGTTAACTTTTGCTCAGGAACATCGACTTTGGAACGCGGACCAATGGAGTAAGGTATTGTTTAGTGATGAGTGCAGAATTCTCTTAAATCAAATTGACGGCAGGCATATACAGATGCAAAGGAGAACGATACATTCAGACAAATTTTGAAACTACAGTTACATACGGTGGTGGATCAATAATGGTTTGGGCGGGCATTTGTTTAGGAGTTCGCACAGACTTGGTAGTGATTGACAGAGGAAGTCTGACTGCAGACCGCTATATCAGAGAAGTTTTAGAAGAAAATGTTGTACCGTTTGCCCCATATATCGGTGCAAATTTTGTTTTTATGCAGGATAATGCTCGGCCGCATACCGCTCGGGTAACCCAAGCTTATCTTAATGATATGAATATCACTGTTATGGAGTGGCCGGTGAGATCACCGGATATGAACCCAATAGAGCACGTTTGGGACTTGCTGAAAAGAAAAGTTAAGTCCAGAATTCCAGCTCCTGCCAACGTGGGAGAACTGCGAATCGCCGTAGTTGAGGAATGGCGGAGACTATCCCAGGAGACCATCGATAACATCATTCTCAGTATGCCTAGACGGGTAGAAACTTTAATAAGAGCACGTGGAGGAAATACGCGATATTAATCACCATTTTTCTAATTTAATTAATTGTTATTTTAATGTTAAATTTCACTTTTCCCGGTTACATGAAAAGTTCAAAAATGTACAATTTTTCACAAATAGCCTTTACTCGCAAAATCTGTTCTTAATGTGATTTCATTTTAAGTAAAACAAATGAAACTTTAAATAACAAAAGAAGTGTAGTAAGTAGATTTTTAAATAAAACCATATTTTTTTAATTATGGACCTTTTTTATGTTCCGCTAAATATGCCGGCGAGTTTATTTTTGGTAATAAGTAATTTCTTAGCAAGTGTTCGTTGTTTTAATCTGCTCTCAAGTATAAAGAGATTTTAATTTGAATCCAGTAATCATTGTTTTATGACGGTTGGCTCTAAGGCGAACTTTGTATGGGGACAGAACAATGTCCTTTGTACCTATTTTGTATTTTACAAGATCTTTACACTAAATTAGCCGTGTCAATCAAATTTAGTTTAAAGATCTTGTAAAACACACACAATACGAAAGTGTGATTGTTTGTTGGTTTGTCCTTCAATCACGCCGTAAAGGTACAATGTACCTACTGGCGTTATCTTTTGCACGGGTATAGTTGAAGACCAAGACCTTTTTTAATCGAATTTTCAACGAGTTTCCTCGAGATTTTTGAAACCAAAATCCACGCGGACTACTTAAGTAGCGGTTTTATAAATTAGAATGCAGGTAAATACGTAGTTAACAGTAGGTAAGTATTTCGAAGAATCACTAATTATGGATCCTAATATTACTAGCTATGTGAAAATAATATTAAAATCAAAATATTTATAAAATATGTAGGTAAGCGATACGCGATCTCACGGCAGTCATTCAATTATCTCAATGAATTGATATAGTAATAAGTACTCTACCTACCTATTCGGTTACTAACTATAAATTGACGCCTTGAAGCTTGCTTGGCCGTTATTACATTAATATAACTAGGACGCTGGACGATTAGTTAGTTGGTATGGAAGAATCTATATTTTGTTAGCTCTACTTTTTAGTGAATAGGTTGGTAATAGTCATGCTTTAAGTGCAGTATGATGAAAATTACACTAGTGAGGAGGTGGCTAAGGTGTAACCGAAGCCTATTTTTCAGGGTTAGAAACCAAAAACGTTAGGTGGGTTGGAGAGGAGAGGTTGGACCAAGTGAGTTTTATGATTATGTAGAAAAATAAAACAACCGAAAAAAAGTTCCTTCGTTCCAAAAACTATACCTACCTTTTCATCTAAACACGTTTGCATCTCATATAAGTGTATCTAAAACTACCAAGGATGATAATTTTTTTAAATCTCATGCTTATTATCTGCACTCACAGGACTCTTTACAAGATAGGTACCTACTAACGCTCCACTGATCCGCAGAAGACGACAGGGGAGAAGAAGGCGCCCCTTAAGAGTCCCCGCAGACCACAAACTTTTTATCGGCCGATAGTTTGGTTAATCAGTATGAAGATGTATGTAAGCAAATTATAACGATTCGGTATCGGTCGATAAAAAATTTGATGGGCTGCACGATTGCCTTCAAACTGAACTGTCGGCAAACTATCGGCCGACAGCTAAATCAGTATGGCCACGCTCTTCCACGCGCGCACATTACCGATTATTTAGTCGGCCGATAGTTCAGTTTGCTCCGAGCTTTGGCGCTGGCTGGTCATGCGCATTTGTCACGATGGCTATGTCAAGTTGTAATTCGTCGCTGCTTATCGAAACGTCCGTTGTAAATTTAATAGAAGTTGAAAAAATCAATTTAACGAATTAAAAAATACGACTGGCTTCCATATTATTTTTGGAGTTTACTTCCTGAAGCGATTTGCATGTATAGATAGCCTTTGGAATCTTATTCACATTTTTTATTAAATGATATTTTTTGTGAATCACTAAGTAATGAACTATAGTGTTATATATTTTTGGAATCTACTCATCATTTTCTAGATGATGATTATATTGTTAATCTTATTTTCGATTTTTTTTTTCAATTTTGGTTTTTAATACGGGACCATGGTCAGTGGTCACCCCATCAATTTTTTTAAAAATTTTACTAGCCTATATCACCCGGAATAAGCTAGGGATTCTAACGATACCTCATTTATCAAAATCGGTTCAGGCGTATAGAAGTTATACATACATACATACATACATACATACATACATACATACATACATACATACATACATACATACATGAATATATAATAATATTGTTAATAATATAATTAAAAAACAGCAGTCAGCACAAATTAGAAAAGATCTTTACATGGCTACATCGGATAAAATTAGTAAATATAAAGCCAGTTTGACGTATTTAGGACCTATATCTGAGCGCATTGCAAAGACGCTCAGATCACATGATGTGCATGTCGCGTTCCGGACAAATAATACACTTCGGAGGATTTGCAATGGAAAAGATAAATTAAAGAATCATCAAAAATCGGGTGTTTATAAGCTTGAGTGTCCTGAATGTGGTGCCACATATGTTGGTCAAACTGGACGCAATTTTGAGATGCGCTTTATGGAACATATGTCTGCTTATAGGAACGATCAACCACAAAGGTCCCAAACACTTCGCTAAACATCTTTTGGACAGTGGACATGAGGTGGGCAATAACCATTCATATAAAATCCTGCATAAATGTAATAAAGGGTTACGAATGTGCGTTTGGGAGCAATTAGAAATAATTAAACACAATAATAAAGGATTTGAGTTGCTAAATGAACAAATAAACGTATCAAATTTACCTTTACTCAATTTATACAGTAATAGGGGAGGGGGCGGGGCTTCAGTATGAGCCATGCCAAAAAGGTATATAAGCCAGAACTTGCGATACGATAGTCACTTCACAATCGTGCATTGTCGAGTCAACATCTCCTGAAGATGCTCCGGTGTCGGAGTGAAACGCACGTTGAGAGTGATTTGGAGGATTTGTGTGGTGTGGTGTTGTGCCTATGCGAATTGCTGGGTGGTGGGTGTCGCATGTTGCAGATGAAAGACACGCACTGTACCACACAGATTTGTCTACTGTAGCGGATTATAGCGAATTAAACTTCTAGTTCATTCACCAGTATCTTTGTTTTAAAAAGTTACTCACCACTATGGTTAGTCATTTCATAGTAAAACAACAAGAAACAAAGATTATTTTCAAAGATTCTCATTCTAGAACAAAAACCATGGATAAAAAATAAAGGTGTCAAATTACGGTTTCGTGTTTCACTCGCACGAAATTTCTACCCATAAATTCATCTCATAGAGTAGGGCCTCCAAAAAATTCCTACTGTGTCCTTGCCTATCCTATTCGTTTCAGCCAAAGTTAGAGAGGAATCGAGTTAGTAGTTTACTCTGTAGAAAATCATTCTACGGCGTCGGCGATGACGCATTTCGCCCTTGCGCGCCGGAGCCAGTAAATGGCCGCGTGCCAGTTAACGCCAAATTCACCCAAAGCCATTTACTGGCCGCTTGCGAGTTAAGGGGTAGTTGGGCATGTAATTATGCTTTCTGCATCGGATCGCGCCTGCGTTCAGCCTAGGCAAGAAGTTTGGAGATGTCTATAACTAAATCATTATTACACTTTGTTATATTGACAAGGAATTGCACCTCCAAGAAATAAAGTATGACGACATGTACTGCCGCACCTCATTCATATTATTTCTTCCTCGACTGTTTTTTTTAGGATCGTTAAGTTATTGATGGGACAACTGTAGAGAGTATCTGTGAATTTCACACCATCTTTGATTCGTACATAATTATGAAGCACACAGCAAGCTTTGATTATTCGAACACAAAAATTGATATTCACGTCAATTGGGCGGTGAAAAATACGCCATTTGTTAGCGAGAATGCCGAAAGTACATTCAACCATGCGTCGAGCTCTTGTATGTCTATAGTTGAAAATTCGCTTGGTGTAGTTTAAATTTCTTTTTGCATAAGGGCGTAATATGTGATTGTCAAGTCCAATCGCTTCATCGCCTACGACAGAGAATGGAATAACATTTCCGTCATCATCATTGGGCAAATGCTTTACAGAGGGAATGTTTAATCGGTTTTCGGAAAGCCGTTTACCCATTTCAGATGTTTTAAATATTTCTGAATCACTAGCTGTCCCTTAAGAACCAACATCTATATCTACAAATTTATAATCTGCATCTGTCCAAGCCATTAAGACGCAAGAGATGAACTTTTTGTAGTTAAAATATGATGATCCAGAATGTTCTGATTGTATCATCCATATATGCTTGCCATCTATCGCTCCAATGATGTTTGAAAAATTTGTGCGACTATAAAATTCGTCTGCAATTTTAATCCAATCATCTTCTTGTTTGATTGCCATAAACAACGGTTGAAGTATGTTCCATATTTGCTCACATGTAGTTTTAGTTATATCTCGTATTGTAGAAGCACCCATTAGATAATCAAATGACAAAGTATTGAAACTAACTCCGGTAGCCAAATATCTGTAAAGAATTAATTAGAGGTATTATTATTTTTTAGGTCGCGATGTGCAAAAAAAATGGGCTAACTTACGGACTTGCTTTCGACGAGAGTTGAACGCACAAAAAACACAAAGTCGGGTCAAGCTGCCAGCAAGAGGAGGAAATATATCTATTTTGAAGAATTATTATTTTTAGTTCCATGCATGGAAAATAGACAAACAGAAGGCAACTTGGAAGAAGATGATTCACAAGAAAATAATGAAGGTGATGTCGAATCTAATCATTCTACTTCTACGCCTATTCGTCGTCAGAAGAAGAGGACTAATGTATCCCAAACGGATTGGGATGAAGCATTAATAAAATCATTGAAAAGCAGTGAGACTGTTGATGAAGATACAAATTTTGCTATAACTCTAGTCCCTTCACTTCTGAATGTAACAGCCGAAGAAAAACTTGATGCCAAGATTGGTATTCTCAACATTTTTAAGCAGATTAGACTAGCCAGGCGTGTTCAGACTACTTCTCAAATAACAGCTAGGAACTACAACGTATTACAGCAGCCGTTGTCCTCTTTTCCTGTATATCATCGAGGAACTAATATCTTGCCATCACAACAACCATTACAGGCTTATGCTGTCCGTTCTATGCCATCCCCTAACTCGTCGTTGGTTCAAAACATTCCATCACCAGGCAATTCAAATGATACCGCCCAATCTTATTTTTCAAATTTTTCAGATGATGCACAAATATACGATTTGTAAACAATTTCTAAAAAATATTTTAATTCTAGTATAAAAATTATCATAAGTATTTGTGGTTTATCTTACCGTATTGTAACGCTCAATCTCTCTTCAACAGGTATTGAAAGTCTTAAATTTGTATCCTCCTTCGCTATTGCTGGTCCAATTAATTTGACGAGTTCATTGAAGCTGCTTAAGCTCATTCGATAGAAGGCAAAAAATTTGTTCGGGTAATCTAGTAATTTGGAATGTAACGTGTAAAATTTTCCATTTAATAATCTGTCATTGTGAATGGGATGCACCCAATACTCTCGGTTTCTCTTCTTGATCCTTCTTCTCCGTAGTATAAAAGCAATAATAACATTTCTGGATAATTTTCTATTAACTTTCATTACGCAACCGCTTTCTTCAAAAGTCACTTAACAACTAGCAAATCATTCAAGACCGACTGTTGTCTGGTATGCGCACTCATCACCAACCGGACTGTTTAGTTGGCCCGGTGTGCGCGCTAGTAGGCAAATCCGATCAAACTATCGGCCGATAAAAAGTTTGTGGTATGCGGGGATTCTTACTCACCTTCTCCCGCCTAAGTAAGTATAGGTGTTTAGGACCCTATTATCGGTTCAGCGTCGCGACGTCTCAGTTGCATCCAATACGTCTTGGGACCCTGAGACCAATCTTTCTAGACGCGGACTATGCTGCTGGTTTTTTAGTGGGTATTCTTACCCGCTTGTGCGGGATGCGTAAATACTTTTTCCAGCAAATAAAAAATAAAAAAGGAGTTCCGTCGTTACAGTAGCCAGTAAGTAGAGATCTTCAACCACATCTCAAGCCTATTATGATTTGCTATTCAAATAAACTTATTTCAATGCTCTCGAAACTTCAAGGGAATCTACCACTATATATTATTCCAACTGAGAAGAACCAGCTAGAAACTCGGGAAACTAAACTGGGAAAATAGTAAAGTACAGGTAATTCCGATAATATTAGAACCCAACTATTAGCTTTCAAAAATGAGTTAAAAAAATGAAACAGATATGGTGTCGTCAGATATATTTACCCGACGATGCCTTGTCTGTCTAGGTATAAGATAAGTAATTAATCACTAATCGGCATGTAATAAAATAAGGATAATACCCTCTTTTCATAGTTTATTGACCAGTTAATGTGTTTAAAAATTAACAAAGTCAAATTCTCTATCAAGTTTTAGTGTAAGAATCAAAGTTTCCTCCTCGGGGTCCCAAGTTGCTCTGGACCTATCAGGGTTGATCTCGTGCGGCAGTGGAAGTCGCAGGTGGTATCTAGAAGAGTCAACCGTGACGCAAGAGGTGTCGACGGATAAGTCCACGTTCTCTTTTTTATCTCCAGGCATCTTTACTCGCACGACGAGGTTTTCACAGCTGGCTGATGATGGTGTCTTTGGCCCCATCTTTTGACATGAGAGTTGACAAAAATAAATAAATAATGTTAATTAAAGTTATTGAGTTTATACAAATAAAATACCAAGTAGATGCCCGCGAAATCGCTTTCGAGGGAACTCTTTTATATTCCTGAATACAAAACTTCGAATGCCTCTGTTGGTTCCAGGATACAAGTTTAAATCACCTGCCTAAGTATTTTCGTCTTATTATCCGTACCAGTCAAATTTCGTAAAAACTGGTTAAGTGGAGAGGCTGTGAAGGTGACAGACATACATCAACTGGGTAAGTAAGTAACCTATAAAGGAATAGCATATCTAATAATTTACCTACAAATGACTTGGTAGGGACCTCATAAACTCTCTATAGTCTTACACTTTTTTAATACTTATTAGAAAAACTTGCAAAGCTGGAAGCACGAAGTTTCTGTAAAAATGCAGAAGTGCAAAATTTGATCGTCTAAATGGAGTAAGTGCGGTTGCGGCATATTACCATAGGATGTTAAGTAGGTAGTTCAAGCAACTCATTACCTTGCACCACCTATACACATGCCGTCAAATAAATACTATGCAGTGGCCCACAGTGGGTGATTTATAGATCTAGGCACCGCTTACCTAGTCGTACCTACCTAGTCGTACCTACCTACTACTCATTTTTGATATAGCTGTGCCACGGCGAATTGGTTCGTCCACCTTTCAATTCGCGCGGAGGAGGTTGGAGCAGATTACACTCATATTATAGGTACCAAGCAGACATTCTGGCGGCTGACGTCCAGACTCCCGAGGTATGCATCATTATCATCATTTTTCGGCTTTTTTACATGATGCGAATATTGTGAGGCCAAAATTACTAAGTAGGTAAGTAACTTGGGCCAATTTAGAAAAATAGTACCTACCTATGCGCAAATTGACCCTGCGGCGCTGCTGGCAATAGAATCCGGAATCTCTCGCTTAGTTATAACTTCAGTTAACCTACGGCGTTCGGACCTACCTACAAAGCCTGGCAAGCTGGCAAAAGCTAAGTAGTTACCTACCTGTAGAAAGACATCTTCCGCACTGACGGACTGTAGATAATTCATGGTGTAAGCCGGAGCCTTCCTATCTCCTTCGCCAAAGCCAACTTTGCCCATTTGTTCGGCTTCTTCGGCCTCTTGCTGTTCGTATTCCTCTATTGTTTCAGGTGTTTTATTTGCTTGAACGTCGGAAGAGTTTTTGTTTTGTCTCATTGTGGATATATCATATTCTGCAATATAATGAGACGTTTTAAGTGGCTACCTATAGGTACCTACCTATTTTATTCCTATTAAGTAATTAGGTATAACTAATATGTCTCGTTAATCTCTTCGCTGCTAGATTATTTAGTTATTCGACTACCTACTATTAATTATTGGATTTATACGTTGAGAAATTCTCAGCAGACGTCCCAGGTTGAGGAGCGGCATCAAGTTCCCACGTGCCTTTGTTGGGTCAAATTGCCGCTCTACCTGACTATGAAATCGAAACTACTAGTCTGAAGTCTATGGACTATGAAAGCGAAACTACTAGTCTGAAACTACTAGTCTGAAGAAGAAGAAGAACTAGTCTGAAGTTGATTGGCCGATGAATCCAGGAGAACTAAACAAGGTAAGCCATCATGACAGACAGAAGCCCCGTTACGTCCCTATGCAATACGAAAAAACGGTCATGCAATATAGGTACGGGAAGGTGTGACGTCTGCGGTGGGGGAGGATTAATCAGTTCTCATAACTCATGTGTGCATTGTTCACGCATCGTACATTCTTTATCACCTACCTTTCAAATGTCCCCAGTCCCCACCATCGAAGTGTCCTCAGCTCTTTATTAGATTTTGAAAAATAGTGACTAGCGACAAATCCCTAAGGGTCCAAGTGACCATTACAAACCAATAAAATTAGCTTACTAGTGGCAGGAAGATCATCTCCTTGCAAAACTTCAGGCACAGGTTGTCTGAGCAAATCTACCAACTTTTCCATCTGTGATGTTGTGAACTCCATTGTAAACTTCAATCTAGGTGCTTACAACCGATTAAAATTCTTTACTGAGATAATTTATCTAGAACATTTCTACTTTTAGTAACACACAAGAAAAGACCAGACAAAGGGCAATTGGAAATGATTTAATAATAAATCAAAGGTTGCTAGGAGACTATCATAGATAATACACTATATACTTGCTAGAGACTATCGGCCGGTTTCTGAATTGAGAATTTCATGTTGAGTCTCTCAAAGACGACTCACACAGTAAGTACACGGTAGTCAAACTTAACTTACCCGGTGACTAGTAGATATGAAAAAAAAACTAAACAGGCAAAACAATAATTATTTTTTAAACCATATTTTCTCACCGTTCAAACCTTCCGGACTACGACAAATATTTCAAAACCAAAATCAGACTTTTAGCGAGACTGCCTTAAAAACTCTGTTTTGCCGATTTTACGATATGACAGAGCCATAACAGACGGCAGATCAGCAAGTTTTTTTTTTTCTGTACCATGCCTGTATTATTATATTTTTTTAATCTATCCTAAATTATTGTTGAGTTGTTAATAAAATACATCAATAAATTGTAGTCTGTTAACCTATTTATAAATGACAAGATGAGAGTATGTTAAACTAAAAGATAAGCCACGCTTTGTAGATTTTATAGAATTTATTTCAGAAAACTACATATTAAACACAAATATGAGTATAGTTAAAAATTAAGTTATTCAAGGAAAACCATCATCATCTTCTTCTGCCATTTCCTTAGCAAGCTCCAGGTCTTGCTGCTCTCGCTCTCTTCTCTCTTCAGCACTTTCCAATTCCTTCCCATAAGACTTGGGAGGATATCTCATTGCCTTCACACTCTGGTTATGTAACTCGAGGCAGAAGGATATACGCTGGTGGAAAGCCAGTTGGGGTTCCCTTGTACAATACAGGTCTGAGCTCTCCTTGTTACTCATGTATCCCTTTTCTGGGTCCAGGGTAGCTTCAATGACACCATCTCGGATAGCTTTAGCTACAATAAACTCTGCATCTTCAGCAGAATCCAAGCCTAACTTTCTAGCTATATCTTTAGGGGAAATTCTGGAATAAGACATCCCAATAGACCGAATTGCAGTCTTAATAACATTTTGTCGCAGACGCAGAATCAATGTAAAGGTATGGTCATTCCGGAACTGGGGTCCAAAGTTTTCCAATACCTCTCCGAATCTTTGCAAATTACCAAGTCTGACTGCTTGAGTGAGTTGAAAGTATGGAGCCAGGGACTTTCTGAGTGGAGCTGTACGGAAGATAGCACGCTCAGGTATGTCACCTAACAATAACTCAACAACAATAGCCAACTTCTGCACTGTCTGTCTGAATCCAACAGCTGCAGTTTGAGGAGCTTTACGCAAAGCCTGCACAAGGTGTTTGTGAGCATCACTGTACTCTAATCTAGCAGCCTTAATTCTACCAAGGTAATAGAGAAATCTTGCCCATTCATTGTTGCTAGCATTCTCCGGGAAGACTGATTTACTGACCAATTTATCAGCTTGATCATACAAGGCATAGTGAAGGTAGTTACGCAAAAGACAATTAATCAATACTGCCTGACCCTCATAGTCGTTCCTAAGAGTGGATGTACGTAAACGTGCATGCAAGAGTCCTCTAATGAGTTCCAATTTATTTGTCAGTTCAAAGACTCTGGAGTGATAGAAATAACATTTTGCAGCAATTAAATCCAACGTCCGCCGGTTTTGTGCTGTCACCTTGTTCATTAATAGTTGCGAACATTCCACAGCTTCTTCCAACTTGTTTGTGTCCAACAAACGGAGTAGAACCAGAAGATGCATATAGGCGTCTACTTCAGGGGCAGGTGATTTAGGAGCACTTCTGGACCGAGGTGCTTCTATTTCGACTGCATCCGACGCGGGCTGCTCGACGAAGACAATCAACGCTTCTTTGTCAGGGCTCGCTGGAAATACTTGGTTAATGATCGCGCGAAGGACATTACCGTTTAGCTTCTTTCTAGTGCTCGGAATAGACCTGAGTACACGCATAGCGAATCTCGGCTCTTTCGAAGAAACTGCTTTATCAATTTGTCTAACATGTTCTCTCAAATCTTGAACAGCTAGTACGTCGGCGTCTTTTTTCACTTCACTCATTTCCACGTCACTTGCAGCAGCCGGGCTGTCGACGTTTTTCATTTCAACATCTTGCTCAGCGGGTGCCATTATTGATTCTTGATTCAAGATTTCTATTTGTAATTCCAAAAGTTTATCCCAAGAAGAAAATGAAACAACAATTTCAATTTACACTACTCATTATTTTGTCAAACTTCAAAGTAATGTCAAACAAAACTCAAAAATATGCCGAGTAACAAAAATTTCGTTCGGAAATATGGGCAGGTGACAAGTATGTACAGCGGCTTCCTTACAGTGGGTGTAGGTAATTTTGGAAACACCAATCCAAAACCAAACAAATAAAATCTTAATTTAAGCTTCTCACCTTCTTACTATAGTTCTTAGTTTCTTACCAATGGGAAATGGTTATCTCTTAACTGCCCTATTATATTGTGATAATTATGACAAAAGTCCAACAACTATAAAATTATAAAATCTACGGCTATTTAAATATTTTTATCTTCCTTTTGTTTTGTAAATCTGGGAAGAAATACCTATTTAAATTCCACAAAACAAAACATGCAAGTTTTATTAATGTTACCCACCCACCACCTGTAATGAATATTCTATTCATTCTTACTTGTGATCGTGCAGATTTATCTCGGATTTACCATAAACGCTTTGCGTTTTTTATGTTTATCAAGTGTCATGTACATATGCTGTGCCTTTATGTTTAATTTGCTCTGGTCATGTCTATGAACTTTCCTCAGTTGTGTTGTTCATGGTCTGTGCTTCCCTTTGTCCATAGACAAGACAAAATGCTCGTATAGTTGCCTAACCAATATACCTACTGTACCTACTAGCGAAATAGTGATAAAAAGCTTCAAGTTCTACAGTTTTAATTACTAATGTTACACTCGAAATTTTTCGGATTACTAACATCGCACCACACAAAAGGTGTGTGCCAAAAATTATAAGGCACGGAGGCGCCACGGTCGAAGGGGACCGGTTAATTCTATACATAAAATTTCAATGTGTTCTGGAAATGGTTTGCAAAGAGGACGTGGTATCATGGTTTAAAGAATTGGAAAGCTATAAACGCATAGATGCTATGTGTACACTGTTAAATATGTGCTTGCCATTTGAATTACGCTTTATAGGCACGTACCTGGAGGAGCTCGGTAAGCGGGACTTCCAGGAGTTGCGTGGTGCCGAACTGAGGGCTAACAACCCCGCAGACCTGGCTGCAGACATCGGAGGAGCAGACACTGACTCGAGGACGCGGCGGAAAATGGCTTTATATGTGTCACTGTTACGTTCGTGTAATTTTGCTTGTGCCACCACATTGTACAATGCTATGGTCAGTTTAGAACAGAGCGGCCTGTTGAAGGGCTTATATGGTGATCTCCTCGAAGAAATTCTTCTATTGTACACAATGGCATTACATCATCCAGCTTTTACATTTGACCAGAAGTCTCATTTTGGTGATATACTAGAAAAGTTAAAAATGGAAGACCAAAGGATACAGTATCAGGAACAGCAGGAGCACATAAACGTTGCCCCAGTGAGCTCATGTCACACTCAGCCTAGCATCACCCCCAATATGTCAGTCCCACCACCCAATCTGACTGGATTGGGTCCGCCGCCTGGCTTAATGTTTGTTAAGGCTCCAGTGGTGCAGGTTAGTGTCATACATTTATTTGTATCTATTCCAATATATTTCTCACAAAACCATGTGCTATAATTTTTCTTTGTTTGTTTATTTTATGTGTTGTTATCTAATTATAAGGCTGCATCTGACATTTTGCTTACTGAATTTGAGTTATTTATGTTATTCTAATAAATTATCCTATTTATGTGGACTAGTGTACTTATTACTACCATTGAAAGTCTCTTCCTTTTGGAAGTTGGCAAAAATATTCTCAATCAGCCACTAGAGGTTCCCTTAGGAGGGTTAAGGAGGAGGTAGATCCTTTATGATATATTTTTTACTATGGTTGGTTTAAAGCTTATTTACCTAAAAATAAAATACCTGTTCAAACTATTTTTGGATTAAAAATTTATGTTTTTGAATAGTTAATTATAACCTTAGAAATTTTAAAGAACTGAATAATCATATTCAATGATAATTTGTTTAGAAAAACGTAGACATGTCATAAGTGTTTACTTTTTTTTTAAACTAGGTAAAATTTATAAACATACATTTAGGTTTTGGTGTCTGTGATATTTGTTTGGATTATTTTAGTATTATTAAATTATTTTACTTACTTAATTGAATATTGATAGTATTTGTACACTTCTTTACTTATTTACTTAATAATTAATTATTAAGTACTAGTCAATTGAAAGCATCCTTGTTCGTGTGCATGTAGACTTTTGAAACCCTTCAATCACACACACAAACACAACAAAGCAACTAGGGCTTTCGAATACCAGATTTTAATACAGGATAGATTCTTTCCAATACGGGGATCCCGGTATTAAAATGGAGATTTTTTTAAACTTAAAATCTGTTTTCCTGTAGGTGAACACGTTACGTTTCACAGTTAACAGTTAATCCATAAAAAAAACTTTCCCACCACATTAACTCAAAAAAGGCGCCTTTGCTGTTAAAAACCAGTGAAGACAAGTGAAGTCGTTTTTTTTTTCACTCTGTAAGAAAACTGAGAAAAGATTTTGTTTTTAGATAAATTTTTGTTTTGAGTATTACTAACATAACAGTAATAAATATCTTTTATTAAGTAATCTAAAGGAATGAAGAAAAATCTGAATTATGTATTAAGTTATATGGCGAAAATGAAAGGCCACAAAATGAAGCCACTTCATTTTATATCCAATCTTACTCAATCTTACTCGATATTACTTATTATCAATCAGTTAATTTCTTATTAATATAAAAAAAGCATATCACTTGTATGACTTTTAAAATAGAACTATTTTTGAATAAATTCTTACGAAAATTTTATTTAACCTCCATTTGAATTTTGAACTTCTAATATAAAGTAGCAAAATGTAAATTACGCTGTTTCCCAACATACACACAAAATGTAAGAAATATGGCTGGAAATTTTAAATAATAAATGAATTTAGTGACAAAGTTAGTAAAAAATGTACTGTGAATACTAAATGAGTAATAATCTATGGTTTATTTATTATAATAGAACACAAACTAAAATAAAAATTGAGTAGGTACACAGCCCGGTCAAAATAGATATTTTAATTTACAAAAACTCCGACATAGCTGAATTTTGCTAGAGACCTTGTAGTAGAAGTAGGGTTGTTATGTTCACCAGCGTGTTCTAATTGCCAGGGCTAGTCTTGCTCGAATGTTCAATTGAATCCAATAGAACAATAGATTCATATGATATTGATGAAGAGACAGCTGATTCATCTTCAATTGAATAATTTATGAACATCCAGCAAGAAGAAGAGGAGGAAAAAGAAGAAATCGAAGAAGACATGACTGTTGAATTTGAATTTGAACAGTATGAATCAGATTCAAATATTTACAGAAATCAGAACTAAAGTTTAAATGAATCACCAATATCAATATCAATAGTAAATACAATATTTGCTGCTGCTGCTGCTATTTTAAGCAGAAAGCAATATTGGTCAGGATCTTTAGTCAGTGGCGATCACAATAGATCGGCAACGGTCAAAGTTATACTGGGTCTCATTACAGAGCCCTGCAAAGCCGCATCTTTAAGAAGAAGAAGAAATACAGTATTTTCCTATAAAACTCCGTCATAAAAGATTGTGGAGTAGGCCTACCGGGGAAACCACGTTAAAAAAACGCGCCAAGAACACTACCCCACAGGTGGTATGGAAATGTGTGCATATAATGTAGAATGTAACTTTTAATTTTTGTATTGCGATATCTCAGGAATGTTGATTGTTAGGAAAAAAGTATTAGGACCTTTTTTGTAGATAATTTTATGATCTATAATATTTGTCTGAGCTATAATTTGATAAAACTTAACGTTTTCGAGAAAATTTAAAAAAACCGAAAATTTTGACCTTTGACCTTGAATAACTTTTTAGCACACGTGATTGATGGGTATTTTCGGCACTTTATTTCTACTGGTTTATCCAATGTCTCTAGCAAAATTCAGCTCTGTTGAAGTTTATATTATTTGGTCATGGTCACAATTTTTATGTCTATTTTGACCGGGCTAACATCCAATTTATGTCTATTAGCATCACAGAGTGTGAGTGAAACAAAAAATCGCTATTTGTGTTTATAGGATTATGAACTCTTCACAGAGTTCAAAATGTCAAATGAAACTTTTTATTTTTAAATAAGTACTTACAGTCAATTTTGAAAATGAATGAAGAGTGTCATAGGCAATCCTTGTAAATCAAGAGTTCTCACAGGATTTATTAATCCCACAGAGTTCCCATAGAGTAATTTCACTGAACAAAGTTGCCGTCATCATCTATTTGATAATAATATTTATTGCTATTTCAGCCTCCAAGCTCAGATGCAGTGCCAGATTTAAGTAACCCTTCAGTGCTCACAACTGCGGGCGGCATGGTGCCTATCCTCAGTGAGGTGCCTCACCCTCCACCGGGGATCCCGATACCACAGTACAATGTGGGGGAATACTTGCATGGCCAACATGCATGGCCAGCAAATATTATTGTATCACAACTCAATCAGCCACTAGAGGTTTGTCCTTTGTGATATATTTTTTTACAATGTTTGGCTATAGCTTATTCCCGGCATGTGATGTGCTTTATCAAAAATCTTCACAAGTCCCGACAGCAATAACTGCAAAGGTTCAACTTGGTTTGGATGTTGCCCATGTCAATAATAAATATTATTATTTAATGGTTACTAGCTGATGCCCGCGACTACGTCCGTGTGGATTGAGGTTTTTGGTACCCATGGGAACTCCTTAGTTTTCCGGGACAAAAAGTAGCCTATGTGTTATTCCAGACTATAATCTATCTCTGTGCCAAATTTCATGCAGATCTGTTCAGATATTCGGGCATGATTGAGTAACAAAGATCCATCCATAAATCCATACATCCATCCAAACTTTCGCATTTATAATATTTATTTGATTATTTGATTTGATTTGACTAAGTAAATAGCAGACCTGAAAAGTCTGAATATCCATGTCCCCTGTTAATTTAATTTTTATTAATTTTTAAAATTTTATTTTTTAAATTTCGTGGCTGATAATTAGAACGTCGCTTATTACACAGCAATAAGAATCAAATTAGGGACCCTTTCTCCCTAAATCTTATAACACTAGACTGATTCAAGTATAAGGGTGCCTGTGAAAAGTGCAGTGTAATAGGCCTATTAGCCGAAGATTCCTTGTGTGTGGTACCAGTTACTGGCATAGTTTTGTACAGCTTGAAGAGTGAATAGGCATCTTCTAGGCAAACGCCTTCCAACCTAGATTTCATCAAGTGTAATCCTATCTAACAATAAAAAAAAGCTGACACAATGAAGCTCGATATGGAGCCAACGATGGACGAAGATGACGATTATGGTAACTCTCTGTTTCCAGGTATTAAATTACCAGCCAGCGGGCCCAGTGGCAGCCCCGGCGTCGCCGCTGGTGTCGTCGCCGGGCGACAGTCGCGCCGCGTCGCCGCGCGCCCGCCGGCGCCTGTCGCGCGACCGATCGCCGCCCCTCGCGCCGCTAGCCCCGCCCGATCAATCCATGCAGCATTTAGTCGCTAACTTTGACAACCTTGCAGTGGCTGAGGTCAGTACGCCTTCTAACTATGATTGTGTATTCGGTACTTTTAGTAAAAGCCAGCAATCAAGAGTGAAGTAGTGCCGAGTCTGTGGATGGCTGCACTAGTAAATCTGAGCAAGAAAACAGTTATACAAACTTTTACGTGTTATGTACGTTACGGTTCGTTAATATTTTATTAAATTACATTAATGGTAAATTATAGTATATTACTGCAGCGGCCAGCAAAACAGACATTGAAGGACGATCGATCAATGCCTAGTTGTGGCCAAGGCTTGTATAGTACTTTTCTCAAATAATGCGAGGATATTAAAACTAAGTAGTACCTAGACAGAACTTTTTGTTTAAAAGTATTTTTCTTTCGATTGTGGCGGTAACAAGTTTTCTATTACTTGAATTTCAGGTGGCATTAAAGTAAGTTCATCACACTCATTGTCTTCACTTGAACTCATTTTGTCAAATACATTTCAAAAATCAATGACGAACAACGAACAACAATAATTTTTCCCGCGTTAAAGTGTTCATTTGTTTCACTTTTTCATTAAACAGCTTTCTATTTGCAAGCTAGTTCGAAATTTAAATAAAACCTTTGATAAGAAGAAGAAGTTACCTCCTTGGTTGCCATGTTTCGGAGTAAAAGATCGTTCCATTTTTAAATTACACGACAGACATGAATTTACTATGTAATTTATTTGGCTGCTAAACCACGACAGATATGGATTTTCATACAACTTTTGCCGGCCGCTGCTCGCATGTATTTAGCCAGTACAGCAATTTCGTTTTATCTCGAAGAAGGTTGTCAAACTAATGCTCAAATTTCCAAGCATGTTTGAGAAAATAGATGATTGAATTTGTAGATGCGGCACAATATCGGCGAAGATCGGTTGCGCGAGATCGCCGCCGTGCACCAGCAGTACCGCTCGCTGGAGAAGCTGAACGGCGTGCGGCAGCGAGCCGCGTACTGCGCGCCGCGCTCGTCCTCCGACAGCGGCTCCAGCGCCGCGTCGTCGCCGCCCGGCACGCCCGCGCCGCCGCGCCGCCCCGCGCCCGCCGCGCCGCCCGGCGCGCACGCGCCCGTGCCCTACCTGCAGTACCCGCGCCCCTACCCCTACCCCACGCCGCCGCCCGGCTACCGGCCGCCGCCGCCCTTCGCCAACGGCGAGCCCCCGCCGTACCCCGCGCCCGCGCCCTACCCGCCCTACGTGCCCGTGCTGTACGCGCCGCCCAAGCTGTCGTGCTGGAACTGCGGCGGCGCGGGCCACGCGGGCCACGAGTGCAAGGAGCCCAGCATGGAGGAGATGACGCGCGCGGGCGGCTACCAGCTCGACTTCGGCGGCGCGCCCCCGCCCGACGCGCAGCCGCACGATAAGTAGCGAGGTGAGCGCTGTCACCCATTGCACTGTGACGGGAAATTGCACACCGCGCCGCGCGATACCATATGAATAGGCCTATTGCACTGCACTTTGTACAGGGCCCTGTGATAAGGGTGGGCATGGCCGCGATTAGAGCGTCGCTTATTACACAGCAATGAGGACCAATATAGGGACCCTTACTCTCTAAATCTTATTACACTACACTGATTAAAGTGTAAGAGTCCCTGTGAAAAGTGCAGTGTAATAGGCCTATGAAGCGCTTATCATTCCGTCTTTCTCGCACACTATCGTGCAAGTGAGATAGAATGTTTAACACCACGCTGCGGTTGGTTCTTGTCGGCGCGCGTGTTGTTGTTATATTAAGCGCGGCTCTATCTTCGGGGACGCCAGTTGTAATATTCATCGAATCTGCAAAATCGGTAACTTATTTTTTTTAGTCTTAGATTTAAAGATGTAAATGTAGTAAATGTATAAATTACAAGTACAAAAAATGTATAAAGAGTGTGATGCATCATTTTATTGTACAAATAATTTTATTTATACTTAATTGTGTATAATTCGTAGAATGTTGAATTGAAAGTGTGGTTATTTACTAACGGATCTTCATCAACATTACCTACTAGATAATGCTATTAGAATCGTGGGAATTCCGTAATATAATTATGTGTCCAGTGTACATAAGTAATAATACAGTAGTACATATTTAATTATTATTACACCAAAAAAAAAAACACTATTTTAATTTCTAGATATTTAAGATATATAATTTTTTAAGGAAATTTATAAAATTAAAAAAAAACTCGAAATACGTAAAAAATATATAATACTAGTTACAAATTGTATTCTGCGAATTTCATAGTTGTATTTATGTGACTAATAAACACTACCCTCTTTCTGGTGCAGTCGGTTATAAAAGAAGTGCCATACTCATTACAACTAAAATATCATAACTATAAATATATATTTAAAATGAATTAAAATATGTATTACAAAAAATAAAATAAATAGTGATTTCAAATAAATTATTTTGAACCAAAACCCGTTGTTAGATTTGATAATAATCTACAAAAATCTATACCTCCAACTTATCTGTGTGGCGAAAGAAGGAACTATGGCAACCATCTTCTTAGTCGATAGCCATCTTCTTAGTCATTTACTCCACTCCATCCATCCAACCATCAACCTATTTGACTGCAGTGCCACTTCTTCTGTGTTTATCATCGTCATGTGAATGTCCACTACACAAATTCACATATATTTTTGACAAGGTTTCCGAAATCAATAAAAACATTAAAGACGTGTTTATTTGATATCTCACTTCCCATACAAAAATAGTTTAATAATGTATATGTCACCGTAAAATTGTAACCGTTAGATTGTAATCTGAAGCCTTTTATCTCGATAGATTGTAAACTGTCGACAGATTGTGAACAGTTTACAATCTCGCGAGATAGAAACCTTTAGATTATAATCTAACAGTTTTTATAATTTTATGGTGAAATATACATATATGTGTAGGTTGTATAGTGATGATAATAATATACTTGCCTTAGCTCTTAACGGGGGTTATTTATTCTACTAAACCAAACTATTATATCTGACTGAATCAATGTGTTTTGAAATAACTTATAAAATTATAATCCTTCCTCATAACGCGGTTTTCATCATAATGATGAAAACCGAGTTGAAATCTTATAAGAAATAGAATACACGGGCAAACGCGATTTCACGAGGATACAGAAATTGCCAGATATATACACAATATCTTTTGTTTATGAAATACACTACCTTATAAAATATATTCTTATTACACAAAAAAAAATTGTTATTAGTCTTTAGCTTAAAATAAGTTTGAACATTGCACTATTATTAATATTTTTTTTAAAGGCCCATAATTCCGTGTTTTTTTGTATGCATGTAAAAAAATATTCATGCGGCCAGCGGTAATGCATGTTTTCATATGCATGTTGTTAAAACCCTGGAATTATGGAGTTCCCTGTGATTCTATAGCCTGTTCCACATGTATCAGTGTACAGTTTGCGTTATTAAACAAGAGCTCTGACTTTCAACTTGCGCAGTGCGTTACTTTTCAATCTATTTGATGGCACGCACCTTGCGTATGCCTGCGGCGGTATCTATCTTACATTTAAAACTCTTATATGTTCAAAATTACTTTTTAATTCATAGAAAGAAAAGTAATTTCAGACGAGGTCTGTCACAAGTCCGGCCAAAAGTATTTGCCAGAATCATTCGCATATTAAAAAAATATGATTGTAAATTGTAAATCGATTGTAATTGACCTAATTTTGAGGTCGATTGCAGCCCTAACGGAATCCATGCAATACTCAGTAGTCTGTGTGCAGTTCTAACACTCCTTAAGCGTTTTTGTAAAGCACAAAGTGAGTCTTCTGGCATAGCTTACTTATTTAAAAACTCTAGGGGTAGGATAGGATAAGACTCCGTACTGTAGAGCCAGAGGTCTCGGATTTAAAACCGTTTTATGAAATTTTTTAAAATTTTAAAAAATTGCTTGAAAAGGTTGAACATTTTTTATTTAACTACTGTTGATAAACGTCTTTAGTCAAATGTACTATTGACTGTTTTTTCAGTTAAAAGTAGTTTTGACCAGATAAAGAGTTCTGAGTTCTGACGGTAACTATACTGCCACGACTGGTTCGTCGGTTAACCTTTCGTTCAACCCGCGAACGAAGCTCTTTTTACCCGCAAGTAGCTATATATAGTTAGCAACTCATGTACGTAGCTATCCTTTAGCTTAATAAACTCTAAATCTGACTGAATGTTGTTAATGAATTAAATAAAAGTTTCCTTTGATCCAAGACTGATTTCTAAAAGTAGCCAGTGATTTCCAAGATTAAAAAAATTCTAGATGCATCATGAGAGGTAGAACAAGAATTTCCAGTAAGTACTTATATACTGCTTGAAATTTTTGTTAGAATTTTGTTCAGACAAATTATGTAAAGATAGTTATCATCATGATTGTGTAGCTGCAAATGTGTGTTTTTAAAATAAAAATTACATAATAATATGATTAAATGTATTTGAACAAGGCATTATTTTGATCAAGTTCAATAAAAGGCAATGCTCTTAAATTAAATAATATTAGAGTTAATTTGAAAAGTCATTGTAAATAATTACAAATGTGTAAGAGAGTTGACACTTCGCCCGACGTGTGTGATCATATTTTGTAAATATTCACGATTATTATATTATAATTATTAGCTTATATGTTTAGAGATTGATTATAATTATTTGTAAATTAATTTGTAAAATGAGTGACCCATATAGTTGTATTCGATTGTTTCTATATGATCACTATCACAGATCACAATTTTGCATTTTTTTTAAAGTCCCAGTTTTTGAGAGCAGTTCAAATTAGATGGTCTGTAATTGTTTTTGCATTTTTTTTTTTTAGTTGATCCAAATGAGTCACGCGCATAGGTGGATGTGGTTTTGCAGCCGACTAATCCAACAAACGTTAATGTTTATTACAAGGTGATGCTTAGTCTCAGTTTTAACATTGCAAATTCGATTGATCGTAATCGAGCGTTCGATCACATTGGCGTCAAAGTAAAATGCTCTTGATTTAAAGTCACAAATTTAGTAGGTACAACCGATTTTAATTTCGAAAAGTTTCCGTTTGGTGCGCTGACTGTGAACGCATACACGAAATTGAGATCGACGCTGTTAAGGTTCATTTTACTTTGGCACTAATGTCATCGAATGCTCTATTACGATAAATCTAATTTAAATGTGAAAACTTAGACGAAAGGCATAGCACATTAGTATACCTACCGATCGGTTGTTACGACGTTTGTAAAGACAAATTCAACTCATCTTGGCGCGCGGCTCTGTGTGCGTGTGCTTGTAAAACGCACCATTGACGATAAGTCATTTTGTCCTAAGACAAACGACATGAGAAAAAGACTTAAGGTGCATCCACACCGAAGCTACTTTTGGCGCAGGCGCAACGTTTGCAAGTGTTAGTGGGAAACAGTCATCATATTATAATACTTGCAGTAATTTATGTTATTGGCGATGTGGACGCCCAACAAATAGCAATAAGTGGACGCAAGAGTTGTTTAATGTTGCAAAACATCTTGTTTCAAAATGTTGCTGTACAAAAACGTCGATGTGGATGCACCATTACGCCAATAAAATGCCCATTCACGGTATCAGTCCAATGATATTCGAATTTCGAAGGTTTCTTTTAAAATAATAGCAGGTAGTATATTTACCCTCAAAACCGAAATATCAAATGAAATAATCATGCAGAACACTGATATTTAAACCGATTTTATGATGAAATCTATACTGCGTTTACGCGATAATGTACCTTCCTGCTTTAACAATTGGGTATAGCATAAAAAAACGTTACTTCCTTTCTGATTTTTTGGTGAGTTTCGTCGCCTGAGGAATTATTGTTGGGGTCTACTAGCTTTATTGCCTAGACTAATTGACTTAGTTTGTGGATTATGGTGCGCACGGAATTTTAGGTGTTTTGGCTTGGCACCACAAAATGGCTTAAAAATTTCACGGTCACGATAAAATTTTGGATTTATAACGCGACTTTAGTCGATTAAATGACTTAGCAATGGCAAGCATTACTATGCTGCTTTGTTTTGTATGTCAGTGACGCGGTCGTCGTCACAAATGAAAGCATATTTACAAGCAACCATACAGCACCGCAGGCCAAGATGTATTGAAGTATCTGATACCTACTGTCATGAATTGCATCAACCATCGGTTTTAGTTTAATCATCTGGTAGCGATACAATGACTCAAATGTATATTTACTAAAATGGAGTTCATAAAACATGTACATATAGTGGTATAATTTTATAAATTGATAATAATAAATAATTATTACTAGTGCTAGTATTTGAGAATTAAATCAAAAATCATTTTTTACTCTTAAAAGTGATTTTACCAGTTTTAAGCTGAACCGTAAGGGTTTGCTACTGTAATTAAATAATCCGGTCAAAATACCTTCTTATTTATACTGAAAACTGAATTTAAATATTTTAAAAAAGTGATATTCGGTGTTTTGTATTAAACCGTCCTAGCTCGCCACGAAGTGAGCAGCGTTTACAATCGTTGAGATACGTAGCGAATTTTTTTTATAAATGCCGAAAGCGAAGCATGAAACAATATTTTTTTATATTCATCATTGTACAGTATAATATTATTTGAATTAATTGAAGTAACTCAAAAAAAAATTGCAGGTATTTTGACAGGACTTTATATCACTCCTTATGAAGGTTGTATGTCCACGTAACGTGATGTCTTAACAATTTTATTATGATATTTAAAACAAGTTTTAAAGTATAGAATAAACATAGTGGAAGTAATTTAATGTTTGTATCTTTGAAACCATACCTCCGTAGGTTCAGTGGAGTGTGCCACTAGACAACTTTTGAAATAACTTTTACTAACTGCATATCATAATCTTATTAGTTTTTTACCGACGTAAGTCTTTACCTTTGCGTGCAAAATTATTATATATTGTACAGCTAGCAAATTTCTATATTATACATAATATATCGCGTAATGTTTTAGAATTATACGTTTGGCAAATTATTATTTTCATCATTGCTAAATCACAACCGTTATGTAACAGAAGCAATTAATGAACACAACAATATGTATAGTCTAATTTTAGAAGAGGTAAATAAGGCCTACGTCCACATTTGATCATTTTGACGTATACTGATCAGGTGTATCGTATCGAGTATTATATGTATCATAAGCATGAACGACCATATCGTATCACCGTTCCTATCGTCACAAGAACCTCGTATGTTGTCAGCGTATCGGTGTAACCGGTAACGTTCTGTAAATGTGGACACCTTCAATTATCCTGCGACCGTGACTCAAGAAGTCTCAAGAACGTACTGCGGCGGGTAGTTCGCCTCGGGGATGATCGAGGAAAAACCGCCTCAAGATGGAACGTCGCGTATCACGTATCGTATCGCATCGTTGTATCGAGATACTGTATCAAAGTACGCCCATACCATACCGATTACGATACCTGTATCCGATAAGAGGTTAAGTCTGGAACTGGGCGTATCACTATGGCGTATCACATGATCACGTAATTCTGCCTTGTGATTAGGATACACGTCGACGCCATGCGACGGAGATACGATACGTCGAAATGATCAAATGTGGACGTACCCAAAAGAGTTCTCTAGTTAGATTTTCATTCGTATTACGATTTCATTATTTCGTCGAAACGACGTTATATCTGCGTGCAAAGCGCGTCTCTTCATAGTACATTGTGAAACTACTTGTTAACCTTTTTTGTAGTTGAGGAAAAACAGACCAAAAATACCCTAAGATACCGTGCCTATCAAATGGCAGATCTACTAGATCTATAGAATTCTACCAGAATAACATTCGAATAGGCCACTTTTAACGTTTCGCAAAAGCTTGGGAAACAATGTATAGGCGGCTATTATTGATTACTGTCATAACGCAGAAAACTACAATATATCATAGGATGTGTAATTTCTATAGCAAGTTTAATATTTTTGACGATTTATTATTTTGCAAAGCGCTGTAAGTAGGTACGTTTTCTATGTAAACCCGTCCACCAGTTTGAAATTAATAATAATTTAAAAAAATACCTGTTATGATTTTGTAGTATGTGCGGTTAAGACTTATGTAGGTAAAGAACGATTGTCAATAAGTTTTCAAGAAGTAAATTGTAAATTAATGACCCTAGAGCCCCTGGAAATTTAAAAGGAGGTGCTTGAAAAATATTTATGGAAGTTAATTCTGTAATAGTAATGATATCATGGTTCGTCTTGCCAGAAGAGATGCCTGACGTCGGATAGCGGTTCGCGAATTGTGCGATTTAATTTTTTTAGCTCTTGCCCGCGATCTCGTCTGGGGATAATGTAATGTAATGCATGTAATATGCATTGGAAGATTCACTCGACCATTCAAAAGCACTTTTTTAAAAGTCTACTTGAATAAAAAAAAATTGATTGATTATGATTAGTAAAATTGAAGCAGTAGACGTTAAGCTAGAATGGGTATGGTAGTTTTATTAATTGGTGAAAGTTGACATATTTTACATAAATATGTATTAAAATAACGTTAAATGATTCTAACGCGACATATCTCCATATAATTAGTCTTTGATTGAAAAACACTACTAAAATAAAAAATACTTATTTAATCTATACAGTACGTGCTTCGCTAGAACGCAGAAAACCTTAAAACCGTCAGGTTTTATCAAGCGCTTCGCTGACATTTCCCACGGGCTCTCGGACCATTATTAATGTCTATCTGATTTTGTTGACGCTACAAATGGAACAGTTATTATTGCGACGTTATGCAGCTTTATTTTGTACTAGTGGAATTATAAAAATATTTTTTTACTTTGTACAGAATGTCATAAAATGTGATAAATAATTTTTAACATACCTAATTAGCGATTGTGATTTAGTATGGTGTGTAGTTTATTATAAAAAAATGTCGCTTTATAAATAAAATGTACTGTTCTCTACAGCGATGTAGTATTTGTAATTGTGTTTTCCCCACAGTTTTTGTATTTGGGTACTTATTATGCTGTTGTATTATCTACTAAAATATAACGAAAAGACCAGCATTCAGGAAAACGAGTGTTCGGCCCGATATTATAAGACCTCTGTAGCCCACCAATGCTGTGAATCATTTGCTTCATGAGAAATAAACAAGCAAAATCTCAAACGAGTTTTTATTTGATATACCTATACGAATGTACCTACTCACGAACCTTACCAAAGAAATCATGAAATTCCCATTTCGCATAGATAAGGCCAGAGAAGTGAGGCTGAAGAACCCTATCACAAAAAAGATCTCGCAGCTGGATAGTCGAACCCGTCGAAAGTCTGAACGTTTTGTAATAGGTACGGTTTTGAAAATCAAAGAGAACCCACGGGGTTTTTCAAAACTAAATCGACGCAGACGAAGACGCGGGCGGCGGGCATCATCTAGTTTCATATATTTCGTTATTCTCTTGCACAGAGATTTAAGATACCCTGTAACGAGCGTGCCGTAGACTTATAATTTAGATGTAACTACCGTAGCTCTAGCCTTCATGCTCTAGTGGTACCTAGCACAGAATAGGTAGATAATAGTAGACATCTGGTAGTAGTAGATTAGAGTAGAGCTAATGCAGAGATCATTCAAACAAATACATTTTGTGATCTGTGAGCTATTAGTAAGTAGGTATCGCAGACATCTAAAAGGTCTGAGTAAGTAGGTAGGTATAGTTCGCGTGCGAGTTGAATGCAGAGCGTATCTATGGTATCACATACCTAAGCACTAGAATAGATCCACGGCAAGCTCGTTATATTTTAGCATAGAGTTTAAAATTCGAATGAAATTATTTTTTTAAGTGAGTCCTTATGTAGCTCCCATAGCACTATGGAAATACATATTATTTTTCTAACAATGACATTATTCATATATAATCACAAGGCTTATTCAAGGCATATTATGTAATGCCTTGAATAAGCCTTATGTCGGTATAAATAGGGTCCTAAATACTCCGCACATCTTTTACTGAATGCTTTATAAGCACTTTATGAGGATACAAACAATCTGTCTAAACTGGTGTAAACAAAGTGTTCACGAACTTCGTAGTACGTGGAAATGGGTAAACAAGAAAACGTTGTGTACCTAATGGGTTTTCCTATACCCAGATAATTCCACAGTGTAGGTAAGTAGGTAGTTAGGTATAGGTATATTTTTACAGTAGATCGTCGCCCTTACCAATTGCAGACCCGCTCCACACCTCTACAACTAACCATATAGTTAGTAGGGGAACCCAAGAGGGGATTTTTGGATTTACTCCAGCGCGGCAGATTATTATAAAGGGGGATTCTTTGGACCCTGTAGAGTACCTTCACTATAATACAAACTTAAAATCTAATGCAAAAAATCGCATCGAAATCAGCCTAGTATTTTTTCTGAAAAATGGTAACATATTTCAAAATAAAAATCACGATTTCAGCGTAGCTTGGTGGACTATGGCCGTAAAACATATCTAAGATAACCTTTTTAGAAAAGACTATAAGTAGGTACTTATTATCTAATGCAAAAAACCGCATTATACCTAATCGGTCTTATATGTTTAGAAAATGCAGACCCAAACATACAAACTAACGCACAACCTCTAAGGCCAAACACATACCTACCTACCTAATACCGTCTCCGTTCCGCCATGGGTAAAAAGAAAGATGCCTTTCTATTCCCCGATGTCACATTACTACATTTCAACTTTTATTTCTTGCAACTAGGACTTTGTAATCTATGACTATGACCTGCGTATTATATTATTGGGTATTCCGAGGGCGACGCGAATAGCAAAACTATCAGCGTTAAGTGGGTGGTTGGGTGGGCTTAGGGATAAATAAGTTACTTAGTAGGTACACAGTAAACAGTTGTATCTGTTTACTGTGGTAGGTACGACGTGGAGATGGAATAAGAGGATTTCCTGTTCAGTGATAAATAGATATTATGCAATTCGGTAAAAACAGATGTTAGGCATCTAACTATTTGATATTTCGGAAGGTGAGTAGATACTTAATTACCAACTGCCATAATATAAAATAAACTTATCAAATGCATATTAGTTAATTGGGTTCAGATTAAGATACTATGCCTAGGGTCATAGTAATATACTATAGGTAAGATCCTACTATGTAGTTATGTCTATTATTTTCAGGTACCTCAGTAAAGTTAGTGGCTGATGCATTGCTATGATCAATGATGTGAAATGAGAATGAACAAAACTTAATATTATAAATGGGAAAGTGTGTCTGTCTGTCTGCTACGCCTTAACGGTCCATCTATTCCACCGATTTTAAAGAAATTTGTTACAAGGATAGATTGGATCCCGGGGAAGTACCTACCTACTTAGGATACTTTCATCTCGGAAAATTTAAGTTCCCGCGGGAATCCAAAATATCTTAATCTACGCGGGCATCATCTAGTTTATAAATAAGTAGGTATAATATACTAGTGTTCGCCCCGAACTGAGACTTCCCGGTATCAATAAAATAGTTTTAACTATATATTGTAATAGTTAACTTTTAACAAAACCATATTCGGCTGGAGGCCATCGGTTTACGTATTATATTTAAATTTGAAGTAATTACGTTTAGTACTTCAGAAGTTATAAGGCTCTGACAGACGGACGGACGGACGGACAAGTGCAAATTCACTCAAGTAGACTCAGAGACCTTCGCTTCGCTCGGTCAAATATCATGTTCTTATCCAATTACCTACTAAAAGATACTTAACCTTAAGTTCATTCGCATAATATATTCACTCAGTCGACTTTATCCTTCCGTTTTATCAAAATGTCATCAATCTTGTCATGCTTGAACTGCTTGAAGGGGAGGGTGACTGATGTAACATACTTATAAGCCGTGTCCCTATTTATTTAGTAATCTGATTGTGAAAAGTGCAGTGTACTATGCCTATATATAATACTATAGTTCGCGCACGAATTATATGGAAAGTAAATGTATGGTGACACATAGTCATACAGTGGTAGGTACTTTAGCGCGTATTATTACGTCTTTTTTATGGCAAGGTTTCAAAAGTTGCCCTATTTATTTAAACCATGTAGGTATGAGGAGAGCAAAGTAGGTAAGATTTACTTTTACTACCCAACCTATTTAATACTATGGTATAAATGTAATGGTACCTAACTTAAAAGTAAATGTAATAGTAGGTACGTACCTATTCTAATTTATAATTGTTGATCTAGGAAAACACTTTTTTCGAACACAACACAGCATAATATACCAAGTCTGCATTTTCAATGTGCAGCGCGCGGAAATTGGTCTGTGTAAGCGTTTGAATATTTGTGCTAACAGTCAGTGTAGATTATGCTTTGTACACAGCTTCCTACCTAACTTACGAAAATACTACTAGACTTGGCGATTAAGCGATACATATTATTGATTTTAACAAAAAGGTGAGGACATGTCTTTGGGCTATTTAATAACTTACTTGTGGTAGATATAATAGATCGTAATATTAATAATTCAACTTGTGAAATTAGCTCTACCTACATTTATAAAAAGAAAATCTAAGATTGTTTTTATGCTACACGACACACGTGTCGGGCCGATCGCGGTAAGGCACGTCCTCGGATCAATTAATTTGGTGCATAACTATAACCTACCTACTTGGACTAAGACATTATGGTAGGTACGTCAAAGAATTGGTGAGTCGTCAAATTATTTCGTGCTAGACTGTCCAATCGTCGTCAAAATTATAAACTTAATATTATAAATGCGAAAGTGTGTCTGTCTGTCTGTGACGTTTTCATGGATCTTCTTTTCAACCGATTGTGACAAAATTTGGTAAGACTGCGCCCTGGGAAGGACCAAGGCTTTTTATGAAAGAGCCCCCAAAACGAAGTCGCGGGCTTCATCTAGTAACTAGTCAATTAGGTAGTTTGTGTAGACAGTTAAAGCGATTTACTCGAAGTTAAAATTAAATGATAAGAACAGTTTGCAAAGTCAGTGCGCCTTGCTCGCGGCACAATAGGAACTTACATAATATGGAAAATTCAATTAAACAAGACATATTATACGAGAGGCTACAAATGTTTGACACACGCTCTACAAAAGTTTCACGACAAAATCGTTCTGTAAATTAATAATTTATGGTATGCGGTATAGTAGATTAATGCCTACTATAATAATATCCTCCCGACCGAATTTCGGTTACGGCGACCAATCTCTAGAGAGATTAATCATCTGCGCGGGAGATATAGTGCACAATTTGTGTGCGCAACCCTAGGTCCACTCTCTGTTCCTTTACTCTCATAGTCCGATGGGACAGAAAATCCGACACGACCGGAAAGGGAGCTCTGGACCGACAGCTTAACGTGCTCTCCGAGGCACGGGGGTGAAACACCGCCAACTTCCTAACTTCGGGCTAGTACTAAGAACTTCTTGTCGGAAAAACCCAATACATACATAAGTAATTATGGCCCAACCCGAAATTCGAAGCCGGGACCTCGTCAGCCGCAGTCGAACATACTAACCACTAGACCAACGAGGTAGTTACTACTATACAAAGCAACAAGCTAGCAAAGTGTTTGTATTAATAGATTTTATTAGATTTTCGATCGATACAAAAGGCACCGCGAAACTAGCTAGTAGATTGGGTAAATACAAAATAAAAATCGAGTGATGGCCTATATTGGCAATTCAGAGCCCTATTTCGACAAAATGAAAAGACTCCTGAGTCAAGGTCGAGGTTGTTCGAACCGAAACAATTGTAGACTGTTTGAACTTTGAAGTCGGTTTAGAAAAGTCATCAAAACTATCCGACCCGGTCGACAGCATTCTTAGTTACCTGTAATCTGTCATTTCTGTCAATTCTGTGCATTAAGAAAATAAAGGCTTATAAATTCATCAACTTAACACTGTCGGCTGGCTGCCACGCCAAGTCCAACTTCAATGGTCGTGCGTGACTTAGCCTGCCGATAGTGATAAGTAACTATTTTCTTAACGCGCACAGAATATGGGTGCTTACTTTGAAAAAAAAACTGAGTGCTCGTTCATCGTTGTCAACCGATAACGGTCCACGGTTCGTGGAGGGTCGGCCAACGCTGCGCCTATTCTTCCCCCGCCCATTGTCATGGCATGGCAGTTCTTGATATGACAACCAGAGTAATCTATTGTTACTATGGTTCTTCTAAAAATCTTCTAATTTATTGAATCCGGTGAGAAACTCCATTACTTAACTCCAGGCATTACTTAGTTAAGTTGAATTAGAGCCACCTGACCAGAGCTTTCTGATCAGGCTCATAGTCAGCGACCATGTATCGGATCTGTACAACATGTCATTACCACGCATTGCTCGAAAAAGTCTTCTTACGCTTATGTAAAGGATACATTCTTCTTAAATAAACCGAATAAAATAAAAACCGAATATATTCGGTACTATTCTCACTGCAACGACGTAACGTGTTTGAAAGTAAAAGTTTTCGAAATCTCATGACCCAGTTGAATAGAATAATATCTAGTTTCTACAACTTGATGCAATTCAGGAAACGCGCTCGAGTTTGCCTCTAAATCAAATTGGCTGAAGTCACCTGCCTCCATGATGAGGTTTGGTACCTGAAACTTTAAAGCTTAAGTAGCTTCAATAATTAGGTATTAAAGAAATTGCCAAGTACTGCTCTACAGTTAGAAATAAATCCCCAAAAAAATTTGAGATCTTATTTATAACTAGTTGATGCCCACGATTTCGTCGGCGTGGATTAAGGTTTTTTATGAAAAGCCTTTTTGCTATGTAATTTGACCAAATCGGTTGAAAAGATGGGCCGGGAAAGCAGAGAGACAGAAAAAATAGTTACACATTTATAATATTAAGTATGGATTTCGTATGGTTAGAGTGAACGAATATGGCCTAAGCTGCTAAAACTTACTTAGTAGCCCTTGTATGTCAGTTAAAATTTGGTCTAAATTAATTGAGTAGAATTTAACACAATTGAAGATAATCGGTCATTACAGATGAGGTGATAATATCCAAAGTAAGGACTTCATTCTTTGTCTAAAGGCGGTAGCAAACAAGAAGTGAAATATTTGAGTGACTAGGATGTTATGGAGGAAACTGGTAGACTTTTCAATACAATTTTTTTTCAATTTCACTCTAATGTCAAATTTGTATGCTAATTCAAATCTAAGGTGTTTTAACTTTCATGGTAACCGGGTCATTTATGGGCGTCGGACCACTGTATGAATATGTACTTACCTACGATGGATTAATTAACGGAGCCACTCGTATCACTCATCAGTCATCAGCCATCATGGAAGTGATTAGAATATCAAGTAATATCGTTATGACTTATGGCTCTTGGAAACTACAAAACGTAAAATTACCGAAATAATACCGAAATGTGACACAGATTGCACTCGTCCTCTCAACCTATAGACGTCCACTGCTGGACGAAGGTCTCTTGCATGGATCGCCACAGAGCACGGTCTTTTGCCGCTTGTTTCCAGCGGCTCCCAGCTACACGCTTGAGATCGTCCGTCCGCCTAGTGGGGGGTCGCCCAATTACATTGTTTAGTCCATATTTCTATTATAACTGCTTTTTAAATATTTTTTAAATTAAACAAATTTAAACAGTTTTGTATCCGTGTTAATTATAATCCCAAATAAAGATTTATTTGTTTAAGTGGTCTCCTGAAATTATACACAGTTTTAACATCTTGTTACCATAATATCACCGTGCGCCAAAAAACAGCATCGCCAGCTGTCGTCTGCACTTACCTATAGCTCATACACACGTAGGTACCACTAGGTACGCTGTTTGCATTGGTAGATAAATACTTGAACCTAACTTGACGAAAATACGAGCTTTATGGTGACGATAATACATATTGATGAATTACGCTCTGTACCTCCACTACAGCCCATTAACGTCCCACTGCTGGGCACAGGCCTCCACTCTCATAGGAGAGAGGGAATTAGAGCTTAGACCCACCACGCTGCTCCAATGCGGGTTGGCGGGTTTAACGACTATTATCATGTTAGTGATAATAACCGGGACCGACGTCTTAACGTGCTCTCCGAGGCACGGGGGTGAAACACCGCCAACTTCCTAACTCCGGGCTAGTACTGGGAATTTCTAATCAGAAAAACCCGATAGGTACTTAATTATGGCCCGACCCGGGACTCGAACCCGGGACCTCGTCGGCCGCAATCAAACATGCTAACCGCTAGACCAACGAGGCAGTCGGCTCTGTACCTATTTCCATTGAAACCTCGAAGGCAGGTACCGCAATCGTCAGAACTTAGGAATACGGTTAGGTTTTGTTCCTTTATTACAATGGCTTTGAACGGATCAGATCAAAGCTTTTGCGTAAATCGAGCGCATTCCAACTCGTATTGTCACACAAGGATACTATCTGCAATGCATCACGCCCATAGGCATAATTTGTCAGGTTGATTGTATAATACAACTAAACTTTGATCCAAAGTAATTGATTGAATTTAATTTAATAGAAACTTATTGTGCTATCTGCTACTGTTTATATTACCTGTTACTGTTTTATTCAAAAACACGTTTTCAAGTGCTTTAGAATCGTCACAGGAATACCACTACCACTTCAGAATGTCATTTGTACTGAGTAGAACCAGCTAGTAACTCGTCAAATAAAGAGTAGTAAAAAAGTAAATCCACGCTTTTTTATACGACTGCCTGAAAAAAGGAGTATATTGTTTACAGGGTTCATGTATGTATGTATGTATGTATGTATGTATGTATGTATGTATGTATGTATGTATGTGAGTTTGTATATTCTACCATAAATTCTATACGCCTGAACCGATTTTGATAAATGAGGTATCGTTATAATCCCTAGCTTATTCCGGGTGATCTAGGCTAGTAAAATTAAACAAAAAATTTA
Source organism: Erebia palarica (assembly GCA_964035005.1). Taxonomy (NCBI): domain Eukaryota; kingdom Metazoa; phylum Arthropoda; class Insecta; order Lepidoptera; family Nymphalidae; genus Erebia; species Erebia palarica. The sequence goes on along the minus strand of OZ035985.1, from coordinate 30,204,135 downwards.
TGGGGTGACCATGGTCCCGCATTAAAGTCTAAAGTTGAAAAAAAAACTCGAAATTAAGATTGAATATATAATCATCATCTAGAAAATGATCAGTAGATTCCAAAAATATATAAAACTATAGTTCAATATCCAGTGATTCACAAAAAAATATCATTTAATAAAAATGTGAATAGGTAAGATTCTAATTTAACTAGATTAATGTAAGTAGATTTTTAACTTTTTAGTTCGTTTTTCGTCAGGGCAGTCGTGTTTTTAATTTTTTTTAACTAAGACTTGTTTAAATTTATATTGGGTAAACTAAGATTGTGCACTACATGCTTTCCAGTAATTTTTCCCGAGATATTTTTGTGTAGGGTGGAAAGAGTATTGTTAGTATTTACTAAATCGATGCACTCAAGCGTCATCAATCACCATGTTGTGTGCCGTGGACTCGTTTAATGATTATGGTTTTCACAAACAAAAATATTCGTATGAAAATCGACACTTTCATTGCTAAGTACAGTCTTTATATTATGTAAACTATGTTTCTATAATGTTCATACATATATACTGTACCTACATAGGTAACTATATTCTGTAATATACTTATTTCCGGCATGTTTTGGAAAGCAATCAATGGGTCCAGCAAATATTCCCAGAACAACTTTTGTAACCCTTAAATAACATGTTAATTATAATACCTCTCTGTTTTCGTTTCCTAACAAGCGATTTCAGTTTACTTTGTTGAATACCCAGACCACCTCTTTTTTTTATCCACTTCTTTTTTCCTAAAATTCTTCTATTCGGTACTTCATTTTCATTCATCAGTAAAATTTATGTTTACAAAATTCTTTCGCTCTTAAAATCGCAAACTGTGCAGTAAATATTGAAGTGGGTTTAATAGAACAGCTTTATTAACCTCATTTTTAACGATTTTACGGTATGACAGAGCCTTAATCCATAGAGCCTATCCATGTTACTACATGATCATTAAGACTCTGCTATTTAAATTCTCCGAATTCTTTAGTGGGATTCATGCATCCAAAAACCTATGACACAAAATACTGCAGCCATTGTGTGAAGTACTATTGATTTTTGTGTCTAAACAGACGGTTGGAATCTAGCACACCAGCTCGTACGAGCAAAACGTGAGATGGAGTACCACGGGCCGCTAACACAATATTTCGTCAGTTGCTGGCATACGATGTTACGTGCGAATAAATATCAAACGAACGCTTCGTTTTATAGAACATCTATGTGACTTTATAGCATCGAGAAAGTAGTGAAACCGGTTTAGTTATAAAAGCACTATTGTTCAATGGACCGGCAATGTTTGTTATAGGTATCAAAATGATCTAGGAATTCTTCATAATTTCAAAATATCGCCGTCCTACAACTGAGCATAAGTCTCCTCTCTAAATTGGATTGGTTTGACCATAGTCCACCCCGCTGGGCAAGTGTGGGTTGACAGACTTCACACACCTTTGAACATTAGGTAATTATAAAGAACTCTCAGGAATGCCGGTTTTATTTGCACATAATCCATAAAAGTTAGGAGTGCGTGCCCGAGTATCGAACCCTGAACCACATGGACAGGAAGTCGAACGTTTAAACAACAAACTAGGTTATCACCGCTTTAATAAATCTTATCTTACTAATATTATAAATGTGAAAGTTTGGGTGTTTTTTAGTCCTTCACACCACAATGACTTAACCGATTTGGATGAAAATTTGGAATGAAGATAGCTTATAACCGGAAATACTTTATTATCCCGGAAAGTTAGAGTTTCGTAGTTGTTAACTAATTAATTATTTAGGAATCATTACTGTATATTATATCAAGACTGAAATCAATTTAATTTTTATTTTTGTTTAAAGATAACTAAATATAATTATTTGTTTATTGCTTCAAAACAAACAAACGTTAAGTACTTCGTTCTGCAGAAGTTGTGGATTAAAACAGCGTCACGCGGAGCGCCTTTCTCTGCTATATTAAAACTTCACAAAATTAGGGCTCTCTTACGCAGATCCAATCTTATTGCTTGTAGCTTCCAACGCAATTAGTAGATAATGGTGTAAACTGGAAAGTAAGTATCTACAATATTATTATATCCCATTCCTTTCCTTTTTTTGTATAGTAAAGGTAGGTATCTATAATCCACACTAATATTATAAATGCCATAGTGCGTCTATCTGTATCTGTGCTACGCTTTAACCTATTCCGATGTTTGGTTGGTATAGAGGTAGGTTACATCCCAGTACCAAGAATTTCCTAAAATGAAGCAAGCCTACGCGACGCGCGTGGCGTCCTTAGCTTAGATAATGGGTCGAAAAGTGAATTGAGAAAGGACAGCGTCATGCGCGTCCGTGTGCTACGCCGTTGATTCGCTACGACGCGCGTAGCGAATCAACGGCGTAGCACATGCGCTACAATGATTATGTTGGTGGTTTTCAACCCTTGCAGGTAGTTTTGACGACTTCCGTGGCGCAGCTTTGAGCGCTGTTGTCTTAACGTGCAGAAGTCCCGGGTTCGATCCCCGGTAGGGTCAATATGGGAATTTATAATTTCTGAATTGTCGCTGGTCTGGCCTGGTGAGAGGCTTCGGTCGTGGCTAGTTACCGGCAAATAGGTGCCGCTAAGTTATTTAGCGTTCTGGTACGATGCCGTGTAGAATAGGGGTATGGGTTAAATATAACTGCCATGCCCCTAACAGTTTAGCCGGCTACCATCTAAGCCTGCCTCATCACTTACCATCAGGTGAGATCACAGATCTTGTAGTGGATAAAGAAAGGACAAAGGTCCTAAGATTTAACAAATTCAAAAGGTTTGTGGTAGGTACCTATAGGTACCTACCACAAACGTATCGTTACGTAAAATTGTAAGGCATGTAATCGTTAAGTACAAAAACCGTAGCTACTTAAATTGTTTTCAAATATTATTGAAAACATGCTCCAATTTCGGAATACCATTTTCCGAATTCGAGGCCAACTTTATAAAAGGTAAGTAAAAACAAAAGGTTCTTCAGATTGATTGCATTGCTCTATAATAAAAACGTGGAGCTAAATGAACATTTTGCTTTTCAGAGGTCATTTGTTCCCTAAAAAATGATTTATTTGGTAGGAGTGCCTATAGCCGCCGTGGCTTTTTCAGTTTTATCTTGATACATACACTACGTGCATGTCGAATTGAACAAAGCAGATTTTTTTCCATCTGCTGCCTACTCCGCTGTACATAATGTATATCTAGTATATCTGAGTGAACTCACTGGGATTGCTCTGTGTTATAATAATAATAATAACAATATTTAATTAGTTTATAATATAGTTAAGGCTTATATTAGCTACACTAGTGTATTAGGGAAACCTGTAATGCTAGTTGTAAGTGGAGAAATAAATAAAATAAAAAAATGTCTCAATACGATCAATCGATTTTGCAATGAGCGTTCTTATTTTTCGCCACTCGTGAGCTGTTGTCTAATCGAACTACGAGAGTAAGAGAATTGAGATTGTATCTGTATAATTGACGCACACACTTGTGCACAGTAAAAGTATTATCTCGCAGATAGCTTATCTCTGTGGTAAGTAATTGAGGCGCTTTTTAGCCCGGCCATATTATTATATCACATAAATTTTCAACCTTCATTGCAGTCGTTATTTTACATTTACAGTAGGGACACAATATTATCTACTGTGAATTAGCCTCGATAGCAAATCATATAAAATAGTATTCCCCTAGGATTGCGTCACAGCCGCGAAACTTTAGCTTTGAAAACTTTCTGAAGTTGCTAAATGCGGCCATACTCTTCCGGGATTTAGTAATGCCAGCTTATTTTTTCGAAAGTTAATTTCTGCTCAAACATAACATTTTTAATGAATTATATGATATGTGAAATTCAGATTGAAACTTGAAATTCCGATGGAAATGGAGACTTCATACATAGGCCCTCACTACGCTCGTGCATAAAAATACCTCGGGTGTGAATGGGCTACTTTCCACCTGGTTTAACAATCTAGGTATATATTGAGCATCAACCAAAGTTCTGAATGCATTCGGGCCCTTAGGTTAAGTGTTGGGAATCTCGTTTCCGTCGTTCACTACAACTACTATTTACTAATAAAGGGCTAATTGCAGAAGTGCCACGGAGGTTTGCGGACGAAAGAACGGAGTTCCTGCCGCTTTAACTAAATTCGCACGCTGCACTTACAATATAATAATATGACAGATGATGGCACCATTGCCACCATCAATAGGTAGCTTAAAGATACTTTTTTGTATAAAATATTTGAAATCCTTAACCTCAAAGTGGTAGAGGCTATGAAGAAAAAATATTAAATTCATGAAACGAAAATCCCATAAATTTTCTCTTTTAACAAAATGTTCCTAAGTTTGTTAAAACTCTTTCCTTTTCCTAAAATATTTGATAACATCAAAGTAGCGGAGGCTTTTCAAAGCCCCCACAAAATTTCAACTTTAAAAAGATTAAGCCTCACTTTATATCGAAGCTAAAGAAATGCCGAAAATTTGTCCAGTCATGTTATATTATCAACTTTTTTGGCACCTCCATCATTAGGTTCTTTATATGGACGTGTACATATTTTACATTTACTCGTAAATTAACAAAACTACAATTTATACTTTTCAGAAAAACTATTTTTATAGCGGACACCCATAAAGCAAAAGCAAAATCAAAACAAAATTACTTTGCCATTCTACTATAGTGTTCAACCAATTTCAAATTTTCTTTTGAGGTAATATTTAAAATGTTTGTATATTTTTATATTAAAGTTAGACGTTCCAAAGTCTTTCCACGACTAAAAGCTACGACGAGTTTAAAAGCTCAGCTAAGTGCTAAAACATTATGTTCGTTGGTGTTCACCAAAACTCTGCAATAGTTAAATTCGCTATACCTACAGACCATTTGGGATAATTACGGCCAGAAATGGTCGATCACACAATCGGGGTCACAGCCGGTTTCTGTGATTGTGCTCACACATACACATTGGTTGATGCACGTTGCATCGAATAAATTAATGTTCGTGCATTTAATAGCGGCAATATGTGGCCAGCATCGACGTTGCATTAAGCCGAGTGCGTACTATATACACAGTTTACCTAGGGTTTAGCCTTCTGTGAATAATTATATTTTTCATGAATAAAATATATAGAATATAGATTATGCATGAAACTAGGCCTAGTATTCTAAAGCAGACTAGACATTATTAACACTTTGGCTGGTCAATAGGTATACTAACAGTACATAACTTAGTTTGTGCGATCGGAAACTACTAAAAAACTTTTGGGACATCTTTTATTACTTCGTGATAAAATGTCTACCAAAACCTGTAAGTTTCTTGGATTTATTATTGTGAGGTAGGTATTTCTATATAATTATACTTTCTAGAAATTTGAAATTTCTAGGAACCTTGACTACCCTAATACTTATACGATAGAGAATCTTTGACTTCCAACGAGATCTTTATAAACCGCCAATCCACGCTGACGAATCCAGTCGCGTGAATAAGCTAAATACGTAAATACAATGAATATTTCAAAAATTGACACAACATTGAACGGTTCAACATCTTTCGACATTATAATCGAACGGTTTTTACAATCTTACGGTGACATATTATATAAATCCATACAAATATTATTAACGCGAAAATGTGCACGTTTGTTTGCCTGTCCGCTACGCACCCGTTGACTTTCGTGAAATTTGGTAATAAGTAGTTTTTTATTCTTTTTTAACCGACTTCCAAAGAAGGAGGAGGGTTTCAATCCGGCGCGTATTTTTTTTTAATTTAAGTATGTCGGTGCATATCTTCGTGGTTTCTGAACCGATTTTAAATTTTTTTTTCAGTCATTAGAGGAAGCTCTCGGGGTGGTCCCGTAAAAATTCTGACTCCAAATCCTCAACCCTGACACTAAAAAGTTAAAAATATAAATTCGCCCAAAAAACCGACTTTTAAAGCTACTGTAAAGTTAAAAATAATTTTGATTTCTGCACACTAAGTATGTTGAAGTCGGGCGGGTATATCAAGGATGAGCAAAGTTGACGTATCAGGCTTGCCCGACTTCAAGATAGTGTGTAGAAATTAAAATTATTTTTTACTTTACAGTGGCTTTGGAAAACGGTTTTTGGAAAGAATTTTTATATTATTTGTTTCCCAGGATTTTAGAGCCTTAATCCACGCCGATGAATTCGCGGCCCTCATCTTGATCATAAATACTATTGATAGAAATACCCATGAAATGGATATTTTATCTCGAAATACGTACCGATACAAAGACACGCATGGCACAAGTTATTGTGAATATCTTCCTGTCACCATTTGCCACATTTGCTAACATCAGAGTCAAGTTGTTCGGTTCAATGCGTTTAATCAAAGCCGCGCTCGTGAAACTCCTGAATGCCTTTTATAGGAATCGGGATCCGAACATTTGTATCAATGAATGGAATCACGCGTTCACGGCGCGATACAAAATCACATTTAGTTTCAATCAATTTAGGTCGAAAACACAGTACTTAACTTTTATACCGAGTTGCACAGACTACCGCAACACGACAACACGACGAAACGTATTTCTCGACGTAGGCGATTCACGATTTTTGTACCGTCCTGCGCACTTAGTGTGTTTCCAACTTTAAATGATTGACTGAAATTGGATTTAGGGACCAGCAAATTGAAATATATATAGGATATATTTAACTGATGCCCGCGACTCCGTCCGCGTGGATTGAGGTTTTTTGGTTCCCACGGGATCCCTTCAAGTTTCCGGGATAAAAATTAGCCTATGTGCTATTCCAGACTATAATCTATCTTTGTGCCAAAATATTATATCAAAATCCATTCAGCCGTTGTGGCGTGATTGAGTAGCAAACATCCAGCCTTACATACATCCATCCATCCATCCAAACTTTCGCATTTATGATATTAGTATAGAAGTATAGATAATCTGTTTATGTTGTTTAATATTCTCCTCTATCATTTATTATTATTTTTAAACTTTTACATACGTCGACACTTTTAAAATTAGCCCAAAAAGGAATGAAGGCTGTATGATCTTCTTTATATGAATATTGAATTCAACGTGACTGCGGGCAAAAGCTTGTCTCTATAACGTACCTCACTAAGAAAGGATTTTCAGAAATTCCTCTTAGGTCTTAGTACTCAACAGTTTCTCTTAGGGGAAACCAGGGATTCTACTCATTTTGAACTCACAAACCGAAATACTTAATGACAGCGAAGAAAGAAACCTACGAACTCAAAAAATGCACATACTTACTTCATATTTAAATATATTAAAGTAATCGAGAAATTAATTGAAGTGTGATAGAACCACAATATATTTAATTAAAAAATATTTCCTGTAAAACAACAGCAGCAAAACATAATTCGTCAATTATTTCGGCATTAATTTCCACTATTTATGGCCCATTCGATTACACGAACCGATGTGCATAAACTATGGACTGGAGTAGTAAATGTTTGAGTTCAAATGTAGAATATACGCACTGCATCGAATTGTATGATCAATAATTCTACTTCGTAATTTACCACCAAACATAGGTACCTATTGGTCATTGAGTTGTTGTCGATTAGGGATTTGGTAGATGCAGGAAATCAAAATGGCCTGGCTAACTAATGATCGCTCTCTCTCTATTTCTGCTTAATATTTCCAATAGCTGAGGGTCGTGATGCCTATCCGTTCGTAGAAATAGGTAGACCTTTCTCTCTCTCTCTCTCTCTCTGCGCCTCGTATTCCTCATTACTGAGGGTCGTGACCCCTTTCCATAAATCAAATAATGGTAGGAGTTTTCTTGGGATAATAATGGGTTCTCACGTCCTTTCGTATACGACTCGACTAAGAGTATTTAAAATCTCAGGTTTTTGTTACGATTATTATCAGTGATAATAACCGGGACCGACGGTTTAACGTGCTATCCGAAGTACGGAGAAGACCAACAGGTCAAATTTAAACCTCCAAATTCGGTCACCCATCCAGTTACCGGCTTGGGTCAACGTTGCTTAACAATCGCACTCGACTGATTTGCGTTGTCACAATTAGGCCACTCGTCCCTCAATAACTATTAGGTAGACCTTTCTACCTGGAAAAAAAGCAAATCTAAAATATTGCTCAAAATTGTGTCTGCCTAGGCACGGTTGACACATCGGCGCGGTTAAATGCACATCAATTAGCTTAATCGACGTCGACCTATTATGTGTGCATACGTTTAAATAGAAACCAACTGTGATCCGATTGATTACCCCATTTTATTCGTCATTATTACAAATGTGCTGTCATTTTGCCGTAGTTAGGCGGTTTAACCATTATGATACAGGAACATCTTGTTTCAATGTGTAAGTAATCTTACAGAGAAAGCTACCATGACAGCACAAAAATATTATGGTTCTACTCTTGCCTACATGATGGATAGATCGAATGATAATCTAACATTGTCTATTCTTTGAAACCAATTGTTTGTTTGCTCTATGTTTCCTTAACGTTGTGTAAAACGAAACGGTTGTTTTAAATGTGAATTGTCAAGCAAGGTACGTAAATAAATAATAGTTGGAATTTGATTATGTTATAACTTTTATGAATGATATGTCAGGCCTCGAGTAAGTATAATTATTGTACGTTTCTTGCTTTCTTAGATAAAATAAAAAATACTGGTAAAATTGTGGCGCTACGCGCGATGATCGAACAGGATTTGTGATGCAGCAGTGCACATAGTGCAGTGCATTTCAAGTGGTTTGTGTTGTTTTGCAGCAGATGTCGAAGAAAATAAACAATAATTTACGTTTTTTTGAGATAAACTTTTACAAGTGCTTTTGAATCGTTGATTGAATCTAACACTGGCTTGTTATGCTATTTCTTCTAAGAAGAGCCAACAAGAAACTCGGCGATTGCTCTTTTGAAAAAATAATAAATTTTAATTTAGTAACTGTAAAACTAAGCATAGCTGGAGCAAGTCTAACCCAAGTGCTATTATCATTAACATATCCTTCAACAGTATTAATAATGATAAAAAATAATAAGCTTTTTGATTTTCTTACTTTTATTTATATGGAAACAAGTTTGATATGAATTAATTAAACAATCTATAATACCGAAATGTTTGTTATGCAATTGATTTGAGTAGTAAGTGAACAATAAATGCTGCCGTCCTGCCCAGAGTTGTTGAATAAGGGCATTCCGCTTATGGCATATCTCGAGTGCAAACATGCAAATTCGTACAATGTGCCTCAGGCCAGTCTAGTGCTGCATCCAATATTGGAATCATTGTTTTTTCTCAATGTATATCCTTAATCACCTGAAATTTTAAATTATAGCTTAAATCAGTTTATGTTATGTCAAATATGACTGAATTAATTATTGTGAATTTAAAGATAACGGTTAAATAATAAATATATCAATTTTTACATACAATTACTTTGCCATTTGATTTATTTTAATTCTTCAATACTTTTATACTAATATTTTAAATGCGAAAATTTTGATGGATGGCTGGATGTTTGTTACTCAATCGCGCGAACGGCTGAACGGATATGGATGAAATTTGAAACAGAGATAGATTATAGTCTGGAATAACACAAAGGCTACTTTTTATCCTGGAAAATTTAAGAGTTCCTGTGAGAACCAAAAAACCATCATCCACGCGGACGATGTCGCGGGCATGAGTTAGTTACTAATAACTGTTGTACCTCTACTATCTTAGACTGCATCATCGCTTATCATCAGGTGAGATTGCAGTCATCGCAAACCTTTCGTATTCGTCGTTGTCGTCTCAGCCGAGAAACGTCCACTGCTGGACGGCTGTCTGCTGCATGGATCATCACAGGGCACGGTCTTGTGCCGCTTGCTTTCAGCGGCCCCCAGCTACACACTTGAGATCGTCTGTCCACCTAGTGGGGCGCTTTCCAGCGCCGCCATTCAAGCACCTTGCGACCCAAACGTCCGTCGGTTCTTGGAAATTGGTATTAAATTAGGTTTCTGGAGGCTCCTCATTTCTGATTTGAGCATGTTGGGATACTCCCCTCCACCCAGGGGTGCCTGATTTTTCAATTTAATACCTTTTAGAAAATTAAATAACTTACTTTCATAAAGTTATATCTCATTAACTTAGTTTAATCCAGTAGAATATTTACTTGGAAAACTCACAATTTCCTATTTCTTTGTTTAGAAAGTCAATCCGTCGTTGATCTGTCGCAAAAAAGCAACTTTTTTATGATTGCTAAATTTGACGTAAATCCTACGTAAAACAATAATGCTAGTTCTTAAAAAACACTTGATGGTACGAATTGAGCGAATGATTTGCTTAATGATGTAAAATTGCTTAGGAAACAATGTTCTAATAAGCTTACTTTTGGGTACGTCATGATAGGATTTGTCGCAACAGTAACATAATAATATTGCTTTAAGCAGTGGCAGTAACCCCCCCATCCCTGGACTTGAAGTAAAGGAAAGTAGAAACACAAATCAAATCTAATAAACTGAACAAATCAACACGAATTCGCAATAACAAAGAATAATTCAATATAAGATCCAGCTGGGTACAACATTGATTTTTTAACTAAATAAGATTTTATTGGAAATCAGCCAATTGAGATTACCTTCGTTGAAATGAATGGGTTTGATTTTATTTATAAGGAACTAGATGATGCTCGCGACTTCGCCCTCGTGGAAACTAACAGTTTTTTGATTCCCGCGGGCTCAAAAAACTTTCATTTTCCGGGATAAAAATAGCCTATGTCCTTCCCCGGTATACCACCTATACCTGTATTGTACCAAATTTTATTAAAATTGGTTGAACAGATGGGCCGTGAAAGCGTAGCAGACAGACAGACACATTTTCAAATTTATAATATTAGTAGGTCTGGATACTCAAATCTAGGAAGCTAATTCACAAAATTTACTCAATTTATTTTAAATTCGGATATAAATATATTTATCATGAGCCTATTTGAGCGCTCGGCTATTACTAAAATACGTCTAACTAAAAAGTATTTTAAACATTTATAAGTAGCTGTACAGAATACCTCGACAGGGCAAAATGTGTTTCTGTGATGCAGACGTTTCGAACGTCCATTGTTTGTTTTCGCTCTTATTGAACCAAACAGTAAGTGCTAATAGCAATCTCTTTCCAATTTGTGGGGTGCATTAGAAGTCATTAGGCTGGAATTTTCAATCAGTATATTCAGTCGTAATTTGAGCGGAAACATCGGCAAACCTAGGATTCAGTAGTAACCGCGTGCACGATCGTATGATAAGCCATTCCTGATCGAAATAATAAAATATAAATATGCTACACATACCCGAGCCAAGTTGTAAAGATATTAGATGAAGGTTTTAGACAGATAACCCTTATCTTGAGAATTCTATTAATTTATATATAGTAATTTATATTTTAAACACTAGAATACTAGATCATACACGCAAAATCCGAAGTTGCGGGTATGATCTAGTATTTTAGTGTTTTAAGTTTTGTAAATTCCTGTGGGAGTTCCCTGTTTTTCCAGGCTAACAGACAATACAAAAGAGTCCACATGGTGACGGTAGCTTGTGCAACTGTCCGGTTGACGTCAACCGACAGACAGACAAACAGACAGACAGACGGACGGACGGAGGGACAGACTCATTTATAATATTAGTATGGGTATGGATGAAAAAAAAGGCCATTAGGCCAACATTATTTTCTAATGTTTAATCCTAAATACAAGTGATCCCCGGCTTCGCACGGGTAGCACTAATAATCTTAATAGTCTATACCCAATATAGCCAGTGGGCAGTGCTGAGCGTTATATTATTTCTATGATATCTCATAAGATATTCATCTAAATTGAATAGTGTAAAAGACAATTTTTATCTTGAGATTATCTATCACTATCATGGACTTCCGCAAAGTAACGCCTGCTTCTATTCAATAAATTTTTATCTTAATTAAATACTTGAGATGAGATTTTTATTTTCATAATGATTAACACTATGTTGTTAAAACACCTTCGCATGCAAAGCATTGGTTTAGACCAAATTTGAAAATCATAAAAATGGTTATTGTGAGTCAACCCTAAAAGATAGACATATGCTATCCCGGACTTTTTTTTAGAACTTTTCGTAAGAATCTCTAATTTTGAATAATTTAAGGATAACGTAGCTTTCTATGCCGTGTGAAAGAATTTTTAAAATGGGTTGAGTAGTTTTTGAGTTTATCCATTACAAACAAACAAACAAATCTTTCCTCTTTATAATATTAGTTTAGATTGATTGGGCATATCCTTGCGATTTTCAAGTAGATACACAGGGTAACGTACCGTCCATTTGATAAGTGTATTGGACCATGCATCAGACTGCTCTGCCTCACAGGACCTACGTTTACCTACGTCAGTGGAACATGGAAATTTCCCCATTTGGTTTTAGTAATTAAACCGAGAGTAGTGTTCACACAGTAATTTACTATGTATTGCCGCAATTTTCCTGATTTTTATCTATAAATAAGTAGCGTTGAGCTGCTAGTGATTTGTAAATATTATTTTTTAACGTTTAAACTACCGTGAGAGGTATTCATTATAAATTATTCAACAAAATAAAACGAACGGGTTCGAAACTACTCGGGCACTTTTCCTACATAACACTCACGTGTTATGTAGGAAAAGTGCCCCGGTTTGTTATCCGGTAGTGTATCCGGTTTGTTATGTATATTTATAGTAAATATTCTTTATGAATAGGTCTTCCAAGATCTGTGTATCTTTAAATCAAGAGTGAATATGCATCTTCTACGCAAGCGCGTCCAATCAAGGCCTCATCATCATTTCCCATCATCATTTATGGTCAAGCGTAAGCCCATAATGAATTAAAAAAGTTAGATACTCAGCTGGATGCAAGCCATAATTATTATTCGGGGTTCAACATACTTAACGGTACTGAATGGAAATGGAATTTACAGTACCAAGCAATACCCAACAGGAATACATCTATCTAACTCATTGATGTAGAATTTTAGTACCTATGATAAACATCATTTATTAGATGCTAGCAGATGCCCGCGACTTCGTTCGCGTGTAATAAGTTTTTTAAATTCCCACGGGAACTCCCTACTTTTTCGAGTTAATATTATAGCCTATGACACTCATAAGTAATGTGGCTTTCTATTGGTACCAGAACTTTCAAAATCGGTTCAGTAGATCCAGAGATTACTTACCCCTTACAACCTCATAAATTTTACCTCTTTATAATATTACTATGATTGCAGATTTTTACAACACAAATGCCTAACTTATGACTGGTCTTGTTATTATAGGTAGGTAAATAATAATTTAAATTTTGGTAGCTAGATAATAGTAGTAAATTGCAACCTACTGCCAAATTAACTTTTTGACTTGGAAATTCTCGATATTTAAGTATAGGTACCTACCATGTTTTCAAAAATGAAATAATGTCAGTACAGCTCTTAATAACAAATGGTAAGTAGGTACTATATCTATAGCTACCTTACTTAATTTGATAAATAAGAAATCAGGTCGTTAGATCTTATACAACCGTAAATAAATAGTGGCGTACATAGGTGCTCTATTATACAATGCGGGCGAGCAATATTTTCTCGTTTCGTGGACACTTTCACGTTATTGCACCTTATAGGTATTTTAGTACTTTGCAGAAAATTAGATGCCCCAGTTTTACTGTCCACAGGCGCCTACTAAATATAACTAAACATTGAATCTTCGGTTATTTGAACGTCTTGAACTACTTAATTAAGTATTAAATACGATGCCCCAGCAAATTAAAGCTACAAATTTTACTCAGAAGTCCCTACCATAGACGGTAGAGTAATTCATATAGGGCAGGTTTAACATTACCTACTGTCATAGTGTTTTAATAATATGTACTATATAAAGAGCTGTTCCTTGTCATAAAATAGATACGGTTTGCATTTAGAGGAACTATAGGTACAACTAGTATAACTGAAATCTAATAAATTGATTTGGCTTCCCTCGTGGGTCAACGACAAAAAAAAACCCACGGATACACACTTAGTACGTACCAATTTTAACCGTACTTACTGTTAGTCCCAAGCACTCGGTGGTTATAAAGGAAACAACACGAGTACTAGAGCTGTAGTTTATTAATTGAGATAATTTTAATATATCTCACA